>CM029595.1:117653961-118933333 GCA_017311375.1 Mytilus coruscus
AGACCTTAATAAAGTTCAGGCCCTAGATCATATTTAAGTACCTTCAAAACTATCATAGAGATAGTAAAAAAGTTAAGCAAGACAAGCTTTTGGTCTACACAGTTTCCTTTCAAGACATACATTTCGTTGTTTTGTTATTCAAAAATGCCTTGGCGCTTCTGGTTTAGTGAAAAAACTATGTTTTTATATACAAAAAGAGAAATGAATAAAGAAATTGAGAGTTGTACGATCATAAATCAACCAGACACCAACACAACGACGGAAATAACCGAGAAACATTTAGAGATTACTGTTAACCTTTTATACCTAAATTTCACACATAACTTAGTGATGTATATGCAAAAAAAAGCTTAGTGCAAAATTTGACAGAAATCTGTGACACGACCCATTTACTGTGACCTGACCTAATTTTATGGGTTATCAACTACTTTCGGGAACCACAACTAGGTTAAATAAAGCTTCTAGATTCCTCTTAACATTAGTGCCAAATTTAGTGTGGATGTATGTGTGCCCATCAAAAAAAAAAAAGATAACCTCGACTTATCATTACACTGTGCTTAAAGGTGTAACACCATTGGTCTTGAATGAGAACATACCTTAAAATAATTCATTTATATGCCGATAAGACATTTCTTTTAGTGTGATGTTTGTTTGAACCTTGTGTGATATAGTAGCACACTTGATGTTAAAAATGCATAATTCTATTCTATTAATTTCATACGTAAGTTTTGTGTCCAAAGAAATCCTACAGTTTTTTTTAATTTGTGGAAAAGTTATTTCATATAGAATTCAATGCATACTGTATATAAAAAAGTAACAAAGAATTCAAATAACAGAATTCAGCATGAGACGCAAAACGGTAACGGACTGGCTGCTTTAATATATTTCAAAAAGAAAAGGCCTGCAACAGGCCTATTGCGTTCTAAAAACAAGGCTTATCTAACAGATAGTTATAGCAAATGGTCGTTATCTTATTATTAATAATAACTATTATAATAATAATAAATAATAATAATTCAATACCAATTGTTCAAAGAACAATTGAAGAGCTTTCCACCTGATATTATTTCAATCTGTCACTTCTGGTTTACAGAAAATCACTTTAGGTGTCATTAGATAGCTCACTTTACACTGATTTAAAAGATATATAGATTTTCTATATTTTAGCATTTAATTAAGGAGATAAGTAGCTACGTCCGTTTAGAAAATGTCACTTCCGGTCTCATTTGAAAGCTTTCTTTGCACTGATTCCAAAAATATATGGTCTCCATGTACTTTTCTATCAAATAAGGGAAATAATTATCTACTTCCGGTCTATACAAGGTCATTTTCAATGTCATATGCTGATTCAAAGTCAATAGTTTCAAAGTTCTTTTCCCTTGAATCAGTGCAAAAATGGCTACTTCCGGTTTGTACAAGGTCACTTTCGGTTGAATTTTTTCAAGGTCAAATGTCAGCTAACCCTTTGCATAAGATCCATTTGGGCCATAATGTACCAGTATGAAGTGATTATCAATTAACTTAAAAATTAGCCATTTCAGGGGCAATAACTCCTATAAGAAGCCATCATATAGCTTTGGACCGAATGTACCATTTCTTTCTCTCAACAATCCAAACATTTTGCATCAGATCTTATGTTTCTAGGTTTTATGTTTTGAGAAGAACTGCACACACAAGCAAAAAATAAAATTTGGAATATGTCTTTGACCTTTGACCTTGATCTCATGTTATTTTGGTGGACCAAGGATCTCAAATCAAAAGACACTAGGTCTCTATCCCTTATGATTATGAGTAACTATAACATTTCACTTATTTCTAATACATAAAGGGAAATACCTCTCATATGGCATCTCCAGATCTATTCGGTCAAAATTATTCTTGAGATCGTGAGGATATAGCAAGCAAATTGGTAAATAATTTTGCAATAATCGTTTACGATTGCAAAGGAATAGCAAACACATGAAAAACAGTGTTTGAAGAGATAACTCTTACAAAGAAATGTTCGGTTAAGCAGTGTCGGTTTTAAAAGCGTATAAACCATTGGATATCATATCTCTAATATCTAAGCGGAACAACCAATTAGCGCAAGAAAAAGTTTGGCGGAATAAAAAATATCAGAAGAAAATCAAAAGTCTTTCCACGGAAAAGTAGAAAGACCTAATAATTATATTGATAGATAAGGAGACAAAAACTTAAGGGAGTCGCATGAACTAAAAAAAGCAAGACCAGGTGCGTCGACAGGGTAGGATATCAATTCGTTCATAAAAAGTATAATATATTTAGTATATTAGACGAACGAAGACAATGACAATATAGCTTTATTCGGTGTGAGCTAAGGCTCCGTGTTGAAGGCCGTACATTGACCTATAGTGGTTTACTTTTATAAATTGTTATTTGGATGGAGAGTTGTCTCATTGGCACTCACACCACATCTTCCTATATCTAATTAATAAAAAATGAAGATAAATAAACATATTTAATTTAAGAGAACAGTAGCCTTGGAATACATATATACACAGAGGTACGCCTTTAGTTTATATGATATTTATTGAATACTTTGAGTTGCATTTTGTATTTTGTCGTAATATTTTCTTTTTCTGACCCAAAGTAAACTGATCAATGATGCCCTTCATAAAACAAGAAAAAACATTGACGTATACTCAACATTTTCTTTTGTTCATATCATTAATACTGTTTGTGTAACAGAGAACTTTTTTTGAAATTATTTTTTCGATCATCGATCAAAAGGAGCTGATATACTTGTTTACTCTGTATCTACGTCCGTGCGCCAGTCTGTTCGTAAGACTTTTTCGTCGCAATTTCCCATGCAACTACAAGTTATAATTTAATTTCACATACTGGTATAATGATAGTGTTCTTTCCATTAAAATTTCAAACTCTTCTGATAGGGTCTCATTAATATATCCCCCGAACTAAAGATTGAGAAACCACAGATACAGCATTCTCCGCCTCATCTTTAGACATATACTTCAAATTTGATTACAGTGGTCAGCTCAGTACCGGAGTCTATGACAAACGAAACGATTTCAGTTTGTAAATTCCCTCACCTTATCAGCAATATTCAAACTGTAGTATACATTTATTAACTCAAACGATTTTCAAGAGCTTGCAGCTGCTACTCAGACTTTGCAAAACGTCATCGGTGTCTGAGCAAAAAAATAATGAGCCCTGGTGTTATCAAAGAATGTCTCGTTCTTTTTCTCAAAACATTCATCACAAAGTACCAAGACCTAATAGATAAATATTCAGTGTCTACTTCATAAATACAGGATGATCTTGAGTTATAGTTTCTTGGTGCTGAAATTATGCATCATCTTATTTACTTTACAGTTTTCCTTTTATTGGCTTTGTACTGGTGTTCCTTTTGATCGTATGACTCTTAACGTAGTTTGGTTTTTGTGCATCCAGCTTTCAGGTTTTTGGCTTTGAAAGTTCTTGATGCGGGAGGGTCCAGAGTTGCGATTCGGACGAATGAGAATTTTATAGTGTTGTTTTCATTTTGTATACCCCTGTACTATCAACTAAAAAAAATTGTTGGCGTCATTGTCACATTTATTTGTACGTTTGTTTGAATTTTTAAGTCAGTTGCGTTGCATGTGTCCGTGGTGTATGTTTACACAAGTTTGGGTTGCTCACATAATTTTGTCAATATGATGGAACTATAAACAACTGTCACACAAGTAGAAGGTTAAGCTAGCTATAAAACCAGACTTAACCCACTTTTTTCTTCTGAAAATGTACCAAGTCACGAGTATGACAGTTGTTTTACATTCCTTCATTTGATTGATATAGTAAAAAGTAAAAAACAAAAGTACCGAACTCCAAGGAAAATTAAAACGGAAAGTACCTTATCAAATAGAAAAATCATCACACGAGTGGAAACAACTGTCATATTCCTGACTTGGTACAGGCATTTCCTTATGTAGAAAATGTCGGATTTAACCTGGTTTTATAGCTAGCTAAAACTCTCACTTGTATGACAGTCTCATAAAATTCCATTATATTGACAATAATGTGTGAATAAAACAAACAGACATAATAGGTAAAAATGTCAAAAATAGAGGTAAAGCAGTCAACATTGTGTTATAACCTTAATCACTATAAAAACAAACAAATATGTCAACAAAGAAAAACAAAATGGCATATAGACAAAGCACATCAGCAAAAATAAAAGACAAGAATACAAAAAAATGACCATAGCACAAGAACACAAAGGCGGGATGTATAAGTACCGAGCCACGTCAAAAGGATAGTACCAAAAATGTACTAAACAGTAAAGGTTGATAAGACAAATAAAAGAACACTATACCACGTACTTATGATGACAAACAACGTCAGTACCTAGAATCTATACTTCAAGACCATCATGTATTATTTGTGAAGTTGACACGGAATATTTATCAACAAAGTCTTGGTATCGTCCGATGATTTTTTTAGAAGAAGGACGAAACGTTTTTTGACATAATCCTGGTTCATCAACTTTCTACTCAGACACTGGTGACATTTTATAAAGTCTAAGTAGCAGTTGGGAAATGTATATCCCATATGCAGGTGAAGTTGGTATATTGCTACTAAAGTGGGGGAAATTGATAATTTCAAAATTAAAATCGTCTCGGTTGTCATAGATTCTGGTACTGAGATGTCAAATTCGAGATATAAGTCTAAAACTGATGCAGAGAAAGCCATGTCTGTTGTTTCTTTAATTTCTAGTTCTGGAGGATATATTAATGGAACCCAATCAGAAAAGTTTGGAAAAAACATCATCAATATATCTGAATGTGAAATTAAATGATCTGGCTTCTTTGATTCTCTTGTTTTTGACAAGTGTCTGAAGGAACTCCGACTCATATGAAAATAAGAAGAGGTCGGCAAGCGTTTTATTTTTTCCAGGTTTATGGACTTCCCCTTTTTCAAATTTACCTTGGAGTTCGGCATTTTTATTAACAGTTTTTTTTTATAGTTTCTTAATACAAGATACGTAGCTTCGTCAGCTAGCTTATGTTGTACCATGTGACACGTTTTCATTTCGTTCTACCTTCATGATAATCAAAAGCATCTCTTTATTACTTAAAATAAAGCACATCTTGTTTATCTTATTTGACCTGTATACATAATTTACTCTACACGAAAAATCCACATCTACCACACATCCTTTGTAAAATTGAACAATAAATATCTATTTTATCAAAATTTATAAAACAATCATTGGTTGACGATTTTGTCATTCTTACATTTAAGGTTGGTCAAACAATGAATACCCCTATATGTTTCCAACACAAGCTGAATAATTTCAAAAACACTTATAAATGACAGTCCAATCCACAGTCCTAATGCTCCTCCAATGTCGGAAGCAAAAGCAGACTCCTAAAATACATAGCTAAATATAACAAACAAAGAAATAACAAAAATATGATGAAGAATGTTTTGTGTTAAACAAAGAGCAAAGACCCTCTTCAGATTTAAAAAATGGAGAAATAATGTGCTGGGAAATTGTTAGACAAGTGACAAAAATCTGATAATTAACACTGTAATCCCAATAGTTTCATAGATTTTTTACCTAAACAAGCCATGTCGCCGGATTGATAGTTTTTAACAATACATACATTAATACATTATTATTTGTTTGTGCGTTTCTCTGTGATGAATGTTCTTGCGTGTGTTTGTGCTGTATTTCTGTCACATAGTATTGTCATTTCAGTGATATTTTTTAACATTGTCATAAAGCGGGAGGTTTGGCTTGCCATTAAATCAGGTTCAACCCACCATTTTTTCTTAAAATGTCATGTACCAAGTCAGGAATATGGCAGTTGTTATCAAATAGTTCGTTTCTATGTATGTTGGCGTTTGTTTATGTTGCACTTCAGTGTTCCTGTTGTTCATTTGTTTTCATCTTATAGTTGATGTGTTTTCCTCGGTTTTAGTTTGTAACCCGGATTTGATTTCTCTCAATCGATTTATAACTTTTGAACACCGGTATACTACTGTTGCCTTTGTTTAATACCTGTTACCTGCACCAAGTGAAAAATCAGTGATCATAATAGAACGCACAGAATAAATCATTCTTGAAACATAATGATGTTTTACATTTTAAAGGAAAACAATGACCCTTTAATAAGGTCATTTTCTGAAAATTTATTCGCATGGCTGGTTTTGCATGCAATGCACGAGACTCTTACCATGTCGACGTATCATGTCCAGCTCCTTTTGGAGTTGATACAATTCGTTCAGCATTTGTTTGTTACCATGATTTGTCTTTTTAGTCGATTTATGAGATTTGAACATCGGTAAACTACTGTTGCCTTAATTTACCTCAATTTCAGGTTTCTCCTTCATGTATTCATAATTTAAGTCTCGTAATAAATGTTTATCTTGATGAAATTATACCTTGAAAAAATATTATAGGTAAGTTTTTCAATATCTACAATTTTCAGTTAACCGAACAAAAGTAACAATCACAGGTGCAATACTGTCATTTTTCCCGTTGATGAATGAAGAAATTATTAAGGAACTTAGGTTCCAACTCCTCACGCAAACTGACCTCAGGTTGATAGGCTATTCTTTTTTTTCCCGTCTGGTGATACAGCTCTTTAGTGTTGTAGTATTTATATTTATCCTTGGCCTTAAAATCATTTGGTTTGAGTGTTCCTCATGAAGGTTAAAATAGAACTTCGAACGCATGAAATTTATGAAAGTTTTATTCCATTAATTGCACCCTTTGTTGTTTTGGCCTTCTGTCTTTTAATTTTCTTAGTATTAATCGCTGATAGTCATTCATCCACGTACTTGTATTAGGCAATCTAAAGATATGTGTAATAACATAACGGAACATTATATGTATATATATATATGTAAATATAACATCCTTAAGATTTATATTTTTAAATGCAAAAAGTTTCTAAATTTCACATTTCATGAAGACCACATTAACTGAAGAAGAAACTGGCCACTAACAAATGTACTGTCTGTTTTAAACACAAAAAAGCGTGAAATACAATTCAAAGTAATTTTCTGTAAACTATTAGTAATATATGCAGTTTGACATCCAGTTTGGTTGCTTGTATTTACCCTAGGGTAAACATATCTAGAGTTCTCAAATGTTCACATGTACTGGAAGACAAGGCTGCACAAATGCTTTCCCTCAGATAAACCTGAAAAGTAATGCTATATACATTCCAAATAGGAACAGTTTCAATGCTAAGAATCACCGTTTGTTTTGGTGACTACAACTGATTTTAGCCATTGATTGATAGACAGGAATTAGCCGATGATAATTATCGTCTTGTTTTGTTTTTTTTTCTGTAATCTTGAAATTTATACATAACAGAAATCGAACATCGTTAGGTAAAATTGTTTTTTTTAATCTTAAATGCAATTGGTGTCTATCGCATTAAACTTTAAAAAAAAAAGGATAGTTCACACACGTTTAAATTTTATATAGTTGACACTATCGTTATATATAATTACATGTTTCATCATTGTTATTTTTCTGTTTATTTGTAGCAATATACCGTGATCACCAGCATACGTATAAAACATAATTTTCATGACAGGTGACTGGTTATAAGTGGACATTGAACCTAAAGTCAGTTGAGTCATCAACTTGAAACAACTTGCTTGGTCATCTTTCCTTCCTCGTGCAGCACGTATTTTTTTTTTTTTTTTTCATCTAACATTAGCTACACAACGGAGACAACTAGTGGTAAGAACTTTTCGTATTCTTTTGTATCAACTGAGTTAAAATCATCCCTTTCCACATTTCAGCGAAGCTCAATTCATGTATTATTGTGTGTGCTATTGTTTCATTATAACAATGTTGTGTTTTGGGGAGGATAAGGGACTCAGCGTCTGCTGTCTTTGATTTATAAATAATTTTGATTGTGTCATAATTTCTTTCTTTTAAAAATAATAGTCATGCTATATTTAAACTATAAAATATAAAAATAGTCGTTTTTTTCTAGAATCAAATAGTGGATATTTCATTGCACTTACGGCGTAACTTTGACGAGAACTTGAGGTGATATGGTACTGGTCCTCTCTACAAGGAAACATTGAAAATATATAGACAATTCACATTATCCTAAAACAATTAATGGAAGTTATATGAAATACTACATTTATCATTTTAAAAAGATCGACACTGACAAATGTTCTATTTATGTTTCTATTTAAATCTGGTGAAGAGTTGTTTCATTGTCAATCATACCACATTTTCCAATTTTTACAGGAGAAAAGATCTAACTCGCATTGGTTTATATAATTATTAAAACATAAGTACTTAGTTGAATTGTTTTTTCACAATTATACGAAGAATAGAACTTAAAATACGATTTTATATAATTATTAATGTCCGAACATGCAATTTCGAGAAAATTCTCTTTACAAATGAAATTTCACACAGTAAATAACACGAAGAATATCGCTAATACAGTTGGGATTGAATAAACAGAGATGAAAAAGGACTCTCTCAGCTATCAGTTACCAGAGGAATAGAACTTACTCGCATGGGTTTACACAATTACAAGAAGAAAAGTCATCAGACTTTTTCTGTTCCATTATCTTCCCATTTTTTTCATACAAGAATAATCTGATATACAAATGAAAACTTTATTACTTCACTGCATAAACGTATATATTTAGCAATTGCAGAAAGGAAGATAAAAAAGGGCGCCACGTTTATTTTACCGTGAAAATTCACAAAGGTAAATACTAATCTATGGCTTGAACTATTCTTCTTAACAACATTAAACATTAAACATTTTTATTTTTTTCAAACCAACATTTTAATTGTATAGCTATGCCTTGATATGTTTTTAAAAATATTAATTGCATGTGATCAGTTATATATTTACTATAGTTAAATGCATGGTTAAACCGAAATTGATTCTAGGAAAGTGAAGGGGCATTAACGACGATTTAAGTAAAAAAGACAATTCCTTTTTTTCAAGTATAAATAAAAGCGGAATTTTGAAATAATATTTTGTCGTAAGCAGTCAGTTTTGTCAAAACTTGTCAAAATAGGCTCAAAAACATTGTTAATGTATTATTAACTTGCAAGTCAATAGTTTAACCTAATTGAATTCATGTAACCTTCAATTAAACCCCTACGAATGAGATGGGCAGTCCTTGGAGGTCTTCTCTTGATAGTTAATTAGATGGCGTATAGACTGAAATACACACGTAATGCAGATACATATTATCAAGTCCATGCATTGTTAATTGTCTATTTGAGAGTATTTAATAAATCAATTTTGAGAATTGGAGTCAAATTGGTGAACAATTTGACAGCTAATTTCCTTTTCAGGTTATTCTGAGGCAGAGTCGTCTTCCGTTTTCACCCGGGTTAATTAATTTCAATTATGATTCACAATTGTTTAAATACAGGAAGTTGTAGAGCACCCCCGGTTTTTGGTTCATGTTGCTCAGTCTTTAGTTTTCTATGCTGTGTTTTGTGTACTATTTGTTTTTTCGTCGTATTTTGTTTTTTTTTGCCATGGCATTGTCAGTTTGTTTTCAACTTATGCATTTAAATATCCCTTGGATTCTTTCACCTCTCTTTTTTGTCCCGTATCATAAGTAGACATGATATGTTTTGTTTATTAAAATAACTTGTTCAGATGTACATGACCTATATGATGTATTCTTTGAGTAAAAAAAAGTTTTTCTTGTAACATCCACATGTGTTCAATATCTTGCTTTGTTCGCACACAATCAAACATGCCTGTAAACATTTAGAAACATTTGCATTAATCTGATTTGAA
The DNA here is from genome assembly GCA_017311375.1 of Mytilus coruscus. Lineage (NCBI taxonomy): Eukaryota > Metazoa > Mollusca > Bivalvia > Mytilida > Mytilidae > Mytilus > Mytilus coruscus. The sequence continues at coordinate 117,663,741 of CM029595.1, forward strand.
TTGTTTCAGTAATGGATATAATTATCATAATTATTAGCCCATTACTGAAACAATTTACTTTTGAATGTATACATAATATCTATGTTTGTTAAAGAATAAATACGACGCTAAATTTAGATAGACGCAATCAAAATTATTTTTATAAAACTACGGTCTAAATTTTCCTTAATTATATTAATAACAGGCAAATCAACCTGCGTAAAGCATGTTATTCTATAACGACATCACGACAAAACTGAAAGTAAATAGGAGCGTTTCAGTTCCTTTTGAGCGAAGTATGGTCACACTATCTATATTTCAATCAGATCGTAGTATAACTATTTCTTTCTTTCGACTTTATTTTCACATTTCTTTTTGATTTATTTTGGTTCAAGGATAAGTGGCTAATTCATAGCTAGTGCACGACCAACAGTATTTTTTCTCTTTGGTTTCTCAATGCATTACTTGTCTTGTGTACTGTTTCTCATGTGTCTTGAAAAAATGAACTCCGGTATTGCAGTCACCAAAAGACCCATTTAGTCGGGATATTTTAATCTGAAAGATAGCAATGAATTTAATGCATATACAAATAAGGTGATGTGGAATTATGAAAATTTAAAAACCAAAAGACAAAGATCAATAACAAGTCACCATATGACCGAAAACAAGGACTAAAACTTACACCGTATATAGGCGGATACAAAAGATCCCCGCGGAAAAAGTGTGAACAACTCAAGAAAAGAAAAAAAGAAAAACAACGGCTCAACTTTTTTCTACAACCTTAAACGAAAAACAGTTATGGTAGACAACGAAAAACATGATTATAAGCGGCGGGCTTGGGACAAGCAAATCAAGAAGGGACATGTTTGTGATGGCTCAACAATCTCTTACTTACGTACAAGTGCCCCCCACTTGTACCTATCGGGTTTAACCTACCATTTTCTTCAGTAAATGGCTGTACCAAGTCAAAAATATGGCAGTTGTTTTTGTTTTCAATTCGTTTCGTTGGTAGATAAAGTCTAATGTTTGATTTTGTCAGTTTTAATGTACTTAATCTTTTTGAATTTACCTTGAAGTTTTTTTTTGTTGTTAATATTTTTACTCTGACAGAATGAGAAAACAACACAGCATATACATAAAAAATAATAAATCAGTTGGAAAGACACAAATTTCCGGCCTTTAGTACTCGCAGTTACCAAAAGCTAGTTCAAAGCCCTATTTCAACTTATTAATAAACCATACTTTCCTCATGTGTAACTCAGAAACTACAAATGTGACTAAGAAGTGTTATTTCTTATATGAACACTTGACACACTTGAACCAAAAGAAATAACTGTTTTTGAAACAACCTCTGAATTTTGTAGGTAATTACATAACATAAACACGATAAGAGATGAACGTAACGTGAAAATGAAGTACGATTCACAGACATTTGTTCAGAGTAAGGGTAGGTTTACGATTGTTTTTTTTTTTACTATTTCATAGCATTGTTTACGTTTTGGATATTGACTAAATCATCATAATTTTGATCGATAATATCCTTAAAAGTAAATATTTAATTGCTTTCAGTTATATTTTTTTACCAGATTAAGTCCAATGTCTGTTTCAGAGAAAGATGAAATAAAAATCCCGTTTTCTCTAGGTAGAGGAAATTCATTTTGACCATGCAGGACCAGCCTGGCGCCATATCCTTGAGTTATTCCCGATAAATATTCTTCATTGTTTGTAAATACCAAATTATACGCCTGGTATATGTAACGAGTTTTTACAACCACTGGATTGATACCACTGCCATTGAACGTTTCGTCCCTGAGGAGTACCAAATTATCAGCCTGGTATTTTTTTATGATTCTTGTTTTAGTTTATGTGTGATATTCATTTGCGGAATTTCACATGAAATTCATGCCATTGGTTCGTAGTAAGTTAGTACAGTTTACATATTGCATCGCTTTCTATCCGAGGTCACTTAAGGGATAAAATTTAATCAATTTATATACAAATTATAAATAATTCTTTGTCACTAACCTTAAGACAGTATTTTGTCGCTATTGTGATGGTGGTCAGTGAATTTTCAATTGTTTTGAAAGTAAGACTATGATGGCGAAGAGAGGTCAAATATATCAAAGGGGCATCCTAACTAATAAATTGAAAGTAAACTGACAAAAAAAGACTAAAAGACAAACAACAGTACACAAAACACAACATGGAAAAAAAGGCAGAACAACACGAACCCCAACAAAAACCGGGGTGATCGTAGGTGCTCCGGAAGGGTAAGCAGATCCTGCCCGACCTGTGGCACCTGTCGTGTTGCTCATGTAAGTACAAACCCAGTGCAAAATCTAATTCGGTAGGTCACATACAATGAAAAGAGGACGGAATTATGGTTACAACAATTGGAGCATATCCGTCGTCATCTCTGAAACAGATATTTCTGAACGGTCCACCAAACTCGTGATGGCGTCCGAAATGTTACGAATGGATGATTTCAGCTTCACAACTTTGAAATATTGATTCAATAGCTTCCTTGTAAGCAGCATCTATCTACCAAGACAATCATGATAGATAATGCAAGCTCTGGAATACCGTATCAACTTGGATATATATACTCCATATACAGGCGCTGCTGGAATGTTGCAACATAGAAAAGGAAAGTTCACAGTCGGGAAGCTGAAATCATCTCTTTTGTCGTAAAGTTTAGTTTTCAACCGACCCTCACTGTCAATTTCTAAATGTAAGTCAAAATATGAGGCAGGTATAAATGTGTCTAGTTTGACATTTACCAAATGCAGTTGAACTTTCTGCTTATGTTTCATAATTAAGGTTTAGTAATGCAATTTCGCCCTGAATATGCATGAAATGATTGCATCTAGACGTTTAACAATTCATATGTGATGTAATTTTATGTGCTTAAATTTTTGTGATTAAACGGATACCTTTATATCACTACTTATTGTATGATGATATCAGTCAAAGGTCAAAAGTGTTTCATCTATCCCAAATTCCCCAAATATATAAAAACACATTTTTTTTTAAATTATCAAAAATTTATTTGTGGTCAGATTTTGATGAAAATTTTGAATGCTGAACTCACTATGTCAATACTGAGAAATCTTTTAAAAAATGAAAATAACAGGTTTTCAATGTCATTCGTCCGAAGCGCTTTTCTGGAATTACCTTTATCAGGAACGCTCAAAGCCAAATATTTGAAAGCCGATAATGTATAAGGACCGACCAAAACAGTGAGAAGCGTTACGACTAAAAAGTACCTTAAAAATAGCCAAATTCATCTTAGATCAACTTTGCCTGAGGGAGTTAAAACCTTAGTTTCTGTATACACATATTGAAATACAGTATACTTTTTTCCTATATAGCCATACAAGTTTTTCGTGCAGATATAATACTTGTCTTAAAAACTTGAAAATATAAATCATAAATATATATCGAAATGTTTGCCAGACAGTTCTGTATATAATGGAAAAATCATTCAACTTGGACAAGAAATAGCTTTAGCTGATATTTTTATTGAAGCTGTGTTTTATATGAAATAATAGGGGAATTCCCAAATGGTGAAACACGTTTGAACCAAGACTGTATTTGCAATTCAATCATTCCTGTTTTATTGTTTAATCGCAAAACCTGAACTTTTTGTATTTAATTTAGTAAACTTTTACATAAATTTCATTTACAATCCAAGTAATGTGTGCAACATGCTATAATGATTGTTATTCGAAATGCAAATAAAAATAGTAAAAACGCATAAAAGGGAAAACAGGAATCGTGGCGAAAAAAACCGAAACGCAACCAACTCATCCGTTATACAGATGCACAATCAAAGATGAATAAGATCTAACAACCCATGGTCCAAATAGCCTGACTTGATACAAGTAGGTTTATACTAGTTCTACGTACAAACAAATTAATAAAATATATAGAATATAAGTATATGAGAAGCTACATTTTAAATCAAAAACAATATTATCTACCTATGGCTTAGTTTGATTTGATTTGTATCACTTAATGACACAACCTTTTAATAAATAGTTAATTGCTAAACTTTTGGAGATTCGTTTACATTTGTGTTCTTTTCTGTTTTGATTACGCATTAGCCTGTTTTTTTTACCACAGCGGAAAAACGAGATGGAAGATAACGATTTGTGACTTCGATATTTTCTACATCTGATCAAGGATTTTCAATGAAGAGGTGAAATATTCACAAGGAGAATTAAACAACGTCCAAAAAAATAAAATAACAAAAATACCGAACTCCGAGGAAAGTTCTAAGCGGAAAGTCCCTAAGCAAATGGCAAAATCAAATCCTCAAACACATCAAACCAATGGGTAACAACTGTCGTATTCCTGACTTGGTATCAATATAGCCCTTTTAAAATTAATGGTACCCTTCTCTGTATTATAACCAGAAACAGGTTGTTGCTTCCACTATGGTATACTATAGATATAAGATATACTATAAGATAAGATTTCCCACAGGCATTATTAACATGAACTTAATGAATTATACCCATATATAGAAATAGGAAGATGTGGTATGAGTGCCAATGCGACAACTCAGTCTATCCATTCAAGTCACCATGTGTAAAAAGTAAACAATTATTGGTCAAAGTACGGCCTTCAACACGGAGCCTTGGCTCACACTAAACAGCAAGCTATAAAGGGTCCCAAAATGACTAGTGTAAAACAATTCAAAAGGAAAACCAACGGTCTAATCTATATAAAAAGCGAGAAACGAGAAACACTTATGAACTACATCAAAAAACGACAACCACTGAACAACAGGTTATTTTTCATCTGCAATTAATTTAGTGGACATTGGGTCCTTCCGAAACTGTACCGAATTCTACATCTATAATCTAACTCACAATATAATTGAAAATAAAACTTTATGAATGCCTTGCGTCCGAAGCGCTTTTCTTGATTTACCTTTATCAGGATCCCTCAAACCCAAACATTTGAAAGCCAAGGATGTAAACGACCTAAACACGTGAAGAGCTATACGACCAAGTAGGAATCTTACTTTTGTTTTACAATTTTTGAATTTATCAATGGAGAAGTTAAGAAAATTTGCTAAAATTCATGTCAGTACCAAAGCACTGACCACTGAGTTGATGATAACCTCAGGGACTTAAAGTCTACCAGCTGTGGTATCGACTAGAACTTATGTAATGTGTATATTAATATCTATTTTGCAAAACACGATATAAAAAGACCCATACTTACCTTGTTGAACATTTAATACCATTAAATGAACACGATACCAGCATATCTTCCAATGAATGGCAGGTCTGTATTCGTCTTTTTCTAGAATTAAAATGAAAATTGAAAAAAAGGAAGCGAATGTCTATTACATAAACAATGAAAATAGTACTCTGAATATAACAGTAATTCAAAAAATATAATACTTTATAAAAATTAAGACCTGAAAGCATTCTTCTGATATTTTGTTTATTGGAATAATAATCATTTACAATGATATAACTGTTTAAAAACCGTAAAACATAGATGATTCCTAAGGATACAATTGCAACAATATGAAAGGAATTGATTGCTTTCTTGTTGTTATCTAGGGATGTGAAATATTGACCACGCGCTTATTTTTAAAAAGAAGGTCGGAAGCATACAAATGTGATCCGGTCAACTCATTTCATAAATCATAGAATATAAGCTAGTGTATCACAAGAGGATAAATTCACAAAAAGTAAGGAATGTTTTACCTCGAATTATATCATGTTGATTTTATCAAGCTAGTGCAATATGATTGTGTGATGTGGATAGTATACCTTAGAATAAGTGCAACGACCTCATTTTATACAATTATAACTTTTATACGAGATCAATACGAGGATATATCGACCCGAAAGAAGTACTATATATAGTATATCGACTTAGAACGAATGCAGAGGTTGATATACTTCTTATGGTCGTTATACCTTCGTATCAACATCATACAGATGCTACAATTATTATATTATTATTGACAATACACCGGAGACACAGCAGAAATTCATTAGTTAAACGATACCATTGCGTATCAAAAAATTGAGTTCTTTTTTTATTCCCATTTTTAGAAATTCTAAAAATACTGCGCAATAAAACTTTTCTATTTGCCGTTTTTAGTCTACCTTTGAAAGTACAGTTGAACATGTGACTCTTTCTGAACGAATCAAATAGGTTAAAATGAATAAGATAATAATATATTATTATAATATTCGTATGCATATGGTAACTTGCCTATCAAGATCCATATACATGCTAGTGAAAACTTCTTCAATTTGGAAAAAAGTATCAAGATCATCCGATGAATCGTGGTAGTCAGCAAGATTCTTAACATACTCAGCAAAATCCATGTTGTCAAATTTTCCAGAAAAAAAGTGGTTTGCCTGGGCTCATCCTGCAAATTGTAGAAATTGCATGCAGCAAGGACAATAAATAAAATCAAGTTGTTGCTTGAAATATAACTTGTATACTATAAGGTATTATGATATAAGTCTTTTACAGTAAGCTTTGACATGTATGTTTATGTATACATAAAAATATAGGTTTAAAAAATATTGTAAACAAATGTTGCACGCTTTTCTATGTACATTCTTGGTGACTGAGATCGTTTCAGGTTTCGTCAATATTTCTGTTGTAAAAACTTATACATTTTTCATTTTTGTAAACGAATGCCACACGAGCTGTATGTGATTGTTATATAAGCTTACGTTGATTAGATGAACGTATAATGTGGCTCTTGTATTCAAGTGTGTAAGCGTCAATGCGTATTTGTCAAAAAAGTGTTTACTTATTTGATCTAATCCGAATTTCGTAATTCTATCATATTTTTTTTTAATCTAACAACGGCTTCATTTAAGGGGGCTCGCGGGTTCAAATTTTCGCGCCAACTGCGCAGGAAGTTGCGCATCGATATCGCAAGTCATACCTATTGTCGTAATTGTCAATGATAATTAATTTTGATTATTATAATTAATCTATTTTATTTAAATATATAACAAAAAAATGTTGTAATTGAAAACTGTAATTCAAGAATATTATAAAATTTATTATTGCTATTTTCATTGTTGCAAATGCACTTCCGTTTTGTGGTAATGGCATGTTCTTGCCGGCGAGAGAAGAGAAACACAAGATAAATCACAATAATCGAACACGTGGGCTGCTTTTCGTAAATACTGAAACGTAGATCGAAAATATTAGAACACGATCTTCATTTTAGTAGCTTATGAAGCAGTTTCACACTTGTTTTACACTAGAAAAGGACCCGGAAATATACGTAAAATGTATGTAATATTTTGTAAACAAACAATGAATAATGTAAGTAATTCTTCTTTAAGTTTCTAGCGATCCTTCATTTATTAAAGATTCTTCGCCATATAATTTACATCGTCTGCGAATGATCCCAGCACAAGAGTGATTCACGACCATAAAATCATTTGAAAGTTAATTTTCTTTTAAACGGAAATGGAAAAAAAAAAAAAACAGAGACAAAAATTAATGTGTATTATAAATTATATAAAACTGAGAATGAAAACGGGGAAATAAGTCAGGACAACAATCCGACGACCAAATAGCAGAAAATGACCCAAAGCCACCATGGGTATGAATCTATGATGGGTATTTAACACAGCAAGAAAATCCAGCAGAATTATTAGCAGTAGTTTTTGGAATGGAAAAATTGGAGACCTACACATATGGAAGAAAAATCGTCGTTGAATCGGATCACAAACTGCTTGAGATTATATGTAAAAAAGTTTTGCTTATCGCTCCGAAACGACTACAAGGAATGTTGTTACGTTTACAAAAGTTTGAATATGTGGTTGTTTTCAAACCAGGAGTTGAAATGTATACGGCAGACACATCAAGAAAGAATCAAGTGGACAAGATAAACGATCGGAAACCGAGAAGGAAGTTGAAACTGTGAATGCGATTCAGTTCTTACCGATCACCGCCGAAAAATGTGAAACACTCGATCTTCTACCTCAGAAGATGAAGAACTTCAAATCCTTTCGAAAGTTATAAAGAAAGGATGGCCGATTAACAAGAACGCCGTAGATCTTAAGATACAGAAGTATTTTCAGTTTCGAGAAGAACTTACAATTCAGAATGGATTGATATTCAAAAGTGATAGGGTTGTAGTGCCGAATAGTGCAAGAGCAGATCTGATAGAAAAAGCACATTCTAGTCACATAGGAATACAAGGATGCTTACGACGAGCAAGAGAATGTTTGTATTGGCCGAATATGAACTCGGACATTGAAAATTACATTAAAACATGTGAAACGTGCAATATATTCAACATGGAACAACAAAAAGAAAGTTTGCATAGTCATGAACTTTGTACAAGACCATGGGAGAAAATTGCTTGCGATCTCTTTGAGTTTAATCAACAAGACTATTTGATGACCATTGATTACTATTCCGACTACTTTGAAATTGACAGATTAAATAACAAGAAAGGAAAAGAAGTAATTGGAATCTTGATGAAACATTTTGCGAGATATGGACTACCTGATTGTGTATTTTCAGACAATGGACCGCCATTCAACAGTCACGAATTTAGACATTTCTCGAATCAGTATGGATTATATAGATACTAGTATACCCTTGCCAGTCTATAAGTATGTACATTCCTTTCCAGTTAAGTTTTGCATTTAGCTCCATTTCTCAGAAACTAATGGTAATATATCAATGATATTTTTTCTCCACAGACATATTGTATACTAGTAGTACAATACATTACGTGAGTCACTATGACCTACATTTATTGTTTTTGTGTCTTTGGTTAAGTCTTGTGTTTAGGTTCATTTCACAGAAACCTATTGTGATATATCACCACTACAGTATTCTTTTATGGTACCACTCAGGTCATCAACAATTTGATTACTGTGACCTACCTTTTATGGCAGGCATCCTGTGTCTTATTGACACATTTTCTATTTAATACAAATCTAATAACACACTATTTAACCTGAATTTTTTTATGTTATGTAATTTCAAAAGCATAAAACGGATAAATTGACAGATATAAAAAAAGATTAAATGGCGGGTGTATCAGGTTCTGCTATCTCATTTATTAATTTTTATACATAAACAAGTACTAGGAAATGAAAGAAGAATTTGTCTATGTCAAACTTAGATATAAATGGATCCTCTAATAATTCCATTATACAACAAACATAGAAGTTGTTCTGTGTGTTATATTTGTCAGCATTGTGTATAAAATTTCAAATATATATAAAAAGATGGGATATACGGGGCATGATTGCCACTGAGAAAACTTGCCACCAGAGATCAATAGAGATAGAAGTTAAGAACTATATGTCCCCATATGGCCTTCAACAATGAGCCAACTCCATACCGTTTAGCAAGCTATAAAACCCAAAGACAAATGTAAGGCAATTTAAACATGTCAAAACAGCCTGATTTATGTACAAACCACAAAAAAAAAAAAAATACCTTCTTGCAAAGTTTCATCAAAATTGGAATACTAATGGTGGAGATCCCTGGGGTGGGATATTTATTGCAGATGAGGGATTGTCTGGTAAACTGAAAAATCAGTGTAAGTCAGGTGTCTGAGTGAGTCTAGGTTTCATTAAAAAGGCATTGTCTCCAAGTTTTATTACAATCAAGCAAGAGATACTTAAATTATCAACTGAAACCAGTGGTATTAAGAAAGAGAACGGACAGACAAACTAATAACTATTTGCCCCAGAAATTCCACAGTTCATATTAATATCCAGGTTTTAAAAACAAACACTCCCCTATTATAATAGATACTGCCTGCTCATTTTTCAAATTGTATGGTCTTGAATTTGAACTGAAAATTTTAAAAAATCCTAAAAATGAGTGATTTTCTAGTTTGACTGCTGGTCGCCATGGCAATCGATATGCAAATCAACTGCACTTGTTTGGAAATGTTATATATATTATATATGGCCATACATGTATAGAAGGTATAACAAGTTTTTATAACCAGGTCTGTTTATATATGGTCCCAAAATCAGAAAAATGTGTCAAAGACAGAGTTATCTCCCTTCTTGAAAAAATCCCATTATTTTTAATGATGTAAATTTTTTGTCTTAACAAGACGGTGACTTGTTGATTTTATTTTTGATTAATTAAAAAGACTATTGAAGCAACAAAAAAAAACACAAATATAAAAAAATCTTATATTAGATTTCATGAGAAATTCTTCAATAAAACTAGCTTTGTATTCATTTCCCTATCATTTCTATAGTAATCTTGAATGAAAACCAATAAACTTTAACCCTTCAAAAATTCTTAACTAGACGGTGACCCCATTTTTTATTTTACTTTTCCACTAAGCACATGATAAGGTTCATTTATAAAAAAAATTAGCAAAATCCTATATTACATATTTATACCAACCAGCCACCTTAAAAAAATTTACAAAAATTCGGCAACATCTTCCCAAGCTTTATTTTCCTTAAATAAAACATAGTTTTTTTTAAATATTAAGATAAACAGAACATCGTCGTTCAACTTCATGAATATTTACACTATGATGCCATTAAATGCAATTGGATATCCTACATTCATTTATTATGCTTTACCATAAAATAAGGTTAAGTTGCAACAAGACCCCCCTCCTGAATTATTATAAGACGCACTCCTTAGTTAAAGAAGCATTGATTTTGCATTTTCCATTATTTCATGGGGTAATTTAGATACATTCAATCCGGCTAACATGGGTGTATATTATACATACACAGGAACTGATCAAACCATCGTCAGAATATAAAGATAAGAAGATGTGATATGATTGCCAATGAGACGTATTTAATTCAGCAAAGATATGAACAATTACAAATCGGTCAGCGTGTAATGAGGAAGCCTATACCATATTGAACTAAAGATACAATGTATAAAAGACTAGGGATGACGAAATGTGGAAAAAATCAATAGAAAAAAGCAACGGCCTGATTCGTGCCAAGACAATAAACAAAGCAAAAGCAATTAAGGCAGACAACAGCCATCGATAATCATGAATAACATGCTTCTGACTTGAGACAGGCGCATAAAGAATGTGGCGGGGTTTGTGAGTACTCTAATGTCCCCTAACTTCGGAAATAAGTAAGAGTACAAAATTAGAACTTACAATAAAAATTTATAAAATGGACTAGATGGATAGACTCATCATGAAAAAAAAAACACAACAAATTGCCAAAATGACATAAAACACAAAATAAACTAAGTACTCGCAGTTATTAGAATATAGTTCAAGGCCAAATTGCAACTAATGAACACAAAATTTGTTCCCAAATATCAATCACAACGCTTCCGACAGACTGAGTTGTAACCCATTATACACAGTCTAAGAAACGCATGCCATAAGAAGTTCACTATTTTTTGGCTTTTGTTTAAAACAATAATAAGCAAAATTTAATCAATCTAAACGAAATGTATGCATATCGGAAAATAATTAAGCTAGATTTTTTGATTTGATAATATTGGAATCAAGATTGAAGTACGTAACATGTAGAAGATATCAATCTCACTTCTAAAACGGAACACATATGAGACAAGTAAAAATCAATGCAAACACTCAATACATTGAAGAGATATATCAGGTAATATGGAATGGTAAAGATATCCTGCGTTGCATTATTAACGAGTCATTGTGTTATTTTTTTTTTTTTTTTTTTTAAATTACCATGACTTCGGCGTACGCCATAAAATTATAGCTTAATTTATTCAAAAATTGTTAAAAAAGACAAAATGATTAAAAGTAAAATTTGATCTATAGTGTGTGATAACATTTTGTGAGGGAATTCGATGTTTGCTATACCACGTTCATTTCAACGCACCTTATGACAATACCACTATAATAATCATAATGAAATTTTTTGCAGTGTTTTAAGAAATGATTTAAATTTGTATCCATGTATTATTTGTGAAACATTAAATGTTTTAAAAGGACGAATTTTCTGTATAAAGTTAATAAGTATGTAGACTTTCAGTGAAGCCTAAACCTTCTATTGCCTTAAATACGCAAATGAAAGATTCGAAAACTATACCAATACAGAACGACATGTTTTTGAAATTATAGCAAAACTTTTGGTTGACAAATTTTTTATTCGTTATTACAGAAATTGAGCTCAAAATATTTGTCATTTACTCCCTACTAAGTTTACCCCTATTACTTTTTTATGACGTGGACCGGTCATTATTATTGAATCTTTTGAGCAAATTGATTGGACTAAGTTATTATTAGTTTACCTTCAAACTATTTATTTTTTCATACATGTATATTGGTTAAATCAGAACGTGCATGAATGTGTACAGTAACTTAGATGACCTTCAAACTTGACATTGGACGAGTCCATATTATTTTTTATCAATGAAACTAAAGGTGTGAAAGGTAGGAATCACCACTTCTTATATTTTCACAAAACCTTCAACATATACAGTAGATAAATAATTTCTTAAAAGCCTTTTCCCGAGAAAAAAGAGCAAATTTGCAAAATAGACGTTCTATTCCACTAAACAAGTCATGGCCTCGCCAGGAAAAATTATTGTTAATCTTTAAAAAAAACATTGTTATAATTACAATTAATCCCAAACAAAAGTAGCCAGTAGATAAAATCAAAATATATCCGATTTGCCTATTTTTGGATATCATAATTCAATACGATCGTTTTAAGGTCAATTTCGTCTACCTCACAAAAACTTGTTAGGCACTTTAGCTAATGTTAGACTTACCTGAGATAGAGTGCGATTTCCAATTTGGCTATGCTCAATTTCTGAAGATATATCTTTATATATTGCTTTGACCAACTTTTTCAAGAAATGACCGGAAAATGTCTGGAAGTATACTTTTACGTGAATTTTTGATACGATTAACATTACAGATAGTAGCTGATGGAATGTTCAGGTTATCAAATCCAAGCGATACAGCTGTTGTTTTCGGCCATTGTAAATAGCTGTAGATCAAATAATACAAATGGAACGTCAAGAAACACAAAGCAAACAGTAATAAAACTATCCACACTATTTAGTATTTTAGCTTGACATAGTTTGGACTTTCTAATCTGGCCAACTCCATGCATAGACTTTTATCAGCAAATCTTTCTAATACCGTTTTCAAATTATTTGTCATTATAATTATATGTTTCCTGAAATAGGATCAGAATTTTTATTAATCGTATAAACAATTATCAAGCTACATACTTGAAAAAAGCCAACAATAATTAGATGCTTTACAGCAACGCTTTGTCTTTGCTTTTTGTTTTGTAAAATCACGAAGGAACTTTGTGTCATTAGTAAATACAAAATATCCCTTTTTTTCCACTGCAAAATTATTAGCGAAATAAACATGTTTGTGTTACAGAAATAGGACATACATCCTTACAGACACATATTTGTCGCGAACCAACATTGAATGCAAAGATCAGCATATATGTTTTCCCCCTCAAGGTGAATAGTAACAGAAGGCTGTATATTTAATTTATGTAGATATACCAGTCATTTTGTCAAGGAAATTGCTGGTTCAAACAGAATATTTATTTACCGCGATGAATCTTTATTTTTATTATGATTTGTTTTGAAAAGCATATCCTGCCAATCATTTACTCAAAGGAATAGGTCCAGTAAGACCCCCTTTTGGTCCCAAAATAAAGCAGTTTTACAAAATTGTTACAATGTAAACTTTTAGCTATTCTTTGGAAAGTAGAATACTTCTGTTACATAAATATGGGCTATTTTTGACAATACAATGCACATGTATCGGGTACTAGCATCATTAAGGCATGCTAAATTACTGAAATCTTCACAATTTTAGCATCAGAGTTAATTTTAAGACGGTTTCCGTTTTAAATGGAAGAGGCCGCATTTGTGTTCATTCTTAATATTTAAATGTAAGTTGTATTTGATGATAATACATAATATATATAAAAGTTGAGGATAAACACGGATGCGGCCACTTTAATTTTTGACAAAAAACATATGAAAAGTGACATATTACGGCATATTTGATAGATTTCAATATTTAAGCTTGAATTTGAGCGTCTTTAATGACTAAATCAGTTCTAAACATTCACCTAAACTAATTGAATCTACTAAAGTAGACACTTAAGTGTTTAAAAAGTGTCCAAAATCTTTCATCAGATGAACCTGAAGTTTTGGGCCAAAATCGGCCCTTACCGGACTTACCCCTTTCTCATTTATCCCAGTGAACTTGAGATTAAGGATACCACCGAAAGTAGAAGGTCTTCTTCATATCTTAAACTCTTCCTCGATTTTGACATAGATGGACTAGTTCAAACAAGAATATTTAACAAACATGATGATTTCAACTTTCTAATTGTTAATTTTTCATTTCTCAGCAGTAAAATATCATCTGACCTATAGTATGGTGTTTACATATTATAATTGATGCGTTTAAATCGGGCATGTTCACACTATACGTACTTCATAAGCAGGAATGCACTCCTTATACAAAAATCTTTATGTATTTTACCGATTGTGCCCTATTAACGATCGAGAATTTTGCCTAAAAGAGGGACGAAAGATACCAGAGGGACAGTCAAACTCATAGATCGAAAACAAACTGACAACGCCATGGCCAAGACAAACAGACAAATAATAGTACAGATGAGACAACATAGAAAACTAAAGACTAAGCAACACGAATCCCACCAAAAACTGGGGATGATCTCAGGTGCTCCGGAAGGGTGCCTTAGTGTTGATCTGCATGGCAGGTGATGAATGCATATCAGGGTCCTCGGTCATAAAACTATACTCAGTACTCGGAGTACAAAATTTGTGCTCGAAACACCAAATCCAGTATTTTGATTGGTTGATTTCTGAGTCTGAGTACCAAAATCGTGCTCGAAAGTTTTATGACCGCAAGGCCTGGAGACGCTTATCCTGTCAACGAACCTGGGCTCTCGGTCATTAAACTTTAAGGCCCAGTGTCGCTCCTTCTGGAGTTCCTTCTGGAGTTCATGCGATTCTCTATTTTTTTTCTTTATTAACTTGATTTGCCTTCTTATAATTAAAGAGATTTATGAGATTTGCCCATCGGTAAACTACTGTTGTTTAAATTTAAATGCATTTCAAATTTGAAATCATTCCGTCAGTGTTTTAGTCATTATTTAGCATCATTAAATAAAATATTATTAGTATATCAAAGACGTTCAAAATAGAATAAAGTATTATAAATAAAAGGAAATGTTAGTAAGCAAACAATCTAACTGAACAAAAAAACAAAAAAAACAACAAAAGTAGCGTGTGTGTCGATAAATATTTGGCTTGTTAAAGATGCAATTTATTCATTCGTATGTGTTTGTGTATTATTAGTTTGTGTACTATTAGCTTTTGAATCTATATTTTTTGTATTTATTTGTTCTTTTGTCTTGTTGGCATTGATTGGCCTGACTTATTTGTATACATTTCTGAAATACATCAAAGAAAGTTATTCTGAAGATACGAAGATGATCACACGAGAAACGTTTGTATTAAGTATTGGAGTTTCAAATATTTTGGCCTCAATCAGCAAAGAGACATTATTAGTCGAAAAGTGCATCTGGTGCAGTAAAATTGGTACCATTAATGTTATTTAACTAATATTTGTATTGAAAATAAAATAAATACTGGCAAGTTTATGATAAATAACCAAAGTAAGTTATATCACAAAATACGTTAGACAAACTATGCAACTTTTATGACATAGTGTATTAATACGCGGTTTGTGCGCACGTAAAATGTACAAAGTTAGGCTATATGGCCGGTGTGTTAATTTATAATGTATGTCTTTGTTTGTACTATTTTTTCGGAAGAGTCGGATATCAGTGTTTGGTGTGTTCTTTTGGACTGTCAAATATCTTTGGCGAGTCTTCTTATTCTTTTTTTTATGAATTTGAAAGATGCCAATAAAGATTAACATATAATTTAGACACATCTTTTGTTGAAGACCTCATGATGATCTTTAGATTTTTACTTAATTTTGTGTTTTGATTACCGCCTCAGCAAATATGTTCTTTAAATCATCTATCCGAGCCACTAGGATTTACAGATACATTAGTGATTGAATTGATTGTTAATGGGACGATTAAAGGACGTTTGATGGTAATTTTAGAAAATTGCCTATTTAAAAGGCTTTAACATATAAATAAACACCAATAAAAGAAAATTGAGTTTCAAAATTGATTCCTTGTCATCAAATATTAACTTAGAGTATTATTTTAACAAATTGATAATATTTGATCAATTTTCAATTTAGAAATTTCCAATACTTGTTTGTTTAAGGTTTTATCAAGTAAAGATAAATCTTGACGATAATACATTTACAGTCAGAAGAGATATAATAAATGTATGAGCTAGCAAATAGTTTAATTGCAAACAGAAAATTAAGCAGGATACAGCTTGGTACTTTGCTTTGTGCAATTACTCAAATATATATTTCGTGTTTGCATTTAATCAAAGGTATTCCTGAAACAATATTGGAGTTCAATTAAGCCTTTAAAATCGTTTTATAACAAATATTGCAGTGAACTAAAAAAGTACAGACACACAGGTTATTGCATACGATACGTTTTTTGCTGACCTAATCTTACAGCGTACAATGTACGAGGTTTACATACTTGTTAGATTTTTACCCTGCCCAAACCTGGGTTAGTAACGTAGCACCTAAACGTAAGAACAAACAGTAAAAATCAGTTGGGAAGGATTTTATTTCTCCGATTGATATAAAGCACAAAAACTTACAAAATGACAATAGACACGAAGGCACTGGTCTTAGAGTATTCGCATTAATTCAAATATCAAATTAAACTAATATACCATGTTTTCCCACATCACATTAAATATAAATTCTTTTACCCCCAGCTTAATGTCAAGACATCATAAATTCAGATGGTATACAGTCTTGAAATGGTATAGTGCCGAAAGATGGATCTACACACCCGTGTAATTTTTGTTTTTATACTGAGCCAACATTTCGCATATATGTCCCCTAGAAACCCTATTTTTTCAACAGATTAACTGAATATTTTTACATATTTGTATTTGACATCAGTCTATCTAAATAATTGCTTTAGCTAAACACTTATGTTTCATACAGTAAATAAACTCATCATAGATACCAGGATTGAAATTTTGTATTTGCGCCAGACGCGCGTCTCGTCTACAAAAGACTCTTCAGTGACGCTCGAACCAAAAAAAGTTAAAAAGGCCAAATAAAGTACGAAGTTGAAGAGCATTGAGGACCAAAAATTCCTAAAAGTTCTGCCAAATACAGCTAAGGCAATCTATTCCTGAGGTAGAAAAGCCTTAGTATTTCAAAATTTTTGTAAACAGTTAATTTATAAGTGTTAATTAAGTGATTAGGTTTTATGAATATCAATCAAATGTAAAATTGAACCTTTTCTTCCCTCACGTACTCAAAACGCATGTGTAACATGTAAGAACATACATCAAATTCACGTAGATGGTAATAATTTTTTTTTTTTTTTTGTGGAGGTTCTGATGAATGAGCTGCTTATATTGGCGGCTGTAGAACATAAGGAAAATTCCTTATCCGACAGTTTTTTTAGCAGCCAGGTGGAGTACGGTTCTTTGTTATTATATCGGTTACCTGTTTATCTCGAATGTGTTTTGCCAGTCATACTGAAGGTAACGACTAGTAATTCCATTGGAAATAACTGGCAGTGATGGAGATATTTTTTCCAAATTGGGACCATTCTCTTTTATCTTTCACTGCTTTCGAGCAATGGTCGACACATGTTTGAATTCGGGATGGTACGAGATTATGAGAGTTGTCTTATAGGCTTCTTGTTTTTGGTTTTGCACTCTAAAAGTTCTTTTAAGTAAACTCTTTATACTTTTTCAAAGACCGTATCTATGTTATTGTATCCTCGAGCAACCAGATGTTTTCGTTATTGTCGGAATCATTCATTTTGTTTATTTCAGTTGATCAAATTTTTTTAATTCTCAAAGCCGAACCGAAAGATATACCTCGAGAGCAATGCTTGGGATGGAAAGTTTTTGGAGAGGGACATTGACAAGCGTTTGTTTTCGTCGTGTGCAGATCCTTTATTATTGTTCCGATTATAGCTATTAATATTGTAACAAGGAAAATAATTGATTTCCATTGATGACTATTACATTGATTAGTATAATTTGATTAAAAAACAACGATATTTATTTTGTTTTTTATTACGTCAATTCATCTAAAACAACAAAGAAGGGGAAATGAGAAAATAACAATACTCACTACAATGAGCTGAAATTTTACTATGATGCAAAATACATTGACCGTTCAGCAATTAAGCCTTCCTTTGGCAATATTGGCTTAAAATGAATAAAAGAGCATCCCACTCTATGTCACATTATTTTTTCTGTCAACATAACTAAAATGTATAAATGTTTTTGTCTTAATGATCGGTTCATTTGTGCCTCAATGTTTGTGTGTTGTAAATACAAGGTTTATTTTATAACACTGTTTCATACCATTAGGACAGTCTATTTGTTAATCGAATCGATTCCTTATAAGAATGAAAGAAGAGTACCGGTTAATTGATAATTGTAATTAATAGAAATTTAATCCCGAACAATGAAAATAAATTGCTTCGCCGAGCGCAGCTGGATACGACCGCAGAGGTCCAACCCTGAACAGTTGGGGCAAAAATGGACACAATATTCGCACTTAATACAGGTCTGAATTTGGATTGTAATTTAATATTTGACACATAATAGGTTTCTGACACAGAATAACTGTAGTCAAAGAACTTGAATTGGTTATGTGATTTGAATTTATATTCATTTTTTTGCTTTTGTGCAATACACTATGCTGTTGCGAATTGACCCCTCCCTCCCCTTAAACAAATTACCCCTCCCCTTTTAATTTTGCAAAAAAAAATAATATTTGAAGAAATAATTTCTGAAATCTTGAGAACAAATTGTCCCCACCCTCACCCCCATTTTATTTTAACCTCCCCCCTCCCTTTTTCAAAAAAAAAAAAAATCTTTCCCTCAAGATATGATCATAATCTCAATTCAAATTTCCAATGGAGTTTGCAACCATAATAACCCATTTAAATACATCATAAAAGTCTTAAAATAGAAAATGACATACATAATCATGGCTAAAATTAAATTACCTTCATCAGCATTTTTAAAATAGGAACTTCTCAAAATAAATTGACAGCTAATCATCTCAAGACAATACACAACATTTCTTTATACATAATTAAAAAGCAGTGTAAGGGAGGTAATTCAAAATGTTGTGTTTGAACTACTTCCCTTACACTGCTTTTAAATTATGTTTTGTACTTAAGTAATTGTCCATTTACCAGGACATCCTTGATTTTCCCCTTTTTTGCCCCTAATTCCTAAACGGTTTGAGCAATAACCCCCCAAAGCCAATTTTTACCATCCCTTTGTGGTATGGAAACTTGTGGTATAATTTCAGAGAGATCCATACACCATTCAACAAGTTATTGTCTGGAAACTAGAAAAATGCTTATTTGGGCCCCTTTTTGGCCCCTAACTCCTAAAACTGTTGGGACCATTACCCCCAAAATCAATCCCAACCTTTCGTTTGTGGTCATAAACCTTGTGTTTAAATTTCATAGATTTCTATTTACTTATACTAAAGTTATTGTGCTAAAACCAAATGTCTTCGGACGACGCGGACAACGACGACGACGACGTGATACCAATATACGATTGCAAAATTTTTTGCGGTTTTATAAAAAGCACGTTCAGCGACAAAACTTATCAAACCGAAAATTACTTCAAAGATCTCTTCCAAGAAAGACGTATTTGGAATGTCCTGGATATTCATTGCACGAATGACATTTTTTTATTGAGATAAATTATACGTCTATGTTTCAGTTACGGGAGGTGAAAATGACATGCAAAAATCTTTCTTTACTGAAATCAAAAACTAAACAATTTAAGTTAACTTCGGATTAATGTTAAGAAAATATATATTTCTAACCTTCAAACCATATTGAAACCTTAATCGGCTATGGTTTACTTCAAATATTTTACGTGATCATAGTGAATCGAAAAGGTGAATTACTACATTTATAAAGAGTACTAAGCATAATACATTTCCTCCGAAATCTTATAATAAATAAACTTAAATGTTCAATTACATGGGTTTACTGACAATCGGGATAACCCACATAACAATATTTGATTTTCTTTAGATAAAAAGAAAGCAACAATCATGTTCAACTGTCAATTTGCTGTACATTTTCTGAATTATTTAAGTTGATTAATATTTGCATGGATTATTTGAATGAAACACACAGAGAAACATTACCAAATGACCAATACTAGTACACCATATAGCAAAGACAAGTTGGTGAATTTAACAGTAAATATCTACAGAAAATAGATGCAGTGTTTGTTAAAAACAGATTATTTTGGAATCAGAAAAAAATAACAAGTTTCTTACCTGCGATTATATCTGGAGACAATGAGCATGGGCTAGCATGGGCTATTTTGTGAATGGGTTTGCCAAGTGTCAAAAAAAAAATTAAAAATAAAAGAGAACACTATCAGCACTGAGACACTCATCCCCAAGTTTGTTGCAAAACATAATTTTCTTTCATCTTATTAACCATGAAATACTTAATCAATATTGCAGGAATAGATTACCTTAGCAGTAACCTTAAGGAATGTATGGTCCTCAATGCTCTTCAACTTCGAACTTCATTTGGCCCTTTTAACTTTTTGTATTCAAGCGTTACTGATGAGTCTTTTGTAGACAAAACGCGCGTCTGGCGTCCACAATTTTAATCCTGCTATCTGTGATGTGTGTATTTATATTCACTGGATTGATGCCACTACTGATGGAGGTTTCCATCCCGAGGGTATCACAAGCCTAGTAGTCAGCTCTTTTGTGTTGACATGAATTATCATTGATTTGGTCATAATTATAAATTAACTGTTTACAAAACTTTGAATGTTTCGAAAAACTACAAATTCATATCACAGGAATAGATTACCTTACCAATTTGGCAATTTTTTCTCTCGGAATTTCGGGTCATCAATGCTATTCAACTTCGTACTTTATTTGGCCTTTTCAACTTTTATGATTCGAGCGTCACTGATAAGTCTTTATAGACGAAACGCGCATCTAGCGTATAAATGTTTAATCCCGGTATCTGCGATGAGTTTATTTAAAGTTAACAGGGATACATGAGATGTAAGCACTCATTGAAAGGTGGGTTATTGAGTGACAGAACATCTTATTCAATATATTTGAAAGTGAAATTTAAGTTTTCATTTAATACAGGGCAAGGTCGTTACCTCTGCTGGTGGACTATCAGTCCCCGAGGGTATAATTAGCTCAGTAGTCAGTTCTTCGGTACTGACATGATTTATAACAAACATTTTAGGTCATTTTTGGTCGTATAGCTCAACTGTTACGGTTCTTATACATCCTTGGCTTTCAAATATTTGACATTGAGCGTTCCTGATGAAGGTAAAACCAGAAAAGCGCTTCGGACGCATGAAATTTATACCGTATTGTTTTCATTTTCTTGTAAGACCTATGCAAGATGCTTTATTTTTTTTTATTTTTTGGGAAGGTTATGTATTAGTACTAAATAAGTTTGAAATACGGGAAATTAAGAAGCAGATCTATGATTCCCTGTCCAGGTTTGCCCTTACTTTTGGTCCTTATTTTTGGTTTATCAGCTCTTCACCGTTTGTAATGGATTATGTTTTTTTTATTTATTTTTTTTTTAAATAATTGGGCCTTGAACATTATTGAAGATACATTAAATATCGAAATGCGAATCTGATCAAGTAGAATTGGCTTTTTAAATGTTACTGAACAAAAATTACCACATTTTTGGCAGGCAAACTCACCAAATTTTGGTTAAGAATACTACTAACGAATGGCTCTAAAGCAAATTTAGTAGATTAAGTGTATAAATGCGACACAAGACAAAAAGTCAACAACGAAAGACGAGACTGTTTTCTAAAATCATGTAAGGGATTCGAAAGTTAGTTGCCCAAATCAACAAATGTAAAAACCTTATTACCACAGCTATAGAAATTTAAATATTTTCAGGATTTCATTATACATCATCTGTTAGAGTAGCAATGATTTCATTTTTTTCAATGCAATTATACATTTTCTGTAGCAAGAATTTCATTTACAACAATGTAATTGTACATCATCTGCTGTAAAAGATTTCATAAATTACTATGTTATTGTATGGCATTTGTAGCAAGGTTTTCATTAATTTCAATGTAATTGTCATCTTTAGTAACGTTTTGTGATTCACAATTTAAAGAAAAGACTTATATTTCGTATTAAAAATAAAATTGGGACATAAAACCCTTTTTTTATTATTATTACATATCTGTATAGAACGAATATGTATCATTTGTTAATATTAATGAGCATAGAGCAAAGACGGTTATAAATTTTGAGGACTTTTCCGCACCATTTCAATGAGATGTGTTTATATGGTAAACATACTCAGATTTTTCTTAGACATCTTAAAGTTTCTAAAGCAATATCAATTAAAGAGCAGAGCGCCCTTTATATTAAAGATGTTTTAGTCTTTGCCGGGTTTTGATCCTTGTTTTGTAATAAATGTTTCATGTATTGCTTCGGGTGACCCTTGTAAGTTGGCATAATACAAATTTTGTTTCCAACGCTTGTGTTACTTGTGCAAGCAATACAATATGTGTAAACTAATTTTTATTTTTTTTCTGCTTTAAGTCTTCTGAAGAATAGTTGCGTAGTGAGATTTGAATCATCTCGTATACATTGTAGTTACAGCATGAAAAGGGTTAATAAAAAACAAAGGGCCAAGATGTAATATGTGAAAATGAGGATGTTACAGTCAATTTCAACACTAGAATTTTGGCTTTACTTCTAACGAATCAAGATATATCATAGATCTTTCATGATGGAAACATGAGACCAAGTACTGATAGCTAAAGTTTTCTTTAAGGCTTAAGTTGGCTCTGAAGCCAGATACATATTTTTCTGGTATTGAAAGATGCGCGGTTCTAAGAAGTTCATTAAACAAGAGACACTGAGCAGACTGTATTTCAGCTGGATGAACACCAGTTAATTATAGTTTCTAAAAATATTTAAACGAAAATAACTAAAAATAAACTGTTAACACTTAGATATTTCTTGCCTTTAAGTCATTTTGATAGTATAAGACAAATCTTGACATTTTAATGGCAATATTTAAACATGTAAAATATGCCAAAAATTCAAGGTCAAGGAACCATGACCGAAGGTGCAGGCAGGGGCAAATAACCTCCATGAAAATGAAATGACAATGCTTATAAAACTTCATAGCAAATACAATTTATTTATCATAAGTGGTTCCCTTTAAAGTAACATAAACACACACTTACAATGTAAACTATGCAAACCATTCAAAGTCAGTAGATCATGACTGAAGGGTTTGGGCCAAATAGTCGCTATGGAAATGACACTTGCAACTGCTAATACAACTGCGTACCAAATATCATTGACTAAACATTAGTGGTTCATCCTAAACTGACATTATCACAAACTATAACTTGTAAGCTATGCACAACATTCAAATGCAATAGACCATGACTGAGGGAGGTGGACAAATGTTAATTTGTATTAATCTGGTCTTTATATCATTTTTTTTAATTAACCAGATAACATCTTTATATTTTTAACCAGACTGGTTCATATTATTTCAAGGATAAATTCAGCGTAAATGTTTAAAACATTATACTGAATAACAAAGTATAATAAAGAAACAATGAAAAAAAAAAAATATGAAATTATCTATGCGTACAACATATGTTTCTTCTCGAGGTCAAAGGTATGTATACTCAAAGTAATAAAGGAATTAATGATGCATTCCTACACATAATTTACATGGTTTTGTTTATATATAATTTCCAACACCAAATATGTTTATTTTAGATTGTATTCGTTAAACGCGACTTTTCCAGTCACTGTAAGGATTGACAATTCCATTTAAATGATTTTTTGATAATTCTTGTTGTCTTGTGTCCTTTTTTACTGATGGGTTATATTTCTCCTTATATTTATCAGATTGTTTCTTCTTAGGCACAGGTTGTCTGCATTTATGAACACCAAAAGCACAACATTCCAACATTAATTGGAAAAGTTCAAACATACTGATTATAGATAAACCAATCCATAAACCAATAGCACCACCGACATCTGAGGCAAACTGTTGAACCTGAAAATAAATTAACAAATAAGCATTATTATAATCAACATTAAATTGAGTAGTATGGGAGCTCTGAAGTGCGATTTAATTTCTGCTTTTAATTGATATTTAGAAGGAAAAAAGGATTACCAATAATTAAGTATTAATAAATTACCTCTATTTCTGGTGTCTCTTCAATAAGCTCATAATTCAAATCCTCAAAATAAATTTTTATCTTGACAAAGTTATGCCTAAAATATAAATTATCACATGTAAAGAATAGTACGACCAGGTAAGTCGTCACGTGAAGCATTTTCTGCTATGCATACATTGCACTTCATACGATTTCAAAGTCATTCCCATGCCACAACAAAAAACAAATATTCATAATCAATTTGAACATAGAGTATCGTCTTGGCCAAAACAGACAAACATGGGAGTATTGAGTGATCAAAAAGAAGTTAGACCAGACGTGGGAACATTTGACGATTCAAATCATATCCATCAGCACGTGTCAAAAACAAAAATTTTGCAAAACTGGTAAAAATGTTAATAAACAGAAAGATGGTAAAACTGTAAAAAATATTAATGTACTAGTATGCTAAAAGACATTTGAATGGCTTTACATTTTGCCATGCCGTGTTTTTTTGTTGTTTATTTTTTTGTTGTTTTTTTGCCTACTACTGGAAATTCAGAAATTATTGTGTGAATTTTTATAGCAATTTTTGAAGAATGGATTAAAATGTGAGATTAATTACCGGTATTGCGACATCAGGAAAATTAGCATACAGTTATATGTATCAGATATCAGAATGCCGAGTTCTTATTATTGTGATTCTTATCTAGTCTCATTATTCGCATTAATAAAACCCTCTCAGTAATTTCTGAATTAACAGTATGCTGCATAGATTTTGTTCATTGTTGAGGGCCATACGGTGGCCTATAGTTGCTTTCATCTACGTCTGTTGGTCTCTTGTGGATAGTTATATCATTGGCATTTACACCACATCTTCATATGACATACTAGTAGACTTATCTTTCATAACTTGAAAGATTCATGTGTTGGCTTCCTGGACACTTTTAGTCCGGAGTGTTCCAATTGATGGTATATAATCTGGACACTGGAATTAGTACCAAACGTGTATATATTTACACTGATCAATCCAATTCAAGTTGTTATTCCTCATAAGCCTATTACAGTTATTTTTCAGTTAACGCGTTCACTTCTAATTGCTACATTACCAGAACTAAGGTACAGTTAATTACAAAATGAAGAATACACAAAATCCAAAACGGTAAAACTTAAGAACTGAAATTACGAGCTCGAAGCAATATAACGGATTCAAGAGTGCCAATACCGGTTGTTTCTAATGACAAGCTGTTAATTCAAATAGCAGGAGAATCAAGGGTAAGACTGGGATTTTCCAGCGAAGTTTATATCTAATCACATGTAAAAACTGATCTAAGATACAATGTACTAGTCCTAAGATTTTTTACGCAGACGCGCATTCCGTTAATATCATCCCTTCGTAAATTTTACGGACGCCATCACGAGTTGGTTGACCGTTATGGAATAACCGTTTCACAGATGATATCGGATATGTTCCTTATGTCGTAACTACAATACCCTTCCCTTTTCACGAATGTGACTTACCGAATTAGACTATTTACCGGATTTGTAATAACATAAGCAACACGACGGGTGCCACATGTGGAGCAGGATCTGCTTACCCTTCCGGAGCACCTGAGATCACCCCCAGTTTTTGGTGGGGTTCGTGTTGCTTAGTCTTTAGTTTTCTATGTTGTGTCATCTGTACTATTATTTGTCTGTTTGTCTTTTTATTTTTGGCCATGGCGTTGTCAGTTTGTTTTCGATCTATGAGTTTGACTGTCCCTCTGGTATCTTTCGTCCCTCTTTTATAAGACACACTCTTCGAAATGTCCTCATCTCTGAGTTTAAGTTTGCTGGTGTTTCTGACACTTGGTGCTTTTTATTTATTCAAGAAAACGATGCATTGTCACTTGAACATCACTTTCATGTTACATTAGGTAGAGAGATCATAGAATGCAATCAGAATCTGCCAATCAAAAGGCTGAAAACAATTTTGCTCATGAAAAACAGATAAGCAAAATTCTTAAAAGAGACTACAGATTAAAGACAGTGACCTCTACTTAAAAATGAGAGATACTAGAAATTCCAATGTCAGGAATGACTCAGCAGAAATTGGATTTACTACATTGCTACATGAATATGTCCTCAGCATTGGATAAATTGATAATATATATATATATATATATATTTATAAGAAGAGAAATAATAGTTATTACCCTAAAGCACGATAATCGCTTCCTTTATTTGTCATGTGATCGCAAGCCTGTTTCGGGAGTTTTTCACATACGCCTTCCATTAAAACATTCTGTAATATAAAAACAAATCATGTTTAAGATTTTTGAAGTAGTATGGGAGTATAAAAAAATGATCGATTTGTTTATACTTTGCCAAAATGTATATAAAATAAGATGTGGGATGATTGCCCAAGGGACAACTTTCCACCAGAGTCCAAATGAAGCGCGTTTTAGCACTAATAGGTCACTGTACAGCTTCAACTATAAGCAATACCCATATTGTTTAATCAATTATAAAAGACCAGACGTGACTTAATGTGAAACAAATTCAAACGAAAAAACCAACGGACTGATTTATGATAAAAAAATTAACGAAAAATGAATATGACAATGATCAACAAATAGCAACCACTGAATTTAAGGCTCATGACAGTCACATATAGAATTTGCCGGGGTTAAATAAATGTGTGAGCTCTCAGCTATCCCCCTTAACTGGAAAATGGTGTAGCAGTACATCATAAGAACAAACTATAAAAATCAGTTGGAAATGGCTTGACTAATCAGATCAGCATGAAGCAAAAAACAATAAATATAAAAACAAAATACAAAAAGTGCCAATCTTAAAGTACTCGAAATTAATGAAATCTATTTCATAACCAATAACAACTGATAAATAAATCGCGTTCTCCTTGTAGCTTATATCATTCCTTTTTTCGAAAATAATAAAGGAAAGAATAGACCATAGTGCTGATTTTTTTAAGTCTACACTCAGTGCAAAGTTGCATACTTTTAAGGATTAATATGACAAAAGTAGTTTAGGGGTGTACCCTGTTGTATACAAGATCGACATCATGAGTCAAGTTTTTGACGTTCTATTTACTCCTATTCCTGAAAAATTCATCTAAAGAAGCAAAAAAGCCGATCGAATTTTTGGTATGACCAGGTTGCTGAAATAGAGTCGATTAAACTACTACGAAACTACAGATCGATTCAACATGCGCATATGTCATTTGTGAAATGCTATTTAAAAAAATAACATTACCATACATTTTCAACATAGGAAAGGTGTGTAAATATAAAAAAAGAAGATGTGGTATGATTGCCAATGAGACAACTCTCCACAAGAGACCAAATGACACAGAAATTAACAACTATAGGTCACCGTACGGCCTTCAACAATGAGCAAAGCCCATACCGCACAGTCAGCTATAAAAGGCCCCGATATGACAATGTAAAACAATTCAAACGAGAAAACTAACAGCCTAATTTATGTACAAAAAAACACTTTTCTGAATTCATCTTCAATGGGAACAATCAAACCTAAACATTTGAAAGCCAGGGATGTATTCAAATACGTAGAACCGTTAGGAGCTATATAACCAAAAGTTATATATCATCATACAAAAATAATCATTGATTTAAGTTCTGGAATAAGTGTTTTATATTCATATAGAACATCCGAAATTTGTTTTACTATCAAAAAAGTAACGGAGAATTGTGAAGTTGTATTTAGGTGTTATGTGTGGTTTTTGTTTTTGTTACTACGACATACATTAACATGATTAAATGCACTCGGAATAACTATCTCCTTTCGTTATTTTCAACTGCATAATTCCTGTTGTCTTCCTCTTATACGCCGCTTAGCAAATTCCCTTTATATCACCGTGACAAACAGCTGACCATTTATTAACACAAACTATGTTTACTTACAGCATATTCGTCAGTAGGCCAGTTCCTTGCACTGAAAGATTTCCCGAACTGAGTTTCTCTACAATATTCAAAGAATTGCTTATATATTTTATTTCTGGTCAGGTTAAGCACTAAATTCAATATAAACTGAGTAGCCTGAAAACTGTTCATCAACACTGTATTCTATGCCTTTACCAATTATTTTTCGTCAATATGCAGAAGATTTCGTGACACTCTCGGATATTAAGAGTCCGTAATCATAATTTTTACTGTAAGATCACGAAAAAATTATTCACGTGAGTTGATGACACACAAATATGTCGTATTGGTCAACCAATACTCTATGGTGACCATAAAACTAATGAAGTCTCGATTTTCGTCGTTCTTCCTGATAACGCTGCTTGAAGAGCTTTTGTGTACGGAGATCTTCCCTGTTAATGAAATTCGTATACCATTGTCAGGCAAGTGAGTAGTGTATCAATTAAGATATTAACCTAGTTCTCATCAATTTGACAGAAATGATAAGACGAGAATTTTATTAAAAGAACTTAATTCATGCCAATGCGGTATGAGAATGAACCTCGGTGACTAGGGATCTGCAATCAATAATATTGACCAAGTAAGGGAAAAGAGAAAAACCTAGTAAAAGGTTCTTTTTGCGTTTGGGATATTGTTTCTAGATTTACCTCCATTAATAACGCATTGAGCCAAATGTTGAAACGGTACACGAGGAGTTTTAACCACTAAGTTATTGAAAAAGGTTAAAAACAGTAGAAGTTTAATAACGATGTTCCTAGTATCATTGGATGCAATTCTGGATGTTATCATTATGACTATTTCTGAAAACTAATAAAGTTGAAAGATGAAGTGCGTCAATAAACAAACCATTTCTGATTAAAAAGCACATACAAGACAATAAGCACACAGAAACAGACAACCATCCATCTGACAAAACCATAGTCAGGACTTTGAACTACATGTATTAGTTTTGATATGTAGATAATTATATCAATTATTCAGGTTGTGATAATTCTCTGATGAATTGCAGCAAATTAAAGTACAAAAACACTATTATACATAGGATATAAAAGTATGAAAGTTACGTTAGAATGAAGAGAAACATAACTGCACGAATTGGATTATATTCTGAAGTTCATCAAAAATTTTTTTAACAAAGCTGGCATAGTGGGTCTTACTTGGTTTACCAAAATATTTATGATTAACAAATATTTGTCATTTAGTAGTACTGTTTTTAAAAGAACAGAGAACAGAAATTAATATATATGAAAATATTTAATAAAAATTGAATAATAAAAGTAATTTATTGGAATTCTAGGACATATGATATATGCGTTCGATCCGACACTCTTTCTGTTTGATTTTTTTTGAATGAAAATTGTTTGCTGTGTCCAGTACTGCTAAATTTCATGCTTCAAAAAGGCAGACAACTTACTGACAAGGCTTTACACATTGAGGACATTCAAGCGTTCTCTCTTTCAAGTCTGCTTCGAGCTGAGCTAAACACACCCGTTCTACCAAAATAACAAAAGTAGTCTTATCAGTCCAAACATTTAATTAGCGATAGTAAACCAGAAATACAATTAATAGGAAAATATAGGGGCCTCGGTGGCCGAGTGGTCTAAGTAGTTACTACTGTAATCACTAGCCAGTCAACACTGAGGTTGTGAGTTCGAATCCCGCTGGTGCGGGTGCACTCGACTCCAATCTTAATTGATTAGGATTGTCAGTTTTCCTATCGAAGGTCGGTGGTTTTCTCCGGGCACTCCGGCTTCCTCCACCAATACAAACTGGCCGCCACGAAATAGCCCAAAAGCGGTGCTTAAAAGTGGAGTTAAAACACCAAAAATAAAAATAAATAAATAAATAATAGGAAAATAAAGGCCTATGAGGCAATGATTCACCAAAAGACATAGGGATAAAGATGTAAACACATTTACTGTGTGTATGAATACCATACGAAATATCATATTGTTTAAATGTTTCTATGCAAATATATATATATCATAAAATCATATAAATAGATCAATAATCCGTAATAATAACTAGCAAACAAATTTTGATCTGGAACGGTCATTTTGATCTAACAAATAAAATATTAAGTAATTTTCAGTCTTTCAGTCATGTTTAAGACTTACCCACTCCGTTACTGTTCAGACAATTTGTTTGCAGTCAATAAAGATAGATTCCGTCTATGTTCAGACGGTTCAGTAGTTGTAATTTACATGCACTGATTAACATTATCTTGAATTGTCTGAAAAGCTACTGAACAAAACTGAATTGACGGTAAGCAAATTGTCTAAACAGTACTGAATTTACCGCAGTGGATGATCTGAAAATTGACTGAAAGACTGA
Organism: Mytilus coruscus; assembly: GCA_017311375.1. Taxonomy (NCBI): domain Eukaryota; kingdom Metazoa; phylum Mollusca; class Bivalvia; order Mytilida; family Mytilidae; genus Mytilus; species Mytilus coruscus. The sequence continues at coordinate 117,694,310 of CM029595.1, forward strand.
ACCTGACTGAATAATTAACTGTTCAGAGTTTTCAGATGGTTTTAAGATCAAAATGACCGTTTAAGACTAAAATTCATTTACTAGTGATTTTAATATGGTAAACAAGAGTGGACATACTGCACTGTCGCTCGCAATTATTAAATTGATTATGACTCAACAGTATTTTGATTATTAATATCAAATTCGTACTGCATAGTATCATGGGGAAAACGTGAAAATAATTCTTAAGAATAAATATAAATGATCTTTTATACATAATAACAGAGGGACAGGCTCGACGGAATCGTAAAACTGCGAAAGTAAAATAAAGATTTAAGAGAGGATGACAGTAACCATTGAGCATTTCACTGTAAAAGCATGGAAAGTTGTAAAAATAAAATTTTATTGAATCTGTTGATATTGAAGGTTAATGAGGGAAAAATCATTGAAAACAATAAAAGTTATGTTTTCTCTCAATTTCAGTAGAAAACTGATTTAAATGTGACAATACAGTTAAAACCGTAAATATGGCTAGTTTTCACATTTTTATTCATATTTAAATATCTTACTATCAATAAAATGATTCTTAATGATGTATCTATCTTTTTTTTTAAATATGCTTATGAAACAGTCTTGGTAATTTTGTATTCAGTTTTAATCATTCTTTATGCTCTGAAAAGTATGCAATTGTGACTAAATTTTCGAAATATTTTATTAAAATATGCAGCCATTTCTGCTGGAGGCAATAGTTTTGATATATCAAGCATGTTTGTGTCTTTCTAAATAAATAATAAAATAACTGGTACAAAGTCCATTTTTTCAGTTTTTAAGTAATTTTGTAAAAAATGAAATCAGGTACCAGTTTTTATTTTATTATATGATTACCTATAGCTCGAGGTATATTTAGGACATTTTCATTTCTTTGTGGTGGTTGCATTTTTTCTGCAGTTCAGTTTTTAAAAAGACCAATTTCTGTCAAAAATGACAATTTGTCAAGTATATATGGTATTAAGGTGTTGCCATGGTATCCAAACATTTTTTTGTTGAAATTTTTTTTATGTTACTTGTACAAGAACTTATGTGGTACAAGGAATTAATGTTAATGTCTACACACTACTGACTTTTTTTAGTAATATTGTGCATTGAAATAACCATATATTTGATTTTTGCAGGTTCAATCCAAGCCATTTCCATGGCAACAATGATAATGTATTTTTTTATAAAATAAAAATGATTTTTTAAATTTTCAAACACAGAGAATTGTTTCTTTACTCAAACACATGATATACACAGGTTTTTAGGAAAATCTAAAAATTACTTTCCATGAAATTCTCAATCCTTACTGTCAGCCCTCTTAAGGACGTAAACTCTATATCACAAAATAAATAAATCCATTTGACAACAATTCTAAGTATTTATCTTAACTGATTTTCCTTAAATTCCAAAAACCATGTTGGTGTTTCCGGCCTATAAACTTCAAAGATGCCATATGAACATATCACAGTGTAAAATGTCAATATTGCGGAAGTTGAAGATACTTATTTTTAAACCTTCTCCGTTATTATTTATAAGGTTACAGTAAAAACACAATTATCGATCCACTAGCATGGTCCTTAAACAATATATAGACTGGGTGAAGTCAAAAATATGAAATATATAAGTACTACATGTATAAGCTTAATCACTATTGAGAAAATTTCAGTTGTTTATTCTTCATGATATTTTCAGGGACAGTTTTGACATCAAGAATTATCGTAGAAAAAAAACATGGAACTAGAACAATTCTAAGCAACATAGTTCTTAACAGATTCCAATGAAACCCGATATTTATCTAACTTCTTACATGAAATCACTCCATTTAAGAATCGAATGCTTCTATTTGTAAATTAATTGGGGTGTACATTTTGTATGAAGAGCGGAAGCGCTTCATTCGGAAAATGTGCGCACGGTCAACGCTTTTACAACCCTATAAAATTACTAAAAGAAGCATTCAAGTTTTATAATTACATTTACTTGCTAGAATCATGAAAACACGATTTCTATCAAGTTTTTCTTTAATTTACCTGTGCACTTTATTGTGGAAGCTCGTGTCGTCATGAATGTTACATTTCATTTTGAAATGAAGGCTAATTTTTGAATGACGCGAGATTGCTGTTAGCCAATCTAAATAACGTATTATAATGAAACATACATGTAATGTAATTATTTATTATTGAATCCTTCAGCTGTTTATTCCACCGGAAAAGGTATATAGAAGTTAAGGGTCATTCAAGATGCAACACTATTTCTGAATCAGTAAATAGTCTTTGCAAGTGCAGATTGTTTTATAGTAACAAATGTCAGTAGAGAAAACGTAACAACGATGTCATCACTCTTATCAAACAGACATTGGAATAGCCTTACTGTAAAAAATCATCTCCGAAAAAAATCTACAAAATTATTCATTGTTAATTGTCTTTGTCAGTTTTAAAATTCTGTATTATGATAAATTATGTCTCATCGTTAATTGAGGCTGTGGAAAGATATATATTATTATATCGGGAAAACAGAAACAGAAAATAAACAGGCATATGTTGCCTCCATTTGTTTCGTTCTAGTTTCATACGTATCCACAATGTCGGAATTTGAACTTCGTGTTATTAGTGTCTTGTCTTGTGGCTCAATTAAAATGATTTACCTGTTTCACTTCTGCATGGTGCCACAGAAAACGTGTAATTTAGAGTGAAGAAAAGGTCTGATTCTGCATTATCAAAACAACCACAGGTGTCCACAACCAATTGCTGTTTACAAAAGTTCTGGCAAAGCTGTAACATACATGTAATGGGATCTCATTTTCACAAAGTCAAAATATAGTACGAAACTTACATTGTTTATGGCATATTGATGATATTGTATTTAAACAATCGTTTTAAAAATATTTTTAATTTTCGCACTACTAAGTCGTTAAACTATGGCAAGCCGTTCTCGTCAAAACTATGTTTAAACCATTTTTCGAAAAATCATTAGTTTACACACTGAGAATTAAAAAAAAAAACACTTTGAGATTGAAAAACATAAAAACACACACTGAGAATTAAAAATTACACACTGAGATTTCGTAAAGACGCACTGAGATTACAAAAAAAAAACACACTGAGAATTGAAAATTACACTCTGAGATTTCAAAAAGACATACTGAGATGAAATAAACTGAAAACTAGATGTGTCGGAACGACACGAATTGCCCCGTCTCAAAAAGTTGAAAAATCTGCAATTTCAACAATACATGTGGACACAAACATCCATGGATAGTATCCAGCTCTCAAGACCAATACTAGTTTGATGAAAAATTTCCTTGATCAATGAGTAGTTAAATTTCAAACTATCAGCAAACTGGAATTGAATGTACTGCAGATCTAACAAGATGTGTTGAAACGACATGAAAATCAGCATAGCGGAACGAAACGTAAACTTGATCTGTAACTCATCATGATAGACTTACATATAAAAAGCAGCGTAAAATCTGAAGGCGTATAGAAAAAAGACCGTATAACAGTGCTTTCAACAATTTTTAAGTCCAAAACCCGTAATTTCGGCAAAAAACAGCAGGTCGGGACGAAACTTAAACGCAATCTGTAACTCGTCATGGTTAACTCACATACCAAAAATCAGCTCAATATCTAAAGGCGTATAGAAAAAATCCGGATAACTGTGATTTTCAACAATTTATCAAAGTCTAAAGTCCGTAATTTCGGCAAAAATTAGCAGAGCGGATCGAGACTTAAACTTGATCTGTAACTCATCATGGTTAACTCACACACCAAAAATCAGACAATATCTGAAAGCGTTTAGAAAAAAATTGTGTATAATGGTTTGTTGCGGGAATGACGGAATGACGGAATAACGGACAAGTAAAACTATATGGCCCGACAACTTTGTTGCGGGGCCATAAAAAACACACTGAGAATTTGAAATCACACAATGAGATTTGTGCGCACTTTTTATGCTCATCTAATTAGCATACTTAATCTGAATCTATTACAAGCTTTAAACAACTAGGGGACAGAACTTGTTAGTCCTTCAATTTGCGTTTAATGTTTTATAAAAAACACTAGAAATACAACGTATTGAAAAACTACGTTATTAAAGACCAATAGAACAAGAAAATTACCCATTTACTCTCGCTACAAAATATAACCAAAAGGTGAAAAACTTTATTAAAATTATAAGAAAACATTGGAACAATCTGCTAAAAGACAAACACTGCAGTGAAATTTTTACCCAATTGCCTGTTATAGCATTTAAACGTAACAAAAATATAAAAGATTAACTTTCGAAATCAGGGTAACAGTTGAAAGACTTTTGAAAAGGGACCAATGCTTAAACAGTTTTAAGCAAAAAAATCTCGATACACTGTTAGTAATAATCTGATTTGTAGGCAACAAACTTATGAATAAGAGTTAGCAAAAAAACGATGTTAAGTCTTGAAATTTATTAAGAATGTTGGTTCATTATAATAAAAACAGTTCGGGAGATCAAGATATTAATCTGTTGAATTATTCATCTCATTAATATTCATTAGTAATGTGCATATTAATCTCAGTGTGTATTTTTGAAAATCTCAGTGTGTAATTAAAAATTATAGGTGTATGTTTTTCAATGTATTTCATCTCAGTGTGTCTTTTTAAAATCTTAGTGTGTAATTTTAAATTCAAGGTGTGTTTTTTTCTTTTTAAATCTTAGTGTGTAATTTCGATTGCTCAGTGTGTTATTTTAGGTTTTTAAATCTCAGTGTTTTTTTGTTTTTTTTTGTTGTTTTTTTTTCGAAAAAAGGGTTTAAACATAGTTTTGACGAGAACGGCTTGCCATATTAAACCTGTGTATGATCCATAACATTAACATATGCTTAGAATCAAAATAAAATGCAATAATTTAGATGTTCGATCTATTTGTTATGTCGAAAAATGTCATATGCTTAAAACCATATTCTTGGGTTCATTTGGAAGAGCAAAAAAAAAAAAACAAGGAAAAAGGTTTTTCAACTTGTTATGTCCAACAATGTCATATGCTTAAAACGATATTCTTGGATTCATTTGGAAGAGCCCCAAAAAATGAAAAAAAAAATAGAATATTTTTGTACATTAATCTTTCTTTTTTTGCGATAAATATTTAAAGAGGTTCATGTACATCAGTTACACCGGTCGGTACTTCTAGGATTTATATCTGATACAGCAGAATTACCGATCAGGTTTATATTTATTTATTATTTTATCTGCTGTTTCTTAATCAAAAAGTTAATAAATGTCGAAAAGAATTGACTGTCAGCAGTGACTGACAACTATAAGGCACTTTGACAACTACTATATATTTTTTTATATCAAAAGTAGAATATAGAATTATTGAAGCAAAATGTATTAATGGACTTTGACGAGTTATCGAGGAGATACCATGCTTATTTGAACGGACCTTAACTATCTTACCGTTCTTGTGTATTTTGCACCATAACTGCTTAGATATGCAGTCACATCTTGACATTCTCCGTATGGTGACCCTTTACGTATCAATTCTACCTTAAATTGAACAGAAATCAAATAATATCAAAACAACATAAGTGCAGCAGCAATATCCCTACCCTTTACAGCATTATAGTTTAACTTGAATGTCGAAAATCTATTGGAATTAGGAGTTACTTGTTGCTATGGCGCCCTTGTTTTCCAGATGATTGAATAGAAATTTTAAAATGTATTAAAAAAAATCCTCCGAACAGTATATTATTCCTTTCAATTTCAGATGACTTTAATTTTAGCCTGTTAAAGTTTCAGATTTCCAATACGGTCAAATAGAAGTTAGTATGAAAGAAAAATCACTGCTGTTGTAAATCTAAACATGTCAATCATTGTGCACAATAAAGTCGTGTAACATTCTGAATAATAAAAAAAATAAGCTTTGCAGATGGTCTCAATAATTTCTCCTGATAATGCTATATCAAAAGTAGTAATCTTGACGAAATGACATAGTCTCATAATATTCATACTTGTTTTAATGCAACGTGAGTTTCAAATCCCGACGCCACGTATTCTCCCTCATCTGAAGGGAATGGATAGGTATATAGATCGTGAATCTGTATCCGAGCGCCGTATCCTTGTGCAATACCAGTTAGATATTCGTCTGTTTCCGTGTACAATGTTAGTGTTAAACCTTAAAAAAACACACATTTTAAAAACATCTATTTGTACACGAGGAGTTTGAATATACCAAAATTTGATCAAAAACAATATTGTGGAAAGTAAAAAAATAACAAAATAAATATCTACATTGTTAGTTAAAGATGTCTTTATATCGCAACTGCACTGATATTTGTCCTTGCTAAGATTTATATTAACGAATATTGATTTACCACGATACCTCGAAATGACCTACAGAATACTATTAGTTACACAGTGTGCTAGAGACCTAATACGATATATATGGGGCCAGTAAATTCCATGTGGGGTGAGAGCGAAGCTCGAATCCCCATATGGAATTTACTGACCCCATATATATCGTATTAGGTTACTAGCACACTATGTAACGAATTTATCTTACCGACTATCTTAACATGTGGTATTTAGACTAGTGGCCTATCAAAGTGATCAAGTCTTCAATACCGTTAGTATTAAGAACCTACTTCCATTGGTCTATACAAAAACAAATGCCAATAATAACAACTTGTTAGCTTTAAATGTGTTTTAAGAATTTATTTCAATCGTTCATCATCAATTTCTTCGTCTGTTGAAACCTTTAAGATTTTTCCTCAATACCGTGTTGTTTCTATTAAGGGACGTAACAATATTACTAACCGTGTATTAGAATAAGCCCCGCCTACTAACCCAATATGGAACCCTACTAACCCAATATGGAATATACACGGTCTCCACGCGGTTGCTTTTAACCAATCATATTCCTAGAAATGTATAGGAGGTAAGATAAAATAATTTATTGAAAACAATATAGATGAATCAACGCAAGCTGTGTACGTTAATGGCCTAAACTAAGCTGCAGCTACTATGTGGAACAGTTTTTCTCATTTTTAAATTTTTATTCAGTCTTGGAATAGTTCGAAATGTCGGTGTTCTGCATGCATTAGATTTCAGAGAACAGTTTCTGTCTTCGCTATGATATTGTTGGCTCTGCAACTCATTTCTTTAGTTTATTATTATAGTGCTTTCCATATTTATTTATTAACTTAAACTTTTAGTTTATATAAATTGCTTTGCTATCTAGGTCTTATTTTTTACCAGTACTGACATGCTGTCAGGTGGCCCATAAAGGCACCTACGATATGAGCAGCTGATGTACGGTTATTCTAGATAATTATATTGGCATTATAGTTTGTTCTTATGTTGTACTGTTACGCCACTGTTCCAATAGAAGCCGGGTGAGGGGTTTGCGCCTTCAAACATGTTTAACCCCGCCACATTATTTATGTGCCTGTCCCAAGTAGTTCAGTGATTGTCGTTGGTTCATGTCTGTCATATTTGTTTTTCGTAATTATTTTGTCATAAATTAGGCCGTTATATTTATCAATTGAATTGTTTTCATATTTTCCTGTCGGGCCTTGTATAGCCGACTTTACGGTATAGGTTTTTCTCATTGTGAAGGCCGTGCAGTGTCCTAAAATTGCTTACATTCACTTCATTTGAACTTTTGTTGATAGTTATCTCATGGGTATATCTTCTTATTTTTATATTATAGGAAATGAAGCAGCCAAAACAAAATACATAAACACATATATAACATAGGATTGATGGCCTTACATCAAATAGAAAGAATTATACTGTAACGACAAAGGGACATAAATCAATTAGCTGTGAACTTAAGCAATGACAGACAACTTCGGCAAACAACATAATATGGAAAGAAACAGTGAAAACCACTACCAAACTAAGTAAACAAGATATTATTGAATGTTGATAATTTATATTTATGGAATTGATATCCTGCATGTGATTTTCCTATAATTCTTTGAAACGCCGTTAACCGTATCACATAACTTACTGTAGTCATATCTGCGAACGATAATCAGACTATAGTTTTGTCAATAAACGTATAACTAACATAAGGTAAATCCAATATGAATGGGCAGTACTTATTTCAGCCTTAAATATCTTGCTTTGAAATACTATTATTCGTTTCGGCGATAAAATTTAAAATATCGTTTTAATGATGTAAATTAACCTCGCATCTTGTATAGCAGTAACGTTTCTCGTTTGGGAAATAGGTTCAAGATTTACTTCACAAAAACTCAAAATCTACTTGAAAGCTTTTTATTGATATGTTGATAGTGTAATGACAACTAAGCACCGTACTACCCGGAAAAGCGCTTTTAGATCCCTTTCAGTCATATAGCTCTTCAAGTAAACTACATCCTTGACTTTAAAATTTTCGGTTTTGAGCGTTCTTGATGAAGGTTTATCTAGGATAGCAAATCGGGCGCACCAAAGTTATAGTGTTATTTGCATTTTACAAAAAAGTAAAATAACAAAAATATCGAACTACGAAGAAAATTCAAAACGGAAAGTCCCTAATCAAATGTCAAAATCAAAAGCTCAAACACTCTTATGTAGAAAATGGTGGATTAAACCTGGTTTTATAGCTAGCTAAACCTCTCACTTGTATGACAGTCGCATAACAATTCCATTATATTGACAATGTTTGAGCAAAACAAACAGACATAATAGGTATAAATGTCAAAATAAGGGGTACAGCAGTCAACATTGTGTTATAATCTTAAACTATGAAAACAAACAAACAAACAACAAAGAAGTTAACAAAGAAAAAAAAGGCATACAGACAAAGCACATTAGCAAAAACGAAAGACAAAAATACAAAAATTTACCATAGCACAATAATACAATGACGGGATGTATAAGTACCGAGTCACGTCAAATGGATATTACCAAAAATAGACTAAACAGTAAACGATCAATGTAATACTTAGTTGGAACAAACCCCCTTTTACAAATAAAAACACTATAACACGTAATTAAGATGATAAACAACTTTAGTACCTAGAATCTAAACTTCAAGACCATCGTGTATTATTTGTGAAGTTGTTACGGAATATTTATCAACAAGGTCTTGGTATCTTCCGATGAACTTTTTTAGAAGACAACTTAAACAATAACCTTGAGTCGTTCTGAGCGTAGATTTTAAAGATTTTTCGAAGGAAGTCTCGAAACCCATGAGGGAATCACCGTTTTTATCATGCTTACCATTATCTGGACCTGCAGACGTGACTACAAATTCTTCAGACTGAATTGTAAAACAATTTCCATAGTCCTCCGTTTGTAACCATGTAAAATTTCTGTAAAATATATTAATATTAGTATACGAATTTATTTCAGCAGAGACTTGTGAAAAAATAAACATACATTTTAAGCAAGTTTCATATAATGACGTTTTCTATATATCAGATGACTTCTCATAAAATAGCTTGATATCATGTTGGTAAGACAGACAATACTAATGAGAAAATACTCATACAACTTAACTTACAACTTAAAGGGTCTTTCTTAGTATAGTGGTATATTTTAAGACGTGAAAACTACACCGTCCGATATTCTAATTCATCGGTTTTTTTCCCTGAGTGTTGATTGTTTGACGTACTTCTGATTAAGAAGAAGGTCACGATTTTAAATTAGACAACTTATTTCTTGCTTTCGGTCAGTTTGTTTGTTTATTGAAATTAAGATACAGTCCAACCGAAAGATTTGACCTACTTATTCGTTATTTATTTTCAACTGAAAATGGTACTTTACTTACGACTGATAGCATTGATATCCACCAAATGAACACCCAATCAACAAATTCTGTAACTGATGGCCCGCCTTTTGTCTAGTTGCCCTAAGAGAAATATGTTCAGCATTTCAAGGTTTTTGTGATAGGTGAAGGTTATGTTCACAGAAAATACTATACTTCATACAGTAGTTGTGTCAGGGCTGATTGTAGTTTATGATTGCTTCTGTTTATAAGTAACTCATAACTCGAATCGTATGGACTCCTGACGACTGATATTCATATTTATTCAGTCAAGCAACTTATTGGCTTATACCAAATATCTCCTTTTATTCATATTAATTCAGTCGAGCAACCATTGGCTTATACCCAATATCTCCTTTTTTAATATTTATCCAGTCAAGCAACTCATTGACTTATGCCCAATATCTCCTTTTATTCATATTTATTCAGTCAAGCAACTTATTGGATTATACCCAATATCATCTTTTATTCATATTTATTCAGTCGAGCAACCCACTGGCTTATACCCAATATCTCCTTTTATTCATATATATTCAGTCGAGCAACTCATTGGCTTATACCCAATATCTCCTTTTATTCATATATATTCAGTCGAGCAACCCATTGGCTTATACCTAATATATCCTTTTATTCATATATATTCAGTCGAGCAACCCATTGGCTTATACCTAATATATCCTTTTATTCATATATATTCAGTCGAGCAACCTATTGGCTTATACCAATTATCTCCTTTTATTCATATTTATTCAGTCCAGCAACTCATTGGCTTTGACCCAATATCTCCTTTTATTCATATTAATTATTCAGTCAAGCAACTCATTGGCTTATACCCAATATCTCCTTTTATTCATATTTATTTAGTCAAGCAACTCATTGGCTTATATCCAATATCTCCTTCAATTTATAATTATTCAGTCGAGCAACTCACTGGCTTATACCCATTACCTCCTTTCATTCATATTAATTCAGTCGAGCAAACCATTGGCTTATACCCAATATCTCCTTTTATTCATATTAATTCAGTCGAGCAACCCATTGGCTTATACCCAATATCTCCTTTTATTCATATTTATTCAGTCAAGCAACCCATTGGCTTATACCCAATATCTCCTTTTATTCATAATTTTTCAGTCGAGCAACTCATTGGCTTATACCCAATATCTCCTTTTATTCATATGTATTCAATCGAGCAACTTATTGGCTTATACATAAATATCTCCTTTTATTCATATTCACTCAGCCAGTCTATTTGTATCATTTTACTGTCAAACAAATAGTTAATGCGTGGGTTACGTGCTTATCTATCGAATTAAAAAAAAATGCAGCGGAGTTTATAAACAATCGAATAATATGTATTTGGTCAAAATGTCATGAGCCAATATATTACCTGGAATGTTGCATGTATAGAGCCTGAAATGTCTGTGTTATCTGGAAGGTATTGTCCTTCTTTTGACCGCCTTTGTCAGTAAAATCGTACATCCTGGACAGATTGTCGAAGTTAATATTATCGAATTCGTCAACATATCTCTTCTTTCGTTTCTTTCCAGGCTACAAATTCCCAAATACATTTGTGTAATTAAATTATTGTAGGTTATAAAGTCACTACTGCTGCTAGTGGACTGCTAGACTAGTAGTATCCGATGGTATCATCGGCTGAGTAGTCAGTGCTTTGGAACTGACATGATTTATAACACACCTTTCTGAAATTCCCCGTTACAAATTATTTAGAAACTGAAGTTCCAACTATCTCAGGCAAAATTGACCTTAGGTTGATTTTGGTTATTCTTTTATGTCTTGCTTGGTATTTATACATGTCCTTGGCGTTTCTTATTTTGGGATTGAAAAGTTTTTCATTAAAGTAATGTCTTGAAATGTGTTTCAAGTGCAGAGACGTTACGCACGGTATTGGTACCACTGAGCGTTACACGACGTTCTCAATAAAACGAGGATGTTGACGTTGTTTTAGAGAACGATTCTTGAAAGCGTAAACGTTTTCATCTTCGTCCTTGAATGTAAAATTAACAAAAATAAAGGATAATCTTTTGAAATTTTTCACCTTCTCATGATTTTATGTCTCTTACCCAAGAACAAAAAGTAAAAGAAATACTTTAACCCTCTATCATGGAACATGTTAAAATATTGGCTCCTTTATAAAACAGTCTTTAGAACTGAGGAAGAAGTCTTATATATGACAATAAAGATACTATATGTGAAAATGCCACTTAAAGTGACCATAGAATTTACATTCTTTAATAAGTATTCTTTTGCAGAGATTTCCAAAGTTGCTTCATTATATATATTTTTTTCAAGCCGGTGTTGGCATTTATAAATGCAAACATTGCTGATATCAAATTTCCATAGAATTAAAATCATATATTTAAAACTAGTGCAACATTTGTATTTCTGTGTCAAAATTATACTCAACAGCAATGATTAGCACTGAATAACAAGTTGGTTTCTTGAATGTATGTAACATGATTTAAAATCTTTTGAATTTTATTTAGCGTCTTTCATTTTCAAAATACTGAATGTTTTGAATCTTTAAAACTAATAGGATACTATGAGTAAAACAAATGCAGGAAAAAATGACACTACCTCTGTATTCTTAGGACGAGCGTGCTTCCAAAATATCACAATGAATGTCTTCGTTTATAAACTTCGATGTCTTATTTTCTTAATTTTCTTTTACTGTTTGTGTATTATCAGTTTCTTCTTTTTCTTAGAATTTATAGCAATGTTCTCTTTATCACAAGACTTCATCAATCTTGACGAGTGAATTGTTTAATATTTTGGTGGTTTATTTTGTCGCTTTCTCCTATTGTACGTTTCTTTTTGTTTATTGTTATTTAAAGATTTCTCTCCCGAATGTGTCTTTTTCAGTTTACATTAATATTCAAATGCTTCTTAATTTTTTCTTTGAAAGTAGTTGATATTCTTTTCATGATCTCATTTTATCAACACTTGAGTCATAAGAGGTCCGTTATATTAATTTTTCATAAAATGTGGCTTACATGTATACTAGTGTTTTTAATTAACATTTCATATTTTATCAGGTTAAACCCAGACAAATAATCCTCACCGGAAAGCACATTATAAGAGCTATCGTCTCATTTATATACACTATTGTTTCAGAAAAGGAGAAGGTTTGGTACCATTAAAACGTTTAATCCCGCTGCAAATGTTTGCACCTGTCCTAAGTCAGGAATCTGATGTACAGTAGTTGTCGTTTGTTTATGTAATTTATACGTGTTTCTCGTTTCTCGTTTTTATATATACTAGACCGTTGGTTTTACCGTTTGAATGGTTTTACACTAGTACTTTTGGGGCCCTTTATAGCTTGTTGTTCGGTGTGAGCCAAGGCTCCGTGTTGAAGGCCGTACATTGACCTATAATGGTTTACTTTTATAAATTGTTATTTGGATGGAGAGTTGTCTCATTGGCACTCACACCACATCTTCCTATATCTATGTATATTATTTTAAACTCTAACGTTTAGTTTTCTTTTATTCACATAAATGTAACTTTTCCATTTATAATCCTTACAAAATATGATAATTTATAAACTTAAGCTTTGAAAAGGTCGGCGATCCATACTGTGCATTATTATTTTGAAATTTGGCAAAGTATGGAAACTATATCCTTTTCATATAGACCAAAATTTAACCACATTTTGCAGGCCGAAATCCGATTTATAAAAATATTCTAATTTTATGTGACAAAATTCATATATTTTTTTTTTTGATATATGCTCTCGTAAATATACATGGATCAATGTTTTCTGATAGGAAGTAATATGGACCAGTAATACAATTATTCCAATTTCAACGTATAACTGGGTATCGTTTTACACTCAATTTTCTTTGACATTTTCAGACCGTTTTCAAACGGTTTATTTTTCGGTTTCGACGGTTTCAGTTGTTAATTTTGTTTTACAATTCTTAGTATAAAACGCAATAGTCCAGTCATGCTTTGTGACGTTCTGTGAAATAATAAAATAGATCTACTATAAACAAAAAATGAACATTTTCACACAGCAGATTGGTTGATTATTTTGGTGTAGTAATGCCACATTCAGCACTATTGGCTATATCGTGGTGGTCAGTTTGATTGTTGAAGGAGCCATAGTGCTCGGAGAACCACAGATTCACATAGCAGACATTTTGTGGTTGATTTATTTGTTAAAAAAACAGGAAAATATGATGTCAATTTTTATACATACACCGTGTTCAATGTAGTATATAAAATAAGGAGATGTGGTTTGACTGCCAATGAGACAACTATCCACCCAAGTTTAAATGAAGTGGATGTAAGCATTTATAGGCAACAGTACGGCCTTCAACAATGAGAAAACCCATACCGTATAGTCGGCTATAATAGGCCCCGACATGTAAAATATGAAACAAATCAATTGAGAAAACTAACGGCCTAATTTATAACAAAACAATTTACGAAAAACAAATATGACAGACATGAATCAACGATAAGCACTCAACTACTGGCTCCTGACTTGGGACAGGCACATAAAGAATGCGGCGGGGTTAAACATGTTTGTGAGAGCTCAAACCTCCCCTAACCTTGGACAGTGGTATTACAGCACAACATAAGAACATAAATAAAAATCAATTGAAAATGGCTTAGTCAGGAGCCTGTGTTGAAGACCCATTGATGGCTGGCCTTGGGCTGTTTTCTGCTCTTTGGTCGGGTTGTTGTCTCATTGCCACATTCCCCATTTCCATTCTCAATTTTATAACTCATCAAATTGATAAAAAGCAGAAAAACATTAAACAAAAACACAGACCGGACGTGGCAGGGTATTTATACTTCCATTACAACAAAAGACACAAAGTGCAGATCTGAGAGTACTCCCAGTTACTGACAGCTAGTTCAAAGCCAATAAGAACTAATAAAAATCATGTATCTAAGACTATATATCAATCAGTACACATCCAACATCTAATGGATTTAGTGTAAAGACGTCATTAACAGTCAGAGAAAATATGACCTTGTTTATTAGTATTTGTTATTCTTTTTCTTTAAATTGGTTATGCATGCAAAGAATATTTAACTTCCTAAAATATATGCTTTCAAGAAATATGTAGGAAGAAAGAAATTTCGGAAATGTGGCGTTGAGTGCATGGTGACTTTTTTTCGAAAGGGTGCTTAAACTAGGTTAAAATACATAGGATTGTCTGTAAATTAATACAATGGAGCCTGCTACATGTTTACGTGCAATCCACCATATTTGTGGGACAAAATTACCCTAACAGTGAGCGCGCATATTTGCTTTTTTCTCTTTCTCTTTCTCTCTCAAATTAATGTAAATGACAAGTTTCAATTAAGATACAAAACTTCGTCGCATCGCATGCCTATATAGCAGGCAATTCTGTTCTGTTGGCGATTCGAGACAACAAACTCCATTCTGCTACACATTACTTCTAGAAGTAATAACCTTCATATACACGTTGCTATGTAGATGACTATAGAGATTGATCTACTCGCAGTAAACACAAATTTTTGACGCAAGATTTTTTATGAAAAGAGCACAGACATTTATATATTTGCACAATTACATGGAGATTAGAATACAAGTATGAAAACAAAATACCGGCTCTGCAAGTTGGCTGAAAAAAATGAATCATATATATAGTTTCAATTCGTTTTATAGTAACGATAGGAAAGAAGGTCAGGTTGTTTATTTTGAATCGTTTATAATCTGGCCAAGGGGAGAAATAGATAAGATGAGCTCACTGTTGATCGCATTTTCATTTTCACTGTATGTTCCCTTTTTAAAAGTGACACGTGATCATATGAAACTTTTCTCACGTTTATGGCCCCAGAACCTGGTCCCTATCAAGAATCTGAGTTAAATATTTCGTTATCTTAAATCACTTATACAATGCTGATCTACTTTGATGCATATTAAACAAGAACTTTGTTTAATATAGATCAGACCATTTCATGAAATTAATTGTTTGCCAAATATACAAGAAAAGTCATTTACAGTTTAACGTTATCATGACGTGAACGAGAAATAACAGTTATGGGGACATTTCATTGGACATCTCAGATCGTTTCGTATTTTCCACCTGCAGCTTAAACATAAATATGTATCATATCATTTTAGAGGAAATTAAATGTATTTTCCTTCGTATGAATTAAAAGTGTTAAAATTAGGAACCAAGTGAAATTTTGTTAAATAAACAGCATCCGAATTATTCTATGTGTCATTTTTTCACTGGGACATTTTATTGGACACGGGAAAACTGACGATGTTTTAAAAGTAAGACCGCAGTTGTATAGTGATGACTTCAGATAGCTTCTTTAGGACATGCATAATTTTTGATATTATAAGAAGCCACTTGCTTCTATAATATCTTGTGATAGTGAAGGCAGAAAGTTTTTAGGAACTGAGCAGCTGAATGGGACATTTTTCTCTTTCTAATCTCAACGCTTTTGACAATCTTCTTTCACTCACATTTAAAACGTCTAAGGTGCCATTTGTCGTTGATGGTATAGAATACTGTTGCAAATTTTTTGAAGTTTAACCTACCAATTAATCCGCACTCTGATTTCAAAGACGCGCACAAAACAAAATTGTAACAGCGGGACACCCTAAAATGACGTTATAGGCCTCGAAATGAGCAAAGTTTTCTTTAAATAATATACAAAGCACAAAATCATCTATTCTATTGAAATCTTTGGTTTATTTCCTTTCGAATGATATGTAGGACATGGATATTAATTGTGTAGGAAAAGAGCATGAATTGGAATAACTCGCTATCTATCGCATGTTTTCAAAGAGACACCAATACTGTGCGCAACGTCAATACATTTAGAGTTACTAAAAAGTACAAGAAAAACGCAAAATGTAAACTCGTCCTTGTTGACCTTATATTACATAAAATGTTCCAAAGCCGACGAACTGTTGAATAATTAAGTATTGCATACATTTCAAAGGAAAAGCTTTGATCAGATCAATGAAATTGAAAACAAGTTGCTTTCTTTAAAAAAAGAAAAGCAATACGTGAACCCGAGACCGCTGACTGGTCATCAAATATTTTTTGCTGAATTTACTTTTGCTTTTGATTTGAAATATTTGACTGTTAATAGAATGAGGTAATGAGGAAATTAAAAACACCTTTATTGAAAATGTGTTATTGTGTATAGATTCTTGCACAAGTCAACTAAGATCACTGTTGAAAATTGTATACAGCTACCATTTGAAATTACCTTTAAGGCTTGACTATTTTATTTATTACTCGGGAGTGTACATCATTTTTTTTCTCTGTGTTTTATGTACAAGGACCTAATCATATTGTAATTCTCAATTTCTGCAAACCAGATGTCTAAAGCAAATTGCACAGACCAATCAAGATATAAAGCTCAGCACTCAGTTTGCTTTATGATCTGGATGCGTTTATTTTATCTTTCATATCTTCATATTTTGTTTCCTGGATGTTTTAAATTATTCTTATACTCATTGAAGTTGTCTGTACTCACGGAAGAGGTGGTATAGAGAAATTGAAAGTCCAATTTTCATGTGAAGTGTAACTTTGTGACACAAATTATAAGAAGATTTCGTATTTTGTTTTTGAGAGTAACACACCAGCTTCATTGGGACCTCTTATATACAGACAATTATTTTGATCAGATAAAACATTTCAAATTTTAAGGATTTCCTGAAGTATCTTAAATCAATTCAAAAAATTCGACAGGAAAACTTAGTTTGGAAAAATATCTTGTTTTCATACGTCTTACGAATAATACCCGAACATGCACTCAAAAGGACCAATTTATATAAAATGATTATGTCTGGTAAAAATCAATAACTCATCATGGACACGTGGTCAGGATTAAAGTTTTGTACTCTAGACGCGCGTTTCGATTACAAAAGACTCATCAGTGACGCTCGAATCAAAAAAGTAAAAAAAGGCCAAATATAGAACAAAATTTTGAAGCATTGAGGACCCAAAATTCCGAAAGGTTTTGCCAAATACAGCTAAGGTAATCTATTCCTCGGGTTGTCCTTACTTTTTCTAAAATTTCAAAGTTCATAATAAGACAGTCACTCAAAAAGAAAGAAAACGATTAGAAAAACAACAAGATGTCAGAGTACCTCAATGATGAGCATGCTTCAAAATCACATGTCAAGCTCTTACTGTCGTGTCCTAGATTTAGATAAGAAATGTAAAAAATCACATACCACGAGTGAAATCAATGTTTACGCATGCACTTAGTTTTCTTGCGCCTCAAATAGTGAATTCGGATGTCAAACTGCCTACCTCAAGTGGTTTGACTCCGGATTCATTGCCATTCAATCCGGAATTTGTGTCAACGCAAACCGATATCGTTGACAAACCAGATTTTAAATCCGATTTTGTTGTGTCGTGTGAACAGGGTGTAATAATAATGGTAATATTACGTAAATAAACGGCAAGAGGTTTTTAGGGTAGGTGGTCAACACAATGCATACAATTTTCAAAATCGAACAATCATTGCAAAGATTAAGACGCTATCATGTTGAACTATTAAAAACAAAAAAGAATTAAAATTTAATTAACATACATTCCTAGCTGTTAATAAATCTTTTCCAGAAATTTTAAATATACTATCAATAAACACAAACGTCAAGTATTTACTAATGGCATTTTTTTATCAAACCAATTTCTTCCTCAAGTCTAACTTTCTATGTACAAAAATAAGCAGAGACTTATAAAACCATACGTAAACAGTATAAAATTAGTAACGTATACGTAGTAATTATGATTATTGTAAAATATTAATTACGTTTTTTGTGAAATGCAAGGATTCAAAATTCTTGTGAGTTATAACCATGCAACTATTTTTTTCATTCCTACAATTAAAACAATACATACTAATTTATTTGTGTTCATTCATGATAATTGGTAATCATATGTTGCATATGATTTTCATAAATGTATTAACTTTTAAAACCCGCAAGATGATAATTTAACATTATTAATTATATTCTATTAATGATAAATTTAGTTTCAATTTAAACTTTAATCATTTTAATGAATATTCCTTGGTCTGTTAGTATCTACTAATGAAAATAACTATTTTAAACAGAATATCGTTTTGTTTAATTATCTTTATGTTTTCCGACCTAAGATAAACATGTTTAACAGTGATATCGTTTTGTTCATTTTCTTCTTGCTTTCCGACATTTGCTGAGGCTATGATGGAATTACAAATATGACATGTTAAACGTTCAGAAATAATCATTTTATTCTGGGACATAAATTTAATGTCAGTACATTACATTGTATTCCCATGTTTATTGTCACAATGCACAATAGCATGTTGTAGTAAATACTACACAAACAACGCGTCCAGGGACCGTCTCAAAACATAAATTATATAATTGCAATATCATTATACTTCATATCAGAAGTTCATAGTTAATACTTTCAAATACAAACGCACATGTTCTGTCAAAAGAAAATAGGTTGGAATATATAAATGGCTTTCTTACTGCAATCTAGTCTTTACTTTTTTACTTTCCGATCTACAAATGAACTTATTTGATTGTCAAAATATTAATACAATGCCACGTGGTAACAAATAAATAGAGAGACCGTATCAAATACATAGATAACTACCTGTATAAATGATTGAAAATTTTCGAGACGTTCCGAGAATCTTGTTTCCGAGGATATCGAATGGCCCATAGAAGAATCCAAAACTCACCAATATATAGGCGTAAACCACTCAGGGGTTCACTCCAAAAAAACAAATTATAAATGTCAAACAACACCCTTCATATGTTGTCTATCAGATATCAGTAGATGTGTTTTTGAATTTTGCAGTACACATTTGCTTTAGAGCTTCAACATTTGTTCATGTCAAAAAAAAAAAACTGTAAAAAGTGCAAAACATGGTCCCCTTTTGAGATCTTGTCATCAATATTTTGATTTTGATTTGAACTAATGTTTGCTACACCAAAAAGGTATTTTGCTACAATATGTTTTAAATCAAGATGTTAAAGTAGCCCAAATATCCTTTGTGAAAAAGTTAACGAAATGACAGTAAAATAGACGACAACAAATAAAAAGCAATAAATAGAAAACAATACAAATTAATAATTATTATAACCAATTGTATTTGCTCATTGAAAATTAAGCTGAATAAAATCATTAAGACTGCAGAGAAGATAATTCTGTATTAATTGTTTATTACTAAGACTGAAATGAAGAGGTCTCTAGTCTGGTCAATGGGTCAGAGTTGTCCTACTTAATTAAACGATAAATTGTTGAATTAGATAATATGTTTTCACGTGCAGAGAAATTTCACTTATGACCAGTGCATGATTGGATTACATCTTTCTTATTGGTCAATGATCTTGCGGGGTCAGCACGAGTTCACGTGTAAGTGCGTTGTGGTCACTTCCTTTTATCATCAGCCTTTGACGTGTTAACTTGTAATTCTTATCAAACAATTTGTGAAAAATTAATTGTGAAAATTTTTAATTTTATGGATAATTTTGGACTGGAGTGATTTCCTTTTTGCAATTTGAGGTAAAATCGAACTATACTTTTATGTTTTAGCTATTTTATGCTTACATTATGAACAAACGTACCGTTACTTTTTGACCATTCTTCCATTAAGATAGATTACACGATTTTGTTCTATGCAAAAGACGTAGCAGTTGGTCAAATTTATCTCTTTGTGAAAGAGATATTGGGGTAAAGTTAATTTTGGTGTTGGTGGTGACACTGTGCGTTTGCGATCAAAATGTATTTATTTACCATACTTATGGAAAATGATAGCTGATGAAAAACCCGATGTTGTATTTTTACAAGTTACTGAATCCTTAATAGCAAATGACGTTGTACATTTAAATGCAAAAGGAATCCAAATTTGCAGAACATATAAGATTCGCCTTAAGTATCTGTATGAGACATGGTTCATTTTAAATATAAATACAAAATTTTATTGGCATACGCTCATTAACAATGAAAGGTTAAGACTTATTTAATAATAATAATAATAATAATAATAATAATAATAATAATAATAATAATATTAACATACATGAAAGAATGAAAAGTTGCATACTTATATATGATATAATTAACGATTCCATTCTTTTAAACACTCTTATGTGAAAGAGGCAGACAGTTTAAGTTGGCTAAGCTATTGTTTATTGTGTTACAAACCATTTTGCCTTACTTGTTTTGGGTAAGGTGGACGATATTTCAATTGGCGCAGAGGGCGTGGTTGCTTGTACTTATGACGTCTGTGTATTTCCTTTTGCAAATATGTTTTTGTGTAGTGTTCATTGTTTTATGCTATGTCACGAAACTCGTGCTACTTTCGAAAATCTCGTCACGGTGCTTGGTTTGAAGCAAATAATTTTGTAAGTTAGCCTATTCGCTGTAATTGTCAGTATTTTAATATATGCACGTGTACCTTGTTTGCTTTATGTTAACGGTATAAAAAGGATATGTCTCTTACCTGTATCGCAACCCAATGCTTATTTATTACAAACCAATTTGCCTGTCTTTGCCTGTTTGGGTAATGTGGACGATATTTTAATTGTTACAGAGGGCGTGGTTGCTTGTAATTATGTCCTCTGAGTATTTGTTTTTGCAGAGGACGTGGTAGCTTGGACTTATGACCTTTGTGTATTTACTTATGCAAATATGTTATTATGTAGTGGGTATTGTTTTATGCTTCGTCGTGAAACTCCTGCTATATTTTTTGCAGAGGTCGTGGTAGCTTTGACTTATGACCTCTGTGTATTTGCATTTGTAAATGTGTTATTATGTAGTGAGTACTGTTGTATGCTTCGTAATGAAACTCATGCTATTTTTATTTCGTCATGGTGATTGGTTTGGAAGAAATTATTTTGTAATTAATCCTTTTGCTACATATATAGTTGCCAGTATTTTAAGACATGTAGCTAGTTTCACATGTTTGTCAGTATTTTAATACATGTTTCTAATGTATTAGTTAAATTACGTTTACTAGTATTTGGATAAACAACTGGACCCTAGTTCCAATGAAAGTCTGAGGTACCAGTTGCACGCTCTTAGTCTCCGTTTACACTTGTTCGAAATTGAACCGATCTTTATTTGAATCGGTCTACAAAAGACCAGGCTTGCGTTTACATTTGCACAAGCAAGATCGATTCAGATCGATCATATTTGATCCATTGAAATTACACTGCAACATTAAAAAGAACCGGTCTGACCTGATTACTTTACATTTCGTAAACAAATAGTCGTAAAAGTAGAATAGTATAACGTGTGCATCTCGCACGGACAATTACAAACTGCAAAATCATGGAGAAATATTTGGATCATTGGAATTTCGTATGCAGTTATTTATTATTATCTTTTAGTACGCACGTCACAAGTAATAAAACAACGAAATGTGAGAAGACTATCACTTAAAAATGAAAGGTCAAGACATTTCAAGAAGAGGATTTGCAGCAAAGAAATAGAATATGTCGATTCAGAAGAATGATCCAAAAACAGCGGAATCTGTATTCCATCCATCATTTTAAACACGTGTGTTTTGCCGCCGCACAAGCGCAGATTTATTTTCATTTCTAAAAATAAAATTCACTTGAAGAAAGATCGATCGCGATAGATCTAAGCGTTTACACTTGGAGAAAGATCGATTCAAATAAGATCGATCTTTTAAAACCACCTCTGGAGGTGGACTTTTAAGTCCGATTGAAGATCGATCTTTCTCGTTTACATTAGACTAAAGATCGGTCTTTTAAGATCGATCTCAAGAAAGATCGATCATTTTCACAAGTGTAAACGGAGTCTAATTCCACCAACTTTTAAAGTTGGCTCTGTGGTTTATTGTTTTGGACTCTCGGTACTATCCAGCACCTAGTTTTAGAGAAAAAAAAAGAATTCTGCTGCAGCTCATGGATTGAATTCTCGTATCCGTGATTCAAGGGTTGAAGTCCAATGTGTTTATGGAATTTTACAGGATATAAAGGATTAAGTTAGTAACAGAATGTTATGCTTCAGCTGCTTAGGGCTAGTATTGCCTGACAAAACGTTTATGATCTTTATTTCATACAATTACAACTATCTTGTTTTGGGTCAGCATTGCCTGCAAAACGTTTATGATCTTTATTTCATACAATTATACAACTATTTTGTTTTAAGTCAGCATTACCTGCCAAAACGTTTATATGATCTTTAGTAATAAAATGCTTAGCTTCTGTTTTGGGTCCGTATTGCCTGCCAAAACGTCTATGATCTTCATTTCATACAATTACAACTGTCTTGTTTTGGGTCAGCATTGCCTGCCAAAACGTTTATGATCTTTATTTCATATAATTACAACTAGCTTGTTTTGGGTCAGCATTGCCTGCCAAAACGTTTTTGATCTTTATTTCATACGGATGGGGTCATTATTGACTGCCCTCCTGATGTCTTTACACATTATTAAGAATGTGAATGTGGAAATTTGAGAGGCTACTATTTAATTGTTTTTGTTTAATTTTATGGCTCAGTTTAACTTCCTGTATGTATACATGAATTGTTTTTAGATCATGTTATGTTTTTCAGCGTTGCCTATTTAATTTAAATTTGCAATTATTCAAATTATATATATATAAAACGACTTGATGGTTTATTCCAATTTTGTACTAAATGCTATGGTCTTTAGAGGTCAATCTATCAAAAACCAAAGTTATTATATTTACCTAAACTGGTTATTATTTAAAAGAATATTTCTCTTTCGAGAAAGATATTAGAGTGTGTGTCAATAGTTATAAATATTTACTAGGTTAAAAATTTACATTTCATGCACTTTTAACGCAAGGTAAAGAAAAATTATACAAAAAATCACTAAAAGCTGTATTTGGATTTCAAAGATATTTTCATTTTTCAACTTAATTACGACCATATAATATAAACCTTTTTTTTTAAATGTATGGCATTGAAATTACAGGTGTATTAGGAACAAGCTCTGTAGCATGCCAGGAAGAAAATGAATATGAATATTTATTTCAATAATTTATATTATAAGAATGATATTCATTTTATTTTTTGTTTTTGTTTATTTCAAAATTAAAAAAAAATCTTTTATAGAAAAATCGAATTCCCGATATATATATATGAAGTGCATTTTAAGTGTAAATTAAAGTCCTCTAGCTTAGCGGTGCTAAGTAAGTCTGGTCGATTCCCGTTATTTTTATAGTATTATCAATATGAAATATTACTATTAATATCGAATGCTGGTATTCATCCATTCATTAGATTTCTAAAAAGCTGAATATTCAAAATTATGATTAAAGCTTAACTTTTTTATCAAGTCATGAGTTAAGCAAAATATTTTTAAAGTCTCATATCAATTGCGAACACAACAAAAAATTAACTGAGAGTTAAAAAGTTCTAAATTAGATACTTATTTCAATTTAAAAACTTGTTTTTCTTAAGAAATGTGTCTATCTTTATACAATTTCGATTAAAAAATGCCAAATGTAAAATGAGTCCGATATAAAATTTCCTGTTTAGAAAGCAGTCAGGGCTTTGTAAAAATGTACTTTTATTTTTTTTTTTTTTGAAAATTAAGATCAACAACATTTTATTATTAGTTGTCCAATGATTATGGAGAGATATTTCAGATCTCTCAAATGAGACAAAATGTTTTCAGTTAATTACTGTGCTTACTAATTGTCTGTACTTTATATTTAGGGATAATGTTATTAGATGTCTAGATGTAAGACTAAATATGAATACATATACTTAATAACGATGATTATTGTAACTTTATTGCTGTGGTCCTGTCCGCAATTAGATTTACACTTTTAATCATGTATATCAGCAAGAGTTAATTTAAAAGTAATACATGTAGGTTTATGATTATATGAACTTTTAATATTTCACCTCAATGTGGAAACGTTTTACAAAAACGTAGTGTTATTTTTTTGTGTATGTGTATGTCATGCTTCCAAATTCTAACAAGTTATACATAAATTGTATTCACGTCGTCCAGGCCTGGGGTAATGGTAATTTGTAATTGCAATGCATTGTAATATTACATTTTTGATGTAATGCAAAGTAATTTGTAATGCACATTTTCTGCATTACAATTTTACATGAAAAGTAATGATTACTTTAGTTAAAAATCAATGTAATGCTTCCATTACTGTACATTACTTTTCATTACAAATTGTCAAAATACATAAAATTGAAGAATATAGTAAAATAAAATAAAATATTAACAAAAACAAAAGAAAGTATTGATTAAAACAGAGACATATGAATATTATACATACATATATTAAAATGGTGAAAATTACCAAGTCTTGATCTTAGTTTCTGATATTTGTATAAAATGATATTGGGAATGTTTTGGTGTTTGGTGGTCCAAGAAAATCTTCTAAAATAATTATTAAACAAAACTATATCATGTATATAGATGAATGGTAAAAATATGAAGATGAATTTTCATAATTCTATACACACCTTACATATATTTCAATGAAAGATTGAATATGTCAATCAACATTTTACACCAAACTGTGGTTGGGTTCCTGTCTGTGTTGTTATTTCACCTAATTAATATCAAAATGTTTTATTGCAATCAAAGTTTCTCAACTTGTGTTTGTCCTTACAGAGCCCTTAGGCATTTAACAAGATAATCCTTTAATGACACATTTATTATATCCCTTTGAAATTCCATTATGATGTCTTACTAAATGATTAAGTGATCAATGTTAGAAACAAAATTATTATAATTAGCCATTCCTCCACATCAGCTTCTATAGAAAGGCTTTTTAGTATCGCTGGAAAGGTGTACAGACCTGATTGCTGTTCTCTTAATGACAGCACATTTGAAACACTTATGATGATAAAGTGCAATGGACATGTTAATTAATCAGTATTTGAAGTCTATGTCACTAACACTGTATATATATATATATATACCCCGGTAATATTTATCAATTTCTTATAAAAATCTGTTTTTGAAATGTTTTCAGTTTTATATTGAAAAAGTAATGCGAAATGTAATGCATTACACAGGCAAAGTAATTGTAATGTAATGCATTACATGTGAGAAAAATGTAATTGTAATTGTAATGGAAGAATCCCAAAGTAATTGTAATGTAATGCATTACATTGCAATGTAATGGCCCCAGGCCTGACGTCGTTAGAGTCCTCGGGTTGGGGATCCACTTTTTCAACCTCAGAGTGGATTTGTGGCGATTTTCTCCCCACCGTTGCTATTCTTTGTCATTTATTCAGTTGATATGATTTTAGTTGATATAATTTCGTATTAATTATGTATTATAATTTCATATTAAATATGAACTTTATGTCAAATGTTTTATTTGCAAAATGTATTTTTGCATTTTATGATTTTGAATAAATGATTTTTTCGTCAATTTAGTTTTTATATCATATAGCAAAACAAGCTCCGACTCTGGCCCGTGTATACATGGTATGTTTATGGTATCTAGCTGTCTGTCTCAGTAAAACAAAGTTTATTTAATTGCTCATTGGAAATTTAGCTGAATAAAATCATTTAAGACTGCAGAGAATATAATTCTGTATTAATTGTTTATTTCTAAGACTTAAATGAAGAGGTCTCTAGTCTGGTCGATTGGTCAGAGTTGTCCTACTTAATTAAACGATAAATTGTTGAAATTAGATAACATGTTTTAACGTGCAGAGAAATTTCACTTATGACCAGTGCATGATTGGATTACATCTTTCTTATTGGTCAATGATCTTGCGGGGTCAGCACGAGTTCGTGACGTGTTAGTGCGTTGTGGTCACTTCCTTTATCATCAGCCTTTGACGTGTTAACTTGTAATTCTTATCAAACAATTTGTGAAAAATTCCGCCAACATACCTCTGTTAATTTTATCTTTAGAAGTAGATTTGTATATAATATGTTTATCAGTGTGGCAGATTTTTCTCCCCACCTTTGCTATTCTTTTTCATTTATTCAATTGATATGATTTTAGTTGATGTAGTTTTGTATTAATTATGTATTATAATTTCATATTAAATATGAACTTTTATGTCAAATGTTTTATTTGCAAAATGTATTTTTTGCATTTTATGATTTTGAATAGATGACCTTATTCATCAATTTAATTTTCATATCGTATAGCAAAACAAGCTCAGACTCTGGCCCGTGTATACATGGTATGTTTATGGTATCTAGCTGTCTGTCTTAAAATAATTATACTGAGAATAATTTAACGTAATGCTAACAAAATTATAAACAAAACATCTGGAGAGAACTGAGAACAATGCACTAGCTAATATGATGGACTAAACTTACCCCAGGATTAACTCTGGAAGGATCTGTCTGGGTCACAAGAGATTGCAAGGCCTCTGACATGATATTTAGTTCACTTTGCTTTACGGCATTTACGTTACAAACTGTTACCGCTGGTAGAACTAAATGATTAAATCCTAGAGAAATGGAGACTTGAACATCAAACTGTAGGAATTGATCTATAAGAGAGTATAGGTGGAGTGTCATACCAGCTATGCCACAAAGAAGAAGAAAAATCCAAAATACTTTAGCGTACCATAATTTGGCGGCATTTATCCAAGGTAAACCTTGCATAGAGGTCTTTTCAGCAAATCTAACACATAATCTATTAAACGATTTCTGTTTTCCTTCAGAATCCAACGATTCTGTTTCTTCATTTTCCTACAAAATTTAAAAGAAATGTCATTTAATATTGAGGACAATTATTTATGAATATTTTTATTATGTTACAAAGCTTTAAGCCCAATCACACTAGGCCAAGACCATGAAGATCCCACTACGATCTGTAAAAAAATAAGATTGCGGTGAGATCGTGGAAATTATGGTCGTCTTGAATATTCAATATTTCATAGTTTTCACGCTCATACAACGACCTTGCTATGATCCTGATAAGATCCTACTACGATTCCGCAACGATTCCGCAACGACAGTAACACGTTCTAGTTACGATCTTGTCACGTTCTTGCTACGTCTTATAAGACCTTGGCTCTCGGTCATAAACTTTACTCAGTACTCGGAGTACAAAATTTGTGCTCGAAACACCAAATCCAGGATTTTGATTGGTTGATTTCTGAGTCTGAGTACGATTTTCGTGCTTGAAAGTTTTATGACCGCAAGGCCTACCACGACTTACACGATCTCTGTACTCTTCTACAAGACCTTACCGATCGCATTACGATCTCAATATGAGTCTACTACGATCGAACCACGACTCCACTACGTTGTCTCTGCGCTCTCCTTCCTATAAATATCTTGAATTTCCCATTGTACACACCAGTTTGCTTGAGAAAACATGCAGCCAAAGGTATCAAAACAATTTTAAGTCGTGGTGCTAAAAGTACAGGTATCAACAGAATGAGGTCGTGCAATTATCGTGGCTAGGACGTAGTAGTATTGTAGTGTGGTCGTTCTGAGGACGACAAGCGCGTAGTAGCAGCGTGTTTTTGTCTTCCTCATCGTAGTATAATCGTATTAATATCGTAGTAATAAAGACGTAGTGAAATTGGAATAGTCGCAGTGAAATCGTAGTAAGGTCGCAGCGAAATATTTTTTCCATTGGCTTCCCCGATTGCACCACGTTTCCAATACGATGCTTCTACGCCCATCCCGATCTTACTACGTCCTTACTACGACTAGTTTTAGCCACTCCACGATCTTAAAGACTTGGCACGTCCTTACTACGACCTTACCACGACTACCATGATCTAACTACGACTTCCAAATTTTTTCATAATTTCTGAGGTCGTAGCGGGATCGTGGTCCTAGTGTGATGGGGGTATTACATTCATTGTCCTGGTTAAGTTTACGATAAAGCCCGGCTACAAGCAACAACAAATGGTAGAGGAATGATTTTCTGTTATGCATCATAGTTAGTGACGAAGATTCACTGTAAAATGATGCAAACATCAACTTATTTTTACGCATGAACGACTTTTGTCATATTTTCCATTACTTCCCAGATCTAACTACAAATCATAGAGGAATGGTCTATTTGTCAGTTTATGCATCATGTAAGACGAATATTCACACTAAATTTTGTGACCTTGACAATCCAGATCAGATCTAACTAAACACGAATGACAGATGAGTGATCTTTTATTGACGAAGGTTCAAACTAAAATTAAGCGACACTAACAAATTTAAGCATGCATACTAGTATTAACTTTGGTTAAGTTTGGTGTTAAGGTCTGAATATAAGCAAAACCGAATCACATGGGTTGATGTTTTGTCAGTTAATACATCATGTTAGTGCCGAAGGCCCACATGTCAGTCTTTATGTTTAACGTATAATTGACTTTATGGAAGTTTTGTGTTAATGTTCCAGATCTAAGTTACTACCAATCGTAGATAAAGGATCTTTTATCAGTTGATGCATCACGTTCAGGGACGATGAGTTACAGTTTAATTAAGTGACCTTCAGCATTTTACCCATGCATTGATTTTTGGCGAGTTTGCGTTAAGGATACATCATATTCTTCTGACGTTTCAGTCTCGTTGAAATCTCGTTCTGGAATTATTTCCAAAACATGTGATACAAGTGGAAAATAGCAATGAATTTAATAAATATCATAATCAAACTTAACTCTGTAAAAATTGTGTATTTACAATAAGTAGTTTTGAGTAATAATTTTTTCAAATTTTATTACCAATCAAGTCAGTCTTTTAGCCAAAATTTTGAGAAAAGAGTGAGGGTACAAGAAATGACTTTACCAGAAACATGTACATCCCATATCACTTTTTCTTTTCAAATTTCTTAGATATGTATTTTTCAATCATTTATAACAAAGAAGTTGAAATAATATACATTTTGTTCTTAAAATAGAGAAAATCACAAATTTACAAAATTGACAGCATGGTAAATTTGACATGAAAAGGAATCAAAATATGATAAAACTTTCTTATATTACCACCTACATATAGTTTTTAAATTAAATTTATTCAAATTGGTCCAATTCATCTTTATTGAAAGTAAGAAAAAAGTTTAATTCTAGAAATTTTGGCTCCTCAGAGGTGTACATCCTTAACGTTCAGATATAAGAAACTAAATCTTAGAGGAACGACATTTTATTAGTTGCTGCACCATGTTTAGTGACGACACAAAGGCGGAAGGCACCAAAGGGAGAATCACAACTCATATGTCGAAGAAAGACAAACAAAATTTTGACAGATAAACGAAAAACGACGAGAGAGAAACAATGTCTACTTAACACTACATAAAAAAACTTGTGAATGAGCAACTCGAGCCCCACCAATTACTGGGGTTGAAATCAGTTACTCCGGAAGAGTAATGTACCACACAAAGGCCCCCATCGTGTTAATCCTGGTAAGTGCAAATTCGTTGTAAAGTCTAATTTCGATGATGTCGCAAATAATGAATAAAGGACGGGATAATGGCTATGAATATTGCAGGTACACAATAGAATTGTGTGAAAATTACCTTCATTCACTGAAGTCTTGCATTAATATCTAGATTCAAGCAACTAAAAATTCAGGCGGAATGTCTAAAAGTTTTAAAATGTGTTAACCCACTCTACTTGATTTCTACATGTACACACAAGTTTATATTTTTTTTAAATATTCATACCATAATATTTAAGATTTTTTTTAGACAATTGCATCTCTTCAAAAGTTTTGTTAAATGTTACCATACCGAATTTGTATGCAATTATTATAAAAATCGTTGACTTCACTCGTGTATTGCAACTTTACCTAAAGTAATCCAGATTTCACTGACACAAATCAAATAGTACGTGGCATGAATTTTATTTTATATTTTTTTTTACAAAAATGGTGCTGTTTCAAAAATAATTGAAAAGAAAGTGGATGACAAGTATAATATGAAACAAATTGACCTCTTTTCACTGCCTAAAATTCTACTTCTGCTCTGACGCATAAATTAATTCTATAGTACTTTGTATGAATATCATTGTACATAAAAACTGACATATTTTATAACAAATGTAGTGGACCATCTGAAATAAATCCCTGTATAAAATGTTTATTTAAAATTTACTCAATCACGGTGCGACCTTTTGTTGTAACAAAACCAATATTTGATTAAAATATGAATAAAAAAAACAATATTGACCATATCTTGGCGAATATTTGGAAAGTTCGGACTTTACATAAGTTAAACTACAAATAAAAATGTGATTCTATCCCTTTAATAATGAACAGATTATTTAGAATATCAATGTTTAAGTTCAAACATTATTTTAAATGGACACTTTATAAGAATCAAAACGTGAATAATGGTTAAGTAACACTTCCAAAATCTACTACCGCATAAAAAAAAGTTTTTCAATTTGTGGAAAATATGCAGAATATGACAAATGGCTTCTAACAACCAGTGGTAAATATTTCATACACATTCATGACTGAAACATATTAATGAGAAATGAATGTAAACCCTGTATTGTAAAGGAAAAATAAGCTAAGTCGGATCTTTCCGTGCTGGATCACAAAGTAACGGTCGGCAAAAAACATATCACACTTCTCGGCTATATTATTTTCACTACGAGCTAACTAGTCTTTGTTCTTATTCTTAAATTCTGTGACCTTGACCAAATAAAGACGAATACAAATTTAGCAGATTAGATTAACAAGAAAACTCTTCAATAAAATTGTGTTGCGATTTATTTATGTTCTGAATAATTCTGAACATCAGATTTAGGGAAATGCATGGGTCTCTGTGAATCTTGATTTGACTGAAAAGCGTTATAAAAGACATATCATTCAGGCTTTCATGATACCTTTGAATTTATTTTAAATGTATAGAAAGGGAATCATCAAAATAAGGCAAAGGCTTTTGACCGTTGAAGTCTTTCTAACTGATATGATGGGGAAACCATAGTTACATATTCCGATTCTCATCAGGTTACAGTCATAGAAAGTTGATAATGTATTACCCATGTATATCAATTTTAATGTTTATTTCATTTTCTAATACTGAAAAAGGAATGCATTGTTTTGCCTTTTAGCCAGAAATACACAATACGTTAATCTATTATTCAGTTCTTTGCAATTGACAGATATATTGTTTTGTTTTGATTTGATTGAACCGCTTGTCCTATATGATTGATTTCACTCGGTGTCTTATGGTGTCAGAATACATTTTGTAAAATGTACATCTAAACATAATGTTTAAGTAGAACACTGGATCTTTTTCGTGTCTCTTTTAAAATTGCAAAATTACATTATATTATGTGCACGAGTTATTCATTAAAAATGAATTATATTACTAAACTTCATCAAACTTTATTTGAATAACAGTTTTATCAAAATTGCTCTTACAGTGACCATAATTTTAATCACCAAGCCAACCTTTATTTTTCTGGGTGCAACAATTTTAACGAATAATTAAAATCTATCTGGTGATTGTTTTAGGCCCATTTAAGAAGGAGTTCCATATGGAATACCCACAGAATAAACTAACATGTCATTGCGTTTTTTCGTATGGTGGGGCAGGAACATATATATTGTTAGATATACTGTTCCCAGGGTGGGGTGTCCTATGGAACATTTGCCCCATTTAATCGCCAGACTAAGCGGCCTACCTATATTTTGATCGCCTTTTTTTTTTTGGAAAACTAAGCGAGTTTGAAAATTATTATGTTAGTTTTCTTTTAAAAGTTGTCCGTTATAAATGGCTATACACCGAAATATATAATGTTGTTTAAAACTTTATACTTCGACCTAAATTTTGGACACAAGTTTCTTGTAGTTCTAAAAGCAATGATCCAGAGTAAGGCCGTATTCACGTCAAACGTTGCGTACTGTAAACATGTTCACAATCAGTTTTATGTAATGAACACTGGTTTCACATTAAATTTGTTCTCATCTGTACATCGGTTTTAATTACCTGTACATGAAAATTATTCACACCAGTTAACAACATGTACACGTAATTTACATGTACATTTTACATAGAATTGAATTTAAAAATTCTCTCTAAACTTTTGTATCAGTAAAAAAATGGGGTTTTGATAAATTGTTAAAATTCCAATTCTTTAATAGACAAACATATATTTGTTTCAGGGGAAAGTGAGAAAATCGTTTTATTCCATTGAAAAGTAAGGGTGGGGATTCAACATGGAGTTTTAAAATGGTCATGTATGTTAATGAAAAAATAAAATGTGTTTTTTTTTTTATTATTATTAGGTAATAAACAAAAAAAACCCGTTTGTCGCACGAAGATGATTGGTCGGTACCTTAAGAAAATCGTTCTATTGCTTTGGAGAACTTTGAAAGTTCTAAAGATCTTACGATTACACAGGCCAAAGGAGCGTAACAATAAGCGAAAAAGGATTTTGAAATGATTGATTGATTGATTGTTGGTACATCCAGTGGCAAATATTTCATGCATGTTCAGGACGAGAAAACAATTCCAATAAATATTTCAGGTAAGTCCTGTAAAAAAGTCTTCCGGGATGAAGATCTGGGAAATTCAGACAACCATTTGGAAAATGAGAGTATATTGGATAGCTTCGACAATTTTGCCTAGCAACAGGCCACCCACGGACCCATCAAATGAATAGTTTGTCCTACAAAATGCAGTACTTTGCAAAAATAGATGTGAAAATAAGTAAACGTCCTATCAACCGGTGTAAAATGAATATCCCATCAGCATATAAAAACAGTCAACAGTCAAAACTATCATGTCGTCATGGAAATTTGGTACTAAAAACAATACAAGACGTTCACAAGACACGATATAAATACAAGACGTTCACAAGACACGATATAAATACAAGACGTTCACAAGACACGATATAATTGAATATGTTGTCCTACAAAATGCAGGACTTGCAAGAACTAGTTGTATACAAAAAGTAAAATAATTTTCGCGCTAAATAGATAAGTCGTATTATCAACAGGTGTAAAACGAATATTCCACCAGCAAAACATCCCCATCCCATGCAATGAAAATCAAATGGTCCAATAAGGCTAAATAAATTTAATTATGTTTTTAACTTAGCATTTTGAGTTTTGTCATATAAATAGGTAATTAACTTAATTCATAATATTGTTATAATCATATTTTTTCAATATATGGAACTTCCATAAATATTCATAATAAAATCCACGTTCTTAATATTTAGTTTAATGTACACTTAACCCACACAAGGTCTACATTGACTTTCGACTGCATGTAGTCAAAACCTGGTTAAAACTACATGTAAACATTGATTTTTATCAATGAGAACCTATTAGAGTTTAGTTTAGTGTGAAGTACACTTTCACCACACCGAGTTTAGCTCAATGTGAACACGGCCAAAGATAATGTCCATTATATCAGGCAATTTTACAGTGGCAATCTGGCTATATGGGTCATTATAAAAAAACATGCAAATTTCAATGAGGAAAATTTTGGAAAATGATGTCGTTGTTTTAAAATTTTAATATGTCCTCCTATTCTATAATATAGTAGCAACTATATTCAGAAATATGAAATAAGAAAATTAAGAGTTCCTTCAATTTTAACAAATTTAGGTCATCCTCTGATAGAACCATGTCAATGGTGTTACCAATATAAAACATGCATTTAGTTGCTAAAATATTGTAAAATATCAAACAACTGTTCCAATTTGTTGTTAAGGTTTAAATTACTACTTATTGACATTATTTTTATAGGTATACATTCTATTTAAACATAAATTTAAGAATAAATTGTCGTAAAAAGTTGGCTGTCCTAATTATGCACTACTGTAGAGGTGATATGCCAAGAGGCAGATAATGATGTGCGATCATTTACATATATTTTCCTTTATGTAACTGGTACCTTAACTCATTACTCTGGTGTGTTTTCGTTCTCCGATAATAATGAAAAAGCCTACCCGTAAATGGTCTCCATAGTCCACAGGGGGTTCTGTATTCTTGGTGTTCGTGAAATATTCCGATCCCATATAATAATCATCATCTCTGCTCTGATTTCTACTATCATGTCGCCCATACATTTTTTCAGATACTGGTTAACTGGTATGTCTG
Organism: Mytilus coruscus; assembly: GCA_017311375.1. NCBI lineage: Eukaryota > Metazoa > Mollusca > Bivalvia > Mytilida > Mytilidae > Mytilus > Mytilus coruscus. Next base: position 117,729,068 of record CM029595.1, read on the forward strand.
ATCGAATATTTACTTTTTAAATCACCCAGTGGAGCGGTAACAATGTGTGTTCAGAAAAGTTTTAAATCAGTGCGATTATCGTGACTTCATCACAATGAAGTGAAGTAAGCAGACAACTTATGATCTGTAGCTTTGAATTTGTCCTTAAGTCGTGATTAATAATTTGCGTTTATTATTTAAATTCCTTTTTAAAGGTTTAAAATAGAGAATGAGTGTTAAATTCTTTTTTTACTTCTTTTTATCGGGTATATAAATAGTTTACTATTTGATTACATTTATAAAACAGTATGTCTTCAAATCGTTTCATTATTTATTCTTCTGTTAAATTGTGACATTCACTACGTTAAGTTCTGAAGAAACTTGAAAGATTCTCTGATTCTGATATCAGTTTTCTTATTGTTTCTTTCAGGGGACGTTAAGCATCTGATAAGCATCCATTCTTTCTGTTAGCATTGGCAAAAGTTTTTATTTAAAATCGGTATATTTCAAGAGGAACAAGAAAGGCTAGAATTTTCATATCAAAACAAACGCGTTGTCTGTTTGCTTCAGTATAAAAAAAATTGACAGAAAAATTATTTTTTTTATTTACAATGGCGAAAAGATACTTAGTGTCGGTAATAAAAGATTATGAATTTATGATTAATGACGCCTATTAGAAATATAATGTTAACAATTTATAAATACAATAAGTAAACCACATAATCCCATTGATGCATAGCAGTCACAACTTACAACAGCAAAACTGACAGATTTCTTTTTAAAAAAAGGGGGGAGGTCGAAAAAACCTTAAAAAAATAAATATCATACACATTTTAAATCTCTTAAATGCGCTTAAATGATAATTATGTTATACTATCTGAAATTATATATGTATATGTATATTCTACAAAAGGTTTTAAATCTAATGAGACCTCCAAATGTTGACCTGGTGAGTTTTATGAATAGGTAAATGATTAATTGATCAAAATGACCGTATCAAGCAACAGGAACAGACCTCTAAAAGGAACAAAATTATAATTGTAAGAGATACTTGTTTATTCAATTTTTTGTCTTGTTTGGTCTTTTTGTGTGTGCAGAATCAGTCAACGAAATGGTTCTTGCCGGTGGCTCCCTCGTTTCACTTTTCAATGTTGACATTCGTTTCTTTATAATAACTGAACATGCTTAGCTCATGGGTAACCCGTCTCCAGCTAAGGGTTGAATTGAAGGTAGAATGAATACGGATTCAAATGAGATTGAATTATTGATATGCAAGCCAATACTAAATCAGCTATGTTTTTGAGCTTATTTTGACAAAAAAATTCCGTTTTCATAAATGTTTGAAGCAAAAAAAAATCATATTTTAATTTTTCGTCTATATCGTAGAAGTCGTTACGGTACGTCAGCAAAGCGGAATGTGGCTGTACATAATTTAATTTGCATATTTATTAATCCATAACGCTATATAATTGATTTTCATTGCTACTTGTATAAATGACTTAATCGAATAAAATTAAAGTTTCAATTATGTACTGGCTTCAATCCCGAAGCTGTACAAAACACCTTATAAATATAGATTTATTTCGTCTTCAAGCCATTGTTCCACTACTATCAGTCTATTCTATTTACTAGTACACTTGGTACGATCAAAAACATAGCAATACGTTTTTTAAATAAGGTTTTCGAAAATAGTAGAATTAATTACTTTTGGCGTGTCAAAAATTCGTTGGAAGTACTTGATAAATTGCATGCTCATATTGGTGATTTCGAATCTGTTCAGTTTTGATTTTTTCTATGCTATATACCACTTTGCCTCATATTCTCATTAAGAAAAATTTACATACCTAATTAAATGGGCATTTAAAAAGTCAGAAATTGAATATATTTTTCCAAACTCTTTAAGGTCATTTTTAGTAACGACAAACGAAAGAACTATGTCAATTGGACCTGCCTTGATATGATAACTGCACTTGTATTTTTACTAGATAACACTTTTGTTCGCTATGGAGATTCCGTATATTGCCAAGTTATCGGAATTCCAATGGGATTAACTGTGCACCACTTATTGCGGACCTGTATTGTTACGAATCCCAATTTATGTCTAAATTCAACAAAGACCCTTTGAAACAACATCTGATACAAACATTTAATAACACTTTTAGATATTTGGATGATATTTTAGCTCTCAGTAATCACGTCGACTTCAGTGTGTACACTAAAGAGATTTATCCTGTTGAACTCGCCTCAAATAAAGCTAATACTAACAATGAACACTGCCCTTTTCTTGGGTCTTGATATCAATTTCTCTAAAGGTAAGCTTAATACCAAAATTTACGATGAAAGAGATGTTTTTCATTTCCTATTGTCTATTATCCGTTTTAGAATGGTGACGTTCCCTTGTGTTTATATATCTCAACTTGTTCGATTTGCTCGTGTATGTAACCACGTATTTGATTTTAACGAAAGAAATATCTGTTATACTGAAAAATATTACACCAGGGTTTTCGATATCACAACCTTTTTTTCCTACATTTTATCATCGGTACAAGGACATCATTCGCAAATATAAATCAACGTGCAAACATTTTATACAGTCCCCGAGGGAATCATCAGCCCAGAAGTCTGTACTTCGGTACTGACATGATTTATAACAAACCTTTCTAAAATTGTGCGTTAATAAATTTCGAAATTATTTATTCATTTAGAAACTAAGGTTTCAACTCCCTCAGGCAAAGTTGACCTTAGATGGATTTGGCTATTTTTTTAGGTCCTTTTTGGTAATATAGCTCTTCAACTATTTCGGTTCTTATACATCATTGGCTTTTAAATATTCAGCTTTAAGCGGTCCTGGTGAAGGTAAATCCAGACAAGCGCTTCGGACGCATTAAAATTTATAACGTGTTGTTTTCATTATTTATACGTTCAGGTATTTTAAATCCCATCTTTTATGATAATATTCTATACAAAGCACACAAATGTCGTCATTCACCTCAAAAGCTAACCAAATCTTTAAACAGACTTATTCACAAGGGATATAGTTACGATACTATGTCAAGTCATTAAAGATGATTTTTGTCTCGCATTGACGGAGTCAAAAGCGAGACATAGGTATGCTGTTTCCGGCGTTGGCGGCGGCGACAGCGTCAACAATGTATTAGTTCGTGATTAGGTCTAGTCCATGGTGAAACACTAGTGGTAGGTCAATGATATTTGGTATGCAGTTGTATTAGCATTAGCACATCTCATTACCATGGAGATTATTTGACCCCGCCCCTCAGTCAAGGTCTATTGACTTTGAAACTTTGGACTTTGAAACTTTGCTTAGTTTACATGTATTAGTTTGTGATTAGGTCAGTTTATAGGGAACCACTAATGCTAGGTCAATGATATTTAGTATGCAGTTGTATAAGCATTGGCATATCTCATTTCCATGGAGATTATTTGGCTCAGACCCTCATTCATGATCTATTGACTTTGAAACTTTTGTTTAGTTTTATGTATTAGTTTGTGATTAGGTCAGTTTAAGGAAACCGTTAGTGGTAGGTCAATGATAATTGGTATGCAGTTGTATAAGCATTAGCACATCTCATTTCCATGGAGAATATTTGGTCTTTATCCTCAGTCATGGTCTATTGACTTTGAAACTTTTGCTTAGTTTACATGTATTAGTTTGTGATTAGCTCAGTTTAAGATGAACCACTTATGTTAAGTCAATGATATTCAGTATGCAAATGTATTGGCATTTGCAAGTTTCATTTCCATGGAGATTATATAACCCTACCCTTAATTAAAATAATGGTTCATTGACTTTGAAACTTTTACATAGTTTACAAGTTAATGTTTGTGTTTAGGTTTGTTTAAATGGAACGCCTTATGAAAAGTCAATGGTATTTGGTTTGCAGTTGTGTTAGCATTGGCACATCTCATTTCCATGGAGATCGTTTAGCCCTGTACCTTCAGTCATGGTTCATTGACTTTGAATATTTGAATAACTTACATGTTAAAGTATTGCTAATTTAATTTCAACATTTGTATTATCAAAATAACAAATAGGCGAGACATATCTCTGTGTTAACAGTTTATATGGAACTAATTTGATTTACTCATAGGGTCTTTGCATCGGAAATAAACACATTTATTCTAAAACCAGTTGTTGGCATGATACGGGTTATGTTCTTCTTGTATAATTTATAATGGCATGATACTAAACCCCTAACTGGAGGGATTGTGGTTGATTTAAATATGATGAAGACATAATCTTTGGTCTGGAGCTGGCATGTCAGTAACTGCTAGTAGTCCTTTGTTAATTTATGTTGATCATTGTCATTTTACTTAGATTCTTCTGTTACCTAATCTAACGTCGGACTCTGACTTCTTTTAAACTGAGTTTTGCTGTGTTTATTCCACATTGGCTAGAGGTATAGGGGAGGTTGAGATCTCACAAAATACAACGCATTTTAGCGCCTGTCCAAAGTCAGGAACCTCTAGCCTTTGTTAGTCTTGTGTGTTTTTTTAAATTTTGGTTCATTTGTTTGTTTCGGAGTTTAGTGTGGCGTCCATTTCGCTCAACTAGTACACATTTTTGTTTAGGGGTCAGCTGAAGCCATCCTCCGGGTTAGGGATTTTCTCGCTGCACTGAAGACCCAATGGTGGCCTTGGGCTGCTTTCTGCTCTTTGGTTGGGTTGTTAGATCAAAGGCTTTGTAAGAAATGTACCCTTAATTTGGTTGAAGATTAACAACATTTTGTTACTAGTTGTCCAGCATACAAAGATGATAGGGAGATATTTTCAAGGAGATAAACAGTATCTGTCCTAATTTTCATATCTCTCAAATGAGGCAAAATTTGTTTGGTTATTTCCTGATGAAAATTGGTCGGTCCTAAAATATTTAGGGAACTATATTATTAAATGTCTAGATGTTAGACGAAATGTAAATTAATATACGTAATGACGATGATTATTGTAATGATTTTATGGATCTCGTCCTGCCTGGAATTAAATGTACATGATTTATATAAAATGAAGAAATATATGTAGCTCTGTCATGATAACATCTATATAATATTGAGAATGGAAATGGGGAATATGTCAAGGAAACAACAACCCGACCAACGAGCAGACAACAGCCGAAGGCCACCAATGGTCGCCAACGCAGCGAGAAAATCCCGCATCCGGAGGTGGTCCTTAGCTGGCCCCTAAATAAAATTGTGTACTACTTCAGTGAAAATGGACGTCACACTAAACTCCAAAACATATAAATGAACTAAAATTAAAAACATACAAGTTTAACAAAGACCAGAGGCTCCTGACTTGGGACAGGCGCAAAATGCGGCGGGTTAAACATGTTTTGTGAGATCTCAACCTCCCCTATACCTTTAGCCAATGTAGAATAAAGAAACACATAGCAATACGCACAGTAAAACTCAGTTTAAAAGAAGTCCGAGTCCGATGTCAGAATAGGTAACAAAAGAAACTAAGCAAAATGACAATGATACATACATTAACAAAGGACTACTAGCAGTTACTGACATGCCAGCTCCAGACCTCAATTAAACTGATTGAAAGATTATGTCTTCATCATATGAAAATCAAGCACAATCCCTCCCGTAAGGGTTTAGTATCATACAATCATAAAATATATGAGAAGAACATAACCCGTATCATGCCAACAACTGGTTTTAGAATAAATGTGTTTATTTCCGATGCAAAGACCCTATGAGTGAATCAATATTAGTACCAAAATATGCAATCCTTAATGACCTGACAACAGTATCGTAACTATATCCTTTCCGAATAAATCTGTTTAAAGGTTTGGTTAGCTTTTGAGGTGAATGCCGACATTTTGTGCTTTGTAAAGAATATTACCACAAAATATTAGATGTGAAATACTTGAACGTATAAGATGTCTACATGTTGATTTATATTTACGAATGATGTCCTTGTACCGATGATAAAATTTAGTAAATGTTTTGACTAGTTTGTGATATCGAAAACCCTGGTGTAATAATTTTCAGTAATACAGAGATTTCTTTCGTTGAAATCAAATACGTTGTTACAAACACGAGCGAATCAAACAAGTTGAGATATATAAACACCATAAGATGGTGACAAGGAACGTCACCATCTAAAATGGATAATTAACAATAGGGAATGAAAAATCATATCTTTTATCATAAATTTTGGTATTAAGCTTCCCGTTAAAGATATAGATATCAAGATCCAGGAAAGGGCAGTGTTCATTGTTAGTATTAGCTTAATTTAAAGTCAGTTCGACACGATAAATCTCTTTAGTGTAGATACTGAAGTCGTTATTATTGAGAGCCAATATATCATCTAAATATCTAAAAGTGACATTAAATTTTGAATCAGATGTTGTTTCGATGGGTCTTTGCTGATTTTAGTCATAAACTGTAACTCATAACAATACAGAAACAGGTCTGCAATAAGTGGTGCACAGTTAGTCCCATGGGATTTCCGATAACCTGACGATATACGGAATCTCCATAGCGAACAATAATGTTATCTAGTAAAAATTCAAGGGCAGTTATAGTATCAAAGCAGGTCCAATTGACATAGTTCTTTTGTTTGTTGTTACTAAAAATTATCTAAAAGAGTTTGAACATATATATTCGCATTCCGACTTTTAAATGCCCATTTAATCAGGTGTGTGAATTTTTTCTTTATAAGATTATGAGGCAAAGTGGTATATAGGGTAGAAAAATCAAAACTTTGAACAGATTCGAAATCACCAATATAAGCATGCAATTTATCAAGTACTTCCAACGAATTTTTGACACTCCAAAAGTAATTAATTTCACTATTTTCAAAAGCCTTATTTGAACAATTTATTACCAGGTTTTTGATTGTACCAAGTGTACTAGTAAGTAGAATAGATAGTTTAGTAGTGGAACAATGGCTTGAAGACGAAATAAATCTATATTTGTAAGGAGTTTTTGAAGCTTCGGAAGCCAGTAAATAGTTGGAACTTTCATTGTATTTGGTTCTGCTTGTAAAGAGGTAGCTAAAAGTTTATGTTTGTTACAGATTTCATTTTCCGAAAATGGAGTCAGTTGGAATGTTGGTGAACTTTTAATATTTCATTTCAATGTAAAAAAATATGTTTTCTGTTACAAATGACAATGTGTTGTTTTGTGTGTATACATGTCATGCTGCCCATCAAGGGCCCTTGGCTGGAATAATAAATATTCTTATTCTTCTTAATAGTGATATAATAATAGAAATTATGTTATGCAACAGTCTTTTTCATAATGTTAGAATTTCCTTTGACACCAAAAAGGAAGAAAGCGGCAGGTCATATGAGTTATGTGTTATAATGTTGTCATGAGAACATTTCTATCCAATATTAAGTGTGAGCTTTTTCATCATTTCGCGTCCGTCTGTCGTCCGTCGTCTGTTGTGTGTAGTCTGGCGTTGATACATGACCATACATGACTTATCCTCTTTCAAAAGTATGGTTGATGACCTCGAACGCTATCAAATATGATCACAATCGCCAAAAAAGATAAACACAATGAAGAAAATATTTTTGCAATGTGATTATTGCTGCAAAATTAAGGCTAAATGATACAATTATAATACCATCCAGAATTGTGGTTGGTGACGCCAATGCTTATCGAAAAATTTTCAAATGACAAAATTTTTAGTAATTTATGTTTAAAAAATGTTATGGACGGACTTAATAAAACAATTACACTGAAAAACTACATATTTAACCCGGAGATTTTCTTACATCTTTCAACAGCGGCTAAAGGTCGTAATACATTCACTAATTTAGTTGAATATATCCCCATGGAAAACACTGTTAATAGATCAATACAACAGATTCGGAGCAGACAAAATATGGTTGACGACCCCTGATGGTATCCAAAAGATTTCTACGAATTTTAATAATTTTTGGAAAGATATTTTACTAAACTGGAATATCCTAAACACTGTCACTAATGACACTGCTGAAGGGATCATGAAACAATCCATATGGCTAAACAAGAGTTTGACAATAAATAATAAAACTGTCTTTTACCAGAGGTGGGTTGAATCAGGAGTTTTCTTTGTAGGTGATTTACTTGATGAAAACAGTGAATTTTTGACTTTAAAGGAATTCTGCAGAAAATGTAATCTTAATATTAATTTCTTGGAATACCATTCTATACTTCATATGATACCAAAAGCCTGGAAAGATCTAATCACTACTTCAGAGAAAATTATGCACATATCTAATGATAAATTTGAATTTATTAAAAACAATAAAAAGTCATGTCAATTCTTTTATAAAAAATTCTTATCAATGTATACAGAACGTCCTACAAAACAAGAAGACAAAATGTGTAAAGAACTAAGCACTCATATAGAAAATTGGGATTTCATTTATAGTTTACCCTTTTGTTGCACTAAAAACAACAAATTTAGTATGTTCCAGTTTAAGATTTTACATAGAACTCTCGCTACAAATGCATTATTGCAGAAATATGGGTTAAAGGAAACTAACTTATGTAGTTTCTGTAATGAAACTAAAGAAACTATAAGTCACCTTTTCTGGGAATGTACCCAAGTTAGAAATTTATGGTTAGAAATTGCAGCACTTTTCAAGTTAAAATAATCTAACTCTAATATTAAATGCGGAAAACATTGTTCTTGGGTCAGAATCTTGGGATGTTTCCTAAACTTACTCACTATAGCTATGATTAAAATTCCTACCAAATAGAAAAATATCTACCTCCTTTTATAGATCCCTAAAGCAAGAGAGAAATTTGAGAGTAAATGGAATTGATTAAAACTTAGTTTACATGTGAGGAAAGATCTTTCTTTTGTACTCACTTAAGGCTTTACAATAATTCATGTAGAATTAATAATATGTTGATGCACATCACAACTGGACAGTGATTTGTGTGCATCATAAAAGTGCTATCTATGATGTTTATTGATGTTGATATACTTGTTTTGCTTGATTGTATTTGAATTATCCCCACTTGACTTAGGTTGTCATTTACTGTTGTTATTTATTCTGTGATTCTGTCCAACATGTCCTGTCTTACCCTTATCTGTTAATGATCTCTGGTGGCCTCTCCTTGTACCTCTCATGTTCAACATCATAGTATCACTAGTGATGCATGTGGCAAGGAGAAGGCTGATGCCATCATTAACCTTATCAACATATTCATGTACTCTAATCCAGAGTGATAAATGATGAGTATGATCTAGTAGATAATTATCATATAGATAATATAAAATTAGCATTTCTAACTTTTAACTTTAGACTTTTATCGAAAATTTAATTTAATACATGTATTATAAATTATCTGTTTGGTGCTTTTTCAGATAAAATAAAAATAAATTACAAAAAAATTTAGTTAAAACGATCCTTTCTGTCTATGGTTGAACGATTTTAAATGCTCACTGGCATTTCACAATACACATACGGCCTATTAAAAAACAATATTCTGGTGAGACATCATGAAACCTTTTAGGAGTGTTGTTCTTTGGGTTTTTTTTTCTTTTGAGCATCAGTATCCAGCCAACATCTAGCCATCTGTAGAAGCGAGCGCTTTTGACCCTGATTTTAAAATAATGTGTCGGTTTTTCATTTCCTTGTTCAAGTTACTGTTCGTCCTTTTGGTAGCTGCGCTGTGCAGACTTTTGTTGTGTGTCTTTACGACATATGGTCTAGATAGACAAAGCAGGAGGTCTGTCCTCATGTAAAACTGGTTTAACTCCACAATATTGTGTGTCTGTACCAAGTTCTGGACAATGCGTTGTTAGTTGTTTGTTTGTACGTCTGTTATTTAGGAGGAATCTGATAGTTTAACGATCTGATTACAAATTTCTTTATACCATTCTATGTAAATGTATTTGATAAAATAGTTTAACAAGATTTACAGTTTAAGAATATCTAAGATTCATAAGCATACAAAACTATCGGATGTGTTGGATTACATTTGAAGATTCCTTTGCAAAATGGCTGTAAAGGAATCAATGTTTTCTTTCTATTTTTTTTTATTTTTCAAAATCTAATTACATTCTACTGAAACGATGCATATTGATTTATATTCCATTAGGTAAGTGACAGGTAAAAGACCGCTATTGTTCATATCGAAATGCAGTTTGCATTAAAATAATGTTTCTAATTCAAAATAACTACATTTATAGAATTGCAATTATAAAAGATACCGGTATAGCAAGACAAAAATACTGGACCTTAAACTATCAGAATCACAAAAATAGCTTGATTTGTCAAGTATAATTGTGGTTTTCGACCTCTATTAAATGCAAACTTTCAATTCTACAAGTAAATAAAACATATCCAGGGTATGCGACAGTCATTTAAAAGGACACCCCTAAAACACAATTACTAGAAATACACGTCTGAAGAGCAATAACCACGTGTGCGGTCTTCAAAAGTTTAATAAACCAGTGCCTTAACATGTTAAGCTCAAAATATTCTACGTTGTATAAATATGAAATTTGAAAAAAGATGTAATAACTAGTTCTCTAGTACAGATGTCGTCCTGAACATGCGTGAAATACTTGCCACTGGACGTTAATCAAGCAACAATCAATTAATGTTATTGTACACATAAACTCAGGAGTATATTTCATATTTAATAATTGCAATATCCTTTACGGTATGAAATAAAGAGATAAGACAACTATCCCCCAGAAACTAAATGGGTAGACGTTAACAACTATAGGTCACCGTGTGACCTTCAGCAATGAGCAAAACCCGTACTGCATAGTCAGCTATAAAAGGCCCAGAAATGACAAATGTTAAACAATTCAAACGAGAAAACTAACAGCCTGATTTATGTACAAAAACAGTGAACGAAATACAAATATGATATACAGCAACAAACGACAACCACTGTATTACAGGCTCCTGACTTTGGACAGGCACATACAGAATGAGGCGGGGTTGAACATGTTATCGAGCGCCCAACCCTCCCCTAACTAGTTGTCGACCTCTATCTAATGCAAACTTTCTATTCTACAAGTAAATAAAACATATGCAGCGTATGCGACAGTCAATTAAAAGGACCTCCTAAAACACAATTACTAGAAACACACGCCTAGAGAGCAATAACCACGTGTGCTGTCTGAACATGCATGAACTACTTGCCACTGGACGTTGATCAAGCAACAATCAATTAATGTTATTGTACACATAAACACAGAAGTATATTTCCTATTTAATAATTGCAATATTCTTAACGGTTTGAAATAAGGAGAAGACAACTATCCCCCAGAAACTAAATGGGTAGATGTTAGCAACTATAGGTAACCGTGCGGCCTTCAACAATGAGCAAAACCCATACCGCAAGCAAGCTATAAAAGGCCCAGACATGGAAAATGTACAATAATTCAAACGAGAAAAGCAATGGCCTGATTTAAGTACAAAACAAAAAACTAAAAACAAATACACTAACGGAGCCTTTAATTAGTTCAGCGATTTGCCCATGAACGTGGCATGCTTCCCCTTTTGACATATTTTTTCCCTTTCTAATTAATTGAATTTGGATTGCTCTAGCTGATGAATTAAAATGTTGTATGTAGTCTTAATGAAGCTGCCTTACTAAAGAGACGATAAAACTGAAATCTACTATATCATGGTTTTGCACTCACTTCATAATACATAACTGATAAATAAAAATACAAAAATATATTGTGAAAACAGAAGGTGATGAGATACAAAGGCAGTCAACAAGTATAAGTCGCAGAAGAACAGACGCCATCGTGGCCAAAAGAAATTGAACAAAAATACAAACAACAGACAACAATATTTTATTGGGACGAGTAAATAGTCTCATAATAATTTAATTCTTTAAAAAAAATAACGATTATAATTTAATAGGTTTGTCACAGTGGAAAAATGGACAAAATTTGATTTTGAAACTTTTCGGACATAGATAAAAGAATTTATTAAAATCATTATTTTTCTTGCATATGCAATATTTCTTAGGGATTTTGACTTCTTGAGTTGTGAAAATTTTTGATCAAAATAATGTGATTTTGGATATAACTTACAACAAATTGTGATTCTGACTATGTTTTTTTAAAATTATAACTGATGAATCCAAAAAAGAGTGGAACAAATGAAAGAAAAAGAAGAAGAGGACAAAACTCAAGTGGTGAGAAACTAGTAAAATAATTATAATTTCCAACGGTTCGATAGTATAGTGGGAAATTACTGTAATAACGGTACTAGTGAATACTATTGATACGGGTACTTCTTATGTACACGTATATATATACAAATCACGTGATATTGATATTTAGCGGGAATATTTTCCCTTGTTGGTCACTTCTAGCCAAGCATCAGACTGGACAACAGTGAAATATGACGGACCCCGGTTTAGATAATTCCGTTAAGCAAGTAATTGTCCAAGAAGTACAAAATGCAGTAACAGCTTCCCAACAAGATACCCTTAACCAAATCACAGCTTTGATAGATAACAGGCTATCCACATTCCAGGGAAATATCCAGCAGTCTCAGCGAGATATCAGTCAATCCCAGATGTCCAAGATTGAGGAGACTTTGTCGGAGAACTATACTTTCCAACGGAAGGGAACGAAAACCAGTACAAACATGAGGTTAAAGTCCTGACGAAGTTGACAGAGGCAAAAGCAAAGTTAGACGGACCAGATTTATCTGTAGAATCCATTCATCAAGCTAGAGACAATATTTTTGAAGGTATGGCAATTGTAAGAGACAGACAGAAACTCATTAAACTTGCTGATTCGTCCGAATTGGGGTGGAAAGTCGTGAAGGAGTACACAACTAATCCAATTGCCGACGACTCCGAAGATGAAAAGAAGATGATAAGAGCGCAAAATAGAGCTGAACGTAGGAGCAAATCAGACAAGCTGAAAAAGTCGAAGACAATCAGAAAAGTGCCTTATTCCACCAAAGAGAGATCCACCCCTACATGGAGAACAGGGAGATGTTTTAATTGTGGCAACAAGGGCCACTGGGCGAATGATTGTCCTGAAAAGAAAGACAAGATAAGTATATTTAAAAATTTTGAATGTACTAATTTGTATGATAATATGAAAGAATATTATATTGGTCAAGCTGAAAATTCATTCAGTGCAAATGTATACAAAGCAGAAGACAAACATACGATAGAATTTACTCAATCGAAACCAAGTGTCACTGGTGATCACTTTTTACTAGAAGTTGATATACCTGTCTCGCCAGTAGGTAAATTGAGGTCAAAATTACATGAATGGAAAGCTATTACTACTAATACACATATTATTGATGTTATTGAAAACGGGTATAAGTTACCGTTAAAAACGGAACCAGAGGTTAAACATTTAAAAAATAACAGATCATCTTTAAACAATGCAGAATTCGTTCTTGAAGAGATTAACAAACTTCTTCAAAAAAGGTGCATTTCTGAAGTTTATTCTAAACCAACTGTAGTAAATCCACTGACAGTAGCATTTAATAAAATAAACCAAGACTAGTACTAGATTGTAGGCATTTGAATCCACATCTGTATAAATTTAGGTACAAGTACGAGGATACTAAGATAGCAAGAGATCTCTTTCAAAAAGGAGATTATTTATTTAGTTTTGATATTAGATCTGCTTATCATCATTTGGCATCTCAGATATACACAGAACTTTCTTAGGTTTTGCTTGGAATTTTGATGGAAATACGAGATATTTCGTATTCAATGTTCTTCCTTTTGGTATATCAACTGCAGGGTACATATTTACAAAAGTACTTAGAGAAGTAGTTAAGCATTTGCGATCAGAAGGCAAAAGGATAATAATGTTTCTTGACGATGGGCTAGGTGGAGATAGTAATTTTGAAAAATGCAGTGAGAGCAGTCAAATAGTAAAATATAAACTAGAAAATTTGGGATTTTTGATTGCACATGAGAAGTGTTTTTGGTTACCAAGCCAGAAATTGAAATGGCTAAGGTATACGTGGGATACAAATATAGGTAAAATATTTGTTAATGAAGATAGAATTATGAAAACTGAGAAAAGATTAGATTTTAATAGAAGAAACAAACAAAGGGTAGATCTTTTGGATCTAGATTTTAGCTAGCATTGTAGGTCAGTTGATATCTATGCAGATAGTCATTGGTGACTTAGTTAGATTGAACACTAGATACCTTTATGATTGTATCATGGGTAGAGCAAGTTGGGATGCACCAGTCAAGATTTGTAAAAGGCAATTTATGAAATACATTTTGGTCTATTTCATTGCAAAGCTCAATGATGCTGGAGTCGACATTTGTAAAGTCGATAAGCATGATATTGTTGATATAGAAATGTTTTGTGACGCCTCGGATGTAGGCTTTGGTGGTTATTTAACCTCAGATTTGAATGCAAAACTTTTTTGCAAGGAAATGTCCGGTAACTGGACAGAACGAGAAAGGAACGAAAGTTCCACATGGCGCGAATTAGAATGCGTCAATAGGTTTGTACAAACTTTTGATAATACATTTAGTGACAAAACCGTCAAAATTAATACAGACAATCAAAACGTACCTCACATACTGAGAGTAGGAAGTAGGAAACAGAAATTACAAGATATAGCTATTGACATTAAACAAACTTGTGTTAATAACAATATAAACATAATTACACAATGGGTTCCGAGAGAGAACAACACACACGCAGACAAGCTCAGTAGACACACTGATCACGATGATTGGGCTATTCATTCTGATATATTTGATGAAATTAATAGGTTATGGGGTCCATATACAATAGACAGATTCGCCACACACTATAATACACAGTGTGAACGATTTAACTCTAAAATATGGTATCCCGGTACGGAAGCAGTCGACGCATTTAGTCAAAACTGGAACACAGAAACAAATTGGTTAGTTCCACCACCATCACTCATTTCCATGGTCGTACGCAAAGTAGAAAACGATAGAGCCAACAGCACGCTTGTTATACCGGAATGGAAATCAGCTCCATTCTGGCCGTTGTTATTCGCATCTAATAATCTCACCAAATTTATTAAAGGTACAAAGTTTTTACCAAAAGAGCACTCAGTCGTTAAAGGTAGTGGTAAAAATGGCGTATTTGGTGAACGTATTCTGAGATTTCATATGTTAGCAATCAAACTAGAATTTTAATGTAATCAATATTATTTGCAGGTTTAAGATTGGAACAAAACGTCCAGGCTGCCATAGACAACAGTGGTGTATCCCCGGACAACAAACTTAGGAATTTAGCCAACAAGATGTCAAGCTTTATTGTTGAATCCAAAGCCGAGAATACCAGTAAAAAGTACTTTTATGGTTTCAAACGATGGAAAACTTTTATTAATGAACACAACATGTCAGAATTACCTGCTAACCCAGTTCATGTTGCACTTTATTTGACATATCTTATTGACAAACATTGTTCTCCCAGTGTAATAGATTCCGCTGTATATTCTATCAAATGGGCCCATGAGCTTAATGGTTTCAATGATCCTACTAACAATTCATATGTTAAATCACTGACTGAATCTGCGAAACGTTTGAACGGTAGACCAGTAGTCAAAAAGGATCCAATTAACAATAATATTCTTATTGATTTATGTTCATTGTACGAAAGTTCAGAAGATTTATTGATCGTTCGTGATCTGACCATGATTTTGATAGGTTATTCAGGGTTTTTGCGTTACGATGAGCTTAGCTCTTTAAAATGTAAAGATATCACAGTTTTTAATGATTATTTAGAGATACACATTTCACGTAGTAAAACTGATCAATACCGACAGGGTAATAAAATTTTGATTTCAAAAGGTAGCACTTTAGCTTGTCCATTCAATATGTACAATAGATATATTCAATTAGCTAGTCTAGATGAGAAATCTGATTTATTTGTTTTTAGACCAATATTTAGATCTAGGGGTATAGCTAAATTGATACATAAGAATAAGAAGATGAGTTACACATCAGCTAAAGATAATATTGTAAAAAGAATTAAAATTGTCGCCCCTAATCTTAATTTAGGTTTACATTCTCTTCGTGCAGGCGGTGCTACCGCTGCTGCCCAGTCTGATGTGAACGAAAGGTGCATTAAGAGACACGGAAGGTGGAAGTCCGACACAAGTAAGGACGGGTACATAGATGATACATTTGAAAAGAGAATGTCAGTTTCACAAACACTTGGGTTGTAAACTGAACTTTGCCCGCCCTTTCTTTGTGGTTCTAGTATTGCTGGGCTATCGGCTTTATAAATAGTATTTAGTATTTACTGATATGCCTAGAAATAGTAATTAGTAAAGTTGATACTTATAATTTCCAACGGTTCGATAGTATAGTGGGAAATTACTGTAATAACGGTACTAGTGAATACTATTGATACGGGTACTTCTTATGTACACGTATATATACATATCACGTGATATTGATATTTAGCGGAATATTTTCCTTGTTGGTCACTTCTAGCCAAGCATCAGACTGGACAACAGTGAAATAAATTTCAATTTCAATCGAATTGTTATTTTTATTTGTATTTAGTAGGAATTAGATATTTTACTAAAGAGTAACTTGAGTTATTACTTATTACATATAGTATATTTAATTCAGTTATATACAGTCCAAGTGTAACTCTCGAGACGGTCTTCCGAGCATTTGGGTTTGGACACAGGTTTCCCACATTTTCCACTTTATTTAAAATGTAGTCTTTTTGACTGCAGTTTAAATGGAGTTTGAACCGAGGTAACTCGTTTTTGTTGGTTTTTCCTGGCCGGCGGGATCGTTGATGACAGAGCAAAATATTTTTGAACACAATTTACTAGATATTCTATTGTATTCTTTAATGAAAGTTAATTCATTGTGCATTGATACTTATGCTTCATGTATATTGTGTTTATCAATCATATTTATATTAATAAAATATGGGGTCCACCAGTATTGCTGGGCTATCGGCTATATAAATAGTATTTAGTATTTACTGATATGCCTAGAAATAGTAATTAGTAAAGTTGATACAACAGAATACTACTCACACTGTTGATAAAGGTAACAAAAATGTAAACAATGAGACCGGTGATAAAGGAGTAGCGAAAAATAACAATGTTAAAGCAGTAAAAATGAACACTTATATTCCAAATTGTGACTCTCCTGTTTTACCAGCACCCATATTTCAACATTTCCAAAATATGCAAAATATGCAAAATCCGAATTTCAGCCAAACATCACCAATGGCAGGTCTCTATCCGTGTACCCCACAAGGACTGACACATCCGTACATACAACCAATAATACAGTCAACGATGAACCAAGCGTCAGAAACAAACAAAATCGATAGCCTAGTGCAGAAAGTCGACCAAATGTTCCAAAAATTGAGAGTTCTCGATTTGCTCTCCGATAAAATTAGCAAGTTTCATTCAACACTGAATACACTGGTTTCAAACGTTGACAATGTTACAAAACGAGTCGTCGAAATCGAACAGAGTTTAGAATTTCTAAATACAAATATGAGACCAGTAAACAAGAACACGATACAATTAAGAGTGATATCAAAAAAATCAAACAATGTTATACAGATGTAAGTTCAAATATAGCACATTTCTGCACGGATCTAGAAGACCTTAAAGGACGTCGTATTGATTTACAAACCCGATCTCTGCGGGAAAATCTTGTATTTTCTGGAAAACCACAAACAAACCCTGACCAAGAAAGTGAGGAAACGGATCAAATACTCATAAACTTTATGAAAACCAGCTTAAAAATAGAAAGCCCAGTTGAATTCCAACGTGCTCACTGGTTCGGGAAATCCGACAAAAATATGAGACCGATTATCTGTAGATTTAAAACCTTTAAAGATCGCGAAATAGTTAGAAAATCAGCCAAAGAGTTAAAAGGAACAAAGCACGGGATAAGTGAACAATACCCGAAAGAAATAAATGACAGGCGCAAAGTATTATGGCCTTAATTGAAAGAAGCTAAACATCAACGGAAAAGGGCGTACCTTAAACCAGACAAACTTTTTATAGATGGTACCGAGTTCATAATCCCAGACGACGAAGACGAGCACCCGACAAATAGAAAACGTTCTACACAACAGACGTATAAACAGCAAGGGGCTAAACCTAAGAGGACCCAAAAGATCCCAGGATGGACATTCTCGACGAGGTCATAAATAGGTGAACCATGGAGGATCAGCTGATCGTAGTAAACGTGACTACTGTAGCGGAACTGACGACCTCTCGTGCAATGAAAAAACTCATACTGTACATAAAGATTATAATAACATTTGTCTTTTATCTTTAAATGTATGTGGTATTAAACAAACGTTGTTATATCCAGAATTTGAATCACTGTTAAATGATTATGACATACTATATTTAACAGAAACTAAATTAGATGACCTCAATGAAATACACTGTAAAGATTTCATATTTCACCATAAAAATCGAAAGAAATTTATTAACAAATCAGGTGGTATTGCCCTTGGGTATAAAAGTTATTTGGAAAGTTTTATTAAACCAATTACAACCGACTGTCAATTTGTACTTTGGTTCAGTATCGATAAACAAGTTTTTGATTCACCAGAAAATGTTATATTTGGTATTGTTTATGTACCGCCTGAAAATAGTTCATATTCGTCGGTTGAGGCATTTAATGATATTGAAACAGAATTTCACAAATTTAATGAAAATACAAACCTGATTTGTTTAGTTTGAGATTTTAATGCTCGAACGGGGAATTTAAGAGATTATATAGAAAATAATGATACAAAAGATTATTTTGTCAATAATATTATAGATATCACAGAACTTACTGATATTAAAATTTTAGATGAATTGTGTATTCCAAAAAATAGAAATAGTTGTGATTTAGTTGTTAATAATTTTGGGAGAAAACTTACTGATTTCTGTTAAAATAATAATGTTTTTATATACAATGGCAGAATTGGAAATGGCAGAGCTGGGAAATCCACCAGCAAAAACTTGAGTGTAGTAGATTATGCCTTAAGCACGGCTTATCTATTGAAATTTGTAACAAAATTTGAAGTACTAGAATTCAGCAAATTGTACTCAGATATTCATTCACCACTTTCACTAGTTTTAGGAGAGATTAGGCCAGAATTTACACATCAAAACGAATGTGATAGAAACATTCCAGTAAGAATTAAACCATGAAAATTTGAGAAATCATTAGATTTTAAAAATAATATTGATGTTTCTCGAGTTCAAGCAGTTCTAGAAAATTTAGACATTTTGAATACAAATACGACGGATGTTAATAAAGACAGCGTGAATCACAGAGTTCTCGATAAGTGGTGGTCCTAGGAATTTGACCACCACATTTTGGGGAAGGACTAACACAATTTTGGTAATTTGCAATAGAAATGATAGTGAGGACCTGCATATTTTCTTCAAGGACCACCAGGCAAAAAAAGATTTCGAGAACTCTGGAATCAAGTTGTACAAGAAATTTCTAATATACTTTTAGAATCTGCAAAAAAACTCTCTTGGTTTGACTTGCGGAAAGCAAAATTTTGAAAATGCTAAAAAGCAATCAAACAAGTTATGGTTTAATTCTGACTGTTATAAAGCTAGAAAAGAGCTTAGGAGAGCTAAACGGCTATATAAACAATATGGTTCAAATTTATTCAAACATAGAGTTAAAATTTCTGAAATCTATCATAAAAATATTATGGATAAAACTATAATTAAATTAAATCGTGATATGCGTAAAAAGATGAAATATATGAGAGTAAAAAATTCAAAAGAATTTTGGAAAATCTTTAATTAAGATAGAAAAAGAGAGAAATCAAGCATTTCTATGGAAACATTATTCCATTTTTTAAAGATTTCAATAAAAACAAACATGACAAAAGAGAAGATTTTATTATACAAAATAACATGGATCCAGAAAACTCAAATGAAATTTTGAATAGGAAAATTACTAAAGATGAGATAAAAAAAAAGCTATAAAAAATGCCAAAAATGATAAAGCACCAGGAGAAGATAAAATAATTAACGAATATATTTGTTCTTCTTTGGATAGTATGATAGATATCTATGTTCAATTATTTAACTTAGTTTTTGATTCAGGAATTTTGCCTGAAGCATGGCTTCTGGGTCACATAATACCAGTATTCACAAACAAAGGAGACAAGATGAATCCTAAAAATTATAGACCTATTACATTGTTATCTTGTTTGGGAAAAGTTTTTACATCCATTTTGAATGATAGATTAAATGTTTTTATAGAAGAATATAAATTATTACATGAAAACCAAGCTGGTTTTCGAGATGGTTACTCAACAAATGATCACATATTTTCATTGTATGCATTATTTGAATTACTTTTTCTCAGAAAGAAAAAGATGCACTGTGCATTTGTCGATTTTGAAAAAGCATTTGACTTTGTTCACCGTAACTCATTATTTTTTAAGCTTGTTCATACAAATATTTCTGGCAATTTTTTAAGAATTATACAAAATATGTATGAACATGTAAAATCATGTATTAAACATAACAATGAAACTTCGGAGATCTTTTTCTCTGAAATTGGAGTAAGACAGGGACAAAACTTATCGCCTGTATTATTTTCACTATATTCAAATGATTTGCAATCATATTTAGAAACAAAAGATATTAAAGGTGTAGAATCTATCAGCAAAGATGCTGAAAATGAACTTGCAGTGTATTTAAAAATATTTTTGCTTTTATATGCAGATGATACCATTTTATTAGCAGAATCGGTTGAAGATTTACAACTTATGCTTGATAATTTTTCACAATATTGTCTCATGTAGAAACTTAAAGTAAATGTGCAGAAAACTAAAGTTTTAATTTTTTCAAGAGGCAGGATGTCAAAAAATACTAAATTTTATTTGAATAATAGGGAGCTAGAAATAGTTAAAGATTATAAATATCTTAGTATATTCTTTTGTAAAAGTGGATCATTCCTGTCTACAAGAAAGTATTTCTGGTGTAGACTGGTTAGAGGAAATGAAACAAAATTTTCATCCTTATTATATAAATTGTTACATGTTTACTACACTGATTATGGTTATGAATCTAAGTGGTTAAAATTTATAAAAAATATTTTAGATGATTGTGGTATGTCAAATGTTTGGCAGAACCAAACTGTTTTCTCGTCAATATGGATTTCAAAGTGTGTTGAACAGAAACTTAAGGATCAATTTATACAATTTTGGTATTCAGAAATGTTCAAGTCTCCTAAGGCATTGTGCTATAGATTGTTCAAAACTCATTTTTGTTTTGAAAAATATATCTCAGAGTTATCACCTTACTATATGTACATCCTTTCAGACCTTTGTAAATTTAGATGTGGTAGTCACCGATTGCCAGTCGAGACCGGGAGATGGCGCAATTTGCCAAGAAGCGAAAGAGTGTGCCCTCTCTGTGACTCGATGGATATCGGTGATAAATACCACTATATTATGTCATGTAGCTACTTTATTAATGATAGAATAAATCTGCTTCCCCCTTTTTGTCAGGAAAATGTTAACATTTATAAGCTTGAACAGCTATTTGCTTCCAACAATGTAATTATATTAGAAAAACTGTGTAAATTTATTGAGACCGTCCAAGAGAAGGTCGTTCCTCCAGGTTAGAACTTCTTAGTATTACTTTATACATGTATATGTAATTCACACATGCTATATAAGTTTGTATATTGTTAATATGTATATGTTCTCTGTAACAATTCTTTTAAGAGAATAAAGTATTCATTCATATTTTTTATTGTGAAAGGTTTAAGTTAAGTTTTGAAGATTAAACTAATGTAATTTCATGTTTCAATTTGTTTTTCAATTAGCGACATTTTACTTCAATTTATCTATTATTCGTATATGTTTTAATTCCATAAGTAAGTCTGTATGTTCTATTGTTATTTATTAACTACGTGCTATTTTTTCTGTAATCCGTTAATTGTATTTGTCACTCATTTAGAGAAATATTTGTCAAGTCTATTCAAGTAATTTTTGTTTTGTTATATAAATTGTTTCATCATTTCGATATGGCAGATTGGATTTAGTGTAAAGACGTAGGATAATCGGATTGTCAGTTGGCCAACATTCATAGAAACATAAGTAAATGTAATATTTTACTAAAACTAAACTGAACAAAATCAACCAAAACTAAACTAAACTAAACTAAACACAATTAAGACATGCAAATGAACACAAATAAATATGGACATGCAAACGAAAGAATGATTATAAACAAACAAAAGTCACAATTCAAACATAATACACACAACTAAAAAGTTAGTTAGTAATAATTAAAACAAATCAGCAAAATGTCTCATCATAGCTACTACCATCACTCTGTTTGCGGTCAAGATCTAGGACGTTGCTTGGAACACCAAATACTTTCAGATTGAATTAATCTAAATTTTCACTTTATTAAAGGGAAACTCCGCAAAAAATGAAAAATTGATATTTTGTTCTTTAAGCATAATAAATCACATGTTCATAAATAAAAAAGTTATATTCTCTTGGTAAAGATATCAAAATCGATTTTTGAAATTGACTACATAGCCAGAAATTAGTAGTACTTTTGGTAATTAATATTGATAATAATAATTTGAACTGGACTGGCTTCATGTCATTAAAATCTTAAAAACACGGATATTATAAATTGCCCGTCACACAGTCCTTGTTTATAATCACTCTGATATTTCCGTAAAGTTGTCAGGCGGTCAAAATCAAAACAATGAATGCGAATTTAGTGAATTTTTCGTGTTTTCGTGAGTTTATTCTTCCTTAAATAGGGGCATTTTTACTTTACGTTGGAACCTAGAGTTCAACGACTACATATACAAGGTTTGGACTTGCTTATTCTTTGGACATTCAAGTTTCAAGTTTCATCCCCGCAACCTGTTTTTGTAATGACCTTGTTAGCCAATTTTCATTTTGTCGGCATCCCCGATCTAAAAACTCAAGAGATATCTATAAACCACAAAGTACAAAAAGAATCGGGGATTTACCGACCGTGCGTTAAAAACTCCCATCATCAATCGGGGATTACCGTAGTCGTCATTAAGTGTCAAAATGTCTTGTCATATATAGGATAATTCCATATTTAGACCAGATAATGTTTTTAATTAATAAAGTTATACGTCGGATGAATAACATTTTTTTTATTATGATAATTAACAGCTAATGACAAGGAGCGGTGTTAGGAAGAGGTTTTAAGCTGGGACATAACGTGTTGATATATTATAATATTCCCAGGTTATAGATATGTAAATGTCGGAATATCGGACATCTCAACTTTTATCATATATGGTGTGTTTTATTAAGTGTTTTTTTCTTTAATAAGCTTTATATGATATCAAATTGATACGGGATCAGTTCAGAACGGTCACTTATAAAGATGCTTTACGGATTTTAATTCTGTTTAACGTGTGACCCTATCTGGTATATTCGATGTAAAATTAATAGGTTTTTTTTTCTTTTAAAATTTTATTTACGTTATTTTTTTTATAAATGTTTTGGCTTCCTCCCGAATTGATAATCGGCATGTCAGACTAAATGAATTATTGATTGAGGTCGTGTCAAAGCGACACATTCAGGTAGGTATTCCATGACCAGTGATATCCTGTCGACTAAAAATTCGTATTACACAATTACATAATACAGGTCCATGCATGGCCTCTCTATTGGGGTACCCGGCAGTGTGTTATTGAACAATAAAACTATCAGCTGTAATATACATCACGTGCACAGTTTATATATTTGTGTCTAAAAAGGCATAATGAACGTTGTTGATCGTGTGCGTGATTGAAATTATAAATTCCACCTGTTAATGAATGATATTCTGATATTAATTATCCATTATTTTTTGCTGATAATAAGTAGAAAACAAAATTATAGACATGACCTTTAAAAATTGTCGATTGGCAAATATGCAGATATAACGAAATGCAGCACTTATCGTCACTATCGAAGATTAGAGAGCCACTTCCATGTGTAATGTCCCTATCTTTATAAGGATTATGACGACAGGGGAAATAGTCATTGTAAAGGAGCGGAGATAAAGTGTGGAATAGTGAAAAAAAATAAATTAACCGAATAGAGAACAATATAGAGAATGTGCGACGAAAGGGGAAATAGTGATTGTAAGGAAGCGGAAATAAAGAGTGGCATTGTGAAAAAAAAATGTTTGCTTGACAAAGTTATTTCTCGATTATATATCATTTGTTATACAAAATCACACATCGTGTACCTAATTGGTGTTCACGTGCACTACACTTGGTGTGTTAAGTTTCTGCATTGCAAAATAATTATGTATCTCATTTGTTATATCGTAGTTTCACTGTTTTTCTTTGTTAAATTTATTTAGTTAGTTAATGATTGTGTAAATAAGAATAAATCTGTATGAAAACTTCAAACTCGTTTAGTTATTGCCTAGGGGTTTGATTATTGTTACATTAAAGATATATATATATATATATATATATATATATAAAGTCTATAAAAGGACCAACCAGCAAATTTACTATGTATCGGATCGTCTAGAATAGACGATACTGTGCAGATAAGGAAAAAATTAAATAAGTCTAAAAATTTGCACAACGATACTAATATAAGATGGTATTATACGAAGATGTTGTTATTAAATCGATTTTAATCCATAATCTTGAACATCATAATATAAACATAACTCGATACTCCAATATACGTGACTGTGTATATTTACATTCCAAAATGAGTGAAAAACAAAACTTAGTTATTTTTATTGATGCCGTTTGGATGATGTACATTCAGTTCCTTTATCCAAAAGCTTTCCCGAACCTATCGCTGGGCATCACTCCAGTGAATGTTCTGTTCAATCACTAGGATTTTCATGCGGTTAAAGTCATCAATTTTGTGACCTGATTGTCTGAAATGTTGAGAAATTGGGAGAAGTGGCTTCTTAGAGATATCACTCCTATGGCCATTGAGGCGTTTGTGGAAAGGCTGCTTTGACTCATCAACATATTTGAGGCCACAAACCGAACATTCCAGTATGTAAATAACGTTCATACTTTTGCAGGTAACATTGCAAAATATCTTATAGTTATTTTCGGTTGCCTTACTGTGAAACGTTGATGAATGCTGCATCTGTAGGCAGCATTTGCAGCGTTTTTCCTCACACGAACGACATTCTCCAGAAGTACTTCTATTATCAGACACTTCAGCCCGCACTAGCAGGTTCCGCAGACTATTGGGTTGCCTAAGAGCTATCATGGGAGGCTCGGGAAAAATCTTGGATAGTTTGGAATTCTTTTCAACTGTTTTCCAATGCTCACGAATGACACCAAAGCTGTTTTTGAGAGATGGGTGGTAAGTGAGAACACATGGAGTCCTTTTATTTTTCTTTTTATCTTTGTATTCTAAAAGTTTACTCCTAGGAATTGATTCCGCTTTCTGAAAACTTTTTTTTTGATATTTCTGTGTTTGTATCCCCTTCTCTTCAAGCGGGTTTCAAGTTGACGTAGTTGTTTTTTGGTTGTTTCTGTGTTGGAACATATTGGCTTGACTCTTAGTGCCTGACTGTACAGGATGCTCTTATTCAGATGAGGAGTATGGCAACTTTTAGGGGACAGATATTGATGAGTGTCAGTAGGTTTAGAATATAGATCTGTGGATATGATGCCATCTGTGAGCGAGCTGGAAGTATCGAGGAAGGCGATTTTGGATTTAGATTTCTCATGAGTAAATTTGATACTTGGATGTATGTTGTTGGCATGAGTGATGAAAGTATCTAAATTCTCGTCACTTTTATTCCATTTCATATCCACATCATCTGGATCTGATTCATCATCCAATATTGTGGTCAATCTTTCCAAACACCAGTTGACGGAATCGGAAACATCTCTTGTCTCGAGAAGCCTTAATTTCTGTCCTCTACCTGCCCCTGTCAATGAAACTAAATTGTCGGAAGACCTTGACAATTTTGCCAGAAGTCTACGAATTAAGGAATATTTCGCGTCGAAGGAGAATAACAACAAAAGCTCGGATAGTGACTCAGAAATTTCAGAAGATGAGAACAACTACAAATTTATAAAAAAGAGTTCTTGGATCCCCAAACCGAGCAAAAATGCAACCTTGGAATCATTTATTGACAACTTTAAGTCGGACATTATTAGAAATACCAGAAATAACAATAAACCTTTTGACAATCTTACCAATGAAGAACGGACTGCACTGAAAAACTTACGATCTAACAACAATATCGTCATTAAACCTGCAGACAAAGGCAGTGCAGTGGTTGTCATGGATAAATCTGCCTATATTCAAGAGGCTGAACGACAACTTGGCGATGCAAGGTTCTACCAAAAACTAGACTCTGATCCTACAACATCATTTAGCAGAGAAATAACTGATAGCTTGGTAGAAATGCACAACGATGGTTTCATCGATGACAAAACTCTTGAATATTTGAAACCAGAAAATCCAAAACCGGGCAGATTTTATCTTTTACCTAAAATTCACAAGGCCAATTACCCCGGAAGACCTATAGTTTCAGCGAACGGTCATCCGACGGAAAAAATATCGGAATTCGTTGACTTCCATCTTCGTCAACATGTTGAAGACTTACCATCTCACATCAAAGATACAACCGATTATCTTAGAAAAATGCAGGCCTTAAATCCACTTCCCTCTACATAAATATTCCACATGCAGATGGCATTGATGCATGTAAAGAAGTTTGGAATTCCAGACCAGTGAAACATCCACCTATTGAATGCCTGGTCGAAATGCTCACGCTGGTACTAAAGAAAAATGACTTCATTTTTTATGGAGATCATTATTTGCAAGTTAATGGAACTGCTATGGGCACCAAAATGGCTCCATCATATGCCAACATATTTATGGGCAAATTAGAAAAACAACTCATTGAATCTTCCCTCGAAAAACCGCTTTCCTGGTTTAGATTTATAGATGATGTGGATATGAAATGGAATAAAAGTGACGAGGATTTAGATACTTTCATCACTCATGCCAACAACATACATCCAAGTATCAAATTTACTCATGAGAAATCTAAATCCAAAATCGCCTTCCTCGATACTTCCAGCTCGCTCACAGATGGCATCATATCCACAGATCTATATTCTAAACCTACTGACACTCATTAATATCTGTCCCCTAAAAGTTGCCATACTCCTCATCTGACTAAGAGCATCCTGTACAGTCAGGCACTAAGAGTCAAGTCAATATGTTCCAACACAGAAACAACCAAAAAACAACTACGTCAACTTGAAACCCGCTTGAAGAGAAGGGGATACAAACACAGAAATATCAAAAAAAGTTTTCAGAAAGCGGAATCAATTCCTAGGAGTAAACTTTTAGAATACAAAGATAAAAAGAAAAATAAAAGGACTCCATGTGTTCTCACTTACCACCCATCTCTCAAAAACAGCTTTGGTGTCATTCGTGAGCATTGGAAAACAGTTGAAAAGAATTCCAAACTATCCAAGATTTTTCCCGAGCCTCCCATGATAACTCTTAGGTAACCCAATAGTCTGCGGAACCTGCTAGTGCGGGCCGAAGTCTCTGATAATAGAAGTACTTGCGGAGAATGTCGTTCGTGTGAGGAAAAACGCTGCAAATGCTGCCTACAGATGCAGCATTCATCAACGTTTCACAGTAAGGCAACCGAAAATAACTATAAGATATTTTGCAATGTTACCTGCAAAAGTATGAACGTTATTTACATACTGGAATGTTCGGTTTGTGGCCTCCAATATGTTGATGAGTCAAAGCAGCCTTTCCACAAACGCCTCAATGGCCATAGGAGTGATATCTCTAAGAAGCCACTTCTCCCAGTTTCTCAGCATTTCAGACAATCAGGTCACAAAATTGATGACTTTAACCGCATGAAAATCCTAGTGATTGAACAGAACATTCACTGGAGTGATGCCCAGGGACAGGTTCGGGAAAGCTTTTGGATAAAGGAACTAAATGTACATCATCCAAACAGCACCAATAAGAAATACTAAATTTTGTTTTTCACTCATTTTGGAATGTAAATATACACAGTATATTTAAGTCTAAAAATTTGCACAACGATACTAATATAAGATGGTATTATACGAAGATGTTGTTATAAAATCGTGTTGACAAATATTCGGCTTAACAAATAGCCTTCGTCGGTGTCAATAATTTTAACAATACTGATTGTAGGTGTAAAAATAGATCAGTAATACAGGTAAGTTTTGGTCTATTAATTTTAATCCATAATCTTGAACATCATAATATAAACAAAACTCGATACTCCAATATACGTGACTGTGTATATATAGCCAAAATGAGTGTAAAATAAAACTGTTAGTATTAGTGCATCAATAAGAAATACTAACAGTTTTATTTTACACTCATTTTGGGATCCATTATTGAAATAAATGATAATTATCATTCTTTTCACAAATAATTCGTCTAAGATTTAAATACAAGTTAAAGAATTCCGGTAAAGTAAATTAAACAGATGTGCAATGGTATCTCTCTATTAAATTGGGAAAATATAACATTATTTTTTAAGATTAAAAGTACTATTCTTTTAACTTCATATTTGAATCTTTATGCTAATTGCATAGAACGTAATCAAAAATTGTTTCATTTAATTTTATACACTTCCGGAATTAAAGTTGAATGTTATTTTCAAATAATTTATACAATTTTATTATTGTATCTCTATTGTCATCGGGTAACAAAATAATATACACTCTCTATTCACACAGATTTTGTTTTGAAATGGTTGCCGAAATAATTAACGAAAATAAAAGCAGAAAATATTTTCAGTTCAACATCAGTAAAAATGTTCAATATATATTTTATGCAAAAATCTTAACAATAATTTATGAAATTAATTCGGAAATAACTATATATTTCATATAGGAAGTTTTATTCAATCAATGCAAAACGGTACACGTGTGTTCATTTTCTTTCATTCTTATATTGTGGTTATTAGCTACGAGAAATGGTCATTTGTGCGCTTTTAATTACGTAAAATATCGATAAGCAATTAAGACTTTAACAGATTTAATTTTTTCCAAGCATTCAATAAATCGGGTTAAAACGTCACAACCCACTAATGTATGTCAACCAAAAAAGTTACAAATACTCGATTTTCTCCGTTATTAGAAGGAATACAAATTTAAAACTTTGTGAATGTGTTTTTTATGTTAAGATGAACATATTTTGATGATAAGTAAAAAATCGCGAATTTTCCCTTTAATTTCAGCAAATATTTGTCTTCACGTGAAGATGGTTCATGTTTTGAATGAGAAGCGTAGTCTGAAACAACAACAGATGCATGGCATGAAGCTAATTCATAATATTACGACCAGTTGTAGAAGGTTTCTTTTTCTATGAAAATTTTATTTCTTTTGTAAATTTACTGCCTTCGTTCATCCTTGGCATCTTAAAAAGAAAAAGAAAAAAAAAAGAATTCAAAATAGGAGAAAATAAACAACTTTTCCCTAAACAGAATGAAAAATGAATAATTTGCCCAACAAAATGCAGGCTATAAATTTCATAGTGCACAAAAATGAAGGACTGGTTTAAGGAAATTTGTCCTTGAACAATTTCAATATTTAGCCAGTTTAATAAAAAAAAAAAAAAAAAACTTATTTGTTCACATTACACTTCCACTTTGAAATGAACAATGAAAATTTTACAACCCTGACATATGTCAAAAGTTTTTTTTAAGCATAGCTGGCTTTGGGTAGAGACATGATAGATATGAAAACAATAGTCATCTTTCTTGATATTTTTAGAAATAACTATAGGATCAAATCTCACGAAATCGTTCTTTTTTTTCACGGCATACCATTTGGGAGTAATATATCCCTATAATATGACAAAATAATTGTCAACCTTTGTTGATATTTTTAGAAAGAACGATTGGATCAAGTTTTACGAAACTGGTCTTATTTTCACGACATAACATCTGAGAGTAATATAGCCCCATACAATTGTATATTTGTTCGCACATTTCTAAATTTTACGAAATAAATTGGTAGTACCAGCACAGCTGGCTTTGGGTATCAATAAGAAAATAATCGTCACCTTTGTTGATAATTTTGAAAAAAAAACTATTCGGTCAAATTTTACGAAAATAGTCTTATTTTCACGACATAACATTTGGGAGTATTAATGTTCCATAAAATTATATATTTATTCGCATATTTCCAAGTTTAACGAAAAAAATTGGGAGATCTTATGGATTCTACGGCAATATCAGGTGAAGTAGAATGGGCCGAGTTTTAACTTTGTTTGTATTTGATTACTCTCATCATTTCAACACATTTTATTAATTACAAATTATTAGAATTGTTTTTTTTTTTTTTGTATCTTTTAAATATACTTACATGCTTAAGATGTGAAAAGTATCGGCATTATCCATTAGAAATATCGTTAGGCGTAGAATCTTTTTCACAACAATGGCGGATTTTACCCATCAGGCCAATCGGCATAATCGGCTTTCCGGTGGCCGAGGCATTTCATTGGCCGTTACATAGACTCTACTAGAGTTGCGAATCTCTTGTATTATATGTCTCTGATATTTCTAACGATAAAACATTTTCATATAATTAATTTATGTTCTAAAAAAAATATTTTTAGGAGTATCCATTGAAAAAATGAATTTATGACAAGCGATAAGGAATGTTATTTTGCACTCGATAATGTCTGCGTATTTATCATGTTTATAGATCGGTTACAATCCCAACACGAAAGTTACGTAATGGAAATCTAGGCGACGGCAATACACCGGAATGCCCTCACGGTCATCCGATGTAAAAATGTACTTATAAATATGATTTATAATAGACGATTTTTTTGTGTGTTAATGTTATAGTGTCTTATATTTCTGTATAGGATGACTCTTTTTATATCTATATATTTGTACACTAAATTTAATGTTGTATGATATATTATTGATAGATGAGACTTAAATAAAATATTGAATTGAATTGAATTCTTTGAAGGTACCTTAGTTATAGTTAAGAAATGCGTCCCATTCATATTCCTCCACCAAACATTATTCAAGCTAACAATTTAAAAACTTGTGTACCCTTACTTTTATCACCTATATCATCATTAATTCGTTTTCTTATCTTTTTTTTTTTTGTAGAACTGATCGTGATAACGATTTAAATTCGTGATTTCGAGTTCAAATTATAATTTTGGAAGGTCCTAAATGGGCTTCTACTGTACGGATCTGTATGTACATTAATATTAAAATAAGAAGATATGGTATGTTTGCCAATGAGACAACTCTCCACCAGAGACGAAATGACGTAGAAGATCACAACTATAGGTCACGATACGGCTTACGCAATGAGCAAAACCCTTACCGCATCGTAAGTTATAAAAGGCCACAAAAAGACAAATGTAAAACAATTTAAACGAGAAAACTAGCGGCCTGTTTATGTACAAAACTATAAACGAAAAACAAATATGATATACAGCAACACACGACAACCACTGAATTACAGGCTCCTGACTTTGGACAGGCATACACAGAATATGGCGGGGTTTAATATGTTTGTTTGCGCCAAACCCTCTCCTAACCTGGGACAGTGGTGTAACAATACAACATAAGAGCAGTCTCTGAGATCAGTTGTAAAGGCTTATTCAATAAAAGGTATCTATATTGTTAAAGTATTTAATGATAATCACCACGTCTGTCTTTTTTCAAAATTATTAAAAGCTTACCAGTATATCTTCCTCATAGTCCACAGGTGGTTCTGTTGTCTTGAAGTTCGTGAAATATTCCGATCCAATATGATAATTCTCATCTCTATTCATATTTCTATTATCAGGTCGTTGATACAATTTGCATGTACTAAACAGGAAATTCGGATTCTAAGTGAACTTATATACTCTGATGTATAACCGAAAGTTTATTTTATAAAACATCAATTGAAGCGGTTACAATGTTTGTTCAGAAAGCATTTTATTCGGCGCGATTATTATGATCCCATCTTAATAACCTGTAGTACATTGACATTTAGTCTTATTATCAATACCTTAGGCCTACTGATTAAGGTTATTATGTCTTTAATGCAAAATAAATAATGTATGTTTATGTTAATTTATTTAAACTAGAGATTATTTAGATTAAACCAAGAACAATATGTAGATACCTTTTATTAAACAGCACCAACAACAATTACACGTGCACAATATGTCGTAACACTTTGTTGAAGAAATTTGATTAAACACATAATTTTACGTTTGAAATAAAGAAATACACAGAACTACATAGAAAACGCAACTATCGCCGTAAAATAAACTACAAACAAATCAAATGCCCATATCTATGAATTAAACATTAGAATTTGCAAGGAATTTTGATATAATATATTTGATGTAATTGACAGCAAGGAAATCTATCTATGTATATCTGACGAATCAAATGACTACTTGTATGTGGTATGCAAGAACAAATGTAGAAATTGTCTAATTAAGTTATTATGAAAGATATTCAGAATATATAAAATGAGAAGATGTGATATGATTTCCAATGAGACGACTATCCACCCAAGCTCAAATGAAGTGGATGTAAGCAATTTTAGGCAATAGTACGGGCTTCAACAATGAGAAAAATCCATACCTTATAGTCGGCTATAAAAGGCCCCAACATGAAAAATATGAAACAATTCAATTGAGAAAACTAACGGCCTAATTTATAAAAAAAAAAACAAACAATTTACAAAAAACAAATATGGCAGACATAAACCAACGACAACCACTGAACTTCAGGCTCCTGACTTGCGACTTCAGTTAAATTAGAGATGCTTATCTTAAAATTTCCGGAAAAAAAATATGTGGGTCTTCCCCTGTGTCGCCTGCCGTCTTCGTATAATATTAGCAGATACGGCATGGGAAACCCAAACAAATCACATATCTTATAATATACAAGATAATGGAGTATGTGTCCGAGTGAGAACTTCTCTATGTTCATTACTTTAGAAATATTTATCTAAAACTCATATTTCACTATTCAGCCCTATTCTGTTATTTAGTCAGACGTCAGACGCTACCCTAATACCCTGTCTTTTGTTTTCAGGGGCGTAGCTGCCGTTAGGCACTTTAGGCACGTGCCTACACATAAATTTTTCACAAATATCTTTTTATTAAAAAAATATAATAAACAATGTTATCTGTAGAAACATGTGTAGTCGTCAAAACTATGTCATTTGTACAGAAGTCTATTATCCTTAGTGAATCAGTGGAGTATTGGAACTGTACGTCATTCTAATATGACGTGCTTCTTTCGCCTTGTAAACAACACCGTGATAAAATTTTCGATAATCTATACTTAGCGCAGACTCAGAGATGTGCATATTGGTGGCTGTTACTATTTACCTCCCACGTAAATCCACATGTATCGTAACCTATGTGCAAACACTATTTCGATTTCGTTGTGTTCAAATTGAAATTGAAAAAGAAACTACAGAACCGTTATTCCTATTATAATGCATAACAAAAAGAATTAATGCACAAGAGCTTAAAAAATATATAAAATCAAAATAAAATAAAATTCCGCGAAATTTCATGAATGATCTTGGCGCATTAACGTCATGTCATAACATGACGTCATACGAATGAAAACTCTCAAGCTGAACGTTTTCCGTTACGTATACGCCCTAAGTTCGGATAATATTGCATTAAAATGGAGTTTTGAGGTAGGTGTTGTTTCATTTTCTATTCTATTGTATCATTCGCACATTTGTGGATTTCAGCAAGTCAACATGGCGGCTCACTCCTTAGTTACGACATGTCAACTCTGGATTTGACAGTAAATAGTAACCAACGGGAAAAAAATGTTTTGGTTAAGAATTATGAGAACTGAACACATTTTTCTAGTGCTTAATTAAGAAATGATTCATGTAAAACTTAGATTTATTTGAAATTTGTAGCTTTTATCTTACAGGGGGTAAAATAGAACAGCCATACACACGGCAATCCTACCTTCGCTTCAGTTTTTAAATTACTGTATTTGTCCTATTAGAATCGAAATAATTCATGGAAGCCATAGATTTGTTGGACATTTACACATGGCCTTGGCCGTGATATTCGTTAATTTTGTCCCTCGCTATCGCTCAGGATAAAATTCGAATATCACGGCCCAGGCCATGTGTAAATGTCCAACAAATTATGGCTTCCGTGAATTATTTCTTAATTATATCCCACCTTATATAGAACTAAATAATAGAACTTTGGTTCAGATCATTTCACTTCCATCAACAAATACTTGAATGAACCTCAACTGAGATAAATATTTTGTTTTTAATTAGTTGTTGTTGGCCCATTTCAATCCGATGCCTAGTGTTGAGAGAATGTCACGCAAGAAACTTGCAACAACTCTTTGAGGAGTTCGTAGGGTGTCTACTGAAAGGCAAATTTCTGTTCATATCCAATTAACCCTCATTTTCCAATGCATGGCATTTCCATATTTCCTGACCTTCATCCTGGACGACCCCTATTTTTTTCAGTCCTGCACATGCATGAACTATTTGCCACTGGACGTTTAGCAATCAATCAATCAATCAACTAGCTTTTAGTAACTTCGAGAACTCACAGATCTACGTGTAATGCGATAATTATTCAAATTCCTAAGCAGGAAAGGATTTTACAGTACAGGATATAAGGAAATATGAATTTTTTGAATTTTGTTAGATAGTATGAACAGAACAGTCCTTTTGCATGACGCATCGACTGTGTGTGTGTATGTGTTTGTGTGGCCGGGGGAGGGTGAAGGTTTAAGAATTAAAAGATGAATGGTCGATGCGTAGTCCAAAAGTTAGTATTATTATGTAGTAGTCTCAGTGTTTACGTGCCTATTTTTTGAATGTAGGATCGTCAATATGTACTATCAATTGACGTATATATCAATTATACTCAATCAGAAACAGGTTGTGCTGCTTAATAAAGGGCTACGCTGATCCACATTGGGCAATGCATATTGGAAATATTGATTTTTTTTTTATATTTTCGATTGTTCTGTACTGCCGGTTAATTCATTAGTCAGATGTAATTGTAGAAATATGTTTATTTTTTCGACATTTTTTCATGTATATTATCAAGGTAAAATGACCAGTAAATTTTGTTTTTCTGTACACAAAATTTTGCATCTAAAATGCTGAAAACCGTTTTCCGTCAGGGGGCTTTGCCCCCCCCCTGAACCCCCTACCAGGGCTCTGCCCTGGACCTGCTGGGGGCCCCCTAGAATCCCTGCAGCAATTTGTGTTTATTGGATACCTAGCTACGCCCCTGGTTTTTGTCCTCTGGTTATGTAGTTTGCGTATTTTGTCGGGTACTTGATGACGGATAGCGTTTGACGTCGAACAGTTATATCTTTTTACTTGATTCAATTCCTGTGTGCTGGTTTATATTCTGGAAGCCAGTCTTTTCTTCTTTCAATTGGATATACGGATAACAACAAGAAACTCCGAAATGGAAAAATACTAAATACCAAACTCGTTCGAAGGGTATCTACACGTCCTAATCTTCAAAATCGCTTATCTAAAAGTGTCATGCCAAAAAAATTACTTACATGTCCCCGGCTTTCCACCAACAATACGGTGAAGTCAACGTTTAATGGTCGCACATTTTCCTTAAATTTTGAAACTGATATAAATTGAAAAAAAAACTAACAGTATTATCTATTTACTTACATGAAACAAACCGCTTGCTGTTCGGTGTGAGCCAAGGCTCCGTGTTGAAGGCTGCACTTTGACCTATAATTGTTAACTTTTTATACATTGTGACTGGGATGGAGAGTTGTCTCATTGGCACTCATACCACACCTTCTTATTTATACGGGATGTGGTATTCAATACGTAGGTGAAACCGGACGCTATTTATCTAAACACAAGAACACCTTACCGTTTTAGAAGACCCCATGAATTTAAAAGTATCATTTATCAACACCTTAAGAAGCACAATCATCCTATTAAATATCTAACAGTTCAACCTTTAGAAGTGGTAAATAAGCAGTCTGGGGAAACTCATTTAAAATTTGTACGATCACGGAAAATAATTGAATTAAATTGGATTAAAAAATACAGACAGTCTATCCTCTCGGTCTGAATGATAATATCATGGGAATAGGTAATATATCAAGAACCGATTTTGTTAACATTTTGGATATGGTTTCTTAAACTTACGTAAAAACCGTTTTCATGGGCGTAGAATAAATCGCAATCAGAGAAAAAATTGTACCAACAATACAATTATTTTGGACTTAATTACTATTTCAAAGAATAACGGCAGACATTATCTGTTAACCAAGCTCTGCTCTTTATCTGTTATTAAATTACATCAAATTTTAGGAATGTCTTTTTGATTGAGTTAAGCCATTTCTATTGATATAATTTTATAGTGTGTCTTTCTATGTTACACTACTATTTCGGGTTAGGGTGAAGGTTGGCGCCTGCTAAAACGTTTAAACCCGCTGCATTTGTTTGCACCTGTCCTAAGTCAGGAACCTGTTGTTCAGTGGTTGTCGTTTGTTGATGTGGTTCATAAGTGTTTTTCGTTTCGTTTTTTATATCGATTAGACCCTTGGTTTTCCTGTTTGAATTGTCTTACACTAGTCATTTTGGGGCCCTTAATAGCTTGCTGTTCGGTGTGAGCCAAGGCTCCGTGTTGAAGGCCGTACTTTGACCTATAATGATTTACTTTTTACACATTATGACTTGGATATTGGCACTCATACCACATCTTCTTATTTCTACTAAGTATGAAAATCGTCCAAATCATAATTGCATATTGTTATTTTAAGTTTTTTTCCCAAAATTGATCGCCCTGAAGATCATAAAAAGACATTTCATTAAAATCAAATATGTCAATAAAGGTTTTAATTTGTAAATATTGCCGATATTTTTAATGTTCATGCCGTTAAAGAACAAATTCCTGGCTATTTTTATAAAACATCTACCCGAAAATATGTGTTTAATCAGAGCGAAGTATGTAAAGATATTAATATCAGTGACAATACACCTATGTCAAGAAATTGCAGTAATTCCAAATACATTTATGGCCCCAGTTCCCATGTTATGACAGGAGACCTTAACATCGTCTAGACCGAGAGTTGAAATCATTCCTCCGTAAAGGACCAAAATATCGTTCCCCGTCAATTATTAATCGGAATGAGTGTCGTAACATCATCCACAACTCACTCCGTACTTACTGCACGAAATCGATAAAACGAGAAAAAGCTGAGAAAAAAATCCTTACTGGCATTCTTGTTTTAACTCAGTAATGAACATAGTTGATATTCGTATTAAACATTTTAAAGAAAATTTTACTCCTAACAACAACCATGTTTCTCGTATCAAACCATATTTCTCGTATCAAACATTAGCAAATAGAACTCGCCAAGGAATTTATTTTTGTCCCGGCTGATAAGGCTGCCAATAATATCATTGTTGTTTGACGTAAATTTTACATTTAGGTTCTGCAAAAAAAATCACGAATTCACCAATATTACAACTGACTCCATTTTCGGAAAATGACGTCTGTAATGTACATAAACTTTTATCTACCTCTTTACAAGCAAAACCGATTAACATCAAAGTTCCAACTATGTACTGGCTTCCGAAGCTGCACAAAACACCTTACAAATATAGATTTATTTCATTTTCAAACCACTGTTCCACTACAAAGCTGTCTATTCTACTTACTAGTATATTTAGTACAATCAAAAACCTGGTAATGAATTGTTCAAATAAGGCCTTTGAAAATATTGGAAGTAATTACTTTTGGAGTGTCAAAAATTCGTTGGAAGTACTTGATATATTGCATTCGGGAAAAATATACACTACACAGATACAAGTAATTTTTGTTATGCAGAGTAATTTACAAATCAAAACTTTTAGGTTATAATGTGTCAAAATCACGTTAAAACAGTGCTTCAAATATATCCGGAGATATTCAAGTCCGCATGGCGGAATTTTGCATGATTCTTCAGCGCATGCTTATTTTTTAACGAATTTAAGTGCGAACACAGTTGCAGTGTTAGTGCTATATGCACAGAACGTTAATAATGAACACTGTAGACATACAAAACAATAAAATGTCTTTGTTTGTAGTGATGTGCTCTCTAAATTGGTTAAAACGAATATCGATTAATTTCACTAACGTTATCTAGTGAAGTCACACAATTCAGACGTCAACATATCACCGGAAGTACAAAGAAAGCTTTTTTGTTGGCAAGTTCAACCGATATCACGTAAATTTAATGAATATTTTCAATAAATTAAGACGATTGTCGAAAAGTGAATACAATATGCTTCTGAACTGTTAATCTAGCGATATAACGGCGCTAAAATGTCACCGAACTACATGATAACGTGTGTTCGTGGACGATAACGAGGTTTGATAAATAGAGAAATCGCTAACCTTCCAAAATTGTGAAAACATAAACTGTTCAAATTTAATTATTAAAATAGTTACTTATAAACATGGCCGCCATTGCTACTATAATTGACAATTGGGCAACTTATTCCATCAAAATGTCTAAAAAAATATTTAAATGAAAATAACATTGAACAAATTTCGTGTGTCCGAAGCGCTTTTCAAGATTTACTTTCATCAGGAACGCTCGAACCTTATCATTTGAAAGTCAAGTTTATATAAATACGTATAAACGTTAGGAGCTGTATTACAAAAAAGGGACATAAAAAGAATAGCCAAATTCGTCTAAGGTCTACGTTGCCTATAATGGATCAATTGCTACCAGAATTTAAGAATAAATGCTACAATTATAATGTGTACTCCCTTTTCACAATTATTGTAGATTTAACGTTTTCAAAAATAAGAAATTGACAAAATCTGTAATTAAAATGCTAAATTTCCTGCAACCTCGGTACAATAGTAGATTAAGGGTGCCTTTTTAAAATTATGATTAAAAACCACTACTTAACATGGCTGCTACCGTTACTAGAAATAGGGCACACACAAAAAATCGGGAAAAAATCCCATTCCGAAATATTCTGTAAAGGGCAACTTGCTACCATTTTTATTGGTTTTTGATACATTCTTTATGTCCTTCAGAATTTTGGTCGATGACCTCAAGAGTTATCAGAAAATTGGCAAAACAATCAATACGGAGTACTGAAAAATTCTGCATGTAAAAGACCAATTGTTAACATACTTAAGTTAGAAGTTACATTTAAGACACACCTTTAAAAATGTGTTGAGAACCATCACCAAACATGGCTGCCACTGTAACTAGAAATACAATATAGAATAGAAACTTTGAAATCAGAAATCAGCGACAATAATCTGTAAAATTCTGTAAGGGACTTGCTACAAACCTTTGGTAATTGATACAATTGTCATGCCTTTAAGTAGTAAATTCTTTCGTACTTTCGAAGATAAATGAGTATACCAGAAATACAATGGACCTAAACGCACAATGGAAGATATATAAAAAGAAGATGTGGTATGATTGCCAATGAGACAACTCTCCACAAGAGACAAAATGACACAAGAATTATCAACTAAAGGGCACCGTACAGCCTTCAACAATGAGCAAAGCCCATACCGCATAGTCAGCTATAAAACGCCCCGCAATGACAAATGTAAAACAATTCAAACGAGAAAACTAACGGCCTAATTTATGTACAAAATACAAATATATTACACAGCAACAAACGACAACCCTTAAATTACATGCTCCTGACTTAGGACAACACCCCCACCACCACAGTGGTATAACAGTACAACATAAGAACAAACTATAAAAATCAGTTGAAAAGGTTTGACTCATCAGATGAATACAAATAGAAATACATCTAACAAAAACACAGAGTGGACGTGGACGGGTATTTGTATATTCCCACACCAAAAAGACACTAAGTACAGATCTGAGAGTACTCGCAGTTACTGACAGCTAGTTCAAAGCCAATAACAACTAATAGAAAAAATCATGCATCTATGACTTAATTATCAATCAGTACACATCCAACATCCAACGGATTTAGTATAAAGACGTGACAAACAGTCAGAGAAAATCATAACCGAGTGCAATGTCAAGATAAGGTATCGACAGATTGTAGAGCCATGAGTGTGC
Organism: Mytilus coruscus; assembly: GCA_017311375.1. Classification (NCBI taxonomy): domain Eukaryota; kingdom Metazoa; phylum Mollusca; class Bivalvia; order Mytilida; family Mytilidae; genus Mytilus; species Mytilus coruscus. Next base: position 117,769,095 of record CM029595.1, read on the forward strand.
ATATGTATATAAAAATGATATTTAGTTTGATTTTAATTTACTGATAACAAAATCAATATTGATACCAATAAAAACAATATTCAAAGATCTAATTACAGTGTTGAATTGGTAATCTTTTAGAATAAGTTTATTTAATGGATCGATAAGTTTTCCTGGATCGTTTCTAAATTTCGGTAAACAACATCTCCGTAAAAATGAAGATGTGCTATCCCGTTTTAAGTAAGTTTTCTACAGGTACAACCAAACTTCAAAACAAAATATTTATATTTATGGAAGAATTTAGTAAAGGTTTTAAGTGAATTGTGGTAACGAAATCCCTGACTTAATAATTTACTAGTAAAACTTAGATTACGTTCTTTGAAATCCAAAACGTCAGAACAGACACGGGCATTGCGAACGAGTTGTGATATATAAACACCGTAAGATAGTTCCAAAGAAACATCACCTTCCAAAAAAGGAAAATTAACAACTTGTCTTGATAAACTAAACGTATAGATTAAAAACCAGCATTTCCGACTCATTATTCACGAGAAAACCGACATATCCTACAGCTCCTTGAGAAGTATTCAGATCACCTATCGCATGGCAAAATTTCCGTCCAATCCAACATACAGATTTTGTTCATTGGTAGTCCAGATATCCGGCACTTCATACCGATCAACTCCCTTTGCAGAAGCTGTCTATTGAATTTACTTTTATTTGTTCTTGGTGGAATATACATGTACTATTTGCCATTGGACGTTAGTAAAACAATGTTATACATGAAACATGTTAAACCCCGCCAATTTCTTCATATTTCTCTCCATAGTTTGGGGCCTGTAACGTTACTACAGTTGTTATCGTTGTTTCGTGTCTGTCATATCTGTTTTTCGTAATATGTAATCTTCTTATTAATTAAGCTGTTAGTTTTCTCGTTTGCATTGATTCGCATTTTTTATGTCGGAGCCTTTTATACTGAGCTGACTATACGGTAAGGGTTTTTCTCGTTGTTTAAGACCGTATGGTGACCTATAATTGCTTTTATCTTTGTCATTTGAACTCTGGTGGGTAGTTCTCTCATTTTACTTCCTCAATATGAAATTAAATCGAGCTAATCATGTTATTCTTTGCTTTAACTTTTTAATCATTCTATTCATCTTTGTTTAAACTTTTTTATCATTCTGCTCAGACTGAGTGCCGTGATTGGAAAATAAAACATTTGTTCTTGATGTTAACTACCAAAAGTATTGGCTAGTAAATCAAACCACACCATCCATCAACACCCGACTCCTCCAAAAAAATAGATGTTCAAACGGAGACAAACAACAACGAACAACACATGGTCCATATAGCCTGTATTTGAACAGGCACACAATATAATGGCGTTAGACCAATTTAAGCTGTGTACATGCCTCCCCTTTGCCTATATCTAGATAATGTGTCGTATAAGTAAACACACTATAAAACATGCACAGCGCAACTTCAAATAGGAAATAAAGACGGCACACAATTTGGAAAGCATGCTCGAAATGTGCCCGATACTTAAGGAAGCTAGCAGTAAGTTAACTACAGCTTTTGATCAAGAAAACAAATCAGAAACAACACTTCTATAACAGTTTTCATGAAGTCTCTTAATAATTCTGCAGTATTTGCAAAAGGACAGTTTGCATTTAAAATCTTTAGACCATCGGAAGAAAGAGCCATTTTAACTGAATTAGCTAGTATATTAGATCATATTACGCCAATAGCCCTTGCTATTGAATTAACTTTTCGGGGCTTAAATATATCACTTTTCAATGTTTTAATTTGTCACGAGTTCAAAAACGGAAAGCGATATATATTGTTATGATATACGGCAAACAATGCCAAGTCAACATACTTACGGTGTATTGAGTGTAGAGGCAACTATTTGGTTCTAGAACGCTATCTGTGATAAACTCACGGCAATTACACAAAGGTAGCGTTTGAACACTTTGTACAATAAAACGTGTTTTTTTTCTTTTAATTATATTTATACAGACATAATAAACTGGTTTTAACACACACCAAAAACAATCTTTACTGACAAAATCATCTGCTACACATTTTCTAAAATCCAATAATGATATATTTACACATGTTATAAATAATACCTATCTAGCTTAGGCCGTTTTTTGTTGTTGTAAGATAAACTCAGAAATGTATCCACATGTAAATACAAAATTCTATGAACTCCTGAATAATGACTTATTGTTTCACAGTCAATCGCTGTTTATTGTTTTAAATGACAATTAGAATTATATTATATTAAATGCTATGCAACTTAATTTTTGTTAATTAGTACTATACAATGCTCCATAGTACTGGTTCACCACCAGGAATTATTCTTCAAAGTTTGATTCCACTATATCCTGGATACTTGGCAGATGTGAAGTGTAAAAACCTGTACAAATTTGACAAGCACAATCAGTTGCAAAAGGCAAATATGTGCCTGTATTCGGAACTTTTAATAAATTTATGATTGCACGGCAGCAGTTGTAGAATGGATTTTTACAATTCAAATTTTCAAAACAAGTTCCGTTCCGAACGATGGATCCACCTGGAAGAATAACTTTGTTATAGCACAGATCTTCACATGATAGATTATCTAGTCTGGAAAGAAAATCTTTGTTGATGCAATCGTGCTCCAGATCACCAAATTTCAGATTTGAGAAAATATGATGTATGTCTGCTTTTAATCCATTTGCAAAGTTATGTAACATAAGTAATGCACAAACGGATAGAGTGTTATACCAAGCCATCGTAACACCTCGTTAATGTCATACAATACACAATTTAATCTTTTATAATAACTATAGATGTGTCAAGGAGATGCAGATGAACAGGCGTCCTCGAAATCCTTGACATCCGTCCAAAAGGGAATTTACTAAAGATGAATCATAAACACCTTGGATTTTATCTTTTCAGATTAGGAAAGAAAGTGTATATTGGGAAGGATCACGAAACTACAATGCTTTATTTAACTGTTAACTTTTTCAAAATTGAAAATTGTCACATCAAGATAACTAGTGATCCTCAGAGGAATAATTTTGCAATAAAATCTACAGACCATTTCATCAATATAAACACCAGTAAGTTTAAATACCATGATTATTGACGCTTTATTTCCGTCCTCTATTTTGGTATAAGTTGAAAGTTAAAACAACTTCGGATCACCGTGTGGCCCACAAGTAGAAAATCAATACCATCACGTAAACTATAAAAGGCAAAGGGATAACAAAATTTCGAACAATTCAAAAAAAGGAAGCTAATGGCATAGTTTAGGATCACAGCAATAAACGATAAAGATCATTTCGTGACACAGCAACCAACGACAATCAATCATGGCTTGAGACAGGCACATTAAGAATATGGCGGGATTTAACATGTTGATGAACGATGAAGCCTCCCCTAACCTTGGACAGTGGTGTTACAGCACAACAATAAAACAGCCGTACGTAAATATCAGATGAAAAAGTCTTGAATAAAAAGATCGTTTTTAGCACAAAACAACTAACAAAATCAAAAAGGACACACATTACCGATCTAATAGTTTTTACAGATTTAGTTACTGTGAACTTGACCTTAGACGTCTTGACTTCAAACCCAATAAGTATCTTCTTCTCATTATATGTTACCATATATCTAAGTAAGGTTGCAATCCAACATGTACTATAAATTTGGTTCATCGTCTGGAAAACAAGATGACTGACGGACTGACGGAAAGGTCAAACTTCCGGTAATACGCAAAACTTCAAAATCGACCAAAACATCCTCACTTTGAGAAATTATGATCGGAATTTTGAGTCCTCAATGCTCTTCAACTTCGTACTTTATCTGGCCTATTTATTTTTTTTATTCGAGCGTCACTGATGAGTCTTAAGTAGACGAAACGCGCGTCTGGCGTACAAAATTCAAGTTAATCTTAGTATCTATGATGATCTATGGTGAGTTTATTTGAAATCCTTTCATTGATATTTAGAAAGGAACCAATGACTTACCAAATAATATATTGCTAAAAGATCGTTTTGTGTAACGCCATGGCTCATATCTAATTTTATCAAAATGGTCATTGAAAGCCAAACATGTGCATATCGTCACGTTTTTGACATCATAGAGACATCACAGACAAGTTTTATTTCTTCACTAAATATTCCAGACTACACCGTTCGATTCATTTATCAATAAACTTAACATAGTTTTGAAAGAGTTTTTTATATTTTTTCTAAAAAGTCAAAAGAAACATTTCAAATAGTTTTCAGTATAGGGATAGTGATGACACAATGTGAACAAATAATAATGACAGCGCATCACCTCTGCAATGGCTGTTTAAAATATCAATAACTTTGACGGGTAGAAAACTACAGCAAAAAGAGCCGTAAGATACCAAGGGAGTATTCAAAACTCATAAATCGAAGAGAAATTGGCAGATACATGCACACACAAAAAAAAAAAAAAAAAAACAAGTCTACAAAACATTTTACAAAGGACTTAAAACTGAGCAACACGAACCCCACCAAAATCTTGGGGGATGATCTCAGGTGCATAGGAAGGGTTAGCAGATAAGCGTTCACCAAACCGTTGTGAATAGTTAAAAACGTCTTAAACAATGGTAATTTAAACATCAATGACGTGACTACATTTTCAATTAGTAATACGACAATGAAGTTACCCATAGTCCTTTAGATTCCGAAACTGTGAATTAGAAAATAAACTCAAACACGCAGAAAACGTACATGTCAGATATTTCGGACTGGTATTCATTCATGTGTACGCATTATCTTTATTGTTCTAAACAGCAGGTGGTAGTTCCCATGATGAATTGACATGTGTTTGTTTCCTCAGAGTATATTTAGTATATACGTTTTGTATATATATTTGTGTCAGACGTATATGGTAATATTCAACTTTTTGAACGACAAGGCGTCAATATGTAACAAACATAGGTCAAACATGTGCATGACCAAGTTTCTAGACCATTTCGTAGTGTTAATTACTTGCAGGTCTGATCACGAAACAATTTGAAATTCTCCCATTTTCATATTTTTTCTTTGAATATGAAATCTTGACATCTATGTTTGAAGAACTTTTTTAACATTTCCTTGTATGATTATGCGTACTGTTGATATTACACTCTCTTTTCTCGAACCTGCACAGATCCTACCCTGAAAATCCCCGTTTTCTCCTTATCACAATTGATATGTTTGCAGGGTAAACAGAATATGCTTACATTCCGGAGAAGTTGATATCCACCCATCGTTCCCTAGAATTTATATTGCTAATCGTTTGCGTCTTTTTTTGTTAATCTATAAACTTGTCTTGTTTCTTTTAATTTCCCTCGTTCATGTTCTGTCCTCTGGATTACGATTTTGTTTTATCTGTCTGTATAGTTGCTTAACCGCGCCGCATTCTGTATTTGTCTGTCTCAAGCCAGGAGTCTGTGGTTCAATGGTTGTCGTAGGTTGCTGTCTATTACATTTGTGTTTCGTTTATTGTTTTATACATAAATCAGGCCGTTGGTTTTCTCGTTTGAATTGTTATACTTTTTGTAATGTCAGAGCCTTTTATAGCTTAATATACTGTGCGTTTTGCTTATTATTGAAGGCCGTACGGTGACCTATAGTTGCTTTAATTTACGCCATTTGGTCTGATTGATCGATAGTTGTCTCACTGGCAATCATACCATATATTCTCATTTTTATACTGTTATCATCTACCTGCAGTTCTCGGTTTCAGAATCTTAATCATTCTGCATGGGTATCAATTTCAAAAGTGAACATTAAAACATTGTAATTAGTTGACAAAGTTTTGGCGTAACGTTATTTTCATTTCAGGAAGCCGATGACACTATCTACAATCTCTCAGATTCTGAAACGGCGAAATTCTGGACCTTGAATCTATATTAAAAATTATTTGCATTTAAATAAATAAAATGTTTAAAAGTGATATAAATTAGATTTTATATAATTACATCAATATAAAAAGAATTAACATGCGGAATAATATAATTAAGATTTCGTTTCACATCAAAGGTCAGCCAGTAGACACATTTAGAATCCAATCTATAGACACGAACAAGAAGCTACTTTCATTCTTGAAATCTGCTTTACCATAATCGTTCTATGCTTGCTAAGATAAATAATTGTTTGTGGTGCATATGAAAAAGGAGAACAATTGGTAGACAAGTCAAAATCATTCGGAACTTTATTCCGGAACTTTTTTATGAATAGATTTTTTATGTAAGCGTGACTAGAATATAAAATTGCATTATCATTATAGTCACAGCTACCGGAACACACGTTCGCTAAATAAGAAGATGGATGCCATAACCAACGACCCCAGCCAATATCTCGGAAATTCACCTCCCATGGTATTAGTGAACAGAGTTTTTTGTTGATGTTACTATCCTTTATATTAGACATTTGCAAGGATAAACTAATATCCCGTCTTCTACGTGATCTCAACGAGGACAACAGGGTGTTATTTACGTTTTCAAAAATCACTAGTTGTGGAGTAGTGTAGTTTTCAGCAATATCATCAACATCAGCTCCAAATAATTTTGTTCCGGAAGTGTAATGAGATTTAAAATCTTTTGTCACATCTTTAATGAGATAATTGTCAGATATACCTGCAAAACAGTATATACACATTAAAAAGATGACAATCTATGTCAATTTTTATATGTAAGAGTTTAAGTATTTTAAACGTCTTCGTTTTATACATTTCTTACAAAATTAAAAAAAAAATCAAAATGGCCGATCTTTTTTAAAGGGATGATTATATGGCTTCTTGATGTATCAACTATTGAAATTCCTTTAGAAATAACAAAAAAAAGTAACTGGATAAAAAAGGTTTATTCAAAGCAACATAACATATGCTGGCATTCAAATCTTTGATTAAAAATTGACCACTTTTTTGGTAATTTTAATGGGGGAATAAATGCATTGATCGAAGCACAATTTGTGTACTAAAATGTGCGAAGGGTTAATGCTTTTATCTCTATAAAACTGGGCCGAAAAAAGAAGCATTCGTTAAATATAATAATAATAGTAATGCTTTTAGTGACGGTTTTCGTTTGTTTTGTTATTAAAAATAGTCCTATACGCATCGCTGTAATTATGCTGTGAAAACATGAATACATGGAGATTGCATTTATTGATGTGGAAAATGATGGAATCCTCATAAAACATCTGGTTAATGGTATTTATATAGCATTAAACCAAAATTTATACCTTAAAACTGGGACATAATATATTGACCCAATAATAGTCCCAGCTCAAAGTACACCAAATGCAAGGCAACACCTCCACATTGGTAGACTTGACAATACATTTATAATTTGATATTTTGTTTTCTTCTTCAAAAAAGCATTTCTTTATAAAAGCGGCAACATCAAAATTATTTCATGACATTACAAAAGCAGATATACAATTACAATATTCCACATAACACAATGCTTCCTCAATCTTTAAATATAATGTTATTGCATAAATGTGGCAGTATTCAATATTTTAAGATTTCCAAACTATGAACTACATCAAAAATTAATAATTCTTGCAATTTTACGACAATATGTAATGGCCGTTATTTTAAAATACGGAAATATGAACTACAGCGAAAATGACGTACAAGATAAGCAGTCTGGTTTTTTTTTTTTTTTGTTCTTTTTTTTTTTTTGTAATGCGGTTTAGTCACTGTCTGCAAATTAGAGAAGTTTCGTGGCGGTCAATTTTCATTGCTTAAAGGAAAACAGTTTGCACGGATCAACTACAAACAATCGCGAAGACCCTAATAAATGACAAGCATCTTGTGAAAAGTAAAAATACAGTCATTTACATCATTTGACACAAAAACATAAGTGTAATCTTTTTTTAAAACAAATTACATAACCACAGTAATGCGAAGGAGAGGTTTACATAATAGTTACAAGTTACACTATAATATTGTCATTTATAAATAGCAATAATAGAAGAAGCACTTGTAATTATTATGCAATTGCCAACTTGTCCTTCGCACTTATCCGTGAATTTCGGTCGTTCCTTCTGACATCTCACCTTAGTGGGAAATAATTTGAGTTTAAATAGATAAAATCCAAACAATAGAATTGTTACTAAATAACAAAGATAAACAATACAAGCGTGTAACACTGACAAAATAAAATTGAAGATTGTTTTTCTTAATTGCGCGACATCACAAATTAGCATTTAAGTTATTATAATCAGAACAGATATAAAAAAAACCATGTATGAGTGTTCCTCTGTTTGTGAAGTCATCGGGGCCTTAACTAGTCTCTTTTAGAAGTGAGGCAAAACATATTCGCCGAGCGTTGCGAGGCTAAAAAAAATTAGGCGAGGGGTCTGGGGGCCCTCTGGTTTTATGACGCGAACTCGTGCATTCTGAGAATTTCCCGGATCCTTTCTTAATCTGAAATCAACTTTTGTTTTAATTATTTTTTCGACAATATTCTGGTCTCAACGCATAATATATAGATTTAGTGTAAGACTTTTAGTGTTTAAGGACAACATCAAAAGACCGATATGTAAGATAAAGCAAAAATTGTAATTTACATAGTTAAGTGTGTGGCCGTTTTTTTATTCGTTTTTTTTTTTATTGAGTTTCGGCTTGCAGAAAAAACGTATTATACCTGTCAATTATTTTTTTTTTCAAATTAAGTTAAGAGGGGACTGATAATCATTGATATAACAATGTGAATTCAATTTTTATAACACACTTCAATTACAATTTGATGTAGTTCCTCACTGGGATAAAAGGGTACACTCAGGGTAGATTCAGGAAAACTGTTCTTAGACCTCATTGCTACATTTTTGTACTGTTTTAATATTATACCGGCTGGATAGTGCCGGATCTGTCTGTTCTGGTCTTGTACTGAATTTAGACTTTGGTGTAATTCTTTTGTGACTTTTGAAATTTATTCACAGTACACTACTTTAAATACAACTTAAGTCCACGCTAGGGGCCGTCTTTTTCTTGTTGTAGGGTATGAATGAGTCCTTCATTGTTGAAGACCCTCCAGCGACTATCAAGATGTATAAAAGCTCTATTCATTGATAATTTGTATTTTTTTCTATGTATTGTGTGCGATTTTGTCCCATGCACATTTACTCTATATCCCTTCATTTTCTATGTAAGGGCCTGAACACGGCTTAATGGCAGTTTATAACTTCAATTTAAAAGGTCATATGACAATACATTATTTTTATTTTTTAAATGATTTGATTCCGGGAGATTGGTTGTCTCACTTCAATCAAACCCATGTCAGCTTTTTAGTTTTATTTACAGAAAAGAGAGCATAGAAAGAATATAAAGTTTAATTTTCAATGAAAAAAACGATCATTTTTTTCTATGGCCGGTAGTCGTATCATCTCAAAACATTTTCTTGAAATTATCTGGACATCGGTGGACATGTGTAAGAGGGCGTTGATTGGGTTTACAGAATAGAGAATAATGGACAACAAAAAAATAAAGAATGGAGAATAATGGGGTGCTTAAATGTAAAGAATAATCATTAAAAACTAAAAGTCTTACACTAAATCTATATATTATGCGTTGAGACCAGAATATTGTCGAAAAAATAATTAAAACAAAAGTTGATTTCAGATTAAGAAAGGATCCGGGAAATTCTCAGAATGCACGAGTTCGCGTCATAATACCAGAGGGCCCCCAGACCCCTCGCCTAATTTTTTTTAGCCTCGCAACGCTCAGCGAATATATTTTGCCTCACTTCTAAAAGAGACTAGTTACGGCCCTGGTCATCCAAATGAGAAATCGAATCAACTGGGAAATGTAAATGCAATTCATTGGAGTAGATGGTTTAATGTAACTCTTAAATGGGAACTTGATAAAAAGAACATTGAAAAATCCATGCGGGTTTTATTTCATAAATTTGAGTTCTGAGGCGTCCTTTAGCGTCAATATGTAGGATAAGATAGAGACAGATATGAAGTAGGCATGGTTTTGTTAGCATCGCTAATTTCAAACTCACTATGAAGATACAAGTACTCGTAGAAATGACCATTATTGAATGAAAGGACATCCCAATAAATGCATGTAAAAGTGAAAAAAGTTACCAGATTTTTTTCTCGTCGTTGAAAACGGAAATATTGAAGTAATGAAATTTCCCGATCGTGTTCAATATAAAAATAAGAAGATGTGGTATGATTGCCAATGAGACAACACTCCACAAGAGCAATATAAAAATAAGAAGATGTGGTATGATTGCCAATGAGACAACACTCCACAAGAGACCAAATGAAATAGAAGTTTACAACTATAGTTCACCGTACGGCCTTCAATAATGAGCAAAACCCATACCACATAAGTCAGCTATAAAAGGCCCCGAAATGACAACTATAAATTAATTCAAACGAGAAAACTAACGGCCTGATTTATGTTCAAAATAATGAACGAAAAAAAATACGATATACAGCCACAAACGACAACCACTGAATTACAGGCTCCTGACTTGGGACAAGCACATGCAGAATGTGGTGGGGTTAAATAAGTTGGAAGTCGCCAACCCTACCCTAACCTGGGACAATGGTATAACAGTTCAACATAAGAACAAACTATAAAAATCAGTTGAAAAGACTTAACTCATCAGATCGATACAAAGCAGAAAGACATCTAACAAAAAACGCAGACCAGACGTGATAGGGTATTTGTACATCCCCACAACAAACAAACAAAAACCACAAAAGACAGATCGGAGAGTAATCGCAGTAACTGACAGCTAGTTCAAAGCCAATAACAACTAATAAAAATATCATGCATCTAAGACTAAAATATGTCGTTCCAGCACATCGTTATATGAATTGTTATGGCTGGTCGTTCAGGAACAAATATAATGGGGATTATTCTGGAACAAGAGTTAAAATAAAAAGAATAACAACAAAAAAGAAAAGAAACGAGATCAATCTTCATCGTGTTTCTAAAAAAACGGACTTAATATTTATCATATCATCTTTGAGAGCTTGAGTCATTCTATTTTTATAACTTGAAAAAATGGTGTATTTTATATTTTCGAATAATCCAGAACAGATAACGAAAAAAAAAAAAAGAACTGCGAGGAGATGCTATGGTAATATTTTTCAAAAAGTATTAAAAGTCTCGCCTTCAGAAGAATGTGGTTCGATTATCAACAAAACTGTTTACGAACTATTGATAGAGTTGATCACAAGTCAAACTTCCCTATAAAAATCGTTCACAAACTTTTTCCCCGGTTAATGATTTACCAATTAATACTTTATAAAGTTGAACAAATGAATTCCATTTTTTAAACAATTCTTAAACTTGATCAAATATAATAAAAATATAAAAATATTACTGAATTTTAAAAGTTCCTAAACAGTTAACATCATCCAATAAATTAGCAACTGTCTTAACGTTTGTTGGCACATTTTTAAGATAACCTCCCAAATGTAAACAGATTCATTATTTTTTTCTTGATTTCATTATACTTTCGAAGTCTGTGTCATTAATGTATATAAAACACTTACTTTATAAATCTATTTATCACATGTTTATGACATTCCAAACATTCGACTTTTTTATTGATATTTCTAATATTCATAACTAGAAAAACCGAAAATAGAAATTATGTTTTCTGTTTAAAGAAACAGAAAAGTATAACCGACGTGTTCAATTTATGTCTTACTATGCAGTTCTGATATTTCCTTATAAAATTACTCACCTTTTAATTTCGTCGATTTTGTGTCATAATGAGTCACTAACTCGGCGTGGGAAACAAATAGATTTCTAGGAAGACTAGAAATATCAAACAAATATTTGTTTTGTTTATCTGAAATATTAATGACAGCTTTCATTTTTATGTTATACAATAACGTTGAAGCGATTTAAATAGTTTACTAAGAAATAATTTTTCAGTACCTTATTTCTTTAAGGAAACTGATGAAAAAAAATAAAACAGTGATAACTTTTGAACTCCTGCAGTCACCCCCTTATATACTAAATTGCAGAACTTTAAAACTTGACAGAAGTGAATTACAGACAATTTTGTCTTATAACACGAAAAACTGTAATTCGACTTTTAAGATGAATTCACAAGTTCTTGATAAAAAAATCCTCCGTTTTGTACTTACGAATATTTCTATATAAAATGTGAACACTGGCCAGCCTCGTTGCAACATCCTCTGAAGTTCTATCGTCTGTCAACAGTGATTTATCTTCATCGTACAATGATATCTCCTTAAAAAGATTTCGCAAATAATTTGTAAAATACAGTTTTTTCTCCTTCCTAGATCGGTCCTTAATGTCAAGAATATATTCTTTTTGTATTGATAAAGTAGAACTCAATAACTTTATATTTTCTGCATGCCTCAAACTCGATGTAGCCACGAAATAGATATAACACGTAAAAAAATAAAACAGAAGTTTCACAATCATGATTGCATGTGGTTTACAATGCTTATTAAATATGGTAAATCCCCACGAAACAGTATTTATAAATTTGTTAAACTATTATTGACCAGCCAATCACTATACATACTATTTATGTCATTCCAAAAATGTGTGTGCACCTGTTCTATAAAAATCAACCGATGGTGATCCGGTAATAAATTTAAATCATTCGTTCAGTGAAAAAAATAATCACATTTTATCTTTTAAAAAGCAACCATCTTCTCTTTGGCAACATAATTCTGAAAATTTGCCCAAATTCAGATAATATTATTGTTTTAAAAATATAATTACACACATTTATTATTTAACACAGACTTTTTGTAAAAATTTCTATAAACATTTGGAGTGGAACAGGTAAAAAGTCTGCATTAACCATGAATGTAGCTCCACTAGGGACACCCTGCCCCCTAACTCCTCTTCTAGATACAGATATATGTGAAGACGTAGTCTACCAGCATGGTAATGTTGTTGTATATTATAAACAAAGGATATAGTATGAATGCAGACGTTCTAGCACAAACCAAGAACAAGGATGTGAACAAGTCAACGTATGGCCTTCAACAATGAGCAACACTTATATCATATAGTAAGCTCTAAAAGGCCCCGTAATAACAAAATGTGAAACAAATCCCCCCTCTCTTTTCCAAAAAAAACCCCAAAAAAACAACGGCCTGAATAATACAAGAATTAAAAAACAATTACGACAGACAGTATCCAACGACGAGCAATGAAATACAGTTTTCGAGCTTTGGGAAAGGCACATAAAGAATGCGACGAGATTAAACATGTTAATGAGCGATAATACACCTTCCCGCAGACAAATATGTGACAATGGTGTAAGGAAACTGCATAAGAACAAACTGTAAAAATCAGTTGGAAATGGATAGACTCTTCAGATTGTTGTTAAGCACAAAAACAACGAACAAAAAGACAAAAGACACAAAGAACCGATTTAAGAGTACTCTTAGTTACTGAAAACCAGTACATAGCACAATTTCAACTAATACACAAACCATATTTTCCCAGAATCAAATGTCTACGAGCACATCTTCATTGGATTTAGTGTAAAGACGTCATTAGAAATCCCCAAAAAGCATGACATTGTACAATGCCAAAATATTGGCATTAATATGATGTAAGATCATATGTGTTAATAAGTTAGTCTAGTGCTAGTTAAAATTTTGAATAATTACATGTATGAAGGGTACACTGACCTCCAAATTGTACCTAAAGATTAGAAAATATAAGATACTAGTGATATACGCCATTTTACCTCCGAAAAGAACACTAAATATTCAAATTTAGAAATACTGACCAACCTACAAAAAACGGGATTTTTAAACAAAACGCGTTGTTTAAGAAAACCTAAACTGCAACCAAAAGATTTCGACGTCGAATATTTTCGTTGGAGCACGTCTTCTTTGTACGTCGATGTTGTATTAATTAAGAATACTAGTATACAGTGAAACTATATAGCGCTTTCTTGGTATTCCTAATTATTGGAAGATTTTATATAGACAGAAGTAGTATACCTAAAACGACAAAGTTATTTTTCATTTACCTGTATAATTATATTATGAAAACAGGATTTTTCAAAAGTGATTATTTTCTAAGGGTTAAATTTTTCGCGGTGGTGTCTTGCCATGGCTTTGTTTGGACTTGTTTGTTTGCTTTTTGGCCTTGAATGTTTGTCCCTAATTCTTTATTAACTATGTATTTACTTTCAGGTATCACAGATCGAATTTATTCGTTCATAGTGTGTTAATTTACGTTTTTTGATTGAGTTAAGCCTTCCAATTGATATTTTATCGTGTGTTTTTCTATGTTGTGATGTTATACTATTGTTTCAGGAAAAAGGGAGAAGGTTTGGTACTATTAAAACGTTTAATCCCGCTGCAAATGTGTGCACCTGTCCTAAGTCAGAAATCTGATGTACAGTAGTTGTCGTTTGTTTATGTAATTTATACGTGTTTCTCGTTTCTCGTTTTTTATATAGACTAGACCGTTGGTTTTCCCGTTTGAATGGTTTTACACTAGTAATTTTGGGGCCCTTTATAGCTTGTTGTTCGGTGTGAGCCAAGGCTCCGTGTTGAAGGCCGTATATTGACCTATAATGGTTTACTTTTATAAATTGTTATTTGGATGGAGAGTTGTCTCATTGGCACTCACACCACATCTTCCTATATCTACTTGATATGGAAATAGGACCTCGTGCATTAAAATATGTCTCCTTTTTGCACAAGAAATCTCGAGGATCCCTTTTTTTATTCTTTGCAATTGATTGTGTACTGCCCTAAGAATGGTTTGTCAAAATTGCAATCAAAATCGAGGGTATTTTTTTTTCCTGTATGCATTTGTAGTTATAAATGTGTTCTACGGCTTTCTGTTATCAAAACCTACATATCATATTAATTCTATTGAAAACTTCTTAATAGAGATAATCAATAGTCTTTGTCGCTTACTTAAAAAAAGGGAGCAATTACCAAGAGAGTAAATGAAAGCCATTGAAAAAATGACATACAACACCATGGCAAAAAAAAAGGGGGGGGGGGTCAAAAGAACAACACGTCCATAAAACATTATAAATAAAATTAAGGATTAAGCAATAGGAACTTCACCAATGACAGGGAGTGAACTAAGTTTTTTTTTCTTTAACATTACTGAATATAAAATAAGGAAATGAGGTATGATGGCAAATCAGACAAGGATCCGGCAGAGTCCAAATGAAGCGGATTTAAGCAATTATAGGTCACCGTAGGGCCTTCAACAATGAGCAAAACCCATACCGCATAGTCAGCTATAAAAGACGCCGGCATGTCTAAATGTGAAACAACTAAAACGAAGGAACAAACGGTCTGATTTATCACAAAAAAAATAAACCACAAACAAATGACAGACAGCGACCAAACACAACCATTGAATCACAGGTCCTGACTTGTGAGAGACACATATATAATGTCGCTGGATTAAAAATGTTTGTGGGTGCTCAACCTTCCCCATTTCATGGGACAGTAGTGTGACAGCGCAACATAAGGAAAAAGTGTAAACATTAGTTGGAATGGCTTACATCCACTTTTTTGAACTTTGGTGGATAGTTGTCTCGTTGGCAATCATACCACATCTCCTTATTTTTATATAACTTATCAGATCGGCTGTAAGCAGAAATAAACTAGTATAAAGACAAAAGACAAAAAGTGCCGATCTAAGAGTACTTATATTTACAGGAATCTAGTTCAGAGCCAATAACAAGTAATACATAAATCATGTTCTCCCAGAAGTTTCATTCAGTACACATTCAACAGATTCGGTGTGAGGAAGTTATAAACACTCTGAGAAAAGCATGACCTTGTGCAGTGTCAAAATATAAGAGCATAATATCGACCGGAAGTAGGACCATAGGTTTTCATAAACGTATAGCAATATATATTTAGTTATCTATTTTAATATATCAAAAACAAAATCAATATTAGTAAAATGCTACTGAGCACTCAACCCTCTCCTATTTTAAGAAAAAGAACCTTTTTAAATATCTTGTCAGATCAAACCTGGACTGAGGCACTAACTAAGACACGGACAATACAGCAAAATAACACAGTGGCGGATCCAGAAATTTTCATAAGTGGGGGCCCACTGACTGCCTAAGAGGGGGCCCACTCCAGTCATGCTTCAGTGATTCCCGATATAATCAACTAAATTTTCCACCAAAAGGGGGTATCGGGCCCCCTGAAAAACCCTCTAAATCCGCCTCTGAAATAACATAGAAACCAAAGCCAAAATGATCAAACCGAAATCCAATAAAAAACATGAGATGGACTCCGATGATCCGGAAGAGTAAGCAGTATGTATATATATATATATATCCAGTACTGGTGACTCCGGTGATCCGGAAGAGTAAGCAGTATCCAGTACTGGTTGTGCCAAATCGTTAACTTTCAACTTGTTATATGATTTGTTCTTTAGTTTCTAGATATTAGCATTTACAGTCATGATCAGTTGCAATGCCTATTTTTGGATAACCATGCATATCGGTCATCCTTGATCTTTTTTCGGAAAATTTTAAGTCCTGCCTTTTTTTCTTGAACCCCCCCCCCTTTTTTTTCCATGAAAACCAAATTGTTGCTCCCTTAAATCATGTTAAAATGAATATCCACACGTTAATCATCATTGTATCTAAGTAGAAACATTGGATATATGTTGTACTTCACATGTGTTCAATATGTATATGCACCTGTTGTTTTAAAATCATCTGATTTTGGTCTTGTACGCACGAGTGTTTAAACCACGTATAGATTAATGTACCAGTGAAAACATTTTTTGTGCTTAACCAAGGTGCAACTGATCTTTAAAATTACTGGTTTTGAATTTATCAATAACACCAAAATTTTATATAAACTATGGTGGTATCAGAATTGTATATAAACTATGGTGGTATCAGAATTGTATATAAACTATGGTGGTATCAGAATTGTATTTAAACTATGGTGGTATCAAAATTGTATATAAACTATGGTGGTATCAGAATTGTATATAAACTATGGTGGTATCAGAATTGTATATAAACTATGGTGGTATCAGAATTGTAAAATTAAACACTTACTTTACTGTAATATTCTATAAAGATTATTGCTGAAATTGCCAAAAAATAATTCACAATGCAGGATTGCATATATATATATCAAAACTGAGTGAATCAAATATAAACTGACGCACTTTAAAAACGCATCACTAGATTTTTTTTTTCATTTTCAAAACTACAACTCTTGTAAAATCCATATATGAATATACATGACATACATTACTTAATCGTCTAAATAAAGTTTGCAGTTCGTAAGTTGAATTGATTAAATCATGTTTAATGTTCAAATCATATGGTATGCGCTTAGACTCGGATTTTCACACTGTAGTCTGTTTTGGCATTTATGCGGTTTAAACTGTATTTCTGCAGGGGATTCTGTGGAATTTAAAAAAAAGGTGAAACAATTTTGACGTGAATCTGTCTCCTATGACACCCGATGATTTGGTTAGCAGTTGGCGTTTAGTCGTTAATCTCTCTCGCGTTGCGTAATGAAATTTTATTGGTGTAACGTTGTAACTTCAGGTTGACCTGGTCATAGGTGGTCATTTACAAATATCGTCTGACTGTTCCGTTGTTGTAAGGACTGAAAGTTGATTTTCTAAACAAAATTAACCATGTACGGGTTTCAAATCTAGCGTCAAGAAATTCGTGCGACGTCAATAATCTGGTAAGTCCAATGATCCAAGATAAGTCAGGTATTTTTTAAACAGTAAGACGTACAATCGGTTTCGTTTTTCAGATACAGATAATGTAATGTAAGTTAAGGATATTCGATTAACAATTTTGGATTGTGCATCAAAAACAACAATATTAAGCGATAAAAAAACAATATTTTGATAATATGGAAAAACGGTATTATTTTTTAAAATCTTTAAAGCGTATTATTTATATTCTTTAATTTTAAAATTCATGAAGGTTCGAACAATTGACGAATTTAGACCTTTGGAAATTGAAAGCGAAAAGTTTAAGCTAACTATTTGGTTAATAGGTTATTATGTGGATCTACATTAACCGTTTTTTTGTTTTTTGTTTGTTTGTATTAATTCTAAATATTTCAAAAAGTAGTAACATAAATCAGACGCAACTAATGTCAACGATATTAAATACACCAATTAGGCACATTGTCCTACTTATTCATCGGCCTACCAAAATAGGACGCTTTTATTTTGACATCTGTAGATAACCATTGTCAACTTTATTCTATGTCAGGTTAGGACATTTTTTTTCAATACATGAAAGACAAGTAACCGCATTTTGTGATCGATTTCTTGTTCACTTTGTTCACCCTCCAAACGGGGATGATATCCGATGCTCCTAAAGGGTAAGCAGATCCTGCTCCAAATGAGGCATCCGTCGTTTTTTATCAATATAAGTACAGATTCGGTGATGAGTCCCATTCGTTTGTGTCACAATCGAGGAAAGAGTACGGGATTGTTGCTACAACAATTAGGACATAATCATGGTCATCTGTAATGCAGACATTCTATAACCACTTGGGGAAAGCGTCTGTACGTAAAATATTTAAGTTACCAACATGCTACCATGGCGGAGCCTGACATGACTAAGATTCATTATGATCATATGTCGTTCGTTTATTAAGCACACTTCTGACTGAAAAAAATAATCGAATGTTCTTGTCTCACCAAGCATAACATACAAACATATTGATACTGTTCACGGAAAGCATATATATCTTTTAAAATGGTTTTTAAAAGATCGCAATGATGTACGTAACATTCAATTCCAAATAATGTTTGGAATTTATTTCAGGGATGTTGGTAACTGTATTATGATGTACGTAATTTTAAAGCTGTACTTACTTACTGCATATCAATTGCATGTTAATTCGACAGAGTGTCACATTCGACAAACTCGTTTAATACACCACTGACGGTGTAGCTTCTCAAACCAAACGGTGTTGTTATGGAACCCGTTTGGTTCAATTGCTCTCTTTTAAGCAGTAACCAATTACAATGTATCGAGGAAACTCTCAGAAACACGAGCTCTGATGTCGTTTCAGGTCCATATGCAGGTGCTGCTCGAATGTTAATACATACAAATGGAAAGTTCACAATTGGAAAGTTGAAAACCAAATCCTTTGTCGTAAAGATTTGTTCTCAACAGGCCCTCATTATCAGTTTCTAGATGTAAGTCAAGATATGAAACAGACTTAACTGTATCTGAGTATATGTTATCCTTTATTTTCAAGTTCGATGGGATAGATATGTCCAACATAGTCATCAAAATTTGAAATATTTAGTGGGAGGACATTATTTATTTAGCGGAGAGTGAAGTTAAAGGATAACGCTAATTTGTTTTTATTCTTCCCGAGAAGCTCGTGTATGAAGTTTCCCTAATATGAATAAAGAATCAAGTCGCCAATTTGGGGCGCACCGTTTGTTCTCATAGGAAAGTCGGTTGTATGTTGAAAAACACGTCCTCAAAATGAAACAAATATGTTGTAAATCAAGAAATCAAGCATCTTGATGATGTCAGTTTCAGAATTATGTTTTTTTTTTTTACAAAATATGATTTTCCTCTTCCTAAAACGAGATGTTTGTATCATGCTGGTCATACTTTTGTATGAAAAAGTTGAAATAATTCTTTGTAATCTGTCTTTAAATTTAGAATGAGGTATACTATTGTAAAGGGTAGATAAGTCAAATGTCATAATTCTGACTTATCTACCCTTTACAATAGTATCCCTCATTCTATAATTGCTTACATCCACTTCATTTGAACATTGGTGGATAGTTGTCTCATTTGCAATCATACCACATCTTCTTATTCTTATATTAACAGATCTCTTGAATTTTTTAGTATCCACATCGGATTCACACCACGCCTAGAGTAAGTAACTAGGAAGTCCGGCTTTAATTGGTGATAAAATATGTTTTAAAATAAGCTGGAAAGAGATTTGTGGAGCGTTTGGCAGACCTGTCAATATAAAGTTGTTTATAAGGACATTCATGTAGTTCTGGTATTCAGTACAGTGAAGGGAGATACATTTCTTCATCTTTGGTTGAAATTCCAAAGGAACAAGAACAGACCTATGATTGTTCGGATTTTCTCTTTTTTATGTGTTCCGGGAGTATATATTGGGTTACCAAGTGATTTATCAATTGGATTTCTTTTTCAAGCAGTTATGTAGTGTAATTTGCAAACAAAAACGATTAGGCAGTGTGCCCTGTCTTCGGGGATAACATCACATCTGTCTTGCAGGTAGGACAGAGGTGTAGTAATTTTTGGGCCTTTGGAGATAGATGTAGATGTACCATAAATATTCATTGACCCATTAAGTTTAATTCTAATTTTTATCATCAACTTCACAGCCTTAACCCATTCAGAGAGGGTATTATAGTCTCCTTTTCACGTTAAGCCCAAAGTCTGGCATAATTCTCGACTGAATCCATTGTTTTTTAAATGTGAGTTTCTAGTTAATGGATTAGGACTCGCGTTATTTCAGCCCTGTTGTTAACAAATTTCGCAGAGACTTGTTCTTTTGGTCATATATGGAGAACTTCCTTCAGGAACTTTTCAAAACGAAAGAGAAGAAGCTAACATTTTCCTTAACTTCACGTTCCACTATATAGATGATATCATCTCACTAAAAAATCTAAAGTTTAGTGACTATATCGAACCCATCTACCCTATCGAACATAAAATAAAGGATACCACTGATACAGTTAAGTCTGTTTCATACCTAGAAATTGATAATTAGATCCGGGTAAGAACTAAACTTAACGACAAAAGAGATTATTTCAACTTTCGAATTGTGAACGTTCCGTTTCTATGTTCAAACAGCGCCTGCATATGGAGTATTCATCTCCTAGTTGACAGAGTTTGTGCATCATGATTTCAACGATAGATGTTTGCTGCTTTCAGGCAAGATATTGACCCGAAGGTTCCAAATAGTAAAGTTGGAGTCATTTCTCCGAAAGTTTTGCTTACCCTTCAGGGGCACCTGAAGTCACCCGGTTTTTGTGATGTACGTGTTAGTCAGTCTTTAGTTTTTCTGTGCAGAGTTTGGTAGAATGTTGTTTGCCTTTTCGTCAATTTTGTGTTTTTGCCATGCTAACCGTGTTGATGTTTTATTGTTGGGTTGCAGTCTCATTGGGGTATAACCATCACCCCACATTTCTATTCATTCATAGTATGTGCATCGAGAACTTGGATTGCCATAGGGAAAAGAAATCGTATACTGATTATAGACAATTCGCCCTGGAACAGTCGCGTAACGAAAAGTTTATCAGCTTTTGGAAGTTCCGCTAGGCATGACCAACTCTTTAATAGACCTTTTCAACAATTGTCTACACCTACAGTTGAGAACGACTATGACCATGTGAGGGGGGTCGTCTCAAAAATAAAAATTGAAATAATATTATTGATCACTATTGATTTTATTGCTTGAAATTTATTTGATTGGCAATGATACAACTTTCCAACAGAGTCCAAAGGACATGGATGTTTTAATATAGTATGAAGAAATGGATGGGCTTTAAATCACATTTCATCTTTTTAGACGTTGAGCTTCTAGCTGTCTTGGTGCAATTTGGAAAATGAAAAACATCTATGTATTGTTGTAGTTGATGTTTAATTAAACAATGTTTTATGTCTGTTGACAAGGGCGGCATATGTTTCTACAATGCCTGTTAGTTTTGGCCTTGGGTGCCTCCATGATGTACTCATTACTTTATATCTTTTTAATTCACCGATTTGGTGTTCAACTTGAATTCTATATTCACAGATGACGCGATTAAATTTTCTACTCTTTCTCTTCAAATTTTCTGGATCTGAGGTGTTGTAAAAGGTGTTACTAAAGGGTGACGATTTGGATATATTTTGTCTCCAAGGAAAACACAGTCTTCCGGGAAATACAGCGGACCATCTCTCCCTATTTGCGGCATTAACGTGAATTGTTGGGCATCATTCTGATGACCCAGAAACCCACTCTCTACGTAGCAAATATACTCGTTGATAAAAATAGCGATGTGATCTTTTCCTTCGACCTTTGAAATCAATATGTTTTTACCCCTCCCGAAATTGAATATGTACATCAGGTAAGGTGAAGATCGGTTGAAAACACCAACTCGACCGTGTTTACAAGTGTGTAATGGACAGACGGACAGTCCAGTAATTATGTTTCATAAATTTCGAAAATTTCATAAAAACTTTTACAGAAACAAATTAATCGTTATTGGCATGCGGCACAATCTTTGATGGAAGACTCGAATAATCATAAAATTGAAGAAAAGCTGATCAGGATGCGGAATGATTGCAGTAATTGTTTAATCAATTCAGCGTGAAATGACGTGTAAAGTACATGTAATTAGAATATTATATGACAGAGAAATATATTTATTTATTTTTTAGTTTGTGATATCTTCTGTAGTTATATAGTCAAGACAGTATATAACCGCCAAATCGAATATGTATACGTAATGATAATCATGATGTTTTTTGTCTTTAGCACGACCCCTCCATTTTACCTGTAAACTGTAGGTGTCATTAGTCGGTGTCGAGAGTTGTTGAAAAGGTCCAATACCGGTATCAGAACCAGATATGTACATTTATGGTTTTGTTTATTATTTTGCTAATCAATGCTATCACCAGTTGATCAAACATTGCTTAACCTTTCGGAGAACCCAAGTTCATTTGGATTTTATAAGTGTAGTTCGTGTTTCTTTTTATTGTTTTTTGTTTGTTTGTTATATTTGTTATATTTCATTTTATAATATCTATGTTGTTTTTATCGGTCATGAGTATTCTCTGTCCAGAGCATTTGTCAGATTTTTCCATTTATTCGTGTTTTAAAGTAAAAATGATGTACATTTACTGATTGATTATGATGTCTTAGGGCTATACATGAAACTTTTACCAATCTTATGTGGTTTGAAGCACAAGCACCCACCATAATTTGCAAGATTTCAGCACGGGCATCATCAGAATGGACAATTATTAAGTAAGAACTACTGTTACTATCGGAGTAACTAAGTGTATCGCCATTTTTTAAAGCGGTTTGTGTTGCTGAATATTTAGTTTGCTGTGTAATGTTTTGTGGATTCTTATGTAGATGGTGTTGTGTGTTTCTCTTCGATTTATTATATGTTTCCATCGGTATATTCCGAACTCTTTTTTACTAACATATATATTTCGCGCCTTTAAAATTGGTAACAACACTGACAAAATAGTTCCATGGCGATAGAGGCTTGAACTATGGACAACCGGATTCCACAGGTTTTGTAAGTTGTCGTTTCCCACAGTGAGAGACCAATGTTTTGAAAAATCTTTAAATATCTCGCCCAATTCGAATAAACCACGCTGACGACCTTTTTATGTTCTATTAATGTTTATATCTACACTATCAATTGACATCAGTATTATATTTTCTAAAATGTTTAAATATTTAACTCTGTTTAATCATTTCACTGCCAGTTTCTATATCGATATAAACATTTCTATATTTGTTTTATTCATTATCAAATATCGAATGAAACTATTTATATTTGATATTGGATTCCAGTATATGATTGCTAAGAAAATCGCTGTTCTTAATTCCTAACAACTTCTCATCCTAAAAACAATTAAATGACATCAATTATAAACAAACCGTTTCAAAGCCAATGTGAAGCTCGTTCACTCCCGGAATATCACTGTCAACAGAAAAGTTTTAAACGCACATACACGAAGCGAAGTTACTTTCATTTTTGGAATCTGTCTCATAGAAATAATTGTTTGCTTTGTTATATAAGTGATTGTTAGTGCTTCGTATGAAGCTGGTACGCAGTATGTGGACAAGTCTAAATGTCCAGTTGAACTCTCCTGAAAATAAGGATATCTATAATAATGTTGTTTGATAATAGCATGAAAGGAAATTGTGTTATTACTGTTGAGAAAGCTACAGCTGCCGAAACACGAATTTGCATGGTATGAAGAAGGACCCACAACCAACTTTGCCAACCAAGTTCACTAAAATCTACAATCTATGATTCTACTGAACAAAACGAATCGGTTGTGATTACACCTAAATCCTGTTCTTCCAAGAAATCTCGTACGTTTCTTCGATGTCGTAATCGAAGTGAAGCTAGTTGAGTCTTGTTGACGTTTACAAAAAGTACTAATTGTCCATTCATATTGGCATGTTTCCAAATTTCTTTATCAAGTCCCACTTCAAACAAAGTAGTTCCAGAACCGTAGAAAGCTTGAAAATCTTTCGTCACGTCTTTTATGTTATAGTCTTCAGTAACGTCTGCAAAATTATAATGAAAAACACTACCAATATTTTTTTTTATTTAGTTTTTACCAAATGTGTTTAGCATCAACTACCTTTTAGGGGTAACATGCAATCATTATTTGTCATAAAATGTTCTGTTGAATTGAAAAGAGAAAATTGATCATTCTGACTGCTTTAATGCTTGTTTCAAATTTCGAAATGACTTTTACCGTTTTTTGTGTGTAAGCTGTACGAAATAAAAAGAAGATTTAATCGCATAAGTAAGGATTTCTGATGTTCTATCAATAGAAAACTGGACAGGAAAATTTTGTATGCAGTCAATCCTTAGCTTCAGTGATGACATATCATAACTCGATTTGTTATTAGAATAAAGCTGAACTTTACGATTTGAAAAATGATTAACAGAGATCATTTGTCTCATCAATAAGTATTAAATATAGACTTGTAAACTTATCGCTCCTTTAAATAAACTTATTCTAAAAGGTTACCAATTCAACACTGTAATAAAATCATTGAATATTGTTTTTATTGGTATGAATATTGATTTTGTTATCAGTAAATTAAAAGCAAATTAAATATTACTAGTATGTTATATACATATACACATTCATGGATCTACAATCTGTCGATACCTGTATCTTGGCATTGCACAAGGTCATGTTTTCTCTGACTGTTTATGACGTCTTTACACTAAATCCCTTGGATGTTGGATGTGTACGGATTGATAATTTAGTCTTAGATGCATGATTTTTTATTAGTTGTTAGTGGCTTTGAACTAGCTGTCAGATAACTGCGAGTACTCTCAGATCTGTTCCTAGTGTCTTTTGTTGTTGGGATGTACAAGTACCCTGCCACGTCCACTTGTATTTTGTCCATCTGATGAGTTAAGCCTTTTTCAACTGATTTTTATAGTTCGTTCTTATGTTGTACTGTTATATCACTGTCCCAGGTTAGGGAGGTTGGGATCCCGCTAACATGTTTAACCCCGCCACATTATGTATGTATGTGCCTGTCCCAAGTCAGGAGCCTGTAATTCAGTGGTTGTCGTTTGTTTATGTGTTACATATTTGTTTTTCGTTCATTTTTGTACATAAATAAGCCGTTAGGTTTCTCGTTTGAATTGTTTTACATTGTCATTTCGGGGCCTTTTATAGCTGACTATGCGGTATGGGCTTTGCTCATTATTGAAGGCCGTACGGTGACCTATAGTTGTTAATTTCTGTGTCATTTTGGTCTCTTGTGGACAGTTGTCTCATTGGCAATCATACCACATCTTCTTTTTTTATATTCTCATATCTGAGTAGCGGCAGTAACGAAGATATGAGACGACAATATCGAATTTAAATAAGAGTAATTAAGTGTGTTTATTTCACTGTAAAACTTATCTCGGGAACTATATGGATTTTACAGAACTTCACTTTCTTATTTTGTTATGCTTATCTGACAAAAAAAAAACAAAAAAAAAAACAGCAAAATTTATGTAAAATCGATAAATCTGTTGTTTCAGTAATGTTAAAGTATCTATTGCACAACATTAGACAAGGTTAGTGCTACCTGAAACATTATATCTTATGTTGTTGGGCTGCCGTCTCATTGACGTTTATACCACACCTCCATGTATTTGTCATCAATTTGACTGATAAAATAATAAAATTGAGAATGGAAACGGGGAATGTGTCAAAGAGACAACAACCCGACCAAATAGCAGAAATCAGCCCAAGGCCACCAATGGGTCTTCAACACAGCGAGAAATTCCCGCACCCGGAGTCGGGCTTCAGCTGGCTCCTTAACAAAAATGTGTACAAATTAGCGAAAATGGATATCACACTAAACTCCGAAACATATAAATGAACCAAAATTTAAAAAAACATACAAGACTAACAAAGGCCAGAATGTATGAACTCTGCTTATATGTTTCTTTTTCATTTTAATGTGGGAAGAAAAATGTAAAAGAAATATCAGTTAAGTACCAAAGGGAGATATAGTGCATTGTGAATTGCGTTATTTGACACACAGAAAGAAACAATACAATATTTAGCAAGTTGATTTATTAATATATCAATGTCAGAGAATGTAAAGAGCATTATTTGCGCAGTTGTTCTTTCTCTACTAAGAAAAGACGGTTAAGAATTATAATAATTGTATCAAATGACAAAGGCAGGTATGTATGTTGAGACAAGACTCTAATGCCTTTCCTTCATATACTAGTATACAATATACATGTAAAAAAATAAACAGCAAGTCGTGTTCACCATAATTACAGTAAGAAATTAACAATCAAAGAGAAATAGGTTTATTTATAGAAACTTTTTGATATATTGATGTCTTTCCAGTCAAAACTTTCTTTCGGTTGACAAAACCTTCTACTTAGGAGATAATATTTTCCTGTGAAACGTTATCCAAATTTTGTAACAAAAATACGTTGTGTCATCCACAACTTGTAATCGGATGGTTCGTTACATAAGCAGAACTATGAACTTTCATTGCAGCAGGAATAGCTGACCTTTTTTTCACAATCTTTAATTATCAGTGTCTTTTTTTTATCATTGTCATTGTGTTTCTTTCTTCGACTCGTTTTTTTAATTGCCTTCTCAGTATCTTCTTACTTTTCCTAGTGTAGGAATTGTCGAAAAAAAATACAATTTACGTAATCAATAAGAAAAAAAATACCTGGTATTTTCTTTGACATCTTATCAGCATTGTTTTGTTGCGTCACGATTTCAGCAAGAGAAACGTCAATATTTCGTGGCAGGCTTGAAATGTCAAACTGAATATTTTTCTGGTTAACTGAAACATCAATAATATATCCCGCTAATTATGCTGAAATTGTTTTTGTCGTTGTAATGTTGTTAGATCTATTCAAATTTCAAGATTTGTTTTTGAGTTTGTTTGTTGTTGTTTTTTTTGTTTTTTTTTGCAATGAGTTTTTTATTCAAAGTTGGAAATGGGAGCTTAGCGAACTTGAGATTTCCTTTAGCTATCTCAAGAAAGTCGTATTTGAAAATAATAGTAATAATACTTCCAATTTACGGTTAGTAGTACCAGAAATCTGCAATAGAGAGCAATGATAATTTTGTTTATTTGACATCGTCTATTAATTTATGAAACAAAAAGTGTTAGCTTTATAAACTAGTATGTGTAAAAATATAATGGAAGTAATGAGACTGTAAGCCATTAAGAAAATTTCAAAAAACCTAATATTATTTGTAAACTGACAGGAATATTTTCTTAGAAACGAATTAAGACATTTAAGGGATAACTTGCATCAAGATAAAATTTCAGAGCGCAATTCAGACTATAGAAAATAACATTTTTGAAAAGGAAATCTTCACCAAAAGTCATCTAGAGGTTATCATTCAGACTACCACCATACACAAACGCCCACAACAAATAATGATAAGTTCTCAATCTTTGAATTGTCCAAAAAGGTGTTCTTTTTACTTTATAACAAAATATCAACAGGTATAATTAACAAAAACAGCAAATGGGAATATCTTTAATAGATAAATAAACTGGGGATATTGATGCACATGTTCCTTTTCTACTGTACAATAGATTTTGTTATTGTTTATAATGACAGTAATTCAAAGTAAAAAAAAAACATTTATAATCTTCGGATAATGAAAAAAAGTTATATCTTTTACTTACAATTGTTTTCCTGAAGAATATGGACACTAGCTAAGTCCTTCTGATCGTCAGTAAATGCTCTATAATTTGAAACATGCACTGATTTATCTTTATTGCTCAAAGATATTTCTTGATAAAGGTTCTGGACATAATTTGTGAAATAGTGATGTTTTTTCTCGCCAAATTCGTCATCCACGTCGGGTTATTCCTCGGGTTGTAGTTTTGGTAAGATAGAATTCAGAATCTTTTCGGTGTCTGAATATTCAAGCTTAACCCCTAAGCTGCAAACGAAAAAAGCATAACACAACGCAAAATACGATCGAGATCGTCATTATTTGACTAACTGCGGCTTATAACATTAACCAATTACGATAACATATTTTGACGCGATGCTTTATTAAATAGTAAACCAAATGCCATTCTGTCAATCAATTTTGAAAACATAATGTCAAATATATAAGACAGTTCAATTTAAAATATTTACACCTGTTGTTGTTTGAATATCACCTGATGGTGGTTCGATGTATGGGGAGACTATTTTATTTTATGGGAATGGAAAATAAAATGTTGATTTTTTAATTATTCATATTATTGCGGCCTTCTTATTCATTTCGATGTGTTTAAATTTCACTATGTCCAGTGTGTTAAGGGACCAGTAAAACATCTGTATGAGTTTTAAGCAAGAATATGTGTCCATGGGACAGCCTTGCCCACTCGCACTATCACATGTCCGTGTTGAGTGACACTAAACTTTTTTTTTATTATTACAGTGTATATTTGACCACCAAGAATACTCACGGTACACGGATTTATAAAAGTTTTCCAAACTTGTTTCCAAATCCCATATTTGAAATATGAATGATATCAGAAGTCCATTACTAGACAATGTCTAGTAATGGACTTCTGATGATATCGATAATCTACCAAAACGACAACCGATAGACAAAAGTGTTAATCAGCACGGACACGAACTATTAGATTTTCTGAATGAAGCCAAATTTTGTGTACTCAACGGAAGATTCCCTAACGACAATTTTACCTCTATATCGAAAAAAGGGAAAGCCGTAGTAGATTATATATGCGTCCCGCAGGATATTAACGACAATAGGTTGCGAGAACGAATTGGTGACAAATCAAAATTGCTTGATCATTCGGTTATTATGTGTGAATTTAATGTTCCGCATCATGGACTATCGTATAGGATTAAAGATCAAACTAACAGTCAACCGCGTTTCAAGCTTGACCGCATTCCGTTAGATTTCATGGCAAGCGATATTAGAAGGTCCGCACTATTTGAGGTAATTGAGAAAATTGAGCGATGTAGGGAAACCCAAGATAATGTAGACAAAATTTATGACAATTTGTGCACTGTAATTTTAACCGAAATGAACGAAAAAATACCGAAAACTGGATATGATAGAGCTAACAAAAGACTTTAAAACCGGAAACCGTATTGGCATGATAACCTAACTAATTTATGGAACCGATATGCGACACAAAGAAAAGGATTTTGTACAGTGTGACGGAAATCGAAGTGTTAAATCAGCTCTCAGGCGCGAGTACAGTCAAGCGAGACCTGTAGCCAAGATGGGGATTCTCTTCTATAATTGGCTGCAGTAGCTGATCTAAATCATCATCACATATTGAGCTATACTGTTCCGTTGTTGACAGACCATAAAACCTTAAATATTAAAAATTTCTAATGAATCAATTATTAACACAAAAAGAAAGATTTTTTTTTCATTTTTAATATCGACAATTTGTACATTTTCCCCTTCATCTTATTGCCTAATATTTAAAAGATCAGGTCTTGATTATCAGATTATATAAAGCAATGAAGTCAGGTATCAGTGCAGTAAAACATCACATGCTCAAGTCCATCCATATTTCAATGAAATGCATGAGACTTTATTCATACAATCGAAGCAACTATTGCAACATTTTGTATGAGTAAAAATAGTTTTACTAACTATTTCATTTTACTTTATATTCTCAACCAAAAAATATTCAGTTCAGACAAATTGCCGATAAAAAGAATAATGGTATTCTATTTTTTGACTTTTTACCTACTGGGCTCGCTTGATATTCTTGCTGATATAGTCAGTATCAAAAACAATAAAATGATCCGCAGGGTGCAGCTTGATACATCCGCAGAGGTCAAACTCTGAACAATTGGGGCCAGTATGGACACAACATTCAAGTTGATATTCTCTGAATTTGGATTGTGATTAAATATTTAACACAGCTTAGGTTTCTGACACAGAATGAATGTGGTCTAATGAACTTAAAAATTGTAAATTTACCTATTATGGTCCAATATCCAAAATCTAAACACATGGATTGATTCGGCATATCAAAGAATCCCAAGAATTCAATTTTTGATGAAATCAAACAAAGTTTAATTTTGGACCCTTTTGACCCAATGTGGACCAATTTGATTACAGGGCCCAAAAATCAAATAACATGGTTAGATTTAGCATATCAAAGAACCCCATATATTCAATTTTTGTTGAAATCAAACAAAGTTAAATTTTGGACCCCAATATGGACCAACTTGAAAACTGGACCCATGGAGAATATTACTAAGTGTCTTCGGACGACGCTGACGACGACTTGATACCAATATACGAACGCAAAAATTTTTTTGCGGTCGTATAAAAATGCCATTATTCTTCATATATTTCAATTTACAGTTTACATGTACTACAATGTACAAATAAAAGAGTAGACTGCTTCAGAAAATATATATTAGATGTACAGGCCATAACATAAATCATAGCAAGTTGAAATAAATTGCTTCGCTGAGCGCAGCCTGATACGACCACAGAGGTCAACCCTGAACAGTTGGAGCAAATTTGGACACAATATTCAACATATGTTCAAGCTTGATACTGTCTGAATTTGGATTGTGATTAAAATTTTTTACATAACCCAAATGTGTCTACGGACGACGACGCAGACGACATCATACCATGCATACCATTATACGATCCCAAAAAATTTTTTAGCGGTCGTATAACTGTTATCACAGAGATATCATATGTCTCGCTTTTTTTGTAATTTCGATAATGCAAATGTTGAAATTAAAATAGCAACACTTTAACATGTAAGTTTTGCAAAATTGTCAATGAACCATGACTGAAGGTACATGGCTAAACAATCTCCATGGAAATGAGATGTGCCAATGCTAATACAACTGCATACCAAATACAATTGACTTATCATAAGTAATTCCCTTTAAACAAACCTAAAAACAAACTAATACATGTAAAATAAGCACAATTTCAAAGTCAATAAACCATAACTGAGGGGCAGGGTCAAATAATCTCCATGGTAATGAGATGTGCCAACCTACATGTACCACTAGTGGTTCTCCATAAACCAACCTAATCAAAAACTAATACATGAAAACTAAGCAAAAGTTTCAAAGTCAATAGACCATGACTGAGGGGGCAGGACCAAATAATCTCCATGGAAATGAGATATGCCATTGCTTATACAACTGCATACAAATTATCAGTAACTTACCACTAGTGGTACCCCATGAACTGACCTTATCACGATCTATTGATTGACACTAATTTATGAATAGATTGCTGACATAAATTTTATATAAGTTTTATAAAAATCTGGCAAGAATCGTACATGTGAGAATGCTAACAAGATCAGAAGGAAGGACACACAGACAGACAAGACTCCCGATATTTCTATGTCCCTCGCAATGCTTTGTGCTGGGGACAACTACATATACAGCAACAATCTCAAACTTCATTCAAATATATTATATCAAACAATATATAACAATATATTTATTTAGTGAGTCTGACTGTTTCACATCCTGAGCATTAACGGACTATTATCAATCACGATTTTAATAAAATTTACTGACCTTAATCTTCTTTTAATTGTTGAATGAGAAACCTGAAGGAGTTTTGCCATCTCTGTTCCGGTGAAGCTTAAATCTACAAGGTACTCAAGTTGATCTTTGGTAATGTCGTATACTGGACGACCACGATTACCATCATTAATCTTAACCATTTTATACGCTAAGTCTTTCTCAGATCTGTAAAAAAAGACGTTTATTATCATCATGATCATGGGTTTATTGAACACTGTGACTACCAGTGTATTTGCTTTGATATTTGTACAAAGAATTAGATTCAACTTTCATACAAAAAAATTCATCTCACATCTATTTTTACTTTCCCTTTTAGACTAATGTATTGGGCCAGTTTTTTTATAGGCGGCTGCCAATCAGGGATCAACTAGAAATACACTTCCAAACGAAATGAATTTAAACTGCATTGTGATGAGATTTGTTGAGGATATGCATAACGTTACGAATAATAGCTCTTAGTACATACAACAAGATTAACTGATTAGGGCAAGCTGCCAATCTGTAAGGTCAGAACAAATTTTCTGCTACAGCACTAAATAAATAAATAAGCATTAAAGCTTTATTTAGAGTCGGTAAGGTATACAAAAAGAGACAACATAAGCTCTAATGAGCTTTTAACCACATGTAATACTACGGCATTGTATCTCAAACTCTGTCTGACCGACAAAATGTCATGAATTGCAGACAAAAATCATTCGGTCAGACAGAAATTTTCAATTTTTCTAGTAGAACATATAGAACAAAAATGTAAAATTTCAATTTCGGTCAGACAAACCCTAAAACAGTTTGGCACAGACTGCTACGGTATTCTATGTTAAACAAAAGATGCAAGAAAAATTTTGTCTACAGCAGAAGAGACAGAATAGATAATTTAATGATACATGTAACAATGAAATTTACAGTACATGTCGAAATTATAATATAAACAAATCAAATATATTAATGGCTCGCCTCATAGGTCACACCTACTTTGATTATAAGTCAGTGGTACCCTACATGACCAATGACGTTAAAATATTTGTTAAAATAATGTTAACAATAAACATTTTACTCCATTAAATGCTAACGGTAGCTACAAATGAGATTTGACGAATGACGATAAAAAAAATCAAGGTTCATCTTTACACCATGAAAATTTCTCTGTATGCAGACAAAACTGTGTAATTCTAATAGAGGTCAGTTATTTAAAGACGTATCAACTGTATCATATACGTTGACGTACATGTATACGCATCTGCAGATTTACCAATAAACATTATGTGATCCCGAGCTTTAATTGTATATACTTTCAATAATTCAAATGGGCAACTAATTAAATTCTAATGCTAGTATTTAATTGTGTAGCTGACTTAATTGTTGGAAAAGAGGGGCCAAAGATACCAGAGGGACAGACGGGGATCAAATTATATTTTTTGGTATATCTGCAGATGCGTATACGTCAACGTATATGATACATGTACGGTTGATATGTTTTTAAATGACCGACCTCTAATAGTAATAGTTTTGAGTTCTGGCAGCACCTAGATATATATATACAAGTTGTATTCATTTTGTGTTTTAAAAAGAAAAACACTTTTGTGGATTTTGCTAAACATTAAAATGATTTTCTTTCCTTGCCACAGGTGGTGTAAAAATAAACTAAGTCATGTGAAATCTTTGAGATGGTCCCCTCAGGTAATGATTGTATTGTATCATATTGTCTGATTGATATAAACAATAGAGGGACAATAGAAATCTACTCACAACAAAGGTGATTTAAATGGTGTTTTTTTTTTGCAATGAGTTTTTTATTCAAAGTTGGAAATGGGAGCTTAGCGAACTTGAGATTTCCTTTAGCTATCTCAAGAAAGTCGTAGAAAATCAGTCATTTTGAAAATAATGATATTCTTGCCGACGAACAAAATGGATTTAGAAAAAATAGATCATGTGAAGACCATATATTTACTTTGAATAGTGTTATTAGAAATAATAAATCAGTATTTGTTGCATTCATCGATCTTAAGAAATGTTTAGATTTTATTGACAGAGATATGATGTTATACAAACTTTTGCTGAATAAAATTGATGGAAAGTTATACAATTCTGTCAAAAGTATATACCAAAGTTCTGAGTCATGTGTTCGTATAAACGGTAAACTAACATCGTGGTTTTGCTGTAAAACTGGTGTGAAACAGGGAGATAATTTATCGCCGACACTCTTCTCCATATTTATAAACGATCTTGTGCAAGAAATTAATTACCTCAATCTTGGGGTAGACTTACTTGAAACGAAGTTATCATTATTATTGTATGCGGATGATATAGCGTTAGTTGCGAAGTCGGCTGAGGATCTTCAGTGTATGTTGAATACACTTCACCAGTGGTGTAAACGTTGGAGGGTGTTAATCAATACAGATAAATCTAAATGTATTCACTTCAGGAAACCAAGAACCAAAGAAACTAATTTGAATTTACAATTGGAAAAAACAAATTGGAGAAGGTTGAACATTACAAATACTAGTTTAGGGGTTACATTCGGTCATAACGGAAATTTCATAACCAATGCGGAAAATTTGTCGAAAGGTGGTGGAAGAGCACTAGTGAAGATCATATCCAAAATTCACAACAATAAAGACTTCGGATTTAATGCCTACGAAAAACTGTATTACTCGTGTGTAGTTCCTATCTTAGATTATGCCTCAAGTGTCTGGGGATACAGAAAATTTCAAACATTAGACAATATTCAAAACCGTACAATACGATATTTTCTTGGTGTTCACCGTTTTGCGCCTACTCTCGCCCTACATGGGGATGTCAGATGGATCCCAAGCCATTTTCAAAGATGGACAAAAATGGTGAGATATTGGAACAGACAAGTCAAGTTTGAAGATGATCGCATAACGAAGCTCGCTTTTAATGCAGACTATAACCGTTGTACCGACAATTGGTGTAGCGAATTGAAGGACATTTTCTGTAAACTTAACTTAGAACACTATTTTGAATCAAAAACTGCTGTTAATTTGGAAACTGTAGAAATGAACATTCAGCGCCTTTATTCAAACATGGAATGATAATATACAACAAGTGCCAAAACTTCGTACTTATATAACTTTCAAATCTGCCTTTAATCAGGAACAGTATGTAAAATCAATTGAACCAAAGTCGAACGCTCACATTTAGCACAATTCAGATGTGGAATATTACCTTTGAGGATAGAAACAGGACGATATATTGGTGAACGACCACCAGAAAGACTCTGCAAATTTTGCACTCAAGACGTGACCGAAACTGAAACTCGTTTTTTACTAGACTGTACATTCTACTCTGGTATACGAGAACATATGTTTGGTGAACTTTTATTAACTACTCCCTTTATATCTATGGACAATAATGAAAAGCTTAAATTTTTAATTATTAGTAATACTCAAAAACTAGCCAAATACATCGTACAGGCATATTCCAAAAGACGCAATTCTGTTTCCAAATAGTTTAATATTTATATATATTTTAAAATTAACTTTCGTCAACAAAAAGATAATTTCATGAATAATTTGTTATTTCCAAGAACGTGGTATAATTGTTTTATAATTATTTAATTTCATTTGAGGTGACTTATAGGTCCATTGGGTCGGTTGTATTAATATTTATCATATATTATATGTTTATAATCTGTACATATTTACACATGTCACTATAATAAATAATTTACTTACTTACTGTTTAAGGTAGATGAGGGGTCTAATTAAAATCTATAGAATTTTTTAATTAGTCCCCTACCGACGAAGTCGAAGGGGACTTGAGGTTTGCACTCCGTCCGTCTGTTCATTTTTTAATTATTTGTCAGTTTATATCATACTTTTTTCAAAATATAATAAAAAGTTTGGGTCACCGGGCTTTTATTCACCTCAAAGGTTGTGCCAAATTTTCAGATTCTGTATAGATTATGCATGGAAACCCCAATTTTGTGTGATAAACAGAATAATAAACCACAGTATTTTAAGATAAAATATGAGAAGATAGGTCTAATAATATGCTTTCAGATAAGAAAAGAAAAAAAACGGGGTCACCGGATTCGTTTTCTTGCTACATAATAAAATAGGTTAATTCATAACACATTCTATATTCGAGTTATCTCCTCTTATATGGCAAAGTTGAAGAAAAAAAATAAAGATAAAGAATAGTATGACGATTCCGGTCATGTTAACTTATTTGTAGATGTTGTATTGTTGAACATTTTTGTAATCTAAAGTTTCTTCCTACCTATTTCAGTTTTTAGTTTTCAAAATAATATGCTAAAATGAAAAAAAAAAAAAAAATGGTAAAATTCGGCATTTAATGTCAATAACTCGTATCAGAGGTCGTCTGACAGTTTTGACATAAATAGACAATAAATAGAGCTCAACATTATGAACATTTCTGCCACTGTCAGATTTTCTCAATTTATTGCGGTTTTTTAAATGATAGACAAAACTTGCATTTTGCCCCTGTGTTCTATTTTTTACCATGTCGGCCGTCTTGATTGACAGGCGGGGTCATCGGACACATTTTTTAAACTAGATACCCGAATGATGATTGTGGCAACATTTGGTTAGCCTAGTATTTTAGAGGACAAGATTTTTTGTTGTGAAGTTTTGTTGTTGCGCAACACCCCCAAAAAAAAAAACAAAACAAAAGGTAATAAAAATTATCATTTAAGTAAAAAGTTAACGGTCGCCAAGTGATGAGAAAAGCTCACTTGGTTCTTGGTTCCTACATGTACGGAGAATGTGTGTTTTTTTTTAATAGTTAATTGACAATTTGAACAATATTAATTAAGTTTTAGATCTTGCATGGTTGATTAATTTTCTCAAAATTTTGATATTCTATTAAAGTTTTAAATATAATATGAGGCAGGCATTACTTGTGAAAGGGATGAAGTCTGTATAAATTAGTGTAGGAATTCAAGCATCATTTGCACTTCGGAATCTGTAGAAAATGAAGCCAAAGTACTGAAACATATCTGACATTCGACCTATTGTTCGGGATTATAGTTGT
This sequence comes from Mytilus coruscus, assembly GCA_017311375.1. Taxonomy (NCBI): domain Eukaryota; kingdom Metazoa; phylum Mollusca; class Bivalvia; order Mytilida; family Mytilidae; genus Mytilus; species Mytilus coruscus. The sequence continues at coordinate 117,805,878 of CM029595.1, forward strand.
GACATCATTTTCAATGTAAAGAAAGAAACACCATCATCAGGTATTAATGTGTTTTTTTTTTCATGTTATAGAATTATCAATTATTTTTATTGCCAGTTCATTAGTAGATTGTTTTCTATATTGATTTTCTACTGCAGTTTCAGAAAAGAAAATTACTCCTGTGACGTATGAAGTCAGCAAAGACAAAAATCAAGGTGGCACTGTATGAATTCGAATGCCCCTGGAAAAACGAGTGTATGTTGGATAGGGCAGACATTTTCAAAATTTGCACTTCAAAAGGCTACCTACGGATACCTAAATTAGTTGATGCAAGGTTGGCTTTTCTTCGTACAGAGAGCGTGGTACTCCATCTATATGAAGCATCGAGTTTAACGTCCCCTTTCCGTCCGGACGTGACTGCGTATTTGTACACCCGCACAGTCAAAAGGATAACTTCTTTAGCAAGGGTTTTACTATATTAGTTTGTTCACCGATTATTTAATAACTCAGATAAATAGCGAGCAGAATTACATTATAATATCAATAGTGCTTTTCTTTTTTTATAGACGAAGAAATGATAACCATAAAATAAATTGGTCAGGTGTCGTTAGAACATTAAAACAATGTCATTGTTCCACTGCCTCAGTGTACCATTGGTGGTTTAATTGCTTTTCGGATCAACAAATTCTAAATAATACCAGTAAGTCTCCATTTAGGTGCACATTTCAGTAATTTTTATTTTGACATCACAATGGTTCTGGTAATATTCGCTGTCAAATAAGTATAGAAATGAACTCTTACTTGTCAATTTTGTTTAGTATGTCGTTGTCCTCATTTAAATATACACAGGCATCTGTCTGTACTTTGACAAGTAGGCGGACACATGTCTGTGGGTGCTATTAGTTGAAATTGGCTTTGAACTACTTTTCAGTAACCTTTCCAACTGATTTTTACAGTTCTTTCTTATGGGTTGTGATATTACACCACTGTCCAAGATAAGGGGGGAGTTGAGCGCTAACAAACATGTTTACTCTCGCCACATTCTTTATGTCCCTGTCCCAAGTAAGGAGACTATAAATTAATGGTTGTATTTTGTTGCTGTCTGCAGTATGTGTTTTTCGTTTATTGTGTGCTTAGCTTGGTTTTCTCTCAACTATTTCACGCTTTGTCAAGGTCTATAATAACAATATATTAAGTTCTATACTGGGTTTTGTTCATTGACGAAGTGTGTACGGTGACCTATAGTTTACATCCTCGTAATTTAGAGTCTGATTGATAGTTGTCCCATTGGCAATTATACCACATCTATTTTTTCTATTGTGGGCAAAGTTCGTTCATGAATAGTTTGTTACTTGTAATGTGGACTCTTGTTAATAGAGAGTTGTCTCATTAATAATCGTACCACATCTACTTAGTTTTATACAAAGCAATTAAATATACATTCAAATACATGTAGTTGAACCTATTACTTATGAGCAACACGCCGGGTGATACATGTGGAGCAGGATCAAATACAAATATAGCCTTCTGATGTTTAACAAATTAATACTGTTAAAACAATCAGCTAATGCATATCATTTTGTCATAAATTTATCAAGAGTATCCTTTCGACTTTCACAACATGTACCTCAAATAGTGAATCAAGAATCAAACAATGGAAGAACAGTCGTTGACGTTCATGTTACGTAACTATATGTTATTTATTTGATTAAGATATTTACATTATTGCCAAAACAAAAAAAAAGAGTTTTTAATAATTTACAGATACCGTGTCTCATCGTTGAACTAAAATATAGACATTTGTTTCAAGTTTGATCTAGCGACTTACATTTGCGCGAATTTTAATTTTGACAGGTAGTACGTGCGCGAATTTACCTGTAATTTACATGTGTTTTACCTGTGTTTTAAACCTGATAACTATATATAATGAGAGAAGACTATAGTCTTTTAGTATACACCGTCGCTTAAACTTGTAGTATAATCAGTATGATATAATTTGTATTTCTTTCTCTTTTATGTTCATCACTTCACGATTGTGCTTATTTCCCCAAGAGCAAAACTTTACATTCGCAATCAGTTCTTATTTGTCTCACAGATGGTTAACGCCATCTTGAATATCGATTTTCACCTTGTCATTTCACTTTATTTTGATTTCAGTTTTAATCTACATTTGTATTTTAATTCATTTCAGAAATCATGGTTATTTGAATTACTTTTGTTTTGACAGAACATTTAATTAATTCGTAAAAACGTAGTAACATTTGAACTGGCAAATTTCGCACAAACGTAATGCGTTTTGTCGCGCATACGTGGACATTTTTTTTTTGCGCAAACGTAATGCGGCAGTTTGATCTACATTGGACTCACAGTACCAGAAACTATGATAAAACAGATTTTTTATAAAGTTTTAATGGGTTTTAAGTGACACGATTGGCGCCATGTTTGCCATGGCATTTCCATAGAGTTTCACTGGAAACTATAATGACAACAGTGTCCCTCTGTTTCCATCCGATCAACTTATATAAAGATTGTTTGTAGAAGATATTTAAGTTTCAAAACTTTTACCATGGTCAATCATAATCAAAGATTGCCTCTGGCAGTTATCTGTACTCAAATGTGATTCATTCGCAGACGACATTCAATACAGCATTCCTGTTCAGTTTTGTTAAAATTGGCCAACCAATATCAGAGAGGACATCGGAAGTATAATATTCCTTTTGGTTTAAATAGGAACTATGTAACACTTATGCCGCCATGCTTGCCATCCGATTTCTGGGATATATTTTTGAAAAGTATTGGATTTTCATGCAGTGATACTTAGTGATAATTTACGTGACTTTCTTTCATTTATTGTTTAGCATTAATGATTACAGTATACAATATTCATCTAAGATGTATAGATGCTGTTCCAGGGACATTTCCTTATATAATATTTTAGATCATGTACTTTTCAATATTGAACTTGGTATCATCCCTATACTCCCATATCAGCTCACAAGACACTCCGATACTTTTGCTAATAAACGGGGAATAATCCAAATTGAACCATGTTCTATCGCCGTTTACAAATGCATATACGTCCAAAACTTACGCTAAGTTATGGCATTGCCAGTTTGTCATTGACTAATGAGTTTGAATATCCATTTGGTATCTTCCACCTCTCTTGTATGTCTCATATCCGGGCTAACTTAGTTTCTTTTATTACCTATTCTGACATCGGACTCGGACTTCTTTTAAACTGAGTTTTACTGTTCGTATTGCTATGTGTTTCTTTATTCTACATTGGCTAGAGGTATAGGGGGAGGGTTGAGATCTCACAAAACATGTTTAACCCCGCCGCATTTCTGCGCCTGTCCCAAGTCAGGAGCCTCTGGCCTTTGTTAGTCTTGTATGTTTTTTTTAATTTTAGTTCATTTATATGTTTTGGAGTTTAGTATGACGTCCATTTTCACTGAACTAGTACACAATTTTATTTAGGGGCCAGTAGCCCTTTTCACAAAAAATCTTAAGTGTAAAATTTATCGTAAGTCTAAAATATTCCTTAACAATTCAACTTAATATTTTTATCGTAAGATTAATTTTACACTTAAGATTTTTTGTGAAAAGGGCTACAGCTGAGGATCACCTCCGGGTGCGGGATTTTCTCGCTGCGTTGGAGACCCATTGGTGGCCTTCGGCTGTTGTCTGCTCTTTGGTCGGGTTGTTGTCTCTTTGACATATTCCCCATTTCCATTCTCAATTTTATTAATTAGTTTGGTCAAAATATGTACAATAAATCATTTCAGAAACTAACGCGAACGTAATTGTTTTGGGCCTTACCAGTCCAGGAAATCCACGAATTCGACAACTTTTACGAATTCAGCAACGACACAGAATGGTCGATGACGCCAAGACTGTGCAATGCAATTCATGAGTACATAAGTTGAAATTTTTAAGCTTATTATATACCAAATCTCACATAAGCACGTATAGTTGTTATCGTATGTTGCTGTATATTGTATCTGTATTTCGTTTATTGTTGTGTACATAAATCAGGTCGTTGGTTTTCTCGTTTGAATTGTTTTGCATTTGTTGTGTCGGGGCCTTGTATAGCTTGATAGTGGTATGGGTTTTGGTCATTGTTAAAGGTCGTGCGGTGACCTATAGTTGCTACATCTACATCATTTAGTCTCTAGTGGATAGGTTGTCTCATTGGCAATCATACCAAATCTTTTTCAAGTATATTTCATAAAGACGACCGACAACGATTGAGGGAACTGTGAATTTTCATGATTTTTATAAATATTAAAAAATTTAATGACCGTGATTAAACCAGCTTATTTTGAATGAAATTCGTAGGTTATATGTTAGTTTTCTGTTTTGAATCGTTTTACAATTTGTTATCCCGGTGGCTTTTATAGTTTACTATAAGATATGGGGTTTGCTCTTATGTTGAATGGCGTACTGAAGGTCACCTGTAGTTGTTTACAATCGTACCTCATCTCTTTACTTTCATGTTGAATCTATTTTATGTATAGATCAGTCTGAAACGCTTTGAAATCAGTGGATTTATAGATACATAATTTTGAAAACAAGATTTTTTGCTTTCAAAGTTAATTTTTTGTCTAGATACGTTGTATTGCCTTGCATTATATTGTTGAAAGTATCAATATTTATTTAAAGTAGACATATTTGTTTTGTAATTTGAAAGTTATCTGCCTTTATATATCACAGTGTCTTTAAAACAACCTAGGTACAGAATTGATTTTCTTGTTTTTTTATAAAATATTTACACAAGCATATGTACCTTTTCTATAAATTGTCTATAAGGTGTAATCTTAAGTTTAAGTAACCCTTGACCACCTGGAATCAATTATTGAACAAACTGATACCAGTTTAAGTATACTGAATTGTATCACGCTAAGCTAACTTTGTATTTAATCAAACTATACGTTTTTGCCTTCAGAAGGCCAATATCAACCACAAATCGATAGGATTCATAAACACATTTTCTTTAGTTACAAGATAAAGGAAACTTTGGGAAAGTCATAGATCTTGTATTAATCAGTGTCTAAAACTATTTGAGTTTCTATTACGTGTAGTGGTATCTACAAACATACAGATTTCTAATTTGTAACTTGAAGTAGTTTATGAGTTTAGGAATCCATACTAGAAGGTAAGCTTATAATGGAGAATACAAGCAAAAAAAAAACACCAATTTTGTTGGAAATGAAGTCAAGCATGCCTTCATCTTGTTATCTGCTCATCAAATTGAATGGGTACTGTTTAGAAGTTAAGGAGCACACGTTTAATGTAAAAGGGAGAGGGTTGTATTATTTCCTTCCCGGTAGTATATTGTTTTCACCTAAGATAGGATTTTTTCAAAGTTTGGATGCATTAAACCATATTTTGAATACTGATAGATGTTTTAATATACACGTAGATTATTCATTTTTTGTGTCTTTCAACTTATCACATTTTATTTTCCAAAGGCGAGAGATTTTTTCATGAACTATGATTACAGATTGTCCTTGAAGTATATTATAACCAAAACTAATATTAAGAGGATTTTTTTTTCACATTGACGAAACTTTATAAAAGTTTCAATAAGTACATTTTAGTGTAAACTTTTATAAAAAATATATTCATGCGTATCGGCATATTTTTTGAAAGTATAAATCATACTTGTAAGGCACCTGACTCAGATAGAATAGATATATATCTAAGTTTGTATTATATAGTATCTCATATACTTGAATGTATCAATATAACAACGTAGAATTGTTGATAACATTCGATTACAGCTTATATGTGAGACGTAAGCCATATTCAAACAAATTTATTTATGTATGTATGACTTGCAATTGACAATATAGATTTTTGAATCTCTTTAATAGTCAATGTTGAAAGAAAATCGTACTAGTGACAAAGTCTTGCAATGCGGGCACGAATTTCAAGGGCGTTTTTAATGTATTGACATGCAAAGATAAAAAGAGATATTGCGTAAAGATGGATGATACAGCAACCCAAAGACACAAATATAACTAAAAGATATGAATAGAATCTTCAATAACAGACAGGCGTATATACAAAGTCTTCATACATTTGCATTTTTAACACTAGAGCATATGCAACATTTACCAGCTTGAAATAAAAACTTATTTAAAAAAAAAATAAATAATTGGTAAATCATAGTTTGAGGGCGACTCTATCAAATCCAAACATAAGATACTAGTACATAGGGTATTTACAGAAGCTTGTTTATGATTTCTGTCAGACATATCGTGTTGCTCCTTGTAATTACATATGCTTTCCGAAAATTTTTAAAAATAAAAAAAAGACGGAAGATATCAAAGGGAGAATTAAAACTCATAAGTTGAAGAGGGTCCGACAAAATCATGACAAAAACGAAAACAATGAAAAGACAATTAACAGTCTATAACACACTACATAAAAAAAAACCAAATATTGAGCGACACAATTCCCAACAAAAACTGAATGTGGTAGCAGGTGCCCCGGAAGGGTAGTATATCCTGCTCCACATGTGACACCTGTCGCGTTGCTCATGGTAAGTAAACATGATGTATTAAGTCTCATTTGGTGATGTCTCAGTCGAGAATATGACGAGAGAATGGCTACGATAATTGGCTGATAAATACTTTAAATGTTATATTTTGGGAACACAGTTACAAGCCTTACATCTTTCACGAAAGTTCTCGAATGATGGGCCTTTCGCTGAATATTGCCCTAAACTGTTTGCTTAACATTCAGTGGTAAATACTTCGTGTTTATTCAGGACGAGAACAAATTAAACTTACATCAATTATGCAGTTATGGAATATGTCGACATGGATGAAGACCGATAAATTTGCAATGTCACTGGAAAATTTAAAAATGGATGTGTTTAGTAGGGACAAAAACAATGTTTTCAATAGACCAAACCATCATAGAAGTTATTGCAATGTTACCTATACGCACGGAGAGCATGAGACTTTTCAAACACGAGGCATTGCATTTTACATTCCCGTTCTATTCGGACTTGGGTGTATATCTACATTCCGCACAGCAAACAAATAAGTCCAGATGCTATGAAAAAGGAGATAAGGCACGATTGCCAATGAAAAACTATCAAACAATGTCCAAATTACGTGGATGTAAGTAATTATACTGTATGCCCTTAAAAATGAGGAAAACTCGTACCGTATATTTAGCTGTAAAAGGGCCAAATGCAATACTCTAGACAACCCTTGGACTCACTTGTGGATTTATCGGCTTGTATATAAAAGGAAGAAATACCAGCTTATTGATCATAACAACTAAATTTCAGTAAAGAAATATATGGGAAAGGCCTGGATATTTGGAGTTTAGGAGAATTCGCTCGAAACCAAAAGTTTGAAAGCAAAAAATGTAATAAAAAATCACTTTACGATTTGGATTTATAGTTTTTGATATAATGTTTTGTTAAATGTTTGTTTGTTCGTCATTTTTTTACCTTGTTATTGTCTGTTTTTCTTCGATTGGTCTGGTTTTTAATTGGTTCTTAGTTTCTTCCCCTTTTTTATTGGTTTTATTTTGGAAATATGAATTCCTATATGGGCGGCAGATCGACTTTCAAGAACAAAATTCCTTTCCCAATATATCCGATGCAATTCCTTAAAGGCAAGTGAAGTAACGGAAAGCTGAGTTTTGACTTACCTTGATTTGTTACGAATGTAAGTTAAAATAGACTCCAAAGATAGTATTTGCCAACCTATCTTTTAAATGTTTTCCTTTTCAGGCATGAAAGACAAACACGACAAGAAAAACCAACCAACAGGGCATAAAAGCGGTCATGGAGATTCGGACAAAACAGAAAAGAACAGTCATCATTCAGACAAGCAGCATGTCCATTCAGAAAAGCACCATGCCCATTCAGATAAACATCATGCGCATTCAGATAAACACCATGACAAACATCATTCCCACCACGACAAGCACCATGCTCTAAAAGGGGCAACAATAAATGCTACTTCTGCCCATTCTTCACATCCAGTTCGTCATAGAACCAAGAGTTTTAGCAGAAAAGATACCGCACATTCTATAGGACATGGGTCAGTCAAAGGTCATAGCCATAAGGACCATGACAGAGGTAGTGCATCCTCTACAGGTGACCTCCAACCAGAAGTTAAATATGAAAATACATATAAAATGATACCGGACTATAGATTCTTGGATGCCCAAGTCAAGCAAATAATGCTGACCGTGTTTGATGAAAACGTCAAAGATAACCTTTACGATAATTCTTCTATGGGACAGAAATGTAAACTTGCAAGTGAAATTATTAAAGAGAAGGTGAAATCTTTAAATATGCAACGGTTCAAATTTATTTGTCATGTATTAGCAGTACAAAGGGCAGATCAGAGCATGGTGATCACATCTCGATGTTTATGGGATCAAAGGTTTGACAATTCTTCCACAGTAACTGTAAAACGTGGTGATTATAGTGTTATCGGTATGGTTTTCGCTGTATATGCAGAGTGATATATATATATAATTTTCATATCTATATTTGCTTTCGCTTATTTGGTGTTCAGTGATTAATAAATGAAGTGCTGTATAAAAACGGATTCTGTTAGATTACTTTTCTATGCAAATTTCTACACCGACTTCCTTAACAAACTTTGTCCGCTGCCTAGAATTGATGGTAATGCAGATATTAAGTCAATCATGATATTTTATCGCTTGGTCTTATGTTTATTCTTCTTAAACCTATTTTCACTGTAAATTGTATATAAAGGCACGAATGGAATCGAATCGCAGCTAATGCAATGAGTTATAAATATTAGCGCTTTCGTATTTTTCGTGTGGGATTTTCGAACGAGTGATGTCTTAGGTTAATTTGTATTCGGCTAAAATACACCCAAAGGTTTACTAAGGTATAGAAATATGGATCTAAACTTATTCCATCCGGCAGATAAACCCGTGATTAAGAGGGGTGTCCATTTGGCTAAGCGGGATGTATAAATACGCATCCACGTCCGGTTAGAATAGGGAAGTTAAATCCGATGCCTCAATCTTAATCGAACTTTTTTTCTGGTTTTACCTTCACCAAGAATGTGCAGTGCTAAAATACGAAGAACGCTCTTTACAGCGAGTCATCAGCACTTGGTTGACGTACATAAGTAAGTTTAAATTCATAAAATGTATCTTCTTAATAGAAGAGTAAAGGAGTAAATTATGTTAATCTTCACACTGAAACTCAATAACAAACAAAACGACTGTTTCGTGCCTTATTTTTCTTTTGTTTGATGGTGATGTACCGTTGATTTTTTATGGGGTCAGGGACAGTCTATACTACTGAACATCATAGACTAGTATAGAAAGTCCCTAATGAAGTGTACTGTTCTCAGCTGGTTCGATATGTGCGCGTTTGGAGTGATGTCAAAGATTTCAATGAACGTAATATTTTGGTGACTTAGTATGGCGAGTCGTCAAAACTATGTTTAAACCATTTTTCGTAAAATTTACACACTGAGAATTAAAAATTACACACTGAGATTTCAAAAAGACACAAAAAATGAAAAACACACACTGAGAATTGAAAATTACACACTGAGATGAAATAAACTGTTAAACACACACTGAGAATTTGAAATTACACACTGAGAATTTAAATTTACACACTGATATTTGTGCGCATTTTTTATGCGCACATATCTAATTAGCATAAGTTAATCTGAATCTATTACAAGCTTAAAACAATTAGGGGACAAAACTCGTTAGTCCTTCAATTTGGCGCCAAGTGTTTTATAAAAAAACATTAGAAATACAACGTATAGAAAAACTACGTTATCAAAGACCAATAGAAGAAGAAAAATACCCACTTACTCTCATTACAAAAAATAACCAAATGGTGAAAAACTTTATTAAAATTATAAGAAAACACTGGAACAATCTGCAAAAAGACAGACAATGCAGTGAAATTTTTACCCAGGTGCCTATTGTAGCATATAAACGTAACAAAAATATAAAAGATTACCTTGCGAAATCAGGGTAACAGTTGAAAGACTTTTGAAAAGGGACCCATGCTTAAACAGTTTTAAGCAAAAAATCCCGATACACTGTTAGTAATAATCTAAATTATAGGCAACAAACTTACGAATATGAGTTAGCAAAAAACGATGTTAAGTCTTGAAATTTATTACGAATGTTGGTTGAGAGAACCGCATTTCATTATAATGATGAGAGTTCGGGAGACCAAGATATTAATCTGTTGAATTATTCATCTCATGAATATTCATTAATAATGTGCATATTAATCTCAGTGTGTATTTTTGAAATCTCAGTGTGTAATTAACAATTCTCAGTGTGTGTTTTCCAATTTATTTCATCTCAGTGTGTCTTTTTAAAATCTCAGTGTGTAATTTTAAATTCTCAGCGTGTGTTTTTCATTTTTTTAAAATCTCCGTGTGTAATTTCGATTTCTCAGTGTGTTATTTTAGGTTTTTAAATCTCAGTGTGGTTTTTTTAATTCTCAGTGTTATTTTTTCGAAAAAAGGGTTTAAACATAGTTTTGACGAGAACGGCTTGCCATAATTTAGGTCAATAATGTACAGTAAATGGGCTATGTCTCAGATTTTGGTAAAATTTTGCATACAACTTTGGCTCGTTGAACTATAACTGAAAATCGAAAAAAAACAATTCATTATCTCTTTTATTTTCTCAAATATTACCGATTGAATACTCTCAAAATAGGTGAACATTTGTATAGAAAACTTTTAAAATCGGCGAAATTTTCGTTCTTTAATTTGTCTTCAAATCATCAAATCTCCAATTTCTAGTACATTGATTTTTCTTAAAAAATCATATGCTGTTGATACATAAATTTCCGTTTTATTGACGTAAAATAATAATAGGGTCACCGACTTCGATCTAACGCTATACACATTCAAAGTGGTGTTCTAGATGGAAAAAAAAATGGTCACAAAATATGAATTCAATTGCAAGAATTGGTATTACACAATTACTTTAGTATAATGTTATTATTTATATATACGGTAAAGGTAATAAGTGTCGAAATTGACATAGTTACGAACAAACGAAAGAACAACACATGGTCTAGATAGTCACTCTGACTTTTAGAACATGCGCAAAATGTGACGGGTTTAAACCAGAATTATGTGACACAAACCTCGCTTTTTACTTGACCATACTTAGTAAATCAAAAACACACAATAACTTACTTGCACAGTGCAGCTAGCCACAGGATGGCATCTGACTTGAACAAGAACAGGCTGATACCAAGTTGAAATTAAATAAAATATTAGAGAAGGTAAAAAAGGCCAAGTTGGTATAATTGAATTGTTTACTGAAATATGTTTCTATGGGCTTTAAAAGTTTAATGAATGTGCATTATTTAGAATTCTATACATCTTATATACGTGTTTTTACTTAAACTATTAATAGTATGGAGCTTCAAGAAATTTGTAAACTTTTGAATTAAAGACAAATTTTGACAAAACAGTCGATTGTGGTAGGTGCAAATACATGCGGATCTTTTTTGTGCATATAAAAAAGCATAAATTCCGCCAACAAAATTTCACAGAAAGACAAAAGATTAAATCTTTTTAAAGCATTAATTTGCATTTCTGCTTCCGCGACAGTTTTAAAAAAAAATTCCAAAATGGGCAATAATTTCATCAAAAAGAGAAAGTAGAGTACACCTTTTTATGTTCAGGCGTGTTTGAGTTGACTATTTTGTCTTGAAAACGTATAAGAAGCTCGCTTCAGATTCTATTATTTTATATATTTAGGCTACAGGTTGATATAATAACATTAAAAATTCACAAAATATGAATTCAATTGCAAGAACATTATTAACAAATTGGTATTACACAATTACTTTAGTATAATGTTATTATTTATATATACGGTAAAGGTAATAAGTGTCGAAATTGACATAGTTACGAACAAACGAAAGAACAACACATGGTCTAGATAGTCACTCTGACTTTTAGAACATGCGCAAAATGTGACGGGTTTAAACCAGAATTATGTGACACAAACCTCGCTTTTTACTTGACCATACTTAGTAAATCAAAAACACACAATAACTTACTTGCACAGTGCAGCTAGCCACAGGATGGCATCTGACTTGAACAAGAACAGGCTGATACCAAGTTGAAATTAAATAAAATATTAGAGAAGGTAAAAAAGGCCAAGTTGGTATAATTGAATTGTTTACTGAAATCTGTTTCTATGGGCTTTAAAAGTTTAATGAATGTGCATTATTTAGAATTCTATACATCTTATATACGTGTTTTTACTTAAACTATAGTATGGAGCTTCAAGAAATTTGTAAACTTTTGAATTAAAGACAAATTTTCACAAAACAGTCGATTGTGGTAGGTGCAAATACATGCGGATCTTTTTTGTGCATACAAAAGCATAAATTCCGCCAACAAAATTTCACAGAAAGATAAAAGATTAATCTTTTTAAAGCATTAATTTGCATTTCTGCTTCCGCGACAGTTTAAAAAAAAAAATCCAAAATGGGCAATAATTTCATCAAAAAGAGAAAGTAGAGTACACCTTTTTATGTTCAGGCGTGTTTGAGTTGACTTTTTTATCTTAAAAACGTATAAGAAGCTCGCTTCAAATTCTATTATTTTTATATATTTAGGCTACAGGTTGATATAATAACATTAAAAATTCACAGTACTAAAAAAATAATATATAGGTCAAGTGAAATACCTTTCTAATGAGTCATAACAACAGATTAGATGTGTTTGAATAACAAATTTTTACTAAAAGTATTTGACGACAGATTTTACTTGTGGAGCTTTTTTGTGCATTACTTAAAAAAGGATATTTTTGTGTGTATTATCTAGGGTTATTAGTCTTCAACCGCTGAAATGTTTAGTCCTCGAGATGTTTAAGTAGATTTTTGTTTTGTTTTTGAACTTTCGAAAAATCCTCCTGACAACCGACAAGACAATAGTTTCAAGTTAACTTAAGGCATAAAAGTACATTAATAATGCTTAATAGCTGGTAGATACATTTGTCTTTTAAAATACATCTGTCATATAAGGATCGTAATGATGCTATGTGGATAAATATATCGGTTTTCAAGAGCTAAATTGACAGCGCGTCATCCCTACAGTGGCTTCCATTTTTTACGATTAAAAAAAGCAGTTTGAAGATCTTATGATAGCCTTTAAATGATTTTTTGCGTTTTCTTACCTCGCTTCTCCTTCAATTCGTAACAGCATAATTATTTCAAAAATATTACCATGATTGGTGTTTAAAAGCAAATTTCAACAAAAAGAGTTCTGACATACAACACCCCAAGAGTTGACTGGGTATAGAAATGTGTCATCTCCATCCATTGGACTTCCTTTGTACGGCAGTAAATTTAGGCAACAGTACTTTACCGATGTTCAGTTCTCATATCTCTATAAGATAAGAAGACAAATCAAGGTTACAAACAAAAAACTGAAGGAAATATTTGCCATTGGACGTTTAAGCAAACAACAGTCATTCGATCAATCTGATATTCAACAACATATTAAGCAGACTCACTTATGAAAAACTTACTCATTAAATCAAGTAATTTAATTATTTAACCAGGGTTTGCACCTCAGCGTTATCTTATTTGCACAAACCGAATTGTAAAAAATATAACTTGATATTATAAATTATATGAAAACGTATTTTAATTCAAGTTATCCGAGCATAAGTACCTGTTTACAGTATTAAATCAATACTTATTTATGGGTCTGGATCATGTGGATTGTTAAACCCATTTTCAGCTAGATTACGTTTTGATAAGATATATTCCGAATAAAATGTGTACGACTGCACATTACTGTTTAGTACACTTATTTTAAGTTTTTTATGAAAAAATCCACATCAGCGCAACAAAATGTGATATAATAAAATGTATGTAGTGTTATTGGAATAGAATAGAAAATCTGGATACTAGTACCAAATTTGCAAATCTAAATGATACATAAAATAGTTTCTTTCAAAAAATAATTTCTTGCTGCGCTCTGTTCTTTCAATTCTTTACAAAAATTCAAGGCATTAAACATAGCTTCATCTTCTATAGAAATGGCAAGCTTACAAACTGATAAAAAAAAAAATAGAATCTACAACGAAATACTGGTATACTATTTCAAGTAAATACGAATAAGTTATACAAAATGAAAAAAAAATCAAGTGAGAGAACATTGCCCACCTCTTTAGAGTAACCAATCTTCTATGTTCAATATTTCAGTTATTAGAATATTTCAATCTGAACTACTGCTACATATTTGTATATTTTGTGTAAAATATTGCACGCTTTGAGTTCCAGGGAGAAAAGTAACTTTTGTCTTTGTCTGATATCTAAATGACTTAGAGGATTGTCTGACTGACAACACAGTGAATGGTTTATGTATGTCGATATTTTTGCTAAGTCGACAACAGAGCTACATTAGTCACTATATGCTGGGACTATTATATATATTATGTCCGAGCTATATGTAAATGCAGGGGGATTTTTGAAAGGGGTGTAATTCTTGAAAACGGTATTTTTACTGCAGAACGGAGCGAGGCTATTTTTTTACGATTTAATGCTAAAAATGATATATTTTCCAATCAAAATCTTCTCGCTGTTTTGAAGACCCATTGGTGGTCTTAGGTTGTTTTCTGCACTTTGGTCGGGTTGTTGTCTCTTTGACACATTCCCCATTTCCATTCTCAATTTTAAAAGGAAAATCTCCTTGTTTCAATGTGTATGCTGTGTACATGCATTTTAAATCTTGTGTATATTTTGGTCTTCCGTTTAATTGCTTTTCAAGATCTGAAAAAAAAAATGGTTAACCAAGTCATAAAAGGCAATATACGCCCTACACAGAAGATCCAAACTTTCTCTCTTCTCGTTGATTTACAGTAAAACTCTTTTGATGTATCTTCAAGAAAAATTGTGAAAATTTAATGCCTCAAGTTCTGTTAATGTAGGGATACGGATATCGCGGTCGTCCAACTAACATTTATGATATATGGTTTATTTGGAAGATTACCCTCTTGAACTGCAGACAAAACTAAAAATGGTATGTTTTGTATAAGTGAGGCACAAATAGGGACAGGTTGTTAAGTAACACAAGTTATTATGGCGTTTGAACGAGCAACGCCATGAAAGTTTTATATTCAGAAATTGAACTACCTCTATATAACGGTCACCCTTGGGACCAGAGAAAACTGACCTTATTAGAGAGGTGATCACCATTGAATTGAAGGGTTCAAAATGCAAATGTATTTACTACAAAGATACAAGATGACGGTGACCTGACAAGACAGGTTTTCGCTTTAAAGAGGTGACATATATCATCCGTTATAGCAGGTTGGACTGTTTATAGTAAAAGTGTTTAATAAGTGCATTGGCTTCAATGATATACAATAATCAATAATCCGAAACACGTCATTTTTTTAAAAGAACTATAAACGGTTTTCTGGCGTGAAACTGAACTCTCCGGGGATATTCATATTTTAAAACAGAATTCTGCTTAGAACTTTGCTTTCTGAAATTTTGAAATTAATGCAGTCATGGTGGACACATACGTTAAGATCGGGGTATACTAACTAAAGTTTTACATCGAAACAGGAAGATGTTACAGAATATACGAGGGGGCGGACAGGGTAAAGGGAGACAGGGAGAGAGGGGGTGGGAGAAAGGAGAGAGGGGCGGGAGAAAGGAGAAAAGGGGTAGATAAGGGAGACAAAAATGTTTATAAAAAAATAATAAAAGTGATCCGGAAATTGATTATTTTATTAAATTGGATAATACAAAGCTTGAAGAAAGTGCTAATAAATGTCATAGTAGGCTTATAATGAAAACGACCTCATAAATACGCCAAGCGTCGTCACTTATTCAATCATTACGATCTCTTATATACGGAGAAAGACTAAAAACTAACAGAATATCAATGATTGTATTCTGAATCCGTGCATTTATAGAAACAAACATGTTACCATCCCTGTTTTTTAGATAAATTGCGTCAAAGTTGACCGATATGCAAAGAATTTGACAGAAAAGGGATGACGCTACTGCATATCAAATAACGTTATTTTTACGGAGAGGTATGAAAATATGTAATGGGATCTGAATGGTGTTTGTTATTTTGTTTTCATTTCCCCTGTCCGGTTACTTACATTTCGTCCTAACCGGGTGCATAATTAGCTTATAAAGAAATTCAAAATTCAAATCTTCAACTTAAGCCTACTAGCCAAATTAGACAAGGGTGATGCCACCGCAACTTCCGTGTGTCAAATATTTCAAGCATGTTTACGACGATTCAATACAATTAGAAATAGTTGTGTTCAAAAGACACATTTAATACAACCATCAAAAAAGGTTAAACATTCTGTTAGTTGTAAAAATGATAGAAACAAACAATATCTTGATGAAATACATATTCTTAATCAAGTATACTGTATGGTGTAAACGTGTGATTTTTTTTAATGAGTTTGCTCATTCTAACATTTTGATAATATATAAAGGCACCTTACAAATTGTATTCAAAATTTCACTTGAAAAGACAAAGTTCAACATTCTGTCATTCGTGAAAAATTATACAATATAAAATCCTGAGAATATATATGCACTCTCTATATAAGTAAAAATCTCGGCGCAATATAAAAGTTCAAATTTGAAATTGTACATGTAGTCGTAGAAGGAGTAAGCAGGGCTATGTATTCTGCGTGCATTTATATATTATCAAAATGCCAAATTAAGCAACCTGACATTTAAAACAAAAAAACAAACAAAAATCCTGACAATATGCGCACTTTTGGTATGTATACTAACACCTGGTACATAATTTAAAGTTGAATCTTAAAAACTTAGCAATAAGAAATAAACTGAATAAACCCTCAGTTATATATACCAAGTCAGGGACGGGCGGTCATACGGACACGGGTAAAACAGTATGCTTCCGGGACCAAAATATATATTAAGCCTATCTGATGATGGTCTATTTTATAAGGCATTTTATGACAAAACATAACTTTGTCTTTGATAGAAAGATGTCTCATAGGCACTACATCTCCTTATTTCATAATGGTTTGAGTTTTCTTCTGAAATACGAGTTGTTTAAAGACTAACAAATTTGTACCTTACGAGATTGACATATGTTTGTATTATAATTAATATGACTAATGTTGTGAACGTGTGATGTTATCATTTGATAGATTTTATACTTACTAAAGTAAATATCTACTTATTAACTTTCAAATTCAAGGGACCAAATTATCTTTTCTTAATCTACAGATTAGCAGTATAAAAATTCTCGTCCATCCTGCATTTGTTCTGTGTTATCTAGATGTCTTTGGTTTTTGTGTGTCGTTAATTGGCCAGTTGCAGTCGTATTGAATCTCCCATATCTCCATTCACAACACTTTTATTTAACAAACATACTTGTATATATACTTGTTATAAAATCTCTTTTAAAGATCGTAAATACCCTCTGACTTTTTCCGACGCTCATGGAGTCATGTCAGCAATGTGTCCCTCCCCAAAAAGACACCTTTGTTAATCATTTATGAATCGTTTTGACTCACCGTTTTATGAAATGGTGCATTTTTCATCATCTGTACCTGTACAGCATGTCCAGCTCAAACAAAAAAAAATACAACCATCCCTGTACACCGAAGCGTAAATTAACTTTAACCGTCAGTGAAAATAATATTGGGGTTCTTGAAGCAGAAGTAACAACAATTCTAACTTGTGAAAGGACAAGACAGGGACTAGCTATCAAAAAAGCAACAAATTTGATCGGTTTTTATTAAAACGAGATTTCTATACATTAGTTTTTCATGTTTGAGATCGGGAGACAAGAGAAGGGGGGGTGGGAGAAAGGAGAAAATAGGCGGGAGAAAGGAGAAAGGGGGCGGGAGAAAGGAGAGAAGGGGCGGGAGAAAGGAGAAAGGTACCCCCCTGTCCGCCCCCTCATATACCGTGGAATGAGAGATTGTTTTCTGATTTGATTAACTGGTCTTAGGGATGCTTATATATCCTTGCATTATTAGCGAATGTAAAATGGACAGTAGAAGTTTTAAGGGAAAAGTTTCGCTATTTCACTGACAAATTTATTTAGTCAGTTCTGTAGCGTATTCGTCTTTAATGTCTTAACTTGGCAAATATATGTTTATCTTGGTAAATGTGACCTTTATAAGCACAATTGTGAAAATGCCTATTTGTCTGATTATTTTATGATTACTTGCGGATATCTGACAAATATCCAAACGAAAAAAAAAAAAAAAATACTGTACAATATATTTTTCTTTTCGAAACACCAATGATCTATACCAGGAGTAAGTTTCACAAAAAAAACTTACGACTTAGATTGATCGTAAGTTTACTGAATTGTTCATGACTTACGATCAATCTTAGTCGGAAGTTTTTTTTTTGTGAAACCGACTCTCTGTCTTAACATATATAGATTGACAATAAAATATTTGAACTTGAGGTCCAATCAAATCCCTGGTATTGAAAAATGAAATTCACATGCCTTTTTTTAAGGGAGTCTGATTTACATTTTTGTTTCTTGATTCCGAATTCCTATCAGGCGCGGAATTTTCAGGAGTGCCCCTCCCCTTAACATCAAATCCTGGATCTGCGCGGCTTGCCTATAAATGTATTCAGTCTGTTATACATTTGTTGTGTGCACTTTTTTAAATTAATATAGGCAGTGGCTATTTTGCCGGCTCCGGCAAAATATCCTCTTAGGTGCTATTTTACCGGCTCCGGCAAAATAGCCTCCTCAGTGCTATTTTGCAAGCTCCGGCAACATAGCGATTTATATAGAGTTTTGCTATTTTGTCGGTCTTAATTCAAATTTTTCAGTATATTAATTACGAAAAAGAAAGAATTGTAGAGACATACACTTTAAAGGGGCATTAGCTGTCAAATTCATGCTCACCGATTTGACTCAAATTCTCATATTTGATTTTTAACATACTAAAACGTATATCAAAATTATAAAAAGTCTAAAATATAAACAATTTACAAAGCACGGGTTCGATAATATGTATCAGCATTTCGTGTGTATTTTAGTCAAAACGCCATCTAATTAACCATCGAGGTGACCTCCAAAGACTACCGACGGTCATTTAACCCGATATAAACATAAATATAGATATAAATAGATAGCGAACTCGTGCAATTGGATTTTTATAGGTCTGTTTGATTTCATATTATAGGTTAAAAATATCGTTTTACCTGTGTGAGAATGAGTTTTTGTGGATCGAATATGTCAATCAAATTGTTTACCCTTGTTTCACTTTCAATGTTGACATTCTTTTCCTTTTAATAACTAAACACGCCTAATTCAGGCGTAACCAATCTCTAGCTAAGGGATTAAATTGAAGGTCACATGAATACGGATTCAATGAGGTCGAATTATTCACATGCAAGTGAATAATTCATCAGCGATGTTTCTTAGCTAATTTTGACAAAAATTGAACCAAATTGGCTACTAAAAGCGAATTATTATTTCACTTTTTCACTTCCATTAATGATTGAACAAAAAAAATCATATTCTATTTTTTTTATATCTCGTAGCTTATGCATGTCCCTTTAATTAAATTATATTTCAGTAAAAGCGTGCATGTTAAAATTGATATTCTAATTCAAAATTATAATAAAATTATCCCATGAGTTTTGAACTTAAAAGCAAAACTCAACAACTTCAAAATGCTTTCAAGTGTTACAAAACCATGCAGTGCCTTGCTTTTGGTGCATTTTTAGTCTTGCACAAGAAAAATTCTGCCACTGCAGACATGAACTGCACATAACACTTGTTGGATAGGGTGTTAATTTTTAGAATAGTTTGTTTATGATTTATTGATAAGCGAGAATAACACAATCATTTTTTTTTTTTTTTTTGTTATTTTAGTTTTGTAATATTATCTGGGACTATTATACTATAATAGTCCCAGATATTATGCATTACATTAGAAAGCACTTGTTAGTGCAAAGTGTCCAACAAGTTTGGTTTAAATTGATTGAAAGATATTGAATGACAGACAATTTCGCAAGTTTTGACAATATTAGTTTCCGTGCTGCTTGTCATCTCAAATGCGTGCCGCCATTCGTAAATGTATATATACGGTTGCAAGATAAAAACGAAGATACATGTACTTGTAATAATTAAACAACTGATGAAGATTTGTGGTCTTTGCGCCATGAATACATCAGTACTGTATTGCACCATAGACTATATCGTTATTAAAGGTTTTTTTTGGTGCTCTAGTTTTCATAAATTTTATAATCCTTAAATCACGTTTCCACAGTTGCACATAGTTGTCCTTGAAGCTGTTTTAGCTCACGAATGGAATCGAATCGCAGCTAATGCAATGAGTTATAAATATTAGCGCTTTCGTATTTTTCGTGTGGGATTTCGAACGAGTGATGTCTTAGGTTAATTTGTATTCGGCTAAAATACACTCAATGGTTTACTAGGGTATAGGAATATGGATCTAAACTTATTCCATCCGGCAGTTAAACCCGTGATTAAGAGGGGTGTCCATTTGGCTAAGCGGGATGTATAAATACGCAGCCACGTCCGGTTAGAATAGGGAAGTTAAATCCGATGCCTCAATCTTAATCGAACTTTTTTTCTGGTTTTACCTTCACCAAGAACGTGCAGTGCTAAAATACGAAGAACGCTCTTTACAGCGAGTCATCAGCACTTGGTTGACGTACATAAGTAAGTTTAAATTCATAAAATGTATCTTCTTAATAGAAGAGTAAAGGAGTAAAATAATTTGTAGGTTTAAAAGATATATATTTAAAAATGGTCACCAGGATCTGTAATTTTTTTTACTTTTCAGTGTGATAACACTCAGTGGCGGATCCAGGGGAGGGTTCCGAATGCTTTTGAATGGGGACGTATGGTTGCAACCTCCCCTTTATCCTGGGTTGGAAACCCCTTTTAAAAATGGCTGGATCCGCCCCTGAAACTTAACCAAAAAATACAACGAACAGACAAAATACAATTTAAAAAGCAAAGAAAATCATGTGAACTTGCTTGGATTTACCGTGACCTTAGTAAATACATCGTGTTTAAGTCTTTAGTTTAATTGACTTATTGAGAAAGGTTATAACTATTATAATGTATTCAATCACTGCGCTTGGTTGTTTTGAATGGGTTTTTTGGGGGGTGGGGGAAATTTTGAGGGGGTGGGGTGGTAAAATCAGTCCCGCTCTTATTGTAAATTTATTCCTTTACTGTAATGAATCAATGATTATTGGCATATTTCATAAATAAACGAAGCACCATTTGATAAACACTTCTTACAAATCATCCTACAGTTATTCAGACGATATTATAACCACTTGTAGTGCGCGCACCGAGCGTTAAGAGCTTCAAAACTACTCCCGCGCACCGTCAATAAACAGACGGCGCTCTATCCATCGTTGTTTTAAAGCCAGTTTTAGTATCCACAGCGTACATACGGATACAGATACATATATTTTATCTGTAAACAATCTAAAGTTTTCTAATATGCAAATGAAACGTATCCAACTCAACTTCCTTTGTACTAAATCCAATGTGAACAGAGACATATGACCTTTTTAGTCGTTAACGTTAGGGTTTCTTAAAAATTATGTTAATCTTCACACTGAAACTCAATAACAAACAAAACGACTGTTTCGTGCCTTGTTATTTTTCTTTTGTTTGATGGTGATGTACCGTTGATTTTGTATGAGGTCAGGGACAGTCTATACTACTGAACATAGACTAGTAAAGAAAGTCCCTAATGGAGTGTACTGTTCTCAGCTGGTTCGATATGTGCGCGTTTGGAGTGATGTCAAAGATTTCAATGAACGTAATATTTTGGTGACTTAGTATGGCGAGCCGTTCTCGTCAAAACTATGTTTAAACCATTTTTCGTAAAATTTACACACTGAGAAACACACACTGAGAATTAAAAATTACACACTGAGATTTCAAAAAGAAACAAAAAATGAAAAATACACACTGAGAATTGAAAATTACACACTGAGATGAAATAAACTGTTAAACACACACTGAGAATTTGAAATTACACACTGAGAATTTAAATTTACACACTGATATTTGTGCGCATTTTTTATTCGCACATATCTAATTAGCATAAGTTAATCTGAATCTATTACAAGCTTAAAACAATTAGGGGACAGAACTCGTTAGTCCTTCAATTTGGCGCTAAATGTTTTATAAAAAAAACATTAGAAATACAACGTATAGAAAAACTACGTTATCAAAGACCAATAGAACAAGAAAAATACCCACTTACTCTCATTACAAAATATAACCAAATGGTGAAAAACTTTATTAAAATTATAAGAAAACATTGGAACAATCTGCAAAAAGACAGACAATGCAGTGAAATTTTTACCCAGGTGCCTATTGTAGCATATAAACGTAACAAAAATATAAAAGATTACCTTGCGAAATCAGGGTAACAGTTGAAAGACTTTTGAAAAGGGACCCATGCATGCTTAAACAGTTTTAAGCAAAAAATCCCGATACACTGTTAGTAATAATCTAAATTATAGGCAACAAACTTACGAATATGAGTTAGCAAAAAAACGATGTTAAGTCTTGAAATTTATTACGAATGTTGGTTGAGAGAACCGCATTTCATTATAATGACGAGAGTTCGGGAGACCAAGATATTAATCTGTTGAATTATTCATCTCATGAATATTCATTAATAATGTGCATATTAATCTCATTGTGTATTTTTGAAATCTCAGTGTGTAATTAACAATTCTCAGTGTGTTTTTCAATTTATTTCATCTCAGTGTGTCTTTTTAAAATCTCAGTGTGTAATTTTAAATTCTCAGCGTGTGTTTTTCATTTTTTTAAAATCTCAGTGTGTAATTTCGATTTCTCAGTGTGTTATTTTAGGTTTTTAAATCTCATGCAGTGTGGTTTTTTTAATTCTCAGTGTTATTTTTTCGAAAAAAGGGTTTAAACATAGTTTTGACGAGAACGGCTTGCCATAACTTAGGTCAATAATGTACAGTAAATGGGCTATGTCTCAGATTTTGGTCAAATTTTGCATACAACTTTGGCTCGTTGAACTATAACTGAAAATCGAAAAAAAACAATTCATTTTCTCTTTTATTTTCTCAAATATTACCGATTGAATACTCTCAAAATAGGTGAACATTTGTATAGAAAACTTTTAAAATCGGCGAAATTTTCGTTCTTTAATTTGTCTTCAAATCATCAAATCTCCAATTTCTAGTACATTGATTTTTCTTAAAAAATCATATGCTGTTGATACATAAATTTCCGTTTTATTGACGTAAAATAATAATAGGGTCACCGACTTCGATCTAACGCTATACACATTCAAAGTGGTGTTCTAGATGGAAAAAAAATGGTCACAAAATATGATTTCAATTGCAAGAACATTATTAACAAATTGGTATTACACAATTACTTTAGTATAATGTTATTATTTATATATACGGTAAAGGTAATAAGTGTCGAAATTGACATACGAACAAACGAAAGAACAACACATGGTCTAGATAGTCACTCTGACTTTTAGTACATGCGCAAAATGTGACGGGTTTAAACCAGAATTATGTGACACAAACCTTGCTTTTTACTTGACCATACTTAGTAAATCAAAAACACACAATAACTTACTTGCACAGTGTAGCTACCCACAGGATGGCATCTGACTTGAACAAGAACAGGCTGATACCAAGTTGAAATTAAATAAAATATTAGAGAAGGTAAAAAAGGCCAAGTTGGTATAATTGAATTGTTTACTGAAATCTGTTTCTATGGGCTTTAAAAGTTTAATGAATGTGCATTATTTAGAATTCTATACATCTTATATACGTGTTTTTACTTAAACTATAGTATGGAGCTTCAAGAAATTTGTAAACTTTTGAATTAAAGACAAATTTTCACAAAACAGTCGATTGTGGTAAGTGCAAATACATGCGGATCTTTTTTGTGCATATAAAAAAGCATAAATTCCGCCAACAAAATTTCACAGAAAGACAAAAGATTAATCTTTTTAAAGCATTAATTTGCATTTCTGCTTCCGCGACAGTTTTAAAAAAAAATTCCAAAATGGGCAATAAGTTCATCAAAAAGAGAAAGTAGAGTACACCTTTTTTATGTTCAGGCGTGTTTGAGTTGACTATTTTGTCTTGAAAACGTATAAGAAGCTCGCTTCAAATTCTATTATTTTTATATATTTAGGCTACAGGTTGATATAATAACATTAAAAATTCTCAGTACTAAAAAAATTATATAGGTCTATAGGTCAAGTGAAATACCTTTCTAATGAGTCATAACAACAGATTAGATGTGTTTGAATAACAAATTTTTACTAAAAGTATTTGACGACAGATTTTACTTGTGGAGCTTTTTTGTGCATTACTTAAAAAAGGATATTTTTGTGTGTATTATCTAGGGTTATTAGTCTTCAACCGCTGAAATTTTTAGTCCTCGAGATGTTTAAGTAGATTTTTGTTTTGTTTTTGAACTTTCGAAAAATCCCCCTGACAACCGACAAGACAATAGTTTCAAGTTAACTAAAGGCATAAAAGTACATTAATGATGCTTAATAGCTGGTAGATACATTTGTCTTTTAAAATACAACTGTCATATAAGGATCGTAATGATGCTATGTGGATAAATATATCGGTTTTCAAGAGCTAAATTGACAGCGCGTCATCCCTACAGTGGCTTCCATTTTTTACGATTAAAAAAAGTAAAGTACATGCAGTTTGAAGATCTTATGATAGCCTTTAAATGATTTTTTGCGTTTTCTTACCTCGCTTCTCCTTCAATTCGTAACAGCATAATTATTTAAAAAATATTACCATGATTGGTGTTTAAAAGCAAATTTCAACAAAACAAGAGTTCTGACATACAACACCCCAAGAGTTGACTGGGTATAGAAATGTGTCATCTCCATCCATTGTACTTCCTTTGTACGGCAGTAAATTTAGGCAAAAGTACTTTACCGATGTTCAATTCTCATAACTCTATAAGATAAAAAGACAAATCAAGGTTACAAACAAAAAACTGAAGGAAATATTTGCTATTGGACGTTTAAGCAAACAACAGTCATTCGATCAATCTAATATTCAACAACATATTAAGCAGACTCATTTATGAAAAACTTACTCATTAAATCAAGTAATTTAATTATTTAACCAGGGTTTGCACCTCAGCGTTATCTTATTTGCACAAACCGAATTGTAAAAAATATAACTTGATATTATAAATTATATGAAAACGTATTTTAATTCAAGTTATCCGAGCATAAGTACCTGTTTACAGTATTAAATCAATACTTATTTATGGGTCTGGATCATGTGGATTGTTAAACCCATTTTCAGCTAGATTACATTTTGATAAGATATATTCCGAATAAAATGTGTACGACTGCACATTACTGTTTAGTACACTTATTTTAGGTTTTTTATGAAAAAATCTACATCAGCGCAACAAAATGTGATATAATCAAATGTATGTAGTGTTATTGGAATAGAATAGAAAATCTGGATACTAGTACCAAATTTGCAAATCTAAATGATACGTAAAATAGTTTCTTTCAAAAAATAATTTCTTGCTGCGCTCTGTTCTTTCAATTCTTTACAAAAATTCAAGGCATTAAACATAGCTTCATCTTCTATAGAAATGGCAAGCTTACAAACTGATAAAAAAAAATAGAATCTACAACGATATACTGGTATATACTATTTCAAGTTAATACGAATAAAGTTATACAAAATTAAAAAAAATCAAGTGAGAGAACATTGCTCACCTCTTTAGAGTAGCCAATCTTCTATGTTCAACATTTCAGTTATTAGAATATTTCAATCTGAACTACTGCTACATATTTGTATATTTTGTGTAAAATATTGCACGCTTTGAGTTCCAGGGAGAAAAGTAACTTTTGTCTTTGTATTATATCCAAATGACTTAGAGGATTGTCTGACTGACAACACAGTGAATGGTTTATGTATTTCGATATGTTTGCTAAGTCGACAACAGAGCTACATTAGTCACTATATGCTGGGACTATTATATATATTATGTCCGAGCTATATGTAAATGCAGGGGGGATTTTTGAAAGGGGGTGTAATTCTTGAAAACGGTATTTTTACTGCCGAACGGAGCGATGCTATTTTTTTTTACGATTTAATGCTAAAAATGATATATTTTCCAATCAAAATTTTCTCGCTGTTTTGAAGACCCATTGGTGGCCTTAGGTTGTTTTCTGCACTTTGGTCGGGTTGTTGTCTCTTTGACACATTCCCCATTTCCATTCTCAATTTTAAAAGGAAAATCTCCTTGTTTCAATGTGTATGCTGTGTACATGCATTTTAAATCTTGTGTATATTTTGGTCTTCCGTTTAATTGCTTTTCAAGATCTGAAAAAAATGGTTAACCAATTCATAAAAAAGCAATATACGCCCTACACAGAAGATCCAAACTTTCTCTCTTCTCGTTGATTTACAGTAAAACTCTTTTGATGTATCTTCAAGAAAAATTGTGAAAATTTAATGCCTCAAGTTCTGTTAATGTAGGGATACGGATATCGCGGTCGTCCAACTAACATTTATGATATATGGTAAGTAAGCACTTGTTAGTGCAAAGTGTCCACCAAGTTTGGTTTAAATTGATTGAAAGATATTGAATGACGGACAATTTCGCAAGTTTTGACAATATTAGTTTCCGTGCTGCTTGTCATCTCAAATGCGTGCCGCCATTCGTAAATGTATACATACGGTTGCAATATAAAAACGAAGATACATGTACATGTAATGATTAAACAACTGATGAAGATGTGTGGTCTTTGCGCCATGAATACATCATATGTATTGCACCATAGACTATATCGTTATTAAAGGTTTTGTTTGGTGCTCTAGTTTTCATAAATTTTATAATCCTTAAATCACGTTTCCACAGTTGCACATAGTTGTCCTTAAAGCTGTTTTAGCTCTTCATATGAGTCATTGCAATTATTTCAATTTTTTTTTACAACGAAGTGCAGTCTTCCATTTTCGAACGTCAATGATTTCAATAAAAAAATTATTTCATTTAGTCTGAACAAAAATCTGAAATAAGACCGGCAAAATAGTAAAACTCTATATAAATCGCTATTTTGCCGGAACTGGTAAAATAGCATCTATAATAGCCACTGCCATCAAAATATTGTTTTAATTTAACAAGACATCAATGCCTTTTTTATAACAAAGTTAATTATTTTTTTTTCAATTTCAAAATAAAGCACCAGCTTAGGTTGAAAATATAGACCCACTCACCCAGCTAAAGTACACAAAAAAAAAAACCACCGTGCTCCATTTTAGATGGGTACGAAATCGCGGTGGTACGAGTTTACAATAAGTCGACACCTACTCGTACCTCGCAAAAAAATACTTGTACTAAGGTCAAGGTCGTAACTTTGCAGCATCCTTGTACAACGTATCGTATGACAGAAAATCATGTCACTTTCATCCACTAAAGTTTCTACGAAACCTTTTGATGGTCAGAAACCGGGAACAAGCGGACTTCGGAAAGCTGTCAAAGTGTTTCAGCAAGAGAATTACACAGAAAACTTTATTCAATGCACACTGACCGGTGCACTTGCAGAAAAACTGACCGACTGCACTTTAGTGGTTGGCGGAGATGGAAGATATTTCATGACTGAAGTGGCTGATAAAATTGTAAAGATTGCAGCAGCTAATGGGGTAATTTGTAGCAAAAGAAAACAATCCAAGGGAGACAATAAAACTGTCTTCAAGTTACTCTGGTGTTGACAATTGTAATATATATTGTCTGAATCACTCCTTTCTTTCTTTTTACAAGTTTTACAGGGGCTGGTTTAGTGGGTCAGACGAGGTTTTACTGTCAAAGGATGGTGCTATCCTAAATAGAATACCGGTATTCTATATAGGATAGCCATCGCCATTGACAGTAAAACCTTGTCTGTCCCACTTAACAAGCCCCTGTGACACACTGACAGGTACAAATGTATGAATGACTTATAAAAATACACCCACACCAACTTAAAACTCATCCACTAAAAAACGTCATAAATCTACCAACTTGTGCATATTATACATGTAATACATGCAATGTATAATGGTCTTTTTCTATATAATGTCTATTAATGTCATTCAAGAATATACAGAAACATTTTTTGATAGGTGGTGCAGTATAATGTCTCTCCCGTTACCATTTTGAAAAGATATTTATAGAATAACTAATCGAAGAATTCAAATAGAGAAAAATATTCAACGAGTGACCGAACAACACATTAATTCACGAATGCGCCTAGCGCATGAGTTAATTATCAGTGTTGTTCGGTCACGAGTTGAATATTTTTCGACGTCTTGACAACGCCTATTGTTGTATGACGTCAGAGAGTGAAATAACCACGTTTATTTCACATGTGAAATTATCGGTTTTTATTTGACTGGGAAATCAATGTAATTCATTGCTACCAATGTAATAATTTGATTCCTATAAAATTTAAGCTTGTTATTCATGGTCAATAAGATAGTTTTCAAGAGAAAAAACTTCTATTTATTTTCATTCTGTGCAATGATAGATTATTTGTCAATTTTCCATGTTGTACTGAAAAATACCTCTAAAAATTGGTTTTCAAAGGTTATAAAACTAACCACCAATAACGCTAGTCTAAGATAGCAATTCATAATGTTCAGCATTTTTTTCTCTTTCTAATAAACCCAACAGCAAGTAATTCCCTAGCATGTTGGTTTATTTTTGTTGTTTTGTTCTTGGTAACAGGAACGTACGTTAATGATATATCACCATATTAAGTTCTATCCTGTTACCTTGTTTGCCTATCCTGTTACCGATAACAGTATTGCATTTTGTATATGCTAAATTGCGAAGATTAAGATGTTGTAACCTTTAAATGATTTCAAACAACCAAACATTTCATTATGTGTAAAATTTTATGTAATTATATACTTTTTAAAGACGTTTCCGTCAAATATTGTCTATCCTGTTACTGTAACCCTAGTAACAGGATAGACAAATTTCTTTATTTATGAATGCTGTTGTGAAATAACTAATAATGCAGTGATTATGTTTTTTTGTTGTGATTTTCGTTTTCAACATGTAATTGCACTTTTTACAAGTATAATATTGTTGTAAATAATAAATTTGTTGGTAACAGCATAGACATGATAAAAGGGTACCCACTAATTTTTTTCACTAAATGTCTTAAATTTTCTTTTCTCTACACTGTTATGCAAGAAACGTGTTGTGTTAAGTATTTAGGATGCTTCATACTTTTGAAATCATCGCTGAATAGTTCTATATTCATAGGGAGAAGCAATTTAACGTTTGATCAAAGTGTCTGTAACAGGATGGACATGCACTTCATGTAAGCCGATTGAATTTAGTTTGTAGAAAAAATGTTACATAGAATAATAAAGTAGCTGTGATTTTTCATTAGAGTTATCATTAACATTCTGAAATAATTCCCTTTGCAGATATCAAGGCAATCAGAAAATAGGACAAAAATCATTTGAAATGTGTTACCCTGACACTGTACGCACATAAATTACGCAAAAATCGGACTTAAATATATTTTAATCTTATCAAAAAAGATATAAATCGTGTTTATTATTGATGTTCCGACTCATAGATCCTGCAAACTTTCATTCAAACACTTACAACTACATTTTCCATGAAAAATATAATTTTTAACATAGGTATACTGAAAATTCAACATTTTTTTAATGACCCATATATGATCCGGACTATATGAGTATTTGGACCATAACCATATGGTAATATACTCATATGGTTGGACCATATACATGTAGGTTTATACTCGTTTGGTTATCAACGGGCTGGACCATAAGAGTATTTAAAACATTTAGGTATTTTTAATTTCTCAGGAACACACATCTCATTCTCGATCAGAACTTAAATCATCAAAAGTTACTTACTTAAATCCTTATTCATGGTGGGAATCTTGTTGTATCTGTTATCTTGCCTTGGCTAAAGTCAAATATAGCGCCTTTATCCTGTGGACTTGTTCACCCTTAAGTGAAACTGCAATCGTTTTTTAGTGTAACACCACCTGCCTTGATGATCAGTTTTCAGATAATATTTAAAAAAAATAGAAAATGAGTTTCTAACGTAAGTTGAAGTTTTGAATATTACGAAATAGCATTGAGTTTCTTCAGTGCTTTCATATCTTATTCTCTGGTTATATATACCATATCTTTTGAAATGAGACACAATATGAATAAATTATTTTTAAAATCTGCACCATGCATCATCATTTTTCAAATGTTATTTCAGATATATATTCTTTGTATGAGAAATATATGAAAATGTCTCACCTTTTTTTTTATAGGTGATTACCCCAAGAAAATGTATGTGTAAGAGAAGTTTTAAAAAAATAGTACTCGGATAAACTTTTATACCATTCTCTCTTTCACTCATAACAAAATTAATTACAAAAAAAATGTATTTAGTAATAGACATTGTTGATAAAGATCAGTTCATTCAAAATTACATCCAAAAAAAGCGTTATTGGACAGTCAAGTTACAATGCATGTAGCTCAAATATTTGTTCTGTGTGTTTTTTATAAGAAATTTCACAGTTAATCCAGTATATATCCCATATTAGTCAAAACATAATTGAATAATTTTAATAATTAAATATAGAGATTGGATTGAACTTGTCCCTTCAGTTGAATGTAGACAAAGCAGAAGTGGTTTATGTGAATGTGGAGGAGTTAACATGAACAAATTGGAAAAAAGCAGTCACACATGAAAAGGCCCACAAAAAATGAATAGACAACAACAAAACCTCAGAATGATACAAATACATCTTAAAAAAAGGAAAAACAAGTATTATTATGATACATTTTCATTTCACATTATTTTTAACTTTGTTTAATGCATACTATTGCTAAAGGGTTGATAATTGGTCTTACTGTGAGCTATGGAAAATTTCACTGACATTAATTCCCATTGACAAGGATCATCCAAATGTAAATTAGTTGTATAAAGCTTGAAATGAGAACAAACAATAAAAAAAGTAATGTTTTGTTTTTATTGTCATTCACAGGTTTCAAGATTGATAATAGCCCAGAATGGTTTGATGTCAACTCCAAGTGTATCCTGTGTTATAAGGAAGTATAATACAGATGGGGGGATCATAATGACTGCCAGTCATAACCCTGGAGGGCCAGATGCTGATTTTGGTATCAAATTTAATATATCCAATGGAGGTAGGTATATGTATAAATTATGCCAATAATTAAAGTGAATTATCCATATGATATTAAAATACAAAGAAGGATAGGGTTTATATTTTACCCATACTTACACACAATATGTGCATTAAAACATGTAGTTACATTCATGTACATTTACATCGTACAAGCACTACACAAAATCTTAATTAATAAATTGTCAAAAGGTCAACAAATTTGAAATTAGCAATCTCCAGATGATTACCGAAAACTTGTTCATCCAAAGTCATTGCCTTAAAACCAATACTTTATATGTTCAAGATTTGCTCTGTTCATTTGCACAAAATCTGTTGGTATTTGATAGCTTGTTTGTCTCTTTCAAATGGTTGATGGTTTACCTTCGACACTCTGAAATGTTCCTCTAACTAGTTAGAAAAAAATGACCGCCTTGCAGTAGTTCTCTTGTAAAGTCTTGATAACCACATTAAACAATTAATTAAATCAACCAAAATATGGGTAATAGTGACTAAAAAAAGGGAAATAAAAAAATTAAGGAGTCAAAGAAAAATAAGGTCAATACAAATGAACAAGAAACAATTGTCCATGATGTCAGAAGACAAACATAAAACCATGCTGAAAATAAAATTTTTGATGATATGGACTCCCTTGAAAACCAAGAATTGTGTTTTACCCAGTGAGCCATTGAGAGGGGGAGGGATGGCACAAATTACTAAATTTTAAAAAATGAAATAATTACAGACTTTTAGTTACCCTTTAAGCATAGAGATGGACAATCTTGACTAGTTTCACTATTTCACTTATAGATTTGATCAAATTTACAGTTTTAGACTTTTTATACGACCGCAAAAAATTTGCATACATATATTGCTATCACGTCGTCGTTTCAATACCATAAAAGGAAGGTTGGGATTGTTTTTGGGGGTGATGGTCCCAACCGTTAGGAATTAGGGGCCCAAAACAAGCATTTTTTCTAGTTTCAGGACAATAACATGTGTATAAGTATTTTAATTGCTCTGAAATTGTACCACAAGGTTCAATACCACAAGTACATGTAGAAGGTTGGGATTCCTGTTAGGGGTAATTGCCCAAACTGATCAGGAATTAGGGGCTAAAAAGGGGTAATTGCCCAAACTGATCAGGAATTTAGGGCCAAAAAAGCATTTTTCTAGTTTTCAGACAATAACTTGTGTTTAAGTGAATGGATATCTCTTAAATTGTACCAAATTTTACAAAAAGAAAATTTCTTTAAATATTTTTTTTTTGGAGGGTGGGGGCAGGGGTAAAAAAATATATAATATTGGGGGGGAGGGTCAATTTTTTTCCCTCAAGATTTAAGAAATTATGAATTTTCCAAAAAAAAAATAAGGGGGTCACAATTTATTTTGCTAATTCTTTGTATATAGTCTGAAAACAGATTTACTAAGTATTGCTCAACAGCACAGTGTATTGCACAACAGCAAGAAATCTTCAATTGAATATAAATTCAAATCATGTAAACCAATTTTAAGTTCTTTGACTACATTTATTCTGTGTCAGAAACCTATAATGTGTCAAATATTTAATTACAATCCAAATTCAGACCTGTATCAAGCAAATATTGTGTCCATTTTTGCCCCAACTGTTCAGGGTTGGACCTCTGCGGTCGTATCCAGCTGTGCTGAGCCAAGCACATTTATTTGTTTATGTTTTCTAGGACCAGCACCTGAAGCAGTAACCAATACTATGTACCAGCTAACAACTACCATCACAGAATATAAAATATGTAACGATCTGAATGCTGATCTCTCAACTCTCGGAGAACAAAAGTTCCAAGTTGATGGAAGACAATTTACAGTACAAGTGATAGACTCTGTAGCAGATTACGTAGACTATATGAAAGAGATCTTTGATTTCTCTGTTATAAAATCTTACTTATCATTGCAAGGTGTTAATGTTCTTCTAAATTCTATGAATGGAGGTTTGTTTCATTACAAATTTTTTTAAGCCTTTTTGATACATTTTATTTAGTTCAGGAAAATCCACATTCACAATGATTTCATGAAAAAATAGTTCTTATAGATGTCAATGTTAGAATTCTCAAGATTTCAATTACACAGTAGATTTTCTGACAAATTTTGATAGCATACTCATGTGCATGTGATACACCAACAGCTCTTTAAAGTAGTAGTTTTATGGATTTAACTGTTGTATTTAATAACATGTGACCTGGCCTTGTCCTTGCGGTCATAAAAATTTTAAGTACGATCATTGTACTCACAGTCAGAATTCAACCAATCAAAATACTGGATTTGGTGTTTCGAGCATAAATTTTGTACTCTGAGTACTGAGTTTAAAACTAAATCTGTAACTAGAATTTCTAGCTCACATAAGTGAAAGGTTAACTTGAAGTTTTATGACCAAGAGTCCTGATAACAAGCTCTACAGTAATGTATTAAATGTTTTATTTGATAATCATTTATATGGGACACATTAACAATTGTTATAAATACAATAAAAGCCCTGTTCATTGATAATTTTCTATGTATTGTGTGCGATTTTGTCCCATGTACATTTACTCCATATCCTTTCATTTTCTATTCTTCTAATAAGTAGGTTTTACAAGATAGGGGTAACCTTAGATGAAAAACAGAAATTTGGACTGCCTTTGGGAAATAATGGTGTGTTAGTTAGAAACAGAAACTTTGCGTTGAAACAAGCCCCAACCAATGTTGAATGATGGTTTTTGTTCATCAAATCCACGGATGACTTCTGTTCCATTTAAGTCTGTCAATGTTTGTTGGTCAGAGTTTTTGATGCAGGTTTATACAATCAAAGAACTTTGTAAAACTCTATTGTGTGAAATCTTTTTGTTAGTATAAAAGTATCTAATGTTGACACACCATTTTCTGTGTTTCAGTTGAATGGATAGCTCATAACTTTTTTACTATTTCAGCCTCGACAGGAATTTTATTTTTCTCCATAAAATAAAAATATTTTTCTCCATTCTTATTTAATCGAATATCAATTTGATCAAGACTGGAGAGCTTGGATTCAATATTTGACATATGCTGACATAACTCCTTTAACAATGCATATCCATTTTTCACTCAAAATCATCATTTTGAACTAACTATATCCTAGGTATAAACATTTTACTGTTAGTAGATCAGATAGAGACACATGTGAGATAAGTGTCCCAGCTTATAACATAGCACATGTTATTCACTAGTGCAGTATTGAATTACAAACTTTAAAGCAAGACAATTTATTTTACACAATAAACTTATAACTTCTCTTTAAATTGTATAATAAGCATTGTAAACGAACTTGTATACATATTTATATGTCTTAATGAGTTTAGATTGATTACAGTCATCTAAGGAACAAACTTATAAAATACAAATTCACGTATTTCAGTAATGGGTCCATATGTGAGTAAAATAGCCTGTGATGAGCTTGGTGCTTCAAAATCCAGTATAGTGAACTGTAAACCATTACCAGACTTTGGAGGCTTACATCCAGATCCTAACCTTACTTATGCTGCTGATCTTGTCACAGAATTAAAGAAAGGAAATCATAGCTTTGGTTGTGCATTTGATGGAGATGGGGTAAACTAAAAATAGTGTCACATCATCAATTTTTATGAACCTTTACCTTTTAAAACTTATTTTCAAGTACACATCTGTTGCATTTTGTAATTTGAAGAAAAAACACAGAAATGATTGCAATATGGTATTAGTGCATGTGTTGTCATAAATAATAAGGTTTGGCTCTTACACATCAAAGGTCATGTCTATTCTGTCCACCAATTGTGAATGTAAACTGACCATCAGGACATTTATGAGGAAAGATAAAAAGTTACTTTGATAATCCTCAACATCTAGCCATGAATAAGATATCCAATAGGCTTTTTGAATAACACAGTCCTGAATCACATTGTTTGACATTTGTGAGCCCCAACTGTTAGGTCAAAGTAGTTAAAGAAGAGCTTAGTAGCAGATCCATAAAAGTGAGCTACTGAGTCCATTTACTCATTTTGAATTAGAACAAAATTATGTGACTGGTTTAATCTTTCTGCCTTCCTCATATGACCAAGGTTGACTTAATGAACTAATAAAGACCAAACAAAAATAAAATTCAATAGGTTCATGAATTGTCTCATAATGAATTTTATTGTTTTAATGCTGATTTTAGTTTTTTGGATTCCCATGAACTCAACCAATATAATATATGGAGAAGTGTGAGCCCTGAATATTGAAATGATATCATTTATATTTTACAGGACAGAAATATGATTTTGGGTAAAAATGCTTTTTTTGTAAACCCATCTGATTCACTGGCTGTGCTGGCTAATAATCTAGATTGTATCCCATACTTCCAAAGAACAGGTGTCAAAGGTTTAGCTAGAAGTATGCCGACAAGTGGAGCAGTAGACAGGTAAAAAACAAGAGTTCAAAGGGCAAGCTAGCAGTACACTGTAAATTCAGAAACTTTTGCAATGTTTATATTATTGTGAAAAATTTCAAAAGGGGTTTAGCATTCCATTAATTAAATCTAGCATTTATATTTCGATCACATTTTATGTAGCATTAATACATAACGTCCTTTTATAAATCACACATTTTTGTTTCTCGGTCGCCAATCACAATAATAATTGCACCCAATAATTTCTGAATAGACAGTACTTCCAAGTGGAGCAAGAAACCAGAAAGTTACAGACATCAAGGTTAACAAGCTAACAGGTGAATTAGAGATATTACAAGTTGAGTTAGAAGTTTAATACTGGGATAGGATTTATAGACAGGCAAATAATGAGTTCAAGGTCAATATAGAAATATACCTTCTATTGGAACATAAACATGAACAAATATTTTATGGTTTGTGATTCATTTGATAGCATTATATCTTTATAACAAAAAGTTGAAAGCTTTAACCCAAATTTTTTAGCTCTGGTACTTGGCAGTGAACAATGTAAATGCTGTTACATTCCTATAGAATATATGGAATGTATTTGTATAAAATTATACAATCAAAATTTTTAGTTTCAGCAAAAACACTAATGTTCAAGAGATGATCTACTGTGAAAGTACTTTAATTGTGGGTATCAATTTTCGTGGTTAGAGCAAAAGTTACATGTTCGTGGGTTTTAATTTCGTGGATTTTAGTTTTATAAAAAAGTGTGTTAAATTGAAGCTTACAAATTGTCTTGATTGAAGGAAATTGCAAAGTAAACATTTAAATTGTTGCACCAGTGTAGTGATGACACTAATTAACCTGAGATCGAGTGATCAACAGATTAAAGACCATCAAAGGTGTTAATTAGGCCATAAACATGTCACTTAAAGAAATCAGTTACATAAACAAATGCTATAAATGTACATTGAATTGTAAAATTAATTCTTATCAAAAGCAAGCCTAGCATGAAATTGTTATTTACCGTACATGCCTGCCGTACAAAATTATGAGGATATAAAATGAACACTTTATCATAGCATATCATCACCGAAATCTGACTTTCATGGATTAAAATATTTTTATGAGAATTAAACGATCAGAAGCTGTACAGTTTAGGTTTTAAAGATTAAATGCGTATAATACTGCCTGCAGTTGTAGTTCATAGAGCATTTGCCCTGAGACTACTATTATAGTAGTCTCAAATTTACCGATATTCAATGTATTCTCTAGATCATATCGGTAGCCAAACCTACATGGGAATCTTTTCATGTCTTTATTTTGACAACAGTTGTTATATTTCGTTGGACACTTAAATTCGTGGATAAAGTCATCCACGAAAACCACAAAATTGGTTCCCCACGAATAAAAGTACTTTCACAGTATTAGTTTCTGTAATTATTTCATGAAATTGAAAGTAATATATCCAGCACATTAGACTTTTGAAACTTTAAACAAAAAAGAGCTGTAATGACCAAATAGTGCATAAAATTCTATAAAATTTTATTTTAGGGTTGCAAAGGCCAAAGGATTAGAATGTTTTGAAGTTCCGACAGGATGGAAATTCTTTGGTAACTTAATGGATGCTGGCAGGTTGTCATTGTGTGGTGAGGAAAGTTTTGGTACTGGTTCAGATCATATACGAGAAAAAGATGGTTTATGGGCTGTTCTGGCATGGCTGTCTGTTTTAGCAAATAAAAAATGTAGTGTGGAAGAACTTATTTTAGATCATTGGAAATTGTATGGAAGAAACTTTTATACAAGGTAATTTTGGATTTGCCTTATTTTTTTTCAGCGATTTTTACATAAAATTCAATTTTTTTTATTAGTATTTTGTTTAAAACCGTGCTTCCAAAAAAGAAAACCTAAAGCAGCTGCTGCTGGTTGTACACTAGTGTAGCATATTATGATAACCATGCTACTGTAGGAATAAAGGGAGATTTAGGGGTAAATATTATAGTTACATCCACTCAATATATATAAAAAATGACATGTAGTATGATTAGCAATTAGACAACCATCCACCAGAGTTCAAATGAAGTGGATGTAAGCAATTATAGGCAACAGTATGGCCTAAACAAAGAAAAATCCATACTGTATAGTCGGCTATAAAAGGCCTCGACATGAACATGTGAAACAAATTCAAAATGAGAAAACTAACATCCTAATTTATAATAAAACTATTTACGAAAAACAAATATAACAGACATGAACCAAGGACAACAACTGAACTACAGGCTCCTGACTTGTGACAAATATTGATAGTCACTTGGTTGTATGAATGTTTCTACGGACTCAGCATTTTACTCTGAGATAGTCCTACTGTATTTTACCCTGTGATAGTCAGGCTCTGTATTTTACCCTGTGATAGTCAGGCTCTGTTTTTTACCCTGAGATAATCGGGCTCTGTAATTTACCCTGAGATAGTCAGACTCTGTATTTTATCCAGAGATAGTCAGGCTCTGTATTTTACCCTGTGATAGTCAGGCTCTGTATTTTACCCTGAGATAGTCAGGCTCTGTATTTTACCCTGAGATAATCAGGCTCTGTATTTTACCCTGAGATAGTCAGACTCTGTATTTTACCCAGAGATAGTCAGGCTCTGTATTTTACCCTGAGATAGTCAGGCTCTGTATTTTACCCTGAGATAGTCAGGCTCTGTATTTCACCCAGAGATAGTCAGGCTCTGTATTTTACCCTAAGGTAATCAGGCTCTGTATTGTACCCAGAGGTAGTCAGACTCTGTATTTTACCCAGAGATAGTCAGGTTCTGTATTTTACCCTGAGATAGTCAGACTCTGTATTTTACCCAGAGATTATCAGGCTCTGTATTTTACCCTCAGATAATCAGGCTCTGTATTTTACCCTGAGATAGTCGGGTTCTGTATTTTACCCAGAGATAGTCAGACTCTGTATTTTACCCAGAGATGGTCAGACTCTGTATTTTACCCTAAGATAATCAGGTTCTGTATCTTACCCTGAGATAGTCAGACTCTGTATTTTACCCAGATATTATCAGGCTGTGTATTTTACCCTGAGATAATCAGGCTTTGTATTTTACCCTGAGATAGTCAGGTTCTGTATTTTACCCTGAGATAGTCAGACTCTGTATTTTACCCAGAGATAATCGGTAATAATGTAGCTTTGACATCTAGCAAAGATTTCTGCTCTTATTATTAGTTATCAAAGCCATGAACTTGCAGTGAGGGGCAATATTTTGCTCCATGTATAAATGCCTCACTGAATTTTAAATGAAGGACACCAATTAAAAACACTGCTACTTTGAAATGAAGAACATAAATAGTGCTGTTTCTTTGCTGATGTGTGGAGCAGGATCTGCTTACCCTTCCAGAGCACCTGAGATCACCCCCAGTTTTTTGTTGGGTTAGTGTTGCTGAGTCTTTAGTTTTCTATGTTGTGTTTTGTGTTTGTGTTTGTGTTTAGGTCTCTTTCTTTTTTTTGCCATGGAGTTGTCAGTTTATTTTCAACTTATGAGATTGAAAGTCCCATTTGTATCTTTTGCCTCTCTTTTATGGTTTTGTCTAGGTAGTGTAGGAATTGTATGTCATAAATCAAAACACAGATCTTACAAATCTACTGCATTTCAGCAAGTTTGTTGAGTACACTATGATTATAAATTTGTGATAAAGACAGTTTATAATGTGTCTTTATTTTTCTTATATTTTTCATTTTTAGGTATGACTATGAAAACTGTGAATCAGATCCTGCTAAAACATTGATGGACAATTTAAATAAAAAAGCTGATGATGGAAGTTTAAAAGGTCAAACTTTTTCATCAGGAGGAAAATCATACAAAGTAGCCATTACAGATAATTTTTCATATACAGACCCAATAGATAAAAGTGTCAGTAAAAATCAGGTATGTCCGTTATTTTCAAAATGGTATAGGATATATGATGTACTATGGCCAAACCAACAAAAATGAATTGTTCTTGGGATTTTTCTAATGAAAAGAGGGGCAGCGGGCGAAATATTTTGTTTTTCTTTCCATGAATCTGATCGAGCGAAAAACAAATTTTTGGTGTCTGACATTAAAATTTACAATATAAGCAGCATAACTAAGATTCAAGGGTATTTTTGTTTGTCATTTATGCATGTATCACATAAATTTATTGTTTTTATATGCGTGTTGTAGTGACTGAAGAGTCCTTCCTGTTTTAAGCAAGTTCAAAATTAATCGGAGCTACTAAGGAATTGCTTATACATCAATAAAGCAACAGGCGACACATTTGATATTAAAATAGTCTTCATGTTATTTAGAATAGCTTTAATATTTAAATACCATCAATATCACTTCCAGCTTTTAAAAAATCTGGCATTCATTAACTTTAGGGGACTTATTCCATATGAATAAATAAACCTTACCCTAGCACTAGCAATAGCCCTAAAACAAACACCTAAAACCGTTAAAGGAACCCTAGGCTACATTTGAAGAACAGGGCCCTGTAAAATAAATGAAGGCCAAAAATCTGTTGATCATGTTCAAAATAAGAATCTTTTTATTGAATTCAGTAACTCAACATGCCAACAAGGGCTGTTTCCCCACTTCCCGTTTGACACTGAACATTGAACCTCAATTTTCAACAATCTCTCTTCATATCTGCTGACTTTTTTCAAAAAACACACCATTTGTATCCGTCACTCAGATATGAGAAACTTATATCTATAAATACATATATTTGGATCGAGTCTTGGCTAATTTTCAGTTACATTTTATTTCAGGGTATAAGAATTATATTTGGATTGACTCTAGGCTAACCTTCTGTTTTATTTTATTTTAGGGTTTAAGAATTATATTTGAGGATGACTCTAGGCTAACCTTCTGTTTTATTTTATTTCAGGGTTAAAGAATTATATTTGAGGATGACTCTAGGCTAACCTTCTGTTTTATTTTATTTCAGGGTTTAAGAATTATATTTGAGGATGACTCTAGGATAATTTTCCGTTTGAGTGGAACAGGAAGCAGTGGAGCCACAATAAGAATGTATATAGAAGGATATGAGTCTGATGCAGCTACATTTACTTGTGATCCTCAGGTATTGTTACGAAACATTTCATTATAACAGCTAAGTTGGTGATCAATATTAGTATTGTAAAGATTTTATATCAATTCATCTCTTAGTTGATATTTACCCTTCACATAAGTTCCTGCCAAAATGTCAATAATGTTTGGGAATCATTGCATTCACCAGATATAAAGCCATCTTGAGTTAATGGTATGTTAAACATTAACTTAACCTGGAAAATTGTGTGTGTATTTGAAGGGGGAGGGGGTTAAAAACAAACAAAAACAAAGACACCTAATTTCAAGTTAGATTTGTCCTTGTTTTTGCCAAAATCTGCAATATTGATATTTCTGAATGAGAAGAGTTATCTCCCATTGACCATTACAGTATGTAGCTTTTTCTTACAATCTTTTCTTTTACATTTTCAGGATGTTTTGAAGCCATTGATAGATATAGCGTTAGAGATCTCCCAACTTAGAGAATTAACTGGCAGACAGTCTCCAACAGTCATAACATAATCATTAGAAATAGTTTTACAAGGACAATCTGGAAGTGTTTTGGGGGGCATTTTCTTAGCATAATATTATGTGGTGAATTTTATAGTGGCTATTTATTATTTAACACCAGAATAAGTACTTCTGTATTTTGGAGGATCAGAATGTGTTTTTGTATAATTGAAAAGAAAAAAAAATGCAATATATTTCATAAACGGAAACCTTTGAAAGCTTACCTTGTTGATAACAAAGTCTGTTGTCAGAATGATTGTGAGTGATAACCTGTATGCCATACCTATTTTGTTTTATATGTCAAGCTTATTTGCTCTGTTACAATTTTAAGTTTTTTCAGAATATTTTGTATAACTTGTTTTCAAAATAGCATTATTAATAACAGAATAATTTGTTATGTTTATATTATTATAAAATTAAAACGTTTTAGCAATTACTAGTATGGCTTATTCATAAAGATTTCATAAATTTCAACGCTTTAAAGTATATACTGGCTCAAGGTTATATGTGAAAGGCTAATGTCACAGCTGATACATGTATTAAAAGCATATTGGGTCATATCATTAAACAACCTTTATGAATCCAAGTATATCTTCATACTATTATTACATTGACTCAAATGTATGTGTTTACCTTGACTGACGGTCACCACTGGCAGGTTAAGATTACAACAAGATAATTATTTGAACATGGAATTCATTTTGTTTTTGGTTAACTGAAGCTGTAAAGAATGGTATTTTCTATGACTCTTGACTATTTGGGACAGTTATTTTAGAGTAAAGTACTGTTCTTGTACTAATTTTCATTGTATGTTCTGTTATTTAAAATCTTTCGTAGAAGCCCTGATTGGGATTAGAGAGAGGAATTAGATCTAAAAAAAAATTCTGAACTGAACCCAGTGGTTATCTAAATTCTTTTTTGTTTTGTTACTTAGAGAATTTGGTGTTGATGGCAGATCTTAGATAGTTTCTATTGTATTTATTTACTTTTTCTATAGACTCAGGATGATTTAGACGTTGACATATTGTATAGACACCTGTCTGTTTTATTTATTGACTTCTTCTATAGACTCAGGATGATTTAGACATTGACATATTGTATAGACACCTGTCTGTTGTATTTATTGACTTCTTCTGTAGACTTTGGATGATTTAGACGTTGACATATTCTATAGACACCTGCCTGTTGTATTTATTGACTTCTTCTATAGACTCCGGATGATTTAGACGTTGACATATTGTATAGACACCTGTCTATTGAATTTATTGACTTCTTCTATAGACTGGATGATTTAGACCTTGACATATTGTACAGACACCTGTCTGTTGTATTTATTGACTTCTTCTATAGACTGGGATGATTTAGACATTGACATATTGTATAGGCACCTGTCTGTTGTATTTATTTACTTCTTTTATAGACTCAGGATGATTTAGACGTTGACATATTGTAAAGAC
This sequence comes from Mytilus coruscus, assembly GCA_017311375.1. Taxonomy (NCBI): domain Eukaryota; kingdom Metazoa; phylum Mollusca; class Bivalvia; order Mytilida; family Mytilidae; genus Mytilus; species Mytilus coruscus. The sequence continues at coordinate 117,848,521 of CM029595.1, forward strand.
ACCTGTCTGTTGTATGTATTTACTTCTTCTATAGACTCAGGATGATTTAGACGTTGACATATTGTATAGGCACCTGTCTGTTGTATTTATTTTACTTCTTCTATAGACTCAGGATGATTTAGACGTTGACATAATGTATAGACACCTGTCTGTTGTATTTATTGACTTCTTCTATAGACTCAGGATGATTTAGACATTGACATATTGTATAGACACCTGTCTGTTGTATTTATCTACTTCTTCTATGGACTCTGGATGATTTAGACATTGACATATTGTATAGACACCTGTCAATTGTATTTATCTTCTTCTTCTATAGACTCAGGATGACACCTGTCTATTGTTTATTTACTTCTTCTATAGACTCTGGATGATTTAGACATTGACATATTGTAAAGACACCTGTCTGTTGTATTTATCTGCTTCTTCTATAGACTCAGGATGATTTAGACATTGACATATTGTATAGACACCTGTCTGTTGTATTTATCTACTTCTTCTATGGACTCTGGATGATTTAGACATTGACATATTGTATAGACACCTGTCAATTGTATTTATCTTCTTCTTCTATAGACTCAGGATGACACCTGTCTATTGTATTTATTTACTTCTTCTATAGACTCTGGATGATTTAGACATTGACATATTGTAAAGACACCTGTCTGTTGTATTTATCTGCTTCTTCTATAGACTCAGGATGATTTAGACATTGACATATTGTATAGACACCTGTCTGTTGTATTTATCTACTTCTTCTATAGACTCCGGATGATTTAGACATTGACATATTGTAAAGACACCTGTCTGTTGTATTTATCTGCTTCTTCTATAGACTCAGGATGATTTAGATGTTGACATATTGTATAGACACCTGTCTGTTGTATTTATCTACTTCTTCTATAGACTCAGGATGATTTAGACATTGACATATTGTATAGACACATGTCTGTTGTTGAAGACTGTATGCTGTCCTCTAGATGTCTTTTGATTATTTGTGTTAATGGTTGGATATCTCATGAAAGTATATCCCACATCTCCCATTTATTCATATTTGCTATGTAGACCACAACAAAAGCTTGTTAATAAGGTATAATTACTCTGAATTTCCACTCTGTAGTTACAAAGCACATTGTATATATCAGCATTATTTTGAATATCAGTAAATACACAAACATTCACTACAATTATTCCTTGACATTACTATGACAATGTCATTAACATTGTTATTTCATTTACCCGCAGTTTACTCTTGGAAGGCGAATGACATTTTATTGTGAAATGTTTTGAAAATATATTTAACAGGGGACTGAGATAATCAAATAAGATATTTTACAGAGACGTCACTATAAGTAATAACTATTTGTAAACTATTGAGATAACAAACAATCACCCATATTTTTCTTTTTTCAAAACCATTTTCTAAAAGTTAACTGCTTAGATTTTTTAAACTATGGTTTGGCTTTAAAACAAATCATAAAATACCTATTTTTCCATATAGATTCATTATAGATATCATTTTTGTTTTAGTTTCAGTTAATTTGAAAGTAGGTAGGTAAATGCACATGAGACAATGAAGCATATATACATCATACAGAAATTAATTTTAATGGGCTGTATGGCCATTTCGGCATCTTTGGTTCCATCAAGTTGCCTCTTTCCAAGACAAACCATAAGTAAATGAAATACTTTATTGAAGAGCTCTCATATAATATCATCTTCTGTCAAGTTTGGTTTATACGTATTGTCTCTACAGAATTCGTTATGTTATTCCACTTGATTCGCATGCTGTAGAAAATGTTCCTTACCTACTCCGGAACCAAAGACCGGTGCGAAGCATGTTTCAAGACGCACCCGGTATTTTTGTATGAAAATGGCGCAAACAATAAACATCATTCTGGAAGAGCTAGGTTTGGAAAGTGTCATACCTACTTTCGAGACAGAGAAGATTGACCTGCAGACATGCATGGCATTAAATGACACACAGCTGATTAGATTAGGCGTAAATACAATGGGTGACAGATTGAGGTTAAATGAAAGGGTAAGGTCGGAATTGAGCAAAGATGATGAGTTAAAAGAAAGTATAGTAGGGACTTCAGATTTGTCCTCTCGGTCGCAACCCACTTCATTAGCACGTGGAATACTAAGACAAAGAAATATCTTATTTGGTAAAAGAAAAATAATTCAAAGAAAAGGTCATCGTCCCTGGCGATTTTGATCGGATGATAACAAATCAGTCATCACTGCTTAACAGATAGCATGAATGTTCCTTACAAGGTGCTGACCAAGTGTTGTTACTTTGTAGCCGTTCCATCATCCAAAATGGCCACCAGTGAGGACTTCGTTTAACATAGGACCCTATGGGAAATGCATACAAATGACTTCTTTTAGAGAACCACTAAATGGAATGAAATAAAACATGGCATGAATGTTCCTTATGAGGTGCTGACCAAGTGTTGTTACTTTGTAGCCGATCCATCATCCAAGATGGCCGCCAGCGGGGGACTTAGTTTAACATAGGACCCTATGGGAAATGCATACAAATGACTTCTTTTAGAGAACCACTGAATGGAATGTAACAAAACATAGCATGAATGTTCCTTACAAGGTGCTGACCAAGCGTTGTAACTTTGTAGGTGATCAATCATCCAAGATGGCCGCCAGCGGGGGACTTCATTTGACAAAGGACCCTATGGACAATACATACAAATGTCTTCTTTTAGAGAACCACTTAATGGAATGAAACCAAACATGGCATGAATGTTCCTTTTGAATTGCTGACCAAGTGTTGTAACTTTGAAGCCGAACCATCATCCAAGATGGCCGCCAGATAGGGACTTAGTTTAACATAGGACCCTATGGGAAATAAATACAAATATCTTCTTTTAGAGAACCACTAAATGGAATGAAATAAAACATGGCATTAATGTTCCTTATGAGGTGCTGACCAAGTGTTGTTACTTTGTAGGCCATCCATCATCCAAGATGGCCGCCAGCGGGGGACTTCGTTTAACGTAGGACCCTATGGACAATACATACAAATGTCTTCTTTTAGAGAACCACTAAATGGAATGAAACCAAACATGGCATGAATGTTCCTTATGAGGTGCTGACCAAGTGTTGTTACTTTGAAGCCGATCCATCATCCAAGATGGCGTCAGAGAGGGACTTAGTTAAACATATGACCCTATGGAAAATACATACAAATGTCTTCTTTTAGAGAACCACTAAAGAGAATGAAATAAAACATGGCATGAATGTTCCTTATGAGGTGCTGACCAAGTGTTGTTACTTTGTAGCAAATCCATCAACCAAGATGGCTGCCAACGGGGGACTTAGTTTAACAAACTTAAGGACCCTATGGGAAATATATACAAATGTCTTCTTCTAGAAAACCGCTTAATGGATTGAAACCAAACATGGTATGAATGTTTCTTTTGAGGTGCTGACCAAGTGTTGTTACTTTGTAGCTGATTTGTCATTGTCCTTATAAAGTCATTTTCTACAATTTCAATGAATTTATTGGTAATTTCTGTAAACTTTACAAAAGTCTTCTGCTTTTGATTAAATTACAGGGCCAATATTAAACCAAAATAAAGCCTCAATCATTATTAGGATATCTGATTTTGTCTATTTTACATGATTTCCAAAACCAAAGTAGAATCAGGTGAGCGACACAGGCTCTTAGGAGCCTCTAGTTTTCTAGTCAAACCTTTGTTATCAATTGAATGATTTAGTAAGAATTTGTTATCAATATGAATAAATTTTGTCAAATTGGACAGTTGATTGGTTACCAGTTTGTAACACCTTGATAAAATTACTGTTATGCTTCATATTTGACTTTTACACATATGGTGTAAAATAATTGTTGTAACTTTGACACATTTCTTCCATCATAGATAGTGGCAGGGGATGATTTCGTTTAATGGAAATGCAAACAAACAACTTTTGAGTTGATTGATATGAACCATGAAATTATGTACTAGTATGAGACTTTATGTACAATGGTGTAGTTCATTTTGTAATATGGGTGCTGTCATCGTAGAAGACTGAACACATGGTTGTACATGTATTTGTATGTTTTCATGTGCTGTGAGCACGAGTGTGTACATACAGTGAATCCATACTCTGATTTTGTCAGTCAAAATCGAGGTCAAAACAATCTATGTTAGCGATCTTGTGGAAAATATCTTTAACAATAAAATCAAATGTTATAGAAATGTTCATAGCAAGGTTCTGACCAAGTGCATCCTGGCCAACACAGGCTATTACAAACTATAAGATGCTGAAATTTTAAAGATCAACTTGTGTTAATTTATCAACAAATTTAATTTCTTGTAATAATTTCCAAACACTTTAAATAGTCATTTATTCCAAAGTTTTCATGAGTTCGGTTGACTTCTCTCAATGCCTGTCTAGACTGTTCGTTGATTAAATGGCTAATTGGGGCAAATATTGGTCGGTCCCCTTCCTCTGTGTTATTCAAATTAATATGTCCTTCAAGTCCATACTCTAGTAATTCTGTTTCACTAAGTTGTATGCCTACTGGGTTTTGAAGTTGGCCAGATGACCACAAAATCAAAGGAGACGATTTAACTGTACGCATCCTATGACCAGCCCATGCTGTTTTCCACAGTTGAAGCCTTCTGTTTATCTCCCCTATATATATGAAATGTAGAGCTGCTAAATGCTGAAGTTTGAATGGATCTAGAATATCTTGATCTTCCATATAATAGAATAAGTTATAAAAATAACATAGGACACCCTCAAATATGTCCCTCCATAATCTCTCAATCCTTTGATTGATGTATTAAGGTCATCATCGTTAAGTTCTGAAAATGTACGTTTACTCAGATCAAACTGTGCCATTCTTCGATATATTGTACGTTCAGATACAAGTAAAAGCTCAGAATCTTTTCTCTTTCAAAATGTACCTATCAACATAACAATAAATAAACTGCTGACACAGATAATGTCAAAGTACCATCGTATAATGTCAAAGTACCATCATATAATGTCAAAGTACCATCGTATAATGTCAAAGTACCATCATATAATGAAAGTTTTTAACATAAGGCAGTTACGGCGTTCCATATGATTGGTTACCAGTTTGTAACACCTTGATAAAAAGATGTATTATCAGAAGCCTATCAACATAACAATAAATAAACTGCTGACACAGAGATATGTCTCACCTGTATATAATTTTGATAGTAAAATACAAATGTTGAAATTAAAATAGCAATACTTTAACATGTGAAATATGTAAAATATTCAAATGAACCATGACTGAGGGATAGGACTAAATAATCTCCATTGGATAGAGATGTGTCAATGCTTATACAACTGCATACCAAATATCATTGACTTTAACTTTAATGGTTCACCTGAAACAGAACTTATCAAAAACTTCAACTTTTGAACTAAGGAATTGTTTCAAAGTCAATAGACAATGACTGAGGGGGAAGGGCTATGTAATCTCAATAAAACTGAGATGTGCCAATGATTACACAACTGTATACTAAATATTATTGACTTACCATTAATTGTTCCTCTTAAACTGACCTAATCAGAAACCTTAACATTTACTAAGCAATTGTTTTAAAGTCAATATACCATGACTGAGGGGTGGGACCAAATAATCCACATGAAAATATGATTGATTGATTGTTTGTTGCTTAATGTCCAGTGGCAAACATTTCGTGCATGTTCAGGACGAGTGATGTGCCAATACTAATAGTAATACAAGTGCATACCATACCAAATACCATTGCTTTACTATCTGTGGTTCCCCTTAAACTATAAAATCTTAAATGAACAAATTGTTGACGCAGCCCATGCCGGAAACAGCAAGCCTAAGTCTCTCTTTTTGACTCCAGCAAGGTTGGACAAAAGGCATTACTACCAGACTTTATTTCAAAACGTAGAAATCTAAATATATTATATACCCACTGCACCGGATTCCAATCACCATGTCTGACTGTCCATTTCTCCCTCTATTCATCCAACAAATATTTTCGTCACATTTTACTCTGAAACTGCTTTACAGAATATTCATAGATGTCAGACGCTTGATAGTGATAAGATGTAATAAGGAGTGGGCACTTTTCAGATCTGTCATACACCTACTTCCTGTTTGTTGATACTTTTATTATTTTCAATATGTTGAATGAACTTTAGAAGCATCACATATTTCCCCAATACTGCTGAACAGAAGGACTTCATATTTTTCAGCAGCTCAACAATGATGAGTTGTAACGTGTGCACGTTTATGATCTGTCTGACACCTACTCTTTGTTTTCCCTATACTTTGAATTTTTAGTGGGGTATGCTTATCAGGACAACATGTGCATTCTTGGTGTAATTTCTTCAAACAAAAATTCAAACAGTTTTAAGAAAAAAAATATTCCGTCAAATCTGATTGGAGTGTAATCAGACCATGTCTATGTCGAAATGAATCTGTGAGATCTATATGGCAATGTACTTTCATGTTGGACAAACAACGTCATGCATTCATAATAGTTGCATCTTGCACAACACGATGTCAGATATATTTCTTTTTCACAGGATTCAAATGTACACGAACAAAAGATTTGGGATATACATCATTGAAACAATCAATACAATCAAATCAACAATACATAAAAACGAGAACAGATTTCTAGTTTCTGAATTATACAGTGTAATTAGATTCCGTAAAAATCATATCTTTGATACAAAAACAGTATGCCTGGGCTTATTATTATTACTCAGTTGGGTACTAATTTTTGTAGATTTCATGGGTATAGATACCATTGAATCCTCAATTTTAAGTGTTAAAAGAATACACATTTTTATAGACTTGTAACAGAGCTTATTCTAAAGCTATGAAAATACATTTTTCCAGAATCAATAAATTTTGTTACCGATGAAAATATTTTTAGCATTAACTTTGGGTTTTAGTAGAACTACTTTATTCAGAGCATCGGGTAAATACTTGATCTTTCAAAATTATTGCAAGAAGATGCAAATCACTTTGCCTCAACTTGAAATCTAAATTGGAAAAATTACAAAAGTTCAAACTTTTAAGTTTCACTCACTTAAATTGGCCGAAATCAGAACCTTATATGCAAAAGCAATTTGTTTGATTCACAAAATGTACACTAAAAATGTCGATTAAACCTTGGACATAATATTATATAATAGTCCCAGATTAAACTTTTAATTTACAGTTCATCACCACTTTTCAAATCTCTTAAATCCATTTTAAATGTACAAATCAAGAAAAAAAAACACCAGGAAATTGCATAAAGTCCTAAAGGACCATGTGCGTCAACAAGGTAAGCGTCTACGCATGCCTCACTGACCATGCGAATCCATACTCTGATAAAATGTCACAATAGGGAATAGTACACAATTGGTAAATTTATAAATCAGACGACTCCTGATATCTTTAAATCAAAACCTGCAAAAACATCGCTCGTGAGTTGAGACACCGTAACATCATATCAGCTAACCAATTCCTGGTGGCAAGTGTAAAACTTGTGTAGTGTCAATTTCAGTCGTTCAGGCTTTTCCTAATCCTGCTGGATCAGGAATTGCATTAGAAGCATACCGAAGTCGGTATTATTTGAACATGCACACCAGTAACATCAATATATAAATGCCAAAAGTTGTGGCAGAGGGTATGTTACTACTGAGAAATGAGAATTTGATAATTGGAAAACTGAAATTGTCAAGTTTTTCATATTTATCTTAGTTTGAAGTGTCCATCTAGGCCAATTTCTAGAAAAAAGGATAAAGATATGAAGCAAACCTTCTAATTTCCGTAGTATTATTTATTTTAATAGAAATACAAAGGATATGGGATATCCATCCATGACACAAAATCAGTACATGCACAGCTAAAAACACTGACACATAAAGTGACAAAACTTCGTCAATATACTAGTATCTGGAAGTAAATGGTTAAAGAACTTGGCAAGATGATTTGTTAAAGTCTTTGAGAAATTTTGTATAAATATAAAAACAGTAAAATGTCTAGTAAAGATGACAATGCGAGAGCTGATGAATAAAGTAAGGACATTACTTTTAGAGTAGAAAAATTATGGCAAACAAAAAAAAAAGGTGAGATAAAGCTAAAACAGCGTGTAACAGATCTCCAGCAAATAAATCTAACTTCCAGCTTCTATTTCCTAAACAAACAAAAATCAAGGGGGTCCACGTATATATTCGTTTCGTTGGACCTGCAGAACCTTAAAAAATCAATGGACAATGTTGGTACAATGCAACAAATGCATGGAATAGATTTGATTCCTGTCATTGCAGTGTACTATATATATAATTTCTAGATTTTGATAATTTTTATGTAGCGAATATTCCAATTGAACATGAAGAGACATTGTCTGTACTTCCAAGAGTGTCATCATCATATTCTTCTATAACAGTTAACAGTCAAATTAAAGACTTTCCTTCGTTTGCACAAAACATTCCCCCACGAAAGACACATTTTAATTTAGGGGACGACCATTTGATATTCGGGGGAGGGTGGTTTAGGGGGGGGATTTTTTTTCTGGATTGATAATTTATTTTCATCTGTTGCTACGCATTTTTTTCACGGCTTTGCCGCGCGAAAATTTATTTTAACTTTTGTATACATTTGTTTTCTGCATTTTTTGTTGCAGAATATTCATTTTTATCCTGTCTTGTGCAAAGTTATTATTTTCAATTCTTACCAGGCCAAGTTATTCATTTTCAAAATATCCTCTCCCCCCCCCCCCCCTGCTCGGCAATGACATGATTTATGACACACCCTTCTTAAATTCTCTGTTGATACATTTAGAAATTATCAAGGAACTAACGTTCCAACTCCCTTGGACAAAGTTGACCTTAGGTGGATTTGGCCGCTTTTGGTTTGGTGATATTGCTCAAAAAGTATTCAAGTGAGTTTAACATCCTTGGCTTTTTGAAAATTGAGTACAGTTTTTCCTAAAACACATTTTAATGAACAAGCAACTTCATGTTTTAGGTAAATTACTGATTACAAGGTATCGAATAGAATTTAAATATTGTGGAACACTACATGTACATATACTAGCATGGGTGAAAGATACACCACTCTTTGAAAAACTACAAGACCTTATTGACAGCAACATTCTGTTCTATTTCAAAGAATGATCAAGATCTTCATGAGATTATATCATTAGTTCAGCAACACTAAAATTCGATTGCATTTAAAAACATGAAGATTCATGTCTATTTCCCATTTCAGAGATTAATACTATATATATAAATAAGGAGATGTAGTGTGATTTCCAGTGAGTGAGTGGATATAAGCAATTATAGGCAACCGTACGGCCTACTACAGTGAGCAAAACCCATACCGTAAAGTCTGCTATAAAAGGCCCCTACATGAAAAATATGAAACAATTCAAATGAGAAAACCAACGGCCTGATTTATAACAAAACAGTTTACGAAAAACAAATATGACAGACATGAACCAACGACAACCCCTGAACTACAGGCTCCTGACTTAGGACAGGAACCTAAGGAATGTGGCGCGTTTAAACATGTTTGTGACCGCTCAACCCTCCCCTAACCTTGGGCAGTGGTGTAACAGCACAACATAAGATCAAACTGTAAAAATCAGTAGCAATTGGCTTAACTCAAGAGATCGGTAAGAGGCACAAAAACAATAGAAACAACGCACCGAAATAAGAGTACTCATAGTTACTGAAAGATAGTTCAAAGCCAATTACAACTAATAAATAAATCATATTCTCCCAGACTAAAGTAACAATCGGTAAACATCTAACGGATTTAGTGTAAAGACGTCATAAACAGTCTGAGAAACGCACCTTGTGCAATTTCAAAATATAAGTAAACATTTTCGACAGGATGTAGGATAATGAGTTCTCATAACTGTACATTTATAACAATAAATATTTAGTTGTGTTTTAGTTTTTCAAAACTGAATTAATGCTGGTACCAATAAAAACAATATTTTTAAGATTTTACTACTGTGTTAAATTGATTACCTTTTATCCAAAGGATCAATTAGTTTACATGGATCTATCTTAATTTACGGGCTTTATAAACAACATCACCGTAAAAATTAAGATGTGATATCCCGTTTTTTATAAGAACTCTACAGGAACAGCCAAACTTCCTAACCAAATCTTTGTATCTATGAAAGAATTTAGAAAAGATTTTTATCAATTTGTTGTAACGAAATCCCCGACTTAATGATATATCAGTTATACATAAATTTCGTTCATTGAAATCTTAAACGTGACTACCGACATGGGCATAGCGAACAAGTTGTGAGAAATACACACCGTAAGACGGAGTCAAGGGAACATCACAGTCAAAAAAGGGAAAAATTTACTGTTGGTAACGAAAAATCGTCTCTTTTGTCGTAAACTTTTGTATAGAGGTTCCCAAATGAAACTGAAATATCCAAATCTAGAAAAGGACAATTATTGCAATCTGTATTAGATTTATTGAAAGTAAATTTCAGTAAACTGCGGAAAATCTTGATTATATGAAGCAAAAATATTATTAATGTAACGGTAAGTGTTTTTAAATTTATCAATTAAATGTAATTTAAACGGAACTTTACTGAGTTTGGCCATACACTGCGATTCATAAGAATGCAGGAACAAGTCTGGTATTAAAGGGCCGCAATTGGTGCCCATAGGAATACCTACAATCAATATACACTGTATTGCCGAAACGTAAATAAATGTTGTCAGGAACAAAATTCAAAGCTTTACTCATCTCATCACAGTTCCAGTAAGTATATCTAGCATATTCCTCTTTTTTCATTACAGAAGAAGGCTTTATATGAGTTGCAGCAAATAAATTTGCAACCAGATCTTTCAAAAGGACCATTTAATTAAATAAGAGAACTTCTGTTTGATAAGTTGTGTGGTAGTGTAGTGTACAGAGTCGAAAAATCAACTGTCAACTGAATTGAACGGACCATCAAAAGCACGTAATTTATCCAAAACATCCAAAGAGTTTTTGACACTCCAAAAATAGTTAATTCCATCATTTTCATATGTTTTATTACAAAAATTAATAACTAGTTCTTAAATAGACGTAAGGGAACTCGTTAACAGTACAAAAAGATTACTCGTAGAACACTTACTAGAAGCTGAGATGAAACGAAATTTGAACGGGTTTTTGTGTAGTTTAAGGTAACCAATACATAGTTAAGCTGCGCTGTGGTAGTAACATGGTTATTTTCTATTTGACTCATTGTGGATCGCAAGGCCTTGAATGTAGATGAATGTATAATTTCATTCTTAAAGCCTCTTGAGTAACATTTACGTCATACCACTATCACATTATTGGCCAGGTGCATTTTCTTCCTGGTAGTCTCTTGGTATTGAGATGTTTACCAAATAAATCACAAGGCTGAATTGATTATTACCAAAGTCATGTGTCTCAGCAAATTTATTTTCATTGTCTTCTCTGGTAGACAAGAGGGCAGTTTCCAATATTAGTGTGTATGTAAGTGTAGTCCAAACTCTGTCTATCTGACAGTATACCAACTCTGGTTCATCGTGTGTCAACCTGTCTGTGTGTTGTTTATCTTTACCATGCTGTACCAATGGTACCCAACATTTTTGTTACCATAATAATTGGTCATTACTGTGATTCATCATCGTCTGTCTTCAGTTCTGACAGTCTGCCAGTAATGGGTCGGTCACATCGCCTGTCTACAGATTACTATGCTAGAGTTGTGGTTAATCGTCTGCCTGTGACGAGACAATTTTTTGTGTTCCACATGACAATGTGTCAGAGGAATGGTTCAATGTTAATCCACACGACAATGTACCAGGGGAATAATTCATCGTATACATGCCTTTATAACAATGTGTCAGTTTAGTGGTTCATCGGTAGCGGTTCATATCATGTGTGGGAATGACGATGCGTCAGTTGTGGGATTCGTCCTTTCTACATATGACATATATTTGTTTGAGATTTCTTTGATCTTCTTACGCTTAAATAATTATGTCAGCGAAATTGAGTGGTTCATCAACTGTCTATGTACCTCTGCTTACATATTGAATCTGTCTTTCTGCATGACTGTGAGCAAGTTGAAAGTTTTGTTGCGAGTCAAAATGTCAATGCATTATTCCAATGTCTTGAAAAAAAAAACGGAAATGTTATATTGACTCAATATAATACTTCCATGGTTAAAAATAAAAAAAAAAAAACGTGTCAGTTAAGTGGTTCACCGGCTATCTACCGATTACAATGTGTTAATTAAAAGATAGTTCATTAACGTTCTTTCAGTGGATTGGTTTAACGTCTGTCGACATAGCAATCCTAAAAAAAACGTGTGACATGGTAAGTCAACAAACATGCATGGGATATACCCGAGTGTGTTAATCAAGATGTCGTGTTCACTGATAATCATCTACGTGAATGTGTGATAGAAATGTGTCTGTGTAAATTGTGATACTAACGTGACTACATGAAATTTGACCGTTACGTGGTACATTTACTGATTTAAGGTGGCTCACCCCAATAAGGACCCCCAGTAGAATTTTTTATTTTCACTTATTTTGTAGATTTTTAATGCTGAATCCAAAAATGCAAAGAAAAAAGGGGGTCACCAGGCTCGTTTTCCCCTCAAATGGAAGCGAAATGTGCGATTTTGACCCTATTTCCAAACGTTTCCACCCTTTCAACAATAACGACTACATCAAATTCAAAGACTTTTAGAACCATGTCAGTATGATTATTACGTGAAAAAACAATTAAATTTGAAATGTAAACGTTCCCCTTGGTTGTTTTAGACTTTAAAAATCCTTTTATTTTCAGATTTATGTCTAAATTTTGCATTTTCTAATTTCAGTTTAAGGCTAAAAATATTGGTTAAATCGATTTTTCGTAAAATTTCCCCGGTAGATTTTTTTTAAAACGGATATGTCAAAGCTATGAACTTTTCGAGCATTTTAAGGTAAAATAAAATGGGGGTCACCAGGCTTTTAAAAAAGTTACGAGCTTTTGTTTAACCCCTCTATCCCATGAGGTCTGATTTCAATGCACTCCATTAATTACTTTCTTGTGAATTTTTTATTTATGTCTTTAAATAAATAATGTTTGTAATTATATTAATGGTCGATAGCTGAATATAAATGTGATTAACATTTTACTGTTTGTTATAAAAAAGCGAAATTTTGATTATTTTGGTGAAATACGGTAATTTTGTCTGGCGCGAGTTGCTTCCCTCTAATTTGGCGCCATAATCGGACAACAGAAATTTCAGGGTCGCCATTGCTGAGCAGCATACTTCACTGATAAATACGACCATGTACATGAATAACAGACATAGTGGCGAATAGACAGCGATGAAGGTAGAGTCATTACATAAGAAAACATAGATTTTAATATATTAGACAGCCAAATGTTATCAGTATCACGAAAATACAAAGTGGGGGCTATCTCAAAATACTCGCTACTGTAGAAAATCACTGCGGCTGAAACCTTGCATGGGCTAAATTTCTGTTCTATGTATAATCGTTATGGCTGTATCTTATTTATGTGTTTACTTGACCCTTAACCTGTTAACTGGCAAGTTGTGAACATGTATAGCCTGTTTTGAAAAATATCCGTGTCAACCTGTACGAAAAAATCCAGGTGAATTTTATATGGATTCCAGGCGGATTTTTAGAGGAATCCATTTAAGGTCCCCTTTACGCCAAGAATCTTTCTTACATGGGTTCCAGGCGGGTTCCAGGCGGAATAGAGCCGAAATATGCAAATTTATCCGCCTATCTTAGGAGGAAAAAATCCGTCTTATAAAAGGAAATAAAGCACTTGAAAATATTCCACCTAAAAGGCGGAAAATATTTCAGCCTATAAAGACAGAAATAATTTCTGCCTATGAAGGTGAACATTTTGATAGTCAAAGGCTTTTCCATTTTTACAATTAAAAACTACTTCTTAAATTTGATAAAATTTTCATTTCTTTACAATTTCTGCATCACTTAACATTATAAGAGTCACAATTAATGTTTCAATGTCTTTTAAAGTTTTTCTGTCCAAATTCTTTCTTGCATAGCTAACTTGCTCTGTTATACAGCATCAATTACTATAATGACACTCCTGCATACAACTGTTGTTTTTACATCAAGCATTGACATAATCTGAAAAATGTAAATTAAGGCATACATTAGAAAACCAAATGCAATTGTAAGGTCAGTTCAATAAATTTACCAAATTTTCATGGTGCAAATTCAATCGTCTTTATTTAACAGATAATCTGCAAGCTGATAAAAAATATCCCTTACTATAGCTAAACAAAATTGCATGCTGAAAGCAGAATTTTGAACCATGTTAAAAATGATTTTAAATGCAATATATCATGTTTAAACTATACAACGAATGTGTTTTAGGAATAAAAATAGGCAAAATCAATATATAATAAAACATGTAGCTGTACCAAGAGACGAAATACATGTACATACCAATAGCTTTGGCTAGCTGATGTTTTTAAAGGTGCACTCTTTTGCATTTGTCATGGCTTTTCTTGAACTCGCCTGTCACCTTGGATGTCTGATGTCAGTGCAACAACTTAACCATCTGTAAAAATCAAAACATGAATTATAAAGTATTATTCATAAAAAAAAATGCAGTTCAAAATTTAAATTAAAAAAAAAATCTATTTTCACACGCGTAATTTTGGCACAACTTTTTGGAACTTTTGGTCCTCAATGCTCTTCAACTTTGTTATTTATTTGGCCTTTCAATTATTTTGATTTGAGCGTCACTGATGAGTCTTTTATAGACGAAATGCACGTCTGGCCTTATATAAATTATAAGCCTGGTACCTTTGATATGTATTTATTATAAAGTGTGTTGAAATTCTTAGTTACATAATTTGTAAGGCAATCATTTTTTTAGTTGTAAATAAGGACATTTTTGGTAGATTTATAAACTCCATTTCAAGGAGTTGTAGCAACCAAATTTCCGCCATCAGTCTTTTATAAGAAACAATGTGAATCAGCAAGCAACATAAGGCAGAAGGTGGTAATTTAGCTTTACAAATATATTTGCATTTGGATTGATAATGAAAAAAGGATCGCCTTATATCTAAATCGTATCTTATTTACACCTTTGTAAAAGTATGTAGACATTTAATTAATTCCCAAATGAAGGTTAAAATATATGATATATTTATATTTTAAAACATTAATTTAAATGATAAAAAACTTACCAATTATAATGACTTTCCATTTAAACTGTAACAACACATATACGTTTTGTAGAATCTCCATCCAGTTCATTTAAAACAACAGTAATGTTTTTAGTATAACACCAACATCTTGATCAATATGCCAGAAAACAATAATGTTAGAGTCATCTCCTTAATCTGGTAACTTTTCTAGGTCTTCCACTTGCTTTTTTATATCCTCTGCCTTTGACAATAACATAATGAAACAAACTTTTTCTCAATGTTTGCACAACAGCACCAAAATTTGAATCTGTGTAGCTGTCATGTGACCTGTGTGTATTTTCCTTGGCACTGCTACATTTGCATGGTCAGTTGGGGCACCATAAGGATTTACTTAGTACAGTAACTTAGTATAAAATTCTAAATTCATACGTAATATTCATAACTAGACAGGTCATAAACATATTTTGTTTATGAATTATGAAACATTCATGCAGATTCAAGGCTTATATATGATTCAAAGATAAAAGTATATCATAAGAATCATTTCACATTGAAAAAAGTGTACACAGATGTTCCTATGTGTGGCCCCATTCTGAGACTGAAGTTAATCCCAGATGTTATTTCAGCAGGTGGCATAATACACAACCAGAACAGATAAAATGTTATGGAAGGACTATGTGTAAAGTAATTAATCGTTAAATAATTTGTATTTTAAAGGGATGAGGTCCAGGGCAATCATAATCCCTTTTAGAGATTCTAGAGATTATAATTTAAAAAAAATATAATTATAATGACACACTTTTTAATATATATATATAATATATATAATTTGGATAATTCTTTAAAGTTTTTTAAAGAAATTCTATATAATATCAATATTTTGGTGTCAAAAGATTAAAAATTGGGTACAGATAAAAAAATATCAGTCCATCAAAAAATGGCCTTGCTAAGTTGTAATATATTGGGGCTTCAAGGAGACAAGATAAAGGGAATAGTCATTCTTTTGAAAGATCTTTGATCTAAGGAAATAATATATCCTCTAAAAGATAAATTAGTGAATACTTTGAATTCAATAATGATAGATTTAAATAAATTATATATTTTTTCTAAGTATATTATGCTCTTTTTCTGCCTAACAAATTTGAACAAAAATTTTCCAAGTACAATTTCTGGCTATAAATTTGAAGAAATATTCTAAGTCCAATTTCCACCTAACAAAATTGAACAAAATCCATTAAGTCCAGCATTCCGCCTTTTATATTTCTGTTGCTACAGAATTCCTGTTAACTTAACAGGAAAAATGTAAACATTTCGTCTAAGGTTTATAATTATTCAGACGGATTTTTTTCTTTATTCCATGTCCGCCTTAAATCTGTCTAAATAATTCAATCTTTAAGCGGATTCCGCCTGGAATCCTGCTAAATTAAAGCGGAATCCACCTAATATTTTCATACGGAAACAGTCAAAGAGGAGGAGGGATGGTCATTTTCAGCATCTGCGCTACCGTAAGCGTCAAATGAGTCTTGATTATATATCGTCATTCGTAAAATTTAATTTCGTATCCACGTTAGGGTCAAATGGAGTAAAATATTTATCGTTAACATCTATACTGACTAGTAATGTGGGTACCCCATAACTTCCCTCGGACAGGGGTTCATGATTCCCTCCCTATCCCCAACTCCCATTTCCTTCCTTTACTCTAAAATTTTCTCCCTAACTTCTACTTCCATCCCCTTGCTCCAAGACAAAAAATGGCAAAATATATTTCCCAGATAATTCATCCCTCCCTCCCCTCTTTTCGAATTCTTGTCCATTCATCCAAAATCATGTTTGCTCCAATTCACGTTCATCCTTTTACATTTGCACCCTGAGTCTGTTTGTACCCTTCCTTTAATCTAAATCATGCTTTTGTTAGTATAGTTCTATAACAGGATAAAATATAGATATATTAAGTTTATTTTTATTGTTTTAAAATAAAGTGACTCATACAGGATCAAAGGGTCTTTTCTATTTATAATCTTCATAAGATTTACTTCTACCAAACTACTTACTTTTATTTTCACTTCAGACCAGGCTAACTAACGGACCTGCACATGATACCCCCTTTTCCCGCTTCCTGATCCCTCATTCCAATGAACATTCCTTACCCATGTCCACCCGATCAAGGGGTTCGATTGTTTTGTTTGTTTTCTTGAGAATATAAATGGCCTAATTTGTAAATTATAACCACTATAGTACGATGCAATACATTTTATTGATGGATTCGTCTTGATCACAATTTGTTTACAATTAAACATCCCCCTCGTCTCTCTTTGGTATAAGATATTTCATAACATCAAGTATCAGGTTTAAACATACACGTGTAGGGCTTATCTTGTTTACCAAATAACACATACATTTGAGTTGAAAAATTCATTATTGTTTTGTGCTTAGTATTTTATATACAAAATTGGTATATCCATATTCCAAACAGGGTACAAGACACCTCAGCATAATTTGGTTGACGAGGAGTACAAATGTAGCTCAGCTGCATTTCAGAATTTTAGGCAGAGAAATAACTTGTCCCTGGCAGCGAAACAGCATGCCCGAAAAGTCTGTATTCAACATATAAAACAAAATCACCATTTACACTTGCTGTCCATGTAATTTTATTTTGTTTACTCAATATTGTTGCCAGAAATTCTTCATTTTTACGCCGTAGCGGAGGGGCATTAAGTTTTAACTATTGTCTGTCTGTACGCACGTCCCAAAATTGGTTTCCGTTCTCTAACTTCAGTTTGCCTCAACCAAATGTTATGAAACATACAAAATGCTTATTACCAACAAACACAGATCAAATTTGAATTTTTTGGTGGTGTCACTTTTACTGTTCTAGAGTAATGCCCTTTACAAATGGACAAATTGCTGAAATTTTTGTTTCCGTTCTCTAACTTTAGTTTGCCTCATCCAAATGTTATGAAACTTATACACATTACTTATTACAACAAAACTCAGATCAAGTAAAATTTGGGTAGTGTCACTCTTACCATTCTTTAGTTATGTTCCTTTGTAACTTTATATGCAAGCGGGCATCATCTGTGTCCAATGGACACATTCCCATTTATTTAAAATATGAATTACATTATGCTTTTAAATGTCAATCATGGTTGATTTTCGGACAGAATTACTCGTGACATTTAATTTCAGGCTTCAAGTACATGTGAGAGGAAGGAGTGATTTGTTGTGAAAGATTCTGGAATGTTCAACTTTACTTGGAAACTATTGGCAAAGTACTGACAGAATTTACAGGAGAAGCCAGTAACATCTTGTCTTGCAATTGGGAATGATATGTAAAGTGCTGAAACTTAAGAACAACATTGGAAGCCAAGATCAAAAATACTTGGAACTACATGTATAATCAAAGTACTGTCAGAATCCATATGAGAGAACCCAAGATCATCTACACTTGGTGTTTATATGCAATGTGTTGTCAGAATCCACTTAAGAAGCCAAGATCAACTATAATTTGGAACTATATGCTTTAGTGCTGTCAAAATCCAAGATCAAAAGGACCTACTTTACCTACCTGTCCCAATGATGAATACAGATCATGAGTCTTATAAAAAACACTGAAGAAAAATATTGATATAAAATAATGAAAATATAGAGCTGATCAGCTAATGATTGTACATGTACATGGTGTATACATGTTATCAATTACTAGTATATTGATTTTAACAATGCTAATAAATGTTTTATAAATTTGATCTCAGACATTTGAGGAATAAAAATAAAAAATGTTTCAAAAAATGAATTTTAATAGAGCTGAATTAATTTTTTTTTTTTTGCTGTCTGTAGTGAATTTTGCTGCAAACACAATTCATGATATGCAAACTGCAATATATGCAGTTGTCTTTAATACAGAAGGTAGCTATGATATTTGTAAATTTTGGAAATCATAATACCAAGTGGCAGTTGTGGTAAATGCACATGCCTTTGCCTCATCTTTTACCTCACCAACCCCTGACCTAAATGGCCACTTGAAATATTTTACATCATTTGGCATTTGTTTTCCATCCATGTGCTATTCAGTTTCTATTTTAAAAGTTATATTTTCTGGATAAAAGGAGAAATAAAATACAGTTTTGTTCAATGAGACAGCAACCAAACAAAACAACCAAAAGAATTATATATTGTCAATGTCTGGGAAAACTTGTGTCTCACTATTAACTGACAACATTTTTACCTACTGTAAATTCAGAAATTATTATGCATTTATTATTGCGATTTTGATGAATGGACTAAATTGCGAGTTTAATTATTGTGATTACAAAAAAAATCTGCATAAAGATCTATAATTCAGTTATCAGAATTCAAGTTCTTATTATTGCAATATTCACCCTGTCGCATTATTTGCATTAATAAAAACCTCACAATAATTTCTAAATTTACAGTATCACAATGATCCAGATAAATATTGTTTGTAAATTTAGATATGCACTCAGATTGATTCAGATTGCTACAAAGATCTCAACCTCAGTTCATGGATCAGTGATCAAGGTTAAAGTTACCTGATTAGGGTTGTTTATCAGATACTGTTTGTAATAGGTCATTTGTCAATGTCATGTGTTTGTGTTTTTTGTCTTTTTTTTTCTAATACTTAAAGAAATAGTACATGTAGTAGATAAACTATATGTATGCAATGATTCACAAATGTAAGGAGTACATGTCTGTCTGGCAGTTGTCATTGACCACATTTGCATGGTTCATTGGTCAATGGTAAGTCCTCTTTAACATGCTACATTGTGTAATCAATAGGTTATTCTATTTGGTGTATGGTATGATTATTAAATGTATATATTGAAATATTAAGTAAAAGATATGATATGATTGTAAATGAGACACTCCACAAGAGACCAATTAACACAGAAATAAACAACTATATGTCATCATACAACCTTCGACAATGAGTAAAACCTATACTGCATAGTTGGATATAAAAGGCCTCAAAATGACAAATGTACAATTTAAAACAATTCAAATGAGAAAACTAACGGCATGATTTGTGTACAAAATAATTAATGAAAACAAATATGCCTGTCTTGCAGGGTCTATCTGAACTTAACCTCATGTTCATGGTTTTGTCTGTTACTGACATAATATATATATGTTTCAAAATATTTGGTTGATGGAATGATTGTAACAGAGGCGGATTTAGGGGAGGCCCATTGGTTGATCATATAGGGAATCACTGAAGCATGACTGGAGCAGGCCTCTCTTAGGCAGTCAGCTCCCCTTTTCATGAAATATTCTGGTTCCGCTACTTTGTAAGGCTGGCTTGGATTGGTTTATCTGATCATTTTCATGATCATTGATAATATTAATTTTTTCTGATACTTTATCTTTAGGAATATCAACATAAAACCAATCATGAATGATGATTAGTAAAGCAGGTGAGACATTTCAGCTTGTGCACTCTTGTTAACACAAAAAATATATGGACTGCCACTAGAAAATGAATGGACAATGCATGCTTGGTATGGACAAAATTCCTCCTTTTTACCTTACGAAGCTGCGTATTTAACTCCGGGGGCACTTCCTATATTCAAGGTGATAGGACGTGCCGTTGGAATAGGTCACCTTTTCAAGCTTGAAAATATGTGAAAAGGTCGGGAAAACTTTCAGAAATATATGATAAGGTCAATATAGTTTCCATAACTTCTTCGTCTGTCATCTTTCTTGGTGTTCCCGGGTGTGATTTTATCAACCAATTTTTCTTTTTTGACACTTTGGTATTCTAGTCTTACATTACACTACATGAAACCCAAGCATTATAGGGACCCCGCGGCACCCTCTATCAATTAAGTATTGAAGTAGCCATCCCCCGATCGAGTCCTATATACAAGGTAATAGGACGTGCCGCTGGAATAGGTCACCTTTTCAGGCTTAAATATATGTGTATAGGTCGGAAAAACTATCAGAAATATAAGACAAGGTCAATAAAGTTCTCATAACTTCTTCACTGTCATCTTTCTTGGTGTTCTCGGTTGTGTTTTTATCAACCAATTTTTATCTTTTGACACTTTGGTACATTACACACCACATGAAACCCAAACAATATGGGAAAAGGTTACATTTTTACGGCAGCGCCTATCAATTAAGTATTGAAGTCATATTTCTATACCCATGTTAACCCTACGATATGAAAATAAGGAGATGTGGTATTATTGCCAATGAGACAACTATCCACCAAAGTTAAAATTTAAAAGTCAATATTAAAAAATGTCATCTCCATATTATCACCATAGGCCGGTAATTACGTTTCTTTGCAGCTAGCAGGTGGGTCAAACCAGTGTTCACACATCATTAAAAAGTTGTCATACATATTTCTTGCCGCAATGACACACTCCACTTTATTTTTATACGACCGCAAAAAAATTTTTGTGGTCGTATATTGGTATGACGTTGGCGTCGTCGTCGTCGTCCGGCGTCGTCGTCGTCGTCCGAAGACGCATTGGTTTTCGCACTCTAACTTTAGTTTAATTGAATGGATCTCTATGAAATTTTACCAAAGGTTCAATATCACAAAGGAAGGTTGGGATTGATTTTGGGGTTATGGTACCAACAGTTAAGGAATTAGGGGCCAAAGGGGCCAAAATAAGCATTTTTGTAACTTCCAGACATAACTTGTGTGTTAGTGTATGGATCTCTCTGACATTGTACCACAAGGTTCCATATCACACAGGGAATGCTGGGATTGATTTTGGGGGTAATTGCCTCCAAATTTTAGGAATTAGGGGCCAAAAAAGGGGCAAAAAACAAGCATTTTTCTAGTTTCATGACAATAACTTGTGTGTAAGTGTATAGATCTTTCTGAAATTGTACTACAAGGTTCCATATCACAAAGGGAAAGCTGGAATTGAGTTTGTGGGTAATTGCCTGAAACGTTTAGGAATTAGGGGCCAAAAAAGGGGCAAAAAACAAGCATTTTTCTAGTTTCATGACAATAACTTGTGTGTAAGTGTATGGATCTTTCTGAAATTGTACTACAAGGTTCCATATCACAAAGGGAAAGCTGGAATTGAGTTTGGGGTAATTGCCTGAAACATTTAGGAATTAGGGGCCAAAAGGGGCCAAAATAAGCATTTTCTAGTTTCAGACAATAACTTGTGTTCAAGTGTATGGATCTCTCTGAAATTGTACTGCAAGGTACCATACCTCAAAGGAAGGCTGGGATTGAGTTTGGGGTGATGAATCATAAGGGTTCAAAAATTTGGGGGTTCTTTTTTCCTTTTTTTCTTTAAAATTTTCCATTTTAAGTTGGTTATTTCTGATTTATATTTAAAAGCAAATAACAATGATATGGCAGGAGATACACACCTAACAGGATGTGTAAATTATTATATAATAAGTATTGTGCAATAGCAAGAAATTTTCAATTGCACAGTATTGCGCAATAGCAAGAAATCGTCAATTGCACAGTATTGCACAATAGCAAGAAATATCCAATAGCACAATATTGCGCAATAGCAAGAAATTGTCAATTGTACAGTATTGCACAATAGCAAGAAATATTCAATTGCACAGTATTGCGCAATTGCAAGAAATATTCAATTGCACAGTATTGTGCAAAAGAAGATACTTTGTATAAATTGCTTATTTCTTGACCAATTTCAATGGGGTTTTATTCTTGAACTCTTGGGGTTCTTTAATATGCTGAATCTAATCGTGTATTAAGTTTTTGGATTTTGGGCCCCGTTTTTAAATTGGTCCACATTGAGGTCCAAAGGGTCCAAAATAAAACTTTGTTTGATTTCATCAAAAATTGAATTATTGGGGTTCTTTGATATGCCGAATCTAACCGTGTATTTAGATTCTTAATTTTGGTCCCGTTTTCAAATTGGTCTACATTAAGGTCCAAAGGGTCCAAAATTAAACTTAGTTTGATTTTAACAAAAATTGAATTCTTAGGGTTCTTTGATATGCTGAATCTAAACATGTATTTAGATTTTTGATTATGGGCCCAGTTTTCAAGTTGGTCCAAGTCGGGTCCAAAATTAAACTTTGTTTGATTTCAACAAAATTGAATATATGGGGTTCTTTGATATGCTGAATCTAACCATGTATTTAGATTTTTGATGTTTGGGCCACGTTATCAATTTTTCCACATTGAGGTCAAAAGGGTCCAAAATTAAACTTTGTTTGATTTCATCAAAATTGAATTTTGGGGTTCTTTGATATGCAGAATCTAACCGTGTATTTAGATTCTTAATTTTGGTCCCATTTTCAAATTGGTCTACATTAAGGTCCAAAGGGTCCAAAATTAAACTTAGTTTGATTTTAACAAAAATTGAATTCATAGGGTTCTTTGATATGCTGAATCTAAACATGTATTTAGATTTTTGATTATGGGCCCAGTTTTCAAGTTGGTCCAAATCGGGGTCCAAAATTAAACTTTGTTTGATTTCAACAAAAATTGAATATATGGGGTTCTTTGATATGCTGAATCTAACCATGTATTTAGATTTTTGATGTTTGGGCCCCGTTATCAACTTTGTCCACATTGAGGTCAAAAGGGTCCAAAATTAAACTTTGTTTGATTTCATCAAAAATTGAACTCTTGGGGTTCTTTGATATGCTGAATCTAACCATGTATTTAGATTTTGGATATTGGACCATAATAGGTGAATGTCCAATTTAAAATTTTTAAGTTCTTAGACCACATTCATTCTGTGTCAGAAACCTATGCTGTGTCAAATATTTAATCACAATCCAAATTCAGAGCTGTATCAAGCTTGAATGTTGTGTCCATACTTGCCCCAACTATTCAGGGTTCGACCACTGCGGTCGTATCAAGCTGCGCCCTGCGGAGCATTTTATTTTAAATCAAAACTTTCCTTATTAGCTTCCCTTTGAAAAACGCATGTCAAAAGTAAGACAGAAGTTAAAGTTTGCCAATATCACCGACTAATATAGCGTCACTGTGTACTGGGCGGAGTTTTAAAATTACAATCCCAACTTTTCCTGAACCTAGTAAGTAGTATAAATTTTGTTTATATATAATGTCTTTAACTGGTAGTGTTTGGAACTGCCCGGTAGACTGCGGATGTGTGTCCTAGGTAAAATCCCGACTTTGTCAAACCAAATATTTTGCGCTTCTCTGCAAAGCATGCGGTATTTAGGATAATAGCATATATCGATATATAAGGTCGGAATACTAGTAAGGTCCCGGTTGCTATTGACCAATTTTCATCTGCATGATCAAAAGTTGAGAACTGCAAATTATTGAAGTGTCCGGTTTTTTTCTGCGTAAAAAAATGTGTTGCTCGAGTTCCGTTAGTCTATTATAATAACTCATTCTTAATCAATTATTTTAGTTTTACGCTGATATTTTCTTTTTTCTTTTTTTTTTTTTTTGAATGCAAACTCTGTTGGCATATTGATAGATACAACAGAAAATAGAAAATTAACAAATAGCAAAATAAGTAAAAGGAAAATATCATAAATAGAAAACATTGGCCCTGAGGTCTCATGTTATAGGACTAGAGTTCCAAAATCATAGAATCATGATACGAGAAAATTTGTTAGATATTTTCGTGACCATTATTTGATAAAGTATATAAATCTTTAAATAAAATGTTATGTGTGACGGTCAAGTATTTAGTCTTTGTTTGAAAATTGTAAAGTCCAAATTTTTTTGGAAAATAAAAATACTTAACTATTATCAAAATATTGCATGTTAAAATATTTCACATACTCCGGAATTGTTATGTTCAAAAATTTTTGGCAAATAAAAAATACGTAACTATTATCAAAATTTTGCATTGGGGAAAATATTTCACATACTCCGGAATAAGATCCTACCAATACTTGGAAATGAAGATATTTCAAGTAAAAAAAGAGATTTATGACAGTAACAAAATGTTATAATACGCCAAACGGATAAAACGGTTAAAAGCTCATTAGAGCTTATGTTGACTTTGTTTGTATACTTTGCCGACTCTAAATAAAGCTTATTTATTATTATTTATTTATTTATTATTTATAATAGCGTTCAGATGAACCCCGATGCCTTTATACTATAGCATACTATATGGGTTTTACTCGTTTTTGAAAGCCGTCCTTTGTTTACGGTTAAACATTGCGTCATTGGCAAAATATTTTCATATATATATACTAATACATCTAAAAGACATCTTTTGATATATTCAACCAGTATTTAAATGAAAATAGGGTGCGAACGGATCCAAGGGGCGAACGTGTAGGGTGAGAATGTGTTTTTGGAGCGAACGCACCAGATACCGTCGTACATGTCAATATTTATATTTTCTTTTTTTAATGTTATGCTTTAATATATCATGTATAATTCTGTCCTTTTATGTGAAAAATGAACAAACCACTCTGTAGTTCTGACCGGACGTATTTCCTGTTTTGTAGAACGTTTTCCTGTTTTGTAGAACGTTTTGCATGGTTTGTTGACATCGGGAAAGGGTGCTTTCATATACGCCCGCGTTCTAATGTCGTCAAAACTATTTTTGAGAAAACCCTCAAAGCGATCGTTTCAAGGCGCTCGTCGTTAGAAACATGCGTTAAAATATGCGCACTGTTAAAGGCCGAGCCACCTTAAAGGGTATTAGCTGTCAAATTCATGTTCAGCGATTTGACTGAAATTCTCATATTTGATTTATAACATACTAAAACGTATATCTTAATTACTTAAAGTCTAAAATAAACAGTTATAACTGTGTTAACATTGTTATAAAATAACCAATGCATGGACTCGATAATATGTATCGACATTTCGTGTGTATTTTTGTCTAGTCATCATCTAATAAACCATTGAGATGACCTCGATCGAAGAATGCCGACGGTCATAAACATAAATATAAATATAAATAGATAGCGACCACGTGCTATTAGATTTTTCTAGGTCTGTTTGATTTCATCTTGTAGGTTAAAAGGTATGTTTATTATCGTTTTTACCTGTATAAGAATGATTTTTTTTTGTGAATCGAGTCAGTCAACCAAATGGTTCATCTTTGTTTCACTTTCAATGTTGACATTCTTTTCCTTTTGATAGCTGAATACATGCGTAATCCATCTCTATCAAAGGGTTAAATTGAAGGTTAGATGTATACGGATTAAATGAGGTCGAAATATTCACTTGCAAGTGAATAATTCATCAGCGACGTTTCTTAGCTTATATTAACAAAATTGAACCAAATTGGCTGCTAAAAGCGAATCATTATTTTACTATTTCACTTTCATTAATGACTGAACAAAAAAAAAAATCATATTTTATTTTTTTTTATCCCGTAGCTAACGACCCTTTAATACTTGAAACAAAACAAAAATCGTATTTTAAATTTTTGTCTAATTCGTAGCTAATACCGCTTTAATAATAATGTAGTATAGATTATGATAACACACCAACTGTATCTTTAATTTACACCAAGATGTCGTTAAATGAAATTGGAAACCCTGCATTTATCATGCTTTTCAATAACATATAGTCAAATCGATGAAAGACCGAAACCTCCCAAATTATTGAAAACTATCATTCTGCATCGACAATAATATCTTGGTGTAAATTAGAAACACTGATTCGGGTGAATGTCCTCAAGGTGTATCTAATACTATGTGGCGCCGTATTACTTTTTATTCCTTATTTTTCTGATATCAAAAAATGATTTTCTGATATCAAAATTTAATTTTTTTTATATCAGGAAATCTATTTCTTGATATAAAAAATTGAAGAATATTTTCTGATATCAAAAATTCGAAATTCGAGTCCCATCCACTGAAAGATAATATATTGAAGCTTTTAGGAATTATTCTAAAATATAATATATTTACTTTTGTGTCCAACACTTAGAATCCCAATCGGCGGAATAGTCCTAAGAATTTACTAAATACTGAAAAATGTTTTACAAAGCATGACACATCGAAACAAAATACTGATGTGTTCAAGATTTAGATCCGATGGCTGGATGATGATATTCAGGTTCAACTGACGTAATACACGATCTTTTCACCTTATATATCTAATACAATACATACCCTCCTAAATTTTACATACCAACTTTTTTGACCGTGAGTCGTTTTAATACAAAGACAAACGCTCCCAAAATGAAGGTATTTTAGATATAAAAACGTACATCAAACCTACTGAAACTTTTCAATACTTCACAGAAAAAGCTCATATAAATTAAATGTATTTAACGGATTTATGCAAGGCGCGGTCCATAAGAAATACTAGCAGTCTTCAAAAGACGTCTCTTAAAAAGACGAAAAGACGAAGTATTTGAAAATACAAGACATGCATTTTTAGCTCACCGTTCCGAAGTAACGGTGAGCTTTTGCCATCACTTGGCGTCCGTCGTCGTCCGTCCGGTGTAAAACTATTTCAAACATCTTCTCCTCTGAAACTTCTGAACCAATTCCAACCAAACTTAAGCTGAATGATCCTTAGGGTATCTAGAATGAAGTTTGTGTTTTATTTTCTGTTTCGTAAAAAAACATGGCCGCCATGGCTAAAAAAAGAACATAGGGGTAAAATGCAGTTGTTGGCTTATAACTCAAAAACTAAAGCATTTAGAGCAAATCTGACAGGGGTTAAACTGTTCATTAGGTCAAGTTCTATCAGTTCCGAAATTTTCAGATGAAGCTAACAACCCTTTGTTGGGTTGCTGTCACTAAATTGGTAATTTTAAGGAAATTTTGCAGTTTTTGGTTATTATCTTGAATATTATTATAGATAAAGATAAACTGTAAACAGCAAAAATGTTCAACAAAGTCAGATCTACAAATAAGTTTAATTACCAAAATTGTCAATTGACCCCTTAAGGAGTTATTGCCCTTTAAGGACAAATTTACACAATTTGTTTATCATGTTTTCTTACTTTAAAAAATCTTCTCCTCTGAAACTACTGAACCAAATTAAACCAAACTTAATCTGAATGATTCTTAGGTTATCTAGAATAAAGTTTGTGTTTAGTTTTCTGTTTCCTCAGAAAGCATGGCCGCCATGGCTAAAAATAGAACATAGGGTAAAATGCAGTTTTTGACTTATATCTCAAAAACTAAAGCATTTAGAGCAAATCCGACAAGAATTTAAAGTATTCATTAGGTCAAGGTCTACCTGCCCTGAAATTATCAGCCAAATTGGGTATCTGATTTTTAGGTTATTGCCCCTGAATTGATGATGTTAAGAAAATTGTGCAGTTTTCAGTTATTATCTTGAATATTATTATAGATAAAGATAAACTGTGAACAGCAAAAATGTTCAGCAAAGTAAGATCTACAAATAAGTTTAATATGACCAAAATTGTCAACTGACCCTTAAGGAGTTATTGTTCATCTAATCAAGTTTGCTCACTTTAAAAAATCTTCTCCTTTGAAATTGCTGAATCAATTTCAGCCAATCTTGGGCTGAATGAGTTTCAGAGTATCTTGTATAAATTTTGTATTTATTTCCTTGTACGTCAAGAAACATAGCCACTATGGAACATAGGGGTAAAATGCATTTTTTTGCTTTTGAAGGAAAATATGACAGATACAAAGAACATTTAAATGGCATTTTTAAGCCACTCATTAATATATATTGAAAAGCAAAAATAATCATTGATGATGAAAGATTTAAGCAAAAATTACAGGTGAGCGACTCAGGCTCTTGAGAGCCTCTTGTTTTTTATTAGTTGTTATTGACTTTGAACTAGCTGTTAGTAACTGCGAGTACTCTCAGATCTGTACTTTGAGTCTTTTTGTTGTTGTTACGGATGTATAAATACCCTGTCACGTCCGGTCAGTGTTTTTGTTAGCTTTTTTTCTTCTTTGTATCGATCTGATGATTTAAGCCCCTTTCAACTGATTTTTATAGTTTGTTCTTATGTTGTGATGTAACATCAGTGTCCAAGGTAAGAGGCAGGGTTGAGCGCTCAGTAGCGGATCCAGGGGGGTCCGGGGTTGGAACCCCCTTTTTTTGACGATCAATGCATTTGAATGGGGACATATAGTTGGAACCCCCCCTTTATCCTGGGTTGGGAACCCCCCCTTTTAAAAATGGCTGGATCCGCCCCTGGCGCTCAAACATGTTTAGCCCCGCCACATTCTTTATCTGCCTGTCCCAAGTCAGGAGCCTAAAGTTCAGTGGTTGTAGTTGCTTCATATCTGTCATATTTGTTTTTCGTAAATTGTTTTGTTATAAATTAGTCAGTAAGTTTTCTCAATTGAATTGTTTCATATTTTTCATGTCAGTGCCTTTAATAGCCGACTATACGGTATGGGGTTTTCTCACTGTTGAAGGCCGTACGGTTGCCCATAATTGCTTACATCCACTTCATTTGAACTTTGGTGGATAGTTATCTCATTGGCATTCATACCGCATCTCCTTAATTTTTATTTAACAGAACTAACTAACTTACTAAATCCGCAACATAAACAATGGGGGAAAAAAACTAATAACAAGATTACCAAAACACTGGGGCTTAATTTCACAAAATCCTGGCTGCACAAATCTGTTTCAGAGGAAACCAATAATTGCTTAT
Organism: Mytilus coruscus; assembly: GCA_017311375.1. NCBI lineage: Eukaryota > Metazoa > Mollusca > Bivalvia > Mytilida > Mytilidae > Mytilus > Mytilus coruscus. The sequence goes on from CM029595.1 coordinate 117,878,222, forward strand.
AAAAGAAATGGGAACTTACAAGAACTATTGACTATAAACCTTAAAATAATTGAAATGTGAAACACAAAAAAACAAAACCTCTTATGACTGATGAAGCCGAACTCTGAGATATTCTTTCCTTAAACACGACCGAAACACCAGACCTAATGTTAGGGCTCATGGGTGAGCTCGGAAGCTTTAATCGACACACAGGGAGCCATCATTCATCTTTTTCCTATTTTCTGATATCAAAAATCAGGAATTTGAATTTTTTATATCAGAAAATCATTTTTTTGATATCAGAAAATGTATTTCTTGATATCAAAAAATCGTCGGTATTATTTGATATCAGAAAATTTATTTTTTGATATCATAAAATAGATTTCTTGATATCAAAATCGAATTTCTGATATCAAGAAATATAAATAGTTTTCTGATATCAAGAAATCGAATTCTTGATATCAAAAAGGAATTTATGATAAAAAAAAATTTGAATTCCTGATCTATCAAGAATATATTTTGATATCAAAAAATTTCTGATATCAAAAATCAATTTTGATATCAGGAATTCAATTTTTGATATCAGAAAATAAAGAATAAATAGTAAAACGGCGCTTCATAAATACCTAGCAACTTGATATACTGTTAATACAAAAGACAGTATCGGAGAATTTTATTAGAGTACAATGTTTTATAAGGTATTATCAGATTATGGTTGTTTTATAATGAAAGAAGTACCGTGTGAAACCCAATCTGGTAATCAAGTTGTGGAAAACTGAAAATAATGATACCAATTACTAAAACTAATGAAGATATATCTCAGTAACATCATGTAAATAAGATGAAGTTTTTAAAGTTTTATAATTAATTACTAAATATGAAATGGAATACATTACTACTGTGAGTTGAAAACCCAAGGACTTCTCACAATGTTTGTTCTATTACATTTTACATGCGTTCTGTCAGAGACATATATGTATATTGTATTATATGTTTCTCGTTCTGTGAATAAAATTTTAGAAACGATCTTTACTGATCATGAACAATTGAATTATGTATCGAGAGTTAGCCGTTGAAAATGTCTGGGACTAATATATTTATTTATTGGTCCCAGATACTGTTGTAAAAAAAGAAAAAGTGGGGGTGGTTATTCCATAGATGAGGGGCCTGATGGGGGGGGGGGTCTCATTCACGATTCACGAGTTGATTTTTTTGTCAATCACGATTCACAGAAAATAAATTTCCATGATCACGGATCACGAAAATATAAAAAAAAATAAATCTGTAGAAAAACGGATCACGATAGCGAAAATGCGCCGATTACGAAGAACGAAAATAACCCATCAGGCACCTCATAGATTGAACAGTATTTTGACATACAGTAAGTTTTAATATTCCTGGGTTATCTTTCTTAGGACGTAGAATCCGAGTGACATATATTTTTTGTCCAGTAATATCCATTATTTTCTAAATGGGGAGGGGTGGGTGCAATCAAAATCAGATTGATTGATTGATTGTTGGTTGCTTAACGTCCGGTGGCAAATATTTCATGCATATTCAGGACGAGAACAAGTAAACAATAAATACAATAGGTAGGATCTGTAATAGGGCGTCCGGGATTAAGGTCGGAGAAATTAAGACTGCCACGGAAATGAGGTATATTGGATAGGGACAGAAATTTAGCCTTACAACAGGTCACCTACGGACCCCTCAAAGAGTTGTTGCAGGGTTCTTAACGTGCAAAGAGCGTGGCACTCTCTTTACACGAGGCATCGGATTTAACGTCCCCATTCTGACAGGACGTTGCTGCAAATTTGTACATCCCGCACAGCCAAACGGACGCCCCACTTTAGCAAGGGTTTTACTGCCGGTCGGAGGAAGACCAATGGTGACCATACTTCTATTCCCCAGTCACCCTTGGGGATTCAAAATCAGAAGAATGATTCCCGCCACCAGTGGCGCAGGATGATATACTTACCATTCCGGAGCTGCGATCCCTGGCAGTGCTTGGTGGGATTCGTGTTGATCAGTCTTTCTGTGTAGTGTTTTGTGGACTTGTTTGTCTTTTCGTCGTCTTTCGTTTTTTTTCCATGGCGATGTTGGATTATTTCGACTTGTGAGTTTTCAGGGGCAGGTCCAGGTGAGGGCGTAATGGGCGTACGCCCCCCCTTAAAAAAATATAAAAAAACTATCGTAATCTGCTAATATTGTATTGAATATGGCAGTTTTATGTTTTTTAGCAAAAAAAAAGGTCCAAAAAATTTTTCGCCTCGCTCTGCTCCGCGAAAGATTTGATTCTTTCAAATATCCTAGAAACGCCCCTGCTTGTTATGTTCATAAATAGGCTATAGAGAATGGGGTTCTCAATGTACAGCCTTTTTTCTTTCTCCAAAGAAGTGATAAAGTCTGAAAAATTGATGACTAACAAGCCAGTCCATAAGGGTTTTGATTGCATGATTGCAATCCCCCAAAACTGTACATGTTGCTGTATAAAGTCTGGAGTCTCATCAGTAGTTGTCTACTAACAACAGTAATGCAGTGTTGTACACTATGATACATTATGTTTATAATTACATTCGAAAACATCGTGTCTTTCATTGTCCCTGTTAGAAAAATGAAGTGTTCTTCTACACGTGATTTCCAGATGAAAAATCAATGTATCTGTTATTGCTCACGGTTCTCACTGTAAAAAAAAAAATCAGGCAGCATTTCTGTACTGTTAATGTAAGGTGTCAGTCAGGTCATATGTTTCAAGTCCTTCTTGAAATCATTGAGACCTTTATTATTTTAACATTCTCAGATTTATTGCAGAATTTTCATCTTGATGTAGGTCTCCTCTCTAAATAATTCTTTGATACAAATGCACAAGAACTTCTGTTTGTCACAGTCTATGCTTTGGATCATTTTTGTAGCTAAAAATTCATGTTGGGAACTTTAATGATAAAATTAACTGGTATATGATCAAATGAAAATTTTTAGCAAACAAAAATTTATCCTCCATTTCAATAGAAACTTATAATATAAATATACCTACCAAGTAGACCTTACATCAGCAACTTGTAACAAACTCTTGACCTTGAATACGTATGATTTGTCAGAACACCACTCCATTTACTAATAAACTGCTTCGCCGAGGGCAGCTGGATACGACTGCAGAGGTCCAACCCTGAACAGTTGGGGCAAAAATTGACACAATATTCAAGTTTGATACAGGTCTGAATTTGGATTGTAATTAAATATTAGACACATTATAGGTTTCTGACACAGAATAAATGTAGTCAAAGAACCTGAAATTGGTTATATGATTTGAATTTAAATTCAATTGAAGATTTCTTGCTTTTGAGCAATACACTGTGCTGTTGCCTAATACTTAGTAAATTATATTGTGACCCCCCAATTTTTCTTTGGAAAATTGATAATTTCTTAAATCTTGAGGAAAAAATTGACCCCCAAAAAAATTGTTTTACCCACCCCTTTTTCCCCCAAAAAAAATAATACATGAAGAAATTTTCTTTTTGCTTTCTTAAATCTTGAGTGAAAAAATAATGCCCTCCACCAAAAATAAAACAAATTTTGTTTACCCCCAATTTTTTTTTTTACCCAACCCCTTTTCCCCAAAAAAATTACATTTGAAGAAATTTTCTTTTTGTAAAATGTGGTACAATGTGAGAGACATCAATACATTTAAACAAGTTATTGTCTGAAAACTAGAAAAATGCTTGTTTTAGACCCTTTTTGGCCCCTAATTCCTGAACGGTTTGGGCAATAACCCCCAAAATGAATCCCAACCTTGTACTTGTGGTATTGAACATTGAACATTGTTGTACAATTTCAGAGCAATTCAAAATATTTATATACAAGTTGTTGTCCTGAAACTAGAATAATGCTTATTTTGGGCCCTAATTCCTAAATGGGTGGGACCATAACCCCCAAAATCTATCCCAACCTTCCTTTTGTGGTATTGAACCTTCTTGTAAAATTTCAGAGATCCATTCACTTGTTATTGTCCTGAAACCAAATGTGTCTTCCGAGGACGACATCATAGCATTATACGAACCCCAAAATTTGTTTGTGGTCATATAATAACAATTAAAATTTCCCAGCACACAGTTCTATTTCCATTGTTTTTATTTTTGATTTCTGTTTGATCATTTCAACAAGTCAATAACTTTCACATTTTTTATGTTGGTCTACTAATAGATGTTTTTTTGTGTGTGTACAACAAAAATGCATTGGAAGATCAATTGCTTTACACCAATATACAACATTTTTGTATGAACCTTATTTTTTTGTTTTCCAGCAGTTGTCACCTACTTTTTGTAAACTCAAGACTGCTGCACATTTTAAGAACTTGGTTTGAAACAGAAATTTCTCTCTGCAAAAATGACAAGGATGCAGTATTGTTTTCAAATTTTATTTCAACTTTATTTCTGAAATGCTTCATCAATACATTGTAAAATAAGACATTTTACTTACTTTCATAAACATAATTCTAGACCATATAATGGCCATGTCAAACCCTGAGACAAACACTAGGATCACTCTTTCCTACTTCTGACCTTGAAACACATTTTCAACACAAAAGGAGATAAATTTTTGAATCATTTATTTGGAAATATTGCAATTTAACAAACAAAACAGATTATATTGCAGAAGTTATAAAAGATGGTGATCCCGAAATAACACTGAAGACATTGAACACTTAGACAGAAATTATAATTTCATTCTTACATGTCTTCAAATTTTAAAAACATTGCAAAATAACTGAAATTGTCTGCTTAAAATCAAACTATTTAAACTGTTATTCTAACCTTTGATACTATAATTAAAATCTTAATCAGATTTTTATAAACTTAAAAAAACTTTTGCTTGGGTTAATATTAAGGCCCTTACATAAAACTTTTGATCATTATCGCGAAATAAAAAGATGTAATTATTCACCAGAAATTATCATTACAGAATATTGCACCATTTCAATATGTTCAAAGCCTCAGCAAAACTTATCGCATAATAAAAATAAAATTTCTTCACATTTTAACATGCAATCTGCATCTCAAAAATAAATAGCACCTTAAACATAGTAATGTATAATCAGAGATATATACACAACCACATGCCAAGTGGAACGATGGTCAGAACTGGAATGGATTTGAACACTTTTACTTTTTTTTAAACATGCATTGTATGTATGATATGATGAATGTTAAGGGAATGAATATGTCACAATCAAAACAATGAATGTAGGCTGCCTGGCATGTGGCATGTTTATATTTTTGATGATACCAGTTCATCTTTTGCTGGTAACCCACCAGCATTATCACAGTTCACATTGCCTTTATAATTATACATTGTTATGCTACCGTTATCAATGCCCAATTTATTTGACTAAAAGTACATAGTTGATGTAACTACAATATGTTTATAACAATGTATAAATACACGCTATTGGATTTCCTTCCTCTTGATCTAATATAACCAACCATAAGACCCCCATATCGATTTTGCTGGTACTTGCAGTTATTAAAATACCACTTGTTCAATACATAGGCTGGCCATTTAACGATTGTCTCACCGATAGAAGGCCAATGGTTAACTTTTTAAATAACAAAATTTTAGGTACTCAAGTACCTACCTCGAAATGATTGGAATGACTTTTAACTCATATTTGATGATCATGATATATGTTTTCATTTTTTGAGGTATTACACAATTTTAAGCAATATTATTTGATTTTTTAACAAATATCCTCCAAAAGAAAACTGATTGTTCATAAAAAATAAAATGGAGATCTGTGACATGCCTGAACAATCAGTTTTCTTTTTAGGTAAGCTAACTATTATTATGCTGCACTTTTAAAATAAGGATTTTTCTTAAAACACTTTTGTGCTGTACTTTTTCCCAAATAAATTTTATCTAAATATGAAATATTCCAACTTTTATATTTCAAATTTTAAATGACAAATTTTTCTTTAAAAAGTAAAAAAATAATAGTTTTATCTATTGAAATGACACCAAATGAATAAGCTTATGAACATTTTTTTTGTAATATTTACATTTTTTCAATATGCCCTATATATTCATTCCAGTATAAATGCAGCTCACACACAAGTCCTATTTTAACAAACAAGTATTCGTAAAATGCAGTTGCATTATCATTTGGCATCAATTGTGCTTTGCAATTGTCAAAAGAAAAAATAATACTTTTTGACATCACTACACCTAGAGCTATAGATAATTCAACTGCTTTAATATATGACTTTCAATGAAGTTATGTACATTAAAAATTAACAAAAACACACATTTCTTTTGATGGTGACTGGAATGTTATATTCTGAACGAGAATGTATATTTCCATAAGCTCTCTTGTCATTTAATACTGATAAAATTATAAGCTGTGGCTACAATAATAGTTTTAGTTAAAAAACAAAATTAACAGAACAGGAAAATAACATCAAAACAACTGAGCTGTTAATAAAACTTGCAACACAAACAAATTTGGCAGTTAATTCAACAAGTTGATAACATTTTCACAATTTGCTCTGTAATGGCATTTTATGGTTTTGTACCAGCTTTCTACACTAAAATTCAACATTGTAAAAGTATAAAAAAATGAAAAACATGAAAAAGTACAAAACATAAAAGACATTTTCACATAAAAGACAGGCACATTTTTATGTCCACTCTCACATCAATCACCATTCTTTCTATCACTAATAAACACATGTATAATCTCTCATGTTTTAGAACTGCCAATAGTCATTCTATTTGGACCCACTTCTTTTTAATTCTAGCACTTTCAAGTCCACAACCATACACATATTTTGAAAGACAATGTTAACATAATGTTATGAGTATCCCTGAAACTAAACCGTTCAACAAAATATACTTGATCTTCTATACACAAACATACATAGAAATAAGAATTGATAGGATTTATTTCCTTTTTTTTTTAGATAAAACAAAACTTATTTTTCAGTGTGGAAAAATACAATAAAATTTCTTTCTTTATAAAAATGGATTTCCACTACAAGATCGTGTTGTTTCTATTTTTTTTTTGTACATTTTGTAGGTGGTATATACATGATTTAAGAATGTACCAAATCCTACATCCATTCTAAACCCTTTCATACGCAACACACTCTTACAATGGACAAAATACAAAATAGCACACATTCAATACATGTATAAAATCTGTCCAATTTTAAGCACTCAAAAATAACACAACCAGAATAATAACTGATATCAAATGAGTTTGGTCTTCGTCTCAAATACTTATGCCACAACTAGATGAATGGGAGCTTGGTAATGAACAACCACTGTCGCTACTGTCCTCGGTTATTTCACTTAAATTGTTTGGTTTCCTGGCCATTGTACGTCTTTTAGCCAGTCCTGAACTTGGTGGAGACAGTTTGAAACTTGGTATGTTAAACTTGTCATCATCATCGCCACTTTCATATGCATCACAGTCAAAATCGTCCCTCCCACCGATAAAGAAAGAGGGAGGCTCCGAAATCAAAAGATGTTGCTGCATCATTCTGTTGATTGAGACTGCTTCTCCAGCAAAACATTCCAGATCTTTTGTACTGTTGTTTCTGTAATGTAAATAACAGTCCAATGTATAAAAGATAAAAGCTATCATGTTTTCATCTTTAACAAAATGTGATGCATTGTAAAACTTTAAAGAAATGATACTTATTTTAAGCTTAACACTAGGATTAATTTTCTTTATTCAACGTTTCATACTTCTGTATATATTTAATGTACACTTAAACTGTAAAAACAAGACATTACACTGTTAACAATATAAACAGGAAAAGCATAAAGTGGTCACATACTTTATTTGATGACTACAGGAAATTACGCTCTATTACATCCCACCTACATACAGTTCTAAATATGGAAATGTATAAAACTTGTAGTAAAATAAAGCATACCTTGTAAGAATACCAGGTGTGGCCAAAGGGGTAGGTGCTGCAGGGCATGTAATCCATGGATGTTGTAGAACCTCCAAAGCTGTCAGCCTCTTCCTGGGTTCACGGACTAGTAATTTCTGAATGAGATCTTTAACATCGTTGGATACCTCTCTCCATTCATTGTCAGGGAATTCAAACATGCCATCCTGAATTCTAGTGAACAAGGTCTCTTGACATGACTGACAAGCTTCACCTCTCTCCCAGCCACAATCCCCACCACATTGTCCATAGAATGGAGGATAACCACATAACATAATATACCTGAAAAACAAAATTCATTTCTAGGTTACTCATTTTGAATTTAACTATTTTGCACTATTGTGAGTACTGGTCAATATCATCTTTCTAAACTATGTAAATATAAGTTAAGAGTCTATGCCACTCAACATAGCATTTTTTTAATGAAAATTATGACAGAACATATCTTGAACGATTCATGTGATTAAATTTTCACTTCAAAATTATACTATTTTCTATTTTTTTAAAAACCAAAATAGTAAAGAACTTACAATATAATTCCTAAGCTCCACAGGTCACATTTCTTATCATATGAGAACGACTCTCCAACCCATGCATCAACAACTTCTGGTGCCATGTACTCAACAGAACCCACAGGTGTAAGAAGTTCTGGTGTTGTACAATTATCCTCTGTTTGGCTTCCTGGTACGCCACTTGCCAAATCAAAGTCACAGATACGTATTGGGACTACTTCATCAGTTCTCTCACATAATATGTTATCTGGTTTGAGATCTCTATGTGCAATACCTAAATATAATAATTTTTAATAATTAAATTGTGTCTGGACAGGTGTTCCTTTGTAAATAATCAGTGTGTACAGAATTCAATATTATTATAAACACCAATTAAAATCATGAAACTCTTTCTTCAGATGCTCCTACTGCAAAATTTAAAACATATGCTTTTATTTGTTTTCCTTTTTATTTAAATAAGTATATTTTTGGGAAAGTAATTAAAATCTAATTTTTCAATTTAATGTCAATCTATAGGAGAGATGCCAACAGTTAAAAAAAAGAGAATTAATTTAAGATAAATGCTAGAAAACCAGGATACTGAAATAAAACATATATATATACCTTTTTGGTGAAGAAAGTTCAAAGCTAAGGCTATCTGTTTGACTACAAGTGCAGCTTCTCTCTCACAAAGGTGGCCTCTTCTTTCAATATTGGCAAGTAATGTTCCGCCTTTCATCTTTTCAAATACCAAATAAAATCTATCTTCCTCTTCGAAGTATTCAAATAGTTGTAAAATATTATCCTGGCCTTGACAAATACTGAAAATCTCTATTTCTTTAAAAACTTTATTTCTTGATCTGGTAAAATCTTTTTCAATAACCTGAAAAATAAAATGATTTCAAATAACATTTTTGAACATTTTGGTTGTTGTTTTTAAAAATTTATGTCATTATTGTAATATTCTCAGCTGTATTAATAAAAAAATCACTATTTCCATTCATCTCTGAACATCATTTAAATGTTTTAATTACTTATTAGAACATAAAAATATATTTTCAAATTACCTTCACAGCATATTCTTTGTTCGTTGTGTTTTTTTTGTAGGTTTTAACAGCAGCACATGCTCCATTACCAAGTATTTCTCCAGTTGCTGTATACAGATCTGTGTAAAAGAACAAACACAATATCATATCATTGATTCATACCATAACTTCATATATTTAATTACACAAGCAGTAATCAACAATATCATTACAATGTGCAACAATGAAAACTTACTAAAAGGTCATGACAAATTGATCAAAGTGTTTCAAGTTGAATTATGTCTTTCAAATTATATCAACTAAAATAAACAATCAAAAAGTTACCTTCAAATTTTTTAACAGAGTTGTCAGCAGCCCTTCTCTTTTTTTTTTATTTCTTGTTCTGATATTCATAGAGCATGGGCCATTGTTGTTTTCCGAGTCTGCCAATTCCATATCCAAGTTTGTCATTATACTTTCGAACATCAAACTTTCTGGTCGTGGTGGTGATTGTGAACAATACTTTGACTTTTGGTCGATCTGCAATCAAATGATACATTAAGAATAAAAATTTCATTTTAATCTGTCAAATGAACAATACATGTAAATAATATTTAAAAATTCCTTATGATTACTTTAAGTTCTACCAAACTAAATCCTAATTATCAATATATGAAAATCTTTTTGAACATCAGATAACAGGTTCAATCTATACTTTTACATATTCATAAAAAAAAAAAAAAAAACTACTTTAAAATACCTCCTTCAACTGAGCATTGAAAATCATATTCCTCAATGTCCTTAACCCTTTCACCATACTGACAAGACATTCATAAAACCATTCCTACTCCATTGGTTTTTCAAAATGAAAAGGATTTCACCAAGTCATTGTAATAGTTACTGTTGCATCATCAAAATTTATTTATAAAAGCCAAATTTACTGGTAAATATATATTTTAAGTAGTTGAGCTAAGTAATCTAAAATTAGAATTGCTTTGTTAAACCAGCCAATCAGAATGCTAGCTGATTAAGTCATTCTATGGTTTAGGATTTTCCATTTGGGCATTCAGCCAAAACATCAATAAATACCTAAAGAATATTCCAGACCTCTGATAAATTTTGAGAATTTTATTTTAAGTTATCCTCTATATACATGATAATGTTTTGCTTTAACTAACACTAACTGTCTATGAAACTCAGCTATGCTTAATATGTAACTGTGTCAACAAAGAACTGGGTCATCTTCAAAATATTTACATTTCATACAAAATCAATTTCCAAATTTTTCATGATGGCCTTCATGTAAAGATTACTGTGAAATTTATGATAAATTTTCAATCTTAAAGATAGTGAATATACATAAATTCTAATAATAAGTGCAAAATATATTTTAATATGAAAAAACAGATGTATTCATCAAAGAATATAATTTATTTAGAACTGGATGTATGCATGAAAATAGTGCCAGCATAAAATAAATGTAACACAAAAGAGCATAAAATTATGAAATTTTAGAATAAGACAAAGTCAACAATATTTTGCAAAATTAGACAATGTTATAGGAAGAACAAATAATTATAAAAAATGCTTCTACTTACATCGATCATTTTAAATGCTGATAAAATTCCTATGAAAGAAAACTGATTATTTCCTAATTATATTAATCCCGACAAAATTTGTAAAATCCAATATTTCTAAACCGGTAAGTGGTCATTAGACCTGAATAATTTTGATCACCCTTTCATTGTAAAACACTCTCTCATTGAACATTCAAGACTGACAAAGTTTACGTCAGCCAAGCTATTTATACTAGCACAGCTACGTGGCTCAACGTTGACTGGTTGACTCAACGATATGTGACCCCAGTCTACGTACGCAGATCCACGCAAATTTGTTTACATCCGACTCACAACAATGTCGGCCATGTTTACTATGGCGTGACCTATAAACAATGCAAATTTCTAAATTTCTGTTGTTAAATATAATAACAGCATCTGATATCATTCAAAATCAATCTTTTATATATGATCAAAAGAAAACTTTTAAGTATCTCTATGCAACTTACTTCTATCATGACGCTTTTTGTATTAGCACTTTCAAGCATACTCCCGCCGCTGTCACCATTTTCTCAAAACAATCAGTCGGATAACCTCGGAAGAATGATGAAAAATAATTTCCAAATCAATTAACAGAAGGCCTCACTTTTGTCTAAAAAATTACGAAAATAGTTAAATTATGCAATTTATAATTAAAAAAAGAAAAAGATTTTAAAAGTTGTCAAATTTTAGTCGTAGAAACGTTTTAACAATAGAACATTCAGCATCTGGAGGGGAACATATTATTAAACATTGAATGCTTACTTTTCTTCACGTTTTTTGGTGTAGAGAAAATGGATATTCCACCAAATCATCCTGACGGTAAAGTTTACGTATAGTTTTGTAGATACAGATTTGTTTTTGTTAAATAGCTAGTATGTAAATGTATAGATGTGTGAAATTGTACAGGTATATCTTCTTACAAACGCCACTCTGTCATGTCTAAAATAATTTTCGACCTTCATTCGGTTCATTTATCTGCTTATGCGAAGTTATTATTAGGTTAGAGGTATTTCTAAGTTAGGTTTTTGTTTTATGGCTTGTGTTGGGGTTTGTTTAGTATAGCTCTATAAGGTTTGGGACCCATTAAGTGAAATAAGACACCGTTCAGTTAGATAACATGATATCTGACATAATTTGGATCCTCTAAATAAAAATTATTAAAATACAGCCAAGAACACGCAAACACACTTATTTTTGTCTGATTGAGACAACCATAGCGTCTTAGATTTCATACTGCTGTTTGACATTGCATATGTATCTCCCCCTTTCTTCTGTTGTATTAAATATCCAGGTGTTATTGGTTCTTGATAATCAGTACTTTGAATTCTGGAAAACCCTTTGGTTTGAAGCAAAAGCCAAATGATAAGTGATAAAACAAGATGATATTGATACAAAAGCCTACAATTCAGGGTTATGTATGGTTTATATTTATTTTAATGGCATTTTAACTTCAGAATTTTTGCTTTCTGCATTTGTATATGCAAGGTATTTGTGTTTTTTATTGTTTTTTTTTTTGGAGGGGGGATAACTATGTAGAAAGTAGATAACTCTATCTTAATTATTATTATCATAGCAATGAAGTACTGTCATGACTGTTGGAATAATAAAGACCAATTTTAATTTGGTAATTTATTTCAAACTATTTTAATCATTACTGATGTAAAACAGAAAAAGAAAAATACAACACATACAAATGTAGAAGCAGTACTGTCAGTGCTTTTTTTCTTATTAAGACAGAATTATCTACCATTTACATAATAACAACCACAATATTGTTAAACCAGAAACTTGCACACATGAAACAAAAATTGTTTCTCTTTGTTTTGGCACTATTTGGGATTATGGTCCATTACCTACAGTATTATTGGTTAATGTGTTGGTTTTTTTTGGGGGGGATTCAATGAACCCCTTGATATTATGATTACATACAATGTAATAGTTTTTTTAAGCGTATTGCCACTACATGTATGGCCAATAATTACTAATAATATGCACATTTTTGTTAGCATTAATTTACTTGATACAATGTACATTGTACCTATCTTTATTCCCCCCAAACCCTGTGACTTTTCAGCTGAATTTGTACACCAAATATATTTGTGCTAACTTGTGACTTTACCTTGAATCCATGAAAACCCAATTGTATGATGCCAATTGCAAAAACAAGATGAAATTGATGAAAAGTCTATAAATTAGGGGTCTCTAAAAACACTGCAAAGGACCTCCTTTGTCCACAAAGGATCACAATGTAGCACAAAGGACCACAAACGAGAGTAATAAGAGCACAAAGGATCTTCAATTGGATGTTTCATAAGGAAATAATGTAATTTCTGAAGAAAAATAAACGAAAAAAATAATTTTAAAAATCATGAAAATTGCAATTTTTATTACACTCTACGACTTGGTGTAATCACAGGTACTGGATCGGAACTGACTGCATATCCGGTTTATGTCATAGCTCATGTTTGTGAAATTATATATAGTAATTAAATAATCAGTAGTTCAGAAATGTCAATATACACTTTGTTTTATCAAAATTAATTATGGACAAAAACAGTGTATCTATCAAAATTTTATTACTTTATGAATCTGTGAAGAAAATGTTTCTCAAGACGCAAAAAGGAATGATATGGCAGTATTTCTTAAACTACGAAATTTACATGAATTTTAAAATCCATATTTCAGAAATGTCAATACATGTATGCTTCGTGCTGAAGGCCGTACTTTGATCTACAAAGTAATTGTATACTTTTTACACAGTGTGACTTGGATGGAGAGTTGTCTCATTGGCACTCATCCCACATCTCAGTCTTATTCCTATTTGTTTTTATAAATAAATAACCAAGTAAATATATAGATTGACAAAATCATAACTCATTTTGAAAATCTAACCGTCGCAATTAAAAAAAAAAAATCTATTAAAGAACACTCTCATATTAATTAAGTACAAATAACAGTATTTGAAACAGTTTTCTTGTTTGTAAAGACTGCTTTTTAACACTGATAATAAATTGTAAAGAATTCCTCTTTTTTAATGATATTACAAGCGCAATCAAGTCCTCATTATACAATTAGTTTTTATTTGCGGAATTGAAATTTTGAGAAACAATATTTGTTTATTTTTTTTCTTCTGTTTAATGTCTAGCCTTTATTTTATGTTCATGTTTTGCAATATTTTAGAATATAAATGTATAATAAACTCTTCGTTATTAATTATCTAAAAAAAGCCATAATCTTATGCATATCCGTACCGAATTTTGAACACGTTTTCGTAAATCTTCAACTTACCGATTTAATGCTAGTATTTAATAAAAATAAATATTTTTATACGTCCGTTTACGGGACGTATTATGGTGTACCATTGACTGTCTGTCTGTCCGTCTGTCCGTCCGTTGTCAACATGTCGGACATTATCTCAAAAACTTTTTAACCAATATGCATGAAACTTTATTGAATTGTTTATATCTATTGACATGAGCTCCCTTTCGTTTTTTATAAATTTCAGATTTACCGTTTCTGAGTTTTGGGGTTTTTATCATTAAAAAAGGGGGATTTTCCAGTTTTCCGACAATAACTCAAGAATGCTTTCACCAACTTGCAAGAAATTTTGGTGAATTGTTTATATCTATTGACATGAGCTCCCTTTCGATTTTTATGAATTTTAGATTTTACGTTTCCAAGTTACAGGTTTTATTCATAAAAAAGGGGGATTTTCCTGTTTTCGGACAATAACTAAAAAATGCTTTCAGTAGTTCTCATGAAACTTTGGTGAATTGTTTATATCTGTTGATATAAGCTCCCTTTAGAATTTTATAAATTTTAGATTTTACATTTCTGAGTTATGGGGTTTTATTCATTAAAAAAGGGGGGATTTTCCAGTTTTTTTCGACAATAACTCAACAATACTTTCATCAGTTCTCAAGAGTAACATCTTTAAAACATTAAAGTTCCCTGACAAGTGTATTCATTATTTATTTACTTTTCATCAAAGACAGTCATCAATTCTGATTTAAAAATTAAATCTAAATTTACGTAGAAAAAAGTATTTTTTCATGAGTAACACATGTGCTTTATTTACTATGTAATACGCATGCGTGAAATTGTCTTCAGCAAATTTAATATTTAATCGTAAAATGCAAATTGATTTCATGCTAAATTAAATGAGTGCAACTATTATCTGTTATATTCAAACACTTTTAAAGGTAATAAAATAAAAAAGCCTTAAAAAGCTGGTGATTTCCTGTCAATTTGATAAACAAAACAAATCCCGGAAATGAATCTGGAATTATTTGTACTTTAAAATATCGCAAATTTCCGGTTTTAACTTTTGTCAAATCGAAAGAAACGTAAGCAATGTCATGAATGTCTGAGAAATTAACCATTTTGAGTCATTAAAAACATTTCAATTTTAGACTGTTGCCTTTCCTAAACTGTCCTTCATGGTAAGACATTTACTTTGTAAATGCCATGAAACAGCAATACAAGTTCGTCATATTTCGTTGATGCTATGAATATAGTCAAGTTGATATCGACAATTTGAAAAGGGGCACCAACTTTTCAAACATCTCAAAATGACCGAAATTGTCTGGAAAAATTTCCGAATCCTTGGCACAATGTATTGCACAACAGCAAGAAATCTTTAATTGGATATAAATTCAATTCATATAACCAGTTTCAAGTTCTTTGACTACATTTATTCAGAAACCTTTAATATGTCAAATATTTAATTATAATCCAAATTCAGACCTGTATCAAGCTTGAATATTGTGTCCATTTTTGCCCCAACTGTTCAGGGTTGGACCTCTGCAGGCATATCCAGCTGCACTTAGTGAAGCAGTTTATTTTCGTATGAAATGACTTTATTCCCCTTAACATACACAATTGTATGTCCTTTTTGGTCTAATGAAGCTCCTTTGTGGTCTAATAAAGCTCCTTTGTTGTCCTTTGTGCTGCTTTGTGCACAAAGGAGGTCCTTTGTGGTGTTTTTAGGGACCGATAAATTAGTGTTATTTATATATCAGTTATATAATATTCATTTCAATTGAATGTGTACTTACAAACATCAATTTTTCACATGTAGACAAGTTTCTGGAGTAACAATATGGCAGTCATAATTATGCAAAAGTTTATTATAACCACAGCACCCTCTTCAAAAGTTACTGTTAGTATATACATTGTACCAGAATGACTAAATACAACACCAAAACACCAACATACATTGTACCTTCCTTTTTTTCCTTTAACCACCTTCGATTTTACAGTTGGAGGTCAAATATAATTGTAGAGCATAACTTTGTCAAAAATTACCCTGTACCTACTGTGGATCAATGCAAGATCCTGGAAAAGGATTACTCTGCTTATGGAGGGCCATTAATAACATTCTTCAAGGTCGAAGGAAATACCCCTACATGTATAAATATATACACAACCTGATAATGTTTTTGAAACTTGGAAGTTCAAATCGTTTGCATTCTAAAAATTTGTTCTAAATTTTAAAACTACCATACCTGCCATCTTTTAAAATTCTCTATGGGGGATTTCAAGCACAAGAGGACCTAATTATACATACCTCTACTTATCATAAGTGTACTTAATTAGAACATCTATAGTTAAGAATGAGAAGGCATGTGTTTAAATGTATTTTTTACTCCTCTGAATGCCTTTTTAAAAGTATTTAGTCTAAATAGTTGAGTTATATAAGGGTCAGGTCAACACCTCTCAAAGTATTAAGTTTAAATAATCGAGTTATATAAGGGTCAAGTCAACACATCCCCCATCAAGCAGGAAAGTTGGCAGGTCAGAACTACTACTGAACTACATTAAGTTTAAACAAGGACATTATTGTTGTCTTGCCTTGATGGAGTCAAAAAGCGAGACATAAGTATGCTGTTTCCGGTGTCGGCGGCAGCGTCGTCAGCAATGTCTTAGTTTGTGATTAGGTCTAGTTTATGGTGAACCACAAGTGGTAGGTCAATGATATTTGGTATGCAGTTGTATAAGCATTGGCATATCTCATATCCATGGAGACAATTTGGCTCCGCTCCCTTAGTCATGGTCTATTGACTTTGAAAATTTTGCTTAGTTTACATGTATTAGTTTGTGATTAGGTCTGACAGTCCAAGGGGAACCATAAGTGGAAGGCCAATGTTAATTGGTATTCAGTTGTATAAGCATTAGCACATCTCATTTCCATGGAGAATATTTGACCCGCCCCCTCAGTCATGGTCTATTGACTTTGAAACTTTTGCTTAGTTTACATGTATTAGTTTATTATTAGATCATTTTAAGATGAACTGCGTATGTTAAGTCAATGATATTTGGTATGCAAATTTATTGGCATTTGCTAGTATAGTTACCATGGAGATTATATAGGCCCACCCCCTCATCATGGTCCATTGACTTTGAAACTTTTACATAGTTTACAAGTTAATGTTTGTGTTAAGGTTTGTTGAAAGGGAACGACTTATAATAAGTCAATGGTATTTGGTATGCAGTTGTATTAGCATTGGCACATCTCATTTTCATGGAGATTGTTTAGCCATGTACCTTCAGTCATGGTTCATCGACTTTGAATATTTGCATAACTTTACATGTTAAAGTATTGCTATTTTAATTTCAACATTTGCATTATCAAAATTACAAAAAGGCGAGACATATATCTGTGATAACAGTTTATATAGGAAAATATGCTGCATTTTAATTTGATTAAAGGCATCATAAAGTTTTCTTTTTTCGTCTCATACTTCTTGCTGTACAATGTATACTTTGCTGAACTAGCTGTTCAGTCACACCCTCTTTCCTATGTAACTTTTTCTCTTTGTGAAACTTGATTTATAAATTGCACAATTGTTGCTCTTATATATGTTAAATATGTAAAAAGGAGATAGGTAATAATTGGTTAGACAGTAACCCAACCATTTTGATTTTTACCTTTTGGTTGAAATGTGAAAGATCAGAAGTTAACTCATTCGACCCCAAGAGATTTCTGGAAAATCAGGTATTTTCTGGTGGGTTTGAACCCACCCCTACTGAAAAATGATCATTTTCAGTCTATTTTTCGATTTTAATACGACCTTGAGAGGTGAACATTGACTAAACTGTGTTTCTTTGTCATTCAAGTATTACCTTACAGTTACAGCAGTCTATCCATACTGACTGGAAGTTAATGTGACTTGAGAATCTTGCTGGGGAATTATTATTGGCTAACCAAGTATGCCTAAATGTCTGTTTTTACCGATTTCTGACAAAACGGTGACCTAGATTTTACAGATCACATTTCTTTTGGCCATATTACACCTCCTTGAGTTTCTGTACCATCTATGCATGTATTTATGATAATAGTTGATACCTACAGCCCATACAAGTAACGTAGTGGCCATCAAAAGACTCCCACCCCCACCTGATTTTGGCTACTTTTCATGTTTTTCCGATTTTGAACTCTAAAAAGACATTAAAGTTGCCATATTTTCATAATCACACATCTGTGAAGAGTTTATGGACCATAAATTGCATGGTTGAAGTCCCTGCTGTAAAGCAATTGAGCTGGGGCAGTTCTTAAAAAGTATGGAGGGTCATACAGGCCATCAAAGAATGGTGGTCGCCATCATGACTACAGGCGGGATTGGGGGCGAAGTGGTTAAGGACAACTTATTTTTCATACTAAACATAGAAATATATTAGTTAACTCCTCCTGGGTCATGTGGGTTGCTAATTAGTTGAAATTTACCAACCATCTTTATTTTATTATACCCCACGCTTCTTGAAGCAGGAGTATTTGCTGCTTCTCTGCTAAGAACATGGCATTAAGGAGTAAGAGCAAAAACTGGTGAGAATAATGTGTCGGGTAAGGTGACATGTCTTCCTGCAGACTGTTACCATGTGAACTAGCATGTTAAAAATCTAGCTTAGCATGTTGGTCAAGTACAAAGCAGGGTAAATATTCATATTACATTAACATGTTCTCGTCCTGAATATGCATATTAATTTGCCGTTGGACGTTAAGCAGCCATCCGTCATCATCAACCTGAAGCATGATGTTTACAGTGATGGTGAGCCCCTGTTTGTTTGTAATTCTGTCTCACTTTTGTATCACAATTGCTCCGTGAACCGATTATTAGAATTTTGTGCAACTTTCACAAAATCTTACTCATATTATGTACTTTTGCACCTCCTATTTCATTTCTTCATCAAAATGAATTTTGGGGTTTACTTTGGCATGACATAGTCTTCGTCATATCAGCACACTGCAGTACACATTGTATTTGCTTCTCCTTTATCAGAATATAATGAAATGTTCTCAGAATATTCACTATACGTGTATAATGGCATTGTCCATCTCTTTTATCAGGTGTATTGGTAACATTTAATTTATTTTTGTTAGTTTGGTCACAGTTCATTAAGCTTGTATCCTCATTTGTCATTTCAAATATTATTAAAATATTTTCAATTCCTTCTAACACACCAATTGCAAAGTGTCAAATTCCTTCTAATTGAAATTACAGTCATTTAAATATTCTTCAGTGTCTTAGGATTTAGAGCCTTTGATACATTTTGTAATTTAAAGTTGAGGATGTTTCATCAATACTTTGTAAATGCACATTGTTTTTTTTATATTATTCATTGAATGAATCAATTTTTCCTTTCAGAACTTGAATTAAAAATATAATAGACAAATTGGCAAGCTTTGTTGCTCGAAATGGACCAGAATTTGAACAGATGACAAAACAGAAACAAAAAGACAATCCTAAATTCTCTTTTCTTTTTGGTGGAGAACACTATAACTATTATAAATTTAAAGGTAAGTTGATATAGAGCAGATATTTTTTCATTAGCAAAAGCTAATATGAATATGAGAGAAATAACTAATTTCTTAAATCTGTCCAAGGAGGTTATATGAGAAGGAGAGAGAACGACAGACGATAATTACACATAAAATGTTACCGCCTTTTTAGGCAAGTGGGTGTTAATTAGTTGAGATCAATTTGGTCACAGAGGAGACTTTATCCTAATTACACATCCAAGTAAAACAGAACCACCAAGTGTTATAAGCCAACCAAGATCAGAGATTTTACAAAATAAGCCTGATACTGGCTCAATTCTCGACAATATACATATATACATAGACTTACTTACGCAAAGTGGAGGTTTTTCTGTTGAAGTATTTCAGTCATCATTTGATCATGGTTGACAATCTATTTATTGGCAATGCCAAAGCATTGGAGCTCGAATTTGATCTAGAAATATTTTGCATCTGCAAGACGAATGACCAACCTGATTTGCTTCGTAACTGGTTACCATATATTGAATTAAATTTTACCACTTAAAACTTTTATTAAAAGATGCAGGATAATGTCCAAAGATAAAAATGGACACGCTTTTTCTGTTGTGGTATCGTTATCAACGATTTGCCGCCATCTTTTCATTTCTGAAATGAATATTTCAACTGTGCATGGCCTGAAAATAGTATTGATTTAGAAAACGTCTGGTTATTGATAAAAATTAATTTACACATACCATGTTTGTTACAAAAAAAATCACAGTACAGAGAGGTACCAATCATTATCTACATGACTGGCAATCCGAGTATTCAAATGTACTTTACACTTTACTGTGTTATTAAGCCAAAGAAATACTGGTTTTAACAAAATCTTAATTATACTTAAATTATACTGAGGTGTTGATTTGGCTTGGTCACATTAAGGATTTTCAAAATGAAAAGCATCATATTTCATTTTTTTATTCCTTTGCATTTAGTGAGAGCACGTCAATTCAAAGGAACCAAAATGTAAAATATTGGAAAAAATATAAACTAATAAAGAAATATTTAATTTTGCACGTGTTCTGATGTTTAAGGCATTCTACCCTGAGAAGGACTAAAACTTTTCTCTGATAAATTCCTCTCGTTGCCACTAAAAAAATTCGCGCCAGTCACAACCGGTCACGGTATGATACATCACATATTTCTCGACTTTTGATGATATAACCTGACATTTGTCATTTTCATAAGTGAAAATCTAAGTGCCTATGCTCATCCACAGACTAATGCCATGAGAAACAAACTTTTCACTGGTTCTCGATAAATTTCTCTTTGTTTCAATTACAAATATTTGCTCTGGTCGCCTCCGGTGACTGTAACGAAGGTACTTTGCATATTCCTCTATTTTTTATGATACAACCTACTAATATTCATGGGCAGGGCCAGAGAGGTGAAGCGAAAATCTTTGTTGCAAGGTGGAGTTGAATAGATATTGGAATCTTAAATTTCTTTAAATCCTCATAACTTTGTCATTTCTTAGTCGTTTTTTGCCGTAGTTAGACGATATACTATAGAATTTTGTGTCAAGTGTTATTTTTAACATATTAAAACTGATTTGTTACGATAATTACACCTGTATTTTCAGGGTAAATATTCATATTACATTAACATGTTCTCGTCCTGAATATGCATATTAATTTGCCGTTGGACGTTAAGCAGCCATCCGTCATCATCAACCTGAAGCATGATGTTTACAGTGATGGTGAGCCCCTGTTTGTTTGTAATTCTGTCTCACTTTTGTATCACAATTGCTCCGTGAACCGATTATTAGAATTTTGTGCAACTTTCACAAAATCTTACTCATATTATGTACTTTTGCACCTCCTATTTCATTTCTTCATCAAAATGAATTTTGGGGTTTACTTTGGCATGACATAGTCTTCGTCATATCAGCACACTGCAGTACACATTGTATTTGCTTCTCCTTTATCAGAATATAATGAAATGTTCTCAGAATATTCACTATACGTGTATAATGGCATTGTCCATCTCTTTTTTCAGGTGTATTGGTAACATCTAATTTATTTTTGTTAGTTTGGTCACAGTTCATTAAGCTTGTATCCTCATTTGTCATTTCAAATATTATTAAAATATTTTCAATTCCTTCTAACACACCAATTGCAAAGTGTCAAATTCCTTCTAATTGAAATTACAGTCACTTAAATATTCTTCAGTTTCTTAGGATTTAGAGCCTTTGATACATTTTGTAATTTTAAAGTTGAGGATGTTTCATCAATACTTTGTAAATGCACATTGTTTTTTTTTATATTATTAATTGAATGAATCAATTTTTTCCTTTCAGAACTTGAATTAAAAAATATAATAGACAAATTGGCAAGCTTTGTTGCTCGAAATGGACCAGAATTTGAACAGATGACAAAACAGAAACAAAAAGACAATCCTAAATTCTCTTTTCTTTTTGGTGGAGAACACTATAACTATTATAAATTTAAAGGTAAGTTGATATAGAGCAGATATTTTTTCATTAGCAAAAGCTAATATGAATATGAGAGAAATAACTAATTTCTTAAATCTGTCCAAGGAGGTTATATGAGAAGGAGAGAGAACGACAGACGATAATTACACATAAAATGTTACCGCCTTTTTAGGCAAGTGGGTGTTAATTAGTTGAGATCAATTTGGTCACAGAGGGATACTTTATCCTAATTACACATCCAAGTAAAAACAGAACCACCCGAAGTGTTATAAGCCAACCGAGATCAGAGATTTTACAAAATAAGCCAGATACTGGCTCAATTCTCGACAATATACATATATACATAGACTTACTTATGCAAAGTGGAGGTTTGTCTGTTGAAGTATTTCAGTCATCATTTGATCATGGTTGACAATCTATTTATTGGCAATGCCAAAGCGTTGGAGCTCGAATTTGATCTAGAAATATTTTGCATCTGCAAGACGAATGACTTGACCGACCTGATTTGCTTCGTAACTGGTTACCATATATGGAATTAAATTTTACCACTTAAAACTTTTATTAAAAGATGCAGGATAATGTCCGAAGATAAAAAATGGACACGCTTTTTCTGTTGTGGTATCGTTATCAACAATTTGTTGCCATCTTTTTCATTTCTGAAATGAATATTTCAACCGTGCATGGCCTGAAAATAGTATTGATTTAGAAAACGTCTGGTTATTGATAAAAAATAAATTTACACATACCATGGTTTGTTACAAAAAAAAAAATCACAGTACAGAGAGGTACCAATCATTATCTACATGACTGGCAATCCGAGTATTCAAATGTACTTTACACTTTACTGTGTTATTAAGCCAAAGAAATACTGGTTTTTAACAAAATCTTAATTATACTTAAATTATACTGAGGTGTTGATTTGGCTTGGTCACATTAAGGATTTTCAAAAATAAAAAAGCATCATATTTCATTTTTTTATTCCTTTGCATTTAGTGAGAGCACGTCAATTCAAAGGAACCAAAATGTAAAATATTGGAAAAAATATAAACTAATAAAGAAATATTTAATTTTGCACGTGTTCTGATGTTTAAGGCATTCTACCCTGAGAAGGACTAAAACTTTTCTCTGATAAATTCCTCTCGTTGCCACTAAAAAATTCGCCAGTCACAACCGGTCACGGTATGATAATGACTCAGTCACCGATTAGAATCACGTGACATTAGCAATTCGCCTTATCATATGGACTGTTTGCAGTAACAGCCTGGTACATCAGAGGACCATATCAAGTGGGTGATAAACATGTCGGTTTCTTTATGTTTTTACATTTTTCCTCTAATTGAATTACTATCCTGGGGATGCTAATTTTATATCATGCAAAGTGTTCACTTTCCTTCTCATACAACCTCCTTGATACGTCATAGAATTTTGCAAAGTTTAGATGATCTTAAAAGTTTGATAAAATACTTTTCTTAAAGGAAGCTGATTTAATGCAAATTGTCAAAAAATGGTCAATATTTCTGATAGAACAGTTATCAAATATCAAAACAACAAATTGTATAGGTCTTTGCAGAATTTTATTCCAGATGCATAATTAATAAGGAAGCCAATGTAGTATTGTATATATCACATATAATGTACTAATGACTATCTTTTGTTTTGCCTGTAAATCCAAAATTGTTGTTATAAAACTTTAAATCATAGATTAAAAAATTTATTATTTTTC
Organism: Mytilus coruscus; assembly: GCA_017311375.1. NCBI lineage: Eukaryota > Metazoa > Mollusca > Bivalvia > Mytilida > Mytilidae > Mytilus > Mytilus coruscus. The sequence continues at coordinate 117,902,242 of CM029595.1, forward strand.
ACAGGTTTAGGAAAATTATATAACAAGTGAAATAAACCTTTTCTTTTGGTTATTATCTTGAATATTATTATAGATAGAGATAAACTGTAAACAGCAATAATGTTCAGCAAAGTAAGATCTATAAATAAGTCAACTTGACCAAAATGGTCAGTTGACCCCTTAAGGAGTTATTGCCCTTTATAGTCAATTTTAAATTTTTGTAAATTTTGTAATCTTTACAAAATCTTCCTCTGAAACTACTGGGCCAAATTTAACCAAACTTGGCCACAATCATCATTGGGGTATCTAGTTTAAAATTGTGTCCGTGACCTGCCAAACCAACCAAGATGGCCGCCATGGCTAAAAATAGAACATAGGGTAAATGTATATTTTGGCTTATAACTCTGAAACCAAAGCATTTAGAGCAAATCTGACGTGGGTAAAATTGTTTATCAGGTCAAGATCTATCTGCCCTGAAATTTTCAGATGAATCGGAGAACCTGTTGTTGGGTTGCTGCCACTAAATTGGTAATTTTAAGAAAATTTTGAAGCTTTTGGTTATTTGTTTTATTCTGAGTCCATTTTAATTCCCCCTAGGACTTCCCCTTTATGTATATATGTGAATAGATCAAGAATCCTTTGAAGATTGCATTAGGTTAATTATTTGATCTCTCATGAGAATTATCAAAATTGATAAAGGTCAGACAAAAATGTGGGTTAATCCTTTGATAACATGATAAACAAAGCCTTGTTTATTTGATATATAATTGGAAATAATTTTCACACCATAACAGACATAATTTGTTAATTAATCTATTGATATTGACACCTCTCTTGATTACTTGTTAAGTTCACTCCTGTAAGGTGTCATCTCAGAGGGAGTATGAAAACATCTAGAATAAGCTTTATTAAGCAGAAAAGGAAATATTAAAAAAAAATTTGTAAGGGTTCTGTGGAACCCAGTGTCTCGCCTACTTTTGCTGTTGGTCGCAGGCTCAACAAAAATGGGGAAAAAATTATTTAAAATTTTCTTCTAGATACTATCTTTTGATTGTAAGAAGTTCTGTTCAAGTTTGGTAAAAATCCAAGAAGGTTTATGAATCTAATAAATGTTTTAAAAACTTTAACTGCAGACTGTACGTAATGTTAACTAGAATAAAACTAAGTCCATTTATAAGTAATATACGGAAAAACAGGAAATAAATTTTTACCAAATTTCCCTCTAGATACTAGCTTTTGATCATAAACAAGCTTCTGTCCAAGTTTGGTACAAGTCCAGGATAGTTTAAGAAAGTTATTAAAATTTTGAAAGCTTTAACCACAGAGTGAATGTAATGTTAACTGGCAGAAAAACTAAGTCCATTTATAAGTAAAATACAGATAAACAGGATTTTATTTTAACAAAATTTACTTTTGAATACTATCTTATGATCACAAACAAGCTTCTGTCTAAGTGTGGTACAAATCCAGGATAGTTTAAGAAAGTTATTAAAATTTGAAAAACTTTAACCACAGAGTGAATGTTATATTAACTGTCAGAAAAACTAAGTCCATATATGAGAAAAATACGGATAAACAGGATTTTTTTTTTCGAAAATTTTCTTCTGGATACTATCTTATGTTTATAAACAAGCTTCTGTCCAAGTTTGGTACAAATCTAGGATAGTTTCAGAAAGTTATTAAAATTTGAAAAACTTTAAACACAGAGTGAATATTTGTGGACGCCGCCGACGCCGACTGAATGTAGGATTGCTATGTCTGGCTTTTGCGACAAAAGTCGCAGGCTCGACAAAAACAAGTACATGTAAATGAAATTATGAGTAAATGACATGTGACATTTAAAAGGGATTGTCTTCATAAAAGTTGTTAAAATATGTTGCTGAAAAGAGAAATAATAAGAAAGTATCCTAAGCCTTGTCTAAGCATCATTATCAAATAATGCTTCATGTAGTCCAGACACATTGATGAAAAGTCAAAATGTAGTAATTTGAATGAGGGTTCTTTTTACTTTCATTTTTAAAATGCATTTGAACTTAACTTAAAACTATGGATTCAATGCTGTACATGTCTTATCTGTTGGGAAGCCAGACATACATGTAGGTGATAATATTCTGAAAAGGTCTGCATTGATGCCATCGTCAACACTTAATTTCACTACCTTATAAAGGTGTCATCTCAGAGGAAGTAAAACAAAATCTAGAATTAAAAGGCATCTACTTGTACAGACTTCAACAGTAGACTTCATGTAGCAATGTCATGAATTATAAATAGTGTAGAAAAAATGTTTTCATGCAACAGTCAATTGAAACTATTGCAGATGCATTCATCTCTTTATATAGCATATTCTTTGACATTAGGCCTTAAGTAATTTTGATTCTATAGTTGTAATGCTATCTGGTTACTCTATACATGTAAGTTAAAAAAAAATGTTAATTAAACATTTTTAACGAGATTGCATATTTAAGTTTGATGCCTGCCATATTAAAGAAAAAACTTTAATGGCAAGTTGATATTACTTACAAATTCATTTTATGATTGTATCATTTAATTTGGTGTCAATGACAACATTAAATGCCCATATAGGACACTTGAAGTCCAACTTTGATCATTGTGACACATTTATGTTAGTAGGATAATTGTAGTCTAAATAAGTGACACACAATCTTCTTTTTTGTGTATCCCTTTCATTTTGTCCCTCTCGTCCAAATTTTCTATTTGAGTTTTGTCCTTTAGACTTCAGTTAGACGATCAACCATCTAGGAATGAAAGCTTTTCTCACAGAGTCAAAGTTTATATAAATATGTAATAAAAAGTCTAGTCCAAAATTGCTAAAAAGTGAGTGAAGTTCAGCTCTTTATATAATGTACTACATTTCTTACAAACTGATGAAATGTGTAATTCCTTTGTCGATTGTCGAACCCTTTTGCTAGACAGAATAGGTTCATTTGACTCTACAGTGAGATGAAACAACTAATTTCTCTTTATATTGTGCATAGTCATGAATATTATTAAAATATTTGCCACAAGACATCAAGCAAACAACAATCACTCAACTATTTGAGTGATATTGGCATTTTGAATTCTCAGTCTAGTATGTGTTTTGCCCTCTTTATTGTAACCTTAAATTTATATATACCTAGTTGGTATCTCCACAGTTGCTTGAATCAGCTGCAAAGGCCTCAGTATCACCCCATTTAACAGAAAAAAATTTTAAATTAGGATGTAATGGCTATTATCACAATTAAACATAGTAAAAAAAATGACTAGAAATAAAATATTTCTATTTTTAAAATTTTACATATAGTGTTCTTTTGATAACATAACAATTAGCAACAATTTTAATTTTCCACCAAATTCAATTAAAACAGGCCAATTTTAATTTGCTTTCATGACCAGAAACATATATAGCCCATGTGTCAACAAAAAAAATCTTGTAACATTATGTGTTTTATAACAAATACCGTATCTGACTATTTAGTTTGTCCAACCCTGAAATTTATGTTTACTAGGCCTAAATTTGGTTGAAATCCAAGAATTTGTCAAATTTAAAAAAAATCTCCTTTTCTAGCTCGCCTTGCTCGAAGGGCCCTGTGGCTTTTCCCATCACTTGGCGTGCGTTGTCTGTCGTAGTCGCCTTCCGTTGTTTTCGTCTAAAATTAACTTTTACAAAGATCATCTCATTTGAAACTACTTAGCCAAATTTAACCAAACTTGGCCACATTCATCATTGGGGTATCTATTTTAAAAAATGTGTCCAATGACCCCGTATGCCAACCAAGATGGATGACATGGCTAAAAATAGAACATTGGGGTAAAATGTAAGTGTTGTCTATTATTTTTAAAACTGCTATAAATAGAGAAAATCTGACAGGGCAAAAATGTTCAGAATGTTGAGCTCTACCTATTATCCATTTACGTCAAAATTGTCAGACAATTTCTTATTGGAATTATTGACCTAAAATGAAAAATGTTTCTACTTTTTTTTCCATTTTGCCTATTACTATACAACCGCAAAATATTTTTTGGGATCGTATAATGGAATGATGTCGTCGTCATCTGCGTCGTCATCCGAAGACACATTTGTTTCCGGACAATAACTTTAAGTAAATGGATCTCTATGAAATTTTTTAAGAAGGTTCAATACCACAAAAGGAAGGTTGGGATTGATTTTAGGGATGATGGTCCCAACAGTTTAGGAATTAGGGGCCCAAAAGGGGCCCAAAACAAGCAATTTATTTAGTTTCAGGACAATAACTTGTGTATAAGTATTTCAATTGCTCTGATCAGCAAGACAAGATCTATAATCAGGTCAAATTCTGCCAAAAAAGTTAGTACATGTACATAGGAGTGATTGTTCTTAAATAACAAATTTTTTTTACTCCCTTTTCAGCAGTCTTTTTTGTTTTGGGCAAAAACTAAATAAGATAGAGAGAAACTGAAAACAGTAGTCTACAATGTTGAAGATGCACATAGACCTAGGTGAGGGACATCACCTCATTTACCAAAGTTCAACAAAAATAATTCTATTTCCTGCTTTTGTTTATTTATCAACTTAAAACACTTTTCATCTTGAAATAATGTCCTTGATATTGACCTTACCACACATACCCCTTTGATATCTTTAAAAACATACATAACTATAAGTTAACAAGTAACAATGTTTGACAAATAGTAATTACTTTGTAACCAAACTTTTACCGGACAACTATTCCTAGAAGTCTATGCCTTTTCTGTTTGTTGTATATTTTCTAAATTGTCCAATTGTATTTTTTCTCACAAGAAACATGCCATAAAAATGTCAGTGATCTTTCAGTCAAATAGTCAAGTTATTAAAGTTTAGTACTATTTAACTGTAGTTAACCAACAGCAGCAGACACTAGCTCAGCAGCAAGTAATCGTCCAACAAGTGATTACACAGCAGCAGACTTTGCCACCAGCACCATGGCAACCTAATACATCAATGCCTCAGCCAATGCCACAGCAGACATCACAGCTAAGCCAACAAATCCAGGCTTTACAGCAACAAATAGCTCAGCAGCAAATAGTCAATGAACAGCAGATCAAACAAAGTGAACAGAATTTAGCTGCTCAGTATCAAAGCTTGATGCAGCAACAACAGGTACAAAAAACTATATCAAGGATATCGTAAAGTACATACTTATAAAATTTGATATACTTTGATAAGTTCAGGGTAATGTTTCATTGCGCAAGTCAATCTCATATTTAATAATCACTGAAATTGAAAACACTATAAAGTACATATATATCATGTGGCATGGTTGTGATCATTTTACAGCTTAATGAATATTATGAAATTTGTTTTTGTAACATGGTAAAGGACTAAAGATCAATCCTATTGTTAATTGTAATGTTAGGTTCTGAATGCATTACTTTAAATTCACCAACATGAACTGAAAAACTAGGTTAGAAACAAAGAAGTATTGTTTCTTTAGCTGTTGTGTTCTTGTTTGTTGTCTCTATACCATCGTACTTTGGTTTACAAGAATAAAGATATGTATGTGTTACATTTTAAATACTGGTAATTAAAAACATATAATTGTTTTGTTAAAATAGGTACAGATAGATGAAGGTATAGAAAGTTCAGGAAGATGAACTCAGGAACTGTCAGATAAATGTGAGATACCTCTGGTAGATATAGGCTCAGCTGTCCAGCCTATCATAGACTCTTGTACCAAAGATGCTATTCAGGTGAGATACCTCTGGTAGAAATTATTGCCCTTAAATGAAAAATGTTTCTACTTTTTTCCATTCTGCCTATTATTATACGACTAAAAATTTTTGGGATCGATAATGGTATGATGTGTTGTCTTCTGTGTCGTTGTCCAAGACACATTTGTTTCGGACAATAACTTTAGTTTAAGTGAATGGATCTCTATGAAATTTTTAAAAGGTTCAATACCACAAAGAAAGGTTGGGATTGATTTTAGGGATGAGGTCCCAACAGTTTAGGAATTAGGGCCCAAAAGGGCCCAAAACAAGCATTTATCTAGTTTCAGGACAATAACTGTATATAAGTATTTCAGTTGCTCTGAAATTGTACGACAATGTTTAATACCAAAAGTAGAAGGTTGGGATTTATTTTAAGGGTTATGGGGCAAACAGTTTAGGAATTATGGGCCAAAGGGCCAAAAACAAGGATTTTTCTAGTTTCGGACAATAACTTGTGTAAGTGTATGGATCTCCAGACATTGTACCACAAGGTTCCATATAACAAAGGGAAGGCTGGGATTGAGTTTAGGGTTAATTGCCCCAAACATGTAGGAATTAGGGCCAAAAGGGCCAAAAGAAGCATTTTTCTAGTTTCGAGACAATAACTTGTTTAAGTGTATGGATCTCTGAAATTATACTACAAGATTCCATACTACAAAGGAAAGGCTGGGATTGAGTTTTGAGGTCATTGCTCCAAGGAGGGTTTCAATAGTTGGGAGGGATTTTTGTTTACAATTTTTAAAGGATTCATATTTTTTCAAAATTTTCAAATTTTGAATTTTGAAAAGTTTCAAGAAGAAATCTTCAATTGCACAGTATTGCAATAGATTTGTAAGATCTTTGACCACATTTATTTTGTGTCAGTAACCTATATTATGTCAAAATAATATCACAATCCAAATTCAGACAGTATCAAGCTTGAATATTGTGTCCAAATTTGCCCCATCTGTTCAGGGTTCGACCTCTGCAGTCGTAGCAGGCTGCGCTCAGCGAAGCATTTTATCTTGAAAACTATTATAGATAGAGAGAAACTTTTACAGCAAAACTGATCAGCCATACAAAATCTTCAAATAAATCAAGATAGCTGAAATCTTCAATCGACTCTTAATTAGAGTTATTGCCCTTTAATGACAATTTACCCATTTTTTTCGGTTTTGCCTAAAATCTTAAAAACTATAATAGATAGATGAAAACTTTTAAGAGCATAAGTGATCAGCAAGACAAGATCTACAAATACATGTAAGTCTAATAACCAAATTCTTCAGTCGACTGGTTATTGAAGTTATTGCTCTTTAATGACAATTTTAGGTAATATTATCTTGAAAACTATAAAAGATAGATAGAAACTTTGAATAACAAAATGATCAGCAAGACAAGATCTATAATCAGGTCAAATTCTGCCAAAAAGTTAGTACATGTACATAGGAGTGATTGTTCTTAAATGACAATTTTTTACCCCTTTTCAGCAGGCTTTTTGTTTTGGGCAAAACTAAATAAGGTAGAGAGAAACTGAAAACAGTAGTCTACAATGTTGAAGATGCACATAGACCTAGGTGAGCAACATCACCTCATTTACCAAAGTTCAACAAAAATAATTCTATTTCCTGCTTTTGTTTATTTATCAACTTAAAACACTTTTCATCTTGAAATAATGTCCTTGATATTGACCTTACCACACATACCCTTTGATATCTTAAACATATATAACTATAAGTTAACAAGTAACAATGTTTGACAAATAGTAATTACTTTATAACCAAACTTTTGCTGGACCACTATTCCTAAAAGTCTATGCCTTTTCTATTTGTTGTATATTTTCTTCATTGTCCAATTGCATTTTTCTCACAAGAAACATGCCATAAAATGTCAGTGATCTTTCAGTCAAATAGTCAAGTTATTAAAGTTTAGTACTATTTAACTGTAGTTAACCAACAGCAGCAGACACTAGTTCAGCAGCAAGTAATCGTCCAACAAGTGATTACACAGCAGCAGACTTTGCCACCAGCACCATGGCAACCTAATACATCAATGCCTCAGCCAATGCCACAGCAGACATCACAGCTAAGCCAACAAATCCAGGCTTTACAGCAACAAATAGCTCAGCAGCAAATAGTCAATGACCAGCAGATCAAACAAAGTGAACAGAATTTAGCTGCTCAGTATCAAAGCTTGATGCAGCAACAACAGGTACAAAACAAAGTGAACAGAATTTAGCTGCTCAGTATCAAAGCTTGATGCAGCAACAACAGGTACAAAACAAAGTGAACAGAATTTAGCTGCTCAGTATCAAAGCTTGATGCAGCAACAACAGGTACAAAACAAAGTGAACAGAATTTAGCTGCTCAGTATCAAAGCTTGATGCAGCAACAACAGGTACAAAACAAAGTGAACAGAATTTAGCTGCTCAGTATCAAAGCTTGATGCAGCAACAACAGGTACAAAACAAAGTGAACAGAATTTAGCTGCTCAGTATCAAAGCTTGATGCAGCAACAACAGGTACAAAACAAAGTGAACAGAATTTAGCTGCTCAGTATCAAAGCTTGATGCAGCAACAACAGGTACAAAACAAAGTGAACAGAATTTAGCTGCTCAGTATCAAAGCTTGATGCAGCAACAACAGGTACAAAACAAAGTGAACAGAATTTAGCTGCTCAGTATCAAAGCTTGATGCAGCAACAACAGGTACAAAAACTATATCAAGGATATCGTAAAGTACATACTTATCTCAGTATCAAAGCTTGATGCAGCAACAACAGGTACAAAAACTATATCAAGGATATCGTAAAGTACATACTTATAAAATTTGATATACTTTGATAAGTTCAGGGTAATGTTTCATTGCGCAAGTCAATCTCATATTTAATAATCACTGAAATTGAAAACACTATAAAGTACATATATATCATGTGGCATGGTTGTGATCATTTTTTAGCTTAATGAATATTATGAAATTTGTTTTTGTAACATGGTAAAGGACTAAAGATCAATCCTATTGTTAATTGTAATGTTAGGTTCTGAATACATTACTTTAAATTTACCAACACGAACTGAAAAACTAGGTTAGAAACAAAGAAGTATTGTTTCTTTAGCTGTTGTGTTCTTGTTTGTTGTCTCTATACCATCGTACTTTGGTTTACAAGAATAAAGATATGTATGTGTTACATTTTTAAATACTGGTAATTAAAAACATATAATTGTTTTGTTAAAATAGGTACAGATAGATGAAGGTATAGAGAAAGTTCAGGAAGATGAACTCCAGGAACTGTCAGATAAATGTGAGATACCTCTGGTAGATATAGGCTCAGCTGTCTAGCCTATCATAGACTCTTGTACCAAAGATGCTATTCAGGTGAGATATCTCTGGTAGATATAGGCTCAGCTGTCCAGCCTATCATAGACTCTTGTACCAAAGATGCTATTCAGGTGAGATACCTCTGGTAGATATAGGCTCAGCTGTCCAGCCTATCATAGACTCTTGTACTAAAGATGCTATTCAGGTGAGATACCTCTGGTAGATATAGGCTCAGCTGTCCAGCCTATCATAGACTCTTGTACTTAAGATGCTATTCAGGTTAAAAAAAAATAAATTAAATAGCATGTTTAATTTGGTTAAGTTTATATACAAATGTAGTATTGAAGAAAAAGAACTTGAATAACAGACTTAATCCACTATATATGAATAGTAAATGCTGAAATCATATTGAAAATATATTTTTATGTTTTACACTCAGAATGGTAAAGTATGGATATTCCAAAGATGTATCACAGATGAACATTGTCAGTTGATGTCAAGATATCTTCTAAATAGGTAAGTTATTTGATGGTTGATTGGTCCTAGGGTGGTACAAGAACAATAGAATATTGTAAAGTATTTTTAACTTTTACGTAACTGAGTTTGGTGTTTCCAATCCCAGATGTCAGCTAAAATAAGAATTATGCAATATCAAAGGGCAGTTTCTTTCTTTAATTTTCAATTGAGATGCAGACTGTCAATGAAAACACTGACCCAGTGGTCAACATGATTTTTTGTTAGTTTAAGTGATGATGTTCAGCTCATTCATTTCTGTTGTCCTGGCACGATCTCGGGCACGATCTAGACATTTGAAAGATATCTGCAAATTAAATTTCATAAGAACTGATTACATTTGATAGATAAAACTTAACTAATTACAATGCATTATAAGTGTCACTATAAATGTTTATTATTTTTAATTTAAAATTTCAATTATTATTCTATTATATTCTCTAATCTCAGCTAGCTGACATCAGCATTTATTAAAATGGACTTGAAATGTCGTTCATGATTTCACATAAAGACTATTTAAATGTCAGTAGACACAATGTTACATCATTTTATAATTATATCTGAAGATAAAAAGAGTCATTGGTTTTACACAAATTTCAAAAATCCCTGAAGCTATTTATATTAGGTTTTTGTTTGGCTAATATTGTATTGTGTTTAAATATAGATATCAGACCACTTTTCCTAAAATAGAACATTTATAACCAATTGTGAATGCAAACAATAATGTTAAAATAGATCATTGTTCAAGTTCTTTGTAATTGCTTATGATTTTAGTTAAGTATCCTTTAGTAGGTTTCGGCCTAAGTGTTTGGCCATTCAAAATGTGGTGAACTATAGTTGAGTGGCTAATGATCTTTACTACCGCATAGAAACTAATTTTCTGTCTGGCAACTTTTAAAAAGCCTAGAACAATATTTCAAGATATAAGATATTTTTGGAAGTAAAACAACTTGAAAGAAGTGAAGGTTTCCCATTCAGTACTGAGACTACTATTATTAGTTTCAGAAAACAAATGTATTCAAATTTAACCAACAAATACAGTTTAATCATGGAAAATTGAAATGTCAAAAAGTAAATTTTATTTAAATTATATCAGTGTCAAAGTTCAGTGCACTCATGCATTTTACCTTAGAGGGAAGTTATTATATAATTTTAATTTCACTATAAGGCTGCAGTCTCATTATATTTAAATGATATATTGTAAAAAATTTTAAAAAGCATTTATGTTTGAATAAAGGTGCCAATAAATATTTGTCATATAGATAACAATAGTATTGTATCGTGTTTATATATAGATATCAGACCACTTATCCTTGTGTAGAATATTCTTTAAGTTCCGTAATTATGATTTCAAACAAATATGTAAAAATAGATTATTGTTCAGATCTAAGTAATTGCATATGATTATAGTTAAATACCTTTCGGTAGGTATTAACCCAGTAATGATGTCAATTACCAATACCTATTTATGATTTTGATTTAACTCTAAGGCTGTAGTCTATTTATATATAACAGAAATGATATAATGTGAAATTTTGTAGTACTGTGAATTCAGAAATTATTAAGAGGTTTTATTAATGTGTGTATTGAGACTGGGCGAGGACAATAATATAAGAACTCTCATTCTGATATCTGATACATATATTTGTATGCAGATTTTCCTGACATCGCAATAATGAATCTCTCATTTTTGTCACTTCTTCAAAAATAGCCTCTGAAACGATTTTAAAAATATGAGTAGCACCCAATTAGCAAAAATTAAGTCCTGTTAAATTATTACCATGTTATGAACAAAGGCTATTTCAAATTTAGACTTAACCTAAGTTATCATGTTTATTACCTACTTCACTTGGATTATTAACTTATAACACATATTATTATACTGCAAATTCAGAAATATTTACAATGTTTTTATTTTTGTGAAAATTGCAACAGGATAGGTTTTGCAAAAAGAAAAATTCACATTTCAAATTTTCATAGCATGATTTGTATATATATATATATCCCATTAATTAATCTGTCCAACAATGGCAATAATAAATGCTTGCAAAAATTTGTGAATTTATAGTACTACATATTCATACATATCATCTTGTTAAGTATCTTTCAATGGAAATATGTTAATGGATGAAGGGACAGATGGATTGGGGAATACAAGGAATATTGTTATAGCACTTATAACCCCTCAAAAGAGAAATGAGAACTTGTTCATGTTTATAGTTTTATGGTTTGTATACCATGTGGTAGAATAGATATATATGTCCAAATTCAAAGAAGATTAAATGAAAATAAATGAACACAGATGTCAATGAACACAGATGTCATTAGTAGAATGAAAACGTTAATTTTACATGTTTTCCTCCCATTGTATATAAATTAATTTTAATCATTTGACTTAATCTTATTTTCGAAGAGATAAAGACGTTAAAAGGATTAGAAATATGAATAGGTAACCAGTTAATTATGGATTATCTATGTTTGTGAAAATGTGAAGGAGTTTCTGAACTACAATTTCATAGAAAGGCAATAGCTCTGAGATGAGATGTACCTGAGAAGCTTCCTTGATTAAGTAAGACCCTAGATAATCTGTTTATTGCTATTTTTCTTAGCATGGCTAATGATGTGGACTTTTGACGTCATTACATTCTCATTTTACTTGACTGAAAAAATACATTGCAGTCAAGAAGCCCAAGACGGAAAATCATCACACAGAAAGATCAAGGAAAACTTAAAAAAAATAGCGATAATACATTTAGCCAAAATTTATAACCCTGTCCTTCAAATATGAACCTTTTCAGCACTGTACATAAAAAATCAACCCTTTATCGCATCATGCTAATTTTTTGTATAATATCATAAGTAGCTTTTCCCCTTAGGGTAAATGGCTTTTTAGTCATTTTTTTGTGTCTTGTTCTGCTTTGTTTCAAGAAATACTTTGTTTTCCACCTGAATTGTTGTTTTGTAGAATTGCAGCTGGAAATGCATCGTTTGAGTTAAGACTTCATCTGATCTACTTAGTTAATGATTTGTTACATCACTGGTAAGTACTGATGTTATCAAACAGTTCAACCTGGAAAGTAATATGAAAATAAGAAGATGTGGTATGATTGCCAATGAGTCAACTCTCCACCAGAGACCAAATGACGTAGATGTTAAAAACTAAAGGTCACCATATGACCTTCCACAATGTGCAAAACCCATAACAAACATTTCAACCTGACTTCAGACATACTGTTAGTTCAGAAATTTTGTGATGTTTTTATATTGCTAAAATTTAGTCAAGAGTAGGTATTGTAAAAAAAAAGTAGCATTTTAAATACTGATAGCAATATTTGTATGCTGTTACTGAAATCTCTTAACAATTTCATAGTTTTATCCATTTTTTAAAATAATAAATGGGAGTAAAAATTTCAGAATTTTCAGTAATCTCCTTTGAATGACATTACATAATGGTAACAGAGAAAATATTACCTTTCAATAAATGGTATTACATGTATATGAATAAGAGGATAACCTTAGGTAAGAGTCCGACAGCAATAATAAAAGGGGACTTTTTAAAATGAATACCCCAAGGCAACATTATGTTAACTGTTAACAATAGAAAGCCTTATTACCTTATAGTGAGACCTAATATTGTCAAATTCATTTTGTTGCACAACAGTGCACAGTTAATGACCAAAAATTTCAAAAGATTACATATGGATTAAGTCAAAAGTGCTAAAAATAACTATTGCTGACACAGTCTTTTAACCATGTGATTGGATTGGGGATTAAACTAGTAGTTCTCTAATCTACAACAATATATACCCTGGTCAGTGGCTGAAAATATATGTTTTATTTAAAAATATAGGTTATCAATATACCAGTACATAGATATAAGAAGATGTGGTATGAGTGCCAATGAGACAACTCTCCATCCAAGTCAAAATTTATAAATGTAAACCATTATAGGTCAAAGTACGGTCTTCAACACGGAGCCTAGGCTCACACCGAACAGTAAGCTATAAAGGGCCCCAAAATTACTAGTGTAAAACCATTCAAACGGAAAACCAACGGTCTAATCTATATAAAACGAGAAACGAGAAACACTTATGAACCACATCAACAAACGACAACTACTGAACATCAGATTCCTGAATGTATTTAGAAGGGTATCGGCAATTCAAAGGTTAAGTACATTTGTACCTGTATAATTTGCATTTTGGTTAATTTTCTTTTAATTTCATATAGCCATACTTAAGACAGCTGACCTGGAACAAATGATGAGCTCAAATTCCATAATTTTCTTGGTTGAACTTTCATTTGAATTTTTTTTTTTTGATTGAAAGAATTTTTTGAGTAAAATTAACATTATTGTCATCCAGACTGTTATTAACTTTCCTGATCCTGTCATTATTAACAAGACCAAATTAATAAAATATGTATAAAATAAAGCATGCAAAAGGTGTATTATATACAAATTCACCATGTTAAAGAGTCTGAAAATTAAACAAAAATAGATTTATCATTTATGGTAAAATCTTTATTTTAGTTAAAATGACATAATTTTACATGATTAATTATGTAATTTGTATCAAAAACAAGCATTAAGCTGCAATAATAACTAAATATGTCAGAACAAAATTAATCTACTTCAGGGATTTTTATTTTGGTTAAAATATGAAAATTTATACAGGAGACGAAATTATGATAAATTCAAAACTAGGTTACCAGGACCATTTGTACATGCAGTTATTTTAAACTGAGGTGCAAGTTTGCTTTTTATATGATGATAGGCATTCTGTTTTAGGCTATTTCAAATCAAAATTTTTGCTAGTTTGTCTTGCTTGCGAGAAAAGTTATGGAGGTTGAGACTTAGATATAACTTTTCCAACAGCAATGACACTTATGGACATTCTTCACCCCTTATTTAATATTGGTTATCAACATTTGTATGGAAGATTTATATATTGGTAATTTGTCAGCCAGTTATTATCACTTAATCTTGAACTCATTTTCATGCTCTAGTATTGAGTTAAATTAATGTTAAGTTTTCAGTAATAGGTCTGTTCGTAGAACAGTATATGTCATATGAACAGTATTTCCAAAATTCCAGTGGTCTTGTTAAAAAGTCCTGGTTCAAAGTTACTATACATAACAAATTAACAATATTTGGTATTTGGATTTGCTGTGAGGTGTTTATGACCATGTTAACCTCATTTTCATGCTCCAGTAGTCAGTTTTATTTGATTAGGCATGTATCTCTGTAAAAAAGGTTTACAATGTTTTTCAGGTTAAGTCATGTTGATTAGGAAATTTTCTTTTGATTTTGACCGCATTTTCAGAATTCATTGACCTTTAAAATAACTAAATTATAAAATCTGGTAAGACATGTTATTGTGTCAACCCTTGTTAAATTTATGGCCTAATTTTTTTACAAATTGTACAAAATGTACAAGCAAATTGACATTATTTTATAATTTGTATGTACCTGGAACATTTGTTTCAGTCTAGACCATTGTTTTCTACTTCCAGTAGTGTTACTACCAACTAATTTGTTGACATCAGTTTTTTATTGCTATTTTTCTTAGCATGGCTAATGATGTGGACTTTTGACGTCATTACATTCTCATTTTACTTGACTGAAAAAATACATTGCAGTCAAGAAGCCCAAGACGGAAAATCATCACACAGAAAGATCAAGGAAAACTTAAAAAAAATAGCGATAATACATTTAGCAAAAATTTATAACCCTGTCCTTCAAATATGAACCTTTTCAGCACTGTACATAAAAAATCAACCCTTTATTGCATCATGCTAATTTTTTGTATAATATCATAAGTAGCTTTTCCCCTTAGGGTAAATGGCTTTTAAGTCATTTTTTTTGTGTCTTGGAATGTTCTGCTTTGTTTCAAGAAATACTTTGTTTTCCACCTGAATTGTTGTTTTGTAGAATTGCAGCTGGAAATGCATCGTTTGAGTTAAGACTTCATCTGATCTACTTAGTTAATGATTTGTTACATCACTGGTAAGTACTGATGTTATCAAACAGTTCAACCTGGAAAGTAATATGAAAATAAGAAGATGTGGTATGATTGCCAATGAGTCAACTCTCCACCAGAGACCAAATGACGTAGATGTTAAAAACTAAAGGTCACCATATGACCTTCCACAATGTGCAAAACCCATAACAAACATTTCAACCTGACTTCAGACATACTGTTAGTTCAGAAATTTTGTGATGTTTTTATATTGCTAAAATTTAGTCAAGAGTAGGTATTGTAAAAAAAAAGTAGCATTTTAAATACTGATAGCAATATTTGTATGCTGTTACTGAAATCTCTTAACAATTTCATAGTTTTATCCATTTTTTAAAATAATAAATGGGAGTAAAAATTTCAGAATTTTCAGTAATCTCCTTTGAATGACATTACATAATGGTAACAGAGAAAATATTACCTTTCAATAAATGGTATTACATGTATATGAATAAGAGGATAACCTTAGGTAAGAGTCCGACAGCAATAATAAAGGGACTTTTAAAATGAATACCCCAAGGCAACATTATGTTAACTGTTAACAATAGAAAGCCTTATTACCTTATAGTGAGACCTAATATTGTCAAATTCATTTTGTTGCACAACAGTGCACAGTTAATGACCAAAATTTCAAAAGATTACATATGGATTAAGTCAAAAGTGCTAAAATAACTATTGCTGACACAGTCTTTTAACCATGTGATTGGATTGGGGATTAAACTAGTAGTTCTCTAATCTACAACAATATATACCCTGGTCAGTGGCTGAAAATATATGTTTTATTTAAAATATAGGTTATCAATATACCAGTACATAGATATAAGAAGATGTGGTATGAGTGCCAATGAGACAACTCTCCATCCAAGTCAAAATTTATAAATGTAAACCATTATAGGTCAAAGCACGGTCTTCAACACGGAGCCTAGGCTCACACCAACAGTAAGCTATAAAGGGCCCAAAAATTACTAGTGTAAAACCATTCAAACGGGAAAACCAACGGTCTAATCTATATAAAACGAGAAACGAGAAACACTTATGAACCACATCAACAAACGACAACTACTGAACATCAGATTCCTGAATGTATTTAGAAGGGTATCGGCAATTCAAAGGTTAAGTACATTTGTACCTGTATAATTTGCATTTTGGTCATTTTTCTTTTAATTTCATATAGCCATACTTAAGACAGCTGACCTGGAACAAATGATGAGCTCAAATTCCATAATTTTCTTGGTTGAACTTTCATTTGAATTATTTTTTTTGATTGAAAGAATTTTTTGAGTAAAATTAACATTATTGTCATCCAGACTGTTATTAACTTTCCTGATCCTGTCATTATTAACAAGACCAAATTAATAAAATATATATAAAATAAAGCATGCAGAAGGTGTATTATATACAAATTCACCATGTTAAAGAGTCTGAAAATTAAACAAAAATAGATTTATCATTTATGGTAAGATCTCTATTTTAGTTAAAATGACATAATTTTACATGATTAATTATGTAATTTGTATCAAAAACAAGCATTAAGCTGCAATAATAACTAAATATGTGTCAGAAACAAAATTAATCTACTTCAGGGATTTTTATTTTGGTTAAAATATGAAAATTTATACAGGAGACGAAATTATGATAAATTCAAAACTAGGTTACCAGGACCATTTGTACATGCAGTTATTTTAAACTGAGGTGCAAGTTTGCTTTTTATATGATGATAGGCATTCTGTTTTTAAGGTTATTTCAAATCAAAATTTTTGCTAGTTTGATTTGCTTGTGAGAACAGTTATGGAGGTTGGGACTTTTCCAACAGCAATGACACTTATGGACATTCTTCACCCCTTATTTAATATTGGTTATCAACATTTGTATGGAAGATCTATATATTGGTAATTTGTCAGCCAGTAATTATCACTTAACCTTGAACTCATTTTCATGCTCTAGTATTGAGTTAAATTAATGTTAAGTTTTCAGTAATTACTAATAGGTCTGTTTCTAAGAACAATATATGTCATATGAACAGTATTTCCAAAATTCCAGTGGTCTTGTTAAAAAGTCCTGGTTCAAAGTTACTTTACATAACAGGTTAACAATATTTGGTATTTGGATTTGCTGTGAGGTGTTTATGACCATGTTAACCTCATTTTCATGCTCCAGTAGTCAGTTTTATTTGATTAGGCATGTATCTCTGTAAAAAAGGTTTACAATGTTTTTCAGGTTAAGTCATGTTGATTAGGAAATTTTCTTTTGATTTTGACCGCATTTTCAGAATTCATTGACCTTTAAAATAACTAAATTATAAAATCTGGTAAGACATGTTATTGTGTCAACCCTTGTTAAATTTATGGCCCTAATTTTTTTTACAAATTGTACAAAATGTACAAGCAAATTGACATTATTTTATAATTTGTATGTACCTGGAACATTTGTTTCAGTCTAGACCATTGTTTTCTACTTCCAGTAGTGTTACTACCAACTAATTTGTTGACATCAGTTTTTTCATTTGACCTTTTTAAGCAAATAGTTGGTGGACATAGATCTTAAAATGATTTAGTTTGCCAACAGTAAGAACTTCAATTATAAAATGTATTTAAAATTTGAGACAGTATTAAAAGAAATGATTGTAACGTTTTCCAAGTTCACACTATGCAATTGCTCCAGATCAAATCAGGGATATATAACCTGAATCATTACCCTGGTTGACACTCTCACAGACAACAAAATAGACACATGTGCACAATTGTTGTAAATAGCATCTTTGACAACCAAATGGAAGGCAATATTTAAAATGTCTTTAATAATGAAAATTTGCCATAAGAATCAAAGTTTCAAGAGAAGAAATGGGTCAACTAAGTTCAGGAGAATAAGAAATTCTCATGCTATGAATAGCCTTTTGATCCATTATTTGCTTTCAAAACCACACACTGAAAGACAAATCTGGAGCAAAGCCCAATCATGGAACTGGTAAGACAGCATCATACTTGCTTTCTCCAAGAAAGAACGAATTGAATTTTTTTTCTTGATTTATTATTTAGCCAGGCAACATGTATGGGAATACACTTGTATTCTGTGTGGAAGAGTGAAGCTCCATATGTATCTTGTACGCTCAACATGTTTATGAATTAAAAGGTTCTTGTCTCCTACACACCATGTAAGACCAGGTTTTAATTTACAACAGATTTTGGTATTTGAACTGTTTTGTCTGATTGTGGCAGAAAAAGCTTTAAAGGTATTAGTCACTTAAACATCTTCCACACATCAACTCCTCTTTGCCTTCACAACTAGATTGTTAGGCAACTAACCCAGGTTAGCCCAACATGAAATCCAATGAAGGGTACTTTTAATCCAGTTCTCCTTTTGTTAAGATGTTAGCACTACCAAAATTTAAAGCTGATTAACAAATTCAAGTCAAACCCGAATTTAAGAGACATAATGTGGATGGGGTTTTAATATTTTATGATGTAGGCAAGCTATGTTACAAACCTATATATATTTCTTATTTTATTTTATAAGCCAAAGAAAGAATGCAGAAGAACTGAAAGAAAATTTAGAGAAAGTTGTAATACCGTTATTTTGTAAATCTTTCATTGGTTTAGAAGAAAGCAGGAAAAATAAACTTAATAAGGTAAAATATGAGTGATTTGTTAGATATATCTATAGTTAATAGTAACAACAATAAGTCTGCAACAGAACAAGTCATGTAGGCAAAACAATTTAAGTCAGTTAACTTAAAAAATATACCCGGTATCAAATAAGTTTGTTAATGTTCCCTAACATTTTGCAATATTCAACATGAAGGTTTTTTTATATGCTCGTTTATAGGATGTATTATGGTATACCGTTGTCCATCCATCATCAACATGTAGGACAATAAATCAAAAACGCTTTAACCAATTTTCATGAAACTTTGGTGAATTGTTTATATCTATTCACATAAGCTCCCTTTCGATTTTTATAAATTTTAGATTTTACATTTCTGAGTTGTGGGATTTTATTCATAAAAAGTGTTGTTTTTTTTTCCAGTTTGGACAATAACTCTAATGCTTTGAGCAGTTTTCGTGAAACTTTGGTGACTGGTTTATATCTTTTATAATAAGCTCCCTTTATTTTTTTTTTTTTTATAAATTTCTGATATGACATTGAGGAGTTATGGAACTTTGTTGGTTGAAAAAACGATGGGCGTATCATGCACTCATGGTGCAGCTCTTTATTTCATTTAACATACACACATATATATATATATTAAATGAACTTTTTAACAAGTTATTTATTTGTGCATGAGTTTTCATCATTTTCGTTGGTCCTATTAAAATAGATTTTATTATTGTACCAATGAGAAAATTCTATATTTAATTCAGCAATTTATCAGGAATGCCATGTGTAAAATCTTTTCATATTTGTTTTTCCATCTTTTCCCTTAATTCTAACCCAGAAAAAGTATCCAAGAAAAATATTTATCAATTCAATGATAATCTATGCAATTACGCAATCTTATAAGGCAAATACAGATGAACGATAGACTGGAGTCGATCAGTAATTGTGTAATTTGGTGTAATATTGATTCTTTTCTCAGCGGCAATCTTTAACTTTACAAAAGTTTTCAACAGTTCACAATGAATATGAAAATTAACACGCTGCAGGATTATCTTTTAAGGCACGCAGTGCGAATGTTAGCACTGCGGGGACAACTAAAATGTTTGGAAGGCACTATGTAACCGCAGCGTCATATCGGCCTGGGGAGAACACTGGACTATTGAGTAAAATCTACGCATAATAAGACAGAAAGGACATATCTCAATGCTGTTGAATTAGAATTATTAAACCGCTGTAGAGAAAAGCAGTATAGTAACTAACTGACTTGTTTTCTTATTTCCAGCTTTTGAATCTATGGGAAACCAACCACTATTTTAAAGACACAACGATTAAGGTAAGACAACTAATTTGTACTATATTTACCTGTAAGACATGTACAAGTTTATCTTACATAACAGACCTTATATGGTAGTTCCAGGTACAACGGGAACTCCATAAAACATAATTGTCATTTTACATATCATAGATAGGTGGTATACATAATTACATAATTTCAAGGCTGTGACAACTTATTAATGCAGAGATGTAAATTTGTTGATTAATTAAAATCAAATTAAAGTCGATCATGGACATAAATTATATATACTGTTTCCTTTACAAAGTAATAATTGTAATTCCTCTGTAGTTTCCTTAAGTGTTAGATGGATTTTTCTTTTTTTCTTATTCAGAAAGATGGCTCTTTCCTACCTTTGAATGCTAATGTGCTATTAATTGCATGGTTAATAAAGTTGTTTTGATGTTTATGTTTCAAAGGAACAGACAAACTGTGTTAGAGGATATACATTTATCATGCATTCGTCAAAATACTAAATTTTCAGTGTAGAGATGAACTTTATAACTGAAATTCAAACAAAAATTGTTTGAAATGTTATTTGGATATATGCTGAATATCAATTATCGTTTTATTCCAGTAGTGTTTGACTTTGTATACCTTTTTCATTGCATTAGGATAATAACTTTGTCTGTTAAGGCATATTATTTTATATGCCCGAAAATCCCCCACCAAAACCCGTTATGATAATACACATAAAATACATATAAAATCATTGGTGCCAGTACACTTCAAATGTTGTCAGATGTCTTCTTATTAATTGTAGTTAATAATTATGATATCTAGTAGAAGGAAGTACCTGTCCCTAGAGGGCGTATGTCTCTGTAGTTAGTGGACTGACCACAGCTTTGATGTATGTTATGACAATTTTGATGTCAACATTTGACAAGTCTATCTAGTACTTTTATAACTATTACAGCTTTGTCAAGGCCAAATTGTTTGTGACAGAATGTAATGTTATTAGTATGCACTTCTTGTTTGGTCAATTATGGGGGAGTTAATTTTCACACATTGTTACGACCTTACTTTATGACAGCATGGGAGGAGATTCCTAGTTTAGGTTAATTAGAAACATGTAAAAAGGTTATTTAGAGGGCATAATAATTAGATAAAAGTCCACTCAAGACCTGATATATGAATTCATTATTTTTCATTACTGGTAAATAAAAATATCAACATTTGAATATTTACGAGATATTTCATGTGCTTATTTTAACTGATGCATATATCTTGTTGTTGTTGTTTGATTTAATAGTGGCAGTCTGGTATAAAGGTCTTGACAGAGTGGGGGAAGGTATATTGTAATAAATGGTACAGTTTCTCTCTATATATTTAATAGTGGCAGTCTGGTATAAAGGTCTTGCCAGAGTGTTTAAGGTAGAAAAAAATATTTGGATAGGGAAGGTATATTGTAATAAATGGTACAGTTTCTCTCTATATATTTACATATCTTTTGTGAAAGAAAGGTATAACCCTGTGCACAAACCCCAACCCATTGGCTGTAGACAAGATTGCTTAAGCGCAAGTGTGCTTTGTTGACCCTATTCATGACAAGGCAGATTTTACTTTTATCAAACGTATTTGTCCAATAATGAGACCCAATATAATGCAGTTTGATCAGATATCACTACTTATAATAGCAGTTGATAGATTATTTTATGTTTAATTCAAAGGGTTATATTTCTGTTTTGCAAACCCTATTAGGTTTAGCATATATAAAACTTATATATTTAATTTGATGCCTACCATCTGTTACTGATATAATGAAAGTTTGTCTTTTTTATTTAGTTCAGAAATTAATGCATGAAATTGTTCTAGTTGCTTTGTGGATTGGTTGTTAGAAATATATTTCAATCTGTCATTTGTCATATGGCCTTGACCTTATTTTCAAACTCCTGTGTTGATGTTAAGTTCTCAGAATAAGGTCTGTTTGTTATTATCAATCCATGACTGGTTTTTTCTTGGTTGGGCCTCATTTTGATGGTCCGGAGTGCTCTGGTAAAGATTTTAGAATGATATCTGTCCTTCAGTGACATGCACAATAGCTCAACAATACTAAGTATGTTGATATTTTGTTTCAAGTATTTGTTAGCTATATATAGTCTGACATATGTCATATGTCATATGACCTTGAACTCATTTTCACTGTCTAAAAGTGGTCTGATTTTGTTTTCAGAATTATATCTGTTTCTTAGTTATTATGCAAGATAGCTGGACAATATTTGGTATGTGGATTCATGTATCAGTCTGACATATGTCATATGGCACTGACCTTATTTCACACTTTAAATTTCAAGATACTGTTCCTCAGTACATGTTTATGACAGGTCAAAAATATTTGTGTATGAAAATAAGGAGATGTGACATGATTGCCATGGAGACAACTATTCACCAAAGACCCAAAGGACAAAGATTAAAAAATACTAAATTTACTGTACAAAGCTAACATGTCATGTGACCTTGACCCCATTTCAAGCTCCAGATATCAGGGTTAAGTTTAGTTGGTGGATTATCTAAGAAAGTATACATGATGGTTAACAGTATTTGTATATCAATTCATTACAAAGGAGCTCAAATAAATCTTGACATATTTCATATGACTTTGACCTCAGCTTCAGAGATTTTTTTTTAAATGACTCATAAGTTGAAGCAGAAAAGACATTTTTAGTGTTTCAACTTCTCATAATGTTACATTCATACCATTGCATGTTTTGAACAAATACACATTTTGCAGATTAACATAGTTAATAATGAAAGTACATTTTTGTTTCAATTGAACCATATGAAATTTTTCTGGTGAAAAGTTATATAATATATTGATAAATTATCAATTTGAAATGATAGATCATGAATACTTTTGACTGAAGTATTTTAATCCATCAAATATTAAGCCTAAGGATAAGTTGTTTTAAATATGGAAAAGTATAAGTAAATATGAAAATTTGTGTGTGCATGTATGAATGTGAATTATCAGAAGTGACGACACGACACAGTTGTTTTTGTCACTCACAAATGAAGTTATGTTCTTGATGAATTGAAATTTGGGAAATATTGTTCACTTATACCCGCTGTACCATCAAGCCATGGGTCGTCAGTTGTTGGTGATTAGAGTAAACTGATGCTTTTTAAAAAAAACTTTTTTGATTCCAGCCTCACTGATGAGTCTCTTGTAGGTGAAATGTGTGTTTGGCATACACATTTTTAGCCTGGTATCTCTGATGAGTTTATTTGTCTAATGTTTTTGGTGCATGTTATTTCTGTTACCCTATTTATATATTGTTATTGAAATAGCTTCTTGTCAAATCATAACAACATAGCCAATAATTCTTGATAGAACATCTTAGAGAAATAAAGTTCAAACTGCATTAAGATAATAATATAGCAGCAGGGTAAGATGATGATAAAAGACTCTAGTGAAATTATAAACACTATCTGAAAGTTATGTTTAACGGTTAACTCAATGTTACAATATATGTTTAATGACAGAAACAGTTGTATCTTAGAAAGTTCATTAGTGTATACAAAGGATACTTCTAAAAGAACTCTGTTGGATGAACATGAACAATTATCAATAATCATAAATTTGTACTTGAAATATGTAGTTAACGGTTTCGAAAATCAAAGTATGCATTTGATGTCATATAAATATTCCTAGAACATTTCAATTTAGACAATTAAATTTTTATGCCCCCGCCATAGCGGAGGGGGCATTAAGTTTTACCCTTGTCCGTCTGTACGTACGTACGTCCCAAAAGTTTGCCTCAACCAAATGTTATGAAACTTATACACAATGCATATTACCACAAAACACAGATCAAGTGTGAATTTTGGTGGCGTCACTTTAACCGTTCTAGAGTTATGCCCCTTTATGAATGGAAAAATTGCAAAATTTTTAGTTTCCGTTCTCTGACTTAAGTTTGCCTCAACCAAATGTTATGAAACTTATACACAATGCTTATTATCACAAAATACAGATCAAGGGTGAATTTTGGTGGCGTCACTAAAAC
Source organism: Mytilus coruscus (assembly GCA_017311375.1). Taxonomy (NCBI): domain Eukaryota; kingdom Metazoa; phylum Mollusca; class Bivalvia; order Mytilida; family Mytilidae; genus Mytilus; species Mytilus coruscus. The sequence continues at coordinate 117,926,705 of CM029595.1, forward strand.
CATTCTAGAGTAATGCCCCTTTATAAATGGAAAAATTGCTAAACTTTTAGTTTCCGTTCGCTAACTTAAGTTTGCCTCAACCAAATGTTATGAAGCTTATACACAATGCTTATTACCACAAAACACGGATCAAGTTTGAATTTTGGTGGCGTCACTCAAACCGTTCTAGAGTAATGCCCCTTTATAAATGGAAAAAATTGCAAAATTTTTAGTTTCTGTTCTCTAACTTTAGTTTGTCTCAACCAAATGTTATGAGACTTGCACACAATGCTTATTTCCACAAAACTCAGATCAAGTTCAAATTTGGGTAGTGTCACTTTTACCATTCCTCAGTATGTCCCTTTATAACTATATGATATGCAAGCGGGGGCATCATCTGTGTCCACATGTGGACACAATCCACATTTATTCCATTTGTAATTTACACAGTCTTATTCTGTACATGAATTTTGCCTTTGCCCATCTATACTTTCCTGAACAATTTTCAGAATTTTTTCAGTTGATGTCAATTGATATTAAAATGTGACCTGTTTCCTTTTGTATTCCTCTTGTTTTACAAAACCATAAGGTCATAAGATTTCAATCAGTTGTAACCTGTGTAGTTTGATAAGAACTTATTCATTGTTTGTTAACACAGACCTGATGGTAGTATTAGAGTTTTTTGTTAAACCTCAGCTTTGTTAAATTAAAAGCTTAAAATCAGTGTTTGCTTCTTCCCAGCTAAGCACATAGCATTTTGGAGTAGAAGTAAAGACAGGTGGCTTATAGTCGGAATAATGTATCTAGGTATGGTAACATGTATACCTACAGACTGTTACCCTGTAAGCGAGAATGTTGATGTTGATGGTCTAGTACAATGCAGAAATAATCATGTATCCTGCATGTAATATTTGCAGCTGAATGATTTGCAGTCACCAATCTATCAATCATTGCAAACATGGAGACATAAGAAAATAATTAATGTTCATAAATGTTTCATATTCACAATTTTGTTTGAAATCATTGCATGAATTTATTGTTGGAAAATAGACATAATAATTTTATTAAAATGGTATCAAAAATCTTCAGTCAAAATCATTATCCATGAAGAAATAACATGAGAAAAAATTGCTATTATTTTACTTTCATTGTAATTAAGAGCAAGGTGAGTGTTTGCCCACTTTTAAAAATATATTCATTTAATATGTCTGGTAGTGACAGCTATGAATATGTTTCTGTTATATTTATGACTATTTGACAAATCACAATTTGACAGAAATCACAAACAAAAGCATAAAACATTTTCATGTTTTTACTGCTTATGTAACAAATATCTAATTCAGAAGTTTTTAAAATATTCAGATGGCTTTACAAAATGTATTGAAGCATTTTTTGTAAAATTTAATTTCATTTGTGTTTTGGTCAGGGTGAGGGAATGCTTATATTCATTGAAGACCTGTTCTGCATGTGTTCATATAGGTGAAGGGGAATGATTCAAAGTGGAAATCCTGTCCTTTAGTGAGTTTTATTTCCAATGTGTAATTATCAAAATGTATACCTGATTCTTCAACAACAGAGGGTCCTTATAACTTGATTTTTTATAGGCTCGATGAATTTGATTTTGAGTTATTTTACAGATTATCACATTAAATAAGTGGAGCCTCGGTGGCCGAGTGGTCTAAGTAGTCAAACTACTGTATCATTAGCCAGTCAACACTGAGGTTGTGAGTTTGAATCCTGCATGGGGCAGGTGCACTCGACTCCAATCTTAATTGACTAGGATTGTCAGTTTTCGTACTGAAGTTCGGTGGTTCTTACCGGGCACTCTGCAAATGACCGCCACGAAATAGCACAATAGTGTTTAAAGTCGTGTTAAACATCAATCAATAAATCAGTCAATCATTAAATAAGTAGACCTGTAATAAGTATATATGTTCTAACCATGAAGGGAGGACACAATATCAATCAACCAACCATTTGCTGTTCATAATTTTAGATTACAATCTAATTACTGTATAAGTTTCCTTCTCTTTGCTTAAATGAAATATTGTAGTCAAGGATTTCATTAATTCAAACAATTACTGGCATAGCTGCTTACTTTTGATATAAAAGAAAAGATACAGAATAAGATGCAGTTTTAACATGAAACAAAAACATAATATTTTTCTAGATTCTGTATTGATGAACTACAGACTTAAAGTTGCTAACTTCTACGTCATTTAGTCTCCTGTTTAGAGTTGTCTCAGTGGCAATCATATCACACCATCTTATTTTTACATAAAGGTACTTGGCTGTTTTACCTACAAAAGTCAAGGTTAAGTTGTTTGTTCCCTTGCTTTGATGTATTGACATTATTTCGCACCTAGACAGTACATACAAACAAGATATAATTAGTGTTTTCTGTCATTGGTTTTAGTTGTTTGTCCATCTGACCATGAAATTACAAATCCTTCTTCAATGTCTTTCCAATGTCAAAATATTTGAACAATTTCCTTTCATTTGTTTATTTTAAAATGATTTATAATTTTTCTTGAATTTTGAAGACAGAGATGAAATTTTCATAGTAAACATTTCATACAGCTGAATACAGACCACTTGAGTGTATAGGACACCATGATTTCATACCAGCAGGATGATAAGTACTTTGAAATTGCTTCCCAAAACTTCAAGCATTCTTTGATACAGCATAATTTTGTTTATTATTGTATTGTTTGTACTTGTGATTAAGTTTTCTGTCAGACAGTTATTTTAGAGTTCAGTCAGTACTTTTTTATAGTATGTTCTTTTATGTACCTTTTGTTAATCCAATGATTGAGATTAAAATTGGGAGGGTTGAGATTTAAAAAAATTAGTCTGATTCAGTGCCTGTCACAAGTCAGGAACCATATCAGTATTTTTTCTAGTGTCACATCAATTGTTTTTGTTATTTGAAGATTTATGAGTTGATTGCAGATCTGTGATTTCTGTTTAAATTATTCACAACTTTTTTAATACTTGACCTATTGTATACACACTAATTTTTTGGGGATTAAAGACTGTAAAGTGACCTCTAGAAGACTGTATATTGACCTCTAGAATACATTTGGTTCTTTTGTGTCATTGGGTTGCTGTCTCATTAATATATTCCCCACATCTCCTTTAATTCATATTTCAAGAATTTTTGGTGTTTTTTTTAAATTTTAATATTGAGTCAGTCAAAAGGAGAAAGAGGAAGAAACGATGGTTTCAATAAATTTGTTCTATATTTATAGACAATAATAACTAACAAAATGTTTAAAGAGTTGTAAAATTTTAGGGTTGTAAAATAATAAGTCCTGTTAATAGTACAATTGGTATGATAAATTCCGGAAGGTGATTTATCAAGTAGGATGTATTCTTTTCCATCTGTTCTCTGTTCTTTCTTATTACCTGAACAATTATTCGATTGTTATAAAGCAGTGGATCAGACTCGTACTACCAGTGCACTAGAACATACCTTATGCTCATAGTTAGAGGCAGGCTATAGTTGCTTGCATCTATGTCATTTGGTCTCTGTTGGATAGTTTTCTCATTGACAATTATACCACATCTTCTTATTTTTATACAGTTTTACTTATTAGATAGTATCTGGTGTAAACTTTCATGAAAATGGTATTTTTTTGTCATTTATTATATATTCTTTGGTCACCTGGAACAAAGGACCTACTGAGCTATTGTCATCATTACATCTTTGATCTGTCTGTTCATTCACTGGTCTTTTAACTTTTCATGCTTTAATCTTCTATGAAACTGCTAAATTTTACCAAACTGAGTGGGATTAATGTGTGCAAATTGTAGTATGGCAAAGATGTAGGTTTATGAATTGCAAAAAACATTGATAAATGTTCTCATTTATATATGAGAATTTATATTTTTGTAGTCATGAAACTGCCCTGTTAGTCTGTACCAACATTTGTAAGAATGTTTTTTTTTTTAAAGTTTCAATGTAAAAAAATCCTAATCTTATATGATTACAAGAAAACATTATAAGTATAAATAAGATGTGGTATGAGTGCCAATGAGACAACTCTCGCTCCAAGTCACAATGTATAAAAAGTAAACAATTATAGGTCGAGTACAGCCTTCAACACAGAGCCTTGGTTCACACCAAACAGCAAGCTATAAAGGGCCCCAAAATGACTAGTGTAAAACAATTCAAACAGGAAAACCAATGGTCTAATCTATATAAAAAACGAGAAACACTTATTAACCACACCAACAAACGACAACCACTGAACAACAGGCTCCTGACTTAGGACAGGTGCATACAAATGCAGCGGGTTTAAACGTTTTAACAGGCGCCAACCTTCACCCTAACCTGAAACAGTAGTGTAACATTACAACATAAAAAGACTTAAAAAGGTCTTAATTGTTAATTTAAAACAAAAAATCTCCAAATGTTTTTACAACTGCAAAGGAAAGATTGCATTTGGCATTGTTTTGTTTACATATATGTAGCTAAAATTGAACCTGGTAAGCCAAAAGACAGTGGAAATGCATACAAATCAACAAAAAGAGAAGGACTATGCAGTTTAGACACAATGGTATATTTTTTTAGGATTTGATAACATCACTCTTACACTAGGCGCTATAGATAAATTAAAGTTTTAACTTTTTGAGTTTTTATTGTTTCAAAATACCCTGTTGTTTCTTCTATCATCCTTATCAAATTTGTCATACTTTGATCAAGACATAGACATATAATACTGGTACATCTAAGGTTAGAATGGGAGACCTATCAAAAACAAGGATTCATGATGTTTGGAATATTGTATAGCCTAAGGTTGTAGTTAGTTAAGCACTGTAAAATGATTTCACATCTTTTTATATTTAGCTGTCAGTGTTTTTGTGATTTCTAACAGTGGAAAAAGGCTTGAGTGTGCTCAAGTATCATTGTCAAATCCATTGATAATTCTTGGGGTCACTTTTATGGCTGTGATGTAAGATACAGTCCTTATCTCTTTGAGGCAGGAACTATATAAATTTATTGACATTATGCCTTAAGAATGATTGACTTGCAATAATATATGGAATACAAGTAGTGAACCTATATTGATGATGAGATATGGATGATTATTGATTAATCACTGCATATGTTTATTTTAATTTTTAGTATCATACCATCATAAAATATATGAGAAGAGCATAACCCGTGTCATGCCAACAACTGGTTTTAAATAAATGTGTTTAGTTCTGCAAAGACCCTATAAGTGAATCAATATTCAAGCCAAAATATGCAATCTTTAATGACCTGACAACAGTATCGTAACTATATCCCTTCTTCATAAGTCTATTTAAAGGTTTTGTTAGCTTCTGAGGTGAATACTGACATTTTAGTGCTTTATAAAGAATATTACCATAAAGATTGGATGTGAAATACCTGAACGATAAGAAGTCTGCATGAGCTATATTTACGAATGATGTCCTTGTACCGATGATAAAATTTAGTAAATGTTTTGACTAGTTTGTGATATCGAAAACCCTGGTGTAATAATTTTCAGTAATACATAAATTTCTTTTGTTAAAATCTGAAACGTTGTTACATACACGAGCGAATCGTACAAGTTGAGATATATAAACACCGTAAGATGGTGACAAGGAACGTCGACTGTAATTATATACATGTGTGTTCATGTTATTTTATTATCTGGTATTAAAGACATGAAAAGTTCATACCTGACTAAAATCAGAATAGTATATGAATCGTGTAGTAAAAATTAAAACCTGATACTAAATACAAACACATGTAAAAACATATTATTGGTTTTGTACTGAATATCTGAAAACAACCTTTATAAACCAAATCTATGCTTAACCTGAAATATTTCAAACATGTTATATGTATACATAATGTGACTACTAACTTATTGGCTATGACATGTTTGATGCTTCCAAACGTTTCTATTTATCTGCAGAATCATCTTGCACTGAATGATATTAAGACTGATCTGGTCAGAAAGAACAAATAAAGTTATTGTTTAGGAAGAAAAATTGATAATTACCTCTGCATGCAAAATTAGGAGCTTCCAGGAGAATCCTGAGGTAGCCTTCATCTATTTATGGACCAGATAATCTTCTACCACGATTGTCCTTATGTTATAAACTGATGGTTACAGATTCTTTTCAGAAACTACTGAATCAAACGTAACCAAACAGTAGTGTTTCAATCTACATGGTCCTTATCAAACTTTTGATTAATGGAAATAATGGGTCCTGATTGACATATCAGAAATCTTATGCTTTTCAGAAATCACTGAATTAGTTGAATTAATATGATATAAGGAATTCTTATATGGTCCTCTATGAAACATTTGGTTTTATTTATGATCTTTAATACAAGATGAGGGGCCTCGGTGGCCGAGTGGTCTAAGTAGTTACTACTGTAATCACTAGCCAGTCAACACTGAGGTTGTGAGTTCGAACCCCACTCGTGCGGGTGCACTCGACTCCAATCTTAATTGACTAGGATTGTCAGTTTTCCTATCGAAGGTCGGTGGTTTTCTCCGGGCACTCCGGCTTCCTCCACCACTTAAAACTGGCCGCCACGAAATAGCCCAAAAGCGGTGCTTAAAAGTGGCGTTAAAACACAAAAAAAAAAAAAAAAAAATAATACAAGATGACTGTCTCAGTAGAGCAAAGTTTATAAAAAAAAACTCAAGAAAAACAGCTTCTACTAGGAAACTATTCAGATAGGATTAATATAATAAAATTGAGAATGAAAATGGGGAATATGTCAAAGAGACAACAACCCGACCAAAGAGCAGACAACAGCCGAAGGCCACCAATGGGTCTTCAACGCAGCGAGAAAATTCTGCACCCGAAGGTGGTCCTCAGCTGGCCCCTAAATAAAATTGTGTACTAGTTCAGTGAAAATGGATGCATGGAATACAATATTATGACTCTTAACATTCAGAATCTTTTGTATTGGTGCTAATCAGAAATCCAAGACCACTTTACTTTGATACATGATTAACTTGGGACCCCTGAGAACTACATGTTAACATGGGATCCTATCGAACTACATGTAAACATGGGAGCCTATGAGAACTACATGGTAACATGGGATCCTATGAGAACTACATGTGGACATTGGATCCTATGAGAACTACGTGTGAACATGGGATCCTTTGAGAACTACATGTTAACATGGGATCCTATGAGAGTTACAAAGTATTGTTAACATGGAATCCTATGAGAACTACAAAACATAGTTAACATGGGATGCTATGAGAACTACCTGTTAACATGGGATACTATGAAAACTACCTGTTAACATGGGATCCTATGAGAGCTACCTGTTAACATGGGTAACTATGAGAGCTACCTGTTAACTTGGGATCCTATGAGAACTACCTGTTAACATGGGGCCATATGAGAACTGCCTGTTAACATAGGATCCAATGAGAACTACCTGTTAACATGGGATCCTATGAGAACTACATGTTAAGCTGCAGTTTAACATGCAGTTTCTTATAAAATGGATGAATGATGAAATCATGGTCTTTAAAATTTATGATTTTGAAATCAAAGGTGACTGCTTTCACTGAATACTGTAAATTCAGAAATTATTGTTTGCATTTATTATTGCAATTTTTTTGAGATTAGATAAAAATTCGAGATTTATTATTGCGATTTCAGAAAAAACTGCTAACAGATGTATGTATTAGCTATCAAAATGCGAGTTCTTATTACTGCATTTATTCACATTAATAAAAACCTTGCAATAATTTCTGAATTTACGTATATTTTTGAAAAGAACACTTTTAAATGCTGTTGTATTCCCATGTATCAATCAATTTAGGCTCCCTGGAGTTTTTAGTTACCTATGACTATATTCTATTGTATTTGTTGTGGCCATGTTTGTTAGTTGATGCATTCTATCTTATTAAAACCCCCTCTGCAAACAAAGTTTTTGGGGTAAACAGGAGTCAACAGTCTGTCTGGTTTAAGGTAGTTAACCATGAAATTGTGGTCACAACAAAAGGAAACACACTTTATTATGATGTGATCTTTAAAAATAAGAAACTAAATTAGGGTTTGACACTGATTTCATGGTTCACTGAACATTAAAATCTGATAATGTGAGAATGGCATGGTGTCTAAAGACACATATTCTTATTGGTATTTTTTTTTAGATAGAGCAGAATTTCACTAACTCTTACTGATCATTGTCAATATTGTGACATGCCATTACCAGGCATAGTCATCAGTTGCAGCTTACATGTATATTAGAAATCTATGTCTGCTAATGTTATTTAATTCTTCATTCCCTGTAGTGAGGAATACTAATATTGAAGGATAGTTGTCTCATTGGCAATCAGACAACATCTCCTTGTTTTTATATTTATAGATTTAACAAATCATGATCAGTAAAAATCATTTATAATTTATTATAATTTAACATAGATCAATTTCATATAATTGATATCTTAATGTCATATTTCCTGAAAGCAATCAATAAACTACACATCAATATTTCTGACATTTCAAGGCTGTTTTAACCCATTTCATGATGTTTTACATTAAAGGTGGTTACCATTTACCATTTTATTAACCAATATAGAACATTTATAAAACCTCAAACCAACCTTCATGCACTAAAATTTAAGATATGTTATTTGGACATGATTTCTAAATGCTGATTATTTATGAAAGAACCTATGTTGTCAATACATTTTATTAGTCCCTACCAACTCTGTCTGTCTGTCTGTCTGTCTGTCTGTCTGTCTGTTCTGTCTGTCTGTCTGTCTGTCTGTCTGTCTGTCTGTCTGTCTGTCTGTCTGTCTGTCTGTCTGTCTGTCTGTCTGTCTGTCTGTCTGTCTGTCTGTCTGTCTGTCTGTCTGTCTGTCTGTCTGTATCTGTCTGTCTCTGTCTGTCTCTTGGTCTGTCTCTTGGTCCGTCCGTCCGTCCATCTGTCCGTCCAGCAAATCAGTTTTCCACTTGTTTTCGTCATGCTTGAAGATATTGATTTGATAATTGGTATATAGTTTTATATTGACAAGTTACAGATCAAATTCAAATTTTGTTTTGGTCTTATGATTTTGTGCAGAGTTATGATCCTTCGACTTAGAAAATTCACTTAGATAATCAGTTTTCCACACTTTTTTTCATCATGCTTGAAGATATTGACTTGATATTTGTTATATAGTTTACACCATGACAGGTTATAAATCAACTTAGCATTTGGTTCCAGTACAATGAATTCTTAACCGTTAGGGGACTATGTATTGCCATGCAATACTCTCAGAATGCTTGTTCATGATATGTTTGTGATTTATCAGAAAAGATATTGAATGGATATAAACTGGTCTATAGTTTGCTCCCCTTTCAAAACCAGATGTAGAAGGCAGATTTCTTCTATATATTTATCATCCTTGGTGTACCAGATGTAGAAGGCAGATTTCTGCTATAGATTTATCATCCTTGGTGTACCAGATGTAGAAGGCAGATTTCTGCTATAGATTTTTCATCCTTTGTGTACCAGATGTAGAAGGCAGATTTCTGCTATAGATTTTTCATCCTTGGTGTACCAGATGTAGAAGGCAGATTTCTGCTATAGATTTATCATCCTTGGTGTACCATATGTAGAAGGCAGATTTCTGCTATAGATTTATCATCCTTGGTGTACTGTGAGTGGCCACTATTTCACAAAGCAAACAGTTTCAAGATTTTATACATGTATATTTTAAACTAATATTCAAGTGTAGGAAAATATTTATCTAACAATGACGTGTGACTGATCCATAGAGGTTGTCTGAGTTTTCACATTCATTATTGTTGCTGATGTTCAATTCTTTGTCTCAATCATTCAATGTTCAAAAAGATTTGATTATGATCTAAACAAGCCTTATGAAGAAAGTCAGTGAATCATCTTTTAAAACTAAGATAAGAGATAAGACGTACATGATCCTTTGGGAGAAATCTGTTTGAGCCAAAATTTGTGTTTTTGTGCTACAACTCATTCGCGCCAATAATAAATTTGTGTAGCTATTTTTTATCTCGCCTGGAAGAAAAAGTGAGACATAGGCGGCAGTAGCGTTGGCGTCAACAATTGTTAAGTTTTCTGCTTCAGTCAGTTTGATAGGAACTACTTGTGATAGATCATTGATATTTAATATAAAGTTGACGACTATTTCCATAAATTGCCCTCTAGGTCATGGTTCAGTAACTTTGAATTAACTAGCAATTTTCAATTTTAAGTATTCTGCTTGAGTTAGTTTGATGATAGATCAATGATATTTTGTATAAAGTTGCATTACTATTAGTAAATATTTGTTTGACCATTATTTGAAGGCCCTGACCCCTATGTCATTGTGCAGTGACTTGAATTAATTAGCAATTTTCAATGTTAAGTTTTCTGCTTAAGTCAGTTTGATAAGAACTACTTGTGATAGATCAATGATATTTTGTAGAAAGTTGCATTACTAACAGTACATCTCAGTTTTCCACCATTTCTATGACCTGCCCACAAGATCATGGTCCAGCGAACTGAATAAGCAATGTTGCTGTTCATCAGATTGTGTTTTTCTGAATTTCATGCTAACAGGCGCGACATATCTCTGTGTCAACAGTTTATTATTAAAATATTTGGTATCATTTACGACTAAAATGAAGCTTTAAAATCATGATGTACAATGCAACTTTAAAGATCATTAACTAAAATGAAGCTGTCCTCTAGATTTTTTTTTCATCAAAACTCTGACATAGTACTATTTATTCCATAAATTATTGTAATTAAAAGTTCTACAGTTCACTAATGACTGATAGGTATATTAATAGCAAATGGTAGCAAATGAATTATGTAGTCTAGCACAATTTTTACTTTTGAAAAATTAATTTGGTGCAAATGATATATCTTAGAAATAATAGCAATTGGTGGAAAATGACTGCAGGTAATTCTTTAATCTCCCTGTAATTCTAATATTTGTTTACATGATTCAAAAGATTATACCAAATTTGATAATTTATGTAATATTCAGTTTCTACCATTCATAGTTGAATTTCAACCTAAAAAGTAAAACTATTTTGAAAATAAATGGATAAGTTAGTGCTGAAATACAGAGTTACAGTAAGTTGATTATTAATAATTATATGTGGAAGAGGAAAATATAGTACTGTAAATTCAGAAATTATTGCTTGCATTTATAACTGCGATTTTTGAAGAATTAACAAAAATGCGAGTTTAATTATTCGATTTTAGGAAAAACTACATACAGATATATGTATTTGATATGAGAATGCGAGTTCTTATTATTGCAATAATCGAGTAGTTGCATTATTCGAATTAATTAAAACCTCGCAATAATTTCTGAATTTACAGTATCAAATTTCTAAAAGCACTGTAATTTTCTTGTTGCTAAAGTGTCTTATCAACATTTACCATATCTACTGTCAAAGGGGACAAGGAACTTTTAATACTAAAATATCAAAAATCCTTCATGCCTTGCATTTGTATGCTTAGACTGTTGGAAAGGCATCAAATTCAGGTTACTGTCCTGTCAAGAGAAGACAACAAACTCAGTAAACTCATAAATATGATATTGTTTTCCTTGTTACATACAGAAATTGATCATAAATAATATTGCTATTTCCATAAACAAAATATAGTATTTTCTCAATTGTTATATTATATTTATATATATAAATGTATTGATAATTTGAAGTGGTATAAATTTTACTGATAACTTTATTGAATGTTTTATATATTAATATTGTTGAAAATGGTAATTTAGAGGAATGTTTGAAATGAATAAAGGCCATTTTATTGAAAATCAAAGATTTTGCCTGTTTTCTAATGTATGGAAACCAATTAAGGTATAGCAGTTGGACTGCATATAATCTGTAAATATTTAAAATTTCAAGCAGGTTTTACCAATACATACAATGTCTTTATTTTTACTAATCCCCAGGCCACATAACACATATATATAAATCAAAGATCAAATACACACCATTAAACAATACAATTTTGATTTATTAAAACATATATACCAAACAGTTATAGTTTAATAATGGCAGTTATGTGGTTTTTTCCTTACTAATAAAGAGCTAAGGGGGAAAATCATGCCATTTCAGCATATTAAGAAATTTCTATTAGCAAAAAATGGCAGATTGAATTTCCAAATATACAACCATAGTTAATTAGATTAAAATGTTTCACTGCTTTTGCTTTGTATTGAGAGGTGAACAATTGTACCAGAAAATTGAAAATGATGTTGAATAACTATTTGAAATGAAAATATTGTTTAATTCAGACTTTTTGAAGCATTCCATCAATATAGGTATAATTGTGTTTAGTTACATTGTATTTGCTGCTTGAAAAAAAGAATGTCAAAAGTTTGTAAGAGCTGGTAGAAAATGACTCTTTTGAAAGAGGGTGTTTTCAGATAAAATTGAAGAAGTTTTGAAAAGTTTTGTTTGAAGGCAAAATTTTCCTTGTATAAATTTTCTAGGGATTCCTAAGATATGTCAGTAGGAAATGCCAATGAGAAATATTACAAAATCATGTAGAATTCCTTAATTTATCAAGTTGAAACTACCCTATTGATATTGATTCCAAATGACCAGACTTTTTAATAATAAGAAAGACCAAAATAAAACCAGAGTAACTTCTAATTAGTATTAACATTTATCCATCTGGTAAAGTTAACCTTAGATAAATTTGGCTATTGTTTAGGTCCTATATGGTAATATAGCTCTTCAACTGTTTAGGTTATTATACATTCATGGCTTTCCTGATGAAGATAAATCCAGAAAAACGCTTCAGACGCATGAAATTTACATCATGTTGTTTTCATTTTTTAAGGTGAAAAATGGCATGAAAGATATGGAGGAAGTAGGAATATTTTGATTTTCCTTGTTTGTCTGTTTATATAATGTATTCATCTGTAAATAATTAAAATGAATATAATGTTCTGTAAAAACTGTGATTCAAATTGATAATCTAAGACATTAGTCCTATTTAAAGAATGGGTGAGTAGGTCTAGTCAAGAAGATAAGACAGTCTTATAAAGTTGTGGAATTTGATGACGAGAGACACAGTTTGATCTATCATTGTCTTGTAAGGTTATTTTCAGTATTTCCTAATTCAATAAGATAAGAATCCAGAGACACGTGACAGAAATTGGGTTTTCCCTGACAGGACATAGAAGTGACCTCTAGTGTTTCTCGATTTCATAGATACTGAATGTCAAAGACATCATTGACCGACATAGACTTGCCTTCTCATTCCTGTTAAAACTATAAATTTCAGAATTTGAATGACCAATCAAGTTTTGTCCTATTTCTCAATAGTTAATAAACATTGACATATGTTGAAATCACATCTTAACTTTGTTTTTCAAAATATCATACGACTTTAAGGATCAATAAATACTATGTGTAACTATGATCAGCTGTTGTTTGCCAGCTTGACATTACTTACCTGAAAGCAGGTGCAATATACAGTCATCAGTTGATTGAAAGAAATAAAAATTTGATATATAAGATTTCTAGAAAGGGAATGTTTAGATCATGTTCAAAGTTTGCATGGCATTGTTTGTTCTTGTACACCTCTTGAAGGATCGAAAATTTATGGAACCATATACTGTAGTCACTGTTTTGGGTTCCTGTCAGAACGGATTTTAGAAAATTTTGCTTTATGACTTTGCAACATTTCTATCTATCATGAAATTACTGTTTCCGAGTAATGCTCCTTAAATTATCTTAAAACATGGATGGTTTTTATCTCTCCTGTGACAAAAGTCGCAGAATGCGACACATAGGGACACAATCTGGCGGCGTATTACTATATTTGTTATATGGGTTCCTTGCAAGGTCTACATGTCCATCAGGTAGGGTTCACCTGACCTCAACCTCATTCCATGGATCAGTGATCAAGGTTAAAGCTATGTGGTTAAGTCTGTATCTCAGATACTATATTTAGTGTATGGAATGATAGTAAGGTGTACATGTCCGACTGGCAGATTTCATCTGACCTTGACCTAAATTTCATGGTTAATTGGACAATGTTTAGTTTTTGTGGTTTGGTCTATTTCACAGATACTGTAAGCTATAGGGCCACTATATTTGGTGTATGAAATGATTGTAAGGTGTGCATGCAGCACTGACTGGCAAGTTTCATCTGACCTTGACCTCATTTTCATAGTTCATTGGGAAACGTTTTGTTTTTGTGGTTTGGTCTATTTCTCACATACTATAAGCAATAGGTCAAATATATTTGGTTATGGAATAATTGTAAGGTGTACATGTCTGTCTTGCAGGTTAAATATGACCTTGACCTCATTTTCATGGTTCATTGGTTAATGGTTTTTGTGGTTATTTCAGTATATCAGTTACTATAAATAATAGGTCAATTATATTTGGTGTATGGAATGATTGTAAGGTGTACATGTCTGTCTGGAAGGGTTTATATTACCTTGACCTCATGGTTCATTGGTCAATTTTAAGATTTTGTGGTTTGATTGTTTCTCAGGTACTATAAGCGATAGGACCACTATATTTGGTGTATGGAATGATTATAAGAAATACATGTCTGTCTGGCGTGGTTCATCTAACCGTTACTTCATTTTCATGGATCATTGATAATGTTAAATTTTAGTTGATACTTGTAGTTAAACCTTCTTATGACAGACTTTCAACATAAATTTATAATAAGAGAATGGTTTAATATTTGATCTGTAGCTTTATAAAGTTGAGTTGTAGCGAGTAAGCAATTTGTACATCTGCCAAGTAGCCACTTCCTGTTTGCTGATTGTTTGAAATACTCATTTTACAAGGAAAATTTTTGTCAAAATTTTCTTGGCATCAGTGAAAGGGAATGAATGATCAGTTATGTTCCAGTATGCAGGTTCAGACCTGGTACTGGTCTTGTTATATTATATAAAACTTGATTTTCAGTATTGTTGCATTTACATTTCAGAGTTTTGCCAGTTGTACAGGAGAAGTATTTCATGAAGCACCTATCACTTTTGACTCTACACAAAAAAAATGGCCTTATATTTCACATTGTAAGGTTATAAAATCAAAATGTAACTGATTTAGAGGTATTTTTTGTACGAATATACGAATATCTTTATTCCTACTGATCAGCATTTTAATATTTTGATTGAAACTTTGAAAATTACAGTAGTCTTATTCATGCCTTTTGATAAATAAACAAAACACCTCTTCAGATCTTATAATTATGTAATGTTTTATACCGGATCTCATAATTATGTAATGTTTTATACCAGATCTTTTAATCAACGTATACACGATTAGTGGAATTCATGTACAGCTAGCTAGTGTTCTACCAAGACTTTTCAAATAGCATCCTTTCAAAGGGGAATTTGAAAAAAAATCTTAATGCCCCCACTGCAGTACCGAGTAGGGAACATAGAAATACTGGGCACCTGTTTGTGTTTGATATAAGAAATAAGAAGATTTGAGGCTATTGTCAACGAGACAACTCACCATTAGAGACCAAATGAGGAACTCTGGATTGCCACAATGCACCACTAGCTGCTAATGGTGTCATCCTGTTATATCAGAAAGGTGTGTACTGTTACCTATTCATGATAACAGAATTATTGCTGTCAAAACATAAATATTCTTTTTGTGGACCAACTCCCATTTGTACAAGACTTCTTGACAGGTGTACCATGTGATGACTAGTTCCACGTTTTTATAGTTTTGTCATTAATTAAATTCTGTACGTAAGTAATACAATATGCATAATTAATGAATATATATTTACCAGCTCATTAACAGGTAAATAAGTGTCCTAAAATAAGGTCAGTTTCAAACAATAGAATCAATGCAGGGATCTGATAGTGGCAGTTTCAGTTGTAGTAGACTTGATTGCTAAAGTACAAGTCACTCAAAGAGAAAAATATTTTCAAAGATGGGAAGAAATATTGGGATTAGATCAGCTTTTATTATGTCTGAAAGATTTCAGTACAGATGGACCAAGTTTCTGGAATAAGAGTTCTAGAGGACAACTTAAATAAAATTGATAAGAAAGAAAATTTTATAAAGACAAAGATATGTCATGACCAAAAGTCTGATACCTTATTCAATGGCATTGTGTGCTTTGTTGATTACAAATAACATTTTGAGAAGCATTGAATGCATTTGTTTTTCATGAAGACATCACATGTCATCTTTGTGATATTTATATGTTACCTCCTTCTGATTTATATGTTTTGATGTAAATCTGATTATTTTTGTGAAGAGATGCTCGTTATAAGAATGAACGCATTATTCAACAGTACATTGATCTGTATTGCTGGGTGTGACACATTGCGTCATGCAATTGGCACACTAACAGAATGTCCCAGCTAACTTTGACTGAACTGTTACGTCTGTAAATACTTGGGGTATATATATATAATATAGAGTGTAAGTAGGGGGAGGAAACTCTGTTTGTTATTATATTTATGTTAAACAGGAACATCGTAAACAACTACTATTTATGCTTTCACTCTGATGAAATAATGGTTCAGCCATCTAGCTGTAGGTCACAGTCTTACTCATGTCAGTGTTATCATCTCATTTATTGCAGATAATTTTCTAAACTAAAGATGTGCATGTATTAACAAGCCAGAAAACTTGAAAGTCAGCAGTCTATCACAAATTTCATATTTTTATCAGTATTTTAGAATTGACATATGTGTACATGTTCAGTTGTAAACTTTTAATGAAAGTAAAACTCTTTGGCTTGTGAAAATAAAGCACTTAATTCATTAACATGATGTTTTATCTACATGTTGTACAGATGCATTGCACTAGAACTATGCAGTCCATATTGTAGGGGAATTTGAGTTTTTACTTAATATCCGTTTAAAAATATTACACAAGCTTTGTAGCTGAAAGAAGAAATATTGTAAGTTAGCAGTGTGCCAATGAATTTTTTCTCTCCTTTTTGATTTGGAGATATTTTTGTAAGACTAATTCTATTAAAAAATACCCTAGTTAATCTAACACTATCCAACCAATGGTTTCATATATCTGCAGTTCTACAATATTTTGTTGCTAAAATGTGTCATTTGTATGTAAATAAGGAAGTATATCTTATTGGTTCATTCCATTTCTACCCTGAAGATTTCAACCACGTCAGTATTCTACCTGTAATATATTCTACACCCTAAAGAGGAAGTATTACCACTGTTGTATGATTAATATGTATTGAAAGATGTTATGAAAACATGAGAGACATAATAAGACTATTTGAATTCTCTTACTGGTACAGAGAATAAAAATTATTTAAAACGTATTTGTTTTTTGTTTTTTTAAATTTTCTACAAAGATTGATTATGAGTAAACAAAAGTTCCAGTTTATATTCTGTGGAAGTGTAAAACGATTATTAAAACTAAATAAAACCACTGCATTGTAATCCATCAAACTTGGAACATTGTGACGATAGTATGAACTTGGTACATCACTCCCCTATTTTACTTCTAGAAAATATTTTTCCTTATTGTTTTAAAAATTTGATTGAAAACAATGACTTAATATGTTAAAATTCAGAAACTTTTTACATGAATAGGATCATTAACAGTAATTTTCATGCAAAAAATGACATTTAGTTCCATTTTTTAACCTTTTCTTTATATGTCCTCATGATTGTCTTTCAGCGATTACAACTGTTATTATAGATGATGAATCCTAATGAAATCATTACAGAGTTTCTTGGCATAAATCAATTGTAATGATTTTTTCTTGCCATGTGCACACCCTATAATATGCTATTGGTACTTGAGATACAAAAGGATCTGTGCTCTTAAAAAAACAACTGTTGTCGCTAAGGAGTTTCAGATTCCCATTGTAATAGTGTGCAGCAGATTTGAACTGAGTTACCTTTTGCATCTGTGGTACCGATAGCATTTGTATAAAGGTCATTGGCTCGTGTTCCATGGTTATTTCAGGCCCTAAATAGGTAAAATAAAATGTGCGGTTGTCGTAATCCATCAAGCCATTACATCCTTATGGTTGTATGATCATTGCATAGTGCGCTTTAATATTATCACATTTCTAGAAAAAAAATTGTTATTTTATACGCAATAGCAATAGAAATGTTCCTCGCAAATGATGACGTTTTATTAATAACTATTGTGTACTGTTTTAGCTGTTGAAATTTAGTGCCTGATTATTACATTAGACTATTGATATAGTAAAATTTAAGTAAAACAATATTGAAAGTTAATCTTCTTGGCCTTTTTTTAATGTGTAATCTAAGGCGTGGCATGATATATAAAATTTATCATATATCAGGTATTAATTATTGATGAAGAAACAATGTCATGATTCTATCTAATTACAATTATTGATTTAATTTTGTTTTTAAAATATGCCAGGAACTTCTCTGGCCTAAATATGTACATTTCTTTTCATTCATGAAATATTCATTAGAATTATCAAGCAATGTTGACTCATGAATTGTGATATGTGTACCAGTATGTAGATGCATAAATATTATATTGGATCATAATTGTCAGACAAGATGGCTCTTATTATTGCAAATATGAGTAAAAGTTCTTCAGGTTTATATCAACTGACCGATTTAATCACAATATTTAAAAAGTACAAAAGTGCTAAAATAGGTGCATTCAAAAATTCAAAATAAAATCATACTTAAAATAAGCCTTCAATAAAGTTTCATAATCAAAAGGGAACAGCTAACATGACTAAGGTCTATAAAACTAACAGTCTTCCGCAGACACAACCATTGCCAAAAACATTTACTACTAGAGTGGATAATACCCTTGAAGACTAACATGCTGCTTCATATATCATTATTGTCAAAACATTGCCTTCTCAGTGGACAATACCCTTGGAGAATAACAGTCTGCTTCATGTATCATTATTGTCAAAACATTGCATACTCAGTGGACAATACCCTTGGAGAATAACAGTCTGTTACAGGTATCATAACTATTGTCAAAACATTGCCTACTCAGTGGACAATAAATACCCTTGGAGAATAACAGTCTGCTTCATGTATCATTATTGTCAAAACATTGACTACTCAGTGGACAATACCCTTGGAGAATAACAGTCTGCTTCATGTATCATTATTGTCAAAACATTGCATACTCAGTGGACAATACCCTTGGAGAATAACAGTCTGTTACAGGTATCATAACTATTGTCAAAACATTGCCTACTCAGTGGACAATAAATACCCTTGGAGAATAACAGTCTGCTTCATGTATCATTATTGTCAAAACATTGACTACTCAGTGGACAATACCCTTGGAGAATAACAGTCTGTTACAGGTATCATTAGCATTACCCAAACATTGACTCAACTAACATGACTAAGGGTGGATGATACCCTTGGAGACTAACAGGCATATAAACCAAGGGGTAGTTAACCAAAGGTAACCAATTTTTATGCTTTTAATGTAATCTTGTTTAACATTCAAGATTTCCGCAACTGCAGAAACTTAAATTGTGTTCTGATTTATGGAAAAAGACTGGCATACAATTGCAAACTCTTTTAAAAACTACTGGGCTGATTTGGATTGAATCAGGCTTGTTTATAATACTTAGTATGTTGGATTACCCTTGAATCCATTAACATGGGTTTTCATATTACGAAGAGATCATAGAAGATCAAATGACGCATCATAATAGCTTTTTATGTGTATTTGCTTACATTTTAAGTTAAAGGCTTCTTGCATGAAGTTTATTTGTTTTCTGCTCACTTAATAGACAAAGGAATTAGATATTTTGAATCCAAAGAAATCTACTTTTTTAAATTTACAATTTTTATTGTAATCTTAGATTGACTTCTAAAACCGCATATATACATCTAATGTGATCAATGTAATACAGTCACATGAAATGGACTAATTTGTTTTTCTCTTGACTTACACAGTCACATGATAAAAGTGGACTAATTTATTTTCCACGTAACCTTTTTTTCTGAGAAATCTTTCATGTGATGCTTCGTCAGCAGAGAAAGATAGATTTAGTACACGTCTGTCATTTTGTCCTGGGCGATGGGTTACAAGATGTAAAGTGATGTTTTTGTCAACTTGTCTTCTTTGACGATTAACAAGAACATGCCTTTCGGCAATCCTTGTAGTATATTATGTGATTTGTTTATACGTTTAGCAAGGACATTTTGGATGATGTCAAATGGAACATTTCTACGTACACATAATAAACAAGTTACAAGAAAATAATTACACAGGGCTATGGGCCCTACATCATTAAAGTATGGGAAACACCCACTTTATACTGTTATTACAAGACAACAACTATGCCAAAGATACCAGGACATTGTTAATAGATCACATGTATTACGTAAATGATCAGTTGTTGATTGAAATTCCATTTGGTTTGATGTAATGTTTTCTTGTGAAGGGAAACACAGAACATGAACTGTTAAGCTGTCAACATTATTGCAATATGTATTTGAAATTTTAATGACTTGTTTTTGAAGGGAAATGTTTTTGAGAATAGATTATTACAATATTGCACCTTTTATTAACACCCAACAAAAGACCTCCAACTGGGCTATTTGCCCTTGAAATTTTTGGCTAGTTTTTAAGCCATGGACATATTCCTACATATTCTTGACCTCCACAGCTTAACAGTTTTCGAAAATATGACTAACAAATACCTCAGTCACAGATATTTGTCAAAGCATGAGATATGACCGATACAACACTGGCTTGGGAGGGGTGATGGCAAGTGGGGCAATCTTTGTTTTTGCCCTCCTATTTTTTGGCCGAAAAAGTATATAATGATAATAATGAAAATCCTACACATTTTTGTTGTTGTTTTTTTTTTGCTTTCTCACGTTCAGAAATTTGTCCCCCTATCAGTCCACTCCATAGTATGCCACTGAATTACATGTATGTAACATAAGTCTTAAGCATGTTATAATAAAATAATATCAGATAAGAACACATCACTGTAAGTCCTCAAGAACATCAAAGTATAATTTGGTAGGGCATACTGAAGTTAAAGTAATAACCACAGTTCAAAACCACAAACATGTTAACAACAGTAAATATTATACTACTACAACAACAGAAAAACATTAGTATGAAATAGTAATTTGAACTCATTGGTTAAAAAAAAAAAAAAAACTATAAATACAGAACTAACAATTATTTACCATAAAAAGACATCAATATTGCTATGATATAGCCATCATATCAAGCTATTACACAAAGCATGCAGCACTATGAACATTTAGAGGCAGGACTATATTTGTTATACAGTGAAGCAACAACCTAACCAAAAACATCTTATTTTTGTGTTGTCGAAACTTATGGTCATAAATATACCTGATGAAAGGTATTCCAGATACTTTTCCATAACTTAGAATTATTTCAATATCAATATAAGATAAAACTTAACAAAGAATTTGACCTTGATTTCGTTACTGAGCAAAGATTCTAATGTACAGGAAAGGACCACTTAATTGATTTAGTCATTATTAATTTTTCTAGTGTGAATGAGTGCTGGAAAATTAAGTATTGGTCTGTCTGTAACTGAGTAAAAACAGATCAGTTTCATGTATGATTAAGTTTAATCAGTCAAAATACTGACACATGTAGTTCTGTATGCCAATGCTGTTGCATTGCATTTGTATGTCATAAGCAAGCATTTGGTATAAAAGGTATGTGCAGGTTTTCATCAGGACATTGATCTGCTGCACATCTACAAATATGAACAGTATTACATTCTGTTGACAACAAAATTTTCAACTCTATACAAGCTTTGACCTTTGAAAACAGTTTTATAGGGTTGTGTAGGATAGACATGGGTTTTAAGGAATTGCCATTGGGTAGAAATTAGTGTAACTGTTACATTATAAAATTGCACCAAATGCTTAAACATTCATTTACATTATTGAATTACACTTGAATTTAAAATCAAACAATCAAGAAGCTGATTGTCTATATCAAAGTTAGCTGGCAGTAAGTAGCCCATGGTTTTGGGTGGGGTTTGTGTTGCTGTAGTGTTTCATGGAATATCTAAATTGTTTTGTCTTTGCTAAGTTTTTCTTTTGGTCATATTGTTTTCTGTTTGGACTTATGGTTTTTTATTGCCTCCTTAATATTTTCTCTTCTCTTTTTCTATATATGATATACATAATATTTCAAATGTCCTGACATGAATTCCCAACACAGACAATTCTAAACCATAGATTATAGGTGATAGACCAACAGTACTGACAGTAATGAGTATGAAATCACAGACTCCCTGGAGGTGAGAGATTGGAACAGAACTGACAGTAATGAGTATGAAATCACACACTCCCTGGAGGTGAGAGATTGCAACAGTACTGACAGTAATGAGTATGAAATCACAGACTCCCTGGAGGTGAGAGATTGCAACAGTACTGACAGTAATGAGTATGAAATCACACACTCCCTGGAGGTGAGAGATTGCAACAGTACTGACAGTAATGAGTATGAAATCACAGACTCCCTGGAGGTGAGAGATTGCAACAGTACTGATAGTAATGAGTATGAAATCACTGACTCCCTGGAGGTAAGAGATTGCAACAGTACTGACAGTAATGAGTATGAAATCACGGACTCCCTGAAAGTGAGAGATTGCAACAGAACTGACAGTAATGAGTATGAAATCACTGACTCCCTGGAGGTGAGAGATTGCAACAGTACTGATAGTAATGAGTATGAAATCACAGACTCCCTGGAGGTGAGAGATTGCAACAGTACTGACAGTAATGAGTATGAAATTACGGACTCCCTGAAGGTGAGAGATTGCAACAGAACTGACAGTAATGAGTATGAAATCACACACTCCCTGGAGGTGAGAGATTGCAACAGTACTGACAGTAATGAGTATGAAATCACGGACTCCCTGAAGGTGAGAGATTGCAACAGAACTGACAGTAATGAGTATGAAATCACTGACTCCCTGGAGGTGAGAGATTGCAACAGTACTGATAGTAATGAGTATGAAATCACAGACTCCCTGGAGGTGAGAGATTGCAACAGTACTGACAGTAATGAGTATGAAATCACGGACTCCCTGAAGGTGAGAGATTGCAACAGAACTGACAGTAATGAGTATGAAATCACACACTCCCTGGAGGTGAGAGATTGCAACAGTACTGACAGTAATGAGTATGAAATCACTGACTCCCTGAAGGTGAGAGATTGCAACAGAACTGACAGTAATGAGTATGAAATCACTGACTCCCTGGAAGTGAGAGATTGCAACAGAACTAACAGTAATGAGTTTGAAATCACTGACTCCCTGGAGGTGAGAGATTGCAACAGAACTGACAGTATGAATTTGCTGCAAAAAGGAGTTGTATAATTACACTACTAACAGTATGGATTTACTATCAAAAGTAGATTGCTACAGTACAGATAGAATGAAATTACACCATGAAGGTTGTGGATTTCAACTTGACTGACATGAATATATATTCACTGCAAGAAAATGGCAACACTGCTTACTGTGTAATATTTTTGTTCAAAGCTTGTTGATTGAAAAACAATTGAAATAAATAAGATTGGAATGAATTCACTCTCAAAGGCTTCTGGGAAGCTTAACAAAAATTAAACCATCCATACAAATAACATTAGCTCTTTATAACTATAGTGGATTGAAGGTTATACTGAAATGTTCTTATCATGGGATTGCAAGTCTAGACAATATAAAAACATCACTACAAATAACAGTAGCTCTTTATAACTATAGTGGATTGAAGGTTATACTGAGATGTTCTTGTCATGGGATTGCAAATCTAGACAATATAAAAACATCACTACAAATAAGCAGGGGAAAAATATAGCTTGCAGCTTAAAACTAAGTTCATTTTAACTACTAGTATATCACAAAAATTGTAGAACTAATTGTTTCGTTTATTAAAGTTGTCTGACTCACAAAGGTAGCCTGTCATGAACTTTTTATAGAATTTTCTTATTATTTGCTGTTAATTGCATTCCATGTAACTGTTATTAGTAAAGTTTGAAATTAAATTTTTTATACATAAAAGCAATAAGGAAATATTGATATGTCATTAAAATATGTATGCAAATAAACATAAAATCATTGAGCTATGAGATCACTATCCTTGAACAAATTGTACTGATTTTATATAATATGATAATGACTGTTTGTAAATATTACAGCGATTAAGTGCCTCTTGGTTCAATGGAAAGACACATTAAAGTCTATAAAATCATTATAGAACAGTAGTGACCTCAGACCCCTATCATACCCTGACATATTAGTTACTGGGCTCATTCTTTATAGACTATGGCCTGCATGATCTTTTGCGTCTGTAAGGATTTGCCTGCAGAAATCAGTTTTAAATTTATCCTAAAATAACATGTTTAAATTTACAAAACAGTAGAAGTATTCTCCAAAAATTAAAAAGCCAAGGCAAAATAGTTTTTACCAAGATTATAAAGGATGTAGCTCAAGAGAAAAAGAAAATGGTCATAATCCAACTTTGTTATAGATGTAATGATAATGGTTATTGATTTTAGTATCATCTAATGAAACTAAAAGTTGTAAGTTATTGCTGAATTTGTTGACAAAGTAGTTCTGCAAATAACTCATAACCTTGGCCAGAAGGTTGATTTGTTTATAACTTGTAAACTGCTTGTGGTATTTTCTGATATATGCTATTAAAACGAATGCGTATGTTTACCAATTGTTTTGCATGATTAATTAAAATTTTTGATAAAAGTTGTTTTGAAAATTATAAGTTGTTAAATTGAAATAAAAAAAGCTCAGTTGTAGATGGAATTGATCTGATCAGTTGCAAGAAAATTTTTAACTTATTATTGATTGATTGATTGATTGTTGGTTGATTAACATACAATAGGTAGGTCCTGTAATATGGGTCAACCTGATAAAGTGTGGGAAATTTATATTGTCTGTGCAAAATGAGGCTTAATTTGGATAAGAACAGAAATTCAGCCTTGCAACAAGTCACCTACTGAGCTCTCAAAGAGTTATTTCAAAATTATTAACTGCAGAAAGCAATCTCTCACTGCAATTAGGCGCCAGATTTAACGTCCCCATTCTGACTGGACATGGCTGCAAATTTATACATCCTGCACAACCAAATGGACTTTCCACAGAAACACCAATTTGGCAAGGGTTTTACTGAAGAAGATGGGAAGAAGACCAAAAGTGACCATAAATCTTCCCCAGTCACCATTGGGGGTGTAATTATAATGACCCCTGATGAATCAGAAAGAGAGAGAGAGCAGCCTATCAAACATAAACTACTGGGTAGCCATTCCCTAATGCTAGGAGAGTTTGAGGCTTTTTTATTAGTCCCCTACCTACGAAGTCGAAGGGGACTTTAGGTTTGCACTCTGTCCGTCAGTCCGTCTGTCCATCCGTCAGTCTGGCAACTCAGTTTTCCACACTTTTTTTCTTCGTTCTTGAAGATATTGATTTGATATGTGGTATATAGTTTTATCATGACAAGTTATAGATCAAGTTCGAATTTTGTTCCGGTCTGATTATTTAGTCCAGAATTATGGTCCTTAAAAAAACTCCATAACTAATGTTAGAGTACTATGTTAAACCATATATCTGTACAAAGGGAGATAACTAATTTTTAAAAGACATTCTTTTGTAAATTGTTTGAGGAATTTTGTGGCAGGTTTATATGTTATTTTGTATAAACTAATTTTCTGAATGCTACATGTATATATATATATATATATATTTTTTTTTATTAAGTGAAATCCTTTAATTAGATAATAATCTATTTTTATTAAGGTATATATTTCATTACATTACATTATGTAGATAAAAGTTGTTGACATTTTATAGAAAAGTTACAAATCTATATAAGTTTGTGACAAATGAAAGAAAAATATTTGGAACTATTAATTATATTTGATTGTAATTTGAAAATAGATATACATTGTATTACATCATATCTAATTTTAGAGAACTATTAATCATATCTAATGTTAGAGTGTTATAGGTTTTCCACACTTTTTTCATCATGCTTGAAGATATTGATTGACAATTGGTATATATTTTATCATGACAAGTTACAGATCAAGTTCAAATTTTGTTTTGGTCTGATAATTTTGTGCAGAGTTATGGTCCTTGGACTTGAAAAAATTCACTCATATATTCAGTTTTCCACACTGTTTTTAGTCATGCTTGAAGATATTGACTTGATATTTTCTTTTTTGTTTACACCATGACAAGTTATAGAACAAGCTAGCATTTTGTTCAGTATAATGAATTTTTACCCGGTAGGGGACTATGTATTGCCATGCAATACTCTCAGAATGCTTGTTAAACCTGCTTACCAAATGATTACTTCTTGGCTATGATTAGTTAATTGTTCTTAAAAGTCTGAACTGCTTTCAAACAATGCTCTGTTACTGCTAATTTAGTGAAAAGCTATATAACTGGTATAAGGCGAGGCCTGGTAGTTTAGGATTTATTACTGTTTACAAATAAAGAGAAATATACACATTTTGAATGCTAAAACTAAATCGTGAGAGTAAATCATCTTATCATGTCAATAATTCAATTACTAGTTATTATAGAAACTTTTGTTCTCAAACCACATCCATGCAAATTTAACATAAAACTCTAATCTATTACAATTTTAATGTAGGCTGAAGAAACTAAACATGATTTTGATCTGTTTAAAAATTACGGTATGCATATAGAATAAGTAGGTG
Organism: Mytilus coruscus; assembly: GCA_017311375.1. Taxonomy (NCBI): domain Eukaryota; kingdom Metazoa; phylum Mollusca; class Bivalvia; order Mytilida; family Mytilidae; genus Mytilus; species Mytilus coruscus. The sequence goes on from CM029595.1 coordinate 117,953,360, forward strand.
GTTTCCCTAATACCACCAAAGTGGCTGATCGAAATGCAGAAAATATTGCCTACATATGTGACTAAAATCAATATATTATTTGAGTTTAATTACTGGAATATTGACGCGATTCCTGATAAGGTCATGCTTTGTACCTGTCTTATTTTGCATGTCTATACCTATATTGAAGAAGAAAGACGTCAATACTCTATTGTTTTGGAACACCTAATACTGTTGATCTAATTGGTTTAAAATATACTCTTTTGTGTAAATAGCTTTGTTTAAACAGCTAATAATCATTTAAAGTTCATGGGTAGACTAAGATAACTTGTAATCTGGTGATTTTGTTGATACATAACATTTTGAATACCCTATCTGATCATAGAGTCATTGAACATAAGGCCACCTACATGTATGAATATATAGAGGATTACTAGGTACAGGTCTTTTATTGAACATGGAAAACTAATCAACTTTTGTTTAATTTCAGCTGACTAAGCTTTATCTTATATGACAGATCATTTCACAGGTCTGAGGCCCAGAATGATGGCTATCTATGCACACACTGTTTGGATGTTAGTACTGTTAGATATTTATTGATGCATTCTGTTTTTGATGGTGGTGCATTAGTCATTTTACACTTGATAGCCTTTTGTAAAATTGGAGATATGAAAATAAGAAGATGTAGTATGATTGCCAATGAGACAACTCTCCACCAGAGACCAAATGACATAGAAGTTAACATCTATAGGTCACCGTACCGCCTTCAACGATGAGCAAAACCCATACAGCATATTCGGCTATAAAAGGCCCATTAACGACAAATGTAAAACAATTCAAATGAGAAAATTAACAAAGATAATTTATTTTATGCTTATACTTATTGTATTTCCAACTTTTGCATGTTAAAAAGAGGGATTTGAAAATACTCGTACATTTTTCATTCAGTCAGTTTGTTGCAAAAAGGCCTTTATCATATGTGAATACAGTTACTTGTATAAAGGTTCAAATGGCAACTCTTGTTTTCTCCTTAGCTGCCATGAAATTATAATTCTGGGTAGAAAATGTCCTAAACAAGTAAAAAAGAAAAGTGTCATCAAAAAGTAAACAATCCTACCTAGTCCTAATTCATGAAACAATAACATTACTTAAAGATTCATCTGATACAGAGCTCTTGCATCGTTTTGCTCATCTCATAAGAGATTTACTTGAGATATTTTGTTAAAATGCTGTATGACTCAGTTGCTTCAGTGTTTCTCCAAATTTTTATATGCAATAATATACCAAATCTGATTTGATTCCCCTTGTACTTTTAATTTGTTTATCTTTATAGCAGGTTACCTCTTTTTACGAGGAATGAGGGGCCAAAAGGGCAAAAACAAGCATTTTCTAGTTTCAGGACAATAACTTGTGTGTAAGTGTATGGATCTTTATGAAATTGTTCCACAAGGTTCCATGTCACAAAGGAAAGCTGGGTTTGAGTTTGGGGCTAATTGCCCTAAACGTTTAGGAATTTAAGGGCCAAAAGGAGTTTTGATCCCAACAGTTTAGGAATTAGGGGCCAAAAGGGTCCAAAATTAAACTTTGCTTGATTTCATCAAAATTGAACTATAGGGGTTCTTTGATATGCCGAATCTAACCGTGTATTTAGATTCTTAATTTTTGGTCCCGTTTTCAAATTGGTCTACATTAAGGTCCAAAGGGTCCAAAATTAAACTTAGTTTGATTTTAACAAAATTGAATTCTTGGGGTTCTTTGATATGCTGAATCTAAACATGTACTTAATTTTTGATTATGGGCCCAGTTTTCAAGTTGGTCCAAATTGGGGTCCAAAATTAAACTTTGTTTGATTCCACAGAAACACCAATTTGGCAAGGGTTTTACTGAAGAAGATGGGAAGAAGACCAAAAGTGACCATAGATCTTCCCCAGTCATCATTGGGGGTGTAATTATAATGACCCCTGATGAATCAGAAAGAGAGAGAGAGCAGCCTATCAAACATAAACTACTGGGTAGCCATTCCCTAATGCTAGGAGAGTTTGAGGCTTTTTTATTAGTCCCCTACCTACGAAGTCGAAGGGGACTTTAGGTTTGCACTCTGTCCGTCTGTCCGTCCGTCAGTCTGGCAACTCAGTTTTCCACACTTTTTTTCTTCGTTCTTGAAGATATTGATTTGATATGTAGTATGTAGTTTTATCATGACAAGTTATAGATCAAGTTCGAATTTTGTTCCGGTCTGATTATTTAGTCTAGAATTATGGTCCTTAAAAAAACTCCATAACTAATGTTAGAGTACTATGTTAAACCATATATCTGTACAAAGGGAGATAACTAATTTTTTAAAAGACATTCTTTTGTAAATTGTTTGAGGAATTTTGTGGCAGGTTTATATGTTATTTTGTATAAACTAATTTTCTGAATGCTACATGTATATATATATATATATATATATTTTTTATTAAGTGAAATCCTTTAATTAGATAATAATCTATTTTATTAAGGTATATATTTCATTACATTACATTGTGTAGATAAAAGTTGTTGACATTTTATAGATAAGTTACAAATCTATATTAGTTTGTGACAAATGAAAGAAAAATATTTGGAACTATTAATTATATTTGATTGTAATTTGAAAATAGATATACATTGTATTACATCATATCTAATTTTAGAGAACTATTAATCATATCTAATGTTAGAGTGTTATAGGTTTTCAACACTTTTTTCATCATGCTTGAAGATATTGATTGACAATTGGTATATAGTTTTATCATGACAAGTTACAGATCAAGTTCAAATTTTGTTTCGGTCTGATAATTTTGTGCAGAGTTATGGTCCTGGGACTTGAAAAATTCACTCATATATTCAGTTTTCCACACTGTTTTTAGTCATGCTTGAAGATATTGACTTGATATTTTTTTTTTTTTTTACACCATGACAAGTTATAGAACAAGCTAGCATTTTGTCCAGTATATAAATGAATTTTTATCCAGTAGGGGACTATGTATTGCCATGCAATACTGTCAGAATGCTTGTTAAACCTGCTTACCAAATGATTACTTCTTGGCTATGATTAGTTAACTGTTCTTAAAAGTCTGAACTGCTTTCAAACAATGCTCTGTTACTGCTAATTTAGTGAAAAGCTATATAACTGGTATAAGGCGAGGCCTGGTAGTTTAGGATTTATTACTGTTTACAAATAAAGAGAAATATACATTTTGAATGCTAAAACTAAATCGTGAGAGTAAATCATCTTATCATGTCAATAATTCAATTACTAGTTATTATAGAAACTTTTGTTCTCAAACCACATCCATGCAAATTTAACATAAAACTCTAATCTATTACAATTTTAATGTAGGCTGAAGAAACTAAACATGATTTTGATCTGTTTAAAAATTACGGTATGCATATAGAATAAGTAGGTGGTTTCCCTAATACCACCAAAGTGGCTGATCGAAATGCAGAAAAATATTGCCTACATATGTGACTAAAATCAATATATTATTTGAGTTTAATTACTGGAATATTGACGCGATTCCTGATAAGGTCATGCTTTGTACCTGTCTTATTTTGCATGTCTATACCTATATTGAAGAAGAAAGACGTAAATACTCTATTGTTTTGGAACACCTAATACTGTTGATCTAATTGGTTTAAAAATATACTCTTTTTGTGTAAATAGCTTTGTTTAAACAGCTAATAATCATTTAAAGTTCATGGGTAGACTAAGATAACTTGTAATCTGGTGATTTTTGTTGATACATAACATTTTGAATACCCCTATCTGATCATAGAGTCATTGAACATAAGGCCACCTACATGTATGAATATATAGAGGGATTAATAGGTACAGGTCTTTTATTGAACATGGAAAACTAATCAACTTTTGTTTAATTTCAGCTGACTAAGCTTTATCTTATATGACAGATCATTTCACAGGTCTGAGGCCCAGAATGATGGCTATCTATGCACACACTGTTTGGATGTTAGTACTGTTAGATATTTATTGATGCATTCTGTTTTTGATGGTGGTGCATTAGTCATTTTACACTTGATAGCCTTTTGTAAAATTGGAGATATGAAAATAAGAAGATGTGGTATGATTGCCAATGAGACAACTCTCCACCAGAGACCAAATGACATAGAAGTTAACATCTATAGGTCACCGTACCGCCTTCAACAATGAGCAAAACCCATACAGCATATTCGGCTATAAAAGGCCCCAAAACGACAAATGTAAAACAATTCAAATGAGAAATTTAACAGAGATAATTTATTTTATGCTTATACTTATTGTATTTCCAACTTTTGCATGTTAAAAAGAGGGATTTGAAAATACTTGTACATTTTTCATGCAGTCAGTTTGTTGCAAAAAGGCCTTTACAATATGTGAATACAGTTACTTGTATAAAGGTTCAAATGGCAACTCCTGTTTTCTCCTTAGCTGCCATGAAATTATAATTCTGGGTAGAAAATGTCCTAAACAAGTAAAAAAGAAAAGTGTCATCAAAAAGTAAACAATCCTACCTAGTCCTAATTCATGAAACAATAGCATTACTTAAAGATTCATCTGATACAGAGCTCTTGCATCGTTTTGCTCATCTCATAAGAGATTTACCTGAGATATTTTGTTAAAATGCTGTATGACTCAGTTGCTTCAGTGTTTCTCCAAATTTTTATATGCAATAATATACCAAATCTGATTTGATTCCCCTTGTACTTTTAATTTGTTTATCTTTATAGCAGGTTACCTCTTTTATACGACCGCAAAAATTTTGCGGTCGTATATTATGATGTTGGCGTTGTCGTCGTCCGAAGACACATTGGTTTTCGCACTCTAACTTTAGTTTAAGTGAATGGATCTCTATGAAATTTTACCATAAGGTTCAATACCACAAAAGGAAGGTTGGGATTGATTTTGGGGGTTATGGTACCAACAGTTAAGGAATTAGGGGCCAAAAAGAGGCCAAAAATAAGCATTTTGGTAACTTCCAGACATAACTTGTGTGTTAGTGTATGGATCTCTCTGACATTGTACCACAAGGTTCCATATCACAAAGGAATACTGGGATTGATTTTGGGGTAATTGCCTTAAAATTTTAGGAATTAGGGGCCAAAAAGGGCAAAAACAAGACTTTTCTAGTTTCATGACAATAACTTGTGTGTCAGTGTATGGATCTTTCTGAAATTGTACTACAAGGTTCCATATCACAAAGGGAAAGCTGTAATTGAGTTTGGGGGTAATTGCCTAAAACATTTAGGAATAAGGGTCCAAAAGGGGCCAAAATAAGCATTTTCTAGTTTCAGACAATTTCTTGTGTTCAAGTGTATGGATCTCTCTGAAATTGTGCTGCAAGGTACTATACCACAAAGGGAAGGCTGGGATTGAGTTTGGGGTAATTGCCTCAAAATTTTAGGAATGAGGGGCCAAAAGGGCAAAAACAAGCATTTTCTAGTTTCAGGACAATAACTTGTGTGTAAGTGTATGGATCTTTATGAAATTGTTCCACAAGGTTCCATGTCACAAAGGAAAGCTGGGTTTGAGTTTGGGGCTAATTGCCCTAAACGTTTAGGAATTTGGGGCCAAAAGGAGTTTTGATCCCAACAGTTTAGGAATTAGGGGCCAAAGGGTCCAAAATTAAACTTTGCTTGATTTCATCAAAAATTGAACTATAGGGTTCTTTGATATGCGAATCTAACCGTGTATTTAGATTCTTAATTTTGGTCCCGTTTTCAAATTGGTCTACATTAAGGTCCAAAGGGTCCAAAATTAAACTTAGTTTGATTTTAACAAAATTGAATTCTTGGGGTTCTTTGATATGCTGAATCTAAACATGTACTTAATTTTTGATTATGGGCCCAGTTTTCAAGTTGGTCCAAATTGGGGTCCAAAATTAAACTTTGTTTGATTTCAACAAAATTGAATATATATGGGATTCTTCAATATGCTGAATCTAACCATGTATTTAGATTTTTGATATTCGAACCCGATTATCAAATTGGTCCACATTGAGGTTTAGAGGTCCAAAATTGAACTTTATTTGATTTCATCAAAATTGAATTCTTGGGGTTCTTTGATATGCTGAATCTAACCATGTATTTAGATTTTGGATATTGGAATACCACAAAGGGATGGTAAAATTGTCTTTGGGAGTTATGGCTCAAAGTGTTAAGGAATAAGGTGCAAAAAGGGGAAAAGGGTTTGCAGGTTAATGGACAATTACTTAAGTACAAAGCATAATTTAAAAGGCAGTGTAAGGTTGGTAATTGAAACTCATTTGAATATCTCACCTAAACTGCTTTTAAATTATTTATATTGAAATTTGCCAAAACTTTATTATTAATAAATTCCATTGAAATTTGCCAATAACTTTAGTTTAATGAACTTCATTGGAAATTTGCCAATATAAAATATTGCTGATGAAGCTTTTTGTTTATCTCACCTAAACTGCTTTTAAATTATGTATATTGGAAATTTGCCAAAACTTTATTATTAAATTTCTGATTTATATATAAAGCAAATAATAATGATAAGGCAAGAGATACACACCAAACAGGATGTGTAAATTAATATATTAAGTATTGTGCAATAGCAAGAAATTTTCAATTGCACAGTATTGCGCAATAGCAAGAAATCTTCAATTACACAGTATTGCGCAATAGCAAGAAATATCAATAGCACAATATTGCGCAATAGCAAGAAATTGTCAATTGTACAGTATTGCAAATAGCAAGAAACATTCAATTGCACAGTATTGCGCAATTGCAAGAAATATTCAATTGCACAGTATTGTGCAAAAGAAGATACTTTATAAATTGCTTATTTCTTGACCAATTTCAATGGGGTTTTATTCTTGAATTCTTGGGGTTCTTTAATATGCTGAATCTAACCGTGTATTAAGTTTTTGGATTTTGGTCCTTGTTTTAAATTGGTCCATATTGAGGTCCAAAGGGTCCAAAATTAAACTTTGTTTGATTTCATCAAAATTGAATTATTGGGGTTCTTTGATATGCCAAATCTAACCGTGTATTTAGATTCTTAATTTTGGTCCCATTTTCAAATTGGTCTACATTAAGGTTCAAAGGACCAAAATTAAACATAGTTTGATTTTAACAAAATTGAATTCTTGGGGTTCTTTGATATGCTGAATCTAAGCATGTATTTAGATTTTTGATTATGGGCCCAGTTTTCAAGTTGGTCCAAATCGGGTCCAAAATTAAACTTTGTTTGATTTCAACAAAAATGATTATATGGGGTTCTTTGATATGCTGAATCTAACCATGTATTTAGATTTTTGATTTTGGGCCCGTTATCAACTTTGTCCACATTGAGGTCAAAAGGGTCCAAAATTGAACTTTGTTTGATTTCATCAAAATTGAAATATTGGGGTTCTTTGATATGCCAAATCTAACCGTGTATTTAGATTCTTAATTTTGGTCCCGTTTTCAAATTGGTCTACATTAAGGTCCAAAGGGTCCAAAATGTAACTTAGTTTGATTTTAACAAAATTGAATTCTTAGGGTTCTTTGATATGCTGAATCTAAACATGTATTTAGATTTTGATTATGATCCCAGTTTTCAAGTTGGTCCAAATCGGGTCCAAAATTAAACTTTGTTTGATTTCAACAAAATTGAATATATGGGGTTCTTTGATATGCTGAATCTAACCATGTATTTAGATTTTTGATTTTGGGCCCTGTTATCAACTTTGTCCACATTGAGGTCAAAAGGGTCCAAAATTGAACTTTGTTTGATTTCATCAAAAATTGAAATATTGGGGTTCTTTGATATGCCGAATCTAACGATTTATTTAGATTTTGGATATTGGACCATTATAGGTGAATGTCCAATTTGAAATTTTTAAGTTCTTAGACCACATTCATTCTGTGTCAGAAACCTATTCTGTGTCAAATATTTAATCACAATCCAAATTCAGAGCTGTATCAAGCTAGAATGTTGTGTCCATACTTGCCCCAACTGTTCAGGGTTCGACCTCTGCGGTCGTATCAAGCTGCGCCCTGCGGAGCATTTTATTTACATGTGAAAGGCAGATATTCCCCATCAAGGAACACTTTTTCGGCTTTAATCCAGTTATAAGACAAAAGGGCGATATTTATGTGTAAATCAAAATAAAACCTACTTAGTATGTTTAGTTGGATGTACATTTCTGGATTTAGCTGACAAAGTACTGCTCAGAGCCAAATTTTGGAAAGCCACATTTTGGAGCTGACTGTTACCAAATGAGGCATAGCTATAAGGAATAGTCACACCACATAGAATTGTTTTTGTAAATAAACCAAACCAGTGAGTTGAAATTGTTAGTAATAAATCATTATCAGTACATAAACATTGAATACTAATGGGATGTAATTAATGCCCTCAAGAACTTTATCAGTATGCAGCAGTATTGACCCATGGGGTACTGTAGTCATGTTAGTATAAACAAAGTCAAATATACTTAATTTGCTGTGTGCCATGCATAATTTGGATCTGTGTTCATGAGGGATTTTTTTTAATCAGAATGTGTATTGAAATAAGCTAAAACTGATAAGATATCCATATAGTAGTACATGTGATTGACAATGTGAACAGATGATATTGTATTTTGATGACAAAATATGTAAACTGTTATGTAGCATGAACATTATCTTAAAAGTTCATGAGTAATATGCAAAGAAAAACAAAGTACAATGGATGAATCAATAGTTTACAGTTGAGAACTTGTATGACATAAGTAAGATAAGTTTTTTTAACACCACCATTTTTAATATTTCCAATATAAAATGAAAAGGGATTCTTCTTGATATAATCCTGTAAATACTGCTATAAGCACTGTAAACATCCTCAATCAAATATATAAGTACAAGCTGTATTTAGAAAGACCATATAAATATACAATCCGATTAACCTACTTTACAGTATATACACAGAGTACCAATGAAACAGAGAGGAAGTAAATATCAATAGGTTTATGTTTACTTTTAATTGCTGTGAAGTGGGATTTGTTGAAGATGTTTGTTGTTGTTTTATAAAACAAAAGAAGAACTTTTTGGGTTATTTTTTTGACAAACTTTTTTTGTTTGTAGTTTTGGGTTATTAGTCCCCTACTGACGAAGTCGAAGGGGGCTTTAGGTTTGCACTGTCTGTCTGTCTGTCTGGCAAATCAGTTTTCCACACTTTTTATACGCCCGTTTACAGGAGGTATTATGATATACCTCTGTCTGTCTGTCAGTCCGTCTGTCCATCCATCCGTCGTCAACATGTCGGACATTAACTCAAAAAAGCTTTAACCAATATGCAGGAAACTTTGATGAATTGTTTATATCTATTAATGTGAGCTCCCTTTCATTTTTTATAAATTTCAGATGTACCGTTTCTGAGTTTTGGGGTTTTATTCATTAAAAAAGGGGGGATTTTCCAGTTTTCTGACAATAACTCAAGAATGCTTTTACCAACTTGCAAGAAATTTTGGTGAATTGTTTATATCTATTGACATGAGCTCCCTTTTAGATTTTTATAAATTTTAGATTTACAGGGTTTTATTCATAAAAAAAGGGGGATTTTCCAGTTTTTGGACAATAACTAAAAAATGCTTTCAGCAGTTCTCATGAAACTTTGGTGAATTGTTTATATCTGTTGATGTAAGCTCCCTTTAGAGTTTTATAAATTTTAGTTATAGGGTTTTATTCATTAAAAAAGGGGGGATTTTCCAGTTTTTGGACAATAACTCAAGATGGCTTTCAGCAGTTCTCTTGAAACTTTGGTGAATTATTTATAGCTATTGATGTAATCTCCCTATTGATTTTCATAAATTTCAAATATGACATTGAGAAGAAATTGAACTTTATTTGTTTATAGTCTGACAACAGATTTACTAAGTATTGCGCAACAGCACAGTGTATTGCACAACAGCAAGAAATCTTTAATTGAATATAAAATCAATTCATTTAACCAATTTCAAGTTCTTTGACTACATTTATTCAGAAACCTATAATATGTCAAATATTTAATTACAATTACAATCAAAATTCAGACCTGTATCAAGCTTGAATATTGTGTCCATTTTTGCCCTAACTGTTCAGGGTTGGACCTCTGCAGGCATATCCAGCTGTGCTCAGCGAAGCAGTTATTTCTTTATGCTTGAAGATAATGATTTGATATTTGGTGTATTGTTTTATCATTTAAGTTACAGATCAAGTTTGAATTTTGTTCTGCTCTGAAGATTTTGTGCAGAGTTATACCAAGGACTTGGAAAATTCACTAAAATAATCAGTTTTCCACTCTTTTTTTTGTCATTCTTGAAGATATTGATTTGATAATTGGTATATAGTTTTATCATGACAAGTTACAGTTCAAGTTTGAATTTTGTTCCTGTCTGATGATTTTGTGCAGAGTTATGGTCCTTGGACTTAGAAAATTCACTTAAATAATCAGTTTTCAACACTTTTTCGTCATGCTTGAAGATATTGAATTGATATTTGTTATATAGTTGGTACACCATGACAAGTTATAGACCAAGTTAGAATTTTGTTCCAATACAATGAATTTTTAACCGGTAGGGGACTATGTATTGCCATGCAATCAATGCTCATAGAATGCTTGTTTTTTATATAGTTTGTTCTTTTTAATTGATACATGTACTGAGTTCACCTCACTTCTGAATCTTTGTGTGATTAAGTTCTTACAATAACGTTTTTTAAAGTTTTGAACTTGTGTTGTTTTCTTGTTTAATCAGGTAAGGACCTATTTATATGGGTAAGTCAGTCAGCAGTCGCCATGTATGAGCAGGTAGAATAACACCATATTAGCTGATTTTTAAATGTCAATGATTCAGACCAAGCTTTAAACCAAATATTTTTGTTTATGATTTTAAACGTGAGGTTTGCTGGCTTAATATCAAAGACTAGGCTGACGAATAAATGTTTTAAAAGAATTATCATGATTAAGCTATTTTTGTTAAATAACTTCATAAGTAAGTGCCCCAAAATTGATTAGTACAGATTTTATTTTTTTTAAAAAGGATTGAAATTGATTAAAAAACAAAAAAAAAAACAAGTTGATTTGCCTGGCAGCCATTTGATGAAACAAATCACACCATATCCAGATGTTACAATATACTGATTCATATCAAACCATCGTTAATTTATATCAGATATGCGCAGTCATAAAATGGTGATCATTTTAAAATAGATTGTCGGCCAGTTATCAATAACAGTTAGTCCTCAGGATCTGATATGATCAGAATGTACTATTTAAAACATAGTGGTCAGACTTGAGGTCAGTTTGGAAAAAGTCCTTAGGATCTGATTTGATCAAGTTTTCAGTTAGAAATAAAATAAGTGTTCAACCTATAAAGGACTCATTTATATTTTTTTTCTAGATTTGAAACATTAGGCATATTGTTTTCTGTTTATCTATAATCCTGTTGTTGGTTTTCTCTTGAATTGCTTCACATTGTCTTGTCAGGACCTTTTAAATCTTATTATACAACATGGACTTTGCTCATTGTTGAAGGCTGTACAGTGACCTATAGTTGTTTACATCCTTTTCTTTGGTCTCTTGTGCATAACTGTCTCATTGACAATCATACCACACCTCTATATTTTTTAAAGAAACATGTTAGCCATGTTTGATTTTGATTTATAATGAAATCTTCATAGATTGTTTTAAGGAACAGTTGATATTGTCAGTCAAAAAGAAATTTTATAATTAGAAGGAAACAAGACCACTTCAATTCAATACCTAAATCTATTATAATATAACTTTACAGGTCTGGTAAAGGATAATGTATAGAAAGGTTCTTATTAGCACCTTCTTTTCAAAGCTAGTCATTATTTCTATATAAGGATTGTATTACCAGATTCTTATTAGCACCTTCTAATCTTTCCAAATTGTGAACTGACAATACTAGCTAGCAGTCTATTAGTATGTAACTGCTTCTGACTTAAATATGTTGACCAATAAAGTAAATGCAAAAATGTAACTGGTAAATGCGAGAAACAAGTCTACTATTTGTATGAATTAAATTGAATATTAAAACAAACTGTAGTAGATTTTTCGACATTGAACTGTTTGTATGTATTGATATAAATATTGTACTAACTTCTGAAGTACATGTTTAAACTGTGACAAACATGTACCAAGGTCCAAATGTAACCAGCTGAGAAAAGGACATTCAATAAGAAAAGCCAGAAAAGCCAGAACAGTATTATTAGGAAAAGAAAAGAAAAGAAAAAAAAAAATGAAAGGTCTTTATAAATTTAAGTATGAAGATGACCATGAAAAATTATAAAATCAAGATCTAAGAAAGGACAATTGTCATTATTAAGTGTTCGATTTAGTAAGAAAGAGTTGAGGTGAATAAATTTTTTTATATTTAGAAAAATCTGGATTGCTTACAGAGAAAATTTCATATATATTTCATATAAATATCTTCAGGTTTGGTAAAATATATCAGATATTTTGTGTTTTGTTGGGTCTTTATAAAGTTATCCATTATAGTGTTACAGCAAATCATAACAGTAACAGTAAAGGAATGAATGAAGAGGGGCACAGTTGGTCCTCGATGGAATGCCAATCACTTGATGGTAAACAATTGCTCCAAAAAGAACATACATGTTACTAATCAAGAAACAAACAGCTATAACATTTCATTAAGTCTAATTAGCAGTTTTTTTGTCAACTTTTATTACTTAAAAAATGGAAGTGAAAGGATTACACCTAAATTATTGAAAGACCATTTTATTTAAAAAGAACATTCCCTTTAATCTGTACATCTGAAGTAATCTAGCCATTGGGTAAAAGGGAATTGTAAGGATTACAATAGATATAGTTATACTCAGATATCTTATATAAAAAAAAAAATTTCATTAAGCAGGAAGATGTCTGTTATACAAGACTTTATACATCTGCGAATTCTGTTAATTCATTTGCCTGACCGATGAGAAAACAGAACAATAATGGCAGATGTAAGCATGGTTTCCTTAATGTTATTTCTGTTTACTATACAGGGTTCAGTTAGAGTCCAAGGATCAAATGAATAATTACAATTGGATATACCTTCATTATTGTGATGTATAAAAGTAACCTGACTCTTAAAGAAAAACCAATAAAAAAAAATCGTTGTTTTGATTTCAACGCATTTAATTTAGGTCATTTTAATTCTGCATATTAGACATGTTAGGTAGACAACTAATGGATATCAACAATAAGAGGAATTTCCGACATTCAAGTATCTATTATGTTAATTTCTATGATTAATAAGAATTCCCAGAATGTCTATTACTGAAATTGTAACAACAGCAGAAAATGTTTTCCCTGTGCAGTTGACATAGTTATTTAAAAGTCCCACTTAGTGTACCTTGTTTATCAATAATAATATGTTTACAAGCACTGGTTGAATTTCCCTTGTTTTCGCATGTTTTAAAATTGCTAACTAGATAATATTTTGTCAACAAAAACATTTCAAATATAATTGTATACATTGCTGATATTTCTTTTTATACCAAAAAAAAAAGGCCAACAACGGACAAATGACAGTAATCACTTATATCAATAAAGGGAAGATGAACGAAAAAGTGAAAGTAACTGCAGAAGTTACTCCTACAAAAGCAATTTGGCAAGTATTTGTTTTGCTGGCAAATGTCACAGGGGTTATCAGTGGACAACAAGACCCCAAAAAGTGGTCATTGTCCATTAATATCCTCAGAATTTACACTTATTAGTCAGTGTCGGCTATCTACTTTAAGCTCTGATATGTAATACAAGATATTGTCGGTACATTAAGCTATTTACTGGTGGTCACTGGTCAGCACTTGACCTGTATTTCTCTGTGGTATTTAATATAATCCATACTATTATTATCAATTCTTCGCTGGGTAATTTTAATGTTCTACTGTAGACACTTGATGCAGTGTATCATTTACCAATGAACTTTAATTGTCGTAAACAAGTTTTTTTCTGTTGTTTTTTTGTAATTATGATAATTTATTAAAAAATAGTTTAATGACATATATGTTTTAAAAATAAGGATACTGTTTTCTTTTACTATTTGTTTATTTACCTGTTTTTTTTTAACAGAAATTGTCAACAAATTCCTAATTTTGATAGATTACATTTTAAACAGGGCATTTTATTCGTTTAAATAAAAACAGGCATATAAAAAAGTATGAAAGTCAAAATTTGTTTGTATAAAATATGTAAGAATCATTAGTATAAAGTGTACTATTTCCAATTCAATAATGAATTATCCTCCAATAGAAGAGTTAGAAATGCTATCCTTCCAACTGACTGACCTTGTAATTAACTTTTGGGAGGCTTCAGTTTGTTTGCTGTCTACATATACAAATCATTTTTGATTAAAATATTTTTTCAATCATAATTTTGTTGTTTTTTTTGTTGTTGTTGCCTTTTTTTTTTGCTATTTGTGGGGTTTATAAAAGAAAGAGTGTTGTCACGGTAATTAAAGTATGTTATATCTGGAATTTAATCCTAAATGGTACAATTTGCACTTATTTATTAAAGAATAGAAAGGATTACATTATAAGCATAAATTTTATTCCTTGTAAAGTTTTCTTGATTTACACATGCTTGAAACAGAAGAACAAACTTGTTTAATCAACAAAAATAAGTTGAAAGGTAATTGCTGAGCAGCAAGTGCAGATCCTTGTTTACAAACATTAAATTTCCATTGAGAAGAAATTTTGGAGGTTATTCAAGAATTTGATGCTTTACGTAGATTCAGACATGCATTGCGTGTTGTTATATTTACCTAGAGGATTTTAGCTCCGTCCAAGTTCATTCATATGTCAGTTTAGGATGTTTTTTGTTTGGGGGCAATCAACCACATAATCAAAACTTAAGTTGAAAACAACTTATATTTCATATCTTGAAAAGTTATTGTACTTTCATTCTCTGTCCAACCACTTTTTTACAATTTTTTGTCATAAAATTAATTCATGTTATGATGTGTTTTTCCATTTATCAGCACCTATTCAACAAACTATTTTAAGGGGGATAAATTACTCTTGGGAATGATAGATATCATTGTAATTGTTATGGATAATAATATACCCATGTCTGAAAAATAATATAAATGAAGTTATTGTGCAAAAGATTTGGCATGAAACATTTTATTTACTAGTTTATGTAAAGTTTAGAAAATTTTATGTTGTTTTGAGACTAAATGTCCGACTGTATACCAAATTTTTCCAATTTCTTAAGTTTTTGAAAATTTTCAGCTCTTACTTAGGATTGATTTTGTTTGTCACTTTATTTCGTTTTACCTTCATATTTGTTACGAAAATAAGCATAATGAATAGCTGTTATATTTTCTTTATATTTTTTTTTTTATAAAAGTTAAGCTTTACGAGTACATGAAAAGAGGCACTTTAATTCACTTTAATAACTTGAGATCCAGTCATATAATAGCCATGGTATCAATTTATTAACTTTTCCTAATTGTTTTTATTATGTTATGAAACTTAAACTTAATCAATCAGCACTTGTGTATTGGTATCTATCAGGATTTTCATTTTGACAGAAATAAAAAACAAAAGTGTATTATGGTAGGTAAGGATTTTCAACTTGAAAAAAAATAAGAAGCAAAGGAGCATAATCCGTCTTTATTTTTACACAGATATGATATTTATCTCTGTGTGGAAATCACCTGCCGCTATGAGCCAACCACAGTATTGGGTCATTGACCTGTCTTACTTGTTTATCGGATTGAAAATGTTTCCACCTGAGATCGGTTTCAATTCAATTCAAGTATTTTGAAATTTTTTATGTGTTTGCCGCAGGTAAAGATGACCTTTCTTCAAGGTGACCTAGATTGCATATAAAAACATTACAAAATCAGCTATGTCTAGATGAAATATGTAAACATTGGGTATATGCCAATTGTCACATGGCCAAAACAATCTACTTTCATAATTTGCTTTTAATACCTACTTCATTCAATATATCACCCCATATTTACTGCACCAGTAAACATCTAAATATCATTGTGTGACATCCAAATTACATTCATGACAATAAGTTTTTTGTCATACATGTGTTTAAATTTCAAATAAAACCATTTTTTCAAATCACCTGACCTATAAAAAAGTGAATAGACCATAAGTATGCTATGTCAGCTTTTATTCCTTTTTCTTGGTTATGATATACATATTGTATGTTGTAATATAAAGTGAATAAGAACATATGTCAAGCTGTCGTGCTTACATTTGATAAATACTGTTATAACACTCATGTAAAGTTATCAATTTCTTACAACAAATTCAGTAACTTTTGTAAGTCTATTTGTGTATGTGTAATTTTAAGAACATATTTTATTGCTGCAACAAAACCTGACGGTCCTGAAAATTAATGCAGTACAGCATTATTAAATTATCACTGAAAAATGGGACGGGCGTTATGGCTGAAAATTTGTGTATGTTACTACATTTTTGTGACTTTTTCTAACTGACCCCAATTTTTTATGAATGCTCTTCACCCCTTTTTCTCCTTTCTCCCCTTTTTGAAAATTCTGGATCTGCCACTGTACTGTCATAATGCCAAAATCATACCTTTTGATAAGTTATGTCTCAACAAAGTAAATTGGGAATTGATGTTGTATCCTTGTTGTTCTTGTTAGAGTGTTTATGAGCATACAGGTCCTCAGGAAGACCTTATGTACTAATTTACATTCACAAGTGTTATTTACATCGAGTCAGCCATCTTTTAGGCATTGATAATTTGATTGAATGTTCAGAAATATGAAAAGCTTGAAGAACACACATGGAGCTATGAAACCTTGAATTTTAATAAAAAAAGATAGATAGATAAAGAGAAATTTGCCACAACTTATTATTCTGAGGGTGTTATATTTTGTTTCATCAAAAACAAGGATATTACATCTTAAACTAAGGTGACAACTAAGTTTTCCATGTTTTGAAAACAAATGCAAAATATTGTATTTGAAATTGAAAGATTTCTTACTTTCAATCAATTAATGAAAAGTTAGTAAATACTGGGAATCTGAAAACCAGATAAAAACTCAAGGGACTGTAAAGGCAAGATTAAAAAAGCATGAACAAATCAAACCTGCAACTATACAACCTCATTAAAAATGAACCTTCACTGAACCTAAACCTGAAACAATACAACCTCACTAAAACTGGACTAAAAATCCACTAGACCAAGAACTGAGACAATACAACCTCAATAAAATCTTAGTCTCCACTGAAAACTAAACCTGGTAGAATCTAACTCACTAATAGAAGAACCTCCACTGAACCTAAACCTGTAACAATACCTCACTTAAAACTGAACAATCACTAAACCTGTAACAATACAACCTCAATAAAATTTTAACTATTTCCTATGGAAACTTATTCCTGAAATTTTTTCTCAGTTTACAAAGCATTATTTTTAAAGATAAAATATTGTATCCATGGAAGTATTATATGTAGCTACTTTGATAAAATATACAGACAGTTTAATTTATTCATAAATTTCCATAAAAAAGATATATTTTTCTTTTTAATATAAAAAGGCAGATGTGAGAAGCCCAGAGGTTAAGATCAAAAACTATTTTTCACTTTAATATGATGTCATTGAGTGTCAAGTTAATGAGGATGCCAGCTTATAATTAACATTATATAAGATAGGTTTAGTTTAAACATATTTTATTGTTCAAATGGACAACTGGATCAGACACAAGTTTTTCAACTTAGTATAACGTCTTATCTAAAAGATAGGTTATGGACACTGAACTGATATTTATGTATTTTTAGTAATAAAAATGGAATTTTAGTGTTATAGTTTCATAAGATTAGTTCATCAGTTAGTTGTTATTAACAAAAGTAAGCATTATACAAATATAATTGCATTTTGCAAATGTGTGCATATATACATCTTCATGTGAGTTCAAACCCTGCACATGGCAGGTGTGTTAGACTCCAATCTTAATTGACAAGCATTGTCATTTTTCCTGATAAAGGTCTCTCTCTGCCTGAGGGCACTCTGGCTTCCTTCACCACTAAAAACTAGCTGCCACAATAGCCACAATATAGCCATGAGTGCTGAAAGTGGCATTAAACACCAACAATCAATCAATCATTCTTGAACTGATTATCAAAAGGAGAAAAATTGTTTTAAAGTTTATTTGTCCACCAAGTCAGGAATTTCATTAGTCAATGTTTTTGGTGCATTAGGGCTTTTCGTGTTGGGGCAGATCGTTTGAGTCTCTATAGACCTTATCAATATTCTGGGTTCTGCAACAATTGACTGAGATTTTGCATAATATATATCAACTTTTGACCTTTTGACATCATACAACAATCACTTTTGCTGCTTGACATCAGGCATTTTCTGATGTAATATCAGCATTTTACTTGAATGTCTATAATATCCTGTAATGGCAGACAAATAGGGATAAATTTTGTAAAATTCGTTCACAATTTTTCTTGACTTTAAATTGTTGAAGTCCTTATGTTAATCTGTAGATGATGTTTTTGTTTTTGTTTAGTTTGTTTTCATTTTTGGAAAAGGGTTGGAAGATGCTAGTTCTCTCTTGGACATCTACTCACTAACACCACATCAGTGTGACAATGTAATACTGCACCATGTCAAAATTATTTACCAAACCAACATATTTTACCAGACATCAACAGTTTCCATGTTGTTTGTGTGATGGTCCAAGTATTATCAAAACAAATTATACAGTGATTATCATTTGTTTAATAACAAAGGTCCATGCTAAATAAGGTGATTTTGATCTTTATTTTAAATAAGAATGACTTAGGTTAAATTTTCCTTAAGGTCCAGAATTAAAATCTGTTGTAACCACAAATTATTGATCTTTTTTCAATTGATTTATCATGTTTAAAGTGAGGAAGGTCTGCACTTAAAGTAGGAGACCTTGACCTTCACTTTATACAATAAATAACAAGTAAGGGGATTAGCTGTCATTTATACCACTTCTTTATTATCATATTGAAAGTGATAACACATTGACATTTTAAAATGAACTAATATATTCCCCATGATGAGTACGTGTAGTTCTACATATAATACTGGACACCTGCTTTTACAGTTGGTATAAAAATAAGTAGATGTGGTATGATTGCCAATACCAGAGACCAAATGACTAGAAGTCAACAACTATAGACCTGATTTTACGAATGTTTACATTTAAATGATGATTGTATGGTTAACTCAATGGTTAAAAGTTGGGACTATGGATTATCTTTACCTTTATATTTAGGACTCATTGTTGGATTTTAACTAGAACATAAAAAGTACCTGAAATATCGTAATCTGATGGTTTGCCAAATTTCAATAGTCTCACATATGAATGAGGTTATTGAAACAAAAAACACATGATATAGCAGGATATATGTAAAACAGCAGATATAGCAGGATATAGGTAAAACAGTAGGGAATGACATCCTGGTTGTTTACTCAACTCCTACATGATATATATATTACATTAATGTCAGTTCCTGTGTGGAAATTTCATACCTGGAATTGGTCATGTTTTTGATCATTTTTGTTAACCAGTAAGGAAATCGGTTCCTACACATTTTCTATTATCATGGGTGTTTCTGACTGAAATTATCTTTTTTCCTGTTGAGAACATCAAAAGATCTTTGATTTGGTAGTTTTTGGTGTTGTCATTCTTAGTTTTCTGTTTACTGTATTGTGGTCTGTTATTTTCCGTTTTATCATTTTTCTTTTAGTCTGAGGTACTGTATTGCTAATCACCCCTTCACCCCCTCCTCCCTCCCACACAAGAATGGATCCTTTCAGGTTATCAAACACCACTACCAATGCTGTTTATAAAGGAAATAACCAACAGTGTTTTTATTGCTGTTCTCTATCTTTGACAATAAGTCTAGCCATCATTTATAACATCAGAAGTTGATAAGCACTTGCATTACCAAGGTGCATAATTAAGATTTGAGCTTTTCCAAGTTTTGAATTTTTAATTCAACAGATAATGAAAATTATGCAGTTGTTTAGTACACACCTGTCTAGGTTGAACACAGTTACAATAGTTTTTACAGTTGTAAAATTGTAAGTGTAAGAACAAGTACTAATTAACCCAGTAACCCTTAATTCATTATCATTATATAACTGTTATATACTAGTATATGTAAATTTTGAATTTATGAAAGTACAGAGCTGGCTTACACAAGGACACATAAGGATTAAGGTACATAAATGACTTTGGAACATTATGAAGGTCAAGTTTTTTTCTGATAGATGCATACATTGGCATTAAAAGATTAATATTAATGATAGGCTAACCCAAAGTTGACAGGATCATAAAAAATGTTCCAATCTGTGCCTTCCTATGTGACAATTCTTACAAAAAGTATTATGTGCACTAAATGACATCTAAAGCTTTGTTATATGTAGTATACCAGTAAAAATAGATACATGTACTAAAACAGAGTTCTCTCTTTCAATCACTTAAAAAAAAATACTGCTCTTTTAGTGATTTTACTATCGTGTCTTTCTTTGGTAAAGTTTATGTAGAGTATATATGCAATACTGTGCATTTTTGGTTTTTGTTTGCAACAAAATGAAAGAATTTTACCAAAAATAAGACACCAATTCTGTTCAAAGGTTACCTTCCTTTGCATGGTTTTAGAAATGTTTGTTTTGTAAGCAGATAGTCTCTTTACACTTTATTTGAAAAATATTTGTTATGCCCCATGACAAAAGTCTGGGGCATATGAAGTTAGATCACTAATGAAATTATGAGGTACCTATTTTCAACCAATTGACCTACTTCTTATTTGTTCCAATTTGCTACAAGGGACTAAATTCTGAAAATTGTGAATTTTTTTATTGTATGTAAGATTTGGGTGAATTTTTAATTGAATATCTAAGAAAACTTATTGCCTGTCACATTTGGCTTAGTTTTATGTGGAGTCGGAGATAAATGAGATTGATTCAAATGCAAATTTTTGCTATTTTAATTTTTGTTATAAAAATGCATTAAGTATTTTTATCAGATTTGCTGTATCTCTTTTTTTGAGCTTTTTTACAGCATATATCTGTACCTGATCTGATAATATAAGGGCCATATTATAAGGTACACTAGTTCATTATTCCCTTCTAGATATGCTGAGTTGAAATCATGCTGTAAAAGCATTGCTCTTTGATTATGAATCCAATTGTTGCATTTCAATTTTTTTTTAAAATTTGGTTTTACATGTATTACATTTTCATATACCAAAGTTCACACATGCAAAAATTTCAACATTAAAATCAGCATTTTTTGCATAATTGGAATTTGTTAATGAGAGTCATTATTTTTGGTGTTCCATCTGTTGAATTTTAACAAATTTGGAAGCCATACCTCTTAGAGGTTTATTGGTCAAACACAAAATTGGCTAAAGGAAACTAGGTTATAGTGGCCTATTTTCACCTAAAGACAATTATAATTTTGCTAACTGTTTGACATTAATTGAAAACTGCTTTATTTTAATACCAATGTATTTGAAACTTGTTAATAGTGCTAGCCGTCATGTAGACTGTTTGCCCAAAAAACTTTCTAAGCCCGACTAGTATTTAACGCAGATACTCTGTTTTAAGTAGGATTTAAAATAAGGAAAAATCTCTCCTGATTATACACAGCTGGTAATAATACTTATGAACTTATATGTATTATATATCAGTAAGTCAGAAAATTTGATATTGATTTTAATAACAAGGAAAAAGAACCGGAAAATAGTATACTAGACTGTTCAATAGAATGTAAGTATTATGGATTACATGAACTATAAATAAATGGATGGTATGTGAGGAGCAACAGATGTGACATCCACGAGACTGAACACATCACAAGAGTCTGACTCATCACTTGCCAAGTTGTACAGTGTTAATATTGTAAATGTGGAATAAGCCACGTTGGCCAGATTTTTATTTAATAAGCCAACCTTTTTCATACAACATTTGTAATGAAAATAAAAAATGATGAAATATTGAAAGAACTTGCATGCATTTAACAATTCTTTCCTTTGTAGATTAAAATTTTATGTATTATCATATGTTTTAATGTGATTTTTGCAAACTTAATGATAATCTGGTTAGCTTAAACCTCAAATATTAAGCCTTCAAGTCTGATATGTGGTTGAATGTATTTTTTCATTAACAAAAGATTTCAGCCAAGGGGCTTTTCATCAGCCTTGATATTGGACTGCATTATTGGTATATTAAATGTGACAAATAGATAATACTAGCCTTTGACCCATATAATGCTGAGGGCTTTTCGAGTATCAGGTTGATACCATGACCTATATTGATGATGTGACATGATAAATTAAAAAGAGGAGTCAATGTATATGTATTTATGACATAAAACTGCTCTATTTTTCTTACCTAAAAAAAGTTTCCCCATATGCTAAATGGTATAAGGGAAGTAACTCTTAATGCATTTGATGTGGACTTGAACTATTGCCAATTAGTTGTATTTGCTGGATTTCAGTACTTAATGTATTGCAGGTAATTTGAAATATTTTTTTCTGTTTTCCCTCTTTTTTGCCAAGGAATTTTCCTATATTTATGGTAATGTGTTGTAAGATGTTTTGAGTTATCTTTTTCAGTTTATAGAATAAAAAGTGTAACCTGTTTTTTTTTTTTAATTTTATTTATTTACAGCAATTGAAAGATCCAAGTACAGCAATAACAAATCATCAGGTTAGTTGATGTTAGCGGTTTTGAAAAGGGAGGTAATCTGGTACAAGTTGGGTAACAAACCAAACATAATGCTTTAAGCGAAACATAAAACCTATGAAAACCTATTTGCAAATCACAACTTCATCTTTTGAAACTGTTGGCCCGGTATGAATTCAGCATGGTCAATGTTATAAAGATATTATAAAAATAAGAAGATGTGGTAGGATTGCTAGTAAGGCATCTATCCACCAAAGACTAAAGGACTAGGATTTGAACAACTACAGGTCATTGTACAGCCTTCAACAATGAGCAACACCCATACCATATAGTTAGCTATAGGAGATCCTGGGATGACAAAATGGAAAAGAATTCAAAAGAGATAACCAACGCATCATATCATTCTGATTGTGGAAAAGCATATCTATCAAAGATTACTAAGAGTGTAATTATGGGATAGGGCAACATTATGATTTCGACTTTTCAATGATTTCAAGTGAACTTTCAAGGAAAAATCTTTTCCAACAAAAGAATTAGGAGTGGAAAAACTAATGCTGATGTATTATCTAGTGATGTAGTGAAAGTGGTGCTTTAAAGAAGTGTATGTGAAGAATTGTTAAATACTGAAAATTCAGAAATTATTGGAAGCATTTATCATTGAGATTGTTAAACAATGGACACACATGTGAGTTTAATTATTGCAATTTCAGGAAATGCTGCATAGAAATAGTGGTATCAAAATTTGAAATGCGAGTTAAAGTTTTGTGACACCGATCTTGTTGCAATTATCCCAATAATAAAAAACATCTCAAATATTTCTGAATACTGTAAATTCAGGAATTATTGCGAGGTTTTTATTAATGCAAATAATGCGACTCAGTCAGTATTGCAATAATAAGAACTCGCATTCTGATATCTGATACATATATTTTCATGTAGTTTTTCCTAAAATTGCAATAATTAAACTCGCATTCTTGTTCATTCTTCGGAAATCGCAATAATAAATGCACGCAATAATTTCTGAATTTACAGTAACAGTAAGTGGTATAGCACTAGTTGGCATGTTGTCATTGTATTAATCTGACCAAGGCTTGCTTTCTGGTCTTTCTCTCCAAAACAAATTAAAGCTGAACTTGATCCTACTTGTCACATTTCAGAATGAGACAAAATCTCACCCAGCCCTTATAGATTTTTGAAATGTCATGTATCAATAATGACAATGTATTAGTTCAACTTTGACTATATTTGTTTTACAGGCAGAGTTAGTTAATCAGTACACATCTGTTGTAAGCTCCATCACTAACAGTATCAATTTACAATATGGCAACCTACGCAAACAACATAACGAATATGCCAGCCATTTAACCCGACAACTGCAGGATCAACAACAGCAATTACAACAGTTAATTCAACAACAGAAAGCTGTTGAGGTATCCACATCTATCCCTCCACCAGGTTAGTAAAATTACAGGAGTACTGTGAGTCCCTTAAAGGAATTTTCTACAAATTACAAAAGTAACTGCTGCTCAGATGTACCATCTCCATCACTACCATTTTGTTAAAATATAACAGATCTCTAATATACTGGAACAAAAATAAAAATTGCAATACTCTAAATTCAGAAATTTGTGGGAGTATTTAATATTGTGATAGTTGAACAATGGAAAAATATGAGATTAATAATTGCAATTGCATGAAATTGCAAAACTTCTGATTTTACAGAGTATTAGTGCTTCATCACTACTAGTACCTCAACTGTGTAAAAAGCCATGTTAACCAAAGAGAAAAACTATCCAGAACAATAATACAAATTAAAATAGTTTGTTTAGCATTAGAAAAAAAAAAAATCCATAATTTAATTTACATTTCATCAAACCACTGACAATTTATTTATTTCTTGAATAAAGCTTACTGCATTTTCCATACATTATTTCATAAATGGAAAATTCTCTATAAGAAAATGCTTTACTAAACTGAAAATCATTGACCACAATCTGGAATTAATGAAGGGTCGTCATTTTTGTCGAGCAAAAGCGAGACATAGCGATCCTACATTCCATCGTCATCGTTGTCAGCTGCGGCTTTCACAAATATTCACTCTGTGGTTAAAGTTTTTTGAAATTTTAATAACTTTCTTAAACTATCCTGGATTTCTACCAAACTTGGACAGAAGCTTGTTTATGATCATAAGATAGTATCCAGAAGTAAATTTTGTAAAAAAAATCCTGTTTTCCGTATTTTACTTATAAATGGACTTAGTTTTTCTGCCAGTTAACATTACATTCACTCTGTGGTTAAAGTTTTTAAAATTTTAATAACTTTCTTAAACTATCCTGGATTTTTACCAAACTTGGACAGAAGCTTGTTTATGATCAAAAGCTAGTATCTAGAAGGAAATTTTTTAAAAATAAATTTCCTGTTTTTCGGTATATTACTTATAAATGGACTTAGTTTTTCTTCCAGTTAACATTACATACAGTCTGTAGTTAAAGTTTTAAAACATTTATTAGATTCATAAACCATTCTGGATTTTACCAAACTTGGACAGAAGCTTCTTTCTTTCAATCAAAAGATAGTATCTAATCAAAAGATAGTATCTATAAGACAATTTTTGATAATTTTTTAGGAAAATCCCATTTTGTTGAGCCTGTGACTAGCAGCAAAAGTAGGTGAGACACTGACTTCCGCGGAAACCTTACAAATTTTTAAATTAATAGAAAGAAAAGACTACTTAAACTGTGCTGGAGGATGAAAAACACTTTCTCCTAGAATGTAAAATTGAATGGAAAATCTTAGGGAAAATCAAACGGCATTTTTTTTTACCTACCAATAATTTTATGTCTCTCACTAATGAGCAAAAAGTTAAAGAAATGCTTAACCCTTCTATTATGGAACATGTAAATGCTATTGTCTCCCTTTTCAAACAGTCATTTGGTGACAGTCTCTGGTGGAGAGTTGTCTCAATGGAAATCATACCACTTATTTATTATATTAACTAAGGGCAGAAGTCTCATAATATTTAATTTGTTCATTTATTTTTAGTTGAAATGTTATTTCTTTGTTATATTTTGTTTTATTTTTTTGTCACAAAGAACTTTATGTTGATATGAAAATAAAGTATTATATTTATTTACAGGTATTGTTATACCTTCATCTGTTGCTACTTCAGTAATATCTGTGGTACCATCATCAGTTATCCAAATACCAACATCATTTCCTATCAGTTCTTCACATGTGCAGACTTCTGTCATTGAATCAACACCAATAGTAGTGTCTGCTCCACCACCTATAGTCCAGACTGATATTGGACCTGTCTCTATTGAGTCAGTCTCATTTCAGGTATGTTGTGATCTCTGCTGTACCCTATTTATTGAGACTGAAATTGGGCCAGTACACATTCAGGAATGTCATGGTCTATGAACCTCCACCTGCAGTGTAGCTGCCAGAGTCATTCCCATGTAATACTCCCTGTATGTTATTTGTCTCAGTCTGTAATGCTGAACCATGTAGTCTCTGTTGAATTAGTGCCATTACTACCAAGTATTTTGTGGATTACTTCCAACTGCAGTTGTGCAGACTCATATATCACTGGACCTGTCTTTATTTAGTCTGTGCTGTTTCAATTAATATTGTAGTGTTTCTCTTAAGATAATGTAAAAATGTAAACTAGCTGTGATAATTTTATGCTAGTATTTACTGATACTCATATTTAATTAAATACTGAAAAAGATATAAAGAGTGAACTTCTGACAACAGTTTTTTTAACATCTATTGGGAAAATCAAATGTATTGCTCAACTTTTACTGGTTCAGGCAGTTATTAGACCACCATACTTAGATACATTATCAGGCAGATATTGCACTGTATTTCTTTGGGTTAAGCAGATGTTTGATGATCATTCTTTACAGAGTCCATTTTATTCCACTTATGCTGTCATCATTATCCATCCTACAGTAGGACAAGACAATATTAGATCTTTCTCTATTAAATTTCCCCTCTTAATGTAATTATACTCAGAGTTCCAATATGGTTTCAGATTAGGTAGTTTCTTTTAAAGATCAACTTATGAATAAATGCATTTATTGAATGACAGAAAATCAAGCATCAAGTAAATGACTGAATGGCATTTTACAGGACAACTAAATGACATTTTTTACTAATTTTCAGGCTGCACCTCCCATTCAAACAAGTCAACCCCAGGGACCACCACCAGAATTTGGTCAACCACGGTATAGTGGTCTATATCAAGATGGTCCACCTCCAGGACCTTTTCAAGATGGCCCACCTCCAGGACCTTTTCAAGATGGCCCGCCTCCAGGACCTTTTCAAGATGGCCCACCTCCAGGACCTTTTCAAGATGGCCCTCCACCAGGACCTTTTCAAGATGGCCCACGACCACCTCATCGAGGATTCGGCCCACCACATCCACCACCTGGAGCCCATCCAGGATGGACCAGAGGACCACCCCCACAGCAGTTTGAATATGGTTTGTATTATTGTCTGACAAAGGTGGATGAAAATAAGCTATGACTCACTGGTGTAAGCTTCAGTCAGTTGTAAACGATTTTTAGACAGATTTATATTTTAATATTTTGAAACCTTATTTTGTCAAAATTTGCCAAATATTTCCGTCACACATTTTTCAATTACTACTACTTCATATTTAGTCAGCAGCTTGGCAGTGATAAGTTGTAACATGAAAGCACTTTTCAGATCTGTCTTCCTGCTTTCTGATACTTTGGAATATGAATGCGGTATGATAAAGCATGACAACGTGTGCATACATGTTATGTTTTGTTAATAGGTAATTTTTCTCAATTTTTGTTTCGCCTGGAATATTAGGTCCATGTAAGGAAGAACCACTTATGATAAGTTAATAAGATTTGGTATGCAGATATACAATGTATTAGCATTGACATATCTCATTTCCACATACCAGTAAAGGTTTTGTTCAAAAATTTAAGAGTGAAATATATTTCTGTTCAAAGTTTTCTATTTAAGGTATCTTTATTATGCAAAACCCACTGTCCCAGGTTAGTTGAGGACTGAGAACTCACAAACATGTTGAACCCAAACACATTCCTTATGTACCTTTCCTAAATTAGGAGCCTGTAATTCTGTGGTTGTCGTTGGTTGTTGCCTGTCATATTTATTTTCATTAAGTGTTACCCTTGTCTGTCTGTCTATGCGTCCGTCGATCTGTCTGTCCATCCAAAATTGGTTTCCATTCTCTAACTTTGGTTTGCCTCAACCAAATATTATGAAACTTATTACCACAAAACACAGATCAAGTTTGAATTTGGGTGGCGTAACTTTTACTGTTCTGGAGTTATGTCCCTTTATATATGGAAAAATTGTTGAATTTTTCGTTTCCATTCTCTGACTTTAGTTTGCCTCTACCAAATGTTATGAAACTTATACACAATGCTTATTACCACAAAACACAGATCAAGGGAGAATTTGGATGGCGGCACTTATCGTTCTTGAGCTGTGCCCCTTTTTAATGTTATATGCAAGCGGGGCATCATCTGTGTCCCATGGACACATTCTCCATTTATTTGTTTATTGTTTTGTCATGCTATTAACCATATTATCTACTATTTGTATCACCATATTATATTATAGGTCATGGACAGATACCTGCTCCAACTTTTCATCCAGATTACGGAGTTCCAACATCTGCTCCTGGACCATTCCCTTTGCCAGATTTCACCAAACCTCCTCCTGGATTTGGACCACCTCCAGGACACATACCAGACATTGATCTTACTCCATCAGTACCATATTATGAATTACCAGCAGGATTGATGGCTCCCTTGGTAAAGGTTATTACATTTAATGTATATTGATTTAATTTGTTAAAGAGAGATAAGTGAATGTTGTTTGTTTGACGTTTGAAGATTTCTATACAGAACAGATTTATTGTGGATTCATTTATTTTCATGGATACTTATTTTTGTGGATTAAGGAAAAATTGCTTTTTCGTGGATATTTGATTTCCTGGTTTTACAAAAGTCCATAAAATCCTATAGAAAAGTTGTTATTTGTTGAACATTTAAATTCGTGGTCTCACCAAATCCAAGAAAATTGGTATCCCATGAATAGTAATGAATCCACAGTATTGTGAATCTAGAGGGGACAGTATAATGAAAGAAGTGATGTTTAAATTAAAATTGGTACATATTTTCAAAAAGATATAATAACATTTGAATATGATTCCCTTGTATGCTTTAGTAGACTAGTTTACATAGAACTACTGTATAAACAGATTTTTGTGATTTTGGGGTAAAAATTAGTATTTTTTTCTTGTGAATATGATTTATGCAATAAAAAAAAAGACTTTCGAAGAAAGTAAATGGACTTAAAACTGGTATTAAACCATACAGGACAAGGTTTATGACAGCTATTTTAATTAATCAACCAGAAAGTGATACAAAATGAATAAAAGTGAGATCATGGTCATACAATAAAAGACTTTTTCTTTTAAAATTATACAAGTACTGCACTAAAAATTCCGTTATTTTAAACTAGTATTAGAGGAGATAGATTGGGCACAAACTAGTTATATTCATATTCATAACTGAAGATTTCTCAAATTACTGTCAGATAGGTATATTTAAGTATATATTGAATAAAACCCCATGTTGTGATACGTTACGCTCCCTCTAAGGGTGGAGAGTATCGTATCGAAAACTAACAGCTGATATGAAATAAACAATGTCGACAATATTAAAACAATGTTTTTTTTTTTTACTTATTTGACTTTTAATCAAAATGGTACATAACCATACAGGTTGACATTATTGGTTCTTTAATCAGTAAATAAACAACAAGAATTTAGTGATTTGATTTGATTTTTTAGGTGTTTTTACGCCACTTTTAAGCGCTGCTTTTGGGCTATTTCGTGGCGGCCAGTTCTTATTGGTGGAGGAAGCCGGAGTGCCCGGAGAAAACCACGACCTTCGATAGGAAAACTGACAATCCTAGTCAATTAAGATTGGAGTCGAGTGCACCCACAGGAGCGGGGTTCGAACTCACAACCTCAGTGTTGACTGGCTAGTGATTACAGTAGTAACTACTTAGACCACTCGGCCACCAAGGCCCCAAGAATTTAGTGTGAAATTAGGGAATTTATTAACCCAGTGAGAAGTGTTAATTGATTACCACAAAAACTACACTTATTCCATGTTTTTGGTTGCATTTACCCATTATTATAGTATGCCTAACTGCTTAACAAATAGAAAAATAATTTTTCTTCACAAAAGACCAGGTATGAGTAGAGCTTTATTTGACCTAAGTTTTATGTCACACCTCAGCGAAGTCGAAAAAGCAAGACTTGTGCTGTATGCGCTGGCTGGCGGCATCACCAATATATTAGTTTGTTATAAGATCAGTTAGTTTTTAAGAGGAACCATAAGTGGTAGATTAATGGTATTTGGTATGCAGTTATATTAGCATTGGCATATCTAATTTCCATGAAGATTATTTGGCCCCGTCACCTTAGTCATGGTCTATTTACTTCAAAACTTTTGCTTAGTTTACATGTTAAAAGTTGCTGATTAAGTCATTTTTAGATGAACCACTTATGAAAAGTCAATGTTTTTTGGTATGCAGTTGTATTAGTATCTAAACGTTTGCATAATTTACATGTTAAAGTTTGTGATTAGGTCAGTTTAAAGGGAACCATTTATAATAAGTCAAAGGTATGTGGTATGCAGTTGTATAAAAAAGTGAGGTGAAAGATACCAAAGGTTTTCAATCTCATAAGTCGAAAATAAACTGACAACGCCATGGCTGAAATGACAAACAGCAGTATACAAAACACAACATAGAAAACTAAAGACTGTGAGCTACAAGAACCCCACCAAAAACTGGGGATGATTTCAGGTGCTACGGAAGGGTAAGCAGATCCTGCTCCGAATGCATTGGCATTTCTCATTTCCACCTGCAAATAAAGAGCACTTGAAAGAACCAACTAAATGATTTACCGCAATGTTTAACTATATGAAAAACACCTTTCAAACACTATATTTGTTATAAATAATTACCATTTTGAATTAGAAGCTTCTGAGGATCTGAAGGTCCCCTTGATGTCGTCTCCCAACTATGAACTATGGTGCTACTCTGTCTAGTCTTGCAAAAGTTACTTCCTCAATTAAAATTCCCTTCTCTTTTTCTAGCTGCATGAAAATGAGTATAAACCATTAGATCCACGAGACATACGACTTCCTCCACCTATGCCTCCAAGTGAGAGGTTACTTGCAGCTGTGGAGGCTTTCTATAGCATGCCTACACATGAGCGACCAAGGGACAGGTTGGTATTGATAAATATTTTGTTTGAATGTAAAAAAAAAAACTAGATTTATTTGAAAAGAAACAATACTTTGTTAAAAGAATATCTACTGAGTGGACAGTTAGGGAATGTTAAGTTGATAACATTTGTCATGTTTCAATGAGTTATAAAATGGAGATAGGAATATAAAGAAGGCTAGCTGACATGTTTTATTAATAAACTGGTTAACCCAAGTTGTTGAAAAGCTTGCATATATTTTTTTTTTCATGATAAGTTAGATAGTTTAAATTTTACTTTTCTGATACTTTCACAATAAAGTTATTTTAATAATTTCAGTGAAGGATGGGAAAAACTTGGTCTGTATGAGTTTTTTAAGGCAAAACAAAGAGCAAAGAAAATAAGAGATCAAGAGAAAGAAATGGAAAGGGAAGAAAGAAGAGGAAGATCAAGATCGAGATCAAGGTCCCCATCTAGATCAAGATCCAGATCACCATCAAGGTCAAGATCAAGGTCAAACTCCAGATCACCATCAAGGTCTAGGTCAATTTCAAGATCTCCTGTACAGAGGCGTAGGTCAAGGTCATTTTCTCCAACACCTCCAAGAGGGAGAAGGAGAAGAAGTAGATCTAGGTAGGCTTATGATTTTTATCAGATTTAAATGAGTTCAGTTAGTTTCTTTCTTGAATTTTTATTTTAAGTTAATTGATTGGTAACTTTATTTTCATTGATTATCAAACTGTATTCCATTTTAATGCCCCCGCCTCAGCAGAGGGGGCAATAAGTGTTACCCTTGTCTGTCTGTACATGCGTCTGTCCATCTGTACGTATGTCCAAAAATTGGTTTCTATTCTCTAACTTTAGTTTGCCCCAACCAAATGTTATGAAACTTATACACAATGCTTATTGCCACACAGGGGTTAAAAATTTTTGTTACAGCTCACTAGCCCAGGAATTATTGGTAGCAGGATTTACTAGTCCTGTTGGAAGAACTGATAGCCAGGACTTTCAAAAAATATAAGGCAGCCAGACATTTATTTTCTTATTCTGATTTCAATCCCGTAAGACTTAGTAACAAAAGGCAATCATGACATGGTAATAATTTGAGCATCATATCAGTGATTGACATAAAAACGATGTTTGATGTTCTGATGTAAACTGTTACATTGACAGTGCATCATACGAAATGTTCAGCATAAGTATAAAAATCTGCCTTTGGCTCTTCATTAATGCAATATCACATTGTCAGAACTTTATAATTGTTTTTAAAAAGCTCATTTTCCTAATACCGGATGTTGACTTGACAATGGTAAAACACGGGACCCTGCAGAGACGGATAAGTAAAATCTGTGTTCACTTAATAAGCACAATTGAGTTTAAATAGTTCATTCCACAGTTGTTTCTTCAAAAAAATACTTTTATTGATTGCAGGATAAAGGTATCAATGATATTTTTATTGCGGTTGTATATTGGTATCACGTCGTCGTCATCGTCGTCCGAAGACATTTGGTTTCCGGACAATAACTTTAGTATAAGTAAATAGAAATCTATGAAATTTAAACACTAGGTTTATGACCACAAAAGGAAGGTTGGGATTGATTTTGGGTGTTTTGGTCCCAACAGTTTAGGAATTAGGGGCCAAAAAAATTTGTACATTTAATATAAAGATAAGAAGTTGTGGTATGATTGTCAATGAGACAACTCTCCAGCAGAGACTAAATGACGTAGAATTTGTTTTTCTGTAACAAATTGATTTTTAAAATTTTATTCCCAAAGAACAAAGTTAATGAATAAAACTGGCTGTATGATCAGACAATCAGCATATAATTCTGATGTAAATTATGCTTTTATAGTTAGTTTATATGTAAAACTTTATTTCTTAATTTTGAGTAAAAATCATGTGATTTGGGAAAAAAATCCCCAAAAATGGTAAAAAATAATTAATTAGAAAAAGAGAGCAAAATTAAACATGTTTATTCTATCTTGAATTGTGGGGCCTCGGTGGCTTAGTAGTCTAAGTAGTTACTACTGTAATCACTAGCCAGTCAACATTGAGGTTGTGAGTTCGAACCCCCCTCGTGCAGGTGCACTCGACTCCAATCTTAATTGACTAGGATTGTCGGTTTTCCTATCAAAGGTCGGTGGTTTTCTCCGGGCACTCCGGCTTCCTCCACCAATAAAAACTGGCCGCCATGAAATAGCCCAAAAGCAGTGCTTAAAAGTGGCATTAAAACACCAAAAATCAAAAATCAAATCTATCTTGAATTAAATCTGCAATGTTGTGTCTTTTATACCTATATGCTATTCAAGATAATTTTGCTATAGAATGATAGAATATTAGTAAATCCTTTTTTATAGAACATTGCTTGGGGTTGACATATGTTCGTACTAGAGTGACATTTGTAAAGTATATTTTTATCCAGGTTGGCTACAGTAATAAATATAAATAAAAGAGTACATTACATCAGTTTTGTGTTGTACATTATTATTATACAGTATTTGTGTCACAATAATCTATATTTCATGTTTGAATATTTTTGGTAAAGTTATTCATTTATGTCTAGTTTTCAGAAAGCTTTAGTAATACAGTGAAACCTGTCGAAACCTAACATCTTCAAGACTTAAGATTTTGTTCGGTTTTGGCAGATGTTCGGTTTAATCAGGTTTACAAAACTTAAAACTTGATATGACTGGACTTGAAAATCAGTATGGTTAAGACAGGTTTTCTGTTTATGAAATTTGTTTAGACAGGTTTCACTGTATTTGTGATATTTCACCACTGTCTTCTTGTATAGCACAATGCTGCAGAGCAACATTTGGATCATTTTGAGCTATTTTTCTGTCTTGAGTGACTTTAAAAATTTTGCATTTGGTCCATTTCTCTGAAAATATGGTAATGTATAAATGATATCTCACACTACCTTTTTCTTGGATAATAAATACAATGCTGTTCAAAATGTGGGCCACGGTTACCAATATTTTTGTTGTTGCTGACACAATGCTTTTTGTAAAGTTTTTACCTTGGCTGCTTAGCTCTTAAAGATTGTGTGTAGTGAATCTTCATTTTTTTTTCATTATTTAGGTCACAATCACCTTTGCCATACCAGAGGTCTAGTAGGTCACCATCACCAGCACGTAAGAAGATCTCTAGAAGTCCAACACCACCAATGGGAACATTGTAAGTTTACATTGTACACCCCTTATACATATATTATAAATAAGGATGGCTTGGTAAATACTAGGAAGATCATTGTATTAAGTATTGAGTTATATCATAATTGTTTATTGTGAAGGAAATAAAACCTTTATGAGAATCAGATGGTGAAGTTAAGATTTCTCCTTGAAAAATAATTCATTCATTGACTTATTTTGCTGTACAAAAAATTAAACTCCTTGTTATGGTTTGGCTTACATTAATCTGGAATAAAGTTAACCAAACAGTAATTTACTTTTGTTGAAAGCAAATCAAAACTGAACATGTTCTTTTCTTATTTTGTTGATTATACATTCTGGATTGATAAGACATTTTTTAAGTGAACCCTTTTTGAGCTCACCTGGCCCAAAGGGCCAAGTGAGCTTTTCTCATCACTTGGCGTCCGTCGTCCGTCGGTCGTCGTCGTCCGTCGTCGTCGTCCGTCGTCGTTAGCTTTTTACAAAAATCTTCTCCTCTGAAACCACTGGGCCAAATTTTACCAAACTTGGCAACAATCATCATTAGGGTATCTAGTTAAAAAATGTGTCCGATGACCCTGCCAACCAACCAAGATGGCCACCATGGCTAAGAATAGAACATAGGGGTAAAATGTAGATTTCGGCTTATATCTCTGAAACCAAAGCATTTAGAGTAAATCTGACAGGGTAAAACTGATAATCAGGTCAAGATCTATCTGCCCTGAAATTTTCAGACAAATCTGACAACCTGTTGTTGGGTTGCTGCCCCTGAATTGATAATTTTAAGGAAATTTTGCAGTTTTTGGTCATTATCTTGAATATTATTATAGATAGAGATAAACTGTAAACAGCAATAATGTTCAGCAAAGTAAGATCTACAAATAAGTTGCATGACCAAAATTGTCAGTCAACCCCTTTAGGAGTTATTGCCCTTAATAGTCAATTTTTAACAATTTTTCGTAAATTTTTGTAATCTTTTACAAAAATCTTCTTCGCTGAAACTACTGAGACAAATTTAAGCATACTTGGCCATAATCATTATTAGGGTATCTTGTTTAAAAAATTTGTCAGATGACCCCGCCTTCCAACCATCATGGCCAACTTGGTTAAAAATAGATCATAGGGGTAAAATGCGGTTTTTGGTTTATATCTCTGAAACTAAAGCATTAAGAGCAAATCTGACAGGTGGCAAAAATGTTCGTCAGATTTAGATTTATCTGCCCTGAAATTTTCAGACAAATCCGACAACCCGTTGTTGGGTTGCTGCCCCTGAGTTAGTAATTTTACAAAAATTTTGCAGTTTTTATACGACCGCAAAAAAATTTTGTGGTCGTATATTGGTATGACGTTGTCGTCGTCGTCGTCATCGTCGTCCGAAGACGCATTGGTTTTCGCACTCTAACTTTAGTTTAAGTGAATGGATCTCTATGAAATTTTACCATAAGGTTCAATATCACAAAAGGAAGGTTGGGATTGATTTTGGGGGTTATGGTACCAACAGTTAAGGAATTAGGGGCCAAAAATAAGCATTTTTGTAACTTCCAGACATAACTTGTGTGTTAGTGTATGGATCTCTCTGACTTTGTACCACAAGGTTCCATATCACAAAGGGAATGCTGGGATTGATTTTTGGGGTAATTACCTCAAAATTTTAGGAATTAGGGGCCAAAAAAGGGGCAAAAAACAAGCATTTTTCTAGTTTCATGACAATAACTTGTGTGTAAGTGTATGGATCTTTCTGAAATTGTACTACAAGGTTCCATATCACAAAGGGAAAGCTGGAATTGAGTTTGGGGGTAATTGCCTGAAACGTTTAGGAATTAGGGGCCAAAAATAAGCATTTTTCTAGTTTCCAGACAATAACTTGTGTTCAAGTGTATGGATCTCTCTGAAATTGTACTGCAAGGTACCATACCTCAAAGGGAAGGCTGGGATTGAGTTTGGGGGTGATGAATCATAAGGGGGTTCAAAAATTTGGGGGATTTTTTTTTCCTTTTTTCCTTTTTTTTCTTTCAAATTTTCCATTTTAAGTTGGTTATTTCTGATTTATATTTAAAAGCAAATAATAATGATATGGCAGGAGATACACACCAAACAGGATGTGTAAATTATTATATAATAAGTATTGTGCAATAGCAAGAAATTTTCAATTGCACAGTATTGCGCAATAGCAAGAATTCTTCAATTGCACAGTTTGCACAATAGCAAGAAATATCCAATAGCACAATATTGCGCAATAGCAAGAAATTGTCAATTGTACAGTATTGCGCAATAGCAAGAAATATTCAATTGCACAGTATTGCGCAATTGCAAGAAATATTCAATTGCACAGTATTGTGCAAAAGAAGATACTTTGTATAAATTGCTTATTTCTTGACCAATTTCAATGGGGTTTTATTCTTGAACTCTTGGGGTTCTTTAATATGCTGAATCTAACCGTATTAAGTTTTTGGATTTTGGGCCCTGTTTTTAAGTTTTTCAAAGGATTTTGTTTGGAATTATTGGGGTTCTTTGATATGCCTAACCGTTTTCAAATTGGTCTACATTAAGGTCCAAAGGGTCCAAAATTAAACTTAGTTTGATTTTAACAAAATTGAATTCTTAGGGTTCTTTGATATGCTGAATCTAAACATGTATTTAGATTTTTGATTATGGGCCCAGTTTTCAAGTTGGTCCAAATCAGGGTCCAAAATTAAACTTTGTTTGATTTCAACAAAATTGAATGTATGGGGTTCTTTGATATGCTGAATCTAACCATGTATTTAGATTTTTGATTTTTGGGCCCGTTATCAACTTTGTCCACATTGATGTCAAAAGGGTCCAAAATTAAACTTTGTTTGATTTCATCAAAATTGAATTATTGGGATTCTTTGATATGCCGAATCTAACCGTGTATTTAGATTCTTAATTTTGGTCCCATTTTCAAATTGGTCTACATTAAGGTCCAAAGGGTCCAAAATTAAACTTAGTTTGATTTTAACAAAATTGAGTTCTTAGGGTTCTTTGATATGCTGAATCTAAAGATGTATTTAGATTTTTGATTATGGGCCCAGTTTTCAAGTTGGTCCAAATCGGGTCCAAAATTAAACTTTGTTTGATTTCAACAAAATTGAATATATGGGGTTCTTTGATATGCTGAATCTAACCATGTATTTAGATTTTTGATTTTGGGCCCTGTTATCAACTTTGTCCACATTGAGGTCAAAAGGGTCCAAAATTAAACTTTGTTTGATTTCATCAAAATTGAATTATTGGGGTTCTTTGATATGCCGAATCTAACAGTGTATTTAGATTCTTAATTTTTGGTCCCATTTTCAAATTGGTCTACATTAAGGTCCAAAGGGTCCAAAATTAAACTTAGTTTGATTTTAACAAAATTTAATTCTTAGGGTTCTTTGATATGCTGAATCTAAAGATGTATTTAGATTTTTGATTATGGGCCCAGTTTTCAAGTTGGTCCAAATCGGGTCCAAAATTAAACTTTGTTTGATTTCAACAAAATTGAATATATGGGGTTCTTTGATATGCTGAATCTAACCATGTATTTAGATTTTTGATTTTTGGGCCCGTTATCAACTTTGTCCACATTGAGGTCAAAAGGGTCCAAAATTAAACTTTGTTTGATTTCATCAAAATTGAATTATTGGGATTCTTTGATATGCCGAATCTAACCGTGTATTTAGATTCTTAATTTTTGGTCCCGTTTTCAAATTGGTCTACATTAAGGTCCAAAGGGTCCAAAATTAAACTTAGTTTGATTTTAACAAAATTGAGTTCTTAGGGTTCTTTGATATGCTGAATCTAAACATGTATTTAGATTTTTGATTATGGGAGTTTTCAAGTTGGTCCAAATCAGGGTCCAAATAACTTTGTTTATTTCAACAAAATTGAATATAGGTTCTTTGATATGCTGAATCTAACCATGTATTTAGATTTTTGATTTTGGCCCTGTTATCAACTTTGTCCACAATGAGGTCAAAAGGGCCCAAAATTAAACTTTGTTTGATTTCATCAAAATTGAATTATTGGTTCTTTGATAAATCTAACAGTGTATTTAGATTCTAATTTATGGTCCCATTTTCAAATTGGTCTACAAAGGTCCAAAGGGTCCAAATTAAACTTAGTTTGATTTTAACAAAATTGAATTGTAGGGTTCTTTGATATGCTGAATCTAAACATGTATTTAGATTTTTGATTATGGGCCCAGTTTTCAAGTTGGTCCAAATCGGGTCCAAAATTAAACTTTGTTTGATTTCAACAAAATTGAATATATGGGGTTCTTTGATATGCTGAATCTAACCATGTATTTAGATTTTTGATTTTTGGGCCCCGTTATCAACTTTGTCCACATTGAGGTCAAAAGGGTCCAAAATTAAACTTTGTTTGATTTCATCAAAAATTGAACTCTTGGGGTTCTTTGATATGCTGAATCTAACCATGTATTTAGATTTTGGATATTGGACCATAATAGGTGAATGTCCAATTTAAAATTTTTAAGTTCTTAGACCACATTCATTCTGTGTCAGAAACCTATGCTGTGTCAAATATTTAATCACAATCCAAATTCAGAGCTGTATCAAGCTTGAATGTTGTGTCCATACTTGCCCCAACTATTCAGGGTTCGACCTCTGCGGTCGTATCAAGCTGCGCCCTGCGGAGCATTTTATTTGTTATTATCTTAGATATCATTATAATATCTAATATGTAATACTATTAATTATGATTTTAACCTTATTTTACATGATTTCCAAAGCATCAGTAAATACAGGTGAGCGACAAAGGCTCTTGAGAGCCTCTAGTTTTGTTCCTGGGGGTTATGCCCTGTCCATCTCATATTAGAAATTGTTTAAATATATTCAACATATATCTATAACAGCTTTCAAGTACAATTACAGAAAAGCACCATGTTATATACATGTACTTAGAATTTAATGTTTTAAACAATGATATCGAAACATTTTGGTTTGTATGAATTCACTGCATTGAAGCAATAATGTGCATAATGTCTGTACATATTCTTGGTGTCTGAGTCAAGATAATAGTTTTTTACCTTCATGAATATTAAAATAAATGTGCATTTAATGTTATATACTTTCAGTTCTAGTACAGCTGGAGACTTTATGGCAGTAGGAGGTCCTCCACCCATAGGAGAATCAAAACTTGGACAAGAAAACAAAGGACATCAGCTTCTAATGAAAATGGGTTTGTTTTTATATCTTACAGCAGATGGTGTAAGGAAATATTTACCATTTGTAAAATAAATATCATTTTGAAATACTGTGGATTCATTATTGTTCGTTGGATACCAATTTTCATGGATTTTGTGGTTGCCCTAAAACCATGAATTCCAATGTCTAATGAATTACAAATTTTCTATAGGAATGTATGCAGACTTTGGCAAAACCACGAAATCAAATATCCACGAAAATGCAAGTTTTCCTCAATGCACGAAAATTGGTACCCACGAAAATAAATGAATCCACAGTAATAGGTAATATATGGATTCCCCCTTATATTCATTGAGATTTTTATGGAAAAATCATCCCTTTAATATAGTCCAAAGAATGATAGTTTTTAGTTTAAAACAGTTGACATAGTTTTCTTCACATACTTATTTATGTATTAAATTTGAAAAGAGATTTTGATAGATATATATATATATATATAACTTGATGAGAAAATGCAATGTCTTGTAAATACAAGTCAACAAGACCACAGTGCAAATGATCTGAAATAGAGGTCAGAGTATGAATTAGAATTATAATTGATATTTTAGGTTGGGGGTAAAGGACTAGGAGCTGAAGAACAAGGTATCGTAGACCCTATTAGTGCTGCTGATGCCAGAGACAAAACTGATATGTTTAAAGGCATAGGAATGGACTTAAAAGATCCATTTGAACAGTTCAGGAAAAGTAAAAGTCATGGATTTATTGCTAGGATGAAAGCTAGGGATGAAATGAGGGAAGGTTAGTATTAATGTTAATGCATTCAATTTATTCGTTTGGGTTGAAAGACCTTTTCCAGGATGTCAGGATTCTGGAAGACATCCCCTCCTACACCTCCCCCTCCACCTATAGCATAGAGGTACTGTTCATTGATAATCAATTTAATGCTTATTCTGAAATGTGTGTGTGTTTCAAAATCATCTACAGTGTTATGCCCATTATTATTATATATGTTTTATGGGCATTAAGTGTTACCCTTGTCATCCGTTATGTCCGTACGTCCCAAAAATTGGTTTCCATTCTCTAACTTTAGTTTGCCTCAACCAAATGTTATAAAACTTATACACAATACTTATTACTACAAAACACAGATCAAGTTGGGTGGCGTCACTTTTACCGTTCATGAGTTATGCATCTTTATAAACATAAAAATTTCTGAATTTTTCATTTCCGTTCTCTAACTTTAGTTTGCCTACACCAAATGTTATAAAACTTATACACAATGCTTATAACCACAAAACACAGATCAAGTTCGAAATTGGGTGGCATCACTTTTACCGTTCATGAGTTATGCCCCTTTGAAAAAATAAAAATTGCTGAATTTTTCGTTTCCATTCTCTAACTTTAGTTTGCCTCTACCAAATGTTATGAAACTTAAACACAATGCTTATTTCCATGAAACACAAATCAAGTTTGAAATTGGGTGGCATCACTTTTACCGTTCTTGAGTTATGCCCATTTATAAATGGAAAAATTGCTAAATCTGTTGTTTCTGTTCTCTAATTTTAGTTTGCCTCAACCAAATGTTATGAAACTTATACTCAATGTTTTTAATCACAAAACGTTCTTAATTATGTGAATCCTGCATCTGTATGTGGAAGTTGACTTATGCATATTTACAAGCGGGGTCATCTGTGGCCCATAGACACATTCTTCATTTATTTTTTTATGCCCCTGTCCTAGCGGAGGGGCATTAAGTTTTACCCTTGTCCGTCCATCCTTCCGTACGTCCCAAAATTGGTTTCCGTTCTCTTACTTTAGTTTACCTCAACAAAATGTTATGAATCTTATACATGATGCTTATTATTACAAAACCCAGATCAAGTTTGAATTTTGGTGGCGTCACTTTTACCGTTCTAGAGTTATGCCCCTTTACAAATGGAAAAATTGCTGAATTTTTAGTTTCCGTTCTCTAACTTTAGTATGCCTCAACTAAATGTTATGAAACTTATAGAAAATGCTTATAACCACAAAACACAGATCAAGTTTGAATTTTGGTGGCATTACTTTTACCGTTCTAGAGTTATGCCTTTTACAAATGGAAAAATTGCTGAATTTTGCGTTTCCGTTCTCTAACTTAAGTTTGCCTCAACCAAATGTTATGAAACTTAAAAACATTGCTTATTACCACAAAACTCTGATCAAGTACAAATTTGGGTAGTGTCACTTCTACGGTTCATGAGTTATGTCCCTTTATAACGTTATATGCAAGCTGGTGCATCATCTGTGGTCCATGGACACATTAACCATTTATTTTTGGTTTGATTTTACAATGCCCCCTTACCAGTGATAGCAAGAGATATATTGTATTCAGAATTCCTTGGGGGCAACACTATGTGTAATGAAAACACCATTTGTATAACCGTAAAAAAAATTATTACATGTAACATTTATATACAAATTAACGCAAAATTAAATAAAAACATATATAAGGGTATTGTCATCCAATGCTTTTCTTGTATAGTTTTTAGCCGAGATACAATGAAGTCAAACTCCCCTTATAAAGTAATGAATGCAAATATGACACCTGTCATGAATGCTTCCTCATCTCAAAACCAGTAAAACAAACAAAGACTAATAAAATTATAAACTGAAAGTATGATAGCAAGTAATTTTGGCATTGAAATGTCATAAGGATGTATTTGACAGCAGTGGAGGCCATATTCTTAATAGTTCTCTACCTTACCTATTTAATGACACTTTCTTTGAACGTAAATGATTGTACTAAAGTTCCCTCATTTTCAAAATCAATATCATATTGACCAAATTTGAGTTCTTTTTTATGAATGAGTTACGATGGTTGACCCAAGGTCAATTTATGTAAGTGACGTCTTTAAACAACATTTTTTTGGTGATGTAAATGACATCATTAAACAGTCGACTCTTTCTGTGACCTAATAAAGTAGTAAGCATTGTGACATAGGCAATGTACAGGAAAATTCACAAATTCTAATGTCGTCTGTTGATCATGGAACTATTTTTTTTTCACAGTTTTATAAGTGCACACAATGTTTTACTTGTTTTCATAACATAATTTTTCTTCCATCACCAGCAAATTTTGTTCTGATGACAGAATAACAGATTAAATAAGTTTTAATATTGTACACATTTCATTTCTGAACTTCATTTGATAAACTGAATAAATTGTCGTGTAAAGAATCTTTTCAAAACCTATGACAAAAATGTGTTTTATGTTAATATTTATTTACTTTACTTTTCTACAGGAAAATGATGTCTTAAAACCAACTTTGTAGTACATATATTATAGTCAAACATGATGTCCTGTAAGCAGAATATAAATACTCTTTGGCTGGGTTGCACGAATTGAAAAACTGGCTTATAGTATGGGGATGTCAGGGGGTCTGTTGGGTGGTCATATGGGGGAATGGGTAGTAAATATTGGTACTTACTTAGTGTAATCAACTAAGATCCTAGAAATT
The DNA here is from genome assembly GCA_017311375.1 of Mytilus coruscus. NCBI lineage: Eukaryota > Metazoa > Mollusca > Bivalvia > Mytilida > Mytilidae > Mytilus > Mytilus coruscus. Next base: position 117,996,143 of record CM029595.1, read on the forward strand.
ATGCACCTTCTATTATGAAATTGATTGAGGTATAGGCGAGTGACATTTTCAGAAAAGACGCTTAGTTATCGACTTTAATGCACCCACCTAACACACAGCTGATTTTTTCACAAGTGATAGATTAATATCTGAACTTCATTTTTGCCCGGTCGTAAAAAAATCGTACGGTGCAATTTTTGTAAAAATTGAATTAAAATCGAGAAATGTTTTCAAAATTAAAATTTACCACCTGTGTTTCAACGTAAATTAATAGCTTTTAGCTTCTCTTTTATTAATAAAATGTATTGATTTTAGTGTATTGCATATTTAAGTATAATCAAATAGTTTTTAAAATATAATATTGTGTTTTTTTCGCAGAAAAAAATCATTTTTGTAACAATTTTGTCATTATTTCAAAAACCAACCCCTTCTTTTCAATTTCTTTTAGTTGTTTTTTCTTATTTGATCTTGTTTTAAAGTAAAATCATATCTAGTGATTATGCCAAGTTCATAACAAATTTAGTACATATTGTTTTAACTATATATCTTTATTAGCCTCTCTTAGGAGAGATAGTGATACGAATACAATATCAATGCATAACACAGTATACACAAATTTGAACAGATAAACACACACAAAAAAAGAAAGGAAAGTACTTTAAACTTAATTCACATTGTTAATTAGGAATGAGAAACACTTTAAACTTAATTCACATTGTCAATTAGGAATGAGAAAATGTTTTGCAAAACTTGTAAACATATGTGACGCATAAAAATTGAAAACGTTTTTTCTGCTCACAGTCTAGTTCGAATTCGGTTTCGCATGACAGTAAAATATAACAGAAATCTTCATCAGCTAATGATCCAAGAAAGGCACTAAAAGTTATTGGGTTTATGCATAGTAACTCGCACCAGAATTCATCCCGAATGTCGGATAAATAGTCACACGACGAAATTGTATGAATACACGGGTCGGTGAAAAGTTTACCACATTTATCACATAAAATAATATCACTGTTAGTATTGTGGACCAAACAACACAGGGATACTATGTAATTTGACTGTTTACGCAAATACGGAAAGTCTAATTCAACTGTATTTTTTGCATTTTTACGCACTCATCTATATTCTACCGCAATTACGGAATTCATTTTCTCCGTTTTCATTTCTTTACCTGTATATAATAATCATTAATGTGAAAAAATTTCGTGAAGGAGCATGTCATTTTGACAAGGTTCACAAGCCCAATCGAAATATAATTTTACTTAAATTGATTGAATCAATGATGTATACTTAATGAATTTATTATATTAAAAAAAAACGGTATTGTTGATGCCGACTGAAAGAGAGTTGACAGCTGCTTCAAATAGAAAGTAAGCAGATCACCAAAACTGGAAAACCTTTTCACATCCAACGATTGAATAATAGCCATGCCATCCCTGATCACAACCGTGAGTGATGGGTCAAATGCTGGAAGATTAAAAGATGGACATATTTCGCGTTCAAGCTCATGAGCAAGATCAGATTTAACACATTTTCGCATCGTTCCATCGTCGTGAAAAAGAGAAGTGGGTATGGGTCCAATAGGGAAAGAAAGCAATTTTTCAACAGTAACATTTTATAAGTATTTGTTTGACAAGTTATTGTGATCCAGTAACAGAAAAATCTAAACGGGAATAACTCTAGTATTTTTCCGGACAATGTCTAACTTGACGTGTAGTCCTGTTAAACTAACCCCTCCTGCTGCTAAAAAGGGCAGACTCTCCATTGACTGGCAACGATATATCGTTTGTCAAGTATTTACGACAGAGCGGCTATGTTTTCCAGCTGCCAAGGGAAAAGCAACTTTTCTTTCTGCCGTAAATAAACGGAAGGACAACGTTTATAGAAGGCTTGTTGATGAATACAAAACGGTCGAGGAAACACCACTTGATAAAATAAAATATCATAAAAGCTGTTATAAAGCTTTTACAAGTAAACCAAAAGAACGCATGGAACCTATACGTCACGAAGATGCTTATGGAAAAATCAAAAGTTGTGATGACCGAGGTGCGGAAACATCAGACATAGCTTGGGTATTTTTAAGGCTTCTGTCAAGACATACTGTTGATTTTCCAATTGGGAACCATTTGCCTACTGGAGGCAAACAAATTATTCCTTTTTGGACAGGCTATCATCGTAAAACATCTGTGTACTGTAGATCTTTCAGTATAGTATCATATGCACCGATCGTCGACTCAAAACCAAGCGATATGGCTACTGTATATACTACAATGAAAAGGTGTGTTGATATGTGTATGAAAGCCGGCCAGCAGTATTCAGTTCAGACCTTTGACCAACAGTTATATGCCATTGCACAGCAGATCAAATGGTCCAGGCCTCTTGAATTCCAGAGTCATATCATTCGTTTGGGAGGGTTTCACACCGTAGCATGCTTTATTGCTTCTATTGGAAAACTCTGGGGTGATGGGGGTCTGTCAGATCTCCTAGTTGATTCAGGAGTATATGCAGCATGTACCGTTGAACAAATGCTTTCTGGAAAACAATTCAACAGAGCAGTCAGAGCTTTAACTCTAACATATGAGGCAATGATGTCGCTATGGGTATCCTCTTTTTTTGATTGGTGTAGGACCACAAATCGTTTAATAAACATACCAGAAACTATTTGGGACGCCCTTCTGAGGTGCTATGATAAATTTGCTGGTGTTATGTCCTCATGGAATCAAGATATAGCCACCCTTACCTCTTTAGTTGACATGCATCTAGTGCCTCTAATGAAAGAATTTCAGGAATGGAGCTGTGTTGTGTCCCCTACAGTTAGGTTTTGGGACATGTTCCTGAATTCTGTGAGTAGCATGCTACAAAACATTCAAGCAGAAAGAAATGGTATATGGCCACTACATTTGAGTTCAGGCCAAGCTATGCTCCCATTATTTTTTGTGACCAACAGGAATAATTATTCAAGATGGACTCCTGTATACCTTCTTGATATGCTCAATCTCCCTGCTGAAGTTGAAGCACGCTTTAATGATGGATTTTTTGCTATACGTCAAAAAGCTGGTTCATTCAATGGAGTCTGGAGTGATATGGCCACCGAAAAAAGCATTATTAAAGACAGTAAAGGGAACGGTGGTATTGTTGGTCTGACCAGAAAAAAATCTGCACTGATAAGATGGAATGTAACAAGACACATAGTAGGCCACTTCAGTGCTGCAATGAAAATGAGATCAGGTTTGGTTACTGCTGATAATAACACGCATGATGAAAGCAGACCTGCATCTATGAAACGGGATGAACAGCAAGTCATCGACTTAATAAGTCACTTACACGAGACAATGGTGAATCCATTTGACATTCAACAGCATCCTCCTGAGTTAGTCAATATTTCTACTGGCCTTAAAGCTTCAAAGGAAGTCCAAGAATCACTTTGAATGCAATTGACACAGGTACTGAAATGTCCAAAAAGTTCATTGATTCTGCCTTGTCTGAAGGTATGTCTAGAAGCTTCTATGGGCCCATTCAACGCTCTAACATAAAGACGTTTTCAGATATGAAAAAAAAAAAAAAAATGCAGATCAGGAGAGACAGTTCAAGGTAACATCAACCCAGAGCTCATATTTCGTCGTGCCCTAGCACTGACGAAATGCAGAGATGATGTTACTGTTGAAAAATTGCTTTCTTTCCCTATTGGACCCATACCCACTTCTCTTTTTCACGACGATGGAACGATGCGAAAATGTGTTAAATCTGATCTTGCTCATGAGCTTGAACACGAAATATGTCCATCTTTTAATCTTCCAGCATTTGACCCATCACTCACGGTTGTGATCAGGGATGGCATGGCTATTATTCAATCGTTGGATGTGAAAAGGTTTTCCAGTTTTGGTGATCTGCTTACTTTCTATTTGAAGCAGCTGTCAACTCTCTTTCAGTCGGCATCAACAATTGTAGATGTGTTTGATAGGTATGACATAACAGACTCTATCAAATCGGCTGAAAGGGAACGTCGGTCTCAAGCAGCTGGTGGACGCAGGGTCTATCATGTAAATGAAGGAAGCAGTATCCCAGACTGGAAAAAATTCCTTGCGAACAAAAGGAATAAACAAGCTTTGGTCTGCTTCATCGGGGAATTTATTTCAAAATCTTATTGTGCCAGTAATACACTGCCTGTCGGACAAACATTATTTCTAGCAAGGACTTTCCCAAATCCAGAAATCGTAAAAAAAATAACTTACAATCAAATAACTAACTGTACAAGCTTGTTTAGCACACAAGAGGAAGCCGACACAAGACTCGTTTTACATGCTCTCCATGCAGACGAACACTTTAAGAAATGTAATGTAAGAGGGAGAACGCTTGTTAAATGTTCTGACACTGATGTTTTAGTTCTCGCTGTACATTACTTCTCGCGGATGCTAAACACAGATCAGCTATGGCTATACATGGGTTCAGTCATTAGTGGTAAGGATGGTAGGCGATACATCCCAGTGCATGAGTTGTGTAGTTCCCTTACAAACATTACACGTGAAATACTACCAGCAGCTCATGCTCTCACTGGTTGTGACACCACATCAAGTCTCTTTGGCATTGGGAAAAAGTCGGTTTTTAAACTTTTGAAGTCGTCAGCTGCAGAACTGGCGGGTCTATCACAACTAGGTAACTCAGATATTGACACCTCCATCTGTGTTGCAAGAAAACTTGTATCTAAGTTGTATGACCCAAAAGGCAAATATAAGTCAAGTCACCATGATTTGAACAAGTTACGTGTTAGACTTGCAACTAGCAAAAACTGCTCTCTTGTTTGCCTTCCACCGAGCGAAGCTTCATTTAAACAACATGTTCTAAGAGCCAGCATTCAAACAAAGATATGGATGACATCACATCAGGCAAAGCCGCCAATAGGTTCACCCTATGAATACGGTTGGAAAAAAAGTTGCAATGGTCCAACCCCAGTTCTGTTCACTGGACTTATGGCATCAGACTTTCTTCAGGATTTAATTTGTTCTTGCAAAGGAAAAAAGATTTGCAGTAGAGAATGTGTTTGTGTTGAACAAAACCTTTGTTGTACAGAACTATGTCCTTGTCAGGGAAGCGATCTCTGTTTTAATATATTGACAAGCCAACAGAGCCCTGACGATGACGACGAAGAGGAAGTTCTTCAGGCTTGATTTCAATTCTAAAATATGAATTTAAATTTGTTTTAATGTTAAATAATCACAAGATGAAATGTCGCATTTTGTGATTAATCTTTTAACATTGCGTTCCATTAGATAAAAAATGGACATGCAAACTCTTAGTTCAAATAATCAAAACCCCTTTGGTGTACCCTAAAAATTATCTAACAAAATAAAAAAAATAAAAATAAATTAAAAAAATAACCTGCCAGATGGTCTCCGACCTTGACGTGGTTGGTCGGCTTTACACAAAAAGGAGGCCCTCTTTATAGTTGATGCGACTAAGACGTCTACTTTTGACACCATTGTATTTAGATATTTATCTCACTTTTATACTTTTATCTTTAAACAAATATCATTATTATGCATGCTAGAACCAACATTGCAATATAAAACAGTAATTTTTATGTCAAATTCATTCGTATTTATTCATATCTTGCCAAAAGAATCGTATTCTCATATCAGAGTAGGAACGTCAAAATGACGTCAATTACCGCTCTTGCATACAGCGTATATAATTTTCAATCGGAGAAACTACATTATTATGTTGTATAAAGTAAAATAAAATAGATTTCATAACCCTGCAGATTCATATTAGTTCATAATTCTGAAAAGTTGTGAACTTTGAAAATTTTCGCGTCTGACCTTTGACCCGGATTAAAAAAAAATATGCACCATATTTCACTTTTACGACCGGGCAAAATGAATTCTACACATTTTAACCTTTCCAAAGATATATAATTTAGCCATGTGTTAGATAGGTGCATTAAAAATATCTTTTAGGTCTGAATGTCACTCGCCTAGTATATTTGCACATTTTTGTAGACTTTTTATCTGTTTTTCAGCAAATTTTTAAAGGACAGTACCAACTTTGTCTACATTTTTGGACCCAGATTCTTTAAACTTCTCAGAAAGATAACACACATGTTAATGTTTTGTACCTGCCATTATGGAATTGTTTATGGTAGTTTTTTCCCATTTTCAAGACTTGAAAACTTAAGTCATTTTCCTGATGATTTTCAAACGACAGGACCAATATTGTGTAATCAACTCCTCCTACATTTACCCAATTATTGAACTGTTGTGTAGGGATTTTCTTCCCCCATTTCCTAGACTTTGGACCCTTGTCATTTTCTGCACATTTTTCAAAGGACAGTGCCAGTTTTGTGTAATTATGCTTTAACCATAATATTACTGGATGTATTGTCATGCTATTAGTAATACAGTTGTTCCATCTGTCCATTTAGCTTGTTCATAGCCAGAATCCAATTAAGCAATGGTTATCGTTTTCTGTTTGTGTGTGTGTTGATGAATAAGGAATAGGAAGGTTGTGCTTCACAGTTTGGGTTTATGGCAGAATTGCTGTTTAAGAAGCATTCTGTGCATCCTGGCTATTTGAATCTTGCGATTGATTTTGTAGTGTTTTTGGAAAATTGCTTTAACTATGATATTACTGGACGTGTTGTCATGCTATTTGTTATACAGTTGTTTTATCTGTCCATTTAGACTATCCATGTTTTTCCTCTCTTTTATACATAAATCGTGACAGAAAAATAGATACATGTATTAGATACAGTTTACCTAAATGTTTTTTTCAATCCTGGATAATTAAATTAAAAAAATAACATGGTAAAAGCAGTTGTTACACATAGGGGAGTATTTGTTTCAGTGGTATTTGTAGTCGTTCTTATGGATAGTGTGCACTGTGATTAGAAGTTTTTACACTTTTTTTTATTACAGATAGAATTGACAACATCAAAACTATGTGTAATGATTAGTACACATAACATTGTCACAATGTCCTAATGCCAGTATGCTGGTCCATTCCTGTTTACACATTCAAACGATACATGAAATAAAAGAGTTATAGGTTTCATAACGAATGAGAATTGGACATCCCTTGATATCAACTCCATTTGTTTAATTTCAATATAATAATAAACGAGCCTTCAGCGAGTATAATAATAAACAAGCCATTACCAAGTTTATTATAACTGTTTAAATTAAATAATGAGAGTTGATATCAAGCAATATCCAATTATCACGAATTGTTAAACCTATTTCTCTTATGGTCAACACTCTTATTGTGTTTAATTAAAAATTCTGCGAATCGTTGATCTAATCTTTCGCACATACCAGCATGACGTCATATGTCCTCTTCCAGCGTCAAACTTCAACATCTGACATTTTAAAACTTTTTGTATGCTTCAGAATGTAATAAAGTTTGTCAAAAAGAAGATTTCCAGGTGAAAAGTATGAGTGTTTTGTATATTATTTAAGAAATCACATGTGCCCATTGCCATGGACGAAATGTACATTGTCTTAACCTTTGAAAAATATGAATGACCTAACGAATAGCCAATGGAAATGTCGTAACATCGTTTCATGATGCTGGATAAGCCAAGCAAGTTAACACAGTTTGCGTATCACTTTTTCGTATCACACTCATGCAGTGTGATACGAGAAATATCTCTTCATGCAAGAAATAGATAACATGCCACAACCATAAGAAAAATCTTATTACACATAGCATTGCCACAAGGCCCATATGCTGGTCCATTCCTCCATCTATCTGTATGTACATATATAGGATTCTTCAATTCTAAACTATAATATACACTATTCAACAGATATTAGCCAAATGTATGCAAGTTTTCCTATGTGAATGTAGTTGGGTATCATGTATTTGATTTATAAATTGAGGATTCCTAAATGAGATTTTTGTAGGGTTCAAATTTATGAGATGTGTTGGGTGTCTGTCTATGTTTCCGTCCACTTTGTTAGTGATCAAATGCCTACCTTTCTTGACAGATTTTTATAAAATTTTAGTGATGATGAATGGATGTTTAATATCCAGTTGCAACGTATAACAAACCTATTCAGGATGATAACTTGTCAATGTTGTATGAATATGAACCCTGCTTTTTACTTGACTGACGCGCTGAACGGGGTGCTAGTTCACAAGGTCTGCAGGAACACATGCAACCGAGACACATTGTTCTGACTCAGTTGGAGTTGAAAAATGCCAAGCGAGTTATAAGTGACTAATGACGTAATTTTTATGAAATATACATATTACCAATATGTCTGTCTAGTGTCTAGTTTGAAAATGGATGTTGATAGAAATTTTCTACATTATTTACAGTGCAAATACTACAGTCAAGTCTTCATGTATTGTTTCTGACATAATTGACATCCATATTATTTTCTGTTATCAAAATCAGTAAACACTTGTTTTTATTTTCAAAACATGTGCCACTTTATGATACTAATAACCACCAATAAAGAATTCAACATTGCTTTGTAATAGTAAACAGCAAAAATATATATCACTGGCCTAAAGAATATCATATATGGGATCAAATACTAAATAGACATTTGTTTTGTTATTTTTTAAGTTGCTAATTCTTTTTTATTTGCATATATTATTTATCTTTATGTTTTCTGACTTTTTGTAAAAAATGTTTGTTAATGAGGTAAATTGTTTTTTTCCAGCTGTTAGACAGAAGAATCAAAAGGAAGAGAAAAGCTAAGACATTTGGACGAGTTTAATCATCCAGTTGTACATATGTCATTGTGATTATCATTAAATTATAAAATGTAATTCTATTATTATTATACCCAAACTCAAAGAGGATGGGCTACATTGCATTCACCTTGTCCCTCCATCTGTTTGTCCAACAAAAATTTCAATATCAAATTTCTCAGCTACTTCTGTCAAAACAGAATGGCAATATTTTAAAACAGTTTGACAGTGTTGAGTTGTAAGGTGTAAGCACTTTTCACATCTGTCATACACCTTCCAGTACATGTACTTCTGAAGAAAACAACTTCATATTTGGCCTGCAGCTTAACAGTGATGAATTGTAATATGTGAGCAATTTTCAGTTTTGTCAGACACCAACTTCCTGTTTGCTGATACTTTGAATTACAAGTGGGGCATATTCTTAGCACAGCAATATGAACAATCTTATTTCAATATTTCTTTCATTAAATAATGTAAATTCATTGTTACTTGTAGAATAAGAAATTTTATGGATTTATTGGGATGAGGTGAACCATGAATTTAAGTGTTAAAAAAAACCAAATTGCCCATTGCAGAATTTGTCGAAAATCATGAAGTTATCCACAATAAAATCAGGATTTTTGCAAATCCTAAAAAAGTTTACTCAGGAAAATAAATGATTTCACAGTATTATATATAGTTTAAACAATGTAATATAACTGACTTTCATTATATCCTGCAAACAAAATGCCTAAAAGATGTGAGGTATATCCCAGTGAGACAGCAACCAAATGACAAAAATGATCAAATGACTTCTAGAGGACAGCATATAGTCCAACAATTGACAGGTGTCTATTATATATGTCAAGCTCTCTCCTGATTCTAGAAATTTCCCAGCAACCATCAAAGATCTGCAATTATATTTTCGTCATTGATTCAGGAACTTAAAATTTTAAAAATACCTTAAAATTCCTTTTGAAATATATGCTGCTTTTGATGGGATTTTTGTCCAATATATATATACAATCTAAGAAACAATGTATCTGTTTAATGATTTATTAGTACATGAACAGTGCAATATATTAAATATCATACACAACAATAATGTCAACAATAAATAACAACAATCAACAATGTTTTAAAAGTACATTTTACAGTGAGATGATTGAAAAAATATGAAAAGTGGCATCCTCCTTGCCATGCATATTTAAAATTACATATAACTCCTGAAAAATTATCTAATACAAATGGGAAGACAAAACAACTTATATCACCATACAACAAGGAGCTGAGTTGAATGAAAAAGTATTATCTATATGCTAGATTAAGTATTTAAAAGAGCCTTAGCTTCTGCCAACCAGAATAATTCAGTTGTTATATTTCGCTGCTCTATGATGGCTGCATTAACACCTGAATGCATTGACAATAAAAGTCTCCAATCAATCATTCAGAATTATCTCTGGATTTACCAGTCTCAACAAAAAAAGGGCTGACTGCTGATTGGTCACCTCTTCCACAGGGCACCAATCAAAATCGAGGATTCCTGAAGAGTTTTTAGTGTATTAGGAATTCAGGCCCGCGCAAGTAGGAGATTGATACGGGGAGGAACTGAATCATTTGGGTTAAGCTTCTGCAAAAGTTATTATACCCCACGCAACGAAGTTGCGGAGTGTATAATGTTTTTGACCCGTCTGTCTGTTTGTCTGTCTGTCCGTCCGTCCGTCAGTCCTGTTTGTCATCGCAACTCCTCTCAAACCACATAACAGAATTTCATGAAACATTTTTAGATAATAAGGACATACTATGTAGTTGTGCATATCGACAGGAAATTACGATTAAATTTTTTTTCTAGGAGTTACGCCACTTTGAACTTATTTGCTTTAGGTACTACTGCAACAGTTTGTCATCGCAACTCCTCTGAAACCACACAACAGAATTTCATGAAACCTATTTAGATAATAAGGACATACTATGTATTTGTGCATATCGACAGGAAATTATTCAATATTTTCTAGGAGTTACGCCCTTTGAACTAATTTACTTCAATGTACTACTGCAACAGTTTGTCATCGAACTCCTCTGAAACCACACCACAGAATTTAATGAAACTTTGTAGATAATAAGAACATACTATGTAGTTGTGCATATCGACAGGAAATTACGATTCAATTTTTTTCTAGGAGTTGCTTTGAACTCTTATGTACTATTGCAACAGTTTGTCACTAAACCACACAACAGAATGAAACAACATACTATGTAGATGTGCATATCGACAGGAAATTGCAATTCAATTTTTTTTCTAGGAGTTACTTTGAACTTATTTGCTTCAATGTACTACTGCAACAGTTTGTCATCAACTCCTCTGAAACCACACCACAGAATTTCATGAAACTTTGTAGATAATAAGGACATACTATGTAGATGTGCATATCGACAGGAAATTACGATTCAATTTTTTTTCTAGGAGTTGCGCCCCTTTGAACTTATTGGCTTTAATGTAGTTGTACTACTGCAACAGTTTGTCATCGCAACTCCTCTGAAACCACACAACAGAATTTCATGAAACCTTTTTAGATAGTAAGGACATACTATGTAGATGTGCATATCGACAGGAAATTACGATTCAATTTTTTTTTCGAACACTTATTTTATTTCTCCAATGACAATGTGGGGACGTGGGGTATGTGAGCGCGCTCACTAAGGTTCTTTAATTCAAACTGAAATGGGAATGTAATATGAAAATCTATGCATCATGGAGAAAAAATCATAAAAAAGAGCTAATGACAAAAAGACCTGATAACAGATGTGATCACAGAAGTTTTATGAATTGAGGCATATAAAGGGAGAAGTTGAATGTGGCCATACCTCTTGTTAAATTATTTTTAACAGAAATAGTATGATGATATTATTATCTTATCTAGTGATGGAACACCATTCTACCAAAAATGAAAAAGACATGAGATTTGTTCTTTGTTATTTTGTCTTTATCCCAAAAAGTGTGATAGATCTAGAGTCATGAATACTGTAAAAATTGCTTATTATTAGAATTTTGGGATAAAAAAAACCACTACATATGACCAAACATTCTATTATATGAGAGCAATTGAAGTAATTGGATTCACAAAGTGTGAAGACCAATGCTAACTATTATTATGTCCCCTATTGCAATGTGACAGGGACAGTTATTTCACTACCTCATAAAAGATTTTCCATTAAAAAGTATTTATTCAGTTTTCCAATTACAAGTATTCATTAACAACAAAATAATTATTATTACCAGTACTAGTAATGCATAAATCACTGCTTGGTATCTAAAAAAAAGTTATAAAACTACAATCAAATTAGGATTCATTATTTCTTCAGATCTAAAATTGCACAATGTATAAACATGAAGCATTCCATTAAAAAACTATAAAAATAAATCATCTATAAATGACTGGAATATTCAGATCAACTTCTTAAAAAAAGATCTAGGATACTCAGATTAGTCAAAGCATTGACTTTGTAAACTGGTAGATGTTATTTCGAAAGAAACAACTTTTTAAGCAAACAAATTGAAGAATTTTCTTTCACTTCCGGCACCCGTTACTCGCTTAAACATCAAAAGATTCTGATTTTATATAAATAGACATACAAATGGCAAGATATATCATTTAAAGAACCAAACATTATAGAGGCGCAAGAACACTTATCCTTTATATCTCACCACTTCCCCCGAAAAGGGAAGTCACTTCACCCTACGATTCTAAAGTAGTTTGAGCCCTGGGACAGTATATAGGTACTATATTCAAGCTGTTTGATTTGATGAATTACAATTTACTATTCAATCAGTTTATTGATGTACAGACCATGTACATGTACATGTACCACCAAGTGCATTATTATTATAGAGATATGTACTATATAAACCACACAAGTGTTTATCAATTTTCCTACAAGTGGTAGATGGTATTTTAATTTCATCAAGAGTATTGTATATTCAGAAATTTTTTGCAATGTTTTTATTATTATGAAAATAGCAACAGGATAGGTTTTGCAATAATAGACGTATTTACACTTTTATGCAAATTTGTCCGCCATTACGTAAAATCACACAGGTTCCCGTAAACTTTGACATCATAATTCAAAACATTTGACGTCACAATCAAAAAGTGATTGTTGCCTGACGTCAAAAGGTGATTCGGAGTAGATCTAAGGTCATTCGGAGGCAAAATATAGCTAAATACCAAAAGTGTAAATACGTTTATAAAAACTCACATTCTATAATCTTAAAGTATTATTTGTATGTAGAATTTCTTGCAAATCACAATAATTAATATGGCATTTTTTGTCAAATGTTCAGCAATCGCAATCATAAATACATGCACAAATTTCTGAATTTACTGTCATTTTGTGTTAAAACCAAAATTGCTCAGTTGGTAATAAAGTAAATCTAAGATCAGGTCAGTTGAAGCAAGTAATTTCATCTGAGCAATATTGATAAGCAACGATAATTGTTTAAACAGATCTAATTAAAATTCAAACTAAACTGAGAATTAGTTTACACATGTATGGTTTTAGGTGTTAAATAATCATATAATAAGATTTTCTAGAGACTCAGTGTCTCTAAAACTGGTCAGAGGTGTAGAATTTGGATCATCTGCTAAGCAACCTGTCAAACATTGTCTCCTTCCTTCGTTTGATCCAAATAGTGATTCTGAAAAAACAAAGAAAAAATGTTTCATCTCCCTTTAGATATCACTTCTGATATATAACATTTTAAAAGCATGTCTAATGAGTATTATGTATGTCAAATAACTTGAACTTGATTATGAACTTTGTATACTTGGTATAAAAATAACAATAAAAAAAAAAGGGTCAATAAGTTCAAACTTTTAATCAGTTGTAGATTTTGAACTCAAGATAACTCTTGTACAAAGCCACAGTTTAAATGAACAACTTATTCCATAAATAATCCCAGATAAAAAATATAATGAGGAAATAAAGCATTTTTTAAAGATATAAATAGGACAAAAATCTATCAAATCGTGATGTTCCTCCATGTTGGTTTTTTTTCAGATTAAAAAGACTTCTTATTTATAATAAAATCATTATATTTATCAATATGTAACCAATAAATTGTGTACTTCACATGATTGCAAAACATTTCCCACTTTAATCTATATGTGTTATGGTTATATTGAATGATTGATGTGATGGCTGCTTAAACATTATTGTGGTCATGGAAACTTGTTTCTATAAATAATATATAAAACTATAAATCCTAATTTAGAATCAACATTCTGAGGTGTAGAATGTATAAAAACATATTGCTTCTGTTAAATCTTTATCCTGTAAAATATAATCACAAGTCATGCAAAAGACATGACTATATGTAAAAGAAATAAAATGTGTACTGTAAGTATAATACAGACTTGTTTAAAAAATTATAAGCTGGTACTACCAATGCATACTCCCTAAAATGCACATTAAATGACATAAAACAGTTTTATTTTAAATGGTTCAAAAGGAAGGACAAAAAAACATGTACTATTGCTAATTTTTCACCTGCATATATGTGTTACAATTCATAGTGGGATAACACACTAAAACATATATTTTCAATCTCTTCTCTATATTTGTCCTCTGTTGAAGTTTCATTCCAATTAAACCAGAGAAATCAATTGACCATCTAGAAACCATTTTTCAAACATTTTCTATTTTTAGTAACAGAGACCTTGTTCTTTGACTTTATGGACCCTTAAATCATTAGGCTTCTTCCCCCTACCCTATATATTCCATCTGTAAAGTTTTCATTCTAATCAAGAAAGAGTTGCTCAAATTATCATCCTGAAACCATTTGTTCTGAATACATGGAAGGACGGACAGTCAAAGGGATTACTCCATGCTCCAGAATTTTTTTTGGAGATCATCAAAGGTGTCTGCATCACATATCAAATACATATTGCCTGTGTATAATTTTATACAAATTCCATATGCAATATACATTTGAAAAAATTATAACAAAAGGCATGGTCCTAAAACTAAATTTCATTTTTGCAAATAACATGATCAATATTTATGATTAGATCCTATATTTTATATATTTCAACAGTTGACACATACAAGTTGGTTGTAAAGCAACAATGGAAACTTAAGTTACACCTTGTTAAGTACCTGGTATTCTCATATCAGAAAGCATTCCATAACATTCTATTTCAAAAAAAGTCAAAACATTATTATTTTTGGCAAGATAGGGGGTCTCTAATCCACATCTCATAGGGTACTAGCATAGAAACATTTTTTCTCTAATCCACATCTGAAAGGGTTCTAGCATAGAAACAATCCAACCAAAAAATTTAAAATAGTTTATTATCCTACAGTTAAAGTAACAGTTTAAAATTTGACTGTACAAGTAAATTATACTATGTTTGTATAATATATAAATTTAGTGTTTGTGAAGTCAAACATAAATATAAAATTGCAGGAACAAAACAATATGTAAACCATGTGGAAAAAATATAAAATTGGTTTGTCAGTCAGGGAAAATTCTTGTACATAAATTTTATTTACTGGTACAAGTAAATAATTTTGAAGGTAGAATTATCTCCCTTAGATATTCAGAATTAAAAAAAAAAAACCTTTATAAGTAGGAAAGCTTTTCATTCTACTTGAATTTTCTTTACCATACTGCTTTAATAGAGTGTTTTATTGTCTGTCTTTAATATTTTTCTTAAAGTATAATTTCATTTTGTTATTTTCAAAATATTGCCTCCAGGAAACAATTTAAAGGCCTTGCACGATTAATTTACATTTTTTTGTGCGGTAAAATCTGTGAAAAGTACTTACAGAAGTGAAAGGGAATTTATTCAAACTTTGAAAAGAAAATTTAAACGTGACAAATTTACTGATACAAGAAAATATTGCTTACATCTTCAAGTATATAAAAATTATGTGTATCAGTTGTATCCCTGACTGTATGTACTCACTATAAAACAGAAGAGAAGTTTTGTACCAATAATAAATTATATATTTTCAAACAAATGATGCATGGTGCAAATAAATATCATAGATTGAGAGTCATTTGATGATAAGGGAGATAGATCATCAAATAAAGTTTTGCAGAACCTATAACATTCATTGTGGAAATTTGGTTCCAATAAGTCATTTTAAAATTACTGACATAGTTTTCAATTTTATATCATTTTGACAAAGGTAAACAACTACTTGGAAGGGTAAACTGCTTTTCCTGTCAATTAAAAATTCAATTCTTATTGAAAGAACATGTTTTGTTGTTAAAAATTTCTATTTGGTAACAAACAAAAAAAAACATATTTTGTCAATCTGATTAAAATACAGATCCTCTGTCCATGCTTTGATCATAAGGATCTAAAAACATTTGATTCTACTTTCTGTTCTGGGAATTTTAATATCGGCTAATCAATTTTCTGTCTCCAAATTTTTGAAGGTATGTATCATTAAAATAAAACAGAAGATAGATATCCCATTTTACCATAAATGTGTGAACTTGTAAAGTCATCATTATTGTCACAATACATCATGCTTGTTGTCCCCCGCGTAACGTGTTGCGGGGGACATGGAAATACCTGGTGTCCGTCCATTTTTCCAGTCTTGTTAGCGCTCTCACAGGTACAATTCTTGCCAGATTTTTATAAAACTTATCCTATAGGTTAATATCAGCAATATCTCGGACAAGTTCCATAATGGTGGCAGATCGACTTTTTTTAAAAGAGTTAAGCCCCTTGGAAATATTAAATTTATGGAAAATGGCCTCTTTAGCGCTATCACAGGTACAATTCTTGCCAGATTTTTATATAACTTATCCTATAGGTTAATATCAGCAATATCTCAGACAAGTTCCATAATGGTGGACAATCGACTTTTTTAATAGAGTTATGCCCCTTGGAAATATTAAATTTATGGAAAATAGCCTCGTTAGCGCTCTCACGGGTACAATTCTTGCCAGATTTTTATAAAACTTATACTATAGGTTAATATCAGCAATATCTCAGGCAAGTTCTATAATGGTGGACGATCACCTTTTTTAAAAGAGTTATGCCCTTGGAAATAGTAAATTTATGGAAAATGGCCTCGTAAACGCTCTCATGGGTACAATTCTTGCCAGATTTTTATAAAACTTATACTATAGGTTAATATCAGCAATATCTCGGACAAGTTCTATAATGGTGGACGATCGACTTGTTCTAAAAGCGTTATGACCCTTGGAAATATTAAATTTATGGAAAATGGCCTCTTTAGCGCTATCACAGGTACAATTCTTGCCAGATTTTTATATAACTTATCCTATAGGTTAATATCAGCAATATCTCAGACAAGTTCCATAATGGTGGACAATCGACTTTTTTAATAGAGTTATGCCCCTTGGAAATATTAAATTTATGGAAAATAGCCTCGTTAGCGCTCTCACGGGTACAATTCTTGCCAGATTTTTATAAAACTTATACTATAGGTTAATATCAGCAATATCTCAGGCAAGTTCTATAATGGTGGACGATCACCTTTTTTAAAAGAGTTATGCCCTTGGAAATAGTAAATTTATGGAAAATGGCCTCGTAAACGCTCTCATGGGTACAATTCTTGCCAGATTTTTATAAAACTTATACTATAGGTTAATATCAGCAATATCTCGGACAAGTTCTATAATGGTGGACGATCGACTTGTTCTAAAAGCGTTATGACCCTTGGAAATATTAAATTTATGGAAAATGGCTCGTTAGTGCTCTCATGGGTACAACTCTTGCCAGATTTTTATAAAACTTATCCTATATGTTAATATCAGCAATATCTCGGACAAGTTCTATAATGGTGGACGATCGACTTTTTTTAAAAGAGTCATGACCCTTGGAAATATTAAATTTATGGAAAATGGCCTCGTTAGCGCTCTTACAGGTACAATTTTTTATAAAACTTATAGTATACTATAAGTAATGCCCTTGAAGGTCTGTTTGAAATATTTAGTATACAATAAAAATAAACGTTTTTGTCCTCCGCGCACGCTTTTTATTTATAAATTGTTTTAAAGAACAACAAAAAAAAGTTGTTTTTTTAGTTATTGCCCCTGGATAGATCAAATATGTGCAACGCAGGGGATATTGGAACTCTGTTCTTTTCTTCCATTTTATTTTTATAGACAGGAAACCATTTTGTCTAACAAGACAGTTGTTTCCCTTTGCCCCAAAAAAAATCTAAAATTGGAAACAAATGGTAATTTGAAAATGGGACTATTGACCCACTGGATTCAAAGATTTTTATGAAAAAAAGAAAGAAAGCAAATGATATGAGGCAAGTGTTACCTGTAAAAGAGGACAAAACATAGTTTAAATGCCTAGTGAGATGTGAATACTGATTTTGCAAAATTAATACTACTGTGCTGTAAAACGATTTTAAATCTTATTACTAATACCATCAATTATTTTTACATATTACAAATTATGACATTCCAAATATCAAAATATTCATTCTCATATTAATGTCATCATTCTTTTTGGTAATCAGAAATATGAATTTGTATGATTTACAGTATGGCAGAGTCTTTCAACAGTAACATGGTAATGCGCAAGAGCAACAGTTGCAAAAAATAGTTAAATATTTTGGATTTACATGTATGCTGTATGCTGACTTTTATATTGATTTTTCATTTAATTCTCTTACTGTTATTGAGGACTTTGCCCTTATACTAAGTGATTGCCCTTTATGCCAGGTGAGCTGATAGTATATCTGACATCATTTAAAGATTTAATCCTCTATTTCGGCAGAAATTATTTGCTAAGATAAATTAAACAAGACACTTAGGACTGTGACACATACAACATTATTTCTTAAACTATCATTAAGTATATATCCAAAAGAGGTATTTTTATTTCACTGCCCATAAATTTTATAATACAAGAATAAACAAAAAGAGAAGATAAAACATTTTTGTATTGAATAGTTGTGAAATTGTCAGTATCGTTTGTAGATTTGCATTACATAAAGTAGTGGACATTTTGGTAAGGAAACCATAACTAGCACATATTTTAATACAAGGTATGCAGTTATGAATGTAAACTAAGCTTTCAGTTAGCAGAAATAAAACAGAATAAGAAAAGAAAAACATGTCTATGCATTGACCTTTCTTTATACTTTCCATAGAGAAATCCAAAAGTGGTTGTATTTATGCAATTTATATAATATGCAGGCAACAATGAATAAATTATACTATACTAGCTTACAACAGCTTGGATTCAGGATTTAACTGAAATGAATCATGCAAGAATAAATTTTGAACAAGAACATTTTGTAAAGTTAATTGAAGAAGCCTCAACCTTTCTTTTATAATACCCTGTGCCCTTTTTGGAACTAATTTTGATGCCCTGCACTCATTTTAAGCCATCCTGTCATTTTTTTCAAATTGTATTTGTTAATTGCATAGAATAAGGTTGAGACTGTAACTTACATCAATAGAAATAATACCTATGGCTGCTATTTAAGATATAATTCCTTCATGTCATACTCTATGCTCATTTTAACATGGGTAGGCATTATATTTGTCGATATTTTACACTGAGTGTTAGTGAGGTGTAAAATATGGTCATAGAGCATGATATGAAGGAATTATTTCGATTCTAATAGGACAGTATTTCTATATGTCGAAGCATAAGAAAATACATAAGAAATGTTTGGCTGTTCCTGTTTCCTCCCCGTGGAGTATCTACATTACATTATAATTTATTAAGTTTAAAAACTGATAGCAGGGTAAATATATGTTGTTTAATAAACAATATATGATAAAAGTTTATGTAAGCAGCTAAAATGTTTATATTTTATTAGGTTAAAAATGAAAATAACGAGAATGTAAACAGAAAGTTTGAGCGCATGTGTCAAATATATTTTGTGTTAAATAGAACACGGCTTTGGTTACAAACTGTAATAAGGACGTCATATTAGAATTGGGGAGAACATATTTTGAAATTTGACACAGTATGGTCTAATCAGACACTGCTTTTATTAGGTCCATTTGTTCTCAATTTAAATAATACAGTGCTGAGATATGAAATATGTTTAGCATTTGAAGCCATATTGAAAGTCAAAACGGGACATTTACCACCATAACTTTGAAAGGAAAAATTTAAAAACATTTCAGCAAAAATTTCAACTTATTATTTTATTAAGAATTTTTGTCAGTTAGTTTGAAAAAACTTTTTATAGCAATGGCAAATGTTCAATTGTTTAATTAAAGTTTTGTTTTTAATGCATAAGACATAAAAAGGACACTTAAGTGATGGCAAGGATCACAATGAACTTTTGGGCTAATTAATATCACAATGAACTTTTGGGCTAATTAAACTTAAAAGTGATTTCTTTGATTTACAATCCTGAATCCAACAAATTTACACAGAAAGAATATAACTGATATACCATAGATTTGAATGCATTGTTTTCTTCGTCGATGTCATATTTTCCTGTAAGCATATTCAAGTTTTACACATTCACAGTAAGACACATTGTGTCTCAATTATTTGGATCGTTAATGAAAAGTTACTATTTATTATCCAGGTTAAATTAAGTGTAAACGTCGATATGAGTAAAAAAATGCAAAACCTTATAGTTTTGAAACAAGAATGTCTTGCCTTCTTTACTGATAATAATTATCTTGAAAGGTCTTTAAGATCAAGGTCTTACTACAGATATAACACAAGCTTAACATTATCAATGATCCATGAAAAGAAGGTCAAGGTCAGAGGTACCCTGACAGATGGACTAATAAATGTCTTTACAATCATTCTCTACACCCAATCTAGTATCTGAGAAACTGAAGTAATCACAAAAACTTAATGTTAATCAATGAACCATGATAATGAGGTGAAGGTCAAATGGACAAGTTAGACTAAAAATCATTCTAAACATCCAATATATTTGACCTATTATGCATAGTATTTGAGGAATTGACCTAATCATAATAACATTGACCAATAAACCATGAAAATGAGGTCAATGTCAGATTTCCCCTCTCAGATGGAAATGTTCACCTTAAATTGATTCTATTCACCCTATTTAACTACCCTATAACTTATAGTATCTGATTAACAGATTTAATCTAACAAATTTAACGTTGACCAATGAACCATGAAAATGAGGTCAAGGATTTGATTAGATTTGTTAGTACAGAAATTTTCACAAACAACTTGTAGTTAAAGTTGACATATTGCAAATAGTATCTGATAAATGGATCTAATAACAAAAACTTAAAGTTGACAATGAACTATGAAAATGAGGTCAAGATTTTGATAACATTGTTGTTAGTACAGAAATTTTCACAAACAACTTCCAAGATATTGTAAGACACAAAATATGTCTTTATTAGCGAACACAATTAATTTGTAATTTTCAGGAAATGTCTTTGGGTTAGGAATAACTGATGACTCCCAACATATAAGAATATGAAGAATACTAAGAGTATTTAAATATTTTTGAAACTCTCTTATTCAAGATTTCTGGTTCTTTTTTCACTTTTGAAGGCAAGTTAATCCTTCCTTAAAAAACAGTTCTACAGAAAGATTGAAAAATCAATATATCAGCATAATAAATTTTGAGGGAATTAATGTAAACATATGATTTTATCACTTACTGATGGTATGGAAAACTTAAGATATATTGCTTTATCAAGAAAATCAACAAGCAAAATAAAACACTGCGTACTGAAAGCCACAGTCATATATGTTAAAAGCCTTGTCATTAAAAATACACATTATTCAAATCTTACCTTGTTTCTTAGGTTTAGGTGGTAATAAAAATATGGTGCAGGTAGCCATTAACATATGCCATGCACTATGTGTGTATTTGTAATTTTTGTTGTTCTCAGCAAATGCAAATATACAGAGACCACCTCCAGCTATCAGTAATCCTGGCAACAAGCATAATAAATATCGCTTACAAGGTGGGTAGCATTTACGTCTTTTATAACAATTTCTGGCCTATAACAAAAAGAGATATTTAGAAATAAATGCAAATGTTTCTTATGAAAATTTCATTCATTTGATTTATAAGGATAAAATATTTCTTATCTGTTACTAAATATTCATGAAGAAGATCTTTAAGGTATGATGGAAAATATTTTTATAAAATTTTGTTCAATATGACAGTGTTGTATCCAGCATGCATTTGCAGCATTTTTAATGCATAAACTGAACACGAAATGAAAATGCATTATCTGATGTCTTTTTAAGATGTTCTTATTTGCTGGTTTTGTATTTCTTTAAACTTATGCTTATGTTCAGAACCTAGAAAGGAAAAATACCACTTTCAACTTTATTTTTTTTATCCATTTTTTAAAATGTCTCCTTGCTAAAAAAAATTTCTTTCAAACAAGTGTCTTTTGAAAGAAATAATGTATCAGCAGAATTCAAAATTTCTACACATGCCTGCATCCTTGACCTCTAGATGTTTTTTTTAGTAACATATTTACAAAATAAACTGCATAATTTTACTTGACCTTACCCAAGATATAGCTATAAAAAGTACTCCTAATGCACCTGGTACTACAAACATGTACAGACTGGTCCTTTCTAACTCTATACCCATGGCTATAAGTAGTGGTCCTGCTGTATATAGCACACTCCTAATGGTACGAGGTAATTTTGTCATGGCTATCAGTGTCACCCATATAGATGTTACAGATCCCAGGAAATCACAGAAACTGAGGACACTAAGATTTATTATACAATACTTGTACTCATCTGCTCTACCTCCATCACAGGCATGGTAAAACTAAAATTAATCAAAATATCATCATTCATCAAATGCTTCAAATTAGATTAGTACAATAAAGGTCAATATAAAGTATGTAAATTGTGAAACATTGGAACAATATTAGTCTTCCTGTAATATACAAAAGTTATAATTAAATTCACTTGACAAAAATTTTCTGTGAAGCACTGCAAATATGACACAATAGCTTAAAGAAGAAGATATGATAAGGCCTCTTGTTTTAGCCTCTTTAAGTTTGCTGAAATAATGTGTAAATTTACCATTCTAAGTCATAACACCATAACTCACAGGTCTGCACAAAAAAGTAAACATTCTATTATCAATTTAAAAAAAAAATTTCATTCAGGAGACAGATAATGGCTAATGGATAATAAAGCACAAAGTAGGTGTCCTAAATAAAATAGTGGTTTATTATCCATTAGCCATTATCTGTCTCCTGAATGAAATTTATCATTCAATCTTACAAGTAATGGTTGGAGATACTTACTGCTGAAAAAAACATTGTATAGAAGTAGACAAATGCTTCAACATAATGTGTTCTGTAAAGGGTAAGAATAACAGCTGGTATAAACATAACATGGCTGACAGTCAATAGTATTAATTCTGTTAGCTGTTCATGTCCTGGTATTAGGTCAGACCCATCATTACAAGCATAACCAGACCAACCTACAATACAAACAGTAACAACTAACCCGAATAATTCAGTCCCCACTCGCGAGGGCCTGAACTCTTTATACGATAAAAACGCGTCTCTGTGAGAGAGAGCCAATCAGCTAATAGCTAAATGTTATCGAGATAGGTAAATCTCGAGCTAATTCCGAATGATTTTTTGACGATTTTTCATTGACTAGGCCTTCAGGCGTTAATGTAGCCATTGTAGAGCAGTGGAATATAACGACTGAATCATTCCGGTTAAGTAACAACTGGTTAATATTTTAATGGTTGTCAGTTTTCATTTTTTGAAATAGTAAAAATAATTAAGTTTGTTCAAATATCATTATGTTGTATCAAGAATCAGAAAGAAAAGATCATTATTTAACATCTGCAGGCAACAAAGACTTATATTGCTCAACACCTATGTAAAATTCATACATTGTAAAGATTTTTTTCTTATTAACTGATTAATAAAACATCATGCACTGTAACTACACTTCTACTTTTAAATTTGGGAAGTAACATCAGTATTTCATAAAAGATATTCAGTGGTAAGTTAAAAATAACAACATCGTCATTAAGTATTTAATTTTCAATAGAAGATGCATAACACATCAACATTATGAGAAAATATAAGATAGGTCCATGTGCATGTTTTTTGAGATACAAGCCTCTAAGAAAGTAGAATTTTTGGCAGAGAAATAGATTTCTCTGGTACTTCATATGAGAAGAAATAAGTGATAAAACAGCATTAAAAAAATATTGAAAATTACACAAATTTAAAAAGATTTTTACAAGAGATGTAAGTTTAAAAGTTAAAAAAGTACATGCTTGGTGGGATAACACTTTTAAAGCATAGTCAAGGAAAAGGCTAGAGGAGTAACAAAGTATAAAGGAAAAGTTGAAAGTATCAGAAGCAAATATCTTCAATATTTTCTGATCAATATCTATACACAAAATAAAATCATTTTATATTGACTATGCAGATAATGTAATACAAAATTCTTGCATGTATCTTCCCCAATATTTTATCTCTGCACATAATGAATAATTCAGCAAAATCATCTAAGAATCATTTTATCTTTCTAAACTACTCTTCATTTGTATGTACCTCCATGACAAACACAGGTTGACACCAGTAGTCTCCCTTGTAAGTATACAGCACAATTCCCTTTGTCATTACATCTGCCTTCTACACATCTATCTGATTGTATGTCTAATGATACATTCACTGTTCTGTTTCCACATGATACAGCAATTACACTTAAAAATAAAACTTTACAGCATGAACCACAACTGTCCTATTGACAATTTCCTATCAACAGGTCAATTCTATTTTAGTTTCATCAAAAGCTATATATAAAAGGTCAGATGAAGAAAAAAAATGCTTAGATTGTAAATCTTACATAAAGGAATAGAACCAGCCTTTATCATGTCCTATTAAATTCAATGCCTAGAATTTTTTATTAACTCTTGATAAAATTTGAATTGAGTGATCAGTTACCATGAGTAACATGATTGGTGCTACTAGTGGAGCAGGATCTGCTTACCCTTCCAGAGCACCTGATATCACCTCCAGTTTTTTGTGGGGCTGCTGTTGCTCAGTCTATTTTTTATGTAGTGTTTTGTGAACTTGTTTGTCTTTTCATGTCTTGTTTTTTGACATGGCTTTGTCAGTTTATCTCAACTTATTGGTTCTTAATGTCCTCTTTGTAACTTTTTGCAAGAAAACTGTTAAACTCTTGTATTTTTTGGGTATGATATTCAAATAGTTTCTTCCATGATTTAGAATGCATACCATCCTTTTTTTAATCTGAATCGTAGTTAAGATTTCTACCAATAATCTTGTGTCTTGATTTAAAAAAAAAAAAATATCCAACGCCAGGTGAGTGGTTTAGACTCATTGGAGTTTCAAGTTTATGTATCACAAACCTTGTATTGGTGTCAGCGATAAAACATGACATAGACAGGGTTGTAAACCATGTGCCTGCTTTAGGGTATGGAACAATCACACTATCTTGTAACACAACAGATGTGCTGGTGTTGACTGACAGCTGGGCTGCACTGGGTGGACATTCACTATTCACTGATCTTTCTGGCATTGTCCTATGAAGACATGTTCTAACCAAGATTTTAACATCTGTGTCTTTTACCTATAAATTAAAAAATGTTGAGCTTTGAATTGGGTAATGGTAAATCAAGTTTTCAACGAGTTCCAAAGTTGAGTGTTTTCATATTTCAGACCGATGAGGAACATTGACTATTTCATTTACATTTTGTCACAGCTGGACCCCAAATGATGACAAGAGCTCACACCAGACCTTTGCATAAAGTAACCTAAAAAGTCATAAAACTTAATCAAATCATTCATATTTAAGCATAAACCAGTTTAACAGTACTGCATCAGTGATCTTGTGGTTGAGTGTTCCCCTCACGTGTTGGAGGTAGTGGAGTCAATCTGCAATTTCGGAATCTTAAAGGACTATGGGTACTGTAAATTAATTGTTCTTACCCTAATATGGAAATAATGTCAAGTAATTGTTTTATTTTCCATTTTTTTTTGTATCCTGAAGGGATTACTTTTTCCATACTGTTGTACTATTAAATGTTATATATAATTAACAAATATGAAATATTTGATGACTTTTTGAGTACGAAAATACTAATTTTTACAAACTCTAGTTGACCTGCAATTCTTTGCTAACTAACCTTTGGGTCAGCTAAAACAATGACTTTTAAGACAACAGATCCACCATTATCAATTCCACTTTTTATTTCATATGGAACAATTAATGTTGAATTCTCTGACAAAATATAAGGCTTGTCTACTATTGTACCATTTCTTATATACATGTACTTTGTTTTAAAGACTGTCTGGTACTCTTGTCTATCCATCAGAGGGTACATTATACATGAATCATTTAACATACCAGAGGTCAGATCTTGAGATTCACACTCTGCAAACAAAAGCAAATACATGTACCATTTGTATGTTAAATTGAAATAAGATCTTATAAGTCACAATCTGTAAATAAAATTACATTTAAAATTTCACAAACTTGAGATTTGTCTCGTGAATTACTTTCTTAAAGAACAAAAGTTTAAAAACATACTGACTTTCATGTGTACATTAAATGTTAATTTGTAAATAAATTTATCACATGTAAATGTTTCACAGAGGTGGATATATCAAATTTTAATACTTAACCTGAAAGTGGATATATGAAATATAAATATGTTATAAAGGTTGTTATATTAAGCTGAAGAAAACATACTAAAATTTTTAAGCTTTATAGAATTGGATGTATTTAAATATAAATACTTACCAATGATGGAATTATTAAATGTAAAAGAGGAGGGAGGCATGCTAAAAAATTGAAGTATAACAAAATCATGTGATTTTTTTGGCAAACAAAGTTGATAGGTATAAGGTAGGTTAAAACTGTGAGGTCTTTCATGAACATTCACAGAAATTTAACGTTAGAAAGCTAACATAAATTTGTTTTTTCTACAAAAAAATAAAGAAAAAAAAAGCAGAAATTTTGATGTCATAGAGACATTTAATAGGAGCTTATATTATGTATAAGCGTTGTTTATTCAAGACACATCATAGGATGCATGTGTGTAGCACATGATTGGTACTGACATGCCCCAGGCTGCATAAGCAATCCTTATTTGGTCATGAGACATGCAGTGATACAGACCCTTCTAAGGTTTCCCCAGGATGCTAGGTAGTTTTCAGTTTGAGTTTTGCTCCTGACAGGGAAAGTCATACATTAGTTTTATCGTAAAAAGAAACAAATTATCATTTTCAAAGTTAAATATTGACTATATTGTATGTTTATTATGTTTCAATTGCACTGAAAGCGTTTCTGTCTTCGTATATATTTGTAAGTATGAACTGAAAGAAACTTTGCCCCTTAAACTGTTTATAATATTCACGGATTAATTAGAGATCTGACAGAAACATTTATGTGAATCTTATTTGTTAATTATGGCTTCCAGACACAAGTCAAGAAATCATCCATATTCAATTACTCAATTAGACTTAAGTAATCTAGAAAATTGGACATGTGACTTAATGTTTCATATTCTACTCTTGTTTAAATTAGTATATTATTTCAACTTTGAAATATACATTTAAAATTTCTGTAAAAATTTAGGACAAATAAAACCCCTATCACACCTTGTCTTTTGTACTTAATTCGGATATACATATATTAAAAGTAAATATGGTCTGTAAGTGGATATATTAAATGTAAATATGACCCGTTGGTGGATACCTGTACGTGGATATATGCAATGTAAATATGTTCTGTTGGTGGGTACCTGTAGGTGGATATATTCAATGTAAATATGTTCTGTTGTTGGATACCTGTAGGTGGATATATTCAATGTAAATATGTTCTGTTGGTGGATACCTGTAGGTGGATATATTCAATATCAATATGTTATGTTGGTGGATACCTGTAGGTGGATATATTCAATGTCAATATGTTCTGTTGGTGGATACCTGTAGGTGGATATATTCAATGTCAATATGTTCTGTTGGTGGATACCTGTAGGTGGATATATTCAATATAAATATGTTCTGTTAGTGGATACCTGTAGGTGGATATATTCAATATAAATATGTTCTGTTAGTGGATACCTGTAGGTGGATATATTCAATGTAAATATGTTCTGTTGGTGGATGCCTGTAGGTGGATATATTCAATGTAAATATGTTCTGTTAGTGGATGCCTGTAGGTGGATATATTCAATGTAAATATGTTCTGTTGGTGGATGCCTGTAGGTGGATATATTCAATGTAAATATGTTCTGTTGGTGGATACCTGTATGTGGATATATTCAATGTAAATATGTTCTGTTGGTGGATACCTGTAGGTGCATATATTCAATGTAAATATGTTCTGTTGGTGGATATAATAAAAGCAAATATGTTCTGTTGGTGGATGCCTGTATGTGGATATAATAAAAGCAAATATGTTCTGTAGGATAATATATATCTAAAGCAAACATGTTCTGTAGGATAATATATATCTAAAGCAAATATGTTCTGTATGTGGATACCTGTATGTGGATAATCAAATACAAATATGTAATAGTGGTGAATATGATACACATATATATATAAATACTTACTAGATGTTGATATATTAAATGTAAATGTAATATCTGCTGAGGACGTAAACATGACATATTGGTGGCCATATTGGTATAATACAGGAACAGTGATAACACATTGATCTGTATCATTACAAATATATTTGTTGTCATAGTGATGTAAATCTGGTACCCTTGACCTCTAGTTATCAGATCTACTAAACAGCTAACTGTACTACCTGTAACATTTGTACAACCAGACACCAGTACATGGTACGCTGAAGTTGTTTCTAAAATGTTAAACCTGAAAAGCGAAACCTCACAATATCAATTTTATAGAACTTTATTTTCAGCCTTATAATGGACTGTAAGAAAATACAGAATTATGTTTTCCACATTTTAACAGAACATTTGACACTTTTTGATCTATAGAAAAACTTTTTTGTACCAGTAATCAATTCTAATCCTTATACTTGTCTGGTTACTGACATTACTGTTGGGAGTTAATATCATACAGATGCATGTCTTGTGATTTCAAAATGACCAAATAGAGATGTAAACTGGGTCATAGGGGTAGTGAAAAAAACCTGCAAACTTATAAACTAAATTGATTTAACAGATACAAGTTTATTATGGAATGAATGCTGAAGAGGTGATCTTGCAGAGCGACTATGGTTACTGTCTGGGTGCATGAACTGAAGTTATAAGATTGTGGATGCTGTTTTGATATATGAAGTTTCCTACAAATTTTCTCTGCATTGTTTATATATCTTATATCAGTACATCTTACTGCCACACGAAAAACAAAAAGAAAGTTAACAAAGGTCCAAAGATTTGGGATAGCGGGAAGTGAATGCTACAGGTGCACAAAAAATAATTAGGAAAACCGGTAATAAATAAAATCTCACTACTATCATTTTAAAACAAATATGTTTTGTTACATTTTATTTATGTTACACATGTTTTATTTAGGTATTATATAATTATCAAAATTGTCAAAAAAGGAAACTCAAAAGACAGCAGGAAATTAAAGAACTATTTTCAGTGGAAGTTTTGAGTTTTGTGGTAATAAACATTGTGTATAAGTTTCATAACATTTGGTTGAGGCAATCTAAAGTTAGAGAACGGAAACCAATTTGGGGACGTACGTACGTACGGACAAGGGTAACACTTAATGCCCCCTCCGGTGAAGGAGGGGGCAGAAAAATACATCTATCAACATTGAGATTGTGAGTTTGAACCAGTGCATGGCAGGTGTTCTTAACTCCTATCTTAATTTACTAGGATTGCCAGTTTTCCTACCAAAGTTAGTCCAGCTTCCTCCTTCAATATAGCCAAGAGTGCTGAAATTGCCATTAAACACCAACAATCAATCAATCAATTATGAATAATCTACTTGATCCATTGTTATAAATAAGCTTTCTAACAATTTCTAAAGATAAATGAGTTTCCTACAAGAATAAAACATTGAACATAACATTGAAGAGTACAATACCTATATATGACTGGTTTAGAGATTCTAGCTTGATAGTTATGGTGTAAATGAATACTGTCTATGTTGTTAAGAACTGTTGATGTCAATTCTACATTCAATCTGTAATAACAACTTGGGAATAAACCCTGAAAAAAAGAAATCATCATGTCAACATTTTTCATATCAATATAAATTTCTCAACAAAAAAAACCCAAGACATTCTAAACATACACTCTAATCAAAAGACTAAAACAAACAATAGCTCATTAAAAAGAAAGTAAAGTTAATCATCATTTTACTTAAGTCTCCTTGTAAATTTATTTAAAATCAGACATAAGTACCCGGTACTATTTTCAATCTTAAAAGATTATCGACTTTGCTCACTTGTTCTAAAAAAATAAAAGTTGTTGGTAAAGTCAACATTTAATCATATGTGCTTTTGCACATTCATGTGTGTATATTTTTGACATGATGATTTGATATTTGATAATGTTTATGTTTCCTGATACTTTAGATGTGCACTATGTTTTGTTTGGTCTCAAAACTTGTAATTGATAGAACCTTAAAAGACTGTTAAAGACGTAGCAGGTTTGGCACCATTTAACCTTATTTAGCTCACTAAATTACTGAAGAGTGTGTACACCAAGTTATCATTGTGACAAGCATTGTCCATTTTTTCCAACTGTTGATCTTAACAATGTTTTCCTGTATTTACCAGTGATTTGTGCATTGATTTTTTTCTATTTCCATGGATTAATGTCATTCCCTAGGCTTAACTTGTTGTTGGCTTGCAACCTCAATGTACTTGTTATAGTCTCCCTTTATATAATGGTTTATATATTCATATCAGAAAATGATAGATTTTGCTTAAATATCTCAAAGCACAGTGCTTAAACATTACCTTTGGTCTCAGTTTAGTATCTTTGTCAGGAATATAAGCAATAGCAAACCAGTCACCAGGAAGTGGGTGTGTCAGATCTACTTGTGTTGTCTTATTATCACTCTGAATATTGACCTCCTGTACATCACCTCTATCCAGGTAATAGCTAACAGGAAATGTTTCATTTTTACCTAATGGAAGACTTCCATACTGTAACTGTCTGCAAAGAAAAAAAATTAAATTCGCCATATACCATCTCACTTCTTAACCATTAAGTTTAATGGTGATTGTTCTTTCACAAAATTTGTCTGAACTATTGGAAAACTGAAAAATCAGGATAGGAGGGAATTTGGTATCTGCATGGTGCATATTTTCATATACCTATACATGTAATTTAGTCACATGCACAATATTTTTAACCTATCTGTTGAGAAACACACAAACTTTAACGTGACTTTGTGTTGACATTGATAGGGATCGTTAAGGACTCATATTGTAATGTCATTCTATTATCATAATTATGTAGTTGTTATTTTGTACTTGAATGTGGCTAACTATTACAAATATACATCTTACAACTTTTTTTATTTCCTTCACAATATATACTATCATGTACAATAGATACACACTTAATCCACAAAATTAAATCACCACTGGAAATGAGAGAAAGGCCATATGACATAGAGAGAAATTTACTCCTAGCCAATCAAAATTTATACCAAATATTGTTGACCTACCATGCATTGTTACTGAGGTACAGACATCTTTCTGAAAACTAAACATAATCACTGATTATATGTAAACATTACAGCATAAAATTGGGATCAAGACCAAATAACATACCGGTATATCATCGTCTCAACCAAACAATACAATGTTAAGTTACTGAGGAACAGAATTAACCCGGAAAATTTACTTAACAATGTTTGTGAGCTTGAAATGAAGGCCAAGGCCATATGACATTATTATAACAGATGGAAAAATACTCCTTACAACCATGTACTAAATATTGTTGACAAATCATGTATAATTTTTGAGAGACAGACCTTATCCTGAACACTTAACAAGACCATTTGAGCAGGATATTTAGGTCAAGGTCATATAACAAATGTCAGAAACACATATAGTTCTCACAACCAATCTACAAATAAAATGATTTTGAATAATCATGTAAAAATTAAAATAAGTGTGGAACAGACCTTGACCAACAGAGGGTAATATTGATGCAGTGGCTCCCAAGGCTTTGAGAAATCAACTGGACATTTGGTCCAGTAAACCATACTTCTGAACTGGACTAGACTCTTTTTTACAGGACATTTACGCATATAATTTGGACAAAATTAAAAATTTTACTGGTCATTTGGTCCAGTAATGCATATCACTTAACTGGACAAAACCAATTTTTACTGGACTTTGCCCAATGTCCAGCGACCTTGGGAATGACTGTTGATGGAAAATCAAATCCAAAAATTAAATCAATCCATATGCCAAAAAATTAATCTTGTTGACCTACCATGTTATTACTGAGAAAACGACCTCATCATAAAAAATTTATCTGACCACTTGAGTATGAAACTGAGGTGAAGTTCAGATGACAATGGGTCATCATGAACTACCTCAATACAAATTTTTAGCATCTTGAGTGAAAATAAATACATTTAATTTGTCTCACCTCTCATACATTTCTTCTATGACATGGCAGGACAAAAATCATATCCAGGTTAGTTTTCACTCACCAATGGTAAAATGTTTTGTATATTATCAAATGTGTGATGTGCTACATACTATGCTCAATGAATATTCATGTACATGATATGTGTGATGTGCTACATACTATGCTCAATGAATATTCATGTACATAATATGTGTGATGTGCTACATACTATGCTCAATGATTATTCATGTACATGATATGTCTGTCTTATATGTAACTTTTCATGCTTTTTAATGATATTGGGATTTTAATAGTTTATACATTTTATACTTACATCTGTACTTTTCTGGTATCACAACTATCTGGAACATGACTTGAACGGAATGTTATTCTGGCATTCTTGGCATCTTGTGGCACAGAGAACATGTATGGCAAGACATTTCTAAATGACGAGTATTCTTGTAAATATCCAGTTTCATACAAAATGGATGATAACGAACAACCTAAAATAGAAATTTTAAACCTGTAATTCAGTACCTTATCTTATTTTGCAATAAAAAAAAACACAAATTCATGAGACATTACAGTCACATTATCTTAATCATTCCTTAATCATAGAGCTACAAAATCTAAAAACATCACCAGAGGTTACTTTAGCCTCTTTACCATGATTCTGTACCATAATTTTCTTCTACAGAGCCATGCTGAACTGAGAAGCAGCTTGCAAATGTGCCCAAAAATTCAAACTGTCCTGTATATTTTGTAAAACAATTTAAAAATTGTTAACTGTAACCCTAATTGACAATACTAAACCTTAAACATGCAGATAAGATTATGTAACTCACTGTAAATATGATTATTTAATCTGTTTTTGTAAAAAAAAAATACATTTAACTTTTATATATCTAGGTCCAGCCTTGCCTTAACACTCAACTTGTGCACTGGTTCCGGTACTCCAAATAAATTTTGAGATGTAAACACAGCCATATTTCACAGTACCATATGATGAATCCTGATTTGGCTGCCCAAATAAACCCTTATGAAGCCCACGGCCTATTAACTCTATTGGGAAAAACTACTTCCAACTTTCACACCAAAAAACAAGTGCATATTATGCAGACGGCTCCATTCAGTACATATGAAACTATAACTACATGTAAACTACAGTTAAAGGTACTTGGTATTTCCTTAATTTAATGGAAGTTTGAAAGGAAAATGGGCCTTCTTTTCAATTTCAACCTACTTCAGATGTACAGAATGGTGATGTAGGCATTAAATGCTTCTGTTTCAGGTGTGTTAGTTGGCAAATATTTTCCTGAATAGAATTATTATTAATAGGACTTGTTAAAGGGTTCTTCAGGTGGTCAAATAAAAAAATCCCTCTGAACTCAGAAGGATTACCTTTAATAAGATGAACCATAAACTGGTAGATATTAAGATAATGTCACACTCTTTGTTTTCTTCAACTTTACAGCACTCATATATGATTAGTCTAATCTATTTATGTTTGAAAATATCCAAATTCATTGTGAATCAACAATTTTTAAAATTGGATTAGTTTCAAGATTGATCATGAATGGATAAATTTGAAACATGTAAAAGTTGTAAATCTGGTTTGTAATAAATTTCTGTTTGTATAAAAGAGCAGAGATTCATTACTCAGTCATAACCAAAGAAATACTATTATATTTAAATAAGCTTACACCTTTTCTAGAAAGGAAGATTTTTAAACATAATTCTTGAGAATCAATATAAAAATCAGTAGATTTTTTCTTGATCAAGTCCCGGGGTTACTGACTATCCTTTCGGGTATAACTGTGCCGACAGCACTTGCCAAATCATACCCTGTTCTAACCAGAAAACACTGAAAAACATACCCTGATCTAAACAGAAATATCGAAAAACATAACCTGTTCTAAACAGAAATATTGAAAAACATACCCTGTTCTAGACCCTATAAAATAGATGCTGTTGTAGACCCGGGTTCTAGACTAATCTAAAACAGTTAAATAAGCGATCCTGTTCTAGACAAATACTTTGTTTAAAAAAAGACCCTGTTCTCACCAGCAGGGCATGAAAAAGGGACCCTGTTCTAACCAGCAGGACATGAAAAAGGGACCCTGTTCTAACCAGCAGGGCATGAAAATGCGACCCTGTTTTGCAGCACACTCGTACCACTAAAAATATAGGAAGTAACCTCCCGGGATCTAGTACTGTATAGATTGATTGGCTTATGGGGGTAATTTAGTGAATACTCAATATTTATCTATCAGATATAGGTCCAACCAGACATCAATTTATGCCACAAACAATATTGAGACAAATAATGGATTTTTGGAAGGCGGATTACTGGACGGGCAGATTGATTGACAGATCTGAACTGTAAATCTATTAACACCCATTTCATATACTGGTCCAGATAATCATTTGTCTGCAGAGGGTTCTTTTTTTAATTTAGATTTGTATAGATTATTAAGGTAACATTATTAGATCTGTCATTGAAATCACAGGAGGCCCAAGACCACAATTAATGATCCCGCTTTTTGTTGTCCACGAATATAGTTCCTTTTAATTAGAGTGTATTTTTCTTAATTTTTTTCTTTCCTTCCTCACTCATTTCTTAGATTTTTTGGATGGAAATGAAAGAAGAGGTGAAATAAACTTTTGGATGTTGTATTTTAACTGATTTTGATATGGAAAGAGTGATTAGGCCAGGTGCAAAAGGTGATATTTACAGTTTTGAACATCTCTTGACTTGTCCATAGGGGTATGGATGTGTATTGGCTAAATTTGTAAGATACTGGGAGCAATCTTTCTGAATGTTGGATATATGTTTGGACTAGTAGTGTACTTTACACACAAAAATATTTGACAAAAGAATCGCGATTTTTTAATGAAACAAAACGTTATAAAGAACTAATAGAGAATTTAATTGTGGTCTGTGGCCTAAGAGCTGAATTCAGGAAATATTGAATTTGTACTTTGACAACTTCCTGAATGATCTATTGGTATTAATTTGTCAAACTACATGAGAATAAATGATTTCCACTTTTATTTGATAGAAATTTTGTAAAAGTGACATTTCAGCCTACATGCCCAAAATTGAACTTTTCAGTTGTTTCAATATTTTTACAAAAGTAGCATGCTTACTTTCTCTCTGACAGGTTTTCTGATTTTCTATTTGTGTTTGTGGTATCTAATGTAGATGTTTAACTCATTTTGAACACTGAACATACAAAAAAGTAGATAAAATCAGAATAAGAGTGCAAAATGTGCTGCTTTAATGGTCTTAGTCTAACGGTCAGTATGAAGCAAATGAAAAATGAGGTTCTATGCACATACAAGTTGAATTCCTTTTAGCAGATTTCACTGAATCTGTATCAAAAGCACTTATTACTGGTTGTTTGACCTTGTCTGTTTCACAGACTACCTTTATTTTCTTTTGTTTGATAGCTAGTGGTTAAAATATTGGCCTTTTGAGGCTGAAATTTCATGCCAGTTTTAAAAAGTAAAGTAAATAACTTTGCATCAGATCATACTGTCTACATATATAGCTGAAAGTGACAGTCTTGTTACATCCAGGCTCCATGTTTTATCATATCTAAGCAAAGATTTGAGCAAAAAGAAGCATATCTCCATCTCCCATATCATTTATATGCTTTTTAATATGCAAATGTGGGGAACGACCTAAATTGACAACCTGTTTTTTTAAGCTTGACATTGCTGAAGACCATTTTATTCACATGTGTTATGCTATTTGAAACTTATATTTCCTTTAAAAGTACATTTATAACATGTAAAGGTTTTTATAACTTAACAACTTCAGAAAATTGTGGTAAGTGAAAAATATTACATTTCATATAAGACCTCACTTCATTTGAAAACCTCTATTTTTTGGCACAGGCTCATATAAAATTTACTTCTGGCCATTTTTTATAAGTCTGAAACATGAAGTATGCTATCTGTTGCTTTAAATAGGTGATAACTTATACATAGAGACATTAAAAAGTGTAAGTTTTGGTATATTTTGGTTTTTAGAAGCCCAAATTTGATAGTTGAAATTGTTCTAATTCAATGCCACAATTCAGCACCCAAAGTTCAGATATAAAAAATGCCACATTTTTTATAATTGGTATCATATGGCTTTGAAACTTTGAAAACTGTTTCATAGTATACTAAGCTTAAATCATGCCAAGTTTTATTAGAATTGGTCAAGTTTTAGACCCTAATAGGCCCAAGACCACAATTAATGATCCCGCTTTTGTTGTCCACGAATATAGTTCCTTTTAATTAGAGTGTATTTTTCTTAATTTTTTTCTTTCCTTCCTCACTCATTTCTTAGATTTTTTTGGATGGAAATGAAAGAAGAGAGGTGAAATAAACTTTTGGATGTTGTATTTTAACTGATTTTGATATGGAAAGAGTGATTAGGCCAGGTGCAAAAAGGTGATATTTACAGTTTTCGGAACATCTCTTGACTTGTCCATAGGGGTATGGATTGTATTGGCTAAATTTGTAAGATACTGGGGAGCAATCTTTCTGAATGTTGGACATATGTTTGGACTAGTAGTGTACTTTACACACAAAAAATATTTGACAAAAAGAATCGGTGATTTTTTTTTTAATGAAACAAAACGTTATAAAGAACTAATAGAGAATTTAATTGTGGTCTGTGGCCAGGAGCCTGAGGAGGTCAGCAAAGCAAAAATAATTTATTATTTTGACTATTTTCTCTATAGAATTCAACAGTTGCAGGAAACGTAGTGCAATTTGTGCGAGCAAAAAAATGTAATAAAGTATTTTAAGTATGCTTACACAACGGGAAGCTATACAGTAATAAACATATCGTTATTAGTGTTTTTCGTAGCAACATCATTAGTATTCATTTATGGTAGGGGAAATCAACGAGTATTTTGTATTGAGAACAGAAGTAACTAAATACCACATGAAAGCAAACATTTTATGTTATGCAACGTACAACTAACATTAATTGTGTACGCTTTTTGACAACTCACAACTTTTTCAATTCAACTCGAATTTTCAATTTGATTTCATATAAAAATACATAGTATTGATATACTATGATTCAAGATACTTAAAGTAATTTCTGTATATCGATTGATACCTGGGACAATTCTATTTGTACTCAACAATTATCCTCGTATTATGGGTTTTCGTGCTATTTAGAATGCATTGTGTCGAAAAAGCATGCATAGTACGAATTCTTTGACGTACGGAAACATATGATCTGACGATACTGGATTTTTTAGTGTACCAGAGATTTTGATTTATTTGTAACTTCCAATCTACACAAGATGAATGAATTTGAATTAATCCGGTTTCATTTTTCTTAACACAAGATACAAAAAAAAATCTGTTTAGATAAAAAATTGTTCGAGGGTCTATATAACTTGATTTTATTGGTTCCAGGTAATAGCAGAGTCCATTACTAAATGAAAAGTGCAACCAGCTGAACATTGTAGACTATCACGTTTTCCCAAGACTTTTAACTGTGAATGACTAGATTTGGACAGGATTCTTATTATAAGTAACAAAGACATATGGCCAAAAGTTTTGCTATGCATGATGTAAAGTTATGATGCCCCTGAATATTAATGAGGAGATATACAAATATACAAAAAAAATAAGAGAAAATGAAAATAGTTCTTAATGACACATCATATATAATAAACTCATCATATATATAAATTTGCCAACAACTTTCAGTTATTTTGACATTTGACATTTGAGCATATATAAACTTATTTTGAATCATAGTATGTAAGATTAAAAACAGTGTATGACACATACAAGAGATACATTAGGTCTTCTTAAGCTTAAAATCCCCATGGAGATTTTGAAAAGTTTGCAGGTACTTGAACATTTGTTGGCTTTATTCACTTACACAAACTGATGGATATTTGATTAAAAAATAGGGAGACTTATTAATAGCAATTCTCTGTAACCACCAACCAAGTATCGGCACGCATAGTCTCAGAAATTTTGTTTGTCAGTAGCTTTCGATAAACATACATGAAATATGTTGACAAAAAATGTGTTTATATTCCCGTTGCCGTGGTAGCAGGTCCCCTTGTATTTTGCCTCAAAAATGCATATTTTGACGTAGAAAAATTACCGATTTTTAGCAGTTATCATACATATATTTCAATTTTGATGAATATTTTGACATTTGTTCCTTAAAATATAACACTTAATGAGTAAGATGAAAAGTGAAAATCATTTCTAATAAAAGGGAGAAGTTGGTAGCACTGATTGAAATAAGGGAGTTTTCCTTGTATTCAAGAAAGCAAATTATATGCATTTTGCATGACATAATTACACACTTTTGCATCCTCACCCATTTTTATTGAGGTTATTAATGTAAACTATCACTATTCCCTAGGAATCATTTATAGCTAAAGGTTTGGGATTCAGGTTGCTAGGGTGGTTGCTATGGGAACCTAAAAGCGTCATTTTTTTTTTTTTATTTTGCAAAAGAATTTTAATCTTGTTATTAAAATAGCTCAAAACAGTGACAGATAAAGGATGAAAATCACTTGAAAATTGTTGCCAATGACCTTAAGTTTGACCCAAAGGTCAAATTTATTGATGACATTGACATTTTACCTTGCGTCTTTTTATTCGATTTCAAAAGTGTAACACATAGACCCATTCATTAAGTTGAACAAATATTCAGAATGATTATTGATTTTATCTGGTAATAAAGCAAAATGCCGGAGGTCAAAGTCATGCCAAAAGTTCTTAGCAACGACCCTTACTTGTATATTTGGGTTCAGATTAATATGAACTATGATATAGATCCTAATTATTGAAAGATAAGGGGTCAATATTGTGAGTTAGAAAATGCCTAGCAACCAACAATGTTTTGGTCCCTTGGGTCAAAATTCCGAAATTTTGAAACTAAACTTGTAATTCTTTCTTCCAATTATAATTTCGAATTCCTTTTAACAACAGAAATTGTGTTTCTTGACGTAAATAATTCACTGACATGATTTTACTCATGTGAATTTCAGTTAATCACCAGCCACTTTGTCTCCTGTTCTGACTTGAAATACAAATGCTGTTTTTTCCAAGCATATATATAGGTTTACAACAGTGGTCAATATCATCATAGCCATTCTCATATTGTGGAAAATGACTAGCAACCATCAATTTGTGTGTCAACGAAGACAAAAGGTACAAAAAAATCTTTCTGATCATGATTCAAAGATCTTTCCTAGTGTGGCTCTTAAGAGCCTTTTGAGGTTATACAAACACTGGGCGTTCGTAATTGTCATCATTTTGTACATTGTCCATCTAAAATATGTCATTTGAAACTGCATAATCAAATGTTAGTGATAATGCATGACATTTATTGTTACTACCAATAACAATTATGGCTGGTACAAATGAAATAAAACACTGAAATTTAAACGACAGTTTTTGGTTTAATTCACAAAAACTAAAGCTGTTAGAGCAAGACAGAAATTTTATGGTCAGTAGGTATTAATCTATCGTAACATTTTCAGGACAACTAGACAACATTAAATGTAAGCTTAGAGCAAATCTCGCAGTTATTTTACTTCAAAATATTTTTAGATAAAAAGTTACAAAAAAGTTAAAATGACTTTAAAAGACGATTTTTACCCTTTTTTATTTTTGCGAGCCTAGCCTACAGGGCAAATTGAGTTTTCTCAATGATCTCTTATAGTCCGCCATCGTCGTCTGTAATCTTTTGCAAATGTCTTGATATATAGATAAAGAACAGTTGAAGGAACAAAAATACACCACAATATAGAATAAGGATCACTGTAGAATAATAATTTGATTTTGCGTTCTTGCTTGAAATATTATTCTAAGTTTATTGTATCAATTTTACGCAAAAATATCAGTTGAATCATAATACGGTTTCTTTCGGGCCTCATGTTTTACATCAGTTTTGGTCTTAATCTTGAAGCTTCATATAAAAAGATAGAAAGTAATAAAGCAGTAATAAAGCAATTCAAAGTTATTTGTATTGAAAACTATCATGGATAGATGGACAATTTAATAGAATAAATTACCAACAAGACTAATTAATCAACATGGCCGAAACTGTCTTTTGACTCCATATAAGGGAGACGGATTTAAATAACAGCACTGCTCTTGTTTCCTTATCCCAATTATTGAATTACTTGTACATTTCTTACTTATTTACTCTTGCAGCTATAAATAACAAATTCTTTATTCAGATATGTTTACACTAAATGACGATTGTTACCCAAAATCGTCATTAAAGGCAAGGAATTGTATATTTAAATATACAATTCCTTGTTAAAGGCAATAACTTTAATAAGGGGCCGTCAGACGAATTCAACCGTGTTGACTTATTTGGAACCTTGTCTTGCTGATAATTTTTTATATTGAAAGTTTCTTTCTATCTATTATGATATATTTGATATCAGGCAAGAACCCAAAATAATTATAAAATCGTCATTAAAGGGCAATAACTCCAATAAAGAATCGGCTGACGATTTCAATCAAGTTCAATTTTTTGTAGATCTTGTGTTGCTGATAATTTTTTATGGTCAATGTTTCTCTCTATCTATTATAGTTTTCAAGATGATTGGCAAAAATGAAAAAAAAAAAAGGTTAAAATTCGTCATCTAAGGGCAGTTACTCCTATAAGAAGTTGTCGAACAGTTTTGAAGTAAATAGACAATAGGTAGATGTCATCATTCGGAATATTTAAGCTCCTGTCAGATTTTCTTCATTTATAACAGTTTTCATGATAATAGACAAAACTTGCATTTTACCCCTATTTTCTATTTTTAGCCATGTTAGCCATCATTGGGCATATTTGTTAAAGTACATACCCTAATGATGATTGTGGCCAAGTTTGGTTAAATTTGGCCTATTAGTTTCAGCGGAAAGATTTTTATAAAAGTTAACGACGACAGACGCAATGTGATGAGAAAATCTAACTTGGCCCTGTTGGTCAGATAAGCTAAAAAGTAAATTTTGCAGAACACGAAATGTTTTTTTTTAAGAAAGAGCATTTTTTGTTTAAATAATCCACAGAATACTAATATAGCAATTGAGTGGATTCAGTTTTATTAGCTAGGGAGGATCATTTTATATTTTGTGATGGGGATAAGGGATGCTAAATGAAATGAATGTGATGGTGTCTAGAACTGAAGATCAATAAGATTGCCCAAGACATGCTGAAAAGGAATTTTTGTACATTCAGATGCACATCAGCCACATACTATTTGAAATAGGAAATAGGTGTGTACACAGTGAACAACTTTTTGACGAAAAAAAAAGAAAGAAATAAGCAATCCAGCCTTATAACGGGTGAAAATGATTATTCTGTCTATTCAAAACCTCTTGCCCAAAAGCACAACCCCAACCAAAGAGATAAATTGGTCATCCTCTTAGCAGTTCTGTTCCTTTTGTCTTGTTCTTGTAGATTCAAAGGACCTGTCTTAAAAATAACCTTTGGTATCTTATGGAGAGTTGTCTAATTCATTTGGCAATCATACCACATCTATTTATTGATTCAGTCATGCTGGATCAATGCGATCACTCTGGTTTTGGAGATGGTGCAGAATACTAGGTTGAAGACATATCATGAAACTAATAATGTGTTTTTATGACTTGCAGAAACTTTCTACACCATTTCAATCGTCAACTGCAAACTTTTGACATGTTATTTGCCCTTAAATTAAGAAAAGATTGGTCGAATAGTGACTTTATTTTAGATATACACTTGCATATAGTTTCTTTCTAAATCAAAATTTATGATGATTTACTATTTATGAATTAATTTGAAAAAGTATTTGTACATCAATTGAATCAGTTGATAAGAATTTTGGAAGTATTATATTAGTATCTTGTGCTTGTGTAAATTATTGTTCAATGATATGTAGGTCAACATGTGTATTAATATATCTAAGTTGATTCCCACGCTTTTTTGAAATGGTATTACTCCAATTCTTTCCATATAGGCAAGTAAGAGTCAGACAGATTATTAACTGTCATGATTTTCAAATAAGTATTAATTAGAAACAACCCCAGGCTTAATTCAAAACAGTTAATATCTCATGACCTGTAACATAATTAAATTTTACAAATAAATATTTTTTTTTTTATATTGGCACAAACACAATTACAATAATTGGCAAAGGCCCATATTTCAGTACATTATAACAATGAATACAGCATAATGAAATAATATGTTATAATTAAGAAGCCAAAATCTCATTTCTATATACCAGACATT
This sequence comes from Mytilus coruscus, assembly GCA_017311375.1. Lineage (NCBI taxonomy): Eukaryota > Metazoa > Mollusca > Bivalvia > Mytilida > Mytilidae > Mytilus > Mytilus coruscus. The sequence continues at coordinate 118,038,600 of CM029595.1, forward strand.
TATGTATATAAGAACTTGTCACTTTCAGGACTTTTAAAGAGTTGCTATTAATGCAACATTTCATATTTAGCTGACTCTCACTACAACTTGTAGGAGGTATATTTAATATAATAGTTTTAAAGTTTATTCTGTAGTTAGAAAATTGTTCACAATTCAGTAAAAAGTGATTTTCATCTTCTACCTCACCCGATTTACATACATTACAAACTCGTTCATTGGTGGGTAAACCTAAATGTTGCCCTTTTTCTAGAGCAAGATTGTGTGCACTCAATCTTATTTTACACAGAGATGACCTTAATTTCTAATTTATTACTTAGAACATCAACATAAGAACTACACTGATTTGAATTATGAAATTGTTGATAAAATTTTAGTTTGGATGAATTGTAAATTTTTGATGGTTGATCCTGCGTGCACTGATCAGTCACTCGTTGTTTAATACTTGGTAGATATTGTTTAATAGAAAAGTTTCCCCGCAGCTAGGTTTGAAAATCCTAGATTGTTTAAAATAGAATAAAGTTTCTTTGTCCAGGGGTTATTTTTTTCAGTTGCCAGAAAAATTTTTGATACAAGTGTGTTTTCAGACCTTAAAACATGTTCAAAAAATTTAATAGAAGAAAATGAGATTTTTGACCACAATGGTAGCCTGCCAAGTTCAGCTCTACAAGCAGCATTAATTGCTTTGCAATGAACACCTAGAATTTCTTTTATGAACTTCATATGGAATTTTTCCAAAATGGAATTGTCTCCCGAATTATCAAAAACACCCCAAACTTCACTACAATACAGCAAGATGGGACTTACTAATGAATCAAATAATTTTTCTAAAAGTTTACAAGGATTATCCAATCCAATTGTTTTCTTAATCTTAAAACATGTTTTCCCAGCTTTTTCCATTAGTAAGGATACAGCTAAATTAAAATTGCCATTACACTTTAACATTATTCCCAAGTAACAATATTTTGAGACGGTTTGTATGGCATTATCATTATAAATAAACTCATTTAAATGTGTCTTACCATTAGAAATAAATACTAAAACCTTTGATTTTTGGACATTAACATGTAGTTTCCAATTCGAGCAATATGTACCAAGAATATTGAGACTGGTTTGTATTTTTTAGATGGTGACGTTCCCTTGTCACCATCTTACGGTGTTTATATATCTCAACTTGTACGATTCGCTCGTGTATGTAACAACGTTTCAGATTTTAACGAAAGAAATTTATGTATTACTGAAAATTATTACACCAGGGTTTTCGATATCACAAACTAGTCAAAACATTTACTAAATTTTATCATCGGTACAAGGACATCATTCGTAAATATAGCTCAACATGCAGACTTCTTATACGTTCAGGTATTTCACATCCAATCTTTTATGGTAATATTCTTTATAAAGCACTAAAATGTCAGTATTCACCTCAGAAGCTAACAAAACCTTTAAATAGACTTATTAAGAAGGGATATAGTTACGATACTGTTGTCAGGTCATTAAAGATTGCATATTTTGGCTTTAATATTGATTCACTTATAGGGTCTTTGCATCGGAACTAAACACATTTATTTAAAACCAGTTGTTGGCATGACACGGGTTATGCTCTTCTCATATATTTTATGATGGTATGATACTAAACCCTAACGGGAGGGATTGTGCCTGATATTCATATGATGAAGACATAATCTTTCAATCAGTTTAATTGAGGTCTGGAGCTGGCATGTCAGTTAACTGCTAGTAGTCTGTTGTTATTTATGTATTATTGTCATTTTGTTTATTTTCTTTTGTTACATCTTCTGACATCGGACTCGGACTTCTCTTTAACTGACTTTTAATGTGCGTATTGTTATGCGTTTACTTTTCTACATTGGCTAGAGGTATAGGGGAGGTTGAGATCTCATAAACATGTTTAACCCCGCCGCATTTTGCGCCTGTCCCAAGTCAGGAGCCTCTGGCCTTTGTTAGTCTTGTATTATTTTTACTTTTAGTTTCTTGTGTATAATTTGGAGTTTAGTATGACGTCCATTATCACTGAACTAGTATATATATTTGTTTAGGGGCCAGCTTAAGGACGCCTCCGGGTGCGGGAATTTCTCGCTGTATTGAAGACCTATTGGTGACCTTCTGTTGTTGTCTGTTCTGTGGTCGGGTTGTTGTCTCTTTGACACATTCCCCATTTCCATTCTCAATTTTATTGTAAACCAGTTTTGCTTTCTGATAGTAATACAATATCATCAGCATATAATAAACAATTTACAGACAAATCACCAACTCTAACTGGCTCACAGTTACCATTGATTAAATTTTTTACGACATCATCAATAAAAATATTAAAAAGTGTAGGGCTTAAAACATCCCCTTGTTTAACACCACGCTCTGAAGTAAATGCAGTGCTAAGACCATTTGAAAATTTAATTCTAGTGGTAGTATTTGCATACATAGCAGATAAAATATTGAAAAGTTTTTTTGGTAAACCTGATTTTAAAAGTTTATAAAATAACCCTACTCTCCATATGGTATCGAAGGCTTTACGCAGGTCTATGAAAGCAGCAAATACTTTCTTCCTTTTACTTTTATAGTGACCAATAATGGTTTTTAAAGAAAATATATGATCAGCAGTTCTACAATTTTGTTTAAATCCTATTTGATTTTGACTGATAAGAGATATGTTATTAACGAATTTCAATAATCTTGAATGAATGACTCTATTAAAAAGTTTTCCCAAGTTAGAAGTGATAGAAATGCCCCAATAATTGCTAGGGTCCATTTTGCTACCTGATTTGTGTAAAAGGACTAAGAAACTATCATTCCATTTATATGGGAATTGGCCAATATTTAGAATAAAATTGAACAGCTTTTCGAGAGGATTTAATATACCGTAATATACCGTAAATAGACACAATTTATTACACACATAACTGAATACACACATTCTTGACCTCAATAGTAAACCTACAAATGTATTATTTATTTTGATCTACACTACATTAAAATATTCTGTTAATTTTGCTAGCTAGCTGAATGATTAATCTAATGTGGGTTTTTTTTTCAAAGAAAATACTTAAAATGAAAAAAATATGTATAAAAAATGCAAGCAAATTTTATGTTGCTTGTAAAATCAGTGCCATTATCATCTGACATAAGTCAATAATCAAGTTCTAATTAATTAGTTACAATTATCAGAAATTTGGTTGAAATATTAATAAAAATTGCATAACTCTTACCTGAGCATTGTCTGCAATAAAATTATTTGTTTGTTTTACATTTATATCCCATTATATTGCTATTTAACAGTAATTGGAAATATCTCAGCATTTGGTATTTGGGCTTATTCTCATTTCGCCTTAGCTGTCAAAATCATTATATAAAATTAATCTCATTTCGCCTTAGTACAAATTTTCAGGCACAAAAGAATTAACTAAGGCGAAATGGGAACTTGTGTAAACAATGTAATTAAGTTATTTTTGTTTGTTTGTATTGCAGTTAGTTGATATTTGTTATTTTAATGTCAAAATCTGCCATGAAATACTTTTTAAAAGAAGATGTTTTTTTATGTGTCTTCCCGATTGTCCCACTTTTTGAATAAATCTCTTTATAGTGGCTCATCTTTTTTAAAATGTATTTTTTCACTTATGTGATATATTTTGTAAATAAAGTCTTTGTTGTTGTTTCTTATTGGATATGACAAATAGGATACGGAATATTTCATATTTTAATGAATAAAATAAAGACAAATATCATACAATCATAACAAATATTTTATTTCTGAATCAGCACTGAATTACATAGTCAGTTAATTTGGTGCAGGCATCTGTCTGTGGTGCGTTTTCCAAGGCGTGTAACCAGTAGCCTTCCAAGCGATCTAAGGGCAGAAATGGTAAGGCTGCTGCACGACGGACGAGTTTATTGACATCTGGGACATCTTTGTATTGAGTCTGAAGCCCATATTCTTGTGTCTTTTTTTCCATATGGCTTTTGCGTAGTGGAACAAACAACCTTTGAGTTCTGCGTTTGGAAAGACACGAGCAACTGCATTTCTGGATGCACATTCAAAGTCAAGGCTAACTGTGTCTGGCTGGAAATTCAGGTTGTGTTGGTTGGCGATGTTTTTCAGGAGATTGAAAAATCTTATATAAGTGTCAGCACCTCGCTGTGGTAGAAGAGAATACACAAATGGAAACATGACTGTGCCAACAAATGCATGGATAGTGAATATGCCGTCAAACATTGGTGGTGCTGTGTAGAAAGTTCAATCACAGTGTACTGTGTCTGCAGTGCATAGTTGTTGTAAGTTTTCAGTAGTTTGTTGACGTCACTATCATCAGCTTGCAGAAATGGTTCTCTACTTGTGGCCTGTCGAACTAATCATTGGTAATTTGGACCAAGCTTTTAAGAAATTAAGTCATTGTATACCTTGGATTATCCTTATTATATATAATTAGCACAATTTTAAAGATTTTTTATTTTCATATTATTTTTTTATTAAACATGTTAAAGTTTCTGTTATATGTTTAAACAAGTCTGTGGGAAAACATGTATTTTTGTTCTATTAAACTTTTGTGTTGCAGAATGTAAAGAATAATTGAATTATTTAGATTTTTCTAATTGCATAAAATTCATAAAATTGCAACTTTTTTAAATGAAACAAAATATATTTCAAGAGAAGCAACTTTCCTACTGACAAATGTTTTTATGGTAGATTTTTCTGATTTCAAAACTTTTGAAATCATAAAATGGTAACTTTATTAAATGAATATAAAATAATAATTCAAGAGAAACAATTCCATAATTACATGTTGTTTAAATTGTTATAAAATTACAGAGGTTTAATTTGTTTATTTAAAATTTTATCTAAATTCACATTTGCCTTAGTTCAATTCCCATCTCACCTTAGTATTTTTTTACCTTTTTTACCTGGAATTCACAGCTAAGGCAAAATGGGACATTCAGATTTGAATACAGGAATGTATTTTTTCTTAATGAAGAATGAACACCAACTTAGATAAAAAATAGTTATTATTTTTTATAATTTTTGTTGTTGAGAAAGTGCATTTATAAGGCCTCTTTCTGGACGTTATTAAACCTGTCATTATTAATGGCATATAAAAAATATATTACTTGTTTGACGATTTTCCTTTCCATTCTTGTCAAAAATAAAATCTGACAGAGTCTAAAATTGAAAGATCAGTATATATATCTATTTTTGCATCAATATTGTGAAATTCCCTACCTTTGGACAATAACATAAAAATTTTACAGTAAGATTGGAAATGAAAAGAGAAAAAAATTTAGAAAAAAGTATGGTCAGAAAGAATATCAAACTAGCTATGAATATGGCTGGATCACATCAACGATGCTTTGATTTTTGTATTTAAATTTGTAATCAATCCCTTGAAATTTACTTTGCCATATAATTTACTATTCTGGATTATACATGTGTTCTTTAAAGGAATTACTAATTTAAAAAAAAAACTGCATGTTTAATATTTAATTTTTTCCGATTTTTTTATTATGAAATCGAAAATATATTGTTGCTAGGCAGTTTTCCAATATAAATAAATGGTTGCTAGGCACTTTTCTAATATAAATAAATGATTGCTCGGCACTTTTCCAATATAAATAAATGGTTGCTAGGCACTTTTCCACAATAAATGAACAATTGCTTAGGACTAATGTGATGACATTCTCCCTGAATCAAAACATGTATGGTTACTAGGTACTTTTTTTATCAAATGAGGGTGGTTGTTATGCACTTTTGACATGACCTTGACTTCTTACTGTTGACCTGTTAATAAAATAGTGGCTTTAAACGTCCTGAACATTTTCCCAATGTATTGTTTGCTTCTTTCTATTATCTTTCTTTACAAAATGCAATTAATATACACAAGGTCAAAGGTCAAGGTCATCAATGACCTTTGACCTCAGGTTAAATTTATGGTAATTTAATTGCCAGTTGTTTGCACATCATAGTCATTCAATAGTTATTACTTTTTTGGTAAAATTTCAGAGGTAAAAAGGCAAAAATGACACGTTTTGGTTTCCATAGCAACCATCCTAGCACCCTGAATCCCATTTTGTTATAATTTATTGACAAGAAACATTGATACTTTTTATTTATAACCACAGCTTAAATGTATATTTTGTTCATGCAAAATGTATATTTTGTTCATGCAAAATGTGTTTAAATTGCCCCCACAAATACAATGAAAAATGACCTCAGATCCTATATTGACAATATTCAACAAAAATAATTTTTATATATGACATTGCTGTTTTGTTTTTTAAGTATCATATTTCTGAAAAATATTAACAACTATCATTAAATAAAATCAGGTTTTGCTTCCAAATGACTGCAAAGTAGCTGTTTTTTTTTTCAATGCTAAATTCCCCAAAATGTACAGGAAAACTCGTTGACTTAGTTGCCTAGCAACATTTTGGTGGGCATTTTTCTTACTTTTTTACCTGATTACATGTTAAGGCTAAGTTTCTGGAAAATTGGTGACTTTACGTGCCAACCTTGATCCCTATATGAAATGGTTAGTGATTACAGAGAATTGGTCGTAACAACTATATGTTTTGTGGTAGTAATTTCAGCTTTATTCCATAGTTGTAAAATGTAATAGCTGTAATTCTTTTTTATGACTGATAACAGCATAGTTCCTGGGACAGTACCAAACTTTAATAAATATCATTATACAGCTTGCACACTTCACCTAATAATGGACTTCTGGTGGTAGGGATAAGCCACTGGAAGATGTGACTTTTTCATGCTTCTGTGATATATCATATATGGACCTTTTATAGCTGATTATACAGTATGGGGTTAGATCAATGTTGAAGGCTGTATGATAACCAATAATTGCTTACATCCAGGTCATTTAGACTCCATTGGATAGTTGTGTCATTGCATGGCAATCATACCACATCTCCTTATTTTTATATGTATGGTTGGAAAATTGACTTGATACTTCATATACTTTGGAGTTGAACTACAAGTATTCCTGGATACTACTATTCTGTAGATTACACAAACTTTGGGTTTAGTGTTCACTGTGGATGTGGATAGCAAAGATTTCAAACTTTTGACTTCAATTTAGTTAACTGCTATTGCTAATGTTTGAATACTACATACTTTCTAAAATGCACCTTTACACAAGTTTAGAAATGCTCTTTCTTATGGGTTCCAATATATGAACTTGGACATAAAACTTAGCCATGGTCAATAAGCACAAAAACTAGGTCATAGCGATCTACTTTTTCCCTGATGCTAATCTACTTCCTATGGAAAATAACTTTCTACACAAATCAAGTGTTTTTGAAAAGTTGAAAAAATCCAGTATCCCTGTGAATGAACTGTAAAGTGTTTCTTTTTCTAATAGTTTATCCGGAAAACAATAAAAATCATTTATGAAAGTCCTCAATATCTCCATGTCACCATGCACGGTTACTTATTCTGTATGTGCTGTAAAAGAAGCAAAGTCTGAGAATGGCTTCATAATATAATATCATTACTGTATGCCAAGTAATGGGGATTTAACAAGTTAACTACACATGGTATACTAGGAATGAAGATCAGTTATTATTTTTTAAATTTTTACAAAGCTATCATAGTAATTTAAGACAGAAACATGTAATTATTTTAGATAGTCTGTCTCCTTTAATATTTTGTTCCCTATGTGAGAATCCTTTTAGGCATTTTACTGTCATTTTATAATGCCTATAGTGAGCTGTCTCTATGAGCTATATAGGAATGTGTTTATTTTCATCCTGAGGACCATAGCTTAGTGGCATTGTAACAGGTAAATTTTCAAAATGAATATTCTCCCTTATTGTAAATGAAAACCCTGTAGAAAATTTTCAAAATTTTCATATTTGGATTCTAAGTGGAGAGAATAAAGTGTAAAAGAGTATCTTTTGCCAAGTACAAATAAATAACATTAACAATACCAATTTTACTGCACCAGATGCACATTTCAAAATAAATGTCTCTTCAGTGTTGCTTGTGGCCAAAATATTTGAAAAACCAAAACTTATAAAAAAATGTTGAAGAGCTGATTAACCCAAATGGACCTAAAGTATAGCCAAATCCTGATTAGGAATCAAAAGTTTTGCATGAGGGAGATATGTTTCTTAATTTTAGATGATTTTCAAATTTTATAACAGCAAATTAAAACAAGAGTGCACACGCTGAAATGTCTCGCCTTCTTTACTAACCATTGATATTATGTTGATAGTCCTAAATATAAAGCTTTACTACAACTATCACATAAACTCAACTTGATCCAAGAAAATGAGGTCAAGGTCATATAAACCAAAAGAGAAATACATGTACACCTTACAATCATTCAATACACTAAATATAGTTGACCTATTGCTTATAGTTTCTAAGAAACAGACTTAACCAAGAAAACTAAACATTGACCAATGAACCATGAAAATGAGGTCAAGGTTAGATGAACCATGCCAGGCAGACATGTACAGCTTACAATCCTTCCATACAACAAATATAGTTGACCTATTGCTTAAAGTTTAAGAAAAACAGACCAAAACACAAAAACTTAACACTGAGCAATGAACCGTGAAAATAAGGTCAAGGTCAAATAAAACCTGTGAGACTAACATGTACATCATAAAATATTTCCATACACCAAATATAGTTGACCTATCGCATATAGTATTAGAAAAAAAGACAAAAACTTAACTTTGACCACTGAACCATGAAAATGAGGTCAAGGTCAGATGACACCTGCCAGTTGGACATGTACACCTTACAATCCTTCCATACACCAAATATACTAGACCTATTGCTTATAGTATCTGAGATATGGAATTGACCACCAAAACTTAACCTTGTTCACGGATCCATGAAATGAGGTTGAGGTCAAGTGAAAACTGTCTGACGGGCATGAGGACCTTGCAAGGTACACCCATACCAAATATAGTTATCCTATTACTCATAATAAGAGAGAAATTAACATTTCAAAAAATCTTAACTTTTTTTCAAGTAGTCACTGAACCATGAAAATGAGGTCAAGGACAATGGACATGTGACAGACGGAAACTTCGTAACATAAGGCAGCATCTATATACAAAGTATGAAGCATCCAGGTCTTCCACCTTCTAAAATATAAAGCTTTTAAGAAGTTAGTTAACGCTGCCGCCGGATCACTATCCCTATGTTGAGCTTTCTGCGACTAAAGTCGCAGGCTCGACAAAAACAATATCCATGAATAAGAATCATTACACTAGAGTAAATTTACATGAACTGGAATGAGCACCTTATCCTTAGTTTATTGTAATATAATAAAGATTAACCTCATATCAATTAATATCAGGTTATGCCATTTGATGACCATAGAACTGTCTTGACCCTGCCACAAGGTGAAAACTCTTGAAGGACCTTTCAGCCCATGTGAAGATGAAGAACATCATGAAAAGCACTGTTCCTTTGGCATATTGGCCACTTTTCTTGTATCATATGAGATTCATCATGCACTTCCAACTAATATTTTTTTCAAATCTAACATCAATTCATTTAATTCTTTAAAATGTATTTTCATCCCAATATCCAACTAAAAAAAACATCAAATCATTGTATTTATTTACCTTTATTTTAGTAAATTAAAAGATACATAGTTACATTTTTAAAAATAGTGTGTTCACAGTAATATAATTACTCTGAATCTTGGTACAAGAACATTCCACTGTGCATACTTGTTTAAATTGGTCTATACCTTGTTTCTTCAAACCCAACATTACATGAAAGGCTGTCTGTCATTAACACTATCAGGTATCATAAATGTACAGGGAAAGAATACCACACTGTAATGCAATCATAGTTCTGCATTTGAAATTAACAAAATACATTTAAAGTAGATATTACAAAAGGTGCATCATATTATACAGTGATTCTAAATCTGATTTTATATTGATACCCTTAATATATGGCAGTAAAATGCTTCTCACATTGAATTCAAAATTTTACCAACCTTTACTGGCATTATAAGACTTAATTAATTATAAAATAACCAATGTGAAGACATATTTGTATATAAAATGTAACTGGTTATTATCAATACAGCTCATCAATATGAACAGTAATTAAATCATATTTACAATTTAGATTGAAATAAAAATATCAGTAAGTGAAAATAAAACAAAACCTTAACATAAACCAACAAACGGACAATGATTATTCATAATACCATAAAATAAAAATAAGTATTGATAATATATGTATATCACAGAATGCTTTCCACTAATACCACTTAAGTTCAGCACTGGCATCTTATACCAATATAATATCTACAAAATATTTCAGTCATTAATATTTGTTAAATGGCATGATGACCAAGATATGGAAATGAAGTAATTAACTATGTATGAAAATATATAAGAAATAAAGATAAGGGAAAAAATATGACTTTATCAATTTCAGAGACTACACTCCCAGTAAAAATCATGCTCATAGTATTTTGAAAATAATGGTAAGTTGAAAAAAGATTCGAAAAAATTATCAATCTTTTAAAAAAACTTTTTATGAAATGGTTTGTAATTCAGATGAATTTTGCAGAAAAAAATCTAGTTTCATTCCAGAATTTTCACATCTTTGTTGTATATTTATCTCATACTAGAGTTCCCTTGAAAGCTGAGACTATAATTCTAGTGAAAAAGAAAATATCAGTGATAAAGTCTTGTGAAACTGCATGTGTATAATGATGAATTAAAAATATTATGCCAATTTTTCTTAAAGAAATATGAGTAGAAATGGAAGCTATTTCAGAAATCCTATTCTGTTTGTTAGAGTTTGTATATAGGTAGAAAACTTTGAAGGTTCAATTCAGAATGTTCCTTATAAATTGTATGCAATCAGTCAAGAGAAACAGAATATTTTGGTGCACAATCAATTTACATTATAGTAGAAATATTTTTATCATAAATATATTTTATCATATATATATCAACCATATTTATCATATTTCAAAGAAATCTGAGACAAATGAAGGAAAGGATGTCAAAATATACAATAAAATATCATTTAAACAGATCATTACATAGAGGAACACAGAAGTTGTACACACTCATAACCAATTAGGCTGTAAATACAAATCTAATTATGACTTGTCTTCTCCAGTTGCCACTATCTTTTTAGCAAAGTCCAAAACTTTTTTGGTTCGTTTTTCCCAGACATTGAAGTTATCTAGGAATTTTGAGAAAGGTTCTGGTTTGGCGGTCAGATCTTCCAGTGTGATCTGTTTATCATATACAGGATTGTCTCGTAGCCATTGTGACAGCTGAATCTGAAACTCATCAGCTTCTTTGTTCTGATTCAGGGACTGTAGTGTGTTGATCAGGTGATCAAAACAAACATGGACCCACTTCAGGTATACACCAGCTGAATCTGAAATCGCAAAAATCATTCAATAATTTATAGATTAGTAAAAAGAACCATCATTTTTTTTTGCCTCATCACAATGAATTTAATACCTTTACGAATTGAAAACTCTGAAAATCCTACAATTAAAATTTCAAAGGTTAAGAGGCAACATAATAGAGACCTACAAGATAAGAACAGAGGTATAAGACCCAAGAGTAACAGAAGACAGAGGAAACTCTATGAAATTGGGAAAAATTGAAGCAGACTTGATATTAAAAAATATTGCTTCACAAACCGAGTAGTGGAAGTGTGGAATATCCTACTAGATACAGATGTGACAACAAAGGATGTAAAGACCTCTGAATGTAGTCTACACAAACACTGGAAAGATCACCCAATGATATATGACTTTACCACTGACTACACATATAACACCAGAAGCAGCACAAGTGTAATTAGTGAAGATGAAATAGAACCATATATAGAGGAGCAAACTGACCTTCTGTGTTTGGAAACATTTAGGTAGATGAATAACCAATGGCTATCAAAAAAGTTATTGTTCTGTGTATATTTTGTTTTATAATCACTTTGTATGTGAAAATGATTGTTCATATCATATCCAGTATACTTCAATTATAAAACTGAATTTTGAAAAATTGCTTTTAATTTTGGTATTTGTTACTTATGAACTATACAGGGCAACATCTTACCTTGATCCAGAAAACTGACAAATTGTTATCCCGAAAATGAAGTAGTTATACTGTCACCAAAACACAGGCAATTCTGAGAACTTTTATATTTCTTTTAACATTTCAAATATCTTATCTAAATATTTACCTTTAAAAAAACCCTTCCTACCTAATAAATTTAAAAAAAACCACTTTATACATTTAGTGTGTCTGAAGCACTTTCAGGCTGAACCTTCATCAGGAATGATCAAACCTGGACATTTGAAAGCCAGGGATGTATAGATATGTAGAAAGAATAATAAATATCACTACCTCGTTAAATTAAGGTAGTTGAATAAAATGCTCAGGGAATAAGATTAATTTCTTTATTTAAAATTTAAATAAATAAATTAAAAATAACAAATGCAACTCACATCAAAATGCATTAAAAATGTATTATATTCACACATTCTTTCATAAATCAATCTTTTTTTTAGGTAATTGAGTATTTCAAACTATATGTTTGATAAACCTCAAGTTAATCTAAACTTTTACATAAAAAAAGGATGCCTGTGATGATATGGTAAATGGAGCTGGGTACAACTTACCAACATGTGTAACAACATGACTGAACAAATTAACAGCTTCCTTTGGTCTATTGAAGATTTTGTGTAATGTTGCTAGTGTAGCCATTGCCAAGAGGAGATAATTGCTGTTCTCTGGTTGACAAAGCTTCATGTAGACAATAGCTCTATGTAGTAATTCGTCAGCCTCTTCTACCCTGTAGGAAAAAATAAAATACTGATAGTAAATGACATAAGTGTGACTTATCTCTTATATTTATTGTATCAAAATTGTCTAGAATATAAAAAAAATTCCAATAATAAAGGTAGGGTAAGCTATTTGCACTTCATGTAGACAATAGCTCTATGTAGTAATTCGTCAGCCTCTTCTACCCTGTCAATTTCAATTTAAGAAAAGATAACAATATACATACATGTCCATTTTTGATTTAATTTGACCAAGCAGCACACACATTCTAGCTGTACATAAACTAATTTCTGAGTAATGAGTAGCCACAATTTCTAAAGCATCAATGGCCTGTGTTTCTGCTAGTCGTAATGTTGAATTCTGAAGGTCTTTAGAGGAATGTAGAGCTTTCCATTGTAATGCTGAAGCTATAAATATAACAAATATGTTTTATACTCTTTTGAAAACAACATATATCATTAGGTCCTATTTCTACAAGCATCTTGAAAATTGCTTTTCATTAAGTAGGATTGATTGATTGTTTTCAGCTTAACCCCCAGATCAATAGGCAAATATTTCATGTATATTCAAGACTTAAGCAGTAGATCTTTCTACATATTTTTTAATTTAAGGTTTATCTCAAGTTACATTGACGACATTTTTTTGTTTCTTCTACTATTTACCACAAATTTTATCACACTGACCTTTTCATGTAATGGAACAATCACTTTGAAACTGTACTACAACCAGTCATTTCCTTTACAACAGATCTAAAGCACTAATATTTCATGTGATATTGCAACTATGCTATCAGCACAGATTATTGCATTGACCGTATATTCATTTGTGATAAGCGGTCACCGACTGTTAATTGTTTGTGACGTTGATAATGTGTTTTTGAAGAGTTTTATTTATGATGTCAATAAAGAATACAGGTTCTTGGAATTTTACTGCCATCCGCTTCAAATTCACCCAAAATATTTCATTTGGAACAAGTGAAAGAGTTGAAGTATAAAGAGAACATCAAAATATAAATTTTATTTGTATTCTGCTCGAAACATGATAGAAATGCTGGCTTCACTTTCTACCTATTTCTAAGCCTTGCACAAATAAATGTTATATTTCGAGACATTATTCTATATGTAAAGTAACACCTAGCATAGCCAAATACCAGTAGAATTCACTATTAAAGCCATTTACTTAGCTAAAAATTTTACATTAATAATTTGTAATATTTACCTGACGTGTGTAAAAAGAGATGTAACATGGGATGTTTGTCTGGCAGTAGACCTCTCGCCATCCTCAGAGCTTCTGTAGCATGATAATGGTAATCCATGTTATCAAACTTCTGTACTACGAGTAATGCTTTAGCAAGAGCTCTGTGAGCCAGAGCAAGCTGGATTGTCTCACAACCATAGACTATCTTAGCTGTATCCAATGTATGCTATAATAAAGTAAATTAAATCATTTTATAATGAGCAACACAACATATCTATATCCGTGTTGGAAGGGAACAAATTAAGCCATAGTCATCCAGTTACATTTATATTCTGTTCAATATTCTCTTTGTTATTTAATGACAATATCTAAGTAAGGTAAACAATATCCTAAAGGCCTCTTTATAACTAATACTCTAATTATTGTCATGTTTGTTAATGCTAAAGTGTGAAAGATGGGGTATCATATTAAAATATGTAATGATTTTCCATTACAACTCTTTTGCCATTAGTACATTTTTGCAAAAATGTCAGTTTTAGAGTATTAATATTTCTTTAGCACATTTTACTTACCTTAGCCACATCAACACCTGGTTGGTCTTGTTTAAATTCACTTGAGAAATGACAAAAGTGAAGTAAGGCTTTGATATACAGTGGATGTCTACATCCAAAGTGTTCCCTGTAAAGATAAATTTTGCATAAAAGGATGTCTCTAACCAAAATTTATTAACTTGTTTTTGATACACATGTATATAGCTTTAAATTTACTTCCAAAAGAATTTGGAGTTTGGTGAAGAATGTCCTTCTTACACATGGCAAAATTGCAGTTTTGAGCTACTTTTAAGCTTTTATAAGTTGGTTATCTGTTTAGAAGCCAGCCAACATATTGTAAACACCTCAAAGTAGATACATGTTTGTACATTATGAGCTGTCATACTGTGAACTTGGGTAAAATTAAAAAAAACTTATTGAAAATGGCCTTCACAGGTATGAAATAAATTCTGAGGAAAGTGCCATACCTCTTTAGCAAATTGAACTTTAATTTAAATTGAAACCATAATTCAACAGATTTATTTCCTAAATAATTTTTCCACATTCATTTCCTTAAATATTTTGACAAACCAATATGGACTTACTTTGCCTGTTGCACAGCTTCTACAGCCAGTGTTTCTGCTCTTTTAATGCTCCACTTGGCAGAGTAAACCATAACAGCTTGACACAATGCATGAATAATGTTGGCTGGATCCTCTGTTCTAACTTCCTATGAATGCATTATTTAGAATCTTATTGTTTTACATTACTTTTTTGTGTCAGTCTATATTCAAATACATGTATACAAAACGTGTGGTGTAAAATGTGTTTCTTTCACATTGAATTATAGCTTTTTGCAAATGGAATCTAAAATTACATCAGTGCAATTGAATGTGAGGTCCAATTGAACATTTTTCAAATCTTCAGTTTTCTCAGTTAATTGAAATGATCCCATTTAAAGTGCTGTTTCTTCAATTCAGTATCATGCACCAATACGTGTATCATCATTTCTGTATGTTTTCATCTAAAGTATTGATTATGGTTCTTATTTGACTGGCTGCATGTATACTATATGTCATGCATCTGGTCAAATGAAATCTAGTGCCGAGGTTTTTATATAAAGTGTTGTTCCTTCAATGCAGTAGTAATCATGCACAGATACATGTATCATTATAGAATATGGGACAAAAATATATATAGTATTGATTTGTAACTAAATGACCCCTTATATATATAAATATACTTTATATATCTGGTCAAATGGGAGTCAGTGTCTAAACTAAATATAGCACATGCAACTTAATAAGAGTATATTATTTTTATAAAATACAAACTCAAAGAAAAGTAGGTTAAAATTGGACAAAAAATCAATATGGCAACAAATTATAAAAATGTGCCATTTTTTACTCAATATAATTATGACATTTGTAAAGTAAAAGGTATACATTTGAAAACATATACATTGTGTAACAAATTGTTTTGTTTTGTGCTTTTTTCTGAATGTGTTGTATCCAAAACAAAAGTTGTAAGCATAATCATATTGAACAATATATCATGCAAAAGTAAAAAAAAAACTACTGGATATCCATCTATGTTACCTCTTCACTGTATTCCTAAGTATATATAAAAAATAAAAAGAAGTGAAAGTGTACTCTTTATAGAATGATTCCCACGAAATTTTCTGATCTCTATCACAGTTATTCTTTGAGTTATCTCCCCTTTCATGTACTAAAATATATCTCATTATATAGTAACATTTTCTACATGGATCATTACGCTGTAACATAAAAGCAGACCTATGAGATAAACTGTCATACCGTTTCGTTATTTTGAAAACTGTTTTTCTTACAGATTAAATTATATATATACCTTCATTGCCTTTTGAATATAACCAAATGAAGAGTTTGATGAGCCATATTCCAACATTAAAGTGCTCAACTCGATAAAGTATTCTCCTTTATCAACCAGATCCTGACCAAACGACATCATATTTATTTTCCACATTAATTCATTGGATAAATTGTAGGCCATCTGAACTCCCTGAAAATCATAGTTCATATTGCGGAAATGCATCAGTTTAACTAAACCTTTATACTTTGCCATCCATGTGTCCATGTTTTGTGATTTGTTAAGAACCATCAGCAGTACTGTCATAATCACCTCTGCCTGAGTAAAATAACCATACTCAGCTACAAAATCTATCAGATTAAATCCTAACTTCACAGCTTGTTCCATGTTTACTCCTCCCTTTGTTGGTTCCATGTTATTCATAATAGAAGCAAAGGAACTAACAACATCTACCAATAAATTCACATCAGAAAGTTCTAAATTTTTCAAATATTTAAAGTAAAAGTGGTAATTGTCCTTATCAAAGAGAACTTCATGAACAACATCACACATACACAGTTCAAAACCTTCAGGCAGAAGTTTTCTCCTAGCCATTACTGTAACAAGTTCTAATTTTCTCATTTTTTCTAGAGTTTTAGTTTCTGCAGCAAGCTGTTCTTTATCTACTAAAGCAGGTGACTCCTGTAGCCTTTTAAAATGATCTTCTGGTACCTGAAACATATATACATGATATATATATATTATTGTAGCTATTGGTAAAGATGCATGTACAAAGATAGCAGAAATATTTGTGGTTAACAAAAGGTTTTTAGTATCCTTTCAAAATTTTGGTTTATTTTAAATTGCATTTTATCAAAGCTGGATATGAATAAACTATCAATGTAATTACTGCCTTTTTTAAATTTAAGTTTTAATGAGAAATTCCTGCTTGTAACTATCTGCATGTAACCCTACTGTTAACAACATCTTACCTGTATTAATGATTTAAAGTTATCTGATGTGGATACCTGTTAATAACTAACATCTTACCTGTATTAATGATCTAAAGTTATCTGGTATGGATACCTGTTAATAACTAACATTTTACCTGTATCAATGATCTAAAGTTATCTGGTGTGGATACCTGTTAACAACTAACATCTTACCTGTATCAATGATCTAAAGTTATCTGGTGTGGATACCCATTGTTGGAAGAATCCTTTCACTAGAGTCATGGAGTCCATCTGATCACTGCTCCATGGAATCATTTTATCCTCTCTCTCTGGTACTACATCTCTAACTCCTTTCTCTGCTGTATAGTCTTCTCTGACAGCCATGACAGTCCCTTTGTGTCTCTCACTGTCTAAATTCAAGACATTTTGTGGAATGCTCTTTCTTGGTTCCTTGTCAATCATTGGTAATGGTTCATAATGTGGCAATTTCATAGAAGATGCATCTGATCCACTGAAGCGTGAGTTCTGGGACGTTGGTCTATGTATGACTGTGTTATCAAGAAATTCAACCATAGCTTTACATCTTTTCTTTACCTCTGGACCACCTTCAGGGTTCAGTAATGCTTCTTTGAAGCTCTGATACCAATCTTGAATATGAGTTTTTGATGGAAGTAAATCAACCAGCCTTCGAGCTTTATCTGAGGGTGTTGTGCCCATGTCAATTTTTCTTTGGTCGTCTTCATTAATGACACCACAATCTTTGAGGTAGTTAAGAATGTACTCCACCCGCAGCTCCTGGACTATGGCAATCCGGTTGATTCTCAGCCTCATAATGTTCTGTCTATCTATTCCTGACATGACTACTGGTTCCTCTACTTTAGGCCTAAAATAAAATGAATCGTATAATTACTTCAGTATAACGGAAAACAAAATAAAATATAAAATATAATATAAAAATAAGTATAATAACTGAAACAATACTTTTCAAAACAAACATTTTCCACAGTTTCAAAGTGACTTTATTTTTATTTTTATGTCATAATGTGCATTGATAAATCCAAAAGTAACAATATTTTCAAGCAGTAAACTTAAACATCCCATTTCTCACAGATATTTTTTCTGTTTAGTCTAACATCACAATGGCATTTGTCTTATTTTCCAGGAAGTTGAAAATGCAATACTGAAGTTACATGCAATATCTAAGTGTTATTTGTATTCACAAAAATTCTATATTTATATTATATGACATCAATAAAAAATGTGCCAGTCTTACTTTCAAATATGTCCATCCTATATATAAATATGAGAAAAAAAGTTGAATAAAAAAACAAAAACACTTACAAATAGGATATCTGAGTATGAGCAAGTGTTAATAGGGTTTAACTTTTCTTTGGTCTAGAAGTTAGAAACACAATATACATGTACAATACAAGTAATAATACTCAAGCTACACTTAAATTCAGTGAGAACTTTGACCATGTGTGCATTTGAAAATGTATGTTTACATGACCATTAGTGAGAAAACAGTGACCCTTTTCCTTTCAAGCCAAAGTAAATTGATCAGTGTCAATTAAGAAAGGATTCATATATATAAACTTCCAAACACAAGGATTTATCTGACAATAGCAATATTTGGATTGCATTTTGGTCATAACAAGCTTGTTACAACTCATATACATTTTTTATGTATTCTAATAGTTTTTATATGATTTTAGAAAGGGAAAAGGGAAATCAATAAGGAAATAATAAAAGTGATTATAATTCATCAAAAATAAATTAAAAAATCAGCTGTTGTGGTTTCATAAATGATCTCAATTTAGAACTCCCTGGACTAAATTTCTAACTACCAAAATCATCGGCATTTGAGAAAACTCATTTTAGAATTTGAGGGATATTCTATATTGCATTGAGATGCTTTATGAATTCTAACTCTGAACTCAAAAAATGCACAGCAAACAAAATTTACCTCCTTTCTATGTGATATGATTAGTACTGTTAAAAAGCAAATCTGGAAAAAAGTTTTTCAACTGAATTATTTTACATTGTATAACACTGACAACTACATTGTATTCTAACAATAAATGTATGAACAGCTCCAGTGAATTTTCAAAAATAATCTAGCTTATTCCTTCCATCAAGCTAATTCAACAAAAAAATATGCTGGAAATTAATTTGATGCTGTCCGATCATTTTCATCTTTACTTGAAGCATAAAGTTCATTCTGCTCCTTCATTCAACAAGAAAATCATAAGAACTTTGGTACAGGAAGACTCGCTCCAAGGCCAATCCTGAACACTCTAGATGCTAAACCACTTTCACCTTCACAATCTCTTTTTCAAAATTTAAAATGAATGAAAATGAAAAAAAGTATTATACATGTACATGTACCATAACATTTTATGCTTGCTTGCATTTTATTGAAACCTTTGAGGGAGCTACCATTTGATTTTTATTGGGGGAAGGGGGGGGGGGATGAAAATTTTTGTCCTGCATTTTTTTTTTAGTTCAACAAATGGAAGTTTTTAACGACCTTGACTGGCTATACAGCCCTTGCACGGTCGGCAAAATTTTTTTTAATTTGTAATCTCTGTCCTGCCTTTTTATTTTTCACTCTATTCGGTCCAGCCTTTTTTTTATTAGTTTATCCTGACTTTTTTTACCTAAATTGTCATCCTGACTTTTTTTTTTTGCCAAGTTGCTCATCCTGCCTTTTTAAGTCTCCCGATTTTAGGCCCTTTTCCGTCCCTCCCGTTAATAATTCAAAATTTCAACCCAAAAAATTTGTAAGGGTTCCATGAATCCAGTGTCTCCCTACTTTTGCTGTTAATCACAGGCTCAACAAAAATGAGGAAAAAATCAATAAAAATATTCCTTCAGATACTATCTTTTGATTGTAAGAAGCTTCTGTCAAAATTTGGTATAAATCCAGGATAGTTTATGAATCTAATAAATGTTTTAAAACTTTAACTGCAGACTGTATTTTAATGTTAACTGGAAGAAAAACTTAGTCCATTTATAAGTAAAATACGGATAAACAGGTACAAAATTTTAACAAAATTTCCTTCTGGATACAAGCTTTTGATCATAAACAAGCTTCTGTCCAAGTTTGGTACAAATCCAGGATAGTTTAAGAAAGTTATTAAAATTTCAAAACTTTAACCACAGAGTGAATGTATTGTTTCCTGGCAGAAAAACTAAGTCCATTTACAAGTAAAATACGGAAAAATGAAATTTTTTAACAAATTTACTTCTGGATACTATCTTATGATCATAAACAAGCTTCTGTCCAAGTCTGGTACAAATCCAGGATAGTTTAAGAAAGTTTTAAAATTTTAAAACTTTAACCACAGAGTGAATGTAATGTTTCCTGGCAGAAAAACTAAGTCCATTTACAAGTAAAATACGGAAAACAGGAATTTTATTTTACAAAATTACTTCTGGATACTATCTTATGATCATAAACAAGCTTCTGTCCAAGTTTGGTAGAAATCCAGGATAGTTTAAGAAAGTTATTAAAATTTCAAAAACTTTAACCACAGAGTGAATATTTGTGGACGCCGCCGACGACGATGCCGACGGAATGTAGGATCGCTATGTCTCGCTTTTTCGACTAAAGTCGAAGGCTCGACAAAATGGATGTCAGTCTAAATTACATTTTTGTGTCACTGATGAAGGTAATTTTTACCAGTAAGAGAACTTGTAGATTATATGGTTTCACTTGACAGCTTGGGTGTCAAACACACTATTAATTAATGTTTTTTTACCATAGGCTAACTGCCATTATGTCATTAAAGCTTTGTGTAAAAAAATTTTGGGTTACTTCCTTTGTTTTTTCATGTTTTAAGTTACCCTCCTTAAAATAATGTTAATTGATAAAAGAATATAAATGAAATACAAATTGAACAAAGAGTTGTATAAGGATGGTAATTTATAATGATTTTAAATGTCATAGGATAACTAAGAAATAATATTTTGAAAATTATTTGAGAGATCTATACTTCTTTTCAATGCTTACATTAAAATTTATAAGTTATTAACTACACCATGCAAGTCCCTCAAGGGTAGTCAAGGTGGTTAAAAAAGAAGATGTTAAAAACCACCTTCATCACCATTTGTTTATGTGATTGTTCATGACAAATCAACTACAGTTAGAATAATGAAATGATAATTTCGTAAATATAAACCGTTAAAGGAACTTTGAACTGAGGAACACACTAAGAAAGATCACAATGACCAGTAAAGAAAAAAATAGTAGCTAAGCGTTGACACATATTTCATATGGTAACAAAACCGAGAGAATACATTAATAGTAATTCTGTTATCTTAAAAAATGGAGAAATATGTAGCATTATCATCAAAATGAACACTGAAAACGTTGATAACGATGTCGATAAAAAATATCCAGTTATGAGGCCCAAACTCCAGCTGAAAATTTTCAAATCTCCAGTTGTGACTTGACAACTCTGTCACATGTATGTAATAACTGCAGGTTTGTCTATGACCAACTAATAAGTCTCTATTGTGTATGTCAGAAATTTTTACCCTCCCTTCAGATCCTTTAGCTACTTGTCATCAAAACCCATTTAGTAGTGTTGCTGAATGAACAGATTAAAACTACAGCAAAACAACCAGAAAGAGTTTCATATACCATCAGAACTAAGTTTTTCAACGTGATAATGTCCTAAAGCAACTTTTATCAAGATCATTACTAGCTGTGAGCGCTTTAATATAAAAATAAGGAGATGTGGTATGATTGCTACATGAACAGAGAGAACTACATGTATCCATCAGCATCCAGTTGACATGGATATATGCAACAATTTCCTTATAACCCTTTCTACCTTACAAAATGAGGAAAACCAATAATGTATGGTCAGCTATAAATGGTTCCTACATGACAAAATGAGCAAAACCAATAATGTATGGTCAGCTATAAATGGTTCCTACATGACAAAATGAGCAAAACCAATAATGTATGGTCAGCTATAAATGGTTCCTACATGACAAAATGAGCAAAACCAATAATGTATGGTCAGCTATACATGGTTCCTACATGACAAAATGAGCAAAACCAATAATGTATGGTCAGCTATACATGGTTCCTACATGACAAAATGAGCAAAACCAATAATTTATGGTCAGCTATACATGGTTCCTACATGACAAAATGAGCAAAACCAATAATGTATGGTCAGCTATAAATGGTTCCTACATGACAAAATGAGCAAAACCAATAATGTATGGTCAGCTATAAATGGTTCCTACATGACAAAACCAAAGGCCTGATTTCTGACAAAACAATGAATGAATAACAAATAAGACAGACAGCAACTAACAACAACCACTGAATTACAGGCTTCTGACTTGGGACAGAAACATAAAGAATGTGGCAGGGTTAAACATGTTTGTTCAACAATCAACCCTCCCCTAATCTGGTACAGTGGTGGAACAGCACTAAATGAGAACAAGCTGTAATAATCAGTTGGAAAGGCCCTTTAAGGGCTTGACTCATCAGATTGGCAAGAAGAACAAAAAATAGGGGTTTCCTTTATTTGGAACACAAATCATAACAAAAATCTTAAGGGTGAAGTTATACCTTTTTTGTGAGTTTAAAGTATGTCCTTAATTTGTATTCAAAATATTATCCCATTATTGGTTTTATAAGCATGCCATAGAGTAGCCAAAAAGTCTTCTACAGGGGGCCTGGGCTTCATCAGACCACTGAGTCTCCTTTCCTGACCTGAGCAATATTATTTAATTATTGAAGTCTGAAATGTATTTGGAAGAAGAAAAAGAGAAACTGAATATACCCAATCTTGTGTGAATAAACAGACATGCATTCCTCTAGCTTTATTAAGCTTTTTTACAAGCCATGTTCAAAACTGCTTCCCTAGCAACGTGCATCTAACAATCTTGTTTACTCTCCATAGATTAATTTTAACCATAAACATATTTAATGACATTGTTCAATTACTTACTGTTCTAATATAAATGTGTTTCTTCTTATCATGTTGTCATTTCATTGTAAATTTCATGTAATATTTACGAAATGAGGAGAGTTGCAGGTGTTTGTGTCTAACTCGACTTTCTGAAGTAGAATTAGGAGCGAGCATTTCCGGTTTAAGGACGTAGTTGTACAACGCTCAGAATGATGCTTTTAAGACACTGCGAGGTTTTATAATTTTTTAAGGGCCATTTGTGGAGGGATCATTGTTCAGTGTATTACAAATATCTTAGTAAAAGATAAAATTTATTTAAGTCTGTACAAACAGAGTACATGGAGTATGGTCCTACTTACGACCTGAATATATCAGCTGACACCAGGTCCTCTTTTATAATATATTCACCCCATTTATTGAATTTACAAGATTAGATCCAAAAGATGGCAACTTGCTGGATAACAAAATCAACTCCGTGATGAACACCAACATCTACACCAATGTATTTTCCATTTGTCATGTTTGCCACAGTTTGGCTAAATTTAAAAATTGACCCCAACTGGCCCAAGGGTAACTGGGGTCTCTGAGACTGGGGTATAGGCTATAGAAATCTGGTAACCTTGGTCTGCTTCTGATCAGCAATAAAACCCTTGCCAAAGTTGGACATCTCTTGAGCTGTGTGGGATTTATGCATTTGCAGCGTCCCTTCCTGTCAGAATAGGCCACTTCACAGTTATTGTAGCCATATTGAATAGGGGGCATATTTTTTGATAGAGGTGGAAATAGTATGAAAGTACGGGAAATCCTATTCATGTTTCCAAGCAACTGTTCTGTTTCAATGATGTTTTCCTGTATTTTAAAAACCATTTTTACCTCCAAGGCTCCATTATGAAAATCTGCCCCTATTCAACATGGCTGCAATAACCGTGAAAGGGCCTATTGAGATGTTAAATCCGATGCCTCGTGTAAAGAGATCAAGTGTTACACTCTTTACACGGTATAGAATCCTTGCAAATAATTCTTTTGGGGGGTCCATAGATGCCCTGTTGTACGGCAAATACATCCCCTATCCAAAATACCTTTTTTTTCAGTGGCAGTCCAAATTCATCATCTATCATCCCAGGCGTCCAACCATGCAACATCTACTTTTTGTTATAATCGTTAATAGTTTCTCATCCTAAATATGTATGAAATAATTGCCACTGGACATCAAGCAAGCAACAATAAATTAACCTGTACTCTAATGTGACGAAGCTTAGGCTTTTAATAAATGTTCATGACATTTGAATCATAATGTTTTCATGGTTAAATCAGGATAGATATATGTTATCTTTAACATGATGTGTACATTTTCATAAATATTTGTTCCAAAATTAGAAATTGTATGTGCCTCCTTTTAACGAAAAGCTGTAAAGTAGGTTTTTGAATTACCAAACATATTGATATCTGAGAAGTTGTATAACATGTATTTATAAGAAATCCACCAATAAGATTGTTTTTACTTTCTCATTTATAAGTAGAAAATCTTGTATACAAATTGGATCAAGTTTAGGGGTATGAAATTGCTACCTCTTTTAGTGTTTAAAGGAGCTTTTGAAGAAGGCAGGGTAATTTTTTTTCTAAGAGGGCACACTTAGCTTGATTGGCTACACTTTAAGGGCACCCTTTGTGCGGAGAATTTCACTTTTAGGGCACTCTTTACATAGATATAAAGGCACTGTAATAGATAGGGATTTAATTGAATATACCATAGTTTCATATTTATTGGTAAGAAATAAAGATATGTATATTAGGTTGTTAACTTAATTCCTTTTTGTAATAAAAATTATCACTTCTAGACTCTGCTTATAGAATCTTCATCATGTTCATTGTGCAACTGACGCATTTCAATCAATAATTCCAGATATAAATTTTAATACTGGATCACTGAGACTTATTGTCTAATGATGTGTTGTGAAATAAGACTTTGCATGACCAAGAGCATATGCAATGCATTGCTTTTTAATTAGATGCACAAAAGAAGTATTTTTTTTTAGTTATTTTTTTTTATTGAAACGTTGTTGATTTTTTGTACTATTCAAAACTATATCAGCTATATTCTTAACTTTTATTTTATTAAGATAACAAAAGTATGAAAGCAGTCATAAATTCACACCGTTTCCGACGTCTCGACCAACCGAATAGTATAAATAGAAAATATAAACAAACAGTGGTTAATTATTATGTTCATCCCATTCATCGTAAAATTATAACTCAAACGATTGCCCGGTTCCCTTTTAAATTGTATACATTTTAAATTCGTAGAGGCACAAATCGATATTGTCCCTATTAGATCCAATCATTAATTGTATTTGTACTCTGTCGCTTCAAAACTGTTCAAACATTACGAAATTCGATAAAATGTCGGCCACTAAATTTTGATTTTCTTTCTAAGGGAAATAAATCGAAATGGTCTTGCTAAAAGATGAAATGCAGATATTAAATTACGGCGGGGCATTCTAAAATACGACGGAAAAGGGGCATGGCGCCAAATTTTTTTCCTAAAAAGGGCAGGGCGCAATACCACGCCAAAACATCCTGCAGGAAACACTACTCTTAGCATATATATGTTAAATATGAGTGAATTGTTTCATGTTGGTCTGACCCAGTTTTTCATATTCAAAATCAATCCAGCCCATGTTTAAATTGACATTGATTGACCTGGCCCCTGTTAGAAATAAATAACATATTTGTTTACAATTGATTATAAGTACAAGCAATGAATAGTGAAATATTTTTGACCCATATGAAAAAATGTCAATAAATTTTATGAATCATAGCAATGTTGGATGATCTACAATTTTGCTTTAGACATATTTCGGTATATTATTTTCATTACATTTGTAGATAAGATACTGATTTGAATAAAAAAAAATTCTGAATCTAATAAAATTTTCCTGAATAAAAGCAATACCGGTAACCTTTAATCAGTTGTGCTACATATATAGGTTTAAGGGATGTTTAAGCAGTATACTGAAGTTATCAAGACTATTGTGTAGGCATAATTATAAAACAAGCATATAACAGTATTACTGTACAATCAAAATTAATCTGTAATTTTCTATATGATTTTGATCTTTATTAGTTTGTTTATCTAGTGTATTTCTGTTCCAATGGTCACAATGGTATAAATTAAGTCTATACAAGCTGAACCTAAACCTCATGCATACCTTGCACATTTTTAGAAAAAGTAAAAAAAAAACTGCTGGAATTGAGAAATCTTGTTTGATTTGCTCATATATATTGCATTATTTATTTACTATTTTATTATGGAGCTGGATCAATGTGGGACTGTGTTTCCCACCTTATCTCTTACCAATTTAAAAGTTTCATGCCAAGTTTAGAGATGTGGAATGATTGTCGTTGACAATGCTGGCATTAAGACAAATATCTACTTTAGAAAAAGAATACTCACTGCATCACATCAGATGCATCAGATTTTCCTTCTTGGTAGTATGTAAAAATTAAGCTGTGAAAAGCTACAAATTTTTAAATCAATTATTTATCTTTTTGCAATTGTTTGTGTTAATTAGATATTTCAAGTTATTCATTATATTTGCAGAGATTGTTCAAGCATGGGCACTGCATCAAAAGGCTGCTACATAAATCACCATGTCGCCCATATACTATAGTGGTGCCTTCAGTAATAGGGGGAAAATCAACTGATAGAGAAAGGGTTATGGATATATTTTCACGGTTACTATTAGAGAGAATCATATGTATAAATGGACAGGTACTGTATATGTCATATATGATATTAGAACTTTCATCATCAGGGAAATGACATTTCTTTAGTCCCTGTTTAATTCTACTCTAGATATTTATTTAATTTTATTAGCATATACATGATATATATAAAAACTTTAGATGTTTGCTTAAATTAATCAAAGAAAAGCAATTAATTTTTATTTAAGATATTTTTATTTCTGTAGTAATAGAACTTTAAAAACTTTTTTAGAAAAGAGGGGGTGGGGACAGCTTTTAAATAGGTCTATATTAAGGCAAATCTTAATGACAGTAATTTTTTACCATATTTATTTTTGCTAAGATGAAAAAAAAAAAAAGATGTTTTTTTTAAAGTTTCAAATCTTTCAGTATTTTTAACACTAAACATAAACCAAAGCTACAAAGATGCTACATTATTAATAGTAAATCATATACGTGTAGTTTTATTTTTTACAGATTGATGATCAGATGTCCAGTATTGTTATAGCTCAGTTGCTTTATCTCCAATCAGAAAGCTGGCGAGATCCTATAAATCTTTATATAAATAGTCCAGGTTAGTTTCACTTGCTTGAATTCTTTATATAATACATTAGTAATGTTATATGTAATCTCTACTTCGAAATTGTTATTCAAGAAATAAACGTATTAAACATTTTTTTTTAGCTTATTTGGCCATGTGCTTCATGTGAGCTATTGCCATAATTTGACGTCCTATTGTAAACTAATAAAATATCATCTCCTGAAACCAGTGAGTTAAGCTAAACTTTGGCTAAATTATGATCTTAAGGGTATTTAGTATAAAGTTTGTGCTTTTTGTTCCCATAAAAATCAGACATGAGCACCATGTCTACAAATAGAACATAAGTGTAAATTGCATTAATAGTCTAATATCTTGAAAACCATGATAGATAGAAAAAAAATTTGATTGCAGAAAAGGTTGAAATAAATATAAAATTGCGAAAAAAAAATTTCGGGTGGTCGATTCAGGCTCCTAAGCCTCTTGATTTTTGTCTTGCCTTTAATTTATATCCTTACATCACATCTTAGGTATTACATTTTATGTATAATCTTATGTCTTTTTTACCCTTTTTTAATGTATTGTAAACTAATGTTGCTTGTGTGTTTTTCTCTACCAAGATATTAATGTGAATAATTTTGGAATCATATTGAACAGTAACTTTTTAAGGGGTTTGTGTGTTGTATTGTGCATTAAATATTTGTAATTACTAAGTCACTCTGAATATCTCCCTAGGTGGTGTTGTGACAGCAGGATTGGCGATATACGACACAATGCAATACATTGATACACCTATTTCAACATGGTGCATAGGACAGGCCTGTAGTGCAGCATCATTATTACTGACAGCTGGTACAGATGGAATGAGGCGTGCATTACCTAACTCTAGAATTATGATTCATCAGCCTAGTGGAACTGCTGGTGTAGGTTTAATAGTACATGTTTAATTGATGCATGTACAAGGTCACATTGAAATCAGGATCCTTATAAAATAGTCCCCACATATTTATTATTTTTTTAAAAACTTAAATATACAGTTGTGTTCGATATTAAAAAAAGACATTTTGACTGTTTGAGGATTATCATGAATAATTGTGTGGCAAAATGTCAATGAGAAAGTAACCCAATGACAAAAATACATATAAAAACATGTGAAGTGGTAGGAACCATGTGAAGATCGTCCATTTAGATACCAAGCCTTTAGAACAATGTCATGTATCATATAAAAGTAAAACGAACTCAATTTACATTGTAAACAAACTTTATTTTTCTATATTTATCTTATCTATTTATAACTCTTTATTGCTACTTTCACTTTTCATTGTTTCTCTCACCTTGACAACGTTAAATTCAATGTACCACTTTGAGTACTTCAGTAATTAATTTCTGTATGAAAATTGTCCTGATGACGCCTGCCTTGCAGGCGAAACATGTAGACCATAGCAAATAAAATTGTAGACCATTTGAAGTGTTGTTGTCAATTTTGAGTATCAAAAACATAATTGTTTGTCAATTGAGATGTTGATTAGGTGAGATGAGATAAAGTTCTGTGTAAAATTTATTTGAATCAAGATTTGAATGGATTTTATAATGCAGAAAGTTTAAGTATGCATGTATTTGAAAGGATATTTTGAATCAAATTGTTTTAAAATAAAGGAAGTTTTGTAAATGTTTGATTTTGAAATCTAAGTTCTTTTGAATGTTTCATATTATGGTATTCTATTATATTTTCTCAGGGTTCAGTAACAGATATTCAGATTAAAGCAGAAGAGATGCTGAAAATGAAGAGACAAGTTAATGACTTGTATGTTAGACATACCAAGAAACCACTCAGTGAAATAGGTAGGAATTTGTATCCATAAATATAGATGCAGGTAGTAGGAATCATAGTTATATGCAATTTTTATTTTTGTTAGATTTGACGTTCTTTAAGATTTTAATAGCAGACAAATTATGAATTTGAACATTATCCTTGTTACACTTAAATGTACACAATACTTAAAAAAAATTATACCAATGCCTTGTGAATGAACTTCCTGCATTCTTTTTGCAAAATACATTTAGTGTGTAGTCTATTGTAGAATGAAAATACAATTGCATAAAGAATATAATACATCTACCATTCATTAGTGCCCTGCTGACTTGTTCACAAGGCCATATCACTGTGTCTGTTTTCATCTGTTCACACTTTTATGTTGTACTATAAGTCAAGATTGCCTCAACAGATTTCCATAATTTTATGCAAAAAGTTCAAACCTATGAAGGAAGGTTCTTTTCCATTTTTGTGAAAATTGGACAAAGTTATGGTAAAGGTTTCATTACTTGACAGTGTGTCCTTTGAAGTGAGGAAGGCTAGCACTATTTGCAGATATTTCAAAATCTGACCCATTTGCAATTTCTTTGATCACTTGATTGTAAGTTTTCCTTTTCACTATTTGCGGTTCTTTCAAAATTTTAGACAATTACAATTTATTTTTATTAAAACAAACTGTTCATCTGGTCAGAAATTTTACCAAACTGCTGTAGAAGAACCACAGACAAGTCATGGATCTTAGAAGTGCACTGTGAAAAATAAAGCATGAACATGTAATGCTTTGTTTGCATCAGTATTTGTTTCTTTTCTATACCCAAAAATGTGCAAGCCGGGCTCTTACTGAAATTTCCTCCTTGCATGAGTATATTAAGTCAGTGGATTCTATTAAATCTATGAAACCAACACATACATTTTTATCAAATTATGGAAATTACTATATTGAATAGTAAATGTGTATTGTATTATTTGTGTGTGATTGTATTGTTGGTATTTTCTTTGCAGAAAATGTTATAGAAAGAGACAAGTATATGAGCCCAATAGAAGCTAAAGAATTTGGATTAATAGATGAAGTTGTAGAAAAGCCTCCAGAAAAATCATCACATTCATGATATGAACCTACAATATTTAAAATGAAGAGACACATAAAGAAAGTCCTTTAGTAATGTATATGCAATGGCATAAATATATGATGGAGGTGTGCATACAAATAGTAAATTTCAAATGGTGTGTTGTGCAGAAAATGAACCCATTTCACAGGAAACTTTAAAAAATGCATTTAAAAGTTGAACTATATATCTATATATGTTATTTTTGAATTTATTGTTGATACAAATTGTTAAAATATCTTAAATTAAAGGTTTTATTTCAAACATTATATAATTGTAATTTATAATTTGTCATTGGATACCTTATTGTATTGTGGATCAGCTGCAAAAGGTACATTGTAGTTGTATATCCATTTCATTCTGAGAAACTTAAATTGTATATTTTAATGAGTTGGTAAAATCTCATGAAAACCATATCTTCACTCATTCCGATTTACTTATATGTCATATGAAGAGGGTTAATATTAGGGGAATCATTTAAGTCGAATATTATTGACCACAATAGGATTTTTACTCCACTACCGACAGAGTCAAAGGGGAATTTAGGTTTGCACTTCGTCCATCTGTCTGTCCATCCGTCAGTCCGGGAAACCAGTTTTCCACCCCTGTTTTCTTCATGCTTGAAGATATTAATTTGATAATTAGTATATAGTTTTATCATCAAGTTCGAATTTTGTTCCGGTCTGATGATTTTGTGCAGAGTTATGGTCCTTAGACTTCGAAAATTCATTTAAATAATCAGTTTTCCACACTTTTTTTCATCATGCTTGAAGATATTGACTTGATATTTGTTATATAGTTTACACCATGACGTGATAGATCAAATTAGCGTTTTGTTCCAGTACAATGAATTTTTAACCGGTAGGGGACTATGTATTGCCATGCAATACTCTCAGAATGCTTGTTTCATTTTGTTAATGTTGTAAGGGATTTATGCAGATCTTGAGTTGAGCCCTTTTCAATTTATTTACGGTTTGGTCTAATGTTGTACTGTAACACCAGTCACAGTTTGAGTGCTCACAAAAATGTTTATCTCTGCCATTCTATATGTGCCTATCCCAATCCAGAATCCTGTAGTCCAGAATTTGTTATTGGTTACTGTCTGCAAAAAATGTTTTTGGTTAAATGTTATTTACTGTTTTCCGTTTTGAATTGTTTCATTTTTGGTATTCAAAAGACTGTTGAAGCATACCAAACAGCAAGTCTTTTGCTCACAATTGAAGGCTGTACAGTGATGTGTAGTTTTTACTTCCTCATTGTCCTATGCTTTTAAAAAACAACAAACACAAACTTATGGCAATAGCTGACATTGACCATTGACTAAGATAAGCAGAAAGGATTAAGAATATGCATTTTCATACATTAACAAGAGTGCACACACTGAAATGTCCAAGATAAAGCTTTAACTAAAGGTATCACATTAACTTTATATTATCAATGATCCATAAAAATAAAGTCAAGGTCAGGTGAAGCATGCAAGATGAATATGTACACCAATTATACTTGACCTTTTGCTTAAAGTATCTGAAAAAACAGACCAAACCACAAAATCTAACATTGACCAATAAACCATGAAAATGAAGTCAAGGTCAGAAGAACCCAGCAAAATGGATATGTTCGACTTGAAATCATTTTGTACACCAAAAATAGTTGATCTATTGCTTAGGTGAAAAAAATCGTGATAAAATATACAGCTTTTTTAAGCAGTCACTGAAACCATGAAAACGAGGTCAAGGACAATGGAACATAACGCCAGACAGAAACTTCAGAAAATAAGGCATCAAGGTCTTCTGAAATAGAAAGTGTATCAGATAGTTTACACCCTTGCATCAATAAGCATCCCTTTGTGTAATGCTACCACATTCTAAGCAGACGGGGATGAAAATAAATTTTTGAAGATCCTAATTGTCCAACTCTACAGTTGGGAAAATGATCAACAATATACATTTTTATACCATCGCAAATTTTTTGCGTTTGTAATATGTTATGGCGATGTCTGTGTCGGCATCTGAAAACATTTTGGTTCCCAGACAAAAACTTGAGTATAAGAGTATGGATCTCTATGAAATTTAAAGCCAAACCACAATAGGAAGGTTGGGATTGATTTTGGGGGGTATTGTCATATCCATTTTGTAATTAGGGGCCAAAAACAAGCATTTTTACTGGTTCATAGACAATTAATTGGTTCGTAGACAATAACTTGAGTATAAGTCTATGAATCTGTATGAAATTTTAGCACAAGGTTCCATACCACAAAAGGAGAGTTGGGATTGATTTTGGGGTTATTGTCGTTGCTGTTTTGTAATTAGGGGCTGAAAACAATTATTTTTCTGGTTCACAGACAATAACTTGAGTATTGGTGTATAGATCTCTATCAAATTTTAGCACAAGGTTCCATACCACAATAGGAAGCTTGGGATTGATTTTGGGGGTTATTGTCGTAGCTGTTTAGTAATTAGGGGCCAAAAAGGGGCCAACAAAAACAATTACTTTTCTGGTTCACAGACAATAACTTGAGTATAAGTGTATGGATCTCTATCAAATTTTAGCACAAGGTTCCTTACCAAAATAGGAAGATTGGGATTTATTTTGGGGGTTATTGTTGTAGCTGTTTAGTAATTAGGGGCCAAAAAAGTAAAAAAAAAAAAAGCATTTTTCATGTTTCAGGACATCAATTTGTGTATAAGAATATGGATCTCTATGAAATTTTACCACAAGGTTCCATACTTCAAAAGGAAAGTTGGGATTGATTTTTGGGGTCATGGCCCAAAAACTAGGATTTTCTGGTTTCTGGACAATAACTTGAGTATAAGTCTATGTATTGCTATTTAATTGTGCCACAAGGTGTTATACCATGAAATAAAGTTTGGGATTAATTTTACGGGTTATGACCCTAATGGTTTAGTTAAAAGGGTCCAAAAACAATACTTCAATAATATTTTGTATAAATTGTCTATTTTTTTAGCAATTTCAATTGGGTATAATTCAAAGTCTTTAATTCTTTGGGTTCTGTAATATGCTGAATCTAATTGGGTATTTAAAATTAGGATTTTGGGCCCTATTTTTGAATTGATCCATATTAAGGTCCAAAGGGTCCAAAATAAAACTTTGTTTGATTTCTTTAAAAATTAAATTATTGGTGTTCTTTGATATGCTGAATCTAATTGTGTCTTTAGATTTTTTTAATTTTGGTGCCTGTCTTCAAATTGGTCCACATTAAAGTCCAAAGGGTTCAAAATTAAACTTTGTTTGATTTAAAAAAAAATTGAATTGTTGGGTTTCTTTGATATGCTGAATCTAAGCATGTATTTAGATTTTTGATATTTGGCACAGTATTCAAGTTGGTCCAAATTGGGGTCCAAAATCAAACTTTATTTGATTTCATCAAAAATTTAATTATTGGTGTTCTTTGATATGCCCAATCCAACAGTGTTTTGTGTTTTTAATTTTGGGCTTGGTTTTCAAAGTTAATCCTAATTGGGGTCCAAAATTAAACTTTGTTTGATTTCATCAAAAATTAAATTTTTGGTGTTCTTTGATGTGCGCAATCTAACAGTGTTTTACATTTTTGATTTTGGGCCCATTTTTCAAACTGGTCCACATTAAGGTCCAAAGTATCCAAAATTCAACTCAAGTTTGATTTTAACAAAAATTGAATTCTTGGGATTCTTTGATATGCTGAATCTAAGCGTATAATTAGATTTTTGATTTTGGGCACAGTTTTCAAGTTGGTTCAAATTAGGGTCCAAAATTAAACTTGGTTTGATTTTAACAAAAATTGAATATATGGGGTTATTTGATATGCTGAATTTAAGTGTGTATTTATTTTTGGATTTTGGGCCCTGTTATCAAATTGGTCAACATTGAGGCCCAAAGGGTCCAAAATTAAACTTTGTTGGATTTCTTCAAAAATTGAATTCTTGGGGTTCTTTGATATGCTGATTCCAACCATGTATTTAGAATTTGGATATTTGACCATAATTGGTAAATGTCCAATTTTAAATTACTTGAATGCTTAGAACACATTCATTCTGTGTCAGAAACTATGCTATATTAAGTATTTAATCAGAATCCAAATTAAGAGCTGTATTGCACAATTAATAGAAATTTTAAGTTAAGTCATAGTTAAAAATAGATATAGCATCATATTCTAATTTTAGAAATTATGTATAAATATTGTTTGAAATTTACTGTTCATTATTAGATATTTTGAAAAGAGGTAAGTTCTTTAGATTTTTAAAGACACTATTAATGATGAATGATATTTTGGAAATTGTTTTTAATTTTTATATAAATTTTTGAAGAACTTCGTGGTAGGTTTGTTTGTTACCCTGTATAAATTAATTTTCAGACCGTAATATATATATATATATATATATATATATATATATAATTTTTTATAAAGCAAAACCCTTTAAAACCTTAGCTAATATTGTCCATTAACAAATAAATAAATTAGATTCTTGGTGTACTAAGATATTGTGGTCCATTAATAAATAAATAAATAAAATTCTTGGTGTACTTGGATATGCTGAATCTAACCATGTATTTAGATTTTGGATATTGGACCATAATAGGTAAAATACAATTTGAAATTTTTCAATTCTTTGACCACACTCATTCTGTGACAGAAACCTATGATGTGTCAAATATTTAATCACAATCCAAATTCAGAGCTGTATCAAGCTTGAATGTAGTCTCCATACTTGCCCCATCTGTTCAGGGTTCGACCTCTGCGGTCGTATCCAGCTGTGCCCAGTGGAGCATTTTATTATCACATTATAAATGTTTTTTTTTTTAAGATCCTGATCTCTATGAAAAGATTTACATTATGTATAAGCATTGTATCAAATATTTAACAAGTGCAACCAATATAAATATTTTTAATTTACTATGTCAACAACAAACAATAAACTCTTAAGAATCTAACTGTTATTAATGTAGATATATACATGATATAGGAATGCACAATAATATATGTATAAATTGTTATTTAAAGATAAGCTTGGTTTGTCCTCCTCTAATTCCAGGCTGTTTGACATATGCTAGTTTCCTCTTTTTATTTGGAGATGATCCATTATTTGTTAGAATTAATCTGTTGGTCATAACTAAAAAATAAAATACAGATTTACAAGAATGCATTAAAAATCATGGTATTACTGAAAAAATATTACAAAAAAGAAATGTACTGCACAGTAGCAAAAAGTTTAATATCAAATAGTCTTATATTTTTTTTTCAAAGTGGAAAATTTGAATATTTACAAAATTTTCCTCAACGAGTTATCAAGTAACCTTGATGCACATTTTTAACAGCTGGTTAAATAATTAGTCTCAATGATATTTATCCCAAATTTTCATATAAGAAAGAGGGTGTTTCTCAATGCATTAACATTTATGCCACATCTTTATATAAGAAAGGAGGGGGTTTACTTTCAACATACCTTTTCTTTGATTACCATTAAAATTACTGTAATTTTCCTTGTCATCATTTGATACCTGAAAAAAGTAAAGATGTAAAATATTGGACCTTCATGTCCATACCTCTTAAAGAATTTCAGGTTACATAAATTCCTATAGTTAAGAAATTGAAGTTTTGGCAAATCACTCTTTATATACTTATAATGATCAACTTTTTGTAACAAACCTTCCATGATTTTTTTACCAATGAGATTCCATACATAAATTTTTTTTTATCATTTCTATTGTCTGAAAAACAGGTGTTACATGTAACACCCTAAGTTTGCTATCATCATCACTTTGTTAGGTGCATATTAATTGTTTAAGTGCTAAAGGTTAGATATCAACAATCAAAGTCAACAACACAATAGGAAATCTAGTGTCAAAATATTACCTCCCCTGTAAAAACTGAAAACTTGATCTTTTCAATGTTTATTCTGTTTTAGCAAGGATGCTATTAATTATAAATTCACAAACAAACATTCTGGTAAATTGTAACTATAAAGATTAACTGAAATAAAAACAAAATTTTCATATGATATTATCATTTCCAGGAAGAAGCAAGAAGAGGCACTTACCATCCCTTATACTTTTAATACCCAGCTATTCAAATACCAACTGATACCAAGCTAAATTCCAACTAAATACCAGCTAAAACCCAGCTTTACGTAAGATAATACCAAGCTGAATAGTTTTTCCATTGTTTTTTGTATGCCAAGTATGGCTCCACGAAAGACAGGCAGCAGATGAGGAACATGAGAAAAATTAACAGAACTAGAGGCTCTAAAGAGCCTGTGTTGCTCACATTGGTTTATGTGCATATCAAACAAAGGACACTCTCCAACATTGTAGACGACAATAGACTTCATGACAAAAATCTCTATTTTGTTGATCTTGTATTACTGATCTTTTAGTCTGTTTAGTTTCTCTCTATCTTTAGTTTTTGCTCAAAACACAAAAGAGGGTAAAAAAATCCTCATTTAAGGGCAATCACTCCTATGAAGAGTGACAGTGTATTAACTATATCGGCAAAATTTGATCCATTTTTAATAGATCTGCCTTGCTGATTAATTTTTGATTTAAAGTGTCTATGTATCTATTATAAATTTATTCATATAAGGCACAACGGAAAAATGTTTCACTCTAAATATCAGTTTTCATGATAATAGGCAATAATGGAAAAAAAAATGGTAAAATTTGTCATTTATGGACAATAACTCCTATAAGAATTTGTCTAACAGTTTTGACATATATGGACAATTGGTAGAGCTCATTATTCTGAACATTTTGCTCCTTTCGGATTTTCTCTATTTATAACGATTAAAAATAATAGACAAAACTTGCATTTTACCCTTATGTTCTATTTTTAGCCATGTCCGCCATGTTGGTTTGATACCTGGGGTCATCGGACACATTTTTAGACTATATACCATAATGATGATTGTGGCCAAGTTTGGTTAAATTTGTCTCAGTAGTTTCAGAGGAGAAGATTTTGTAAAGATTACAAAATTTACAAAAATTGTTAAAATTGACTATAAAGGGCAATAACTCCTTAAGGGTCAATTGACCATTTTGGTCATGCTGACTTATTTGTAGATCTTACTTTGCTGAACATTTAGCTGTTTACAGTTTATCTCTATCTATAATAATATTCAAGATAATAACCAAAACTGCAAAATTTCCTTAAAATTACCAATTCAGGAGCAGCAACCCAACTATGGGTTGTCTGATTTGTCTGAAAGTTTCAGGGCAGATAGATCTCAACCTGATGAACAATTTATAGTTGTCAGATTTGCTCTAAATGCTTTAGTTTCAGAGATATAAGCCAAAATCTGCATTTTACCCCTATGTTCTATTTTTAGCCATGTCGGCCATGTTGGTTGGTAGGCGGGGTCATCGGACATATTTTTTAAACAAGATACCCTAATGATGTGATTGTGGCCAAGTTTGGTTAAATTTGTCTCAGTAGTTGTAGAGGAGAAGATTTTTGTTAAAGATGACTAAAATTTACAAAAATTGACTATAAAGGGCAATAACTCCTTACGGGTAAATTGACCATTTTGGTCATGTTTGACTTATTTGTAGATCTTATTTTGCTGTACATTATTGCTGTTTACAGTTTATCTCTATCTATAATAATATTCAAGATAATAACCAAAACTGCAAAATTTCCTTAAAATTACTAATTCAGGGCAGCAACCCAACAACGGGTTGTCTCATTCGTCTGAAAATTTCAGGGCAGATAGATCTAGACCTGATGAACATTTTAACCCCAGTCTGATTAACTCTAGATGCTTTGGTTTCAGAGATATAAGCCAAAAACTGCATTTTACCCCTATGTTCTATTTTTAGCCATGGCGGCCATGTTGGTTGGTAGGTGGGGTCGTCGGACACATTTTAAAACTAGATACCCCAATGATGATTGTGGCCAAGTTT
This sequence comes from Mytilus coruscus, assembly GCA_017311375.1. Lineage (NCBI taxonomy): Eukaryota > Metazoa > Mollusca > Bivalvia > Mytilida > Mytilidae > Mytilus > Mytilus coruscus. The sequence continues at coordinate 118,076,953 of CM029595.1, forward strand.
GGTTAAATTTGGCCCAGTAGTTTCAGAGGAGAAGATTTTTGTAAAGTTAACGGATGACGACGTATGCCAGGTGATGAGAAAGCTCACTTGGCCCATAGGGCCAGGTGAGCTAAAACAGACAGCAGATTATTACCATGAGAAAATTTAAAATAAGAAAGATGGACAGCAGATGCCAACTAATTATGCTCACAAACCAACAATTTTCTTAAATCTACAAATATTGGCAGTCATGAATATCTATATCTTCAAAGTAATTATTACTAGTTAATGAGTAAATTCATAATGTACAGAAAAATCAGTACCTGCGTCCTATCTTTATCATCTAGATAATCAAGATCCATTGGAGGTGAGTCATAGTCTTCCCACACTCTTTGTTTATTTGGTGCCCTATGCATATTATCTCTTGTCATTCTAACTAAAGGAGATTGATGTATTTGATTGGTCTGTTCACAATACTCATCATCACGATAAAAATCCTGTGGAGTCTGTGCGAAGTTTTTCATGTTTGTCCATTGATTAGCTTCTTCAACAGGTCTATCAGAATTATCAAACTTTTGTGGAGTCTGTCTGTTGCTTTTCATGATTGTCCATTGATTATCCACTTCAACAGGTCTATCAGAATTATCAAACCTTGAGTTTTCCATTTCTCTGGAGCATCTTTGCATCTGTCTTGTTCTATTGTTACCATTATTCCTCATAGTATCGATAGGTCTGAATATCTCAAGACTGTTATAGAGAGCTGCTGTAGAGCCATCAACAAAATCTTGACCTATTCCTCTTTGCAACCTTTCTTCTGATTTACGTCTCTTCTGGTTATTTGGTCTTACTAGAGAAAAATTCTGATTATTAAATGGTTTAATTTGTCTGTCACTGCTTTCATGTTCTCTGTCTTGATTAAATTGTGTAGATACTGGAATCTTCTTTTCAGATTGTTGGATTCTTCTTTCTTCTTCTACATTAAAAAATTATAAAGTATATTAACATGAAACAATGAAATATAAAAATAAACAAAATTATAATCAACATCTTAGTTTTAGGTCTTACGTTATAATTCAAAAGAAAATTTCACCGAAGTGTTGTTCACAATATTTAAGCATGTTGGAAAGTTTTCTTACATGGAGACCCGTTGTCATTCTCAAGTTTATTAATTAAGTTGAACATCAGAACCTGACACTGGATTTTCTGACCTATATTCATTTCATGTGTTTTTTTCCCATTGTTGTGCACAACACACTGTAAAACACAAACAATGACACTAGTTTTGAATGACCTAGTTCAATAGAATTTTTATTTTCAAATGCTTTGTCCAAGAAGTACACAAGAAAGCTTGTTTGTTATAATAACAAAAACAAAATCAAATAGTGTTAATAAATGTACCCATACAGTTGAAATCTTATAAAATAACTCACCAAATGAGGGATTAGTGTTTGTTTCCCTTCTTAGAGGCTGTGCTAAACCAATACTGATTCTCTGTGAAAAGGTCTTGTTGGACACACACCAAATCTTGGAGATTGGTATGCTTGTTTTAGAATTTTTCTTGTAGTTTCTGTCAGATCAACAGTAAAATTTCTAGTTCCTGAATTTTTTTCAGAAATGACATCTTGATAATTTTCTGTCATTGAAATTTGTTCTTCTGAATCTGCATGTCTACCCTCTCTATGTCTCTCATTCTGGCTTTTTGCAGAATCAACAATATCAGTCTGTTCACTTTGAGAATACATATTTGGATTTTTCTCATCAACACTAGCTTTGTTGATGTGTTTTAGAACACATCTCTGACTTGGTGTTACAGGCTGTATTGATGGACAGACAATATGTCTACCATACTCATCATTTTGTGTTTGCTTTACATTGTTTCTCCCTATAACATCTCGTCTTCTATACTGAAGTTCTGTATTGTCTCGTACATTTATTCTTTCAGCATTTGAACTTGCATATGTGAAGTCTATATTGTCATTTAAAGGCTCAGCAACAAAAAGTGGAGGTTGGCTTCTGTCAATTGTCAAAATATTATTATCGAGACATTCAGATTTCTCTATTTCCAATCTTTTGAGCCAATGTTCATTTCCTTCAATTTCAGCCTTCTGATATTCATTTAATTTTACAGATGACTGTGATAAAGAGTCTTCTGTACCCTGTGTATCCTGATTTTCACTTAAAAATCTAAATCGATTGTTTTCAAATCCATTTGGATACATTTCATATGTACCAGGTCTTGGCTCCTGAGAATCTTTCAAATGTATACTATTTTTAGTCTGTAGAACTGGTCCTAGTTGTAAATGAGACAAATTATGGTTCCCTGTTCTACCAAGACCTTTTGTTCCAGAATCCTCACTTGCATCCACTGACATATTTGATCTTGACTTGCCAATATTTTTTGGGTCCGAGTATTTCATTCCACTTATAACTGGTGGTTTCAACCTATTTTCTGGATATCCAAAATACTTGCTATTTGAGGACACAGGTTCTAAATTATTGCATTCTGTATCATAAATAGACTGTTCATCTGAATCCTCCACAATAGTAATCATGTTGTTTTGATCATGCTCCTCAGATAAACTGTTTAGTGTTTGATTCTGAGTAGACTGTAATGTCTTACTTTGCACTTTTAAATTCAATCCTTGGTTACTATGTATTATGGAAAATAACATCTGAAAAAGAAAAATATAATTATTTAGTTTATTATTTCGGAATAATGAATATGTGCCTCAAAAGATAGTTCTTCTCTTATAATCTATGCTAGTCTATACCATTAAACAAGTGTGCATGCATCTTAACTTAAACTATGAACTCACTTCTATTATCCTCTGTGTAAACATAGGTAAAGTTTTCATCAGATTGTCTTTTGAACATGACATTAATTCTTTTAAAGTCATTTTCTTCAGAATAACCTGGCAACTGTAATAAAGCAAAATAAAATGAGACAGGTCATCTTTTTGTTTCAAAATGAAATATATACATCAATATTATAAAAATTTCCATTTCATTTCAAATTGACTGTTAATTTATTAATTTTTAGATTTGATCAACAGCAATACCCTAAAAATTATGTCACAAAATAATTCCATAAAAGTAGACATTTAGGTACAGCTTTCCCTCATATTGCTAATTTAGGATTCTTAAATATCATTATAGTCTAAATTTCACACAAATAAGTTTTTCAATAATGTTAAATCTTTCATTTTTATTTAACCAATAAATAATCACAAGAAAGATCATAACTAGACATTAACCTAAGGAGCATAATACTTTTCTTCAAAAATAATGTGAAAAAGTCAATCTATTTTGTACAACTGATTGCAGTTATTTTATTAGATAGGTAAGTTACAGAAAATGTTAAAGCGTTTGAGTCTGTTTTAACCGAAGGAAGCTTACCTAATTGAATTAAGACAAGGTATAGACAACAGAAACTTTTCTTCCTGAAACAGTAAGAGAATATAATTCAGTTACAATATATTTCTACATGATTTAAATGTATAGAACCAAAAGAAACACTATTTCATCTATCATTTGTTATCCTCAAAATTCATTATTGTTCAGCAAATCAAGGGTGATATCTGTAGCAAGGTAAATGTCATCTCAGCATAACCAATTTAACTTGAATTAAGTAGTAAAATTAATTGGTTTACAAATATAATGTACCTTATTTGTAGAACATTTTGTCGCATAAACTTATTTTCACAAATATGGTATTGTCAATGAATTCACTATATTTAAACAAATATCTTTAAATTTTCTTAAGTCTTTATTGGCTTTACAATTATAAAACAAATGCAGTTAGTTATAAATCAGGTGATGTTTTTTCTATGGATTTCACATGCTAGTAAACTGCATTTGTACCAAAATATACCTTACATGAAATAAATACATCACTTAACAAAGTACATATACATTAGATAAAATTATTTTAATTTAGAAGTAAATATTGGTATGTATCAATTAGGCATCATCATAAAACGAAAATGAAACAAGTTCTGTATGACACTGGTTCAAACTACACATATTTAGCTTAAAACAGACATTACGTTTGTAACATTTTCAAGCAACCAACTGCCATCTGACCCTTCTTCATTGTTCCATACTTCTGAATATTTTCTCTCCATGTCACAAATTTTTCTGATATTTGAGCATATTTCTTCTGCACTACAACAGGTTATAACCTATAATGGTAAATGGGGTTTACTTCTGTACATTCAGATATTTTAAAAGGTGTACTGTGGATTGAGGAAATATTGTATTTCTAAGGATATTTAACTTTGTGAATTTGCCAAAGTCTGCATACAAGCCTACACAAAATTTGTACCTTGTAAAACACTTAATTTTGTGGTTCATCTATATCCAGGAAACTTAGTACTCCAAGAATAAAAATGAATCTACAGTATTTCTGTTCTTATTGATAATCTTTATTATTAAAGTATGCAAGGAATAGACAAAATTAATGTGAATTTAAAGGACTATAGTCAGAAATGTTACAAAACTTATAAAAGTTAGTATGTTATCACTGTACATACAATGGTAAACTTTTACACCATTTTTTATTTTCATCAGTGTAATATCTGAATTAACAGTAAACCTGTTTTGGTTTCTATTCAAAGGTATGCTTGGTTGTTCTACCATCATATTGGATTGTATTATGAATTTTAGATTTTATGTATTCCTCCTGTTTATCATGAGAAGTGAGGACCTTGTTTTAAGTTATAAAGCTAGAGTTCACTGAATCTTGTCAATCTGTAATAAAATTGAGTTTAGCACCTCTAAATCTTTAAAATATTCTATTCATTTCTGCATTAACCAGTATATTTCCTTATAATTTAATATATATTCTGCATGTAATGTTTATTCAAAAATAATTTTCAAAATGTTTTTAAATTTAATAAAAAAATAACAAACCTTTGTTTCAAAAGAATCATGTTTGCTGACATAATTTCCCAGACTTGCTAGTAGCTTAAACAAATTGCTGACACATTTCCCAGCATATGGGTAGCTGAAATTAGTCAGAAAATCATTGATATTAACATGCTGCAACAGCTGTAATCCAGTGTCTATGGACACACATTTTCAAAAGAATTTTTAAACCTGCAATTTACTAGTAACTGCAATTACTTTTGGTTTCATATCTGACTGCCATTGACTTTCTCACAACTTTTATATCATAAAGTATATTATTATTATACTAGATAATAGCCAACAAGCAAAATCATAACAAAAATGTTAGACAATATATGGTTCCCATCTTTACTGTTTACATTATAAATAAAGAGATGTGCCATGAATAAAGTTCCATAACTACTCAATTTCATATCAAAAATGTATAAAATAACTAAAGGGGGGTCATTTTAATAGATATAAACCAGTCATCACTGCTGAAAGCACTTTGAGTTATTGTCCAAAAACTGGAAAATCCCGCTTTTTTAATGAATAAAACCCCATATCTCGAAAACGTAAATCTAAAATTTATAAAAATCGAAAGGGAACTCACGTCAATAGATATAAACAATTCACCAAAGTTTCATGAAAACTGCTCAAAGCATTTTTGAGTTATTGTCCGAAAAACTGGAAAAAAACCCTGTTTTAATGAATAACACCCCATAACTCGGAAATGTAAAATCTAAAATTTATAAAAATCAAAAAGGAGCTCACGTCAATAGATATAAACAATTCACCAAAGTTTCATGCAAATTGGTTAAAGCGTTTTTGATTTATTCTCCGACATGTTGACGACAGACAGACAGACGGACGGACGGACAGAGGTTTACCATAATATGTCCCGTATTCGGGCGTATAAAAATTTGTTTCTAATTGATAGTAAAATACCTTGAAACACTCACAGTTATGATGATTCTGAAATTTTATGGCCTTATGACAATATTACTTTGAAAAGCTTAGTTCTAATAATTGTCAGCTACATCTGAGAGAAAAAAAATGCATTTCTTTCTTAAAGCAATTAATGCAGATCAAAAAAAATAAAATGTTCAAAGAATGTTATAAAACGGATAACAAAAGACTGTTAGGACCATACTATTAAAGTAATAATGTCAGAAATAATTGAAAAACCTTCTTACCTTTTCCCAGATTTTGAAAAGTTAAACAACAAAATCCAACATTTTGTGTATTTAAGACTAAGGGAGATAATTTTCTTGAGGAAAGCTTCCAAGTTGTTTTCATCTGCCATATCTGTCAAAGAATGTAGGACAATACACGCCTTCTCATCTATGTCAATATCAGGAAAATATAATGTTCCATCAAACATACTGTAGTTTCTTTCTATCACTATAAGGTTGTATCTGTAAAAAATGTATTAATACTTAATTTTATGGTGTCACACATGTGACAGAACCGGAAGTCATATCAGGAGTACATGTGATCAGATATATCTGGAGCAGCAGTTTTATATTTGCACAATTTGGGTTATTAACCTCAACTGTGAGGTATAAACTTGAATTTTAGTAAGGTTTCTACTAGGTCTTCTGGACAGAAGGGTTTCACTGACAAAAAGTGCAAAAGTGCAATAATCTTAATTTTGAGAAAACCTATTAAGTTCATGCAATAAAGTTTTGGGAAAACATATAGCAGCCCTCATTTATTTACTTATCTCTTCCAATAGTTCTTCAAACCTTGTACAATGACACATCAAAGCAAGTTTTGCTTATACATTTATTTTTGAACATTTCTTTTCACTATACCTTCAGCTGTTTGCACAAGTTCCTGTACACATTTAAAGATAATTTAGTCTTGGAAAAATATACCTAAATGATAAATCATCTTGAAAAAGAAAATTCAAATAATAATTTACTCCAGTTTTAGACTGATGGTCTAGTTAAGCATATACCTTGTTTCCAACAAAGGAAGAATGTCTCCACAAGAAGTTAGTTTGGATGAACCCAGTATTGTCATCTGCTGTAATTCCTTACATCTAGAAAGGGTTTTCTGAATGTTTATTTCTGAAATAAAAGCAATATGATAGGTTAAATAATTTTCAAACATAAAACTGAAATGTACAGTCAAATCTGATGTTTAAATAAGAATAAAACATATATTCTGGATCTAATGAGATGTAATCCATGTGATAAAAGATCTAATCTAATTTCACATGAAATTGTAGCATAAAAGTTATGTTTTATTCAAAGTAAGCAAATAGTTAACAGAGCTCAGATCTCAAAATGTTAAGCTACTTACAAATATGTGTTTTTCAAATAACTAGTCAAGTTTATAATGTAAAGAATAAAGTCTTTCTTGTATTTTTGTTGTTGTTAGGTTGCTGGCTCATTGTATACCCCATTCTCCTTTTATTCATATCAATTATTATAGTGCTATGATTTCTAATAGGATAACATCATCAATAAGGAGAAGACAATCTAAGATCAAGAGAATTAAAAAATTGTGCATTTTCCTTTTTGTTATGTCTCATGCATATGTAATATTCAAACTGAATAACATAAATATCTGTGTTCCATTTTAAATATTGAATGCATAATTATTTTAAAGCCAAGCAGTTTGTAGTTTATGTACCTTGTTGAGAACTGCTCTCAGAAGATCTAAGTTTGACATTGAATGAAACTAATTTTATGTTTTGTGTTTCACAAGTTCTTGAGAGAGTTGCCTGCTTGTCATATTCATATTCAATAATAAGATTTATCATTGCCCAAGGAAAGTGTTTATCAATCAGGTTACTGGGTATTATCATGCAGTTACAGTCTTCAAGGCTGAAATATAAGATAAGTCAAAATAACAGTTTCAGAAAACCTAAAAGTTTATACTTGTGTAAACCCATTTCATGATACATTGTATCATACATATGAATTCCTAAACAGACAAAGGAGATCTCTAAGTGTTGATGACATTTTTTTGTGCATTTTGTGTTGTTGAATTTGTTGATTAATTAACAAAATCTTTTACTCACAAACATAAAATAATATCTAGTTAATGAGTGAGGCTGCAGAGTTAGTTTATAATAAAAATAACTAATTCAAAATAAGCTTTATTACTGTAATGAATTATTGTTCATAATCTAAATTAAACAACCCAGCCACTTCTGATAAAAATACAAACTGAAGTTTGGTAAATGTGTGCACCTTTCAAATATGTGCATTGCACTGAAATACATTGTAATTTGTAAAGTATCAAAACTTTTGAAGGTGTAAAGACAAACAATATGGCAGTGTACTTCATACATGTAATCCTGTAAGAATGCATATAAATGTTTCTAACTTTATTCCTATTTCTATTCACAGGTCACTAATTCTTCGTGATAATGACTCCTTGAAAGACTAAGTTTTACTTTAAATTCTCAATATTAGAAAAGATTTGACCTCAGTTATGAATAGCTTCACAAGCAGTGTAAATATTCAAGTTATCTTACCTTGCTACAATGTTTTCATTCTGTGATTCTTCTTGAATCTTTAACTTAACTAATGAACAGTGACAGATTACTTTCTCAAGCATTTTCAGAAAACTGGGAATCTTTCTTTTCACAACAATCAAAACCTGAAAGCAAACAGTATTCCAAAAAAAACTTTTAGCAAGAACTGTCTCATTACAATATCTCTGCTGTTGCATTATCTTGATACATATTATTAATAAGACAATGAACTTGAAAACTGAGGTGAAGGTCAAATCACCCTGGCAAGATTCATTTGTAATACTAAAACTTATACTTAATATAGTTGTTTTTTATCATTCATAGTTACTAAGGAACAGATTTAATTCCAAATCTTAAACCTGACCACTCGTCAATGAAGTCTTAATATGAGGAAAAGGCTGTATGACATATTGTCTGTCAGACATACACATGAGTCCAAACTGCAAATCTACATACCAAAATTTGTCATGTATAGTGACAGAAATGAATTACAGACAGATGGTCAGAGTTTAACCAGTATACCCCTTTCTTTGGAGTGGGATATAATTACGGTAATCTTTAGGGAATGGGTAGATGTGTATTAATACTGTGACAAACAGTCTAATACTGCAATTCCAGATTTGTCTATGTCAATTATTACATATTTCATATCCATACCTGTTTACATTCTGCCAATTTTGTAAATGTTTTTTTTCATACAATAACTTTTTCCCTTAAAGTTAAAATTTTTCTATACCTTTTTCTCAGTATTCTTTCTGAACTGAAAACATTTTTCTACTTCTTTACAGGTTGCGATAATTTTTGGATGATAGATGTTATTTTGTTGAAAATTACAACTCAGCTTGAACAGTTTCTGTCTGATATCTTCTATCCCACCTGTTAGACATAAAAATACAAATATAATATTTTGGAAGATAAAATTACGAAAGATGGTGTAAAGAAAAACAGTGATGCATTTTCCCCACCATTCAAATATGACCCCAAAAAAAAGATGTGGGGTATACCTTAATGAGAGTGTATGACCAAACCTGAAGCAAAAACATGAGTTTGTTACATGTACTGGTAAATCATTTGGACTATTTTTCAACATCTTTTTTTATCCTTAATGAAAGCAGTGAACTATTTATAAACAATGAAGAGATTTCTCATGGCCAGAAGTACTTAAAACATTAATTTAACCAGAAATAAATGGAGAATGTGTCTATGGGACACAGATGATGCCCCCGCTTGCATATAACGTTATAAAGGGACATAACTAGAGAACTGCAAAAGTGATGCCACTAAAATTCGAATTTGATCTGTGTTTTATGGCAATAAGCATTGTGTATAAGTTTCATAACATTTGGTTTAGGCAAACTAAAGTAAGGGAATGGACAAACTATTTTGGGATGTATGTACGTACAGACGGACAAGGGTCACACTTAATGCCCCCTTCACTGAGGAGGGGGGCATTAAAAAACAGCTGTTGGTCCAAATATTGCTTTTGAAGGTTTTGAGTTCTTAGAAGAATATACAGTCGAACCTCGTTGTCTCGAACTCGGATGTGTCGAAAACTCGGATGAATCGAAGTTATTTCGGTCCCGTAAAATTCGATTGATCAATGCATAATTACCTCTGATGAGTCGAACTCGGTTGATTCGAATACTCGGTTAAGTCGAGAAAATTTTATAGTCCCGTCGATGTAAAATTCATGTAAATTGACCCCGATGACTCGAAGTTCGAAAGTAAGAATTTTCAAAAGATGCAGACCTAATGATAAAAATTCAAATCGGATGTATTTCTTGTGTAACCTAATCATTTTCAAAAGAGATTAAAGCTGAGTAAACATACTTGTTTATATAACAGTTAAAATGACATGTTTATGGTGACCGGTAATTAACACCTTTGGTTGATGTTAGTGTGTTGAACATTTTTCACATCAGATCAAAACAAAACGAATTTAAATGACCCAAGCCGAGATTAAATGAATCGTTAGATTTAAAACTCACTAATTACAATAAATAAAAGGATTAGGACAATTATGATAAATTCATGATAATTTAATGTAAAGCAGACGACCTCTGTCTCATCAGAGACCGTTCATAACTTAATTCGTTCCACTAGTGATTTCATAATTTATAGTGACTGACCTTTGTAAATATTTGTGTAGACTATTGATTTTATTTGTGCATGATTTGTATTTGTACTTGTGTGTTAAATTATTATGAATGACAAAAAATGGAGATTGAATACACAATCATAAAGTGTCATATCGTAAAAGGCACACTGTTCATTGTATCTAGTTTACACAAATCATACCGTATTTCATGCATTCCAAATTTATGACGACACACTCGACCTCGGATGAGTCGAACCTCGGATGTGTCGAATACTTTGGTCCGGTCCCTTCGACTTCGACACAACGAGGTTCGACTGTAGTTGTTTAAACTAGAAAAAGGAAATACTCATAAGAATAGATGAAATTAATCCCCCATGACAGCAATTTTCATATTGTCAGAACTCCACATACCTGTCAAGTATGACTTGTGCTTATCTTCAGCAGCTTGGAGGTGAGCTATTGCTGACTCTAAACAGTAGTGTATTAAAACATCTCTAGCTCCACACAAAGCATGCAAGCAAACAGTTGTTCTGTAGGTCTCTTTGATATCTTCTAAAATTATATTATTAACCATAACTGTTTTGATGGACTTATCATAAGATAAAAAAATAAAGTAAATAGTATTGCTATTTTAATTTCAACATTTGCTCTTTCAACAAAGTCTCTTTGATTAATTTCAAAATGATATTGTTAACCATAACTGTTTTGATGGACTGTAGTTATCTTGAGATAAAAAGATATAGTATGAAATTAAAAGGAACTCCAGTTATCAAGATGAATTTCTTCATAAAACTTCAAAGTGCTCTGATTTTTAGCTTACTTTTACTTTTTATGTATTTTCTTTGTATCAAGTGTTTTTTTTGTCAGGAACCTTTCTAATTTCTTGAAAAGAATTCCTCTGGTTCTCTGACAATGTTGATTAAAATGATTTATAATTAAAAACAAGAAATATTAAAAGACAAGTTTGATGGTTTGAACATGTTCATCTTCACAGGGTAAAACATGAGTGTGTGCATAATGTCATGTAGAATGAAGTCTTAACAAATGTTGTCAAATAAATATCTGCCAACATATTTAATAAAAAACTAAGTACTGTGAAAGTATTTTACTACGTGGGTATCAATTTTCGTGGTTAGAGCAAAAGTTACATGTTCGTGGGTTTTAATTTCGTGGATTTTAGGTTTCTAAAAAAAAACATAGAGTGTAGAATTGAAGCCATTAGAAGCAGCGATTACAAATTGTCTCGATTGAAGGAAATTGCAAAGTAAACAATTAAATTGTTGCACCGTGTAGTGATGACACTAATTAACCAGATATCGAGTGATCAACAGATTAAAGACCACCAAAGGTGTTAATTAGGCCATAAACATGTCACTTAAAGAAATCAGTTACATAAACAAATGCTATAAATGTACATTGAATTGTAAAACTAGTTCTTATCAAAAGCAAGCCCAGCATGGAATTGTTATTTCCGTACAAAATTATGAGGATATAAAATGAACACTTTATCATAGCATATCATCACGGAAATCTGACTTTCATTGATCAAAAATATTTTTTATGAGAATTAAAAGATCAGAAGTTGTACAGTTTAGGTTTTGAAAGATTAAATGGGTATAATCCTGCCTGCAGTTGTAGTTCATAGTGCATTTGCCCTGAGACTACTATTATATATATAGTAGTCTCAGATTTGCCGATATTCAATGTATTCTCTAGATCATATCGGTAGTCAAACCTACATGGGAATCTTTTCATGTCTTGATTTGGACAACAGTTGTTATATTTCGTTGGACACTTAAATTCGTGGATAAAGTCATCCACGAAAACCACGAACATTGGTTCCCCACGAATAAAAGTACTTTCACAGTATATGAGAACCAGATTATTTTACATATCCTTATGTGATGTGAATTATCCCATCATTTGTTTTTATAACCACAATACCAAACCCAAGTAAGATATCACTGTAGACCTTGTAGACATCTTTATTAATCATTTGTTAAAGATAATAAATGCTTTTCAATTATTATAAAGAAGTATAAAAATTGTATAAATTCTTGATACTTTGTTCAATAAACTGTTATCACAGAGATATGTCTCGCTATTTGTAATTTCAATAATGCAAATGTTGAAATTAAGATAGCAACACTTTAACATGCAAATATTCAAAGTCAATAAACCATGACTGAAGGTAAATGGCTAAACAATCTCCTTGAAATGAGATGTGCCAATGCTAATACAACTGCATACCAAATACCAATGACTTATCATAAGTAGTTCTCTTTAAACAAACCTAAACACAAACTAATAGTTCTCTTTAAACAAACCTAAACACAAACTAATACATGTAAACTAAGCAAAATTTCAGTCAATTAACCATAACTGAGGGGCAGGGTCAAATAATCTCCATGGTAATGAGATGTGCCAATGCTAATACAACTGCATACCAAATATCATTGACCTACCATTTGTGGTTCCCAATAAACCGACTTAATCACAAACTAATACATGAAAACTAAGCAAAAGTTTCAAAGTCAATAGTTTCAATGTCAATAGAACATGACTGAGGGACCATGACTGGGGGCGGGTCAAATAATCTCTATGGAAATGAGACATGCCAATGCTTATACAATTGCAAACCAATTATCATTAACTTACCACTAGGGTTTCCCATAAACTGACCTAATCACAAACTAATGCATAAAACCTAATCTAATACATGCAAAAAATTTCAAAGTCAATAGACCATAACTGAGGGGCAGGGCCAAATAATCTCCATGGTAATGAGATGTGCCAATACTAATACAACTGCATACCAAATATCTTTGACTTACCACTAGTGGTTCACCATAAACTAGACCTAATCACAAACTAATACATTGTTGACACCGCCGCCAGAAACAGCATACCTATGTCTCGCTTTTTGACTCCGTCAAGCAACAATAAAAATGCAACAATCCTAAACCATATCATATCAATGTCAATGTATATTTGTTCTGCCTTATAGAACCTCTCCTAGAAACTTTGTAATAAACAATGCCATAATATCTGTTCCTGTTGGAACAAATATTCTATACCTTTTATTATGTAAGGAACAAACACTGCAATATCTGTTCAAGTGGAAATAATATTACACAATATTTCTTCCACTTGGAACTTATATTATGAAGGAACTTTTATTTCATGACATCAATACCTGTGTCTTTTGAGTCTGTCATCTGTTTCTCCTTTTGCTTCAATAAAAATCTTGTATAATCTGTATTTAAGGATGATGAATCTTGGTTCTGTAAATTATCACCAGCAGTCTTCAAAGATGATAGTAGGTAACAGATCTTTTCATCAATAGTATTTACAATATTTTCAAATTTACCTGAAAAAAATATTATAAAAAATTTATTAAACTGCAGAGTTAATAAGGAAACAAATCATTAATAGGAAATGATTTCCCTTAATACTCACTTTCTGCAATACAATATCAAGAAATGAAGAGTCAGAGAAGAAAAGCTGAACACTGATCAACCAAGAGAACTATCTAAATTTTGTTTGTTTGTAAAAAGGTCTTTAATTGGTTTACATTTGTCATTTCAGGGCCTTTTATAGCTTACCATGCAGTATGGGTTTTGCTCATTGTAAATGGCCTTGTGGTGACCTATAGTTGTTAATTTCTACATCACTTGGTCTCTGGTGGAGAGTTGTCTTATTGGCAGTCATACCCCATCTTCTTATTTTTATATTTAATATAATATTCATGCTTAGTTTAATTCGATTTCAGAAAGTTTGAGAAGAATGTAAAATGTTTACATACTGCAGGGGCAAAGGACAAGAATGGAAGATGAATACAGGCAGTGATGGTAAAAGCACACACAATCCATAAGAGCCAAGTGAGATCAAAATGAACACAATGCATTTGAAAAAATTGAGCTCAATTGTAGTAAATAATGCAAAAGACAAATATCAACTTGAATTCAAATGAAACTTAAAATAAAATTAACATGAAATCAATTAAATAATTATAGAATGAATAAATAAATAAGTAAAAACAATGAAAGTACAAACCAGAACTCAACAAGTTCAGTTATACCTCCCAGTTGAACAGTTATAATATCGGACCACATCTTGTTGATAACTTCTGATCTTTTCCTATCTATACATTCACTTTCAGGGTTGGGTTTCACAGCATCTATTAACAAAAAACAAATTTTACACAGATTATTCTTGTGATTCTGTATGATTTTAATTTTAAGTTGTGTTAAAATTCTGCTGGAAAAGTCAGATCAACACTGAATTAGGGATTAACAATGAGCTTAGTGTTCATAATCATGAAAATAGTCATATGACTGAAGATTGACAAAATAGAACATTATCAACATTTTTAAGGTCATGACTGTGATTGCATGAATATGAATAAAATCAAGCTCCAAAAATTCTCCCTACAGGTTTCATAAATTCAAATAATACAAATCATACCAAATGCAATCAATCTAAATCATACATTATTTGTTGAATGCAAAATCTCATATTTTTCCTTTTTTCACTATCTCATATGTGTTCTCTTCAAGAAATGAAATATTTGAAATACCTGCTGTCAACCTACTGGTGATTGATTTTTTCTGTAGCTGTGGCTTTGCTCCAATACGTAAAGTAAAGAAATCATCAATTTGACTGAAACCAAAGTCTTCTTCATTTGCAGAGACTACTTCTTCGGTTACTGTGATATAGAAAAATTTTCTTGGGGATAATTTTCAATATTCACTTCTAATAAGTTATAAGCATTTCACTATTTCTGGAATATCATAGCTTTTTTTATAATAATTTAGATTGAAAAAAAACCAAGATTATTGGTAATTTTTCATATGATTATATTGAAACAATAAGAATGCATGAGCATTACCCTCTTGTAATTCAAATTATTAGAAACAAGAAGTAGGTGTCTGACTGTCCTACTCCGACAGATCTGAAATAAGTTCACACACATTACAATTCTTCACTATTGAGATCCTGATCAAATATGAAGTCATTTTGTTTATTAGTATTAAAGAAATGAGTGATGAAATTTTCTAATTCATTTTGCATGCAAAAGTGTGACATGTTAAAATCAACAGCTCTATTCAAGTAGCTTTACTAAATATTAACTGAGTTCAACATGAATGATTTTTGGTTTCAATACCTTGCAAAGTAAAATAGAACTAGTTGCTTGCAAGAAATTTGGTTACAAAAAATGTTTTATCAGGTGAAGAAAAGCAGCACATGTTTACCTTCTTTCACAGTTTCAATGGAAGAAACTATCATTGGCTGATTTACTATTGATTCTGATTCAACTTCTTCATCATCTAAAATAAACAAGACTTCATAATATAAGAAAACAATTAGCTGGAACACAAAGATTTTCGGAAATGCAGTCTCTATCACACAATAAAAAACAATGGACTTTGGAATTACAATTTTTGGTAGAAATAATCAAGAATATAAAAAAACTATTATCCATAATGTGAAAGTGGCATTGCTGTGAATTGGTGAATCAATTGAATTCCTACCATTTTATATCATTTTCATATATGATATACTTTATTGAAACAAACATCAACAAAAACATTATACCCTCTGCATGTAGATGTAAATCATAATAGCTTTTGGAAGAAAGAAAAAATAACAGTTATTATCTCCCCTTCAGACATACCAAAAATAGAAAAAGATATAACCCATGTTACCAATATAATCTTTTATGCAGCAATATTAAAAGCTATATGTTCAAATTTTACACTTTTCAACTTAGACAATCATTCTTGATCATCAGATGTGTTTACCTACTTTTCATATTTGATATGTTGTTGGTATTGGACACTTCAATAACATCATCCTTCACACCTAAAATATTTATCATATTAAAATTGAAATCAAGTTGAAATGCAAGGATAAAACATACATCTAATTAAAATTTTCCCTTATATCAAGGAAGTCAGTTCAACAAATTGTATAATAAATCCTGGTACATTTGTAGCTAAACTAACTCTCAATTGCTAAATTACCCAATCTGCTTCTCACACTTGAAATTCCAGTTAGGAAGCCTCTTTGACAATCAAAAAGCATGATCCCTACTTGGACCCCAAATCCTTATTTTAACTTAAAATTTGATTGATCAAAGTTTGGAGCCTTAACTTACTTTGAGAAATTTGAAAATATCTGCAACTGCAAGTTGCTCACAAAATAAAACATGCCTTCCTTAACCAAAGAAAATACCTGTACCAAGTCAGGAATATGACAGTTGTTTTCCACTCATTCCATTGGTTGATAATGTTTGATTTTGTCCGTTTTTATGGACTTCCCCCTTTTTTTAATTTACCTTGGAGTTTGATATTTTTGCTATACTTTTTTTACAACAATCAAACATCTGTGAATACTAAATGCTAGGGAATGACCAACTTTTACAGGTTGATAACTATTGGAAGCCTGTCTTGAAGCAACATTTATGTAAGTTAAAAATGATGCAATGTGCATTTTCTTTAAGTACATAAAATAAAACATACATACAATGCATATCGGAGTACTGAAATTTCTCAAACTTAATTTGAAAAACTTCAGAAGAAATATTTTCTTTCACTGTTAGATCAATTTTCTCTGTGGTGCTCAAGGTTTTCTTAATGTTGCCAGCACTGTTTCCAACTGGATCCCAGCTAAGTGACAGTTCAGCATCACCAATATGATCCTCCTTCACTAAGTTTTGCTGTTGAATGACTGTTTGAAGAGACATGTAGGAAACTATAGAAACTTGGATTTCTGGTTCTATAATAAAAACATAAAGAAAATACAAGAAAAAGTTTCCATACAACTTATTGTTTACATATATGAATTTTCATGTGCATTTTTCCAATATTATAAAACTGAGGCAGAAAAGTGTATTCAAAATTTTTAAAAAATGCAATAATTTCTGCTATGAAAATATCCATCACCTAACTTAGGTTTTTTGTATCAGTCTTATCTTTTAGAAATTTTCAGTTTGGAGTCAGTACAATATTTATACTAATATAAGTGTTAGGAACCAAATTTTTCTGGAAAAGACAGGTTTAAAGAGAGTCATCATACACTATTTATAATGTTCAGAATTGGATTTGGAGATTGATTTAGCTATGCTGGAAATAAATGTTTTGTGCAATTCTGCCTGAAATTTTTCATTTACACAACAACATATACTGGTACTGATTTGAATGTCCTGAAATATAACCAATAAGATTAAAATTAGGAGAATTAAACACAAAAGAAAATAGAAGAAAAATACTTTTATCTTCTGCATCAAAATCAGATGACAATTTTTAAGTGTAACTTTAAAATGAACAAAGCAATTAAATCTCCATAAATGTCTCATAAACACATTTGCAATAATACAGACACAACTTTGTTGTGACTATGTAAAACGAGTGAATTTTATTATCTATTCCACTGTATTACTAGTAAATAACTCTATAAAAGGGTATAACTAATTGTGATGTCTTAATTTTTTTTAAATATTATGAATACTGTGGATTCATTTATTTTCTTTTCATACCAATTTTCATATATTTACGAAAATAAGTATTTTAATGGATACTTGATTTCTTGGTTTTAACAAATTCTGCATATAAGTCTATAGGAAACTTGAATTTTGTTTAACACTGGAATTTTGGTACCTTATAACCACGAAATTTACAAAAAATTTTACTCAATGAATAATAATACATCCTAGGTTTGTAGGATGATTCTCATGGTTTAAAAGGATACTTTGATAAATCAATATAATTTCAGAAAAACCCAAGGAAAAGCTAGAAAAATACACTTTTCTTATTTAAAAGAAAGAACACATTTGATCCAAGTAAAACAAGGAAGTTTCCATATTCTAAGTAAAAGAAATAATATTCTATAAAGATTAATTACCTGTAATTCTCATAGATAAAATATCACTGAAGTATTTCTCTTTCTGCCATATTCTTCCTTTGATTAAATCAATCTCAGCTGCTTTAAGGAAACTAAAAGTTACAGTAAAACATGGAAATATCAAAGTTAAAGCAAACTAACTTTATGATATGATGATGAATTAAAAAAATCTATGACTGTGTGAATATATTACAGTGAAATTGAGACAGCATTTACTAAGCTAATGAAAGAAGGTAGGGCAGCATGGTCTATTGAAGTGTAAACCAAGGAAATAATTAAAACAGACCAATCATATTCAAGCATCCATAGATATGCAAATAATGTAAGAAGTCTATAAATATACATATGAACCCTTCCTATATCTACAAACAAATAGTCAGTCTTTGAGATGAAGAACAGGAATTAAATTGCTTTTCCTTTGCTTTTTGTTTGTTTTTGCTATGCATGTACTGATTTTGTGTCATGGATGGATACCCTATATTCATTGTTTTTTATTTTACAAGCTACTTTTAAAGCTCACAATATTTTTTTGTATTTGTCTTCCAAAACTTTTGTTGTCAGAAGCATATCAAATAAAGTTTATCAGCACTAACATTCATAAACAGTAGAAAACAATTGAAATATTGAAATACATACCCATTTGTATCACTTTCATGAACCTGAAGCTTAGGTAATGTATGAAGTAATGAGTTTATCTGCAAATTTTCAGCATCTATGTTACATTTGTTTATGATGAGTGGACTATCCAATAATGCTTTCAGTTCAAAATCTTCCTCTGTATCTCCTGAAAATGAAAAGAACTGGTGATATAGTTGAATTATTTTAAAATGACTAACTTGTGAACTTTCAAACATTTCTCTGATGCCCTTTTCCTAATCATGAAAAATAAAAGAATTCAATACTAGTAACAATTATTTATTACTTCAATTCCTAATGAGTAAATTTCTTTTTTTTTGAGTCATATAAAAGACTCATATTATAGTGTTCAACATTTCACAATATATTTCCATGGTGTACATTTAAATCAGAGGTACTGCCTATACTACTGAAAAAACAGCCTTTTCTGTATCATTTTAGGATATGATTGGCTATATAAACAAGGACTAGGCTACAACAAACAGACTTTAAACTGTACCTTTTCTATAACATGAATATTTGAGAGTGTTTACAAGAAAGAAGAGCCTTAGCTATATCAAATAAAAATCAATATATGCAAAAAGTATAGCCTAATTAATAATTTTAAATATTTTGATTCTTATAAGATGTAAATTGTTACAAACTTTATTTATAATATGGGCTATAATTTATCCTCTTAACACCTGATTTTTGTCAACTACAACAACTCTCTCTAGAAGGTGAAATTGCTGAAGGAAAAAAAATCGGTTATTGATTTGGGGATGTATGGCGGGCGGCTGCCAAACAGTGTCCGTTCAATAACATGAAACCCCTTTGAAGAAATTTTTTTAAATTAAGATATGTTGTGTCTTGCGACTATATGAAGGTCAAGTTCAATTTTCACGATTTTAGCTTTTCTCGTTGTTGAGTTATCGCCCTTTTTAATATCCATAAGTGGTACTTTTTTGTGATTGAGTTATTTCCCTTTGAACAGAAATTTTTAATTATATACATAAATTTTGATTACACTAAGCCTTTATAAATAATTTTCACCTGTTATCAGTTTAATACTTAGCATATGGTTAATGTCTTATCTCACAATTATAATTGGAGTGACAGATTTATTTGAAAATGTTCTGTTTTCTAAGTGTTGATGATTAAAAGCTATATAGGAGTTGTATAAATATAGTTAGAAATTTACTGTTCATTATTAGACATTTGGAAGATAATTACAGATGAGTTTTATAGATTTTTAAAGACATTGTATTAATGATAAATAAAATTTTGGATATTTTCTTTTCTTTGGTAAATTGTTTGAAGAATTGTTTGAAGAATTTTGTGGTAGGTGTGTTTGTTATTCTGTACAAACTAATTTTCTGAGTGCTATATATATAATTTTTTTGTGTCTGTTAATTTTAATTTTACTTGATCCTGTTTGCAAATTCATTAGATAATAATCTATTTTATAACTTAAAAGTTAAAGTTAAGATAAGTTGCAGATCTATATTAGTTTGTTACAAATGAAAGAAAAATATTGGGATCTATCAACTATATATATCAAGTTTGATTACACTAAGTAATGTGACCATCTGGTAATTGTCAATCACTCAATTATAATTGGAGTGACAGATTTATTTGAAAACTTTGATTATATTTGATTATAATTTAAAAATAAATATAACATCATATCTAATTTTAGAGTCTATGGTTAAATCATAACTAATTTTAGATTTACATTATTGGTTCATGGAAATAAATTTTGAGTTATTTTCTTTTGAACAGAAATGGTTTAACTAAGAAGTTTTTAATCAAAAATGGAATTCTTGGGGTTCTTTGATATGCTGATTCTAGCAATGTACTTAGATTTTTTTATATTGGACCATAATAGGTAAATGTCCAATTTCAAATTTTTCAGTTCTTTGACCACATTTATTTTGTGTCACAAACCCATGCTGTATCAAATATTCAATCACAATCCAAATTCAGAGTTGTTTTAAGCTTAAATGTTGTGTCCATACTTGCTCAACTGTTCAGGGTTTGACCTCTACAAGAAAATCTGGTTTGCTGTCTCTCTGACAGCCTCTTGTTTTTTAATATTTCGAATACTGTGGATTCATTTATTTTCTTTTAATTCTAATTTTCATATATTTATGAATATTAAGTATTTTAATGGATACTTGATTTCTTGGTTTTAACAAATTCTGCATATAAGTCTTTAGGAAACTTGAATTTTGTTTAACACTGGTACCTTATAATCACGAAATTTACCAAAAAAATGTACTCAGTGAATAATAATACATCATAGGTTTGTACGAAGATTCTCATGGTTTAAAAGGCTACTTTGATAAATAAATATCATTTCAGAAAAAAAAAAAGGAAAAGATAGAAAAATTACACTTTTCTCTTTTAAAAGAAAGAACGATTTTAATCCAAGTAAAACGAGGAAGTTTCCATATTCTGAGTAAAAGATATAATATTCTATAAAATTTAATTACCTGTTATTCTCATAGATAAAATATCACTGAAGTATTTCTCTTTCTGCCATATTCTTCCCTTGATTAAATCAATCTCAGCTGCTTTAAGGAACCTATACACAGTAAAACATGGAAATATCAAAGTTAAAGCAAACTAACTTTATGATTTGATAATGAATTAAAAAAATATATGACTGAGTGAATAAATTACAGTGAAATTGAGACAGCATTTACTAAGCTAATGAAAGAAGGTAGGGCAGCATGGTCTATTGACGTGTAAACCAAGGCAATAATTAAAACAGACCAATCATAATCAAGAATTTGTAGATATGCAAATCATGTAAGAAGTCTATAAATATACATATGAACACTGCCTATATCTACAAATAAATAGTCAGTCTTTGAAGGCCTCACTGAGACTTTGAGATGAGAACAGCAATTAAAGTGCTGTTCCTTTGCTTTTTGTGTGTTTTTTTGCTGTGCATATACTGATTTTGTGTCATGGATGGATACCCTATATTCATTGTTTTTCTATTTTACAAGCTGGTTTTGAAAGCTCACAATATTTTTTTGTCTTCCAAAACTTTTGTTGTCAGAAGTATATCAAATGAAGGTTATCAGCACTAACATTCATAAACAGTAGAAAACAATTGAAATATTGAAATACATACTCATTTGTATCACTTTCATGAACCTGAAGCTTAGGTAATGTATGAAGTAATGATTTTATCTGCAAATTGTCAGCATCTATGTTACATTTGTTTATGATGAGTGGACTATCCAATAATGCTTTCAATTCAAAATCTTCCTCTGTATCTCCTAAAAATAAAAAGTACTGGTGATATAGTTGAATTATTTTAAAATGACGTACTTGTGAACTTTCAAACATTTCTCTGATGCCCTTTTCCCAATCATGAAAAATTATAGAATTCAATACTGGTAACAATTATTTATTACTTCAATTCCTAATGAGTAAATTTCCTTTTATTGAGTCATATAAAGACTCATATTATAGTGTTCAATCAGGGCTTCCAAAAAATATTTGTGCCAGCCGGACATTTTTTGTCTTATCCCGATTTTGATCCCTTAAGACTATGTAACAAAAAATAATCATGCTAATCAGTTGGGCATCATATAAACAATGAATGATTGACATAAAAACGATATTAAACTTGACTTTTGATACAAATTCGATGTACTGACGTAAACTGTTAAATTGACAGTGCATCATTCGAAGTATGCAACATTAGCGTACTTATATCTGCCTTAGAATCTTTATTTGTGCAAAATTACGTTGTCAAAATCTTTACTTTCGTTTTTGAATGTACATTTTCTCATACCGGATGTTGACTTGATAATGGTAAAACACGGACCAGAGACGGATACGAAAAATCCGTGTACGTTTACAAAGCACAATTGAGTTTAAGTAGCTCTTTCCAACGTTATTTCTTCAAGAAAATACTTGAAATGAAAGTTAGATAAAGGTATCAATGATAATTTTAGTATTTTTGAAGAATTCGGATGCATAATTAAATCTCACAACTGCGCACATGCGCACGCATGTACTTTGTTCAAACAACGTGGTCCTGACGATTTTTTCGCTTAAAACCTTCATAACTACCTTTTAAAAATTTCATCAAATCATATTTGATCATATTTATATGCATATTTTTTATCATTTAAATCTTTTTGATTAAATTAATTAGATGCAAACCGCTGAAATTTATGAAAATAACTTCAAATAGACCGATCAATGTCCGGTACATATTAGTTTACCTGTTACCTGAACAGGTAAATTTCAACTGTCTGACAACTAATTACCCTTGATTGTAATGAGAGGGTATTAAAGTAGGGTTTGTTTTGATAGTACTTATTCACGATGTCACTTTTATGACCTGAAATTTGGCTGTTTAAGGCAAACGCTTGGGTCAAAAGATCGCAAAAACTTCAATTTTTCTGAATTATGTTAAAATGGCAAACCCACGTTAAATGTCCGTTTTATAACAAGAAGTTGCATGCAATGTCGCAAAGTATTCCCACTTTTCTTGGTAAATTTCTATGCTCAGTGCTTTAACCAAAGTGGCTGGCTGTCAGATCTGAAAATTGGTTATACCTTACAACTAAGCATTATATAGTTCCAGACCAAATATCAAAGTTTTCCTTCATTAAGAAACCGAGTAATATGTCAATTTATAAAGTTTAAAATCAAATTGTTTCCATATGCAGAGCTTGAAACCCTGTGCTTATGTTTAACTGTCAATTTAAATACATTGTACAAAACCATGAAATGTAAACAATAAACATTGCAAATTTAATGGCCTTTCTAAGGTCCAGACCATGAACAAAACATGAAAACAACCCAATAAAAGTTAAAATAGCCTTATTATTATACATGTATCATATCCATACTCTTCATCATCTGTTGCTACTGCATCTGACAAATTCCTCTTGCAAACAATCAGCAATTTGTCTTAGTAGTTAATATAGGTGTACCTAGCCTGATAAAAAAATTTCAAATGAATTTATAGAATTTAAATTTTTACCTCTTGATTAAAAAGTAATTTATACACTAGAGTTTCTTATGAACTTTTCTAGTAGTCAAGTCTAATTTATGTGTTCACATTTATGTTAAAGGCACGTTAATCAAAAGTGTTTAATGAGAGTAAAATTGTCTGGTTGATCATCAAAGAAATCAATGCTATTTCAGTTCCTAACGACCTTTACATTCATATTTGATTTTAACTGGTTATGCAACTTATCAGGAACTATTTCTTTCATATAACAATTAGTTTGATACCTTGCAATAAAACATTGAGTCATACTCAATCTAAATTGGTTAAATTGTTACAAGAAAAAATAATCTGATTGTTGATGTTTTCCTCAAGGTCCAATATGGTATATGAGCCATACCATATACAAGATTTCTACGTCAAACTGGAGGAAGATATTTTTCTTTAGCTTTACATTCAATTTCATTTTTATTCAAATCAAAGTTGTCACTGATGTGTTCCTTAACATCTAGATCATTCATTTATTGAGGTATACTTTATGTCCAGATGCAAATATCACATGCATATTTAGTACAATTTCAGGTTAATTTAGTATGATCATGAACCAGATTTGTACTAAGCCAACATGATGAGCTGGATTTTTAACATGCTAGCTCACAAGATAACAGTTTGCTAGAAGACATTTCACTCTACTAGGACACATTTTTCTCACTTTGAGGCCAACCACTCTTTGTTCTTACTCCTAAATGCTCAAATGTCCTTTGCAGAGTGCTGGACAATACCAGTTTTAAAGCTTTTGGTTTGATCAGGCTTTGAGTCAAACCCACAATCTCCTTAAATCCAAGTAAGCACACTACAAGACCATATAGGGATGTTCATCAGCAAAATAAGTTACAGAAAGTGTAGTCATGAGGAAATTCTAAGTAACTTTGAAAACAGAGTTTTAATCAAAATTATAAGAAATCAAGACACACTTTGTTGTGATATCAGAACTCCTAAAAATCATTTCGGGACTAAATTCAAAATAACTTCCTGACATATCACTCTTCTAAACATTTACCTTAAATTGTCTGTAGTTTGAAGATTACATTGATCTTTTCTTGAAAGGATCTTTAACCTGATTTTATTTAATCTACCAGAAAGACATTTCAATGAAGGTAGATTACTCTTAAACAGTGCAAATACATCTTGTGTCAAAGACTCTTCTAATTTCAATGATGAATCTGCAATAATTTTTCAAATGAATATCAAACACAGATTATTTATCAATTTGTTTAGTAGTCTATTAAAATGCAAGAATAGTCTGTAAAACTTAAAAGGAAATATTTAACTTTACATTGTTTAAACTGATTTTTACTTGAAGGTTGCTATATCCACTATGTAGCATAAGTAACTTGAATAATGGTACAAAGAAATATTTTTTATTTAATGACAGTATTTTTGAAATTTAAGTATATATTAAAATTTATGTATATCTTTGAACAATTTTATGCAAATTATAAATCTCTTTCAAACATTTCTCTGATGCCCTTTTCCCAATCATGAAAAATTATAGAATTCAGTACTGGTAACAATTATTTATTACTTCAATTCCTAATGAGTAAATTTCCTTTTTGAGTCATATAAAGACTCATATTATAGTGTTCAATCAGGGCTTCCAAAAAATATTTGTGCCAGCCGGACATTTTTTGTCTTATCCCGATTTTGATCCCTTAAGACTACGTAACAAAAGGCAATCATGCTAATCAGTTGGGCATCATATAAACAATGAATGATTGACATAAAAACGATATTAAACTTGACTTTTGATACAAATTCGATGTACTGACGTAAACTGTTAAATTGACAGTGCATCATTCGAAGTATGCAACATTAGCGTACTTATATCTGCCTTAGAATCTTTATTTGTGCAAAATTACGTTGTCAAAATCTTTACTTTCGTTTTTGAAAGTACATTTTCTCATACCGGATGTTGACTTGATAATGGTAAAACACGGACCAGAGACGGATCGAAAAATCCGTGTCGTTTACAAAGCACAATCGAGTTTAAGTAGCTCTTTCCAACGTTATTTCTTCAAGAAAATACTTGAAATGAACGTTAGATAAAGGTATCAATGATAATTTTAGTATTTTTGAAGAATTCGGATGCATAATTAAATCTCACAACTGCGCACATGCGCACGCATGTACTTTGTTCAAACAACGTGGTCCTGACGATTTTTTCGCTTAAAACCTTCATAACTACCTTTTAAAATTTCATCAAATCATATTTGATCATATTTATATGCATATTTTTATCATTTAAATCTTTTGATTAAATTAATTAGATGCAAACCGCTGAAATTTATGAAAATAACTTCAAATAGACCGATCAATGTCCGGTACATATTAGTTTACCTGTTACCTGAACAGGTAAATTTCAACTGTCTGACAACTAATTACCCTTGATTGTAATGAGAGGGTATTAAAGTAGGGTTTGTTTTGATAGTACTTATTCACCATGTCACTTTTATGACCTGAAATTTGGCTGTTTAAGGCACGCTTGTCAAAAATTCAAACTTCAATTTTTTCTGAATTATGTTAAAATGGCAAACCCACTTTAAATGTCCGTTTCAGGTTTGGCACAACAAGTCATATTTGTAATTCATCGGTCATGTCCGGAAAATCGACTGTTTTGGAAGCCCTGTGTTCAACATTTCACAATATGTTTCCATGGTGTACATTTAAATCAGAGGGACTGCCTATACTACAGAAAAAAACAGCCTTTTCTGTATCCTTTTAGGATATGATTGGCTATATAAACAAGGACTAGGCTACAACAAACAGACTTTAAACTGTACCTTTTCTATAACATGAATATTTGAGAGTGTAAAGTGGTTGTTTACAAGAAAGAAGAGCCTTAGCTATATCAAATAAAATCAATATAGGCAAAAAAGTATAGCCTAATTAATAATTTTAAATATTTTGATTCTTATAAGATGTAAATTGTTATAAACTTTATTTATAATATGGGCTATAATTTACCCTCTTAACACCTGATTTTTGTCAAATACAACAACTCTCTCTAGAAGGTGAAATTGCTGAATGAAACTCTGAAACTACTGTGAAGAAGTTTTATGATCATGAGTTAACATGTACAATATAATATTAAGTTATTAATTGGATTTGACCCAGTTTTCAAATGGGCATTGATTCATATTGACCAAGATGTAGTTTTCCGTGTTCTGTTTTTTTCTGTTTGTGAACATTTTTTTGTAATCAATTGTATAGGTTTTCTTATCAGAAATAATTAAAAAATTGTAATTCATAGTTTTTTTCTTGAGATACAATGAGATTTCGGACAGGCATGTCACTTTGTGCTTTTGTTAACTTACCAATTTTATTCATGTTTAAGAAAATTTCTTCCTTATTTATTTCACTTTTTTCTTTCGGAAGTTTTTCTCTGCACATATTTATATCTGGGGTTACAGCGGGAAGAGATATTTTACCAGATTCTGAAACAAACAAGAAACAATATCATATGCATGTTATTCATGGTAGTTTGATATTGGCACAAAAAAAGGATTTAAAATTAACTGTAAAACTCCAGAATTTTTGCTTGCATATATCATAGCAACTTTTGAAGGATGGACAAAAATGGGATATCAATTATTGAGATTTCACTTAGTGCTGGATGCAAAAAATGCTATCAAAATTTGAAAGGCAAGATTTCATTTTTGCGATACCTATTTAGCCTCAATTTTCTTTAAAAAAAATAAAATCATCTAAAAATATTTTTAATTCATAAACTTTGACATGCACTTTAATATCAAACAAATATTGAAAGATTTTTTTTTTATTAAGACCAATCCAGTCTTTGTTGACCTGAAAGTACTAATACATTACCCAGATCACAATGTGGAATTTCATTAAGATCTTTCAACATTGTAGCTTCATCTGATATTTTCTGCTCTTTGGGTGAAGAAAATGGTGACAACGTTTCCTCAAGAAGCATCTGAAAAAAATGAACTGTTTATATGATTGCTTTTTTAACATTTTGAAATATATCCTATGTTATTTAGGTTTCAGACATAATCAACATAAAATATATTGACTGTTTTGTAAACATCAAAATGAAAGGAATAGCTCAAAATTTTATGTATTGACATTACTGACGTAGCAAGATGTACTATGAATTCTTGATCACTAAATCTACAATGATCACTGTTGTTGACCAAATTGGATGAAAATTTTATATGTGAGATTGTCAATTTACAAATATAAGTTTTTCGACAAACTGAAAGTAGAGCTTCAAACTGTCATACAGCATGGCATAGCCAGACAAACTTGGTGTCATATATCAAGAAGCTATCACTTATATTTGCTTAGAAAAATATGACAGAAAAATGTTACAGACAGACCTTTGAACTGAAGGACAGACAGAGGTAAACCAGTATATCCTCCTCTGGAACATGTGGAAAGGGGATGGGAAGGAAGTGGGATATAACAAGAAGTTGCATGCAATGTCGTGCAAAGTATTCCCACTTGTTCTTGGTAAATTTCTATGCTCAGTGCTTTAACCAAAGTGGATGGCTGTCAGATCTGAAAATTAGTTATACCTTACAACTAAACATTAGACAGTTCCAGACCAAATATCAAATCTTTCCTTCATTAAGAAACCGAGTAATATGTCAATTTATAAAGTTTAAAAATCAAATTGTATCCATATGCAGAGCTTCGAAACCCTGTGCTTATGTTTAACTGTCAATTTAAATACATTGTACAAAACCATGAAATGTAAACAATAAACATTGCAAAATTTAATGGCCCTTTCTAAGGTCCAGACCATGAACAAAACATGAAAACAACCCAATAAAAGTTAAAATAGCTTTATTATTATACATGTAGCATATCCATACTCACTTCATCATCTGTAACTACTGCAACTCTGACAAATTCCTCTTGCAAACAATCAGCAATTTGTGTCTTAGTAGTTATAGGTGTACCTAGCCTGATAAAAAAAAAAATCAAATGAATTAATAGAATTTTAATTTTTTACCTCTTGATTAAAAAGTAATTTATACACTAGAGTTTCTTATGAACTTTTCTAGTAGTCAGGTCTTATTTATGTGTTCACATTTATGTTAAAGGCCAATGTCAATCAAAAGCGTTTAATGAGAGTAAAATTGTTTGGTTGATCATCAAAGAAATCAATGCTATTTCAGTTCCTTGAAAATTACCTTTACATTCATATTTGATTTTAACTGATTATGCAACTTATCAGGAACTATTTCTTTCAAATAACAACATTAGTTTGATACCTTGCAATGAAATATTGAGTCACACTCAATCTAAATTGGTCAAATTGTTACAAGAAAAAATTCTGATTGTTGATGTTTTCCTCAAGGTCCAATATACCCGTATATGAGCCATACCATATACAAGATTCCTACCTCAAATTGGAAGCAGATATTTTCTATAGCTTTACATTCAATTTCATTTTATTCAAATCAAAGTTGTCACTGATGTGTTCCTTAACATCTTAATCATTCATATTCAGTACAATTTCAGGTTAATTCTGTATGGTCATGAACCAGATTTGTACTAAGCCAAAATGATGAGCTGGATTTTTAACATGTTAGCTCACAAGATAACAGTTTGCAAGATGACATTTCACTCTACCAGGACACATGATACACTTTGAAGACCATTCATCTCCAGACTAATTTTCTCACTTTGAGGCCAATCACTCTTTGTTTTACCTAAATGCTCAAATGTCCTTTGCAGAGTGCCAGACAATACCAGTTTTAAAGCTTTTGGTTTGATCAGGCTTTGAGTTAAATCCACAATCTCCTTACATCAAAGTAAGCACACTACAAGACCATATATAGGGATGTTCATCAGAAAATAAGTTACAGAAAAAGTGTAGTCATGAGGAAATTCTAAGTAACTTTGAAAACAGAGTTTTAATCAAAATTATAAGAAATCAAGACACACTTTGTATGTGATATCAGAACTCTAAAAATCATTTAAAGACTAAATTCAAAATAACTTTTCCTGACATATCACTCTTCTAAACATTTACCTTAAATTGTCTGTAGTTTGAAGATTACATTGATCTTTTCTTGAAAGGGATCTTTAACCTGATTTTTATTTAATCTACCAGAAAGACATTTCAATGAAGGTAGATTACTCTATAAACAGTGCAAATACATCTTGTGTCAAAGACTCTTCTAATTTCAATGATGAATCTGCAATAATTTTTCAAATGAATATCAAACACAGATTATTTATCAATTTGTTTTAGTAGTCTATTAAAATGCAAGAATAGTCTGTAAAACTTCTAAAAGGAAATATTTAACTTCTTACATTGTTTAAACTGATTTTTACTTGAAGGTTGCTATATCCACTTATGTGCAGCATAAGTAACTTGAATAATGGTACAAAGAAATATTTCATGTTTTAATTTCTTAAATTGTATGTGGTAATGTCCAATATCATGGTTGTAATTTTTAGCGATATATAGGAAAAGTTTTGCAAATAGGTATTAATCTTAATTGATCACTGTTGTTGACCAAATTCGATGAAAATTTTATATGTGAGATTGTCAATTTACAAATATAAGTTTTCGACAAACTGAAAGTAGAGCTTCAAACTGTCATACAGCATGGCATAGCCAGACAAACTTGGTGTCATATATCAAGAAGCTATCACTTATATTTGCTTAGAAAAATATGACAGAAAAATGTTACAGACAGACCTTTGAACTGAAGGACAGACAGAGGTAAACCAGTATATCCCCTCCTTTGGAAAGGGGATGGGAAGGATGTGGGATATAACAGGAAGTTGCATGCAAAGTGGTGCAAAGTTTTCCCACTTGTTCTTGGTTAATTTCTATGCTCAGTGCTTTAACCAAAGTGGCTGGCTGTCAGATCTGAAAATTGGTTATACCTTACAACTAAGCATTATATAGTTCCAGACCAAATATCAAATCTTTCCTTCATTAAGAAACTGAGTAATATGTCAATTTATAAAGTTTAAAAATCAAATTGTATCCATATGCAGAGCTTATGAAACCCTGTGCTTATGTTTAACTGTCAATTTAAATACATTGTACAAAACCATGAAATGTAAACAATGAACATTGCAAAAATTTAATGGCCCCTTTCTAAGGTCCAGACCATGAATAAAACATGAAAACAACCCAATATAAGTTAAAATAGCTTTATTATTATACATGTAGCATATCCATACTCACTTCATCATCTGTAACTACTGCAACTCTGACAAATTCCTCTTGCAAACAATCAGCAATTTGTGTCTTAGTAGTTAATATAGGTGTACCTAGCCTGATAAAAAAATTTCAAATGAATTAATAGAATTTTAATTTTTTACCTCTTGATTAAAAAGTAATTTATACACTAGAGTTTCTTATGAACTTTTCTAGTAGTCAGGTCTTATTTATGTGTTCACATTTATGTTAAAGGCCAATGTCAATCAAAAGCGTTTAATGAGAGTAAAATTGTTTGGTTGATCATCAAAGAAATCAATGCTATTTCAGTTCCTTGAAAATTACCTTTACATTCATATTTGATTTTAACTGGTTAACAGGAATTATTTCTTTAATATAACAACATTAGCTTGATACCTTGCAATAAAACATTGAGTCATACTCAATCTAAATTGGTTAAATTGTTACAAGAAAAAAAAATCTGATTGTTGATGTTTTCCTCAAGGTCCAATATACCCGTATATGAGCCATACCATATACAAGATTCCTACCTCAAATTGGAAGCAGATATTTTCTATAGCTTTACATTCAATTTCATTTTATTCAAATCAAAGTTGTCACTGATGTGTTCCTTAACATCTTAATCATTCATATTCAGTACAATTTCAGGTTAATTCTGTATGGTCATGAACCAGATTTGTACTAAGCCAAAATGATGAGCTGGATTTTTAACATGCTAGCTCACAAGATAACAGTTTGCTAGAAGACATTTCACTCTACTAGGACACATTTTTCTCACTTTGAGGCCAACCACTCTTTGTTCTTACTCCTAAATGCTCAAATGTCCTTTGCAGAGTGCCAGACAATACCAGTTTTAAAGCTTTTGGTTTGATCAGGCTTTGAGTTAAATCCACAATCTCCTTACATCAAAGTAAGCACACTACAAGACCATATATAGGGATGTTCATCAGCAAAATAAGTTACAGAAAAAGTGTAGTCATGAGGAAATTCTAAGTAACTTTGAAAACAGAGCTTTAATTAAAATTGTAAGAAATCAAGACAAACTTTGTTGTGATACCAGAACTCCTAAAAATCATTTATGGGACTAAATTCCAAATAACTTTTCTAAACATTTACCTTAAATTGTCTGTAGATTGAAGATTACATTGATCTTTTCTTGAAAAGGGATCTTTAACCTGATTTTCATTTAATCTACCAGAAAGACATTTCAATGAAGGTAGATTACTCTTAAACAGTGCAAATACATCTTGTGTCAAAGACTCTTCTAATTTCAATGATGAATCTGCAATAAATTTTTAAATGAATAGCAAACACAGATTTTTTATCAATTTGTTTTTAGTAGTCTATTAAAATGCAAGAATAGTCTATAAAACTTCTAAAAAGCAAATATTTAACTTCTTACATTGTATAAACAGATTTTACTGGAAGGTTGCTATATCCACTTATGTGCAGCATAAGTAACTTTAATAATGGTAAAAAGAAATATTTTATGTTTTAATTTGTATGTGGTAATGTTCAATATCATGGTTGTAATTTGTTTAGCAATATATAGGAAAAAGTTTTGCAGATGGGTATTAATCTTAATTGAACACTTTCAACAATTTTCTAATTGATATGATGGCACTACTTGAACACATGTTCTAAGATTCAGACTCTTTTTCTTAGAGCTGCTGAGGGAACAACCTACAGAAATTTTTAATTATGTGGACCACAAAATGTATTATTGCAATTCAAGAATTACTACCTTACCAGTATCATTCATATGACTTTACCAATAATATTCATTTAAATTTGAGCTGATAAACTTCATCATTAGAGATAAAGGACACAAAAAATACAAATCTAATAGAATTGTAAGTATGATTTTTTCTTGAAATAGCACTACTGACTTTGAAAGGTAGACTGTGGCTCTACTATATTTCTAATAAGTTGTTCAGTTTGAATTAAAAAAAAAAGAATTGTAATTGAGCCAGAATTTTGAATGATCTGCATTAGTATATTATGATATGATTTATCCATACATTCTAAATTGTATACAGACCATCATGCAAGTTGTCCTTCTGATGTACTTCATTCAAAGGATTTGTACTTTTGCTTTTCTGGTCCTGTTTGCTGGAACCCTCTGCACCACACTTTGGAAACAATATCTTATTTTGATTTGAATTGATATCATAGTCATCAGAATCTAAGCTTGGAACAAAATCTTCCAAATTAAAATATCCCAGATCTTCATCCTCAGTATCACTGTAAAGAGTAAAAAATTCACTTATATAAGGTGGAAGACTGAGATCTTATATATTCATAGTTTATATAAATAGCTCAGTATCATGTTTGCATTAATGAATGCCATTTTGTAGTTTTGTTGAAAATTTTCTTGTTTTGCATGTAACAATTTTTTTTATATTATTACCAAGAATAAAACAATGAAAACATACCACTGTTGTTTTTTCTCTTTTCATAGTATCTTGTTTTTCTTTGTTTATGTACCATAAAGAAGCTAACTAGCCAAACTACTCATCTTTAAACAATTGAAATACCATATATTCTTTTAACAGTTACTGAAATGATTGCATAACCTTATAACCAGTACAAAGGGTAATGATAATCAATCAGAACTTGTATATAAGTTCTTTTTTAGCAAATGTAGCAAATGTAATTTTATCAGTGCTAACAAATAAATTCCATACTAGCAACACACATTAATTTTCCTTTCTTATTTGTTAATGAAACTAATACATAAATACATGTTTCAGGCATCATTTAAAGATTTCTAATCTTTTGCTTTTTCTTGAAATGCCTTCAGGAATCCAAACAGATTTTTATTTGATCATCTTAATTTTATCTATTTTATGTCTCATGTGTAATTTCAACATATACTTGTATTTCATAGCTTTTGTATGAGGCTAATATGATATGAGACCTTAGCTCTATGATGAAGACCATACCATTAAGTTGACAAAAAGCTGGTATGATTTCACTATGTCACTTCATAGAATATGAAGAACATCAGGATATGAATTTTTCAAGATTCAATGAATGGTGGTATATTGATTTCATGGTTAATAGATCACCTAACACCCAATAAGCAAGGGCAGTGGATCATATTTCATTCCTTTGGACATGGTGGGGTGGAGGTATTGCATTTTGTGTAATGCAAATAGCATTATAGGAAATTGTAAGAAACAAAATGAACAATTATGAGATGTATTACCAGTCTTCATGATAAACTTTTGAATCTATGGGCCCAAGCTGAATTCTACAAAAATTTTCGTTAGATTCCATTGGCCTGTAGAGATGATTTTACAGGCCCGACAGCATTTTACAAGCCTGGGCTGGTGGGCCTGTGGTTGAGCGCCAAGACTGTATTACTGCTTTTCAGTTTATGGCTAATAAGTAGGATGAGGGTTAAAGGCATAGTCTTCCATTCCTTTCATAGTGGGAGTGTAAGTATTATACCATTTCCCATCACCATGTTGCCCTGTATATATATGCTTTTAAGTGTTGTGAAACTCTTATACCTATCAAACTTTTCAACAGCTTTTCCAATATTTATCTCAGGTACTGCAGTCTCAAAACAAGTACTTTTGCATCTTTCTTCACTAAGGAATTTTCTGTCATAAGAAGCTGAAATATAAAATCAAGTTCATGTATTAAAATATAATCATATATATGGACTTTACAAGAAAACTGTTCTACTATACAGTATACTGTTGCCTTGAACATAGTCAAGATTTGAATATTTTTATATTATGGACTTACTATTGATATGGAAACCGTTTTGCTATGATGTTGTCTACTATCAAGTGTAGTAAGATTATTAGAAAGACAAAACAAAATCTCAGTATGACTAAGGAGAGAGTTCCATGTTGAATTCAGGAATAATACATCACCAAGCAAACAATTCATGATTCATACATAATTTCGTTGAATTGTTACACTTCATTCAAAGGATTATTCATTTTTAATTGTACATCTAAATGTTGATGTTGTTTTCAACCAAATGTCATCTCATACAATGAAGAAAATTTTTTCAATAAATTGTTCTGCAAGAAAATAATAACGAAATTTTGATAGACTGATTGAAATAGATGAGTTTAAAACTGATAATTCATAACCCACTCATATGAATGAAAGCAATTTTTTTTATGATTTCCATCCTGAAATGAAATTCTTTATCAATTTATGTGGACTTGTCTCTCAATTTTCATAATTTCCCCAAATATGTAAGGCAGTTTTGCAGATTTTAAAACTGATAATTCCTAACCCACTCATATGGATGAAAGCAAACTTTTTTATGATTTCCATCCTGAAATGAAATTCTTTATCAATTTATGTGGACTTCTGTCTCTCAATTTTCATAATTTCCCAAAAATATGTAAGGCAGTTTTGCAGAACATACTTACTTTTGCCTCCTTTCAAGCAAAATTTTGAAAACAGCCATACTAGCTTACAAACAGCATGAATCCATTTTGAGACATGTATTAGGGTTTTCCTTTGGAAAATCAAAGCAGAAATCTTTCCAATCAACAAGTTTTACATTACCTTTCATTAATGCATGTATTGCAATTTTATTTCCCCATTTGGTCACTGGAACATAAACTACAAATTTACACTTTCCCTTGAACAGAGTTTCAAGCCCCAATTGGAAAGAAATGGGAATCCTAGAGTAGAGGTCTTAATTCGCTAGAGTTATCTCCCATCAATGCCCTTTCATAGCCAAACGATTGGACATGCTTGTGCAACAAAATTGACTTTTTATAAAAAATTGACTTAAAATTATTTTTTCTGAAAAACATTTTCAATAGGATGATCAATCTTTTTCTTTGAAAAGGGAAGAATATATATTTTTTTTAAATTATGAGCCTCAGTTCTTCTCTTTCTCATCTGATGATGTTTTGACTGCTTTCCTCTAATGTAAACTATCAGTTGATTTTTCAATTTTGTTTGCTATAGAGGAAAAATGCAAATAACACAAGTATATGTTATTCCTAACACAAATACATATAAATAGTTGTTTAATACATAACATAAAATTACCCCTTTTCCATGGGTTTCTATATCTTTCATCTTCAAAACTGCCTTTATGAGTGTATAGATCTATAACTTCTAGATGTTCTGGTACAGCTATAAGAGCCTTATTGAGAAATTCTTTTTTACTGTTTACAGCCTATTGAAATACATATGAAAGCCATTGGTTTTCTTTTTATAAATATAAATGTAACTGTTTGAGCGGTAAACATACACAGAATAAATGTCAAATCTATAACATAGTTTTGTTCAAATGTGAAGTGATTTATAATTTAAGTTCACCTACTTAACTGATGCTATTGATTGAATGAAAAATAATGTTCACATGTATATATCAGCAGTGGTTGGATTTCCTAAATATAAACAGCACCTCAAGTAATTCAGTGGATGAAAACTTATTCAAATAATATTAATTACTAACAAAGTCAATGAAGAATCACATAAAATTACCTGAATAATAATCTCATTTGAAAAAAAATTGTTACGAGTATTATTTTATCCTATATTTCATATTTTCAGAAATAAAATAAACTTTAATGTACACTAATGTATTCTTCAACTGAAGTCATACCCCATCTCAAAATTTTTATATAGGGTTACAAATATAAAGTTCTCTATGCATTATCAATGAATTAATGTGTAACTAGATAGAATAATGATTGGATAAAATGTACAAAAATGTTGGGGTATTCAAATTGTTACTGAATGATTTTGGTTTGGAAAGAAAGTAATGACAAATAAATGCATAACAAAACATTATAATGGTCAATTATGCAGTGTATTAACAAGTACAGTGGTCTACAAGACAAAATACTGATATTAATCATGTGCCAAGTGTGATTTGAGTTTAAAAATAATAATAATTCATCAGATATATTAAACCTCTATTGTTCCTACAACTTAGGTATTACTGAGATAAACATAGTCTTGTCTTGTCTAAGCATAATATTAATTTTGATGAATACTGGAGGCAAGACTATACCTAATAGAATGTTAACCAAGAGATGGATAGACAGACACTTTTAAATTCTGTAGGCAAATCAATTTACCAATTTCAAATAATCCAAACCAAGATATTTAACCATGACTTTTCTTCATCTCTTTCTCTCTAAAAAAAAAAGAGTGTTAATTAAATGATTAGATGTAAAACATAAATAGTTTAAATCAATATAACATTTGCATACCCAATACATATGTAAGAAATATTTTTCCAACATAATTGCATGTTTAACAAATAATATCCAGGCAAAATTGACCAAAAATACTCACCCACATTTTCATGTGCCTGTCCAAAAACTGCATGGAACCTATCAGTGGTTTTCTTCGTTATATCATGGAAGTATTATATTGTCAAGATAATACATCCATGGTTATATATATATATATATATATATACATCTTAATTTTTTTTGGTCCTTAACTGAGTTTCAGGCTGATGAAGGATATCTTACTCTTTAATCAACAACTTTTCTTGCAGGGGCGTAGCAACCCGTACGCAAAAACGCAGTTGCGTACACATCAAAAATTTTACAAAAATAAAAAATAGGGTAAATATGGTAAGAATAAAACTGAAGTAATAAATTTAATTAAAAACTATCATACAAACATGTTAATAATCACTTTGTAGCTATATTCTTCCTGAAATTACTTTTCATTTACGGAACCAGCATCATGATTATGTTGCTGATGCACACAATTAAAATGGTCCTCGAGGTGTCAGAAAACAATTCTATGCCTCCTTACCCAGTCCTGACATCTTTTCTGAAGATTTCAAAATAACTGACGAATTAAAATATGACGTTCTAAAGAGACCATGGACAACAATTCAATCTAATAATTTTCCCGTGAGGTATGGATGGTCTTAATTACATACGTCGTCATAACAGATTTTTTAAACAGTCCAGTCAGACTTAAGTTTACCAGGGGTGGTAAAGGGTAATTTTTGTGCATCGTGTTTGCCGTTTTTTAAATTTTAATTGACGATCAAAGCGTTTTTACTTTTTTAATTTTTACGTTCGGTTGTGCAAGACGGGTGCTTCCCCATACTTAATTATACGTTCTTCGAGATTAAAACTGCTTATTTTCCATGCTTGAGATTTAAAGTGCTTGTTATCCCTGCTTGCTAAAATCAAAAGACTGTTGTTTTGGAAGTTAATAAAAGAAACTGAAATAATTTGATGATTTTCCTTATAGATTTCGGGACTTCAAACGTATATATTATATACTTGTCAGTTAAAGGTTTCCGACCTAAGATATGTGTTCGTTATAGTACTTTTTTATCATGCAACGTTCACGGATGATATTATTTCACGTTCACCGTGAAATTGTTATTCCTTCTTTGTATGTAGCGGTTTTTTTTCGTGCAAGTACCACCCTTTACCACCATCTTTTAACCTTAACTAACTAGCAAACAAATTTTATTTTTAATTTAATTCAAAAGCTCAACCCACTACACTTTAGAAAATCCAAATTCCTATGCCAACAGTACTTGTTTGTTTTTCTATAATTAATTTTTTTTTTCAATTTATTTCAAAAGTTGACTTGTTACTCGTGAAAATAAGATTTCCGTGAGGTCATTTTAAGCCCCTGGAAATTGCGACAATGCAGGATTATTCACCATTTACCCCAGAGCTTCTGCCCCCCCCCCTTGGCCGTTTTACTTCCTCCTCCGGCATTGAGTACACATCATATTGGCCTAGCTACGCCCCTGTCTTGACTCAAAGTAATATACAACTTTATTTTAAATGTTGTAAAGACAGCTGTATATTGATAAAGGAATATACATTTAACATTTAGATATCTTACAATTTTGAGTTTTATTGCCAATACTTCTGTCTGATGGAGTAAAGATTGCTAAAAAGTTAAAATACTTGCAAGTCAGGAACATTTCAGAATATATTAATAAGTTACAATCAATTTAAGTTGTAAGATTTTTGAGAAAAGAGCAGCAGAGCGTGACTTGAAAGACTAAATTAAGCAATTATTATTTTTTAAATGCATTGTGTTTTAAACACTTCTTTTAATGATGGTAAATGGAGAAGAAAGTATCATGCCCTCATTGCTCAACCTGTTACTATCTGCAATAATAACCATAACATTAATTGTTTACCCTATCTATAGTAGCTGCGGAACCATATAGCTCTTATGGTCCTTATATTTTTTACGAACCTGGGTTGCAATTACAAACATTTTAACATAGGAATAATCTGTAGCTCTATGGTCCACACAAATCAGAAAACATAATAAGTACCATTTGAGTTACAGTTCCACAGCTACATCAATAGTAGATAATTGAATATCCATAATGCTTCATAGTGACCCTAAGCTTAGGATGCTGAGATGTTTAGTGTTACATGCAGTGGCGGACCAGGGGTGTTCTGGGGTTGAAAACCCTTTTTGTTTGACAACTTATTATTTTGTATGGGGACATATGGTTTGAACCCCCTCTTTTTAATTGACTTGCATGTGTTGGAACCCCCACCCCTTTTTTTTAAATGGCAGGATCAACACCTAGGCTAGCTGACATATACTAGTAACACTGATGGGATGTGCTTAATTACGTGGATATATATGAAATTATTCTAATGTATAATATAACTTGAAAACAGGGTTTCTTCCTTTTCTATTAATTAAGTTTTAAATTTACCAAATTTTGCAAAAGAAGTTGATCCCTATCCATAAATTTTGTTTTGAAAAAAAAAATCCCCTTTTCTAAATAATTAGAAAAACTGACCCTCTCCACTTTATCAGGTGAAAAAGGATAAGTCTTTAATATTAATGAGGTTTACTTTTCGTCAGTTGTTTTGTAATAAAAAAAAGTTCTTGTAGTGGGATAAGTCGTCTGCCAAGTTTGTTGGTCATTGGTTATCTCAAAACTTATAACTGTGGGACCAAGTACGGGAAAAATATCCGAAATGACATAAGCATGTCAAAAACTACAGGAATAACAAGACGAATATTGAATTTCGTGAGACAGTCTTGGAGAAAAAATCCAACATTGGAAACTTGTTCGAAAGGAGAAGATCATCTTGGAAACAAATACTTCGAATTGCCCGCAGGTCTATATTTTTGTTATCTCATAAGATGAAATATGCATGACCTCTAGACCGGTTGACAGTGTCACTGTCAGTAAGATGGTTTTGAGTACAGACAATCAACCAGCATTCCAACAGTAAATTTTGCATTTTTAAAGGGTAAAAAAAACACACTACTACGTCCTAATATATAACAAAATGAAATGAACTGATAAAAGACTTTTATTGTAATCAAATATATTCAAGAACCTTACTCTGTTACTGTCGATCACTGTCAATATAGTGTCTTACAGATGCAGGGGACAGAACTGAGTTTCTAATTTGGTTCATATGACAGCTGAATCAAAAAAACAACTCTGACCTCTAAATCACAAATTAGAGCAGTTCAAAGAAGGAAAGCTTATGAGAATTTTTCTTTCTTAAACCTTGTACACAGCAATAAATTTATTGTGTCGACCAATGCATTTAGTAGAAAATGAGGATTTTACAGAAAACCCACAGGCTTTATTTCAGATATCTTTGTTATAACATTTTAAAAATAGATTTCTCACTTGTTTGTCAATGTTGTGCTAGCTTTATTGTTTACAAAAGTCATAAACAACCTTTAAAACCAAAAAAACTCCTAGAAGGTGTACTTGAATTTGGTCCATATTTGTTTATGTTTAAACAATATCTAGGGAAATCATTGTTCTGTTGCTAGCATTGCACACATACAGTAATCCCCTATCTTTTAAGTTTTTAATTGTCAAATATAAGAGAACTAGGGAAAGGCTGTAGATTTTCTATAAAATTTCCATATCTTTAGCATTGAAACAACGAAAGGATGCATTAGGGAGCTACCATTTGATTTTTATGGGGGCTAGGATGAGATTTGAAAAAAATAGGCAGGACAGGAGTTTTGAGTAAAAAAAAAGGCAGGATGAGCAACTTGGTAAAAAAAGGTAGGATGACAATTTGTGTAAAAAAATTCAGGATAAACTAGTGAAAAAAAGGCAGGA
Organism: Mytilus coruscus; assembly: GCA_017311375.1. NCBI lineage: Eukaryota > Metazoa > Mollusca > Bivalvia > Mytilida > Mytilidae > Mytilus > Mytilus coruscus. Next base: position 118,118,205 of record CM029595.1, read on the forward strand.
CCAAATAGAGTAAAAAATAAAAAGGCAGGACAGAGATTACAACTAAAAAAAAAAGGAGGACAAAATTTTTCATCCTAGCCCCCCATAAAAATCAAATGGTAGCTCCTTATTAAATAAGTGATTTAAAATCCTAAATAGTGCTGGTCAAAGGCTTGATTAATTATTGATCCTTCAAAACAACACTGTGTGATGCATTTTCAGACATGATATATTGGTCTTATTAATCTTTAAAGAACTTTCTCATGTTAGTAATACAGTAATGTAAACATGAAAAAGATAACCAGATCAAACTTTTAGTTTTCATTTATTAACACCTTTGTATATAAATGTATTCTCAAAAGAAAAAAAAAACAATGAAGATCCAATAAAGTACATCTCTTATTCATTTTGGTTAATTTTTAAGTTGTCCAGTACTACTTATATATAGCATTACAGAATTGTTGTTTGAAAGACATTTGGAACTGAATAATTCCAAATATTTAACTTACCCTGAAAAACTCAATGGATTCAAATTAATAAATACTATGTACATGAAAGGAATATTTAAGGATTTGGGGAAGCAATCATTGTCTTTCTTAATTAAAGCAATAATGTCTCCCGTAAAGTTGTGAGGTGGTTATCAATTACACTAAACTATTAGAAAACTGTATCTGAAGTTCTAAACTTGATGTAAAATGTACCTTCATATATGACATAGTGGTAAAAAAGGAAAATGGTTGCAGTTTCAATCGTATAACTTCAAGATGCATTATCATGATCATATCTCCTTTTATTTGTATGATAGACAGATATCCAGGAGATAGAGAAATAATCATGTCATCTTGCTGGATGAATAGTCAAAATGCATATGTATTTTGAGTTGAGTCTTTATTTTACTTTTCTCTTTGCAGACAGAGAAAAGTTAGGAAGAGGAAGAAGATGGGTGGAGGCAAAAGAGAAAGTTGGAGCAGATGATACCCTTTCTGATATCCCTACAGAATGGACCTGTAATATATGAAGTATTTAAGAAAAGAAGATGTCAATGATCAATGACTTTTGCAATTTTTAAGCAACTGTCGCATAAGACGGGGGCATTAAGTGTTACCCTTGACCGTCAGTCCTTCCATCTTTCCGTCTTTCCGTCCTTCCGTCTTTCTGTCTGTCCGTCCCATTTTCATTTGTTTGAAGCTTGAGGGGGGGCATTCCTGTCCTCAGACACATTCTTCTATTATTTTTATCTAAATTATGTTCCATGACTACAAATTTTCTAAAATATTGTAAACACATAAATTTCATACTAAGTCAATCTTTATCTACTGTAAATTATTTACCGACGAAGTCAAGGGGACTTTAGGTTTGCACTCCGTCTGTCTGTCCGTCTGTCCATCTGTCAGTCCGGCAAATCAGTTTTCCACTCTTTTTTTCTTCGTTCTTGTAGATATTGATTTGATATTTGGTATACAGTTTTATCATGACAAGTTATAGATCAAGTTCGAATTTGGTTCCGGTCTGATGATTTAGTCCAAAGTTATCATGGTCCATATCTAATGTTAGAATACTACATTTTGTATGTTAAACCATATTTCTGTACAAAGGAGATAACTCATTTTTAAAAGGCATTCTTTGGTAAATTGTTTGTTTGATATTTTGTATAAACTAATTTTCTGAATGCTATATATGTAAAATTTGTTTATGAAGTGAAATTCTTTAATTAGATAATAATCTATTTTTATTAAGGTATATATTTCATTACATTACATTGTGTATAGATAAAAGTTGTTGACATTTTATAGATAAGTTACAAATCTATATAAGTTTGTGACAAATGAAAGAAAAATATTTGGAACTAATAATTATATTTGATTATAATTTGAAAATAGATATACGTTGTATTACATCATATCTAATTTTAGAGAACTATTAATCATATCTAATGTTAGAGTGTTTTCCACACTTTTTTCATCCTGCTTGAAGATATTGATTGATAATTGGTATATAGTTTTATCATGACAAGTTACAGATAAAGTTTAAATTTTTGTTTTGGTCTGATAATTTTGTGCAAAGTTTTGGTAATTGGGCTTGAAAGATTCACTCATATAATTGGTTTTCCACACTGTTTTTAGTCATTCTTGAAGATATTGACTTGATATTTTTTTTTTTTTACACCATGACAAGTTATAGAACATGTTAGCATTTTATTCCAGTATAAGGAATTTTTACCCGGTAGGGGACTATGTATTGCCATGCAATACTCTCAGAATGCTTGTTATTAATGGGAATAATGCGACAGGGTTAGTATCGCAATGATAAGAACTTACATTCTGAGATTCGGATACATATAACTGTATGCAGATTTTCCTGAAATCGCAATAATCTCACTTTTTTGTACTTTTTAAAAAAATGGCAATAATTTTGAATTAACAATATTTCTACATTATATGTATTGTTACAATAAGGGCTGTACCAGAAATAAATATATGAGGGGGTTCGAAGAAAAAAAGTAATTTTACTGTTATCTTTGCTTGTTTTTTTTTTTTAAATAATTGTGGTTTTATTGAAACAAATCAACTAGGAAACTTCATTACTGAGTGGGTTTAACATGGTAAAACCGTATAATATGTGAATATATGACTATAAATCCTATTTGCTATAAGTAATAGTGGCTAGGTTATATTCCAATTCCTTTTGTCATGTTGTAATCAATTTATTTGATATTGTATGGATTATACATGTATGTATAAAATAGGTTCAAAATCATCCGAAATGGACTGTGTTCAAAAATCTATTTGTTATTAAAGAGCATATACATTTGTACTAGAAAAAATCATGTGACTTTCCAAGATAGTTCTTTTTTTATTTGTAGCATGGCTACGGTTTACACGAAAAGAGCCACCAACACAAGAGGTAATTATATCAAGATCTCATGTTTTTTTTGTGCTACCTTTTGAGACCACTTTCGAGTAATGTCCTTTACCAGAAAAGTTCATCAATTATGCATGCCTTTATGATGTCATTTACCAGTTAGAGGGGCCCACCTGTATCCCTGCACTATTAAAGTTCATCAAGCGTCTTCGTGATAGTCATTATACAGGATAAACTAGAAATAATGTTTGTTCCGCAGGTATTTAATCACAATTCCCTAATGACAGCAGTGCTGATTATCAATTATAAGAATTTAATTTGGGGAATAATTCATGCAATATAGCATCATATTTTTCAACCACTCGCTCAACATGGGAAGGAAGTGACATTGCCTTAAATACGAATGATGTTCGCTTAAACCAAGGGTTTTGACAGCAATGCAACGAACTCAAAAGTGGTCTATTGAAAATATATTTACACAGATCAAAAGTGTCAATACAAAAGTACAAATGTTTCCCACTTAATAGAAGTCACTAGAAACATGACTGTATATACATTTTTTTTTAAATAAGGCATATTGATTTCTAGACTGTCACTTCTAGATTGATAATGTTGTAAAATTATAAGATAAGAAAGTCATTAAATGAATAATATAATTATTATACAGATCTAAATTTAATTAAAACTTGACTTATTGGCATAGTGACAGCCTCATGAAGCTGATGCTTAGTAGATCAGTATGTAGGAATTAAAAAGTAACAATATGTCTCTTCATGACATCATCAGAACAATTTCAACTGATTGCTGATGACTTTCTTCAAAACAATGGTCTTATTTTATTTAGATTGAATTTTATCTTGATATTTTGATGTTTTTTTATAGTTAATGTATTTTTGTTTTGTTGTTGTTATTGTGTAAAAAGATTTATTGGACTTAATTTTGTATTGACTGTTTATTCTTATGACAATCTTCAGTCTCAAATTTTCTTTGTGATACCATGAAAGTTTTGCACTTTTAAAGATCTATGGATGCATTCTAAATGAATGTAATTGGAAAGGATATCTTACTTTACATATTATTTAGATATTCCAATTCCGTTACAACATGAAAAAAACTTTATTTTTGCATTGAACATTGAACATTCAGATTAACTTGCATAGAGTAAAGATTAACTTTTCACTTTTTTATTGGTTAATAGGAAATTGATAGAAATTATGTACTGATGATGAGAACTCAACACAGAGCCAAAGAAATTGAAATGAAGGATAGATTGCAAAAGGTAATCAAATAGTTGATTCTACTCCTTTTTTTTTGATTCCTGATTAAGTAAGAGGAAATTTAAACTTCCATCAACTTCAGCTTAACAGTTGAAAACATTAACAACGTAAAATGTCTCTTTTGGTTTGTTTTTTTTAAGTTGCTAAGTCATTATCTTATAATTATTATAACCTTACATCTAATTTTACTCAGAAATACTGTATAAAGTGTAATGAATGGATTATAGGATCTTCATAATGCCTATATTTATTATGTTTTTTTCAGGAATCTGAAAATCCAAAAGGGGATGGTGTAACAAAGTCAATACACGGAAAATCAAGTAAGACACTTTGGAGATTGGCAAAATCTGATGAACTATCTACTGTATAAATATTATAATGTAATGGTGAAACTGTTGTCAACTTTTTATTTTTACCCCATATGATTTTGGCTTATAGATCGGAGACAGGGACATTTTTAAACCTGACATCCTAGTGATGACTAGCTTAAAAAGTACCCTATTTTTTGCCATCATCCAAGATAAAGATTTCAACAAAATAGCTGAATCCTTTCATTTTATTCAAATTGGTCAAGCACTTCCATCTGATAATTCATGAAAGAATACAAATCTGTAAACAAACATTAAAATATTTGAATCTTATTAGTTTATAATTACATTACATGTATGTTTCATTATAATATGCTATTTTGATTGGCTAACAGCAATCTCGCGTCATTCTGAAATTAACCTTCATTTCAAAAATTCATGTAAAATTCATAATGACACGAGCTTCCACAATAAAGTGCACAGGTAAATAAAAGAAAACTTGATAGAAATCGTGTTTTCATGATCTGAGCAAAAATGTAATTATAAGTATTGAATGCTTCTTTAGTAATTTTATAGGGTTGTAAAAGCGTTGACTGTGCTCACATTTTATAATCAAGAGCTGCTGCGCTTCATACAAAATGTACTTTGGTCAACGCTTGTACACCCCAATAAATTTACAAAAAAGATGCATTCAATTCTTAAACCTTAATTGTCACAAAAACAACACTCTCTTTATAAATTCTCTGAAAAACTCCAAAGATTCTTCCAAATAAAATGATTGATGGATTCTTCCATCTGAAATCTTATTCAATGCATATACAATATTTTTTACCATACCACATTAATTGGCACAAATGTTTGGAATCAGGTCAAATAATCTCAAAACAATAAAGGAATGGACAGATTGAGCCTACTGCTATAACTTCTTCTCTATGCTATATCTTGTGGTCTAAAAATTTCAGAAATTGGTTGTGTTGAAAAATCTGAGTCAAGGTAATTTCTAGGTCCGGTAAAATTCCCATTGGATAGATGCATTTTAACCTCTGATGAGTCGAACTTGGTTGATTCGAATTCTTGGTTAAGTCAAGTAAATTTTATAGTCCCATCGATGTAAAATTAATGTAAATTGAACCCAATGTGTCAAAGTTCAATTGAAAGATATTTTCGAAAAAATAAAAATTCAAATCCGATATTTTTCTTGTGTAACCTAATCATTTTCATAAGTGATTAAAGCTGTGTAAACATATTTGTCTGTATAATAGTTAAAATGATGGTATGTGGCCCATATAGTGTCAGTGTGTAGCAAGATTTGATATAGTCAGAGCCAATGGAATAACAAGATTTTTGTCTGAAGCAAGAGTAAATTTTATATGACTAGAGTAATGAGCATTCTGTTTATCAGTTTTAAAATGAAAGCTTAAAAAGAGTAGGCAATACATAGAGATGTGATTTGAACAACAATGAAATAAAACCAATACATCTATTCTGCATATCAAAGTTTAAAAATTTCAACCTTTCTTCTTCCAGATAAGTTTCCTGTTTATGAAGAATATGATACACAGCCAGGGCGTATGAAGAGATGACGAAGAACAATTATTATGATTAGACTTAATACATACTCTTGTTTTGATTATGATGTACATATAATTAAGAATAAAACTGTTTATAATTGTTGTCCAAGCTTCATATATCATTCTGATTATCAAATATTAACCTGCCATAGAATCTTAAACAATCATTATACAGGGATTTTTTTAATAATAAGAATATGTTTTTAACCTTCACACTTTCCAGAACATAGTACATATTTTTGTATACAAATGAATATGAACCCTCAATTTTGTACACAATTGTAAAAATTACAAGATTTTCCTGATGGCGAAAACTTAGGGTATTTTTAGCAGCATTATCAATGGAAGGTACATATATGATGTAACCAACTGCTTCTACCGTTTTCAACTCAAAGCCCTGAAGCTGACTTAAAAAATTGAAGATGTGCACCTCTCTTTGTGTGCACATTTTGTGATTTTTAAAAGAATGGTATATTTTGTACTTATTTTTCAAGGACTACATGTTTCTGCAGTTTTCAATATGTTTTGTAGTTTAGGTATTAATTTCTTCGGTGACAGCAATGTAAGCAATATTCAAATAACCTCAAATTTGTGTCACCACTCTCATCAAGGATGGAAACTTTCACACAGAGTATAAGTAATTCATGATGAGACCTTGTCAATCATTGTTTTATACATGACCTTGACCTCTTTTTCATGATCCAGTGGTCAGTTTATAGGTTTAAGTCTTTTCCTTCTCTGAAACTATATTTATATATAGATAATGGGTATATATAAATATAGTTTATTCACATTTGGTATGTAGATGTGTTGTACAGGGCATATGACATATAGGTGGAGTGGGGGTTATGAGCTTATAAGCGGTCTTAGTAGTTCATCTACTGTGATCAGTAGCCTGTAACTCTTGTGAGGTTGTGAGTTCCAACCACATGTGGGAAGGTGTATTTGACTTGGATCTTCATTAATAAGGATTGCCAGTTTTCCTGAAGAAGGTTGGTGATTCTTTCCAGATACTCCAGCTTCTTCCATTAATAATAAAATGCTTCGCTGAGCTCAGCCTGATACGACCGCAGAGGTCGAACCCTGAACAGTTTGGGTAAATTTGGACACAATATTCAAGCTTGATACTGTCTGAATTTCGATTGTGATCAAATTTTTTGACATAATATAGGTTTCTGACACAAAATAAATGTGGTCAAAGATCTAATTAATCCATCGCGCAATACTGTGCAATTGAAGATTTCTTCTTGAAACTTTTCAAAAATTCGAAATTTAAAAAATTTTGAAAAAAAAATATGAATCCCTTAAAAATTGGGAAAAAATTCCATTCCCCGACTTTATGAAACCCCTTGGAGCAATAACTCCAAAACTGAATCCCAGCCTTTCCTTTGTAGTATGGAACCTTGTAGTACAATTTCAGAGATCCATACACATACACACAGTTATTGTCTGGAAACTAGAAAATGCTTGTGTTTGGCCTTTTGGCCCCTAATTCCTACATGTTTGGGGCAATTAACCCAAAACTCAATCCCAGCCTTCCCTTTGTTATATGGAACCTTGTGGTACAATGTCAGAGATCAATACACTTACACACAAGTTATTGTCTGGAAACTAGAAAATGCTTGTTTTTGGCCCTTAATTCCTAAACTGTTGGCCCATAAACCCTAAAATGAATCTCAACCGTCTACTTGTGGTATTAAACATTGTGGTACAATTTCAGAGCAATTGAAATACTTGTACACAAGTTATTATCCTGAAACTAAAAGAATGCTTGTTTTGGGCCCCTTATTCCTAAATGATTGGGACCATCATCCCCAAAATCAATCCCAACCTTCCTTTTGTGGTAGTGAACCTTCTTAAAAATTTCATAGAGATCCATTTACTTAAACTAAAGTTATTGTCCGGAAACCAATTAGTCCTCGGACGACGACGCAGAAGACGACTTCATACCATTATACGATCCTGAAAAATTTTTTGCGGTCGTATAAAAACTGGCTGCTATCATATAGCCAAGGTAAATGAGATTGGCTTTAAAGTAAACATCAGCAAACAAACAAACAAAATATATCATACAGCCTTGTCCTCAATTTCAGGCTACAGTGGATCCAGGCCAAGGTTTACTCCTTGTTAACATTACACGATAGGTAAATAATATTTGGTTTGTGGATTTGTATGGAAGATAATATGCCCAATTGACATTTGTTGTAAGGCTTTCACCTCAATTTTCATGTTCCAGTAGTCTCAAATTTTCATTAATATGAAGTCTGTCCCCCAGTATTTATAGATTGACAATATTTGGTGTGGGATTAGTTGCTTAAGTATGTGTGTCGGTTTGACATATGAAAATGTGATTTGTAATGATTGCCAATGAGACAACTATCCACCTTAGAATAGGGATGTAAACAACTTTAGTTCATTGAAAGTCTTCAACAATGAGAAACAACCATACTGTATTGTAAGCTAAAAAAGGCCTTGGTATGACAAAATGTGAAATAATTCAAACTAGAGGCTCTAAAGAGCCTGTGTCGCTCACCTTGGTCTATGGGCATATTCAACAAAGGTCACTCTCCCAACATTGTAGATAAGAATAGAATTCATGACAAAAATCAGTTTTGTTGATCTTGTATTGCTGATCATTTAGTCTGTTTAGTTTCTCTCTATCTTTAGTTTTTGCTCAAAACACAAAAGAGGGTAAAAAAATCCTCATTTAAGGGCAATCACTCCTACAAAGAGCGAGTCTACTAACTATGTCTACAAAATTTGACTTGTTAGTAGATCTTGCCTTGCTGATCATTTTTGTGATTTAAAGTGTCTATTTATCTATTATGATTTTATCATATAAGGCAAAATGCAAAAAAAATGGTAAAAATCGTCATTAAAGAGCAATTATTCCAATAAGGAGTCGCTGGACGATTTCATCCATTAGTCTTAATTGTAGATCTTGTCTTGCTGATCATTTTTGCTAATTTAAGTTTCTGTCTATCTATTATATTTTTTAAGATATAAGGCAAAAACGCAAAAAAAATGATAAAAATCGTCATCAAAGGGCAATAACTCTTATAAGGAGTAAACTGACATTTTGATAATGCAGACTTATTTGTAGAGCGTGTCTTGCTGGTCATTTTTGCATTTTAAAGTTTCTCTCTATCTATTATAGGTTTTAAGATAATAGGCAACAAGAATGTGTCCATAAGTACACGGATGCCCCACTTGCACTATCATTTTCTATGTTCAGTGGACCGTGAAATTGAGGTCAAACCTCTAATTGGCATTAAAATTAGAAAGATCATATCATAGGGAACATGTGTACTAAGTTTCAAGTTGATTGGACTTCAACTTCTTCAAAAACTACCTTGACCAAAAACTTTAACCAAAAACTTTAACCTGAATGGGGACAGACAGACGGACGGACGGACGAACAGATGCACAGACCGAATAACATAATGCCCCTAGGTGGGGCATAAAAATGAAATAAAATGCTCCGCTAGGCGCAGCTTGATATGACCGCAGAGGTCAAACCCTGAATAGTTGGGGCAAGTATGGACACTACATTCAAGCTTGATACAGCTCTGGATTTGGAAATTGGACTTTTACCTATCATGGCCCAATTTCCCAAATCTACTACATGGTTAGATTCAGCATATCAAAGAATCCCAAGAATTCATTTTTTTATTCAAACAAAGTATAATTTTGGACCCTTTGAGCCTTAATGTGGACCAATTTGAAAGAAAGCCCAAAAATTAAAATCTTAATACATGCTTAGATTCGGCATATCAAAGAACACCAATAATTCAATATTTGATGAAATCAAACAGTTTCATTTTTGGACCCTTGTACCAATTCAAATCTGGAGCCCAAAATCTTAAATCTAAATACACAGTTAGATACAGCATATCAAAGAACCACATGAATTCAAGACTTTGAATTAAACCACATTGAAGTTGGTCAAGAAATAAGCAATTTATACAAAGTAATTAGAAAAGTATTGTAAAAAATTTGTAAGGGTTCCATGGAACCCAGTGTCTCGCCTACTTTTGCTGTTGTCTATGTCTTCAGTGTGATAGGGGAATTCACATAATAGATTTACAGTTAATGAAATAAAACATTTGAAATGTATGAAAAAAGTTATGCTTGTAAAAAATGAATACAGTATGCAATCAAATCTATAGATTTATAAAAGAGTTGAAACATAAGTTTATTGAATGAACAAATGACAAAGAAGACAATTTTTACATTTAATTGACACAGAATGAATGTGGTATAAGATCTTAAATAATTTAAAATTGGACATTTACCAATTATGGTCCAATATCCAAATTCTAAATACATGGTTGGAATCAGCATATCAAAGAATCCCAAGAATTCAATTTTTGAAGAAATCCAACAAAGTTTTATTTTGGACCTCAATGTGAACCAATTTGATAACAGGACCAAATAAATTGCTTCATCTAGCGCAGCTGGATACGACTGCAAAGGTCCAACCCTGAACAGTTGGGGCAAAAATGGACACAATATTTGCGCTTGATACGGGTTTGAATTTGGATTGTAATTAAATATTTGACACATAATAGGTTTCTGACACAGAATAACTGTAGTCAAAGAACTTAGAATTGGTTATATGATTTGAATTTATATTCAATGTTTTGCTTTTGTGCAATACACTATGCTGTTGCGAATCGACCCCAAAAAAAAAATAATTTTTTAACCCCCTTTTTTGCAAGAAAAAAAATTTGAAATTTTCTTTTAATTTCTGAAATCTGAAATGAGAAAAATTGTCCCCCCAATTTCTTTTACCCCCCACCCCTTTTCCCCTTTTTCAAAAAAAAAATCTTCCTTAAAGATATAGTCATAATCTCAATTCAAATTTCCAATGGAGTTTGCAACCATAATTACCCATTTAAATACATCATAAAAGTCTTAAAAGAAAATGACATACATAATCATGGCTAAAATTAGTATTCCTTAATCAGCAATTTTTAATAGTAACTTCTAAAAATAAATTGACAGCTAATCACCTCAAGACAATACAACATTTCTTTATACATAATTTATAAGCAGTGTAAGGGAGGTAATCCAAACATAACATTGTACTTTTAAGTAATTGTTCATTAACCAGGAAACCCTTATTTTTCCCCCTTTTTTGCCCCTTATTCCTTACCATTTGAGCCATAACCCCCCAAAGCCAATCCTAACCATCCCTTTGTGGTATGGAAACTTGTGGTCTAATTTCAGAGAGATCCATACACCTTTCCACAAGTTATTGTCTGGAAACTAGAAAACTGCTTATTTGGGCCCCTAATTCCTAAACTGTTAGGACATTAATCCCAACCTTCCTTTTGTGGTTATAAATCTTGTGTTTAAATTTCATAGATTTCTATTTTACATATACTAAAGTTATTGTCCGGAAACCAAATGTCTTCGGACGACGCTGACGTGATACCAATTTACGACCGCAAAATTTTTGCGGTCATATAAGAATCAAACTAAGTTTTATTTTGGATACTTTGGACCCTTCAGTTTGAAAACGGGCCCAAAATCAAAATTTAAAACACTCTGTTAGATTGCACACATTAAAGAACACCAATGATTTAATTTTTGAAGAAATCAAACAAAAGTTTAATTTTGGACCGAAATTTGGACCAACTTTGAAAACCAAGCACAAAATTAAAAAATCTAAAACACTGTTGGATTGACCATATCAAGTAACACAAACAATTTAATTTTTGATGAAATCAAACAATGTTCAATTTTGGACCCCAATTTGGACCATCTTGAATACTGTGCCCAAAATTGTGGTTTGGAACTTCATGCTAAAATTTTGACCAGAGAAATATCTCTTATACTCAAGTTATTGTCTTAAATCAGACAAATAAATATTTTTGGCTCCTAATTACAAGACAGCTAAGACAGTAACCCCCAAAATCAATCCCAGCCCTCCTATTGTGGTATGGAACCTTGTGCTAAAATTTCTTACACATCCATACACTTATACTAAAGTTATTGTCTGCGAACCAATTTATTTTCCATGAACCAGTAAAACTGACCTTTTTTGGCCCCTTATTACAAAACAGCTATGACAATAGCCCCAAAAACAATCCCAACCATCCTTTAGTGATATGGAACCTTGTGCTAAAATTTCATAGAGATCCATTATTTTATACTCAAATTATTGTCTGCGAACCAAAATGTCTTCAGAGGCAGACTCAGACAACACCATAAAATAATATGAATGCAAATAAATTTGCGGTCGTCTAAAAAAAAGGTAAAATTTATCATTTAAGGGCAATAACACCTGTAAGAAGTCTTCTGACAGTTTTGACGTATATGAACAATTGGTAGAGCTCAACATTCTGAACTTTTTTGCCCATGTCAGATTTTCTCTGTTTATAATGATTTTCAAAATAATAGACAAAAATTGCTTTTTACCCCAATGTTCTATTTTTAGCCATGTCCACCATCTTGGTTGGCAGGCGGGGTCATCTGACACATTTTTAAAACTAGATACCCCAATGATGATTGTGGCCAAGTTTGGTTAAATTTGGCCCAGTAGTTTCAGAGGAGATTTTTGTAAAAGTTAACGACGATGAAGACGGACGCCAAGTGATGAGAAAAGCTCTCTTGGCCCTTCATCCAGGTGAGCTAAAAAGGTATTGCCAACTATATCTGAATTAAAGATCTCCAATCAGGAGTCATCTGATGATTTTTACCATGTTGACTTAATTATTTGTAGATTTTATCTTGCTGGTTATTTTTTGCTATTTAAAGTGTCTATTAATATTATAAAAATTATAGGAAAAAAAATCACTTACAATTGATTAAAATCGTCATTACAGAGCAATAACTCCAATAAGGAGTCAGCTGACGATTTATTTTAGGATCTTGTCTTGCTGATCATTTTTGCTTATTTAAGTTTCTATCTATTTATTATAGTTTTTAAGATATTCTAAAGGCAAAAAGGCAAAAGATATGTAAAAACTGTCATGAAAGGGCAGTAACTTTAATAATGATTCGTCGGACGATTTCGTCCATTCATTGTAGATACATATCTTCCTGATAATTTTTGTTCAAGTTTCTTTCTAACTATTATAGTTTTTATGTACAATAGGTACAGCTCAACATTCTGAACATATCTGCCCCGTCATTTTACCCCCCATATGTTCTATTTTTAACCATGTCAGACATGTTGGTTGGCAGGTGGGTCCCTGGAAACAATTTTAAAACTAGATACCCCAATTGATGATTCTTACCCTGTAGTTTCAGAGGAGAAGATTTTTGTAAAAGTTAACGGATGACGACGACGACGCATGCCAAATGATCAGAAAAGCTGACTTGGCCCTTCGAGCAGAGTGAGCTAAAAATAATGGGTTTTAGGTTATAATGAGCAGATTTTTCACAGGCACTTGTTTTTTACCTATATACTTTAATATAACACAAGGTACTTACTTAACTCATATATTTGAGAAATGTCACCCAGTCGCAAACTTCCATTATATTTCGATTCTGCAGTTGTCTATCCCACTGAAACTTGTTATGTCGTATCTACATTAAATTATCTACAAAATGGTGTATAACATGCCTATTTCTATTGTCAAAATCATTCATAACGTGCCTTCAATGTATGTCAACTGTAATTTTTATATATAAAATTAAGATAACTAAAAAAAAAATTTAATTTTAGCAATAAGATATGTATAAGAGAGGGAAAAGATACCAAATGGACAATTATAATTAATCATTCACTGTGAGACAAACATTTCCAATCGGACAAAATAATTACGGTTGGCATACTTTGAAGACCTGTTACGAAAGATTTTGACAATCTAATAGGCGTGCTAGACACCATTTTGTAGATAATTTAATGTAGATTTAGGACATAACAAGTTTCAGTGGGATAGACAACAGAATCGAAATATAGCAAAAGTTCGCGACTGGCTGACATTTCTAAAATATGTGAGTTAAGTACCTTGTGATATATTTAAGTATATATAGGTAAAAAAAAAATCAGAGACAAGTGCCTGTGAGATTTTTATAGAAACTTAAGGCACCATTTGAATGTTACTTTGTGCTTACAAGTATGTGCATTGAATAAAATCTTCTAATTCATTTGACTATACAAGAGATTTAAATCACTTGGTGAACACAATCATGATAATTTAATGATAATCATAATAATATAAATATACATACAAAATGTACAATATAAAATGAAGAAATGATATAAAATGTCCCTGATAAAATAACAGTTAGTCTTAATCTGCTTTTTCAGATTTCTTTTTAGCCTTTGCAATATTTTTATCTCTTCTAGCTTTCCTTTTTTGTTCTTTTTCTTTTGCTTCTATCTGTTTTGCAAGATTGTAGGCTAAAATTGCACTTATCAAAAACAATGGAGATAAACACAGCAAAACATAGAACACAAAGTCCCAAGGATTTTTTGCAGCATATTTTAAAATGTCAACTAATGTCTCTCGCCAGTCCCAATCAAACATGATTCTTTATACCTAAAATAAAAGAAAAAATAATAATATTCATTATTGATATTAATTGTATCTTCTATTTTCCAGATTTAATTTGGTATCCATGTTTAATACGTAGTACATTTCCTTGTGCTGATTTATCTTGCTACCACTATCTTGATCAGCATGGATTCAGAACTATACATGTACATGTATATGTAACTAAAGATTGGAATAGTATTGAATGTTTATGAGAAATCAAGAAGTTCATCTTAACTAATTTTTTACAGGACTTTTTTTCTTTCAGTACATTGTATATATCTCTGACATGTTTGATTGTCTACACATAACACTCAGAGCAATCTAAGACTACTTCTATAGGTTCTCATCTATTACATTTATTTGTAATTTAAACATGTTAAAGAACGATAAAAATTACTTGAATCAGAAATGAACTGAAATAGTAGGCACTTCACAAAAGAAAAATACTTACCTCATGGCTGTCTGTGTGCAAATGTCTTACAATTGGATAAGTGGGTGAACTGTTTGTACATTTTGTATTTATTAATAAATGGAGATTTAATTCGGATATAATTTTTTTATAGCATTAGTTTGCTCTTACATGTACTGTACATGTATACATTGTCATGGTTGTATGCTACATGTGTGATAGCTTATTTTTATTCCTTTCAAAACATCATCTTGTTTTACCAAAATTTGATTATATATCATAAAAATTAAAAAAAAAACAGAAAAAAAAACATTTTGGAAGATGTTTTGAAGGGAAAAACCTAATTTTCAATTCTCATTTTATACATCTGATAACATTTGTCTTGTACATGTACTCAACAATTTATAACAGTCAATACAGAGGCACGACGTATAATTTTATTGAGCAGATACATTACTAATACTGCTAACTTGCTGGGGTTTTAATTTAGCCATTACTTTTTATCAATTTATAGGTTAAATAAGACTTTACATGTACTGAAATTTGGTATTTTTTTATCTGACTGAATACACTTAGTCATCATATTCAACATGTTCAAAGGCGCTTGGGACATGGATCCATTCTTTTTTTTTTGTGTTGAAAATTTTCACATTCTACCGAGCAAAATGTGAGAACACCATGCACTTCGATTGCAATGCATAAAAATCAAGACAGGAATACTTACCAGTATTTGCAAAACACTCTACAGCACTAACATTTTAACAAGTAGGACTACTTCAAAGCCTTTCTTGAACTTAGAGTCAATCAAGCTTTTTTTCAAAAGTATCTCCCAATTAACATGTTTACTCCCTGGCTGAATATATATTTGAAAGTGAAATCTAAAACTATGCAGACAAACTTAAGAAGTACAGTTGAATATAATATTTGCATTAAATGCAATAAAATGTTACTTAAACTGCTATTTACCCTATTAAAAAGAGACAAATAAAAAATCATGATGAAGTTGAAAAATATCAATAGTTACATGTACATGTCCTTTTCTTTACAATGCTTATTATGTGTTACATGTAGATCGCACTTCAAAATAACAACACAGAAAATGACGATTTAATTTGAAAAAGATTTCAACAGTTCAAAGTGAGAATTTGTTGCAGATCAATTGACCTAAAATAGCCCTGGTCCAAGACTACTCCAACATCCAACAGCCTGTTTTTCGACATGTTAGTGCCAAAAGTCAGAATACACTTCATTTAGAGAATCTGTTAGTTGCTGACCCATTTCTTGTTAAATACATGTAGATAAAAGACAACACTATCAAACAGGTTGGGCACAAGTCAGGAAAAGTGGAGTATTCCCTGTTTTCAGGGAACACCCCAGTTTTCTGGTGTTAAAAAACCCCAGTTTACAGGGACTTCCTTTTACTATTTCAATTTATGGCATGAAATTTACAAAAGCGCACGTTTAAACTGTATCAGTAGTATTTGTAAATAAAAGTATTTCAGGAACAACCAAACATGAATGAGTGAAGCCTTGTTTTTTCTAGAACTCAAAAACATTCAAATCTTTTGTTTAGGAATGAATTGACCAAGCTACATGCTCCAGATGTAACTGACCATAACTGAATTATGTTCACTTCTATTGAAAATTTCTATTCATTGAATTTAAATTCCCAAGTGATTAACTTATCTTATTGTCATCTCATAATTGGTGATCAATGTATGAATTGGTGAACAAAGGAATTGTTTTGTTGTGAGTTGAGCATCAAATTAGACTTGAAATTAGCTTGACTTTTGAACTAATAAAAACACTTGCTATCATAAAACATTGTTATCACATGTAGAAGGTGCACTTTTGTAGATTTCATACCATAAATTGAAAAGGAAAAAAAGCCCTGTATACTGAGGTTTTTTAACACCAGAAAACTGGGGTGAACTCTGAAAACAGGGAATACCCCACTTTTCCTGACTTGAGCCCAACCTGTCAAATATATATAACCTCCAAGAGCTCAGCAGTAACAACCTGGTAGGAAGCATCATGCCTTCTTTTACTTTACGGGTCCGAACCCATATAGATCCATGCATAAGTCCTAACCATACACATAAATGAGCCCTAACCACTATTATTAATAATTATTATATCCAGTGTTGTAAACATGTGAAAAATGAAAGGAGATGCAAAAACCATGTATGAGGAGGACAGTAGGATTCGTAACTTGATATATCTTGAGCATTTAACGCATGTTATCAAATATTTTAACTATAAATTGTCGAACTCCTTACTTATTTAAGTGTTCCAGTGTTTTCTGGCCTACTTTCGAAATATCTTTTTTATTACAGGAAGTGTCATGTAGTCTATAATTTCCATACATGACGGGGAAATCATGGTTATATTCCGGTAAACAATATTTGTGACCGGATAGAGAACCCTGTCTTAATGCAATAATATTGTTTGATAATAGATGTGATATGCATTTTAAGCTCGCCTAACCCAAAGGGTCAAGTGAGCTTTTCTCATCACTTGGCGTCCGTTGTTGTCCGTTGTCGTCGTCAACTTTTACAAAAATCATCTCCTCTGAAACTACTGGGCCGGACCAAATTAAACCAAACTTGACCTAAATCATCCTTAGGGTATCTAGTTTAAAAATGTATCCGATGACCCTGCCCACCAATCAAGATGGCCGCCATGGCTAAAAATAGAACATAGGGGTAAAATGCAGTTTTTGGCTTTAAAATATATCTCTGAAACTAAAGCATTTAGAGCAAATCTGACATGGAGTAAAATGTTCATCAGGTCAAGATCTATCTGCCCTGAAATTTTCAGACGTATCAGACAACCCGTTGTTGGGTTGCTGCCCCTAAATTGGTAATTTTAAGGAAATTTTGCAGTTTTTGGTTATTATCTTGAATATTATAATAGACAGAGATGAACTGTAAACAGCAAAAATGTTCAGCAAAGTAAGATCTACAAATAAGTTAACATGACCAAAATTGTTAATTGACCCCTTAAGAAGTTATTGCCCTTTAAAGTCAAATTTTTCACAATTTTTTGTAAATTTTTGTAATCTTTTACAGAAATCTTCTCCTGAAATTACTGGGCCAAGTTAAACCATACTTGGCCTTAATCATCTATAGGGTATCTAGTTTAAAAAAATTATCCGATGGCCGCCATGGATAAAAATTGAACATAGAGGTAAAATGTAGTTTTTGGCTTATATCTCTGAAACTAAAGCATTTGGAGCAAATCTAACGGGGTTAAAATGTTCATCAGGTCAACATGACCAAAATTGTCAATTGACCCCTTATGGAGTTATTATACCCTTTAAGTCAATTTTTCACTATTTTTCGTTAATTCTTTTAATCTTTTACAAAAATCTTCTCTTAATCTACTTGGCCAAATGGAATTAAATTTAGCCACAGTTAATATTAGAGTATCTTGATTGAAAAATGTATCTGATGACCCTGCACTACAACCAACATGGTCACCATTGCTAAAAATAGAACATAAGGGTTTACTATAGAAGTCTATGGGAAAAATTTAAACTGTGACAATTTCAAATGGTCACAACTTGAAAACTAATTTAATTAATGATAAGGGGTCTTCAGTAACTATTGTAAGACTACAGTGGGATGACTTGATTTTTTTTCCTGGGGTGCAATTTTTCAAGGGGTGCTAATGATTTCTCCTTGATATGTTCCATTTCCAGAATTATTCAGTGTTACTTTTTCTATTAACTCTTTCAGCATACTTATATTGGGTGAATGCCCCCTCCCCCCCACAGACCCGGCGGCTTAGTCGGGGTCAGGGTAACCCCTGCCCAAATTTTTTTGAAGGGTGTTCCATAAAAAAAATTAAAGGCATTTTCAGCATTATACAGGCCCTGGGTGAAATAAAATTTGGAGCGGAGGACAGGACATTTTTTATTTTTTGTTAATTATCTTGAATATCATTATAGATTGAGATATACTGTAAACAGCAAAAATATCAAGCAAAGAAAGATCTACAAATAAGTTAACATGACCAATTGGCAATTGACATCTTATTGGAGTTATTGTCCTTTAAAGTTATTTTCTGCAATTTAATGGTAATTTTTGTAAATCTTTTCAAAAAACTTTTGCTTTTAATTTAACTACTGGGCCAAATTAAACCAAACTTGACCTCAATCATTATTAGGGTATCTATATGATTTTAACCATATTTTACATGATTTCCAAAACCACAGTAGATACAGGTGAGCGACACAGGCTCTTGAGACCCCCTAGTTTTTATTACCGACTACAAAACTTCAATTGCTTTTTATGTTTTGAAAAATTATTCAAGAACCACTCAGGATTTTGATGGTTTTTTCCGTTGCTTGCACTTTCAATTTTCCGTTTTTAAAACTCATACTTAACACCTCTATGTTTGCCATGCCTTGTTTTGAGTAAATCTATCAACTCTTATACAATTCCTTACATTACTACCCATATCAGAGACATATATATACATATATTTCTCTGCCTATACTAAAAAACAACTTTATAAACTCACCCCGCGGCTTTCAAGTTTTTAATAAGGGGACACACTTTGAAGACAAGCATATAGTAGTGCTAAGTATGTGGTATGAAAATCGAAAATTAACTATTCAGTGCAAACTGTGATTACTATAACACTGTGTTATAGTATTCTCAGGTGCAAACATTGCCAAAAGTATCCAAATCCTGGCGGCCAAGCGCCTGTGTGAGAAACTACCAAGGGGAGTACAAGATGATAACTACCAGAGATATACATGTCTCTGATATACTGACTTAGTTCTGTATTTTTCACGACAAACGACGCAGTAGGCCTACATACAATTTAATAACCATCTAAGTCTTCGTGCTGTTCTATCTTAATCAATCCCGGAATGCAAAAGTCACCGAAGACTGTGTCCACTATAACCGAGTCAAATCATGTCCAAACATGTCATTAGATAAATTAAAAAAAATCTTAATATATCTTGACCAGCTGATACGGTGCTTTTTGTCCGCAATTTGCTTTTTGTTCGATAATTTTGCTTTTTGTCCGACACTTTTGCTTTTTGTCCGTTGCTTTTTGTCCGTTTTGCTTTTTGTCCGATAATTTTGCTTTTTGTCCGACACTTTTGCTTTTTGTCCGTTGTTTTTTGTCCGTTTTGCTTTTTGTCCGATTTAGTGTATAATTAGAGTGTGTTTTAAAAATATTGTAATACTTTGCCACTGGATGTTAAAGAAAAAACAATCACTCGATCAAATCGCAGTAAATGGTTTGATAGTGTCAATCATACGTTTGGTCTTCATTTAAAACATCTGATAGCTAGGACGAAATATTGTTTTAAATAAAGATAAAGAAATAATAGTCGCATGAATTAAAACAATACGATTAAAAAACAAGATTTGCAACACAGCTAGTGAGAGTCTCTTCCTTGTCCGAAAGACAGCTGGTATGCTGCATGCACGATATATAGATATAAGGAGATGTGGTATGAGTGCCAATGAGACAACTCTCCATCCAAGTCACAATTTGTAAAAGTAAACAATTATAGGTCAAAGTACGTTTAAGTACGTAGATATAACAATCTAACGGTTTAAAACAATTATTCAGTAAATACCTTTATCGTACTTTTTTTAAAACTAATTACCTTATTACTATTTAAGAATTTCAAATTAAAATTTTGGCCGTGTCTGGTGAATTTTAATACAAACGGGATACTACATCCTAATTTTTACGGTTGTGTTTATAGAGCCCGTAAATGTAGATATGGCCCAAGTTTACTCATTTATCCATCGAATAAAACTCATCAAATCAGTTTCATTAACATATTCTTAACCAATCAAAGGCGGATAATTCATGTCGATACAAAAGTGCTGACTACTGGGCTGGTGACATACCCGGTAACAAAACGTGTACCAGCAGATGCATCGACCCAGTGGTTGTTAAAACTCACCAAAGATACCAGGTTTATCGTTTGGTACACCATACGCGCGTTTTATCTACATAAGACCCAACAATGACACTCGAATCAACAGTTGGAAGTCTAATTCAAATTGAAAGTTGAAGAACATTTAAAACCGAACATATTAAAACAACGTCGTGCCAAAACGGCCCAGATAATCAATTCATTGGGGTAGAAAACATAAGTGTTTTGATATAATTAAAACATTTTATAAACAGTATGTTTACTGAAAATGCACATATCAATGCTATTTCATATATTCAACACAAAAAAAAGCTGGTGAAACCAACGGGAACTAAACTTAAACCAACAGAGGCATCGACCCTGGCGTTTGTTTAATGTCATTTGGCTAAGCCAATCTATTCGTGGGGAGGGGGGGGGGGGGGGGGTAGAAAAACTTATGTGTTTTACACAAAATGAAAACCCAAAATTCTAAAAAGTTGTGCCAACAAAGGCTTAGGCAATCTATTCCTGGGGTGGAGAAAACTTAGTGCTTGGATAATTTAACCTTTTATAAACAGAAAAAGAGCATATCAATGATCAATGACAAAGATTCAAAGGTACAAAGATAAAAAGTCTCTCCATTCAATATCTTATCATGAAACCCCCTCCACTGGATATAGATCCAGGGGGTGTTACCGTGTGCAAGTGACACCTCCTAAGATTGTTAAAAATTGTGCACCATATTGGTATCTTCTCCCTTTTTTCAATAGACGATCCTGTCCGAACTCACATTTACATTTTGGGCCAAAATCAGCTATCCCAAGTTTTGAAGGCAGTCTTGAAATCTTTGACAGGTGTTTGTATAATGAGTTTTTTGTTTTATAATGGTTTGCATATGATCTGAAAAAAAAATCTCCGATTAGCTAAAGAAAATAGACCACTTTCCTAATTCTATCTTATTTTTGGGAAATATTTTTACAAATTCAAATGTGAAGTCACTGTGTGTTTTTTTTAGAATTTCAAATGTGACGTCACTTTGTGCGTTGAGGCTTTAGCTAACTCGGCTGTGTATTTTTATGTGTTGGATTAAGGTAGATTCATGGTATACCGCCATCTTGGATTGTACATTGGCAGTACAAAATCGGTCTAGTTATTTGCTCAAATCCGCAAACTTGGAGACATATATGCGATTTATTGATTAGACTGTTTATTAATATTAAAGAAAACTTGGTGATTTATTGTATTATTTAAAATATTTAAGCAGATATCAAATTTTGTGTTTTTAGAATCATTTTTTCAAATAAGCCATTTAAGGGGAGATAACTCTTTTAGTAAAAAATATATACTGGACTAATAGGGAAATTTTTAATTTTTACATGTAGCAAGAAAACAAGTTCGGTGACACCCTTTTTTCTTTTTATTTTCTAAAAACATATTATAAAACCTATCTTCTCACAATTTATTTCAAAATTCTATCTCATAGATTTCTTTTAATGCACACAAATGTGTTTTTTCATGAACAATCTAACCAAATTTAGGCAATTTTCAACGACTCATAGCTTGGAAAATAGCACGGTGACCCATACTTTTATTATATATTTGAAAAAGCATAGTAAAATCTTCATTTTGGCAAAGTATAAGAAAAATCTGTCTCAAAAATATATACTTATGATCTACCTTAAGTTGTTTTATGTAATGTATCCGTTTTTATTCTGTAGTTAGTCCCCACTTCGGTTTTATCATGTATATCTATTATATAGTCATTTTATAAAATTTACTGTTTGCAAAAGTATAAATTATTCTAATTAATAAGGATGTTCTTGTCCCAGGCAGAAAACCCTGGTCGTGTTAGGCGCAACTTTTTGGAAGTTTTGGTCCTCGGTGCTCTTCAGCTTTGTACTGGTTTTGGCTTTCAAACTTTTTTCATCTGAGCGTCACTGGTTAGTCTTGTGTGGACGAGACGCACGTCTGGCGTATTAAATTTTAAACCTAGTACCTTTTGTTAGCTATTATTCGTGTGTTTCTTTGTCCTTTATGTTCTCCCATTTATTTGTATTGTAGTCATGTCATGTAATGTTGTCATTTTAATGTTATATTTAACATTGCCATAAAAGCGGGAGGTTTGGCATGCCACAAAACCAGGTTCAACCCACCATTTTTTTCTTAAAATGTCCTGTACCAAGTCAGGAATATGGCCATTGTTATATTATAGTTCGTTTCTGTGTGTGTTACATTTTAATGTTGTGTTTTGTTGTGTCGTTGTTCTCCTCTTATATTTGATGCGGTTCCCTCAGTTTTAGTTTGTAACCCGGATTTGTTTTTATCTCTATCGATTTATGAGTTTCGAACAGCGGTATACTACTGTTGCCTTTATTTGTCCTTCACCGGAAAAAAATCGTCAATTATGCGCGCCTTTATGACGTCATTTACCAGATAGAGGGGATCGCCTGTATCCCTGCACTATTTACGTTCATCAAGCGTCTTAGTGATCGTCATTGTGCAGGATAAACTAGAAATAATGTTTGTTCCGTAGGTACTTAATCACAATTCCCCAATGACAGCAGTGCTGATTGTCAATTATGAGAATTCAATTTGCCGAATAATTCGTGCAATATAGCATCATAGTTCTCCAACCACTTGCTCAACATTGGAATGGAAGTAACGACGCCCCTAAACGCACGAATGATGTTCACTAAAACAAAAGTTTTTGACGGAAATGCATCGAACTCGAAAGTTGTCTATTGGGACACCATAAGGATGACAATTTTATCTCATTTTCAAAAAGAAGGAACTGTTGAAATTTCGAGAAAAAAAATATGAGGTGTGGTTTGGTTGTAAATGAGACAACTACCTACAAAAGTTTACTGTTTAGTATGCTTCCTTTAAAATACAAAATTCTGCTAGAATAAGATCTATTCAATTAAAAGACATATTAACCAAGTTTGATGTATATCCTTTTCAGTACTTGATAGGAGGCCTCCCAACAACTGCAGCTTTAAATAAAACATTTGTAAAGAAATTATACAATGCATTAATTTACATTATGTATGATCAAGTCAGATTTGTTAGATCACTTCACCGACAATGCTATGATTTTCATGGGTCACAAACATTGATTTTGTTTTTGATAAATCAAAACATATCGAAACAAGTATTGCTAAGCAGTATTGGAAACTGCTGGTCATACATCATGTTGTAACTATGTACTGATATTTTCACAATGCGAAAGATTATTCTTTTCTCAGGCTGTTTTTGATGACTTTTTGGATGTGCACTGATTAATAATTTAATCTGAAAGAAATAGTTTATTTATATTTGGGAATTGGCTTGTAACTAGCTTTCAGTAACTATTCTCCTAGATCAGTTCTGTGTGTCTTTTGTCTTTATATGTTAGATGTTTTTGTGCTTCATGTCAATCAGATAAATCAAGATTTTTCATATTGATTTTTAGTTTATTCTTTTGTTGTGCTTTCAGGCATTTGTGTCTCAGGTTATGAGACGATTGAGCGCTAAATAACTTGATTAACACCGATACATTTTTTATGTGTTTGTCCCAATACAGGAGCCTGTGATGCAGTGGTTGTCATTGGTTGCTGTCTGCCATATCAATTTTTCGTTTATTGTTTTAACGTAAATCAGGCCGTTGGTTTTCTCGTTAGTACGGTACGGTGATCTGTATAGTTGCTTAAATCCACGCATCCTTTGGGTTTGGTGGATAGCGGACTCCTTGGAAATTTTAACACACCTCCTTTTTTAAATTAAGTACATGCAGTTAGTGTGCTTTCAGTAACTTCGACCTTTATTGATACGGTATAATTGTTACATTTATTTTAGAGATAAGTGCATTTCCTACACTGTTTTTTTGTGTAGACGAAAAGCGAGTCTGGCGTACAAAATTTAAATCCTGGTATCTATGATGAGTCTATTTATTGTATGTTCATTTATGTACCTTCTGTAGATCTACTGATCAAGTTGATAACGGGGAGGGTTGCGAGCTTTAAAAAAAGTTAAACCCGCCATAATTTAATGTGCCTGTTCCAAACCAGAAACCTCGTCAGTAGTTGTGCTAACCTTTAAACCTAACCCAAACCTAGAACAAGCTATACATGAATCGTAATCCTAAAGTAAGAGGGTCCATAAAGAAAACGAAAGTCTATGTTTTTTCATGATATGTGAATTTGGTTTTAATTGCAGATCTTTGAGGGGCCTGATGGTGGAGTGGGGTGGTGGGGTGGGTGGGGGTCTCATCACGATTCACGAGTTGATTTTTTGTCAATCACGATTCACCGAAAATAAATTTCCATGATCACGGATCACGAAAATATAAAAGAGTATAAATCTGTAGAAAACGGATCACGATAGCGAAAATGCGCAATCAGGCCCCTCATCTTTGATTGTTTCTGTTTCATTTATGTGCATCTTTTATAGACACAAGACGATTCCGAAGACGGCATATTGCATAGACAACTGTCTGTTGTTAATGATTGTATCTTGCCCTGTTTATGTCTTTTTTGTTATTTCTGTCATTCGGCTGCTGTCTCATTGTCGTATACCGTACATCTTATGTTATTCATATTAAGTAATATGAGAAAACTAATGTATATGGAAAAAAAACCAACATGTTATTAAAATAAAATAAAATTTTTGAATAAATTAAAATACACAAATTTATAAACAAATTCATAACATTATAGATATATCTTATTATAACTTCTAAATGATATCAAAGTGCGTATATATCAAGGAGTATTCAACAATCCGTATTTACACATATTATATTTATCGCTATTTTACGAAATTTTCCTTTGATCGTGCTGACTGATAATTTCCTTTCTCAGCGGAGTCGAGTGATACGAAAATTATCGCTAGAAACTAAGGGAGCACATACCCGTTGTCGATGAAATTAACAACGTCGCCATAGGTAAAATAGCGATAAACAGATTATCATTGGTCATCTCAACTCGATTGCTTTTCTTACTTTCGCCGTACCGGCTCAAGCGAGAAAATCAATCTCGTTGAGATGATCAACGATAATCTATAAATAAATATATGTAGTCTTTATTCTAAGAGCATTACAGCTTATATATAGGTATCAAGTATAATTTAATATAAAAGTATTCATCACGTAGAACAATTGTGTAATTCATTATTGGAATTCATACAAGTTAAAACAATCTAGGAGCATAATATTAATTGTTATCTCACCTTCTAGGAATATCATTGGTTAAAAGCGACCGTGTGGAGACCGTGTATATTTAATATGTGGTTAGTAGGCGTGGTTTATTTTAAAACACGGTTAGTAGTGGTGTTACGTCCCTTTATGAAAACAACACTGCTTTGAAGAAAAATCTGAAACGTTTCGCCCTGACAACAGATTAAGAAATTGAAGATGAACGATTGAAATAAATGCAGAAAACACATTAAAAGCTAACAAGTTGTCATTGTTGGCATTTGTTTTTGTATACACCAATGGAAATAGGTTCTTTATATTGAAGACTTGAACACTTTGATAGGCCACTAGTCTAAATGCCACAAATTGAGATAGTCAGTAAGATAAATTGCTCTCACCCCATATGGAATTTACTGACCGCATATGGATCGGATTAGATTACTAGCACACTGTGTAACTAATATTATAACTGAACAATCTGAAAGCATGATATACACATTCAACAATTGCAAGTTCTTTCGGTAATATATAAATACTTTCCAATATAATTATTAAGTTCTTTTATATTTCGAACAGATAACATTTAATGAGTTTAAAAAATGATGGATTTCTCCAGTAATAAGGTTTTTATACTCAATGGAAGATATTTATATTTAATACATTACAAAATTGTGTGGTATTCATCCTTTGCAGAATTTCAGTTGCACGTATTACATATTCTAGTGTTTCTGTTGATATTCAAAAACCTCCCAGTTTCAATGTTCTAGTTACATTCATGTAAACCATTCTGGCTAGTTATTGGTTTATATCTTAAATTCACCGGTCTACTTAGATGGCTTCCGTAGAATTTTCGAAAGGATGATTTCGACTTCACTACTTAGACCTCTTGTTTAAGCAGCAACCCTCTATCAAGGAGATAATGATAGCAAACGCTATCTCTGAAATATCATATCAGCTGGTAAATATACATTATAAAAGTGCAAACCATGACTGTCATAGATGTATTTGTAAAAGAGATTCCTAAAAAAATATAAATCAATTGTTTTCAAAACAATTGTTAGACGGTCTTTCCCCTCTGAGACATGATTAATTAATTTTTTGATTGATTGATTGATTGATTGATTGATTGATTGGTTGGTTGGTTGGTTGGTTGGTCGGTCGATTGGTTGACTGTTTGCTTGGATTACTGATATACTAATTAAACCTATGGAATAGGGTCTCTTTGAACAAGCGAAAAAGAAACAATTACATGCGATCTTGGACCCCGTATTAAATAGATTGATTGATTGATTAGTTGGCTTATTGGTTGGTTGGTTGGTTGTTTGCTTGATTGTTTGATTGTTTGATCGATTGATTGATTGATTGATTGATTGATTGATTGAAAGTTTGCATGGCACTCACGGACTTGACGTTCATATTCTGACCGGGCTGCGTACTTATACATTCCTTTACTCCCAAACGGACAGCTTCAGGATTTCCTAATCAATAAAAGTCCTTACAGCTTGTTTTTTCAGAGAACTGGTACTTCATGGTTTCTTTTATGTGTTGTGTGTGCATTTTGTTTCAACTTGTAGGAAAAAAACAGAGTAACATTTTTGTCTTGGAAGTTTCACTTTCCATATTTGGATATTTAATGTTTTATTCTAATTTTAGGTCCGCGCGCGTGATGATGTTTTGAAGTCACTTGACGCTCGAATATATATGTCTATGATATCTTTTCAGGCGAGACCGTTGAACAAAGCACATGTGTATTGATCGGAGAAGCACGATCACTATTGGTTTTATGATTTACAGGTTACTGATAACGGATCATGCATGCATCTTACGTACACATGTTTACGGGAGGACAGAATTGTATTTTAATGCATGTTTAGAAATTTGATTGTAGGATTTCAGCAATATTTACGAATTTAGGAGCAATCTCTACTTCATTGAATTTTATTTCTCAATCAAGCGGACTGCACCTAACGGACTTTTTTTCTTGATTCATTTCATTTTTACAGGTAAACTGTTGTCGTTCAATGCATTCACACAAACACAATGCTGTTATTTTAGTATTTTAACAAATCGTTCATCTATTAATTTCAGAAAACACATGAATTGGAGCAGATTTTTGCAGGATGAATTTCTATTTAAGAAGTTTGTTTATAATAAGGATGGCATTTTACAGTAAAATGTACAGGGCTGAACTTCAAGGCGAAATGGGATTCCTCCAAAAGAAAGAAACAAAGAATAAAGGGGGTGGAGGATGGTAGACATTGGTTGATAAATCACAATAAGATGCATGTATACATCATGATAGCTGCAAAGTTTGAGGCTATAATTAGTTCATTTTGTTCATTTAACCGTTTCAGTGGCATGGAACCCCTAAAACAAGGACGCGTACCATTTCGACAAAAACTTTCCACTTATATCATGTAGCGACTAACATTTTGGTCAATTTCTTTTTATACGGCTTACGGTTTATGTGTTTCAAAAACATAACGACAAATTTATTTGCTAAAGGCAGATAACTCCTTTAAAATTTCATCGAATCTCTTTGAACCAAATTCGCCAAAAATTCCTGAGGATGTAGCGAACAATTAAGAAAAAAGAATTTTGTCGATATCTTTTTTTGTTACGAAGAAGATGCACTCACTTGATAAACAGTGAATAGGGAGATAACTCTTACAAAGAAAATTGTTTGGCTTAGCAGGGTAAAATTTAAAAGCGCATAAACTGTATGATACTATAATAAGAAATATATATATAAACATATTGCGAAAACAAAAATTTATCGCAAGAACAAAATTTGGGGGAAGAAAAAAAAAAAAAAAAAAATTAAAAACCAATTGTTCAAAGAACAATTGAAGGTCTTTCCAATAAAGATCAATTTTGATATAGAACTATGAAAATTCAGTTTGAAATATCATATCCACCGTCAAATGATAGCTTATTGTACACTGATTCCAAAATCTGGGACTATTATACTAACAGTATAATAGTCCCAGCAAAATATATGGTTTCTATACATTTTTCTAAATAAGGAGATAAATTGTTACTTCCGGTTTGAAATATGTCACTTATATGATAGTTTACTTGATACTGATTCCAAAAATATATGGTTCAATATACTTTTACTTAAATAAGTACAAAAAATATCTACTTCCGGTTTACACCAGGTCACTTCCGGTTGGCTTTTCCATAGTCAAGTGGCTTGCCACGTAATGCAAAAAGTCACATGGCTTTATCATGTATACATATGAGGTAAAAGCAATAGTCAAAATCTAGAACGTCAATTTTACCTATGACCTTGAGCTCAATTTCAAGGTCATAAACCAAGGGCTTCAAATCAAAAGACTATAGGTCTTAATTATATATGGTTAATGAGTTATATCACTATATGCTTAACTTTTAATAAAAGAGGGGAGAAAACTCCAATTTAATGTTAGTGTACCCTTTTAACCAAAATTCATGCGTTACGACATGTCGCAACTTACAATTTAGTAAAAATATGTTGTCGATATCTTCTACGGTTTTGAAAAGATTTGAAAATAAGCCAAAATCAAAATTTAAAATATGACCTTGACCTCTGACCTTGACCTAATTTTCTTATTTTTGGATCAAGGACCTCAAATCAAAAGGTCTCTATCACTTATGGTTTACAAGATAGAAATGCATATCACCTATATCAAATGCATAAGGGGAAATAACTCTCATATGGAATATTCATATCCCTTCGGTCAAAATAGGACAAATCATGCAAAGGATATAACGAGCAATTTTATAAAATAAATTTGTCGCTTTCTTTTACGGTTACGGAGGAGATGCAGTCACAAGGAAAACAGTGTACAGGGAATAATTCCTACTAAGAAAATTGTTCGGCTTAGAATGGGTAAAAATAAAAAGCGCATAATCTGTATGATACTATATATGAAATATCTAAGCGACATCTTGAGAAACAAAAATTTTACGCGAGAAAAAATTTGTGGAAAGACCCAATTACAATACATTGCTTTAGTTATAAATCTATCAGCAACACGCTGTTTGAACTCGGCTGTAAACACATATTCATTTATAACATTTTGTGTCAACCACACATTACATCAGCCTTAATTACATAATAAATTGCTTATTTTACATGACCAATTCAATTTGAAATTACTTTTACGTAGCTAGCATCCAACATTTCTATACATAAATTGTAACATTTTTTCAGAATACATTTGTCAGTTTTTAACAATTTACACTAATATTTGATCATTTTGTACGATACATACGTCTGTAAATTCAACAGGACTAGATGTGTAGTACTCTTTTTTTACTTTCAAAATATTCTTTTAAAAATATAAATGAAGAGTTTCAATGTCGATGCATTACAATATTCCCACACTGTACTACCACAATTCACTCTAGCTGCTTGAAACATATATTATATGATATATATCAAATAAAGACAGAAGTGTCTCTGTATTGATGTAGTCTTCTTAAATTTTATTTAATAAACTGAAAACAGACCTTAAATTTACTTTGATTTGACATCATTTTCTGAGTATTAGTAAAATACCATTATAATTGAACAATTATATACCAAGATATATAAATCCATCGCATAACTCAATATACTCTCCAATAATGGACCATTTCTCCTCTGGTTTATAAACATCTCTGTTACAATAATCTTAGTTTTGAGCATATTAATATGCAAATTATGCCCTTTGAAACATAAATGAACAACGTCCATAATTTTGTACAGATAATATATATTTACCTAAAAACAGTATCATCAGCATACATCAATACAATTGATATCAAACTACTAGTATGTTAAAGCAATTATTATTTTTTATGAAATTGCTAATCACAAAACAACCATTCATTGTTTATTTAAGAACTGCTGACACTATAAAATAATGTAGGACAATTAGAACTTTGATGTGGGACAATCAGAACTTTTGATGTGGGTCAATCAGAACTCCTAGGAAAAAAAACAACACATGAACACATCGCTGTCTTCATATATACTCTTGGTAAACACATTAAGATGTATGACATTTAATACTATCATTTTACAGTAAAATGTTTCTACGGAAGCGCAATAGCAATTTGAAAAAAACAGCACAAGTTTTTCATTTCAAATCTTCTTATTTCGACTTAGGGCTAGGATGAAATTTGAAAAAAATAGGCAGGACAGGAGTTTTGAGAAAAAAAAAGGCTGGATGATCAACTGGGTAAAAAAAAAAAGGCAGGATGACAATTTGTGTAAAAAAATTCAGGATAAACTAGTAAAAAAAAGGCAGGACCGAATAGAGTAAAAAATAAAAAGGCAGGATAGAGATTACAACTAAAAGAAAAAAGCAGGACAGAATTTTTCATCCTAGCCCCCCCTCCCAATAAAAATCAAGTGGTAGCTCCCTTAATATTCTGATATGAGCAAAAGCTTTACCTAAAATAGTATTTTCAGGCAGCAAAATGTATCTTGCAAAGATGTACACATGTGTAAAATTCTTTTGGGGTAAAAGACCACTGACCATGATCGTTTATCAAAAACATTAATTACCACATTATATTAGCGGCAGCAAGTGGGTTAAGGGCAAACAAATGGGCCATTATTCTGGAAAATTTACTTGATTGAATAATTAATGTTTCGGACTTCGACTTATTTTTTTCGAATATATATGTACATTCTCTAGACATCTACATGGACATTTAATGTAAGACTCAGATCGACGTCCGGTCTCTAATCGACGTCCGTTCCTCAAATCGACGTCCGTTCGTCAAATCGACGTCCAAATCTGACGTCATAATAAAATAAGATTCCAAATCGACGGCCAATTCATGAAATGCCCTCTAATCGACGCCTTTCTTCTTGTTATCAAATCGACGTCCAATTTTTGGCTTTTCTAATCGACGTCCTTTTTAATTAATGACTATTGAACAGCGGTATACTACTGTTGCCTTTATTTGCGGACTTGCCACAATGACATCACAACTTTATTAATTGGTTGGTTTAACGTAAAACTCAAAAAGTTGTTGAAAATATATATAAGATTTTAAATCTTACAGAGTCCAAATGATAATACTTTTCAACAATTGGCTGTACATTTTTTATTCTGTTTATTGTTTAAGACAGAGTGTATTGCCCTCGAGATGTCACTCGATTATCTTTGTTGGTCGGTTGTTGTCTCCTTGTCGTATATCCACATTTATATGAATATGAAAGGAATACGACAACGTAGATCGAGAGGACTCCTTTCACCAAAATATTCAAAATGTGCATGTACATGTAATATGATGTCGGTGGTTGTCTTATTATCATTTTCTGATGTTTGTTTGTCCTTTAATTTTGATAAAAATACAAGTGTGGACACAGATCAGTGTGGATAGTATGTTTGAATGTATGAGTGTTTTCTGACAAAAAAAGTTCTCTGTTTTTCCCATAGGGTTCTATGTTTAACTGTGTTGCACAGTGACAGCCAACCTGTACCAAACACTCAAAATTAGCAGTGTCGTTTATTTAATATTTAGTTTTTATTTTCAAGACTGTCATGGAGGAGACACTAATTGCATTGATTACCAAATGATACTGATAAAATATGTTCTACAACTTTGATTTTGGATAGCAGTAAAAACTCAAAACTAGGACAGTTACACATTAGGTGCATTTCTGCAATGCAGCATGACGTGATTTCAATATATGAGATGGTATCTGAGAACCTGCATGCATGTACTATTTGTATGGTTCTATATATTCCTTTGTGGTGGTCATTTCTTACTTGGGTTTGTCCACAAAAACTGTAAATTAGTTGATGATCTTCTCAGTATCATTAGTAAAGATTTCGTTTAAATGTCGAAATTTTTTCTTAGAAGATAACTTATGGTTTTAAATAATGACAATACCTGGCATGACGCTTGGGGCTAGATGAGCTAGAAAATACAATTCTGTGTTATTTAAGTTCTTTCTTCGAAAATGTCTTCTCCAAGGCTAGGTCAAAGTTAAAAAAAAAATGACCAGTATTAAAATAATGTCAATTAAAGAACCTTTATGAGCATGCTTCAAAGACTCATAACTCCTACAAAAGTCAACTGATAAAACTCCTTGTGGAAACGAACATCTACATTTGTACATAATATGTTCTTATTATCTACAAAATTTCCTGAAATTCTGTTGTATGGTTTCGGAGGAGTTGCGATGAAAAGAACAGGACTGGTGGACAAACGGACTGACCGATCAATAACATTATTCTTATTCACTTTGTTGTGTTGTGTATAATAACTTGGTAAATCCAATGAATTTGTTTATAATTTTTAATGATAAAGATATAAGAAAACAATTAGTTTCTTTAACACTAAGACAAAACTATACATATAATTTCAACAAAGATCAAACTAAAATAAACGATTGAATATTGGACATCGATGAGAGGAGACTCCGATCGCGGACGTCGTTTTGGTTTTGGTAATACACAACGTAATATTGGACGTCGATTAGAGGGTAAAAATATTGGACACTGCTTTGAGAACGTGACGTCAAACTGGATGTCGATTAGAGGAACGGACGTCGATTAGAGACCGGACGTCGATCTGCGTCTTAACATATATACTGGATTTAATACTGAATACATATTTACTGGATTTTATACGAAATTAAATTAGTTAGTTAGTTAGTTGTACAAAAAAAAATAATTTGCTCATAATCCTATTACAAATTGAAAAAACATTCAGGAGATTGAGATAGAAATAATTTCATAAATAAAAAAAAAAAAAAAACCACAAAACAAAAAAGATCAGTTTGTTGCTCATATGTGATAATATAATAATAATTAATTAGGCATTCAAAGAGCATTGAAGTTATTTGTATTAATAATGCAATTGACGTCTTTGAAACAGACGCTCGTGATATTAGTAGATTTGTAGATAAGATTATACACATTTTTACTGAAATAGCGTCAAAGCCTTTGGGTAAAAAAACCCTTTTCATTCAAAACTTAAAGCTATTACTCTCAATCGCGGTTTGGAAAATAATAGTGCGTAGTCGGTCTTTGGCAAAAAAATAAAGAAAAATAATGTGAATGAAAGTTTTAAAGTAGGATGTAACGGTTAAATTCGACCAGGAGAGACTCTATACCTTCTTCTATTTCCAATTTTTCTTAATGATAAAACAATAATAATTTACTGAGTATGATATAAATGGTATTGATCACTGTATGGAAAAACCAAGTTCAATATTCAGATATTACTATATCTGTATTACTATATCTGTATTACTATATCTGTATTACTATATCTGTATTACTATATCTGAATATTGAACTTGGTTTTGAAATAGATTACACATTTCTCTTTTCTTAAACTTCTCAATTAAGGCCTTCACAACACCCTAAATATTTTTATTAACTATTGTTAACAAAATTGACAATCAATGTCGATAAAACCAAAATTTTATCTATTTCAAAACGAAAATCGTAATGAAAGACACGTTTCTATTACATAATAAAGAAATTTAAAAAAGTTGACTCCTGCTGGTATCTAGAATGATAGCTGTGAACAATAAGGACATACGTATACTGTCAAACCTTTTGATTATATATTACAATGTATTATCGATTTCATGTTTTTGATTGACAGTAAAAATTCTGATTAGCCCTATCATAGAATTTTTGTGGTGATTCTTCGCCGGTACATTCTTCTCTTTCTGTGTATTGGGGAAGATCACCACGATCAGGAACAGCATCTATATATGGATCTGTTTGATCTTCTCTTTCACAATTTCTGAAATACTTTACTCCACCGAACACGACCAGAGTGAGTATAATTCCAGCTACTACAGATCCACCTACTATCCAACCAGTTTTTGCTCCATCGCCTCCGCTTTCGGCAGGGGCCTGCGTAGATATCGGTGCTGAAAAATATGTATACTTAGAACTTATATTTCCGTTAAAATTGGTTGGATTCACTTATTCACTATATAATTATATAATAAACCCAGAGCAAATTTTGTGAGGGTTGGTTTGTTAACTATAACGATATCTCACAGACAAGATAAACATGGTAAAACAACATGTGTTGTTGCACGATCTTCTCACTTTTTTAGTTTAATATGAAACCAGATTTACAGGTTGTGTATTATTTAATCGTTTAATACTCGGTTGATGCTCTATGAAAAAACAAATTCGAGGAAGAATATAACCGCTGCTTTCTTCGTATGTTCATCCGAACCAATTTCATTTAGTAAAATGAATAAAATATACATGCATTTATATTTTTTTTCAAAATTTTACACGTCCCAGTATACTTTTTAGACGACTAGTTGCATCGGGTTCGGACACAAGTTTCCAATTTACCCGAAAATTGGGTTCTGTTTGGTTGTTCCCGACCGGTGAGGTCATCTGTGATTGACTTATTCGTTTGCCATTCATGTCAGTCATATTCAATATTTACTATAGTTGTACATTTAGACTTGTTGCGTCGCATCACGGTGCGGAGCTATTAGTTTCAGTCGATATACACGCCATCTTGAAATAATTATTTATCACATATAGATTCTGATTGGTTGCTTTATGATGCGGCTTAGATACAGCAACAGCTATTGGCTTAAATGAGATAAAGAATTACAGACTTTTCTCGTCTCAGGATAAGACATCAAATGCCGGAAAATTAACTCTGTGTATTTCAGTTCCGATCAACTGTCATTAATTCATGTTCGTTTTATTATGCATATATTGCACACTGAAATTCAATATTGAAATATCAATTATTAATACGTGTTTATTTGCTTTGTTAATCTGCAATATGCTCGATTTGTTTTGCTAAACAATGTTCCTATACAATGTTTACAAAAATGCATTACTAGTATCTGTATTTTATAACTTCTGCCAATTTAGGCACACGTCCAGAGTCGTGTCATTTTGTAAATGTTTTAATTTTCAACAAGTAAAGTGAACAAAATTTTAAAAGCATGGGTGTGTAACGCACACTCTTAAAGTAGAACAACATTATTTTCACTGAAACTAAATATTTATTTATTTTAACTGTTGTAAATATCTTTTGGTTGAACAAGTCTTTGTTTACTCCTTGGTTTTGATTGTTATTGTCTTCATCACTCGAAATCATGTTACTCTTAATCAACATACCTAAACATTCATATATATCTAAATAAATTATATACAGAACTAGCAATCAAAATCGCAAGTCAATGACTAGCTGAAAGAACTAGAAAACCACACTCCACAAACACACATTGACAACTACACACTGAACAGCCAGTTTAAAATTTCAGAAAAGTTCATCTTAATATATATACAAAAATTGATATTCCAAGACATCCATTTTATATCAATCAATATCTACAAATACCACATTTCCAATACTAAATCAACAACCACATGCACACATATTACCTTAAATTAGGATAGAGCGAAGCAGTCCACAGCTTTTTAGAAAGCTCAAACTTGTCTGTATTAGATTAACAGTTTCCCAGCTCAGTTGTGTATATTTGTGATTGAGAAATAAATTTTTTTGTGACTATTTTTTTACCATTGATCATATAGCGTTATCAATTAAAAATATTACTTTCCGAAATATCCAATAAGAAATTGACTATTGGCTAATTCAGGAGTTTTACTAAAAATATGTTAAAATATGCTGACTTGATATTGTAAAAATTGTTTAACTTATTTCAAGTTTTTTATATGATCACTGGTATTGCTCAAATACATCACGAACTTTAGCAAAAAGTGGTCATTGATCATCTATTTTTTGATTTTTTAAATAAAAATAGGAGATCTGATATGATTTCTATATTTTTTTTAAAATAATTTTTGAATATACGTGTGTTTATGATGAACATAACAAAATAGTCAGTGTTTCGGATAATAGCACAATTTACAGTTCATAAATCATGTAAGTGTACTGAACTGAGATAACTAATCCCTCGCGGTAAGGTTGACCTTGGACTATTTATGTTTTAGCACCTTCTAGATTTTAAACTCGTGTGTACCAAATGAAGGTTATTCCAAACACGAGTCTTGCAAACTGAAATCGGTTTCATATGTATAAAGATACCATTGCGATGACATCGGAACTAAAGGAGTGTCAGTTCGAAAGCGTAAATATTGCTCACAACCAACACTACGACACAAACATACTTTGCATGATGAATTTAAATTGTAATGTATATTTTGATCATGTAAATAACATAACTATACTTCAACTCAGGTGGAAACTACCCAAATCAATTTGATATTGGACGATTTTTGTTGTTCTATGAAGGTTGGTGCTCTTGAAAAAAAAAATCATTGCACGCTTTATGAAGTTGATTTACTAAACTTTCAGTTTACATATCATAACTGCTTTAATATTGTCAGGAAAAACGTGATTCATGTTACGATTTATTAGGTGCTTGCAGATAATTCAGAATAAAGAAACATTTTTGGTAAACAATGTAAGATGAGACTGCCCATGACATTGTTTGTTCATTTTGATTTAGCTTAATAGGAAAAATAAAAATAACGTCTACGCCTTAGTTTGTAAATCTTTCTTGATTGTCATACGGTCTTGCATATCTTTTAATAATTTTTCCAGGTAGAAACCTTTTCTTACGATAGTTAAGATCACACGGCTCAATTAAGGTTAAATCAAATATTAAGTATACACAATTTATAAAACTTGTTAATCAGTTTTTTTCCTTCGTCGTTTCAGTCTCAATTAAGGTTGCATCAAATATTAAGTATACAAATTTATAAAACTTGTTAATCAGTCTCAAAAACAAATTTCAGTCTCAATTAAGGTTGAATCAAATATTAAGTATACACAATTTATAAAACTTGTTAATCAGCTTTTTTTCCTTCGTCCGAAAACAAATTTCAGTCTCAATTAAGGTTGAATCAAATATTAAGTATACACAATTTATAAAACTTGTTAATCAGCTTTTTTTTCGTCCGAAAACAAATTTCAGTCTCAATTAAGAAAACAAATTTCAGTTCCTTCGTCCGAAAACAAATTTCAGTCTCAATTAAGTTAATCACACAATTTATAAAACTTGTTAATCAGCTTTTTTTTCCTTCGTCCGAAAACAAATTTCAGTCCATGGTTAAACGAGAAAGGCATTCAAAGCATTTGAAATGTCTAACTTAGCTGTTCTTCAGCATTCAATATTTGAAAAAAATTAAAGGGAGAGACAGACTATAAAAGCCAATCGGATATTAATAACACATACCACATGTATCTCTGTTTTTAGGTGTTGTTTTACCAAAGTAACAATCCTCTTTCAGCCTACAACATGGCGTATCAATTTGTTGTCCAATGTCTGTATATTCGCACCACGTACACTCAGCTTCGCTATAACATTCTCTGAAATAAGACGCAAATAAGTTGAAAATAACGACTAAATATTCTCCTTCAATAGCTACCAAAATAAAGAGAATATGAATGCTTCATTTATGTATGACCATGAATAATTTCGAATATACTATTAGAGTTTGGTATTGGTGCAGTACTTAGTCAACGTTGTCCATTTGTAGAAGTGTCAATAACAGTATTGACGAAACATCATTTGGAGTAAAATAGGGAAGAACCCCAACAAACACATAGTCCTCCAAATCACACACACACACAGATTAATATGCAATCTTCAACAATCACCCGGGACAAGTGTCTATACCATGGCAAGCTTTTCGTCTAGGCAAGTAACTAAATTACAACTGACAACCAAAGATCCGCCATCAAAACAAAATTCTCAAATGGACAAAACAATAAAGATATGACTAAAATTAAACAATGAAATGGTTCCTGACTTGTCACATGCACATGTAGTGAAGATAACTGTTTTCTTTATACTAGCTGTCCTCATTCTAATCAGTGGAATGAATAAAGTTAAGAATCAGTTAAAAAAAGAACTTTACACTGCAAATCAATATGTCATTTTCACAATTACTATAGTTTTATATATTCTATACCCCTCATATAATTTGAATAAATGTAGAAGTTTCTTGAAAAAAAAGAAAAGCAAATTTGATGCTATCGGGAAAAAGCCTCCAATTTTTGAAAAAGGTCAAAAGGGCCAAAACATTGTTTGTGCCAGTTTGGATGTGTAATATTAAGTTTTCTACATGTTTAGGTATCATTTATAAAAACTCCGATTAAGATATGGTCAACAATTTTAAATTAGAGTGCATTGTTCCAAGTTTAATGCATTGTAATACTAAAGATGTTTTTACCCTAGGAATAGCTTACTCAGCTGGATTTTGTTAACGTTTCGGAATTTTGGGTCCTCAATGTTCTTCGTACTTTATTTTGTCTTTTTAAATTCTTTGATTCGAGTGTCACTGATGAGACTTTTTAAGACAAAACGCGCTTCTGTCGTACACATTTTAATCTTGGTATCTATAATGAGTTTATTGTACATAGACACTTTCAATATATATTGTTCAACGTTTATATGTTGAGATGGTGAAGTCCCATCGAACTGTCCTTAGCGAATCCATTGATTATTCTTTGGATACATACAAATGTCTTAAATGGATCGTAATATTAATGATAAGATTCTCTTATTCGAGTAAATCGAATTAGATCTTAGATTGTGTCTTTAAGATTTTGAAATCGAACTTAAACTGTTTCTATATAGATTCTACTAATTTTTTCCTTTTTTGTAGATTTTCACCTTTCTAAATAAAGAATGCGATCAGGTCTTCTCTTTCTTTGGATATCTACTAATCTTAATTGTTGTATATAAGGGAACCTCTAACTTCAGACTGAACCAATCACCAATGATGGGTTAGATCGTATGGCTCGATCAAATTTTACTGAAATATTCTATATACATTTCAACAATTACAACATTTATCCCATTCTTACTGTTTTGACGACTTCTCGTGGCATGTTGGTGTATAGCATGCATCCAGTCCATCAGTTATATCAGGATCGTTTTTACCAGATGTATCTGGAATTCTTGCACTACATGGTGAAGGAGCGGATCTGAAAGTTTATTTTAATGAAAGATAAGGTCAGTTTTATTACGACAGCTACCGAAAACAAGTTGTCTTGGTCTTTAAAGACTTTACTGTCTTCAGACGACTTCATTATAAAGAGAAACTTACTTTTATAATACTGAAGAGGTTAATGTAAAGTTTGAGCTTTCATGATGAAGGTAAATCAAGAAAAGGGGCTTCGGACGCGCACAAGTGTTATTTTCCTCAATTGATTAATGGTATCTTTGGGTTTCTGAACAGTGTGATGTGTACTGTTTATTTTGGTCAAGGTCTTTATTTTGTGACATATGTTTTTTTTCCAATACAACCTCTTAATAATGACAATGTTTTGTTTATCTGTTACGTAAAATATTTTCTTATGATGAACAAGTGTACTGGAAACATCTTATTGTATTGTATGTCATGATGAATAAAGTCAAAATATAATAGATATGACCTATGCACTATAAATACTTCATCCCTATGGCATTTAAAAATAATGAAGTAAAACTTGCCTTGTTACTAAAGATATCAACATATGCATTCAATAAATTATCTTTATCTTAAGTGAATTAAGTGTTGTTTATAAAAAATGCTCTGAGCAAGCAATAAATTTTTAATGTTGCATACTATAATATAACTGTTGAAAAAAAGGTGGTTGAGGAACAATACAATTATCGCATTTTATGAATAAAGAAATGGTGCTGGTTTTCTGTGTATGTCTGCATTATATTCATCATACATAGCTCTCTTTCAAACGTACTCTGTGTTATATCTGTTTGTACAAACATCATAGGTAATTGGTATGTGACATAAACAGTCGCAGTTATCCCGACACTCAACTACATCTGGGGACTTTGATCCTTGCTAAATTCATAAAAGAAAATATATTTATCGAAGTATTGAATTTTACTTTTTATAATTCTACCGTGGTATAAAAACGTTGAACGAACTACATTTTGTATAAAGCGCAAAATACTGTGCACACGATCAATGCTTTTAAAACCCTATAAAATTATAATCACACTTAATGTAAGTTACGATCATGAAATTACGATTTATAAGAAGCGTTTCGTTTGTTTAACTATGTATTGTTGTTACGTTGGCATGCGAAACACGTGTAGTCATCTACTGTGCTTTTTATTTGGAAATAAAATATTATTTTGGAATGCTTTTATCGCGATTGTTGTTTGCTAATCGAAATTAAGGATTCTGATATGAAACATACATATAACTAAAACGAAATAAAATTAAAAAAACAAAAACTGATGAAAATTCTGCAGGCTCTGTTTGTCCAGCTTCTGTTTTATTTGTCGATATATCAAGTCTCCCCTTGGCAGATTTGTACAACGCTCAGCCAGATGAACGGTTAAAGAATTCAGACTTGGCAAAATGAATCGAATATTTTAGGATGTTTGATTTCAACAGTAAATATATTTTGAACTTAAACGGGTTTTTTAATATGAAAAGCTCTTAAAAGACTGAATAACAAATCTTAAGTCATGTTCAGTCCTTTAGTCAATTTTCAAATTTAATATCCATTGCGGTAAATGCATTTCTGTTCAGGCAATTCATTACACTTGCAGTCAAAAAGGTATAACAAACATATTGAGCTCCAAGGTAAATTCAAAAAGGGGAAGCCCATTAAAATAACAGAATAAAATGCTATACTTAATCAACCAACGGAAAGGATGGAAAACAATTGTCATATTCCTGAATTGGTACAGGCATTTTCCGAAGAAAATGGTGGGTTAAACCTGGTTTTATTGCTAGCTGAACCTTCCACTTGTATGGCAATTATCAAGTAAGATCTGTTCAACGAAAAATGCCTTTACCAATTCAGGAATATGACAGTTGTTTTCCATCCTTATTATGATTGGGAGAAAAAATATGTATCGATTTCTTAGTTCATTTTATCTTATGTTTCATTTTCATTTACAGTGTTTTTAACATCTGTTGATTCTTCGATTCTTTATTTAATTTTTCTTTTTCTGCCTATAATCGCACAATAGTATCGACTATCTTTAACAAGTGCAATAGGTTACGCATATCAAAATTTGCTGTACAAAATGCAGACAAACGCTGATGTAATCGATAGCCAAAACATTTGCGTTAATTGTAATCGGGAACACAGATCCTATTATATTTGCCGTATCGATAGCCGATAATGGAGACCAATAGAATGTGTTTATTCTATTTTATTCCGTCCTTATTAGATTTAATAGTTTCCTCACACATACTGAATGGTACTGATAGTTCAAGTTAATCAAAAGGTATGCTTTACTTAAATCCCATATATGTTCTTTCTATTCTTAATATACTCATAGGTTTGAAT
Source organism: Mytilus coruscus (assembly GCA_017311375.1). NCBI lineage: Eukaryota > Metazoa > Mollusca > Bivalvia > Mytilida > Mytilidae > Mytilus > Mytilus coruscus. The sequence goes on from CM029595.1 coordinate 118,160,450, forward strand.
CTGCCTACCCTTCCTGAGCACATGAGATCATCCCGGTTTTTTATTGGGTTGGTTTTGCTTAGTCTTTAATTTTCTATTTTGTATTTTGTGTACTGTTGCTTATCATTTGATCAATTTTCGTATTTTTCCATGGTATTGTCAGTTTGTTTTAGACTTGTGAATTTGAATGTACCGTTCGAATCTTTCGTTTCTCTCATAGGTACGTCAGAATAGTTGCAGTTTAAAATATTGAAGCGGAAACAATTCTTAATCCGTTTAATTATAGCAACACATTGAGTTATCAGAGTGCTCACAGGTTTCCAAGCAAAAAAAAAAAAAAAAAAAAATTATCAAAGCAAATACAATGCAAAACGCAGCCTTAACTTACACAAATTGAAGCACATGTGGTGGATGGTCTCGACTGGAATCTTATAATAAACAAATTACTGTCAGTTACTGGTCTTATCTCAAATTTGTTTTCAGTATCCTTCAAGTCCAATCCACCCGAAAATCCTGATGGCATTGTAACCTTTGTTTAATTCAAGTAAAACGATTTTAAATAGGTCAATCGTTTCAAGAGTTTATATGTAAATAGCAATATATACGTCTCATAACCTATGTTATTATGACTAGTAATATGTTAAACTATCGGATAATTTTAATAACCGGAATAAATATAAGGATATATAATGATCATCGGAAGTGCATAATAATTAATCAATTAATGATTGTTAAATTCAATTATATAATTCATTTAAGTAAATACAATCAATTGTTTTATTACCTAATTAACAAGAAATAAATCGGATCTGCTTTAAGAAGTGTTAATATCCAGATGGCTTATGCATATTATTACAGCTTCGCGCTATTATCAAAAGAAAAACAATATTTGAGTGTCAAAATCTCATTTTTGTACGTCAAGAAACATGTTATCACATTCATTTAAAGCATTTCACATTTTGTTTTTGCGCATGATGATCTATTTAAGGTTTTAATCATGTTACAGAAATATATTTGGATCTGTTTCGTAAGTCGGTACAAAAAATTAAAAATACTAACAAAATAAATTGATATCTGTACAATATACTGCCGTTATAAGATAAGATGATGTTACCCTATAAGATCGAAGATTTGTGTTCACAGAAAAATCTTGGCATTCTTTGCTATTCAGTACTCCTTTAAATGTCAACATTTCAGCAATACCAGGTTCCTACAAATAACAAGACGCAGTATAAGTATTTTATATTTTGATTGATTAAATGATTGAGAGAAGACTTGAATGATTCATCATGGTTTAAATATGAGTAGATAACAGAAAGAAAAAAACTATCAACATACTTTATTTTAGATTATATGATATATATTAACCTTGAGCAGACAGGATTGCTTGAGTAGGGACACCTGAAAGAACAACTAATCCCCTTTACCAGGAAGAAAACTAATGAAATAAATTAAATATATTGAAACACTTTGAGATAAATATAATTTTATATCTAAGATACCACTGTCATTGAAAATAAAAACTAAATTAAATATGAAAATTTCACTGATATTGTCTGTGCTTAAAGGACAACAAAAAAAGGTAAAAACAGGTATTCAAAATAATATTACCGATTGAGTGCTATGATATCTCATATGTGCTAAACGGTTGTGTGATTTATTTATTGAAGTTTAAAATGTGAAGTAGACGCAGATTCTACGACATCAGAGTAATTGAGATGGAATGGCTAGTAGTGGAAAATGTGCAGATGTAATACCTACTTTTCTTCTCTTGATTTCAGTTTTGAATAATTCATTAGAATGATATAATAGATTTTTTTCAACGAAAATCGTGTTAAAAAAGATAGATTATACCATGGGGATATTATATACATTAAGACATTTGGGTATAAATTAAGTCAATGAGACAGCAGCTCATACATAAAAGAAACCTTTTTAAGAAGCTCTTTTCTTTAATTCTTGTTTCTAAATTTATCTCATTTTGCATGTAGTTTGTTTGTATTGCTCATGCTTATAGACGCTATAATTGCTTTTGGTAACCCCCAAAAATTGCTTGTTCTATACCCTCATTAATGTATACCCTCCAAATACAATTTATCAATACAGGAATTTATCGACAGTGCCAACTGTTCTGGTTTAAAAAGTTAAAAACAGATACAATGAAGATTTAATATGCAGTATTGATACCTCGACAGTAATATGTTTAGGTTCAAGAAAATCTGATTCATCTGTCGTGTCCTTAAGCCGAGGGTGCATGACAATAAATCCACTATTATCTAAAATAATGCACCTGAAATGATAAAAAGGAAGAAAATTTTATTATGAATTGGTTGATGTCAATAAACAGCAGGTCAACAACAAAGAAATAATCATTTACCGAAAGAGAAAACGGTAACATCGGAAAACAGGCACAGAAAACAAAAAAGAATTGGATATTTAAAAAAAATTCTCAACTTCCGATTTCATTAATTCAAATAAACAAAAGATACAGTGAAAGTTAAAACAAAATTTGTCTAGCTCATGTAATTGTTGTCAATACAAGTGAGAGCTTTAGCTAGCTATAAACAAAGGTTTAATCGACCATTATCTACATAAGAAACTGCCTGTATAAAGTCAGGAATGTGACAGTTGTTTTCCATTCATTTAATGCGTTTGAGCTTTTGATTTTGCCATATGATAAGGCACTTTCCGTTTTGAATTTTCCATGGAGTTCGGTATTTTTGTTATTTTACCTTTTATTAAACATTGAGCTCAATTCTATCGGTATCACAAATTTTCTTAATAAACAAAATAGGTCTGATTTCATGAACTAAAACAAAACTTAATGAAAACAATGTCATACAGGATCATCTACGACTTCCGATTTTGAATGCAATCCCAAATTACTTAATTTGTTGATAATGATAGCATGCCCTCAGACATTTTTTTATACTTCAATCTTCTTACATAGCAAAGTTATGTAGCAATGTGATATAAATACAATATAGTATAATGACCATAATAAAGTAAGTGGAAAAATGAATCGCTATAAGATACTTTACACATAACTTTTACAAATAGTTTACTTAGCCAGACACGTAGGGCAATTTTTAGTCTGAAATTGGATTCCTGCTAGTGAATATTTGAAGCTGCGAGTGAAATAAGAACCCGTTTGTTGTTTTGATTTATATTTAATTTATTATCTTCACAATTTGCATGTTCAACAGCTATCCTGATCGTACTATTTTGACCTGCGACTTCTATAACACATGTGTTATAATAGTTTCGATATTTGACCGATGACCACAGGCGTATACAATTTAGAGGTTGCTTTCTTTACAAATATCTTTTATGAGAACATTTTTGTTATTTCACGAGTATTTTACCGATCGAATATTTTATAATATGTTTTAAAACAACGTCATTTTACAATAATAGGAAATGCACAATATATATATGCATTGTCGAAAAATATAAAATATGTGTACAAACTCTATGAACAGAATGAAAAGTGAGGCTCTTTGAGTTTTCTAACGGTCACAAATTAACTAGATATTTTTCGGCATGTATATATATATAATTCGTCTCAAATTTAGCCCAACAATGTGAGATTTTCAAATTGCGTTAGCAAATTTTTGATCTTCCCTTGCTTAATTCGAACTCTTGCTTTTGTGACATCGTTGTAACACCGCCTGCACCATGCCCAGCGCCCTAGACCACTCGACGACCTAGGCTATATAAACATATAGCTTTCGGTGGTCGATGTAGTACTGTTGTCTTTATTTAGTACCTTTCCTCGTCGGCTTTATCTAGGGTTGTATTGAGGTTCTGCAAATGGAAATCACAAATTCGCCAACATTTCAACTGACTCAATTTTCGTTCACAAAGATAAACTTGTTGCTAACTGTTGACAAGTATAACCGAATAACCTGAAAGTTCCAGCTATTTGCTGGTTTGAAACTGCACAAAACACCTTACACATATAGATTTATTTCGTCTTCAAGACATTGTTCAACTACTAAACTATCTATTCTACTTGCTAGTAGACTTGGTACAATCAAAAACCTGGTAATGAATTTTTCAAGTAAGGTCTACGAAAATAGTGGAATTAATCACTTTTAGAGTCTCCAAAATTCGTTGAAAATACTTGTATGCTCATCTGCGTAGAATTCCCGTCCCCCTTTTGACCTCGAACAGTTGTGGGAAAGCTTAACAATCAGTAAAACCTAGTTGGAAAGGGATTGCTTCGTTAGATCGACCCAAAGCACAAAAACAGTTTTTTTTTCAATAACAGCCAGGAACAAGATTAAAAAAAACCCTATTCGATGCAGTATTTTTTCACTTCGCATCTGAAATTAAGAATCGAACAATTTATTTGACCACCTCCAAAAACATTTTTCTGTGCATTACTTCCTAATGAACAGAATTTTATTTTTCTCACATCTTTACAGCTTGAGTGTCCTGAATTTTCGTCAGCATATACTTTTTTTTAATTCCCAGCTGTTTACTTCGCTTTTTATAGAAGCCGATATGGCTTTAATGCGGACCGCGAAAAGACACAACAACTAACTGTGATGTAAAAATTGATTTAAACATAACCGCTCAGTCTTTGTTTTTTTATGATGTGTTTTTGTACTGTTGCTTGTCTTTTTGTCTTTTTTCTTTTTTTTTAGTCATGGCTTTGTCAGTTTATTTTCGACTCATGAGTTTGAGTTTCCCTTTGGTATCATTCGCCTCTCTTCGCTCAACATAGAAGCTGGATAACAGGCGACTTTATATCTACACTAAACAAATACATAAACAAATCATTTGCATACCGGTATTTGAACTGCATATTTGACTGAATGCAGGATTGAAACAAATAAGTATCAGCATTTTAGACATATTCCTTTCATTGAATTATCCCATATCTTAAGCATGATATCCGTTTCATCGACTCACGAAGATCACTGTTCAAATCTATGTTGAAATGTATGATAACATATTACCTGTTTCCGTCATCACAGGAGGGATAAATATTATTAATAAACCAATTAAAATATTGTAACGGGAAATCAGCAGCGACAGTGGCAGTTACTGCACCAATTCCATCAGTTCTAAAACATATCAAAGCATAAATAATTGTTAACAAATGTTATTCAAAATGAATACTTTTAGATCAAAATGTGAAGCATTTTTGATTTTTGCAATTAAGATTGGGCATTAAACACCTGGCATTTTTTTTATGGTTATGTACATTGCATTCGTTTTCACTTCAAAAACGAAACAAAAAAACATGATTTATTGTTATGCGTAAAATGAATGAAATAATGTGTCATGTGCATGAACAAAATAATCTTGCTTCATATCATTAAATTTAAATCTTCTTCCAATTGAGTAGTTATTTACTTTGTCAGCGGATAGCAACTGTTTTTTAGTTGAGGTATACTTTTTCCGAACTAAAAGTAATGGTTTGATTTTGAGGATTACATTTCAATCGTTGTCCATCCCTAACACTAGAACATTGTTTTGATACTTGTCTGGGACAATCGTTGGTAATTGTCTTCATCATAAACACTTGTATATGATTAAACAATTGTAAATTGAGCTAACATCTTTTTGACAAGCAAAGTCTGTTACCCAGTCAGTAATCATTTCATACAGGAAATAAGAAACAGTGATATGATTTTATATCTAAAAAAATATACAAAGGAGTAATGAAACCAAATTGAGAGAGCTTAAAAATGCATGTTTCTGTGATGTACTACAAATCAAAAAGGTGCTCTCAATGACATCCTTTTTCAAAATAATGGAATAGATGTTAATATCAGTGACAATACACCTACGTCATGAAATTGAAATAATTCCAAATACATTTATTGCATTGTTCAAAACTTTAAAGATATGAAGTGTTTATGCACTTTAAAACATATCATTCTCCCCAAAATCAATGAATTACAAACCTATGATTTTGACCCCTTTTGCAGTTTTTTTCTTTGTTTTAAGTATCTACGTTGTATGGTGTTCTGTGCTATAAAGTGCTTTTATATTCATTATGTTGGAATAGCTTGATAATATCTGAATGATAATGATATTTACCCTGCTTTATGTAATGTATGTATGAATGTCAGTACTATACCGGATCCCCAGCCATCAACATACGGTGTTGTAAGATACATAGTGTTTGGATGTCCTAAAGCCTGACGCCACCTAAAACAGATTTGTCTTTAATTGATTCCATCAGTGAATAAACAAAATAATAAGGGTATCAATTCATTAACATCAGCTACGAAAAAAAAAATAATTGAAATCAACTATATGTTCTATGTACATACCTGACTAATGCTTGAGCATGACATGCTGTGACTATCATTGTGCTCATTTTGGTATTTGTCAAAATGTTAATGGTAAAAGTAAGTTTTTAAAATGATTATCAAAATTAGTTTTGATACTATGTCAACCAACCGTTACTTGGAATACAAGACTATTTTGCTTTTTTGAGTTTTTTTTGTATTCATGACCTGAGATAAAAGCATTGTTTCCTAACGATTTTGATTTATAAAGCGCAGATAGGAATGTATTCTATTTTCTTACCACGGTCTCTTTTCATGGTCAAAGTTTTTATGCAACAAAATTCCTGGATATGTCCTCATTATTCCTGATTTTGTACCAATGTACCGCCATGACACATAAGTGGCTGGATGTTCCTTCCAGTACTGCTCAGCTTTATAAGTAGCCCAAACTGATGATCGAACAGTTGACTGTAATTTTTTTTAATAGTACTATTAATACATACTAAAAGCTACAATATAGATCAAAGTAAACTAATTTTCAATTGAAACAGGCATTTTCATCTGAAACGCTCTTAAAAGATTGAACAATGAATTATTTAATCATGTTCAGCCTTTCAGTAAATTTTCAGACTTATCCATGGCGGTGAACTCAGTACTATTAAGACAAGTCGCTTACAGCCAATTAAGATCTGTCCAGACTGTTCAGTAGTTGCTGTATACCTGTACACAATAACAACACACTGAATTGTTTGAAAAGCTACTAAATTAAATTCAAGCAAAATGTCTCAACAGTACTAAATTTACAAAAAGAAATATCCGAAAATTAATTTCAACTCTTAACCAGACATAACGTTCTTATTTTCAGATTTTTGAGATGATGATAAAATCAAAATGACCATTTAAGACTTAAATTCATTAACTAATGGGTATCTTTGAAATGAACGTTTAATACCGATTTCATAATTTCATTTCTGAAATATGTTTGGTAAAAGTCATATGATACTTAAGATTAAATAAACAGTTGAATATGTTTTAAATACTTGAATGGCGAAGTTTAACTATAAAACAAGTGTACGTGGACTTTCTTGTAAGAGAATATCCTTTTTTTTTTATCAAAATCTTGTGAAATGTGCTTTATTGAACTATTGTCTTCCCGTACTCTAATTTGCCGAGATTTTTCCGTATATGCAGTGACCTTAACTACGAAACCTCTCGTCAGAATTTCGGCCACCGCACAGCACAAGTGGGGAGGAAAACCCGTAATGAAACAATGTAAACAAGCGTGTACTGAAAGGAAAATATTAATAATTGAATCTTAAAAAACAAAATAAATACACCAAATCATTAAATAACTGTTATGCTAAGGTCTAATTAGTTCAATTATAGCTCATTTCACAAGATTTTGATAAAAAAAGGATTTTCTTTTACAAGAAAGTCCACATACACTTGTTTTACACACGAGACATGGAAACAAAAACAAACACCCGAAAGTCGTTATAGATCATTAAGAGAAAACATCTTAACCGAGCAACAAAATGCAGCTGTCGAAACAATTATAAACCAAATTATATGCTATATATACAAATATTTAAAAATAAATGTTTGTACCGATAAAATCAATATTCAAAGATATTCTGAAGATGTTAAATTGATAATCACTACCCTTTAAGAATGAGTTTATTCAAGGGAATAATGACTTTACATAGATCGTATCTAACTTTAACACAGTTTTTCTTGAATACAAGTTATAAAGATGTACAAAGATTTTGAAATATTATGACAGGCGATGCAAGCATAGCAGTTGGTTTAGGGATTTTATCGACTCCAAACTTTAGCTTTCTTCCGGTACCATTGGCCATGGGTACAAATAAGCCAAGTATGGTTTTAAAATGCAACCTTTTCATTGACCAGATTTTTTCTCTGAAAATTTCCCTGCACTATACATCATTTTAAGTGAAATCAATGTTTGTACGAATTGAACAATATTAGTTTTCTTTACTAATATCGTTATTCAAAAAACCCACACTATCCTAATGTACCTTAAACCCTGGGTTACTTCCCGTTGACGTGATATAATTTGTATATTTTGTGACATTCAGGGCTGTTTCATCACTGTCTAGAAATTGAAACGGATTCTTAAAAGCAGTGGGTGTAAACTTGACAGAACTGTGAGCTGAAAAGTAAAATTGAATATATGAAGTGCTACCAGTGAAATAACAAAAATGCTAAACAAAAATTGAGGAACTAAATTGGAAATTGCATATGCATAACACAATGTTTGTAGCTATTTAAATGAATATGAGAACAACATTCAACAACTGAAGAAATTGAAGTCTGCAGGAAAAAATAAGTAAAAAAACTATCTTATATTATCACTTATTCAATTTGTAGCAAGCTTGGTATGTTTAATTTTGATAGACACTTTCATATAAGTTATATGATATTTGAACAATATTCAAGTTACGCAAATTGGCGAATGCAATTTTTTTCTTCATAAACAGACATACCATTTGTTCTAGCTTTGAAAAACAAGGAACTTACCTAATGTAGCTCGTCGTCTGAAGAATTTACAATTTTTAAAGTCATCCTTTAAAAGATTTCTATCATGGAACATAAACACATTGCTTTTATCTGTGTTGAATTTTGATTCATCGATTTCGGAGTACGATTCTTCCACAAGAACAATACACAAAGAAAAGTTACTCTGAGGTATCTACAAAAGTATTATTTTAAAAAAATCACTTCTATTATCAAATTGATAACTAGTGGGTATATAAAAGGCATTAATATATAAATGTATGTATTTTCAGTGTTCAAGACATGTAGTTCTGGGACAACCTTCTCTTCAGATCATCAGAAGCGAAAAAAAACATTGTAACGCAAAAAAATTAATGAATATTCCTGAATTTTGATCAATTGTGCATTCCTGATGTATTGTTTTAATTATGCTTCTACAGATTTTTGTTAGAATTGAATATTTTTAATATGAATAAAAAGAATCTTCGGTTTACGTCAATTAAACACAAACCTAAGGCCACAAAAGAATAAAAAAAAATCATTTTGAGGGAGGTAAACATTCTTCAACAATAGACAGGTGACACCATAATAGATCAAGCTCTTAGTCATACAACAGTTGGTTTTAACTATGATTTTCTCTTTAATATCAAATGTAACATTGTTTTGATCGACATTTTCTACTTTCTTAAAAGAACCAATTTATAAGCAACAGCCATACGGTCCACGATAAATACCTTTTTACCGATGCTTGAAGAAAAAATATTTAGTTACAATAAACCTTTAACAAACAAAGATATATAAGCTTGTTCGCTAAATTAACAAAAATGTAGAAGAATCCTAGATAAAGATATCAGAGCTATGCATGAGAAAGATACTTTAGTTCAAAAAGAAAGAGAATATGTTAATGTTGTCACTTTTTATCCATTAATCATTTATAATAGACAGAACAATTTTGCCTGTGTTTTCAACAGTTTATACGACAGTTACAAATCCTCAACATCAGTAATTAGTTTTATTATTGAATCATATCTTTGGATGTTTCATAACGAAATTTTTTTTATAAGTACACAGTACGAACTAGCAAACACTCTTATTTTAAGTTTAGACATGAACAAGTATGAGATCATAATATTTAACGTTTCTGTCTTACGATCACAAAAAATATTCAGCATGGTTGATTTTGTGTGTTTTCCGTGTGTAAAGCTAATACTAATTAATAATTTCAATGAAAACACCTACTGATTAAAGTGAAAGACACCAAATATCCGTGGATGTTTCTTATTTTGTCCTATAAACGACTGCATCTCAACTCAAGATAATAGAATATTATGACATCTCTATTGTTAATTTTTTTTTATAGATTTTTGTTTAATGTGATATCTGAACTTACTGGACCCCAAAACAACTGTGCTTTGAGATTTACATCCTTACTGCCGTCATTTACAAGTTTTCCACGTGGCTTTATGAAAAACTTATTAAACTCTTTAGATCCAGCTCCACCACTGAAATATATAAGTTGACATATAAAATTACTTTTACTCATATTGAAATAAGTTACGTGTTCTTCACTAATCGATTTAATAAAACAAAATAAAAATAACAAGTATTGCGCAAAGTAAAAATGATAGAACAAACATAGAAGTTTACCCAATAGACATCTTTACGGCACCATAAGGCGGAATTTCGTCCATATTTATTGATGGTTCCTTTATAAACACATTTGATAATTCGGATATTTTACATTCAGATCCTTACTAAAAAGTCTTTAAGACTATTTTACACGCGAACATGATTTGTTCATCTCAAGGATATTTTCGGTTTTGTGACTCTGAAGATCAAAGTTTTTTTCTATTAATAAAACTGTCTCATTGACGTATACCCCAATCCCCATTTATTTATATGCTAGACATGTGAAATGTCTGATTACATATTCTCAATTCACAAATATTGATAAGAAACTAGAAAACAATAATTCTCAAGGTTGAACAATAATTGTAAATCAGCTAATACTGTTTACATACAAGTGTGGATACAGATAATTGTGGATAGTAATTTTTGTATTGGTGTTAGAAAGATCGAGCAATAGTTGAAATGCACATTCGGGCTATCAACCTGTATTTGTGAAATGCCGAGGGACGCATATTATTAATCTACGCAAGATATGACAATATCTATACGATTCTTGTATAATAGTTATCAAAGGTACCAGGATTATAATTTAGTACGCCAGACGCGCGTTTCGTCTACATAAGACTCATCAGTGACGCTCATATCAAAATATTTATAAAGCCAAACAAGTACAAAGTTGGAAGAGCATTGAAGATCCAAAATTCCAAAAGTTGTGCCAAATACGGCTACGGTAATCTATGCCTGGGATAAGAAAATCCTCAGTTTTCGAAAAATTCAAAGTTTTGTGAACAGGAAATTTATAAAATGACCACATTATTGATATTCATGTCAACACCGAAGTGTTCACTACTGGGTTGGTGATACCCTCGGGGACGAAACGTCCACCAGCAGTGGCATCGACCCAGTGGTTCTATTAGTTATCAAAGGTACCAGGATTATAATTTAGTACGCCAGACGCGCGTTCGTCTACATAAGACTCATCAGTGACGCTCATATCAAAATATTTATAAAGCCAAACAAGTACAAAGTTGGAAGAGCATTGAAGATCCAAAATTCCAAAAAGCTGTGCCAAATACGGCTAAGGTAATCTATGCCTGGGATAAGGAAATCCTCAGTTTTTCGAAAAATTCAAAGTTTTGTGAACAGGAAATTTATAAAATGACCACATTATTGATATTCATGTCAACACCGAAGTGTTCACTACTGGGTTGGTGATACCCTCGAAGACGAAACGTCCACCAGCAGTGGCATCGACCCAGTGGTTCAAATAGTTATCAAAGGTACCAGGATTATAATTTAGTACGCCAGACGCGCGTTTCGTCTACATAAGACTCATCAGTGACGCTCATATCAAAATATTTATAAAGCCAACTTAATGCTATCTTTTGAAACTGTTTCTGCTTAAATTGTCAAGGCCTGGTTTACATAATAAAAAAGAAACAAAGTTACCATTAGAAAATTATTTTACATTTTAGAATGTTTTAGATAATGTCCTTTCATCATATAATACAAAGTTAAATAGCTACATTGTATTAGTGAATTCATCAATCCCATTTAATATAATTAAGGTTACAACGGGCACCATTTCGTTCCATACATATACAAATTGAATGTAATGACCTGATGCTAATCAAACTTTGCGACAAATAAGATGAAATAAATATTCCTTTTTAATAACTGTCAATCGACAGCACCTGAATATATCATATGAAGTAGTTGAAAGGGGATTCCAGTGTTTGCGCCTTCCATCATTGTTTCATTAAGTGAGGGAACCAATTGAACCAACGTATCAATAGTAAAGTTGAAGTCAACTCTTACAAAGTGTACCTAATTATAAGCTAGATTCAATAATTGAAAGAACTAGTAGATTGGTACTTTGTGTATTCAAGATCTTTGTTAACTGTTGTTTGTCTTTTGCACCGATCTGATCAGTCAAGGTTCTTTCAAACTGATCTTTAAAGTGTTTTTCTTATATTATGCGGTTACACCAAGGTCAAAGAGAGGCGAAAGATACCAAAGGAAAACTCGAAAACAAACTGACAACCAATGGCAAAAACGACCAAACGACAAACAACAGTTAACAAAACACAACATAGAAAACTAAAGACTGAGCAACATGAACCCCACCAAAAAACCGAAGGCGATCTCAGGTGCTCCGGAAGGGTAAGCAGATCCTGTTCCACGAGTTATGGGGAGGATTAAATGTTTTACCCGGCTTTTGTTTCATATCTTTTAATAACTTACTATACTGTTTGGCAAATTGTTGAAGACCGTATGCTGACCCATAGTTGCTGACCTCCGTTGGATAGGGATCTCATTGGCAATCATGACGCATCTTCTTATTAGCATACTGTGTACATATAACTTTTATCAATAAGTCTTTTCAGCCGATGGATATGAAACACATGTGGATGATACCTAACAAACATTCAAAAAAACACCAGACAACACATTACAAAAAACGAAAAACGATGAAACGACGACTAACAATGTACAAAACAATGCATAAAAACCGAGGACTAAGATACACAACCCAATAAAAAAAAAAAAACGCAGGTGATCTCAGGTACTCCGGACGGATAATCAGACCCCGTTCATTCACATTTGGAACCTGGTTTGTTGCTCACGGTAAGAACAAATTAGATGATAAGTCTCATTTGGTGATGAACAATCAAGGACAAGAAGACGGGGTTGTTGTTACGACCTTTGGAGAAATATCCGTATTCATCTGTGATAAAGATATTTCATTTAAGTTTACTTTTATCTTTTAATGTTGATAATAACTCTCTTGAACATTAATATTTAAATTCTTGGTTCTGATAACTTCGTATCTCGTTTCAGACATATGCAACACACACGATAGTGCGCGCAAAAACATATTGCCTCTATATTATTAGAGAAAACAGTTTTGACAACATATAAACAACGATCAGGAGATGCAATACAGAGTCCCTCAGTTCGACCATAACTAACATCTTGCCATCGCCTCGAAGCTTCTTGAAAATATTCTGGTATACAAACCTTTAGATGAATCATTCTGTTTTATTTGCGGAGTCATCGACTTAAAAAGTATATATTTTGAGTAAACATTATGACTTCATGCTAGTATAGACAGACTAAGAATGCGTTATAAATATAACCAAGACAAAAATACAAAACATTGGCTTAAATATTACAGAAAGTTTATACCTTTTCATTGATTCAATAACGGACTGTGCTTCTGGTGCACGTTCAAGAACACTTATATCAACTAATACTGGATCTTCAGTAGATTTGACAAAAGCCGCATTAGGTAATAATGGGTGCATCAAGACTCTCCCAGTTCCATCTATCATAAATCCGTAGGAATATTCTTCTTCTGAGAAGTATTCTATTTCAGTCAATAGTTCACTTATTTTTACATCAGTACATATAACTCCATGAAACCCCGCGGCTACTTTAACAGTGCGACAGAGTGATGTGATCAATCCTATAACGATTATCAGTCAAAATTTAAAAAAAGATGATAATATTTTAACATAAAATAACAATATAAAAGGATATAGAGTATCCATCCACGACACAAAATCAATGTCTTAATTATACAACGTGTTACCTATTTAATCAAATATCGTTTATAAATAATAAAATAATTAATATCGCAAGCGCTGGTACGAATGACACTAGAAATAGATATTTATCAATGAAGCAGAGTACTTCAACACAACAGCTTTTAAAAGATCATGGATGATTATTAAAGAAAGACTTGGACGTTATGCTATAAATTTTCTTATCTTCAGTTTCAATGAATTTACTAGTCATAAAATTAAACGAACATCGTTAGTGCTTATTGAAGAACTTCGATAGATTACACCTCGGAGATATTACATACATTTAAAGAGACGAAGGGTATACATTGATGAGATACCAATCCGTAAAATTGTTTTAGTCAGCATAAGTATAGTGAAAGCTTTTTATCCTAAATTTAGGACTGAAATTATCAATTTGAAATGTATTTCTGTTTTAATTTGCAGTTTGCTTAATTTCGTTTCCGTTAAAGACATTTACGTCAAGAAAAGTAATAGATGTATACAGCACTTCATGCGAGAATTTGAGTAAATGGAAGTGCAAGCTAGCTAATTTTAAAAATTGCTTGATTTGATGGAAATACGTATTTTAATCGTTCATCAAAGTAAGAGGTACTAAGACAGTGGAGAGAACTACATAATATATAGAAAAATACGAAACAAACGATATTTGGGTTGACAAGTTGATATCCTCGCTATAAGTTTTCGGTTAACAGGAAGTTGACTGAAGTTTAAGCGCATCAAAAAGTATAACATGCTGATATAAAGCCTGATACAAATTTTAGAAAGCTCAGATGTGTAGTTCCTGAGATAAAACCATCACAATTTTATTGGACGGACATAATAAACAATAAATCCCTCCTTTGGATTGAGGGTATGAAAACAAAACATATTATAATACAAAAGGCAAACTTTGACTAAATACTCCAAACAGATGTTTATTAAACCATTATGATTAAGAAATATCTTTTCTTCAACTTATTTAAGGGAAACACATGAAGATACTGAACCGTTTTTAAGAAACTCTAGAAAAATGCCGTAATTTTCAGTAACTATTTATCACACTAAATACAAAAGGGTCTGGAAGGGTGAAATTTGAGAATACACATTGGGCCCGGGCATAAGCAATAAGTTACGTCTGAGTTACTAGTTGAAATATTGTGACTTAATAAAAGTCCAAAATATTCTATTGTTGGAAATATTTAGCATTTAAAAAGTGCATGCAGTTTCATTTGCAAACAAACGCTTAGAAAGTGTATCTCTATAATAGGAAATAGATTATTGCGAGAACAGCTATACAATCTAAACAATGTATCTCTCATTTTAATTCGGGCATTTTTCTGAAAAATAGGCAAATTCGTTTCTTTGGTACTGACACTTTGATCTTCAGTATTCTATCATATCTACAAAATTGCAAACATCAGAGTAAAAGTATATTTTCTTTACCTTTCAAAGGAGAAAATCAATCAAGGCTATTTTTTCGTCAATTTTTTTTTTTCAATTCAAATACGTTTTCTCTGGTTCCGATGGTGACCATTATATGCAGGTTTGACTACATATTCATTTCCTCAAGAACTGCAAAATCTAGCCATCAGTAGTTTACTGATGTCCAAATCTTATAAATTGATTAAGAAGACAAATCAAGGTAACAAGCAAAAACCGGGGAAATCGCACGAATTCCAAAAGGTGCGAGAAAGGGTAGGCAACTCCTGCTACACATATATCATGCGAATGCACATTTAGTCAGCATGTCACAATCGGGAAATGGGCACAATATGTTAAATTACAGATTAGATGACTGTTCTGGTGTCTAAAGATCAGAGACTGCGAATACACGTTGAATTGAGACACAGATATAATGTTTCGGTAAACCAATTGATGATTGTAACCATACAACCTATGTAGTTTCGATTTCAGTTTACCTCATAACTGTGTTGGATAAGTTTTTATGTAAGGAGCATACCTTTGATAATACAGTTCATATAGCATAACCATGCACGATCAAAATGTATCAATTCAAATATGTAAACGCCATACGATAGAGCCGGGAAATGGGAAGTTGACAATTGGAAAGCTGAATTAATCATACTTGTGGTCCATCTAAAAATAGCAACATTTTGAATTCTTACGTCGAATATCTAAATGTGTCAGTGTGCATGACATTCCAGTGACATAACAAATGATATTATCTGCACTAAAGGGTCAAGATAATATCAATCTTTACTTTAGGTAATATACATTTACATAATATTGAAAGTAAACTTTTTACTATTGTGGATATTTTAAGGAGATAGATATACTAGCTCTTATCATATTGCCTCCGTCGTAATCAGGTTAAATGTATCTTCTTGAATATAAAGCCTTAAGTAAAGATATTGAAATGCAAAAGTTATCAATTTATAGTCAATATAATTTTTGCAAATTCTCCGCGTTTAAGACAACATATATCTACTGTCTCTCTTCATTTGGTCAGCTATTTGCCTGTTATGAAACATTCCCAAAGAATCGAACTCAGGTCGTTCATGTACCCAGGCCATTCTCACTAAAAAATCTACGTCATAGATATATGTTCTGCAGAATAATGCGCATTACGATTCTACTTTTTCACCGTCAAATTTTCAAGAGATCGTTAGCAATTGCATGGCTTGAATCGTTTGCAAAATAATAATCATGATAACTACAGCACTCGAGTCAGGAGTAAGATCAAAACATGACCTTTATTTTTTGAATCGGTGTGGGGTTTTAGGGTGATAAAACTTAGTTAATTAAATAATTAGTCTTAAATTGGTATAAAATTACAAACCCCCAAAATGATACATGAATAAAATACACAAAAAACAAAACAAAGACCAGTCCCTTTTGTAAAATAGTGCTGAATTTATTTAAATACCTATTGCCCATACGTGCTAAAACAATGAACCCAGATATTCCGCATTTGTATACCGAATGTTGAGCCCACTGACCAGATGTCATCTCCTTTGTTTACCATTATGTGACTATTTCTTCAAAATGACATTAGGACAGTGCCCTTTGTTGAATTGGATAATGATAATACACTGGCCTGAGGGCATCCCCAATTGTGTATCATTGTAATAGAATATTTCCCTAGGTATTCATCTTTGAATAGGACCAGTTTAACAAAAAATCCTTTTGCCATTCATCCTTTTTGTAACAATTAGATGATAAAATGACCCATGGTCATATCAACTGGTACATTTATGTAAAAGACAATGACCCGAGGTCATCCCCTTTGTATAGGGTAATCTTAACACAATAACAATGGATCATCTTTCTTTGTCTATAATAAGTAATTGTATAAACCCCCATTGTATATTAATGAATACCGCCATGACTCAATACATCCTCCTTTGTTTATTTTTTTATAATTAGTCTTTACTCGGTCGTACTACTCATCCCATATGACCTTAAGTCATTTAGTTTTTCAAATGAACCCACACCAGACAAAGAATTATTGTGGTCTACCTTATTATACAGAGATGGTCATGAAATAAAGATACAAGTTATCATAGTCATCAAACATTTTTTTCAAATCAGTGACCATGACCTGCGGCCGATTACCTATGGGATATTTTGAATTATTTAAAGTATGATTAAGGAAAATATACGTACATGTAATTCGGCGATATTTCGGATATCTACCTCGTTATACTGCAACTGAATAAAGAAAAATGTATATGTGGCATTTATGATTACAGCAATATAATTAACAGAAAAATTTATGCAATAGGTCTGTAACTGTGTACAATATAAAAAAGTAACAAAAATATGAATTTTGAAAAAAATAAATGTTTCACTTAAAATTGTGATTGTTCATAAACCCATCCACAGAAATTTTTTATTGTTATCCTTAACCCTTATCTTAACTCCATCCCTCTTTTTTTAAATATACGGATTTTCTAGAAATCTCAATATGAAGTAAAAAGACCCATTTTTGCAGCTTTTTAAAATGCATTATATACAGTAACAGACCTATTTCAGTATTATTAGCTGATCGTATCTCTGGCAGTGCTGATGCCACAGATATACATATTTTTGATATTCAGATGCAGTTCAACGAGTCTAAATGCAAACGAAAGTTGTCAAAATCTGAAATTTCGCCCAATTACGTATACATTGACATAAATAATGTATAAAATATCCCATTTTAAAACATTAACATAATCACATACCGATTTGGGAAAAAGGATCAACATATGGTGATGTAAAGGTTGACTGGTCGGACTGACCGTTGGTAGACAAATGTTCATAAAATGTTGCCAATTTGACAGAAAGTAACTTCTGTTTGGATTCAGCCAAATCAAAGTTTTCGAAATGTCCAATCTGAAAATAAATTGATAATTTTATATAGACAAATTAAATACTAGTACAATGTAGCTATTTCAGTTTTTACGACAACTTGTTTCAGATTTACTCTTGTCTGCATCTATTTTGATTTGAGCGCCACTAACAAGGGTTACAAAGACAAAACATGCGCACTATATTATAAGCCTAGATAAAGTTTTTTTTTACTTACAAGGAACAATATATCAATGAAAGTGTAGTATTATTCCATTGCTATGAAGTAGGCTGCACTTAAGTTTGTGGCGTGGGATTGTTTTACGATAATTTTGTTTTGTCATACATGTATTTGTTAGCCAACCTTTACAGATTGCATTAATTTCAAACGGGGAAAATGAATATTATCTAATCATTTTAAGAATTTGGCTTTATTTTTGCCTTAATTTTCTAAATTTCATTACTTTTCACCAATATATTAGGAAAGATCTATTTATATGCTGATTTGAATTTTTTAGTCAGTTGTGTTGTGTATCTGTAATGATTGTTTAAAGTTTGGGCTGTTTGTCACATTAACCTATTATGTCTGTTTGCGTTCCTCACCCAATTTTGACAATATAACGGAACAAAAAACAACTTCCATACAAGTGGTAGGTTTAGCTAGCTATAAAACCAGGTTTAACGCACAATTTTCTTTGGGAAATGCATGTACGAAGTCAGAAATATGGCAGTTGTTTTCATTTGTTTCGTCGATTGATAGCGTTTGATTTTGACAGTTTTTATTGACTTCCCTTTTTTTGAATTTGCCTTGGAGTTCAGTATTTTTTTATATACTTTATAGCATATAGTAAATATATATACAACTACGAAATATCAGACTCATTTAAACATATGTTTATTCTTAACATTTAAATATACGATTTAAGATGATGTTTCTGTTTATAAAAAGTTTCTTTAGGAATGCAAAAAAAAGGTAAAAAAGAGATGGCAGATATTGGTTACAAGCTTACATATATACATTGTATAAAACGACACTTTGAAAAGTTTGTCCATCTACACGTCCAGTTCTCACAATCATAAATGTCTTCAAACATCTTACTGTATGTTCAACGCGGTAATCACTGATTCTTTTTGTTCTTTATTCTTTCCTTTCATTTTTGAATTAGTGTCTCCTATACGGTATGACCATTGATGGATTGTTTGAATCGTTGTATCAGATAAAATAACGGAATTTAAATGATCATACACCTCAAAATTCGTCCAAGTTCTTGCAAGTAGATTAATGGTATCGCTTGACATTGTTTTGATATCCGAATAACCCTTATGTATGGGATTTGTCCATAGACAACATAAACGGGTAATGACGACATTTCATAAATTTGAAAGAACAATTTGAAAAAAAAAAAATGATAAAAATTTATTGAATGAGCAATTAAGGTGACAGTCATCATCAAGTCGAGGAGAAAAATAACGATTATCTCTGTTATTTAACTCGATTGTTGTTGAACAAGTGGGACTTTCAAGTCAATATATAACTTTATAAAAATATATATAGCATGCTAAGGTACCAATGATAAGTCAAGAGATACCATATTATCAAAGACACTTGATAAAACTGTGGATCTAACATTATTTCACTCATAATGCCGTAAAAGTTTGACTCGGTTGACAAGCGAATTATTATAAAAATATAAATGTTTGCTTCATAGCAGTTATCGGGGTCCCCCCTTTCTTAACAATTATTTTTATTACTTAACACGTAAATTGTTAACATGATTGTAAATCTGAAAAGTGTTGTTTTCATTTATTTTTATTTCAAAATGTATAATTCTTAAATTATTTATTGGAACAAAAAAGACTTGATCCTCAACTGTGTATTGCACAGTATATTGTTTTAGATACATCTATGCGGTATCATAAAGGTATATGCAATGAAGGAGTTTCCATGCAATAGTAGTTTATTGATGTTCAAACTCATGAATCGATTTTAAATGAACCAAAAGAAAAAAAGCTAAGGGGATCGTTAGAAGTCCAAACGGAGCGAGACCACGTGAGCCAACAAGGTAAACGAATCCGGACTATTATACAAATGTCACAAAAGGGATAAGGACACTATCGGTTTATTTACGGATCAAACAACTATTCCGGTTTTGGTTGTGTTTATGGCCCTCTAATGTGTATTCCCTTTTTCTTTTATTTATTTCAAATGTAAATCAGAACATACTTGCTTAGGTCCAAAAGACGGATCATGTAAGGTCTGATTTGACATGTTTTGTAGCTGAATTTTGGCTTGTTCATCTGAAAGAAAAATATTCAAATATTACAATAGTTCACACAGCACAATAAGTAATTATTTTGTACAATTTAACACATTTTAGTTTAATTTCGATGAGATAGTTGTCGGTATTTTTCAGTCTGTTTCCCTAAGATTTTGATTTTGTATCTTGATTTCTGTTTTCTAAATGGATTCATGAGATTTGTCACATTTGGTGCAGTAAAATCGGTATCTTTAATGTTAAGTTGTTGAACGTTGGAAATCAATTGTTGCCTCTTAACTATACCAGGACCATAAATGTATACTGAACAGTGGTAAACTTCATTTTCAATTAGCACCACCGATCGCGATGATCTCTGCTGGTGAACAGAATTGTTCTTTCAGCAGGACCAAACAGCAAAAAAAACCTTGATTTATCTCTGAGGATTACACGGTATACATTACATTTCAACTCATAAGTATACTTAATCACACCAATACCTCATTCAGCAAGAATAATTATTAACTGGATATTGCACTTAACTTGCATATTGTTGAATATTTTGAAAGGATTTAAGAGCTATGAACTTCAAGAAACTAGTGTTGCTTCTAATTTTACGCTTTATGAACGGTAAATTATAGAGATAGCCACATCAATGATATTTGATATCAGGACCAGTTTAATAAGAAAATAAACGATATCCAGAGAAAATATTTTATTAGGACGAACAAAAGCAACAATACAGATGAACGAACAAAAACGAACATTTAAAACTGGAGGTTTTGATATGTAACAAAATTAATGATCTAAAACTTTATTTCGCTTCGTGTTATATACCAGTCGTATAATGAAGTAGTGAAAAAGAAATATGTGTAGCGAAATCGCTTAGAAGCAAAACATTCACCATACCAAAAAGATCAGGATGTAGTCAAAGACGATAATAAGACGAAACCTATCCTATTTGGCTAAATAACAGAATTGGGTTTTTTATATTGATCATACGCATGTATACTTGTAAAATTATATCTTGACTTACATCTAGAAATTTACAGCGATGGCCGCTTGAGAACTAATCTTTACGACAAATGAGATGATTTAAGCTTCCCAATTGTAAACTTTCCACTTCTATGTAGCAGCATTTCAACAGCACCTGCATATGGAGTATATATCTCCCAGCTGATATGATATTGATATTGAGATTGGAGGTGCATTCCTATCATGATTTACTTGATAGAGGGTTGCTGCTTACAGGGAGCTATTCAACCAAGAGTTTCAAGTGGTAAAGTTGAAATCACCACTTCGAAAATTGTAAAGACGCCATCACGAGTTTGTTGACCGAATGGAATTTTCTGTTTCACAGATGACGACGGATATGTTCCAACTATTCCTGTCCTGTTTTCTTCCAATCTAAACCACCGAATTAGACTTATCACCGGGTTTGTACTAACATGAGCAACACGACGGGTGCCACATGTGGAGTAGGATTTGCTTACACTTTCGGAGCAGCTGACCCCCTGTTCTGTTTTGTGTACATTTTTTTTTTCGTCGTTTTTCATGTTTTGGCATGGCGTTGTCTGTTTGTTTTCGACTTATGAGTTAGAATGTTCCTTTGTTATCTTTCGTCTCTCTTTTATTATTTATTACAATTGCTTAAGAAATATCTTAACATAGCAATATGATTGTTTTTTTTTTAAATCAGAAAAAAAACTTTTTTTAAATATAATAAGACATAACCTCAAAGATGATATAAAAATAAAAAAGATGTGGTTTGATTGCTAATGAAACAACTATTCACCAGAGACCATATTACGTTGTCGCAAGCAGTTATAGGACAAATTTTGTTTTATTTTGGAATCTTTTGGTGCAGAATGTTGTGTTTTCAATGGTTTTGGTCCGTTTAGCAATACTTCTACCAAAGGACGGCGTGAAATTATTTAAAAAATGATCTTCCCCGAAATTCATCATCCGGCATCAAGGTCAGTATTCCTTGTCTAAAATCTCCACAACAATTAAGTAGAGTATTGCGAGGTAAGCTCGAAACGAATAGATATGCCACTTGACTAAAAGTAGCACAAACTTTAGTATATGAATTCTGCAAGAAAATTGATGAATTTTAGAAATGCGACACCAAAAATCAGGTATTTACAAACAATGGTATACTTCAGTTTATTTAGTTATTTGCTTCATTTGCAGATACATATGCATGTTCAAATTAAGACTTCTGTCATAACGTTACACTTTCCTTGTCTAGTTTTAAAATTTATC
This sequence comes from Mytilus coruscus, assembly GCA_017311375.1. Classification (NCBI taxonomy): domain Eukaryota; kingdom Metazoa; phylum Mollusca; class Bivalvia; order Mytilida; family Mytilidae; genus Mytilus; species Mytilus coruscus. Next base: position 118,183,208 of record CM029595.1, read on the forward strand.
TTTTTCATGGACATGACCAAATATGGTTATAATTATGCTTTCTTAAAAAAATAATTAAATAGCAAACGACTTTTGCAGTTATATCTTGACCAAGAACACTTTTTCATTTTACACACGTAACATGTGACTGTTAGGCAAACATTACATTGTGGGGCACTAACACAACAAGCATGTTTAGTCTCTGTCTTAAAATATCATATGCAAATCATGTATGATGAAATTCAGGCGACATGTGCATTCTCCTGCATCCAAGTATATGATGGTAAGATGATGGTGATGGATGGCTGCTTAACATTCAGCGGTAAATTTATATGCATATTCAGGACGACAACATGTTAATGTAATATGAATATTAATCCTGCTTTGTACTAGACCGACATGCTGATCCGGATTTTTAACGTGCTAGTTCACAAGGTAACAGTCCGCAGGAAGATTATGTCACCTTATCCGGATAAATTATTCCGACTCCAAACCGACTAATCTTTGCTCTTACTCCTTAATGCCGCGCGCTTAGCGGAGAAGCAATTTTAAAGTCTTTTGTTTGATCCAGCCGGGGTTCGAACCCACAACCCCCCGCACTCGAGGCGAACACGCTACCAAGAGACCACCGAGGCGGCGTATGAGGGTATGCGTTTCGGTTATATAAGTTTATTTGGCTTTTTCATTAATGGATATATATATATATATATATATATATATACCTTGTCCAATCAGGTAGGTGAATATAGAAATTTTGTTTTGAAGTTTTGAATTTTCAGTGCTGATAACTTGTACAGGATCACTGCCGGATGTAGATTTTCCGTCGCTGATGAAAAGAATTACCTGATCTAAAATAAATGATGAATTATGAAACTAAACTATATTTGACTCCGACATAGTTATAAATACGTCATCAATTTATATTTACCTATACATTATCATAACGTGTTTTCAGTTTAGTCATATTGTAGGGTTTTGTAAAGAGATGTCTACCTATCTGCTTTTGTATTCATCCTTTTTACCGGATACTAGATGTTTCCCGACGGAGTACGTACGGTTGTTACGTATTGCAACCTTAGATGTTGTTTTTGGGGTATTATTTGAGCTTCTTTTATAAACCATAATAAATCAGAAGGAAAAGAAATTTCAGACAAAGAAACAAATAACTTTTTTTTTCATTTGATAGCGAATTTCAACATGCGTTTCTGTTTATTTCTTTTTATATTAAAGTACATGATTGACCTTTAATTAATAATAATTAATAAATGAATACCAAAAGGTATTTGAAAACAACAAAAATATGGATTATGAACTTCTTTTTTAAATATACATTACTCTATGCTACTGATGTTTCAGATGAGACATAGAGTTTTTAACAGTAGACAATATCATTTTTTTTTAATTGTATATTGAAGAAAGATCCAAATTGTTTTCTCTTTAAAAATTCAATATTTTATGCATTAAAAAGACAGGAATTCATTTGCTAATAAGGATGATATAATTTTGAGAAAGTGTGACACTTGTAGTTGATTTGTCAGAATAAAAATCTTTCGAAATTCTTCTTCTACAATTTTATGAGATAGTGTAGCCAGTCTTATATTTTCAAAAAGGACCCACTGATCAAAATATATCGTTTTTCCCATTGATCAAAATATACTGTTTCCCCACTGATCAAAATATACTGTTTTTCCAACTGATCAAAATATACTGTTTTTCCCACTGATCAAAATATACCTTTTTGTCACTGATCAAAATATACTGTTTTCTCACTGATCAAAATATACTATTATTCACACTGATAACAATATACTATATTCGGTCATACGTGGTTCCTTCCTATACATGTAACTCATGTTAAAATGTGGGGTAATAAATTACTACGATATATAGAACATATCCATTGATATCTGGAACACAACCTTCTATAATGTCAACCATGGTAAAATTTCAAAGTAATAAATACTAATCTTGACAGATATATCAATTTTTATGCACTACTGAAAATTTTTATTTACTTATTTTTTCACATAATGTAAATTGTGAAAAAGGTTACCTCTATTTTGAACTTTAATAGTGTCATCTGAGGAATTGAAAAACTTAAAAGCAGCAACTAAAGCCTTTCCAAAGTTGGAAACTGAACTTCCAGTGTCTATAGAAAAGACATAATCCTTAAGTTTGTCTGTATTTTCCTTTGTCGCAAATGCCATTTCACTCTGATAACATGAATGATATGAATTTCCGGAAGGAGAGAATGCATCTTGGTTAAATGTAACAAGTCCAACCTATTAATAGATATAAATTACAATATATGAAGAATGTAGTGATAACTGATGAAATCGACTCATTTGTAAATGTCCAATACATTAAAGAGTACAAAATACTGAAGGTCATTCTGTCACTTTAAAGTAACGAATGGAGTAAACACATAATCAGACGTTAACAATAATCCAGCATGTCTCAGTCTGTGGAAAAGTATTATTTTGTAGAAATGGAAAATATCAACAATATATCAATATATGGAACATTTGGATGTGTTACAATTTATTACCGATTTAGTTTTAACTTAACCGACGTTATATCTACCACAGGGATTTATTAAAAATTTTGTATGGTACCAAAAGCTATCATTGCTTTTCCTTGAAATAAATATTTCAGCTACACTCAAATTATTCTAGAAATATTACAAAGATTTTTTCGACATTTAGGTAATATGAATGTTATACTACTTTTATTTAAGTACTGAACAAAAGTACATAGAGATGCCTTTATAAACGTTGCAACCGTAAACGCAATCTTGAGTATCAATAAACTCATCATATATTCTCAATGTTTAAAGAAATTATATTAATGGATCTTCACATTCGGAATACATTATATCTACACTCTCTTGCTTGTTAATTTTCATGTTTTTAAAGAGAAAAAAAAATATTCCTGATTTCATCCCCATTTTCCGGGGTTCTAATTGTTCATTCCTAAGTTTCCGGATATTTATTTTCTATTCCATTATCCATGGTATTGTCTATCTTTTTCGACTCATATTTTTTTTTATTATCCTCTTCATATATTTTTTTTTGTACAATCCTACATTAATTTTAACCCAGTTAGTAAATATGTTGTACATATTGTGTTGCTATCGACAGTTAATTCAATTCACATGTTTTTTTTTTCTTTTCGCTATTCCTTCCCATCTGCTTGATTGATAAGATCTTTAATAGCAATGAAATAAAGTTCGGTACATTATGTTGTTAATATTTTTCACAATTTAAGACAAGATTATTTATCATTGATTTCATGCAAAAGTATTAAGATGCATGTTATTTTGTAAAGAATGTTATTGCTGATGTGTTTCATGGATGATAATACTTCAGTTTATCGTGTATGGTGTTCAAGAAGATAATTTTTTACATACCCTGTCATTAGGTTTTAGTGTCTGAATAACATTATTTGCCGCTTCTTTAGCAATGACAATTTTTGTCTTTTGCGTGACTGCAGACGACTGTCTCATTGACGCACTTGTATCAATCACAACAACGACATCTTTATCAGAAGGAGAGGCTGTTGAAGCATATGGCGTCCTTTTAAAAAGTAAAAATAAGATGCAATGAATGTATTACTGACCAGTAAATGACACCTACATGATAGTTTTCTAAAATTCTTTTCAGAAATAAATGCATATTTTTTCACATTCTTTCATTTATGTCTTGCTTCCGACTCATGCATGTAGCATAATGCAAAACATCGGGATGCTAAACCGGCGACAAGCGTTAACACTTCCTATGAAGTTATATATATCTTTGGTATGTTCTTTTTTATGTAAATTTACTGTCTATTTAATGTTGAATTTTTCGAAACTTCAAGGTACGTCTACCCGCAGGCATAGATTGCATTAGCTGTATTTGGTACAACTGTTCGGGATATTCTGTTGTTAATGCTCATCACTTTCGTATTCTATTTGGCCTTCTAACTGTTTTGATTCAAGAACCATTGATGGGTTATATAGACGATACGCGTACCAATTTAAAATTCTGGTATCAGCGATGAGTTATTATATCTCACAAGGTAGAGATAGGAGATATTTACTTGATATACAGATGCTGCTGGGATGTTGCTTCATAGAAATGGAAAGTTTACAATTGGGAGACTGAATTCATCTTTTTTGTTGTAAAGTTTTATTTCGTTTTCAACCGACCCTCATTGTCAATTTCTAGATGTAAGTTAAGATATGAGGCAGTTCTAATTGTATCTGTTGTAACCTTTATTACACGTTCAATGTGATAGATACATTAAAGATAATCATCAAACTTTGAATTATTTAATGACAGGACATCATCTAAATAGCGGAACGTGAAGTTTAAGGATCATGGTAGCATCGTTTCATTCTTTCTAAGGAGCTCCTGTATGGAGTTTGCCTCCCATGAACAAATGAGCAAGTGAGCAAGAAGAGGAGCACAGTTGGTTGCCATCGGAATGCTTGTTGAAAAACACACCCTTAAAGCGAAACGTAACAAATTTGCTGTTACCTTCTCATAGATCCAATAATCAAGATATCTACTTAATTTCTTCTAATTGGTATTTTCGTTTTTGCTATGGTTCTGGCTTTGACACATAACCTTACATATTTTACTATATCTGTTGATTACTATACAAACGTTGGGAAAGGGATTTTCAAGACTATTTTGTTTATGTAAATCACTGAAAAATTAGTGTAAGTGACTAAAGGGCCTTAAAGTGATCTCTTCTTTCAGATCATTAACCAATAGTTTAACAAATGGAAATTATTCAAGGTGTTTCGAAAAAACTCTTACGTAAATCTTGGATCAAAGTTCTGACAGTTCCTCAACTTCGTAGCAGGGTATAAGACAAATACACCTTCTCTCGTACTGTAATGCTGCCACAAAACGTTCTTGTTGTCTTGGTAATCCTTCTTCATTATATCACTGATTAAATCGGTCGGATATTTTAGGTTATCTGTTACAGTCGGGGAAGTGGTTACACATGCTTGACTAAAATCTACCTGAAATATTCAAAATGTCAAATATATAAACATTGGGGAAAAATCCAAACAAGTAAAGCAAATGCTTAAGCTCTTTCTGTAGTATAGGGATTTTTGGTAAATTCTCTCATTACGAATTGTAAAATCTCAACAATTTAGAAATTGAAATCAATGATTTTATCATTAGTGAAGTAATTATTCATATGTAAGTATATTGTATATTGACAACATTCTTTTATACAATGACTTATATCTTTTTTAATACGTAATGCCCGTGTATGTTCACACTATACGGACTTACTTAACAGGGGTGTGCTCTTTACACAAAAACTGTTCCAACAAGATTATTAACGGCTACCATCACAAATTGGTTTACCGATACCCTGTGTTGTAGTCTCAACTCACTAGCGAGATTTTATTCGCGGTCTCAGCTCTTTAGATACCAGTATAGTCGTTTGATCTGTAATTTTACCGATTGTGTCCTATTATCGATTGTGACATTTTGATTAAGTGTGAATTAACATTGCTGGGTATGCATGTATTTTAGCAGAAGATGATATCCATATCCAATCCCACTTCATTTGGAATTCATGCAATTCCCTAAATCTAGTATGCTAAACATACGAATTTAGTCATTACAATCACAAATACCTTAGTTATCCTTTCGTTTAACTACCGTTTGATGTGTTTGAGCTTTTGATTCTGCCATTTGATAATTAAAGGACTTTCCGTTTTGAATTTTCCTTGGAGTTCGGTACTTTTGGTATTTTACTTTTGAGAACTATTTAGTTTACCTACTGTTACATGCTGCCATAGGATTGTTTTCAACTTATCACTTTGAATATACCTTTGGCATATGTCGCCTCCTTTCACAATGAGACAACACTTGTCATTCAAACATGTATTTAATGAATTTTAGCCAAGTGAAGAATTACATTAGAGGCAACAGTAATTTAACAAAGTTAAATCCACAAATCAATTTAGAGCATAACAAAACTGATTAATTGCATGAATTCTAAAAGGAGAAAGATAGGGTATTTACATGTTTTATGTTCGCATAAAAGATATTAAATCTCTTTTGAATAATTATAAAGCCTTGAGAAACATTTTTTTTGTAATACAACACAAAGCGAAAATTCTTTTCTTTGATAGAAAGCATTCTGTCCTTTTTACCTTGTGTACATTTACGTATTATTCATAGTTTGATGAGAAAAAAAATTAAATAAAAAAAAATGTGATCAAATATCTTTATTTAAAAAAAAATGTAATTTTTTGTGAAAACTGTTTTTTCCTTGAAAGTCTTTTCTTACCTTTGTCTGAAACTCTAGTGCGTATGTTAGTTGGTCGTCTGATAAATCACAACAATTTGGAAGATTTGTAGAAGAACTGTCCTGATTTTCTGACACTATTTTTGATTTCACGTTGTCTAAAACAGTGTTCAAATTGGTCAGTGCAGTATTAAGATTGGATTGTATCTAAAACATTGAAAATAATCTGTATGTATTTTTATTATGTTACCACATAGTTTTATACAAGTCACACTCAAAGGAGTAAGTTACAAATACTGTCCTTATAAATGATGTGGATTATAGAATTATATGTATATATGTTAATAAGAAATAATATGTAAAAGTACTAGATAAATCAATCGTTGTGCAATTAAAATCTGAGGTTCAACAAAATCATTCTTCAATGACGTTTTTCACACCTGCACGTGGAGCAAGATCTTCTCACTCTTCCAGAGAACATGAGATCACGCCGGGTTTTGGTAGGTGTCATGTTGCTCCTTCTTGATATCTACGTCGTGTTTTATGGAATGTTGTTCGTGTTTTTTTTTTTCATAATGTGCAATGGCGTTGTCAGTTTGTCTTCGAATGCGAGTTCGAATATCACTTTATGTCTTCCGACTCTCTTCTAGCATTATAATGATGAAATAGATATATTTTGTTTATTCTCTAGTTTCCTGGATTTACAGTGTTTAAAACAATAATTATTTATTTTCAACATCAAAATTAAACTGATGTAGATTTTTTTCTTATTCAAATTGCATCTGCTTGAAAATGTATGGTACTTTTTTTTTTATCAAAATGACAAATTAGAATATTCAGAAATCAGAAATACATTAAATATATATGAAACGAAAGTTCCCCATAAATATGTCAAAACAATTTAATTCATATATTTGGACTCCACACAAGCTTACTTACTCTTTGTAATATTTCAGTTCCTGTGCCTGATATTTGTACGTAAGGAATTTTATCAAACTCTTCCTAAACGAAAAAATCAATCATTTATTAAATACTTAATTAGTTTTAAGACAGACAACTATATTTTCCATCAGCTAGAAGGGAAAAGACATAAATATTGAAATCAACGATATTAACAGGATTGTTAAGTCGTCCGCAACCGTAAAAAGGAATACGTTTAAGATATATTTTTATTAAACTGGGAACTATTTTTCTTCATAAATTTCAAAACGTTATTGATGAAAATAATCAAAATTAAATGTTTAGAAAACTAGAAAATTCTAAAATAAAAATGAAAACCATAAGATTATGCAGAAAAGAAAAATGAATCGATATATCTTTTTTTCTATATTTGCACGTCACATATCATCATTCGATCAATTCCATCAATAAAACAATGTGACAATTACTATGAAACAGACAGACATTCAGAGGGTATATATGTTCGGAGTTATTTGAATCATTACCTGCAAATAATCCACACCGATGCCTTTTTTAATCTTTCGCAATTCTTCGGCTAACAAATTTCCATCTATACTATCAACAGCTGTCACACAAGTAAGGGATCCAATAAGTATTGTTAGTATAAGTAAAATTTTCATCATCTTCGCTTTGTTTTAAAATATCGAATCCTCTACCTTAAATAAAAGAAATGTGGTTTGTTGTATAAATCTAAACAGAAAATTACCAATATCTCATGAAATATTTGGTAACTGAAAATGATATATTACACTGCAGAAATTTACCGAAGGGAACTGACTTAAAATAATTATAATATGGACAGCAGTGATTGTCTCTTTTGTTTTGGGTACTTCTTATTCATAATTCACACTAGAATCTTGACAAAAGAGAAAATGTTTCGTTCTCTATTATTAATATTTCAGTAATTTACCAAAATGCAGTTTCATGGTTTTCAAAAAAAAAAAAAAAATGAGTATGGGTCACATACACGTAGCTTTTTTCAAGCTATATATTGAATACAAATTCATTTATAAAAGTTAGACTATCTGAATTATCTGCCGTTTATATGGCTTACTGAAATTATTTAATCAAACAAAAACTATTCTTTACTTATAATATAGTTGTAATAATATGATTAAAAAAGAGATTTCTTCAATTAGATGAATAGTCTTAAACATTAATTAGATTCCTCTCGTAGAATTTGCGTATATTTCATTAAAGATCTAGACCGATTGTTTTCTGCAATTTTACAATCCAAGATGTTGGATGATCTACGCTTAACGGAAATATAAGTCTTGTGAAAAAAATACCATATCCCCAAAACAAAAGATAAAATACAGAATATATAGAATCAACGATTATCATATACGACTCTGCTAAAATGTTATATTGATAATAATAAAAAAACACATACTAACGTACATATGTGGCAAGTCGTTTCCACAACAGAAATGATTTCCTTGGAACAGATAAACAAATGTTAAAAACATGATATCAACTGCCTTTATATCTTGAAGGTATAGATTAACTTGAGAATAATCGGAATGTTAAACCGTATATATTTCTAAGCATTCAGCCTTCCCAAATACGCATGTGATACATGTATCTGCCACTGAACTTTAACCAACGACGCGTATAATTGTGGAAAATTCTTTTACTCATACAGCTAGGACCTTTGTGCAAATATGATTAGTTATGGACTCATACCTTGTTGGTATTCTAGAGGACTATTTTGGGGTACACGATGAAAAAATGTATAGGACGAGGCGGCAGTAGGATACATCTTCATAACTGACGTTTTTATACATATACATTTAGAAACTGATATCAATAATAATAAAACTTTGAAATAATATTATCACTAGACATATTAACAGCACCAATTTTGTTGTCCAGACATGCAAGCCATTGTTTTGAGTAGCATTTTTTAAATATTATTTAAATAATGATAGAGGGTTCAACCTGAATTGAGCAATTGTTTGCTATGAAAATAAGAATTGGATAAGGAATAAAGAAAAATGTTATAAATGTGTGATTTAAATTTTTGCTCGTGACATCCGAATAACATAATTATCTTTAAAAAGATTTATATCTAAAAAAAGAACAATGACTTGACATACTTATGCTCCGTGTAATTAAGTTATAACCCTTGTAAACAAAGATTAAATGTACAACGCCAAAACTATACAAGGAAGTTTTTAGTCGAAAATTGTACAATACCCTTTACAAATAGTATATTTGTAAATTAACAAATATTTCGCTTTAGTAATGAAGATATGAAGTTTATTTCCTGCATTAAAAGTTATATATCTTACGCGAGAGCATCGTCCGCGGAAACACTCACTAACTGTAAAAAATTACAACCTGAGATTTATGTATACATATATAACTAGCATACTTAAGGTGCGTTTGGATATGTTTGGAGGATAACTTTGGCTATCCAAAAGTACCTTAAAGTATATATGATTAACATTGGGAAAGACAAATTTGACCGGATGTTACCATTGTTCAAGGAGTTCTCACACGGTTCTAGTTAATTTACTGCCTATAGATAATCAATCCTAACCACACTTTATACTTAAATTGATTTTTAAGATATTCGAGTTTTAAAATGCACTTGTTAAAATTAAGATGTATTGAGTATTTTATAATAAAGTTTGTAAACCGATTGATCTATTAAGTGTGAGTAGGAAGGGTCAGTTTCCTCAACCCCCACCTTTTCCAACAATAGAAACTCTAAAATACCTTTTGGTAACCGTAGTTAACCTCACATATATATATATAAACATTCCTTAAAAATTAAAGGGCATTAGCTGTCAAATTCATGTTCACCGATTTGACTCAAATTCTCATATTTGAGTTATAATATGCTAAAACCTACATCCAAATAATAAAAGTCTAAAATAAACAATTTACGATGCACGGACTCGATAATATTTATCAGCAATTCGTGTGTATTTTAGTGTAGACGCCATCTAATTAACCATCGAGGTGACCTCCGAAGACTGCCGACGGTCATATAACCCGATATAAACATAAACATAGATATAAATAGATAGCGAACTCGTGCAATTGGATTTTTCTAGGTCTGTTTGATTTCATATTATTGGTTTAAACATATGTTAATAATCGTTTTTACCTGTATAAGAATGAGTTTTTGTAGATCGAATCAGTCAACCAAATGGTTTACCCTTGTTTCACTTCCAAATTTGACATACTTTTCTTTTTGATAGCTGAACACGCTTAGTTCATGCGTAACCCATCTCTAGCTAAGGGTTCAATTGAAGTTCACATGAATACGAATTTAATGAGGTCGAATTATTCACTTGCAAGTGAATAATTCATTAGCGATGTTTCTTTGCTTATTTTGAAAAAAAAAAAAACTGAACCAAACTGGCTGCCAAAAGCGAATTATTATATCACTATTTCACTTTCATTAATGATTGAACAAAAAAAATCATATTATATTTTGTTCTATATCTCGTAGCTAATACCCCTTTAATATGCTAATAAGGCGAACAAATCACAGGTTTGATCTCAACGTGAAATATCGAATTCGTAGTGCTTAACTTTTTATCTTAATTGTGGAATTGTGGAATTTTTAATTCTCCGTGTGTATCTTTTATTTCTTTTTAGTTTTGCTAAACATATTTTTGACGAGAACTGCTTGCCATACAAACTCCCTTTTTTAGTGGAAGAATATTATTGCAATTTTTCAGTATTCTTATTTAATCCAATCCTTTTCGTTATTTGGAATAAGTTAATCAGCAGGTTTGGGCATTTTTAATTTAGTTCTGCTCTTATCCTAGTGCACTGGATTATTCCTGTTTTGTAAGAAACAACATACTATGACTGAAATCAAAAACGATTCGTCTCAATTTCAAATAATAGAAAAAATAAAATCATGTCTTCTGAAAGCCTTTTGATAATTTTCTAATAAATGATGAATGAGTTGTCAAAATTTCACAATTTTACCAACAAAAAACAGCAAATATTATTATAATATAAGATAAGGAAATGTGGTATGATTGCCAATGAGACAACTATCCGCCAGAGACCAAATGACGTAGATGTTAGAAACTGTAGGTCATCGTACGGCCTTTAACAATGAAAAAAAGAAAAAAAACATAGCACATAACAAACTGTAAAAAGCCCCAACATAAACGTAAAACAATTCAAACGAGTAAAACCAACGGCCTTATTTATGTACAAAACAACATACAAAAACAAATATGATGTATAGTAACACATGTCTAAGACGTTTCCTTTCTGGATTTGATTGTTTGTTCTTTTACAACGCAATATGAATTCTAAAATATAAAACAAGATTTTCCTTGTTTTGCTTCCAATATCCCGTGTATAAGTTTCCAAATCTTAACTATGATGGATTTCATTGAACGTTAACTGCGTACAACCGGGAAATCATTTAAAGAAAGATTTAGACTTACAAAAATAACTTCCAAATATTTGTAAGAATACAAAGAGTCAAAATAATTAAATAAATAGAATATCGAACTATTATTGTTTCAATGCTTTAGAATGACTCTTTGCATATTCAAATATATCGTTCGTTTTGATTTACTGATAAATAGAACTTTGTAATTATTGTTTTACTAAGGAATAATGGTTTTTCCATCTCTCGTCAGGAAGGAGACCAAAGTTTTAAATAACACTAGAACACACCCGTGACATCGCGGGTCCGTGACTGAATTAAAGTATCTACGCCTTATTTTTCAGTTTAACTGAGTTCGACTTAAAAAGTTTTTCCCGAACGTTCAACTTACATGTTATTTTGTGATGCGACCAGAAGCTATATGTTACATATACTATTGGTATCGGTGTCGGACTCGACCCGGAACATCTTAATTATTGGCAATATTAATTACGTGGAAAACAAATTGGCCTGGAGTGGTGTAATTTTAATCAACACCATTGTACTATATTAGTTATATATAAGCAAGGGTGTTCTTCATTCATATTTTTTCAAAATTCCGGAACCATAGAGTACCCTTAAAAATACAATTTTTCTATCAACAAAGCTGCTGCACCATATGTGTTTTGTAGTTTTATTCACAACCAAAGGTGTTGAAAATTCAGAATTTGACAGTTTTTCAACGGATCTTTTATAGTGAAAACGCAGAACCCAAAAGGTTACCATTGTCGCCTATATAAATAATTACTTCATTTCAACCTTATGACTCAGACACCATTGAACTGGCTATTTACTCCATATTTTTCGTTGATTTTCGTTGATTGAATAACTTCAACCGGCGTCTCTATAAATCCCTTCAGTTACTAAAATACCAAATGAACAAGACAACATAATTAAACGATATATTTAAATTATTTAATCTGATATCATCCATATATATCTATACTTTATAGATTCATAGTAACTGCCAAAGACTTCAAGATAGCCCATCTGAATTGTATTGGACTGATTAATTAAACTATTTTTAAAACCTCACTCTATCTTTTAAACAAAGGAATTATTTAAGTTAACACAATAATCTATCACTCTACAAAATTCCTTGTTAAACTTTTAAAAACCGTACCTAATTAATTACTTTTCTTTTTTTTGTATCAAGTCAGGAAAATGGCTGTTGTTTTTACTTGTTCTGTTGATTGATAGCGTTTGATTTTGTCAGTTTTTATGGACTTCCTTTTTTGAATTTGCCTTGGAGTTCGGTATTTTTGTCATACTTTTTTGTTAACTATTTGTCAATGACACTTTACTGAGTATGACGACTTTTTAACACGCGGACTTGATCACCAACAATAATGTCAATGATAGCACATCATGTCTGTATTTGATTGAGCCAAAGATCTGCCACTGTTTCGTATATAAAATGACAAGAGTTTGACTTTAATATTTTTTATCAATTCCCGGTACCAGTGCGAAGTTATATATCTAAATGAATAATATTAAAAAATACTAACACAACCCATTTTGTTTCACACATAAACATATGCAAACATTGATAGTAAAGGACGTTTGTTTACACAAAACTGTGCGACAATTATTATGTGATGATTTAAATTTCCTTTAACTCATTATGCATGTTATTTTCCTTATCAAAATATATGTAATATCCTTTATGTAAAGTGTTGATATCTCACAATTGATTTATAATAAATTAAAATGTCTCGTAAATCGATTAGAAAGAGACATATCAAGGAAACAAACAAAATCTGAGGGTATCGCATGACCGAAGCCGGATGCATCTCCCGCTATATAAAACTAAAGAGATGTGGTATGATTGCCAATGAGACAACTATCCACAAAATTTCAAATGAAGTGGATGTAAGCAATTATAGGCAACCGTACGGCCTTCAACAATGAGAAAAACCCATACCGTATGGTCGGCTATAAAAGGCCCCGATATGAAAAATATGAAACAATTCAACTGAGAAAACTAACGGCCTAATTTATATAACAAAACAATTTACGAAAAACAAATATGACAGACATGAACCAACGACAACCACTGAACTACACTGACGTGGGACAGGCAAATAAAGAACGTGGAGGGGTTAAATATGTTTGTTAGCGCTCAACCCTCCCCTAACCTGGGACAGTGGTGTAACAGTACAACATAACTTAACAGGCTTAACTATTCAGATGGGTACAAATAGAAATACATCTAACAAAACACAGAGTGGATGTAGACGGGTACTTATACATCCCCACAACACAAAGACACTACGTACAGATCTGATAGTACTCGCAGTTACTGACAGCTAGTTCATTGCCAATAACAACTAATAAAAAAATCATGTATCTAAGACTGCTTCATCCGCCATGCGAATTCACATTCAGTCTTACTGATCAGACGAATATACTGGTATCTAAATATGTAAGTCTACGAAAATATGCCGGCTAGTGAGTTGAGACATCGACACATCGTATGGGTCAACCAATTTGTGATAGTGCTTACACGTTATTTGACTCTTTACTGGACATACCAGTTACTGGTTTACTTGTTTTTGCAGGACAAAATAACTAATTCCTAATGCAGAGAAGGATATGTACACGTGTATTACTATTTGAACAGGAACTGTTGATCTTTTCGTAGCACCTGAGTATACCGTATAGATTTTAAGTCGACTTCGTGTTGCTTAGTCTTTAGTTTCCGGTGTACTTTTAAGGACTGTTGATTTTTTTCTGAATTTTGATATTTCTTCGACATACGGTTTTTGATAACCATCTTTGTATCTTCTTTTATAAGAGTAGTGTTATAGCTGTTTTCAGTTTTGTGTTTACATTCGTCCATGTCTCCGAATTTGAAGGTCTTCATTTCTTTTAGTTTTGTCTAACTCTTGTTTTCTCATTGTCTTCTGATTTATGGGTGTTTAGATTTTGTTATTTGTGACAGTTTCATAGATACTTTACTATGTACTGCTATATATATATATGTTGAGATCAAACTTTAAAACTATGCAATTCTACTAAAGCATTGGTTGCAACTCCCACGATTGAAAATTTTGACTTAAGACAGTTTGAATTGTTCTGCTTAGAAAGTTTTTGCGTGCTTTCAGTTGTGTCAGTTCTGACATTTGGTTTCTTTTATATCAGATGAAGGTCATTCTTGAAACACGTGTCTGTCTCAACATGCGTGGAATTCGATATCATACTGATCATTTTCGAAGCAAAAGGATAAAGTACGATTTGTGCCAAATTTATACGGTATGGGTTCTGCTCTTTGTTGAAGGCCGTACGTTAACCTGTATTTGCTTACATCTACGTCATTTTGTCTCTGCTGGAGAGTTTTCTTATTGGAAATCATACCACATCTTCTTATCTTTATATTGACTTATATTGATATTTTCTGAAAAGCCTTTCTTCTGATTCTTAAAAAATGCGATTTGTAATAACATCCTGCAATGCTTTCTTTTTTGTTAAATTGATAGGGCACAAAAAGCCCAAAATGTCCTTTCATTTAACTCAACTTAATTGAGCCTAAATCAACCAAACTGATATGTCGACGAAGCTAACAAACACACCAGTCATTATTTTGACTATAAATTTGTTTAGTGACGAACCATAGTTTCACTATCTTAAAACCGATTTCAAAGTCAGATTTATAATTGTCTATGCCAAAAAGATATATTTACCAAAACTCTTATACATGAGATGTATATTCTGCCGTTTAAGTTCATTACATTTTATATTAATGACTTATTCTTTATCAAATGGCACCGTTCCTACGTTGATATCAGGTGCAACATTTATCTTTGTTCTAGGTTTATTTTTATTACATTATTGATAAAACATGATACATTGTTACAATCCAAAATATTAAAAGGAGATAATATGATTGCCATTGAGACAACTATCAATTAAAAACCAAAACACAAAAGATGTGAAAAATAACAGGTCATCGTGCTGCCTTTATCATTTAACAAATATGTTTGCGTTGCCATACTTATTTTAAAAATATTTTTTTTTAAGATGTCATCATTACAACTGTGAATGATGGACACATCATTGATATAATCAGATACCAGAGTATTCATTGAAGAACAATTAAAAATAAATATTCTATACTTTGTCAAAATATCATTTGAAATATAATATATTTAGACGCTACCATTATTGAAAAGAATAATCTACATTTGAATATTTGAAGGAAGTATATGTATAGGTGCTAATAAAAAAGAACTGGTTCAAGGTAGAAGTTTAAAATGTAAATTAAACTTGCAAAACAAAAAAGTTAATGGACAGATAATGACAGTCCAATTTTACCCCCAACAATTTTTGTCAAAGTCCAACTGCCCGTTCCGTCCGAGATATATACTGTGATTATCTACTTATTTGAAAGGAAACAATTTTGCGACAGTATGGTATATTTAACATTGAGAAATAGTTAAGGTTGTCTTTAAATTCTTCAATCTAACGAAAGATTCTTAAACAGTTCAGAACATAAGATTTTACTATTGCAGTATTAATTGGACCTGTAACAATTCTTACCACTTGAAGATGAAGCTTTCTAAAAATTTAGTGTTTTGAGAAACCACATTTCTCCTATACTTTGCAGTACTCAAGAAATGATCTGATGGAATTTAAACCAGTAAGCCTATTTCAAAACTTATTTAGAACACCTTAATGTTTCGATTCTTTTGAAACAGTCCAAACTTGATTAATCCATTTAAAATCAAAGTTATCCCACAATAATTATGATAAGAATTTTCGGAGCTAAATATATTATTTCAGTTTTTTCCGATTTAAAGACGTCAAACATTTATTCAGTTGAGTTTAATCTTTCGAAATATACACTTGCGTTAAGTCAGTATTTTTGCTAAAATAAGCAAAGGAAGTTTCACCGCAATACAGAGGAATGCAACATTTTGTTAATATCATATATAAATTCATATATATGTACAAAATAAATAAAGCTTCAGTACTGAGACATACGGAACAAAAGCAGACACTTAACCCACAGGCACTTGTCTCTGAAAAAATATCTATAAACTTTAGTATAACACAAGGTACCTAACGAAATTATCTTAAGCATTTCAGAACATAAGATTTTACTATTGTAGTATTAATGGGACTTGTAACAATTCTTACCACTTGAAATTAAGCTTTCCAAAAGTTAAGTGCTTGAGAAACTATATTTCTTAAATACTTT
Source organism: Mytilus coruscus (assembly GCA_017311375.1). Taxonomy (NCBI): domain Eukaryota; kingdom Metazoa; phylum Mollusca; class Bivalvia; order Mytilida; family Mytilidae; genus Mytilus; species Mytilus coruscus. Next base: position 118,200,019 of record CM029595.1, read on the forward strand.
GCAACTGTACTCAAGGAATGATCTGATGGAATTTAAACCAGTAAGCCTATTTCAAAACTTATTTAGAACACCTTAATTTTTCAATTCTATTTTAACATTCAAAACTTGATTGATTCATTTAAAATCTAAATTATCCCACAATAATTATGATCAGAATTTTTCGGAGCGAATTATATGATTTCCGTTTTTTTCTGATTTAAAGACGTCAACCATTTATTCAGTTGAGTTTAATCTTTCGAAATATACACTTGCGTTAAGTCAGTATTTTTGCTAGAATAAGCAAAGGAAGTTTCATTGCAAATAATAAATTATCTACAAGATTGTGTATAATAACAAACTAATTTCTGTTGTCAGAATCATTTGTAGCAGACCTTCCAAGCAGGTCGACTGTAGTACATACTGGCAAAACTTAGAGAAAGTGTTGAACGTTAACAAACATGAATAACTCTCCACCACATTCTCTATGAACCTGTCTCAATGCAGGAACCTTCAAGACATTTGTAGCCGTCGGTTGCTGTCTACTCTTGTGGCTGTTACCATCCTTGTTTGTTGGTTTTTGGTGGAGAATTGGTTCATTGAAAACAATTAATATTTACCGTCGAATTTTAATAGTTATACATTTATTTGGAGTGTTGGGCTGTGCAATTGTCAAGAGAATATTGTGTTAAAACTGCACTCATTTTTTCGTTCACATTGTAACTTATCAACTCATTGGTCGCCGTTGGTTGCTGTCTGTCCTTATTTTTCGTTTATTGTTTTAAGCCTCAATCAGGCCGCTTTTTCTCTTTTGAATTGTTTTGTTTTGCGGCATCCCGTGGAACTTTATACTTTCTATACCTTATGAGTTCTGCTTATAATTGAATTCCATACGATTTCTTGTGACTTCTACCATCCTTGTCTTTTGGTTTCTGGTGGATAATTGATTCATTGAAAATAATAACACTTTTCCTTGATAATATTTACCGTCGAATTTTAACAGTTATACATTTTTTTGGAGTGTTGGCCTGTGCAATCGTCAAGAGATTATTGTTTAAAACTACACTCATTTCGTTCATATTATAACTACTCAACATTAAATGTTCTCGATTAACTGCTTTTTATTCTTGCTTTAATCATATATCATATTATTTTTATTTAAATAATTAACGTCCTTTAAATCCAGTCATATTTCAAGATTGTGATTTTTTTTTACAGTTCATTGAAAATATGCTTCAGCTATTTCAAGATCACGGATCATTTCGAGATACGCAAACAAATCTTTTTCCTAGAATCATTCTTTTTATAATCGTGTCACGAGAGAAACTTCTTTGATTGTTACTTCAACTGTTTTAATAACATTTCAAAGATTATACAAGTTCATTGTTTTAACTAACCTGTTGTTATTGTTATTATCAAAAAGGTTAACGTTCAAATAACTGCTAAGCACACAAATATTCTTTTTTCATATGTTAATGAAATGTTATTTTTAGAGGATTTCAAAATCAAAATTATGTCTACTAAGTTATGTGGTGCAACACCAGAGAATTTCATCCACCTTAACAAGAACGTCCGTTTGTTGTTCTTTCGATTATGTATTATATATCAAGTTAATTCGGAAACCTGCGACAATGTAAAAATCTTCTGTTTTCTAGGAACTCTATTCATATTTATTTCATCACGTATATACAATCTATAGATAAAGTGCATTTTACATTAAAACGTGTGGTTTTGATTTCCTCATTGATATCATCTTACTGTAATAAATACATCTTTGTTGGAAAGTCAATATTTAACAAAGCAGATATAACTTTTCAAATTAAACGACTGAATCCTCAATTGAGTTTTGCATAAAGCAGTGTATGTAATGTGCGAATCCTGAAATGTCATTTTCACTGTATCCGTGTTGAATTTCTGATGTAGAATGATAAATAAACAGACGACAAATTCATGATTTTTGAATAAAATAACAGATAATATATAATGTGTACTGTTTTATAGATTCATGATATTGGTTTGAGATGCGGACGGGTTTTATCGCGCCTACAGCCATCCAGGTGCAAAATTGATACACAAATAGATAAATATTAAGAAAAGTTCACGAACAGAGCGTGCAAGAGATTTCAAAGTAGCAGTTAAGTTTCATTTGTACAAAATGTACCTTTTAACATGATTATTAATGTTGTATAACTTAAAACAGGTTTTGTTATTCAGCTTGTTGATATTGAATCAAATTCCACTATGTTGTTTTCGTTATGCGATTCATGTTTACTGTCGAATAATGATACTAGACTTTCATTTTCACTGTAGGGCGATTCATTTCTATTGTATATGCGATGCATTTTCACAGAAGGAAATTAATTAATTTTCATTATATAAAGTCTTAATTCAGCCGACTCTCTAACAAAATTTATGAAGTGAGAAGGATTGATTGTATATGCATACTTAATGAGTGAAAATCTGAGGTAATATATCAATAAATTCCTTAAAATGGCATTTATTGCTAATATAGTCAAATTTATTTTCTCTAATAATTTGTCCAGATCCAGATCTATATGTAGGATAAAATTTATCCTTCCTATGACACGCCATCATTGAATACATATATTTTGGAAAGTTATGCCAATCCACGTCACAGAATAAGCAAAGTGTCTGTTTCGGTCTCAATCTACATCGCATACTAATAAATTAAACGTAATGACAGCTATAATCCTAATGCTTGTAGTTTAAAGGTTAGGTTGGCTTGCTTGCTTTGTTTGTATAAATGTTTGCTTAAGCATTATAATTAAGATTGAGCAAACATTTATACAAACAAAGCATGCAAGCCAACCAAACCTTTAAACTACAAGCATTAGGAAAAGAACTCTAATGGATGCATTTTAGATAAGAAAGAACATTCACAAAACGATCTTCATTTCACGATTAAATAAGTGGATACGTTTTCATCTTGTACAAACAATTGACGCTTTGATGACTGGATAATTTATATTTATCGTGCCATTGTGTATACATCTAATACAGTAAAGAATGTTCGAGCAACAGTCGAGTCACCTTAATTTATGTTTGAATTTCTTATAAGTTGGTGTTACAAATAAGCAAATACGCAGTTGTAAGAATACAAGGAAATATTGAAAACAGTTTATTATTACATGTTTAGATGGTTCCATACCACGTGGTATAACCACCGTACAATTGATTCCGGACGTTAATCGCTACATCACGAAGGAATGTTGGTAGACATACCGGTACCGTTCTTAAATATAAGAGAATGTGGTATGAGTGCCAATGAGACAACTCTCCATCCCAGTCACAATTTGTAAAAGCATAAAATTATAGGTCATTATTTTCACCAAAGACTAATTGACGTAATGTTCAGTTAAGTATTCAATATTTATGAAAACAAAGTTTACTGCTCCTGGCAGCATTGTATATCATTTATGTTACATAAACACCATGTCACTATTTTAAATAGACAGGTCTGTGAGTTACTTGAAAACATCATGAAACAAACACTCTGTGTAACTCAAACTTGATTAATCTACAAATAGAGCATAGTTGGTTGGCTCTTACACTAAATGCGACCGTGTATTTTGTGATTTATTGTTGTAAAATACATAATGCGAATGAGAAACCCGTTGTTTTAATTATTTTTGAAGACATTTACTTGCAAAATTTGGTTGTACCTGTAGAATACTTATTAAAATGGTATTTCACATCCTAAATTTTACGGTAATATTGTACTTAAAGCGAGGAAATCACTATGTGATCCGTGTAAACTCATCGAACCTTTAAACAAACTTATAAGTAAAGGTTATCGTACCAATATTGTAATAAGATCTCTGAATATAGTTTACATTGGCACTAATATCGATTTTGTCATTAGCAAATTAAAACATAACTAAGTTGTATCTTCTTTTGAGGCGGGATGTTTAGAGACACACACGTTGATTTTATCTCTTAAGAAGTAGCTCCTCACTATCCTACTACCTGTCGATACATTTATTTTGGCATTGCACAAGTCATGTCTTCTCTGACTGTTCATGACGTTAAAATACTAAATCCCTGGGATGTGTTTTAGTTGATTTTAGTCTCTGATGCATGATTTTTATCATTAATTGTTTTGGCTTTTAACAAGCTGTCAGTAACTGCGAGTACTATCAAATCGTACTTTCTTTTAATTCGACCTGTTGATACTATTTTATTACTTTTTGTTATTTTATATTAATATGGATCTTGTCTGTAAACCAGCTTTGATTATTTGGAATATCTACTAATTTTCACTTCTTCGTACTACATTTGTATTAATATCTAGATTATTCTCCTTTAATCTGTACAGGGAAGTTTTATTGTTGATATTTACCCTTATGTATCTAGTGTTAAATTAGGTATTTATATGACAGACCTTTCTTGGTATTCCTAATTATTGGAAGATTTTATATAGACAGAAAAGTATACCTAAAACGACAAAGTTATTTTTCATTTACCTGTATATATTATAAAACCGGTTTTTCAAAAGTGATTATTTTCTAAGGGTTAAATGGCTTTATTTGGACTTGTTTGTTTGCTTTTGGCCTTGAATGTTTGTCCCTAATATTTTATTAACTATGTATTTACTTTCAGGTATCACAGATCGAATTTATTCGTTCATAGTGTGTTAATTTACGTTTTGATTGAGTTAAGCCTTCCAATTGATGTTTTATCGTGTGTTTTCTATGTTGTGATGTTATACTATTGTTTCAGAAAAAGGGAGAAGGTTTGGTACCATTAAAACGTTTAATCCCGCTGCAAATGTTTGCACCTGTCCTAAGTCAGGAAACTGATGTACAGTAGTTGTCGTTTGTTTATGTAATTTATACATGTTTCTCGTTTCTCGTTTTTATATAGACTAGACCGTTGGTTTTACCGTTTGAATGGTTTTACACTAGTACTTTTGGGGCCCTTTATAGCTTGTTGTTCGGTGTGAGCCAAGGCTCCGTGTTGAAGGCCGTACATTGACCTATAATGGTTTACTTTTATAAATTGTTATTTGGATGGAGAGTTGTCTCATTGGCACTCACACCACATCTTCCTATATCTATTCACAATTTTGGCACTGTACGATTCATTCACATTGTAGTTTGTTTACTTTCTTTAGCACCGTTCGTTGTACATTATTGTACTGTTCGTTGTGAAAAAGCCTTTCAATAGGGTAGACATACGTATGACACGGCGTGACAAATTTTTTTAAGCGAGTTCTATAACTTTTAAAGGAAAATTCTCCGTAGAAATACGTAACATTCATGAATGTCTGCTCCAGTAAATTTTCGGATCCATGACAAGCTTATAGCAAACTCACCAACAATATTTGAATATATAGATATAGGAAGATGTGGTGTGAGTGCCAATGAGACAACTCTCCATCCAAATAACAATTTATAAAAGTAAACCATTATAGGTCAATGTACATGATATGAACGTGGTTATACATGTGTATATTCAAGTAAGCATCTACGACTATCATCAATATTAAAGTAATTTAAAACTATTTTCAGTTGTTGCATGTCGAACACATATTAAAAAAAACAATGAAAATTCATTGCACCTCCAAAATTCCACATCAGAAATGATTGCACTTACAATGATAATTCATCGCATCTATAGTTAAAATGAATCGCATTCAGTAATCAATATTATGGATTCTGCTGCTTTAATTACACTTTTGGAATTAAATCCTGTTATTATACATTAAAAGTTATATTCTAATGAAATTGTGTTAAAACATACATTCAAATCCATTATTTTGTATTTTCAAAAGTAAACAAACGAAGTTTTTCCCATCATCCTTTATTCTACAATAGACATACTCGCATACAACAGTGAAAATGAACTAACTGGATTCGCACTTTATATACAGTGATAAAGCATGATTTCAATGCCCTTGATATTCAAATATCTAAAAAGCTTTTACAACAGTGATATTGGTAAAATAAATTGTTCAACCGTTTTACTTTATATCTAGTTTATTGTGGAAATGTCATTCCACCTGAAATATGGTAATATCATCTATAAAATTTATCAAGTTTTTCTTTAAATCTTTCTTCTTTTTGGCTTTTCAGACTTTTCATACTGTTATATTTAATCATAACGTCTGGTATTTTTATCGGGTGATCATCGAATCCCGAAATCATCTTTTGATAATGACGGACTAACACCTTTCTTTTGTGTTTCTGCATTCAAATTATGTTCATGTTTGTTTTGAGTTTTGCGCAAGACCGCGTATAAATGCGTAACTTCATATGTCTCTGTCTTTATTTTTAATTTGACATTTGGGGTATTTTGGTGTTGATGGAGTCAAACTATCTTTTGTTAAAAATTTTTGGGCTCGATGGGATCAACTTCTCAACATATTTTTTATGGTAACTTCCTGCTTTTAAAGACCGTATACAAACTAATCTCTAGATGTCTTTTGGCTTTTGTGTCGTTTAATTTATGTCATATTGTATAACCAATTTTTCCTTTGATTTATGATAACAGGTGACTGATGTTGATTGTGTGATTTAAAAGCATTTAAATAAACAGGTATTCAATGTCATGTCAATCTATGATGTTCTTGACCTAAATGAACACTTTTTTACCTCCTTTATAAAGCGGTACAAAGGAAAAAAACACGTTTACAAATTATATACATAATAAGGATGTGGAAGTACTGTCAACCTCATTAGCTTGGAATACCGCAGTACATTTAAAACATGACATTGAAGACTAATTAATATTTAAAAGAAATAATTTTCAACTTAACGTTTGCGAATAATATTAAACTCACTTGTTAAAACATAAATATATCCTTGGGCATGAAACAGTTCAGGTAAATCAAGAAAAGTACTTAAGAATCAAGAAATTATAAGCTCTCATTTACATTTACTAGCATTGATACCCCTGCTTTGGACTGTTAGTACCCGATGGTACCATCAGCTCAGTAGTCGCTTCTTTGGTACTGATATGCTTTTTAAAATACTTTTCTAAAATTACCAGCTAATCAATTTAGAAATTATTAATAATCAAAAGTTTCAACTCTATCAAAGTTGACCTAAGATATTTATCTATTCGTTGTAAAAGAGAAGTGAAAGATTCAAAGGGACATTCAAACTCATAAGTCGAAAAAAAACTGACAAACAATGGCTAAAAAAAGAAAAGGACCAACAGACAAACAACAGTACACAAAACACAACATAGAAAACTAAAGACTGAGAAACAGGAACCCCACCAAAAACTGGGAGTGATATCAGCTGCTCCGGAAGGGTAAGCAACTCCTGCTCCACATGTGGCACCCGTCGTGTTGCTCATGTTAGTGCAAACCCGTAATAAGTCTAATTCGGTAGGTCACATTCGGGGAAAAGGGGACGGAATCGTAGTTACGACAATTGGAACATATCCGTTGTCATCTGTGAAACGGATATTCCATAAAGGTTAACCAACTTGTGATGGCGTCCTTAAAATTTACAAGTGATGATTTCAACTTCACCACTTGGAACTCTTGGTTAAATAGCTTCATTGTCAGCAGCAAACCTCTATCAAGAAAATCATGATAGAAAATACAAGCCCTAGAATATCGTATCAACTGGGAGTTATATACTCCTTATGCACGCGCTGCTTGAATGTTGCTGCATAAAATTGAAGGACAATTGGGAAGCTGAAATCATTATCAATATTAAAATCTAATCTGTATAACGTCATGTCACGTGGAAAACATCTTCTAGAGGTATATAATAAAGTGTATATAATATGGCTTTTTCAATATCACACACCGTATCAACCCTCAACCAATATAATCCCTCTAGCAGAGCTCTTGAGATTATATTGGTGTCTCGGGTTGATACGGGTGTGATATTGAAAAAGCTATATGATATTCTCTATATATTTAATAGGATAAAAATATTTCGTTTGTACCAATGTTCCCATGATGTTTTTTAAAAATTACCAGGCAAATACATTATTTAAATCAAAGTAATGAAGACGTCATTATTATATCAATCAACTTAATAGTTTAAATTATTGTTAACTATTTAACAATCATTAAAATGTTAAAACTAGAAAATGTTAATGCAATGAACATTTTAATATTATTAATAATGATATGGATTTTGTGATAATTTTACACCGTTTAAGAATTATTAGGAGTAATAACTCACCTTGTATGTCCGCTTTATAATGTAAATGATCATAAAGTATGATCCAAAATTTAAAATGTGTTATTAATTTATTTTTAGAATCTTTAAATGTGCATTGGACCAAAATACTGCGTTAAATAGGGGTATATTTATGAACGTTACATTTCAAATTTGCTGTTCAAAACAGTAATATGATATATTTCCGGCTATTTAAAAAAATATGTTAAACTTGTAACAAAAATTTAAATATCACAGGGAAAACCAAAGTTTTGCTTTGTTATTAATACAAGATTTATATTGCATTTGGAAAATGGTTATGCTATTTTACTTACTAATTTGCAATTTGAAAAATAGGTCTTGAATAAATGTTATTAACTTCCTTTTCCAATCGAAATTCACAAAACTATAAAACATCATTCATATATCTTATTAAACCCAAAAATATTACAAATATAAGCTATAGCAATTCTGTAAACCATCTTATTTTACGCGAGCGATTTATTTTCGTGACTTACGGCAACATAAATTGTCGAATATGTCAAACTTTGACAATCTCTTATATAAATATGTGAACAATGAAAGATAAAACCTATCGAAAATAAATCGTTACGACGTAGGTTAGACAGATCCAAATGAGGACAAAGTATCCGTTAAGATAGTTTAACAGTAAAAATGTATAACAAAAATACCGAATTCTAAGGTAAGTTAAATTAGGGGAAGTCCATAACAACTGACAAAATCAAATGTTGTGAACCACCGGAACAAGCAAATAACAACTGTCATATTTCTGACTTTCCAAAGAAAATGATGGGTTAAAACCGATTTAAAAATGCGGATACCGATGCGTTCTTATCTTAAAAAATTAACACTTTTCCTGTTTGTTTTAAACTTCTGTCACAGTATGCTATTTGTTTTCAGTTATACATCTTTTAGACGTTTGTGTTTTGTTTTGGCTTTGCATTCTGCCCATGCACTTAGATGATGTCTGTACTTTCTCTTCTGTCCTCTGCAAATTGCCATCCGTCAATATACAGACGTAGATCGCCCTTATTAATTCATTTTTGGTGATTATTTCAATTAGTTGGTTCTGAATGCCTGCATACGGACGTGATAAAATTGAACCAGTAGTTTTATATATACAATAGCATTTTAGGTCTATATGTCTGCATTCCGACCTGGTGTATGGTACACCTACTTTTGTTATATAATGGCATTCCTCAGACAGGGATGTATACATCCTTTTTCTTTGATATAGATAGTGGCATTTCCCAGGTCTGTATGACTTGATTCCAACTTAGTTGATGGTTTTTTAATATATGTTTGCATTATTCGGGGATGTATGTGTGCAGACCGACCGGGTTAATGCTGAACTTTAATTATTTATACTAAACTGGTATTTCCCTTGTTGTACGTAATTTGAACATATAATTTTATGCACTAGTATTTTTGTATCGAAACCTAGTCTAAAAATCGACGTACGTTCCTCAAATCTGAGAAAAGACTGATGATGATGATAATAAAGAAAGACGATCAATTCTTGGTTCATTCATAATTAAAGTCCTTTTTGCTTTCTCAAATCGATGTCCAATGTATGTGGATATGTTCCTAATGTCGTAACTACAATCCCGTCCCCTTTTCCCAAATGTGACCTACCGAATTAGACTTATTACCGGGTTTGTACTAACATGAGCAACACGACGGGTGCCACATGTGGAGCAGGATCTGCTTACCCTTCCGGAGCACCTGAGATCACCCCAGTTTTTGGTGGGGTTCGTGTTGCTCAGTCTTTAGTTTTCTATGTTGTGTTTTGTGTACTATTGTTTTTCTGTTGGTCTTTTTCTCTTTTTTAGCCATGGCGTTGTCAGTTTATTTTCGACTTATGAGTTTGAATGTCCCTTTGGTATCTTTCGCACCTCTTTTATGTCCCTTTTTTAGACTTGCTGAAGTGACGTCATTTATGGTTTCAGCAACGGAAATATTCAATTCTACATATAGTTCTTATGACAGATATAACTTGGACAGAAAAAGATGAAAAGGGGTAATCAAAAACACAAATCCAAATATTTTGGGGTTCAAATATACTTTTATTTTGTTAAACCCAATGAGCACAGACCTTTTCGTTATAACTAGTGAGGGTGTATAATTCACGACATCACTTGCAAATCTTTGTTCTCTTTGGTCTTTTTTACACTGAAAAAGTTGCATTTAGCATTGTAAACTTTCGTGTATTAGGTAAACAGGAGCTTGCTACAATAAAGATGTTAAAATCCATTTATCTTTACAACTGAACATTTATATCAAGCTGTAACCCTTAATAAAGATGTTAAATAAATGTAGTATACAACAAGAGACCAATTTTTGGGAAATCGGGTATAAAGATTTGTTCTATTTTTTAATCGCCAGCTTACTCATACTAAGGGTTGCCTGCTCGGTTGTATTTTTGGTGTATAGATGCGCATCTATTCCTTGTAGGACTGAGAGTTTGCAGGATAAAGCATATTTTCTAAAAATCTATTGGGAATACAAATATGACCTGTTGCAAGCGCAAATTGGACCTACTCTATATCCCCTTTTCCCCTAGTTTCCGTGTTTCAAATTCCGCCATTCATTCAAGTTGACATATTTTGCAGAACACCGGATAATTTGTCTATAATCTAAATTATTGTCTTCAACAATATGTATGTTGGGTTTGCATAATGTGATTGAGCAAAACAAAACCCAAAAACCTACACACATCGAGCTGAATATTACAAATAAGTGGTGGAACAACATAAAAAGCACATAACATAAACATATTATATACATATAGTCTGAAAATAAATTTAGAAAGTGGCACCACAATTCGTCCAAAAACATGGTAAGAATGTATGAGTGGCCATTCGTGTCATTGTGTCATTGGCGGTATAAACATACTGTATAAAACTTTCAACGCGTTGGTTTTCACTTTTAACGCGTTGGTTTTACTTTAACGCGTTAGTTTCACTTTTAAGGTGTTGGTTATCACTTTTAACGCGCTAATTGTAAAACTAACGCGTTAATTCGTAATTCATACGGTATGAAAAATCAATGCGTTAGTTTTGCAATTTATACCGTTAGTTCTCACTTTCAACGATATATTTTTTCATTGTATACCGTAGGTTCTGCATTTGCGTCAACCAATCAAAATCTTCTTTAACAAAGTTCTCCCAAACTGGTTCTTATTACAAGTCTACATTAAAGAATATGTTTTATAGATTATCGTTGGTTATCTCAACGAGATTGATTTTCTCGCTTGAGCCGGTACGGCGAAAGTGAGAAAAGCAATCGATTTGAGATGACCAACGATAATCTGTTTATCGCTATTTTACCTATGAAGACGTTGTTAATTTCCTTGACAACGGCACGTGTTCCTTAGTTTCTAGCGATAATTTTCATATCACTCGACTCCGTTTTCATATCATTCGACTCCGCTGAGAAAGGAAATTATCAGTCAGCAAGATCAAAGGAAAAATTCGTAAAATAGCGATAAATTGCTTTATATATGATATACTGTAATGTCTGTACAGAAATATATATACGATCATCAGTTATAATGTGTATTTCAATTTCAATTAATCTGTCAGAGATTTTTATTTTCATACTTTTAATATTTTGCTGGATTCGAAATCTCCTTTAATACTAGAAATTAAAAACAGTTATTCTTTTGTTTCTTCGTATGTGATAAAATTTCCGTTACTTCTCTCTTTGTCTATACATAGACTGGTTAATCTGTAATGATAGCTTAAATTTGGCATATATTTAATATTGAAATTCATGTCTATATATATCGAAACACTTGCCATTAATTCACTTCTATTTTAAGATATAAATGTGCAACATCTAGGCGAATTTGTATGTGATTTGATAAAAAAAAACTTGAATTGTGTAGACGTGCTTATCTAGAAATTCCACCTGAGTTATTCTCAGGCAAACAACAAATGGTTTACTATGAAAATGAGATGAACCTCATTTTGTTTTCATAAATATTGAGTGCAGTAATTGTACATTTAAGCCATATTTGGTATATAATTATACTGAGCTTAACAATATTCCATACTGTTCTGAGTTCTGACATCTTTTTCAAAAATTAGTATTTTGAAGTGCATCATCGCTTTATGATATACATCTCAAACCATCTTTGAGCTAGATGTAGAAACAATCTGAAGCTATTAAGCATGGCCGCAATTCCGCCGTCTTGGATTTTTGAACTTTGACACGAATCATCCCTTTATTGTGTTCATTATATTTACAAACCATGAGAGCTATGCCTCAAACAAATCTTTAAACCAGAGGTAGTAGCGTATGAAGGAAAAATCATAAAAATGATCGACATTAGACCATCTGTGAATTTTGAGAAAAAGATATTGAACGTGCACCATTCTCTTATTGGGCACTACCTATATCTAAACAGGGTCGTCCTCTCTTTGACATCCCATTGGTCCGCCATCCCATTAGTCTGACACCTCAATAATCCGATACCCTCATTTGTCCGACACCCCAATAGTCCGACACATGTGCAGTTCGTGATTTAAAAATCTAGTTTGTAGAATCGGTTGACTTGATATTTGAACGTGGGTCTACTCTCCTTCAGAGTATAAAGAATTAAATGGAAAGATAGCACTTACCGTCTGGTATGTAAGAAATACCATGATCTTAGAAAAAAGGCAATCTTCAACCTAGCAACATTTTGCCTTACTACTACAAAGTGTGACCTAGACATTTCATAAAAAGCACTCCACTAAAAAGTGAATTTGATTGATTGCTGTTTGCTTAACGTCCAGTAGAAATAATTCATGCATGTTCAGGACGAGAAATAAATTAACAAATAATATAATAAGTAAGTCCTGAAACAGGATATCGCCCTTATTAAAGCGTAGAAAATTTTGACTGTGTTACGCCAGAAAATCGCCTTTAATTGTAGCCAACAAAAGACACAAATCAATAATAAAATTTAACAAGATTTATTATACACAAGTTTACAAGAAGTATTACATAAAAGAAATGTCAACTTAACTGTCGAAATATATGTCCAATCTTTTATCTTTTCTTTATCCGGAAATCTTCTCGGAATCCACAGAATATTATATCCAATAGGTCACAATTTAGTATGATGTTGTTAGTAAATAAAATGTCAATCCAACTGCTGAGAATGTTGATGTCTATCGATGTTTAATATAAAAAGAAGATGTGGTATGATTGCCAATGAGACAACTGTCCACAAGAGACCAACATGACACAGAAATTAACAACTATAGGTCACCGTACGGCCTTCAACAATGAGCAAAGCCCATACCGCATAGTCAGCTATAAAAGGCCCCGAAATGACAATGTAAAACAATTCAAACGAGAAAACTAACGGCCTTATTTATGTACAAAAATGAACGAAAACAAATATGTAACACATAAACAAACGACAACCACTGAATTACAGGCTCCTGACTTGGGACAGGCACATACATACATAATGTGGCGGGGTTAAACATGTTAGCAGGATCCCATCCCTCCCCTAACCTGGGACAGTGATATAACAGTACAACATAAGAAAGAACTAAAAAATCAGTTGAAAAGGCTTAACTCATCAGATGGACAAAATACAAGTGGACGTGGCCGGGTACTTGTACATCCCAACAACAAAAGACACTAGGAACAGATCTGAGAGTACTCGCAGTTATCTGAAAGCTAGTTCAAAGACACTAACAACTAATAAAAAATCATGCATCTAAGACTAAATTATCAATCCATACACATCCAACATCCAATGGATTTAGTGTAAAGACGTCATAAACAGTCAGAGAAAATATGACCTTGTGCAATGCCAAGATACAGGTATCGACAGATTGTAGATCCATGAATGTGTATATGTATATAACATACTAGTAATATTTAGATTGCTTTTAATTTACTGATAACAAAATCAATATTTATACCAATAAAACAATATTCATTGATCTTATTACAGTGTTGAATTGGTAACCTTTTAGAATAAGTTTATTTAAAGGAGCGATAAGTTTACAAGGATCATTTCTAAATTTCCGGGCACGGTTAACAACATTTCCGTAAAATGAGGATGTGCTATCCCGTTTGAAATAAGTTTTCTACAGGTACAACCAAACTTCAAAACTAAATCTTTATATCTATGGAAAAATTTAGTAAAGGTTTTAAGTAATTTATGGTAACGATATCCCTGGTTTAATAATTTACCAGTAATACATAGATTACGTTCGTTAAAATCAAAAACGTCACAACAGACACGGGCATAGCGAACGAGCTGTGAAATATAAACACCGTAAGATGGTGCCAAAGGAACATCACCATCTAAAATGGAAAATTAACAATAGGGAACGAATAATTGTCCCTTTTGTCGTAGATTTTAGTGTGGAGTTTCCCGTTTAAAACCGAAATATCTAAATCTAGGAAAGGACAGTTATTACCGTTTAAATTTGATTTATTTAAAGTAAGTTCCTTGGGGTAAAATTCTTGATTATTTAACGAAAAATATCATCAAGATAACGGTAAGTGTTGTTGAATTCATCAATTAAATCTATCTCTGTCCCCATGTCTTTAGGGTCTGCATACTTATATATATACTCAAACGGAAACTTCTAGACAACGCTAGAAATTTAAATTACGCATTTTTGTTATGATCATTCTGGAAACGTTATGTAAGTGAAATAGAAAGTTCTAATCATTCCATGAGTATCAATGATTGTTCCAGTGATTTCTAAACTGCATAGTTGTTACACAATGTGTTTTATTTTGTACACAATGTAAAACATATAATAGGCCACACAAAACAAATAAGGCCAACTAAATAATATAATAGTTACAATATCATAACAACTGCCACTGTAAAATGAGGATATATTGAACAGAATTCTGACCGGACGTGACTGTGTATATATACAACCCGCACATCCAAACGGGCGCTCCACTTTGGCAAGGGTTTTACGGTCGGTCGATAAAAGACTAGAAGTGAGCATATTTCTATATCATATCACAGTCACCCTTTGGTCGAAGATAATTTGAAGAACAGTCTCTCGTCGTAAAAGAAAATTTCCAGACTTAATATACTCCCCAAAGTGGTCAAAACTAAAAACATTCCATTTGCAATGAAAAGAAACTTAGTTTATCCAAGCATGTTGGTTTCTTTATATCTATACTGAACTTAAATTTAAGATCGAAAACTTGAAAGTCAAACAATCTATAGTAAAATTGTACAATCGAGGATATTTGGTTTTATTAAGGTAGTTAAGTTAAAACGGATGACATTTGCAACGGAACGTTTAGCAAACAAAAAAATATCAATCATGTAAGAATGGCTTGGGGTGTACTCTGAAAGCAGTGATTTATATATATATATATATTTTTTCATTGCATATTCATTAAAAATCAAACTCTTAAAAAAAAAATAATACTTTATCGGTGTTCTGATCTTTCCACCGAAATAATTAATCGTGTATCGGTCATGAACAGCATAAGCAAACACGAT
Source organism: Mytilus coruscus (assembly GCA_017311375.1). NCBI lineage: Eukaryota > Metazoa > Mollusca > Bivalvia > Mytilida > Mytilidae > Mytilus > Mytilus coruscus. The sequence goes on from CM029595.1 coordinate 118,215,649, forward strand.
GTGTGAAAATAATTCAGTCATAACACACTAGGACAATGACACAGGAATAAAATGAACATTTGTTCACGAATAGAAAAATAACATACACAATACTGTTTAATAGACAGTAATAACAGAACATTCGCCTCAGTTGACAATGTTTTCTCGGGGTAACAATCTGCTCTATCACCCTCTCAGCTATGTGTTATTTATATAATGACCTATTTTTGTAATAACAATGAAACGAGTCATTTCGAATACCGACATGATAATGAGACTGTTCGATGACGAATTTTTCATTATCGAAGGCACTAATTTATAAAATACAAAACTATTGTATTTTATTGGCGCTAATAATCTTCAATGGCGTATTTGAATAAAAATTTCAAACGAATTAAATTTACAACATTACAAACAGTTCTTAGCTTATTTTAGAAAATGTAATTTAAACTTGTTAAAATGAAACTAGTATAAAACAGTATTTGTCAAAGAAAGCTTTTAGAATTCCTTTTTTTTAATTTGTCTTTTAACTTAGATTTATGATGCAAGTCTCTATACATAGTATGCGACGCGTAGCAGTTTAGTTGTTCTCATATATGCATTTGATACCGTGCATTTATTATGGATATATTTTAGACTCCATTTATGAAAATCTGTAGAGCAGAGAATTTTGATTTTTTGTATCAATTTAAAATGTAGATTCAAATATTTTTCACTTCAAACGATAACGTAAAACTTCAGAACTTATATATGATGTATTATATACTAGTCAACAAAAGAACCGATACACAAGTTTGAACTTCAATTTATCATAAAATATAATAAATAGGAAAAACTGTTAAATTATCCAATGAAAAACATTCATTTGCAAAGCAAATGCACATGATTAAAAGAATCTGACCAAATTGGAAAGTGAGAAAATACCGTGTTATTGAACACAGGGTCAAATTCATTTTGCGGAAAATGATGACAAAAGTCGGCACTTAATTTCGAAGATGAGAATTAAGTATTCAAATATCTGCAAAGGCATTAAAATTTTAAGCAGACCATGTTTAAGTTTAAAGTTTTAAGTTCTAATATCGAATTTTGAATTTTGGGGTAAAAATACGATTTTGAAATAACAAAATTGCAAAAACATTAATTCGCGTATTTGCCTTGTTTGCTTTGTTTGTATGAATGTTTGCTTAAGCATTGTAATTAAGATTGAGCAAACATTTATACAAATAAAGCAAGCAAGCCAACCAAACCTTTAAACTACAAGCATTAGGAAAAAGCTCTAGTGGATGCATCTTAGATAAGAAAGAGCGTTCACAAAATGAAGATCGTTTTGTGAACGCTCTTTCTAAGATAAGAAAGAGCGTTCACAAAACGATCTTCATTTCACGATTAAGTGAGTGGTAACGTTTTCATCTCGCACAAACAATTGCCTTACATTTGACGCTTGGATGATTGGATAATTGGTATTTCTCATGCCATTGTGTATGCATAAAAGTAAAATCACAAAATACCGAACTCCGAGGAAAATTCAAAACGGAAAGTCTCTAATCAAATGGCAAAATCAAAAGCTCAAACACATCAAACGAATGGATAACAACTGTCATATTCCTGACTTGGTACAGGCATCTTCTTATGTAGAAAATGGTGGATTAAACCTGGTTTTATAGCTAGCTAAACCTCTCACTTGTACGACAGTCGCATAAAATTCCATTATATTGACAACGATGTGTGAACAAAACAAACAGACATAATAGGTAAAAATGTCAAAATAGGGGTACAACAGTCAACATTGTGTTATAATCTTAATCACTAAAAAAACAAACAAATATGTAACAAAGAAACACAAAAAGGCATACAGACAAAGCACACAAACAAAATGAAAGACAAGAATACAAAAATTTACCATAGCACAATAACACAATGACGGGATGTATAAGTACCGAGCCATGTCAAATGGATATCACCAAAAATAGACTAAACAGTAAAAGTAATATTCAAAAAGACAATTAAAAGAATACTATAACACGTTATTAAGATGATAAACAACGTCAGTAACCTGAATCTATACTTCAAGACCATCGTGTTATTTGTGAAGTTGATACGGAATATTTATCAACAAGGTCTTGGTACCTTCAGATGAACTTTTTAGAAAAGGACGAGACATTCTTTGACATACCCTGGTTCATCAACTTTCTGCTCAGATACTGGTGACGTTTTACAAAGTCTGAGTACATCTTATACAATAAAGAAAGTTCGAGCAACCTTAATTTATGTATGAATTTCTTATAAATCGTTGTTACAAAGAAGCGATGTTGGTAGATAGACCGTCCTAATATTTTCACCAAAGACTAATTGACGTACTGTTCAGTTAAGTATTCAATATTTATGAAAACAAAGTTTACTGCTCCTGACAGCATTGTATATTATTTATATTACATGAACACCCTGTGACTATTTTAAATAGACAGGTCTGTGAATTACTTGTAAACATCGCGAAACAAACACTCTGTGTAACTCAAACTTGATTTAACTACAAATAGAACATAGTTGGTTGGCTCTTACACTAAATGCGACCGTGTATTTTGTGATTTGTTGTTGTTTGAAATACATAATGCGAATGAGAAACCCGTTGTTTTATTTTATTTGCAGACATTTACTTGAAAAACTGACCTCAGAATTTTGGCACTGTACGATTCATTCTCTTTGTAGTTTGTTTGCTTTCTTTAGTACCGTTCGTTGTACATTCTTGTACTGTTCGTTGTGCAAAAGCCTATCAATATGGTAGAAATATGTATGGTACGGCGTGACAAATTTTCAAAGCTTTTTTAAGCGAGTACTAAAACTTTTCAAGGAAAATTCGCCATAAAAATACGTTATATTCATAGATGTTCTACTCCAGTATATTTTCGGATCCATGACACACTAATAGCAAACTCACCAAAAATATTTGAATATGCATGATATGAACGTGTATCACCTTAAGGCGATGTGACGCATATCACCCTGACCTTCGTGTGAGCTTGACCTTTGACCTCAAGATCAAAATACTGGATTTCTAAGAAACTGGATTGCAATCAGGCGCTCCCGATAAGTGAGCTTCTCTAGCTCCAGTAAGATCACGTCAAACCAATACAAAATTCAGGTTGTTTTAATCTTCAATATGAAATGTAAGAAATGTCAAATAGTTTTAGTAGTTGCAAATGCTTGCTAACAAAAATAAAAGATAGGTATTTCAATAGAAACAGCTAATTATGTTCTCGATGTTTCACTAACGAACGGCACAGAACTATGACGAAAACACGCAACGAACGTACAGAAAAAAATCGACGAACGGTACACAACGCACAACGTCCGGAATCAACCATACGTTGGTTATACCCGTGTATATTCAAGTAAGCATCTACGATTAGCTTGCATTTCAGATTGTAAATATAATCAATATTAAAGTCATTAAAGCCTATTTTCAGTTGTTGCATGTCGAATTATCATATAAAACAACAATGAAAATTCATCGCAACTCAAAATTCCACATCAGAAATGATCGCACTTACAGTGATAATGCATCGCATTCATAGTTAAAATGAATCGCATTCAGTAATCAATATTATGGATTCAGCTGCTTTAATTACACTTTTTGGACTTAAATCCTGTTATTATACATTAAAAGTGATACTCTAATGAAATTGTGTTAAAACATACATTCAAATCAATTATTTTTATTTTCAAAAGTAAAACAAACGCAGTTTTCCCCATCATTCTATATTCTACAATAGACATACTCGCATACGACAGTGAAAATGAACTAACTGGATTCGCACTTTATAAACACTGAAAACCATGACCAGAGAGAGAAGACAAACAGCAAAATATAAAATATAAAAACATTTTCCATATATTTTTTCATTAATAGTAGGCAACCCTCTTTGTTGATTGGTTGTAGTATATCAATCTCACCGACTTTTAAAAGAGCCCACCAAAAAGCGACCAAGTAAACAGCTTCTCCTTTTAGATACTCTTATACTAGTAGTATTATGCATCCTATCCCGCTTGAATATCAGATATTTTTGAAATTACCCAAGATATACGAGGTGGTTAACAGAATAGAAAATAATGCCCCAAAAATAAAGAATAGAGAATAATGGGGTGCTAAAATGTACAAAAAAGAATTGTATAAAATTAAGAATAAGGTAAAACGAATGAAATGTCGTAATCGGAACTGGTTCATTGATGTTAACGATGGAAATTCTATACATTCGTAAGCATCGGTATTTTCCCCAAAATCACGATCTTGCACGAGTTAACAAATCTTGACGTATCATTACGTCTACCATTGCAGACAAAATTAACCTTACATCCATGCATCCTTGTATTGTGTCAGCAATGATTACACATTACAACACTAATAAAACAGTTCGTGACAGAGGTCAGACCAAGATAACCACTCACAACTAAAAGCTCTGCAATAGTGGAAAAAATGAAAACAACAAGTTATAAATTTCATGCGTCCGAAGCGCTATTCTGGATTTATCTTCATCATTTACGCTCAGAGCCGAATATTTGAATGCCAAGATGAGAACAGAAACAGTTGAAAAACTATATGACCAAAAAGGACCAAAAAAATAGCCAAATTAGTCGAAGGTCAACTTTGCCCGATGGAGTTGAAACCTTAGTTTCTTTATAATTTCAAAATTTATAAATGAACAATTGGAGGGAATTGAATGGAATTGCAGAATCAAAACGTCTCTTTAGCCGGCATGATTCCTACGTCTTCAGTTTCATATTTGTAAGATCCATAATCCATTACAATTTAAAACAACAATTTATTGGTAAGGGCTGGAAGACTGATACTCGAGGACGGATAGCATTGTCTTTGATTTTTTTGGGGGGTATGACATTTTTTTTCACTACCAATAAATGTTAAATATATTTTAATAATCTCCAAAACAATTGATTGATAGGCAATATTTTTATATTTTGTTGGACAGTTGGGCTATCAAGGATAATATCTAGTTCAGGTGATCGAATTTTTATTCTATCAGATTTCAGATTTCTCTTAAATCTACTTTTACGATTAACTACCGGTACTTTAATTAGATTGCAGTACTAGTACCTCATATTACAAACCAAATACATGTATGATTAAATATACCTAATGTCATCTTATCTACTGCTTATTATCCCAAATTATTACAAAGAAATTAAAATAGTTTTTCCCCGTGTTTTGTTTTAATCAGATATTAATCAAAATTGATAAATGGTATCATTTATGCAGTACAGTGACAGATTCAGGGTGAGGGTCACGGGGTAGTGTCGTCATACATATGTCGTTGATACAGTTCCTATATCTATATAAAGATCTATCATGTCAAAATCATGATACAACAGGAAATTTTCATATGCACGATCTGAACACAAGAATTTACAGAATAAGCATACTTCTTACTGAATAGAGAAAATGGCCAAAAGAATTACAGAATACAGAAATGTAACCCCCTCATATATCATTGTGACGGATAGTTTTGTTTGTTCTATTTAACTGTTTTATTTTCGAAAAGAATATTTGTACAAGGTGTTGTTAATAAATGTAACGGACAATATATACCATGCCCTCTCAGCCGATGTCGTAATTTCATTTTAATGAAAGAAAATATTTAAAAGCTTCTCTCCTGTGCAATATGATTTATTAAACTCATTAGGCAGAGCAATTTTATGACTACTTGCATAATTGTTTAATCGTATTAAATTCTGTATCAAATTTATATTAAGAATAAAAGTTTCAGATCTTTGATATGGAAAACGGGTTAAAATTATTTACTTGTATTAATATTGATATAAAACATCCAGTTCGTTTTTTGTGTTTTTTATTTGTAGATCTAAGTAAAAAAGCAACTCTGTTACACTAAAACAATTGACTAATTAAAATTGTCACATGGTGTCTTCTGAATAACAATGTAAGTTATTGATCTGTAATTTATATATTCGCCATCCGTAATTTGTTTATTTGGTATGCCATACTCGATAGAAGTGCGGACGTGAAAGAAAGCACTCTTCACCAAAACGTGAACGGAGATTACATTCCACGGAGATTACATTTCGATGATTTCGTCATTTATAAAACATAATACGTGCATCTGAAGATAGACGTTGTATTAAAATTGAATGTTGACACCGATATCGATCTGTTGGATGTAGAATTTATTTTCAAAATAGGTGTTTGTTTAGAATATACCATTCCACGGAGATTACATGCTTAACAAATCTCTGCAGTTTTCAACTTTGTTTAGTTTTCAAGACTGATATGATTTGGAATAAATGACCATTTAACAAAATTATTTATGGTAACCTTATAAACAAATTATTTATGGTAACCTTATAATCAAATTTAACTCATATCACACTCTATGTTGTGCTAAATATTTAGTCTTGCTTGGTCTTCTATCCGTTAACGGGAATTACAGGTTTACGAAGAAAACATTATGACGGCCGGTACGATCACTATCGTTGTGCAATATGTACTAAACTTTATAAAAATTAAAAATATAGATAATAAAGAAATATAAAATCTCAGATATAATGGGCGCTTTACCGGAGAACCAGTGAGTAGCGCACAGCTTACAAAACCTCCGTTTCAAGAGTAAGTGCATGGGACCTATTTGTATCATGTTTTATATCTGGTTCTATTGCCAATGTTATTTCATTGATAGTGTGTCTATCCAGTCTGTATCTGGATATAATATCCATTTCATTTTAAAATGATCAAATGAAGAAAGTGTGGTTCTAATATTGAAGATTCTTCTTCGTCTTCTAACATTTGCGGCATCTTGATCGAGAATAAAGCCATCTTATATATGGTTTAATTCATATTCGCGGAAAAACTACGATCGAGTTACGACTGGGTATAGCTGTAACGTCACGGTACCCAAATTGCACCGAGTACCCAAATTGCACCTATTTAGCAAAATAGCAGCGGAAATCTTACAAGATTTCCTAGAGACTAAACAATTTGTATTTTATGATTTGATACTATGCACGTCTTTCAACATAGGTAACAATATTTAGATATACACAAAACGTTCACAGTATTTATCAACAGAAGAAGTATTTACTGATAAAGCAAAATTTACGGAAACGTCGCCATGCGACGTCATCAAAACGTCATCTTTTTAAAATTAGCAAATACAATATGTTACAAATATCCACTTCTTAAAAAATGAAGAGTAAGCATGGACTAATATCCAATTGTTCAAAATATTTGAAAAAAATAAACAAAAGCTCTGTTATTCGACTTTTGACGATGCGAATTTAAGCATGGATGCAATTTGGGTACTCCTCATTACAGAATCATTGATGGTTTGGGGTCAGTTCAGACCAATTTTCTATGATTCCATATGGATTCAAAATTAAATTGGTGAAATCATATAGTAAATAATGATACATCTACAAAATAAACACATAATGAAAACTTTTGTCTGAAGATTAAATAAACGTAGGTTAAAAACTGTCAAAATAGGTGCAATTTGGGTACCCTCACGTTAGTAAGTTACGCCAGGATTTACGTATTATTTACGCTCATCTTTTAAACTTACGACGGCTTTGTGAAACGGCTGTAAAACCTACGATTTATTTACGATGAACGTACAATGACACGTAGACTTACGAAGGCTTTGTGAAACGGTACCCTGGACTTGAGTTCTTGACCGAAAATCCAAATAAATAGGACAAGGAAGCCAGAGAAACTCTGAGTCTACAGTATATCTATTTTTCATAACGACTTCCGAGTTGAAATGCATGTTCTGATATAAGTATTTTTTTTACAGATTTATATATAATAAAGGAACACAAATAACAAACATTTTGAACATTGCATTAAAGTTTTATATATATAGTTCTGCACAGACATTATGTATAATATATAAACATATTCTTTCAGCGTAGAATTGAAATGAGAATCAGTGTGGGAGAAATTTGTAAGGAAGATTTTGATTGGTTGACACAAGTGCAAAACTAACGGTATAAAATGAAAAGCTATACCGTTGAAAGTGAAAACTAACGGTATAGTTTGCAAAACTAACGTGTTGATTTTTCATACCGTGCGAATTACGAATTAACGCGTTAGTTTTTTATAATCAACGCATTAAAAGTGATAATCAACTCGTTAAAAGGGAAATTAACGCGTTAAAAGTGAAAACCAACGCGTTGAAAGTTTTATACCGTATGTTTATACCGTTAATGACACTCATAAGAATGACGAGCAAAATCTTGTCTAATCATGAAATAAACATCACATCTAAAATTCATTACTCACATAATACTTAATATGTATAGTGAAGAAAAATATAATATTAATCTTTACAATAGAATAGATTAAATTCAGACAAACGCAAAATGTAATTTACTTACTGTAGAATGAGGTTTTTTTTTCTCTTTGTTTTGTACATAATTATATCAGAGAAATGATATTGCGATTCAAGATAATTGATACTAGTTATTCTTTTATCATTCTTATAAACAACTGAGTTATAAAAAACACCTGACATTCATCATTTGCAATTGTAGCGCATAAAACTTTAACAAAATAGGTATATTACAGTATCAATTGTTGTCGGATATAGTGACTGTAATGTACAATGTACGACAAATTTAGTTAATTTAAACCATCGTAAAAATTTGGATTAGCCTTGCAACCAGAAGTTTCTTGTTTCTCTGTGTATTGAGGAAGTTCATGATCATCAATAGCATCTATATATGGATCTGTTTGATCTGGTCTATTTCTGAAATACTTTACCCCACCAAAGACAATAATAGTAAGTATTATTCCAGCAACGACTGATCCACTGACTATCCCAATTATTTTGTCTGAATTATTTCCTTTTGGTTGGTTTGCTGTAGAAAGTGGCGCTGAAAAAAATGACAAATTATATTTTCCGCAAAATTAATTACTTTCAAAATCTAAATAATTCAATTCTTAGCTAACAAGCAATTTTATGGGGCCTTTTCATGTGTATAAACGATACCACACGGATATTGTTTATGCTTATATGGCATTTTATGAATAAATAATTGGTTTAATGAGGTCATTAGATTTGGATTTTTTTTTGTTTTAGTTTCATATAAGCCAAACATTTTTTTGCTTCAACAATGTTGATATTACTTTCATCAATGACCTTGACATATCGTCGTGTAAGTCTTATAGTGTTATATGTCCACTTTTGATAAAAATGGAGATAGCTACATGTATATATTTGATATCCAGGTGAAATGGTCTATCTCCCTATATATCTATAATACGATATTGATATATTCTACGACTTTTTTGTCAGAACTATACTGTTCTATCTTCACAATCCAATTGAATCATAATAGCTTATTCATCTAGTTGGACACCGGAAGTTCGGAGAAAAATAGTTTTATAGTGTTGTATCTCCACTTTTTTCAAGTATTTTTGCTGTAAAATATTTGTTATTAAACTAATCTTAGTAGTACTATGCTTAAATTGTTTGCATGGTTTGAACTCAATCTATGAGTAATTCTTAGCAAAATAAGTATTCTTGAATTTGCGATATTACACAATTGAAAAATCCATGATCTATCTCAAATAGAAATATAGGGATTAATTTCTAAAACAACATTGTTTGTCGTAAAGTGTTCTATCTCCAGAAAAGGAGATGCTTTAGTTATTCAAAGTGCTTGTCTATTCAAAAGACAATTGAACAAATAGTTACTTTACATATAAAAATAAGAAGATGTGGTATGATTGCCAATGAGACAACTCTCCACAAAAGACCAAATGACTCAGAAATTAACAACTATAGGTCACCGTACGGCCTTCAACAATAAGTAAAACCCATACCGCATAGTTAGCTATAAAAGGCCCCGAAATTACAAATGTAAAACAATTCAAACGAGAAAACTAACGGCCTGATTTATGTACAAAATAATGAACGAAAACAAATATGATATACAGCAACAAACGACAACCACTGAATTACAGGCTCCTGACTTGGGACAGGCACATACAGAATGTGGCGGGGATAAACTAGTTTGAAGGCGCGCCAACCCTCCCCTAACCTGGGACAGTGGTGTAACAGTACAACATAAGAACAAACTATAAAAATCAGTTGAAAAGGGCTTAACTCATCAGATCGATACAAAGCAGAAATACATCTAACAAAAACACAGAGTGGACGTGGCAAGGTACTTATACATCCCAACAACAAAAAGACACTAAGTACAGATATGAAAGTACTCGCAGATACTGACTGACAGCTAGTTCAAAGCCAATAACAACTAATAAAAAAAACATGCACCTAAGACTAAAGTTGAAATCAGTACACATCCAACATCGAATGGATTTGTGTAAAGATGCCATTAACACTCAGAGAAAAACATGACCTTGTGCAATGCCAAGATACAGGTATCGACAGATTGTAGAGCCAAACTTCCAAACCAAATCTTTATATCTATGGAAGAATTTAGTAAAGGTTTTAAGTAATTTGTGGTAACGAAATCCCTGACTTAATAATTTACCAGTAATACATAGATTACGTTCATTGAAATCCAAAACGTCATAATAGACAAATTTTGTAAATTCAAGTCCTACATAACTTTCTATATCTCTGTCAAATATTTATGATATCGCGTTTTAAAACTTTATGTTCAATTTCCAAACACTAAGAAAAAACATTTTAACACTCACACGACGATATCGCTGGTGGTAGTATGAAAATTTTATACTTTTGTTTTTTCAATAAATGTTCGCGGGCAACACTAACACAATTATATTTTAAATATAGAGCTTTATTTTTAATACATGGATCTAGTTGTAATTAGTGCTTCGCCTCGCCCAATCATTTATATCCACAAGCTGTTAAAATGACTGCTGCAGAACATGAGAAAAAAACATTTTAAATCTAGAAAATAATTGGTTTTTTGTTATTTGTTCTACCGCGATGGTGTAAAAGCTTTGTTATTGGGATTTATACTCATGTTTTAGGGGAAATAAGGGGCATTATAAAAGTACATATGTTTTTTTTTCTTCTTCACATAAACCTTTCAATTAAACCATTTTGCAAATACTTTGTGCAACTGCATTAAGGAATAAATCCTTGCAACTTAATGAATGTAATAAACTTATTCATGAAAGTTATTTCAAATTTGTGTAAGATCCTTTTTTTGAATCTTCTCTTCATCGGTTCAAAAAATATTTAATAAAAAACTAATTATTCAAATAACAACTCAAGGTATTTTTACCTTTAATTTCTAATTTGCTGATAAACAAATTATATATGATTTAGATTGATCAATTCATCTTTAATATTGAAGTTTCATGGGGAATGATTCCTATAGAATATCAGGGGATCATTTTTGATCAAATGTACATCCATCAGAATAACCAAAACACTTTGAAAAAGAGAAGCGTAAAATACCAAAGGGATATTCAAACTCATAAGTTGAAAACTGACAATACCATGGAAAAAAATGAAAAACAACCAAAAGGCAACTGAGCAAGACGAGCCCCATTACAAACCGGGAATGATCTCAGATGCTCCGGAAGGGAAAACGGACCCTGCTCCACAGTCCTTATATTTCTGTTTTTCATCGTTTCAAAGGAGATGCGAAAACAAGTGATGATCAAATTAATGACATTGACCTTTGACCTTGACTTCAATTTTAAAATATGACTAAAGTTTTTTATTTGCTAATATTAATAAGGGTTTAAATGCTTTCAATATCAGTAATATATTCCGCCAAAATTTTTGCACAAACAATACATGATTACTTTCAAAATAAAACTACACCTGTCATTCCATATACCTACCTATTGATCCAACATGTTCAACTACATAAAAGTATTATAGACCTTTACTCTCAAGGATGTAAAATCCAAACCACCCGATTACTATTGTTCATTGTCCTCATACATAATTATATAATCCAACTGGTCGTGTTATAACTGGAGACCTTGGCATTGTAAACAATAAACAACATAGAGAGTTGATAACCGAAAGCCAGAAATATCGAACCAGTTCATTAACGGTAAGAAGAACTTCAGGCTACAGACGGACTATGCCAGAAAATGGGTAAAGCACAAGCCAGATGAACCAAAACTGTATCAAAGCTGTTCGGTCATGCATACAAAACGCATTCAAAATATACAACGTACAATGAGTACACTGGTTGCTAACCCTGTCATGAAATATTAGGTTATGGATTATTTTTCCTCTCTCCACGACAAACATATTTTGTTCCAGCAGACAAAGGCTCTAACAATATTGTTTTATAATCAAGAACTCAGAATTTACAGCAAAACTTGGAATCCCACATATCACATACAAAAGAGGAGTTTAAAAATATCCAATCCGTCCTTTCTCTGCTTTTGTATTAGCATCAAAAGGGACGATAAAAATTTCCCATCTTTATACTGGATACCTAAACTTCACAAAAATCCTTATAAAGAACCATATATAGCCGGGTCGTCAAGATGCTCGACTAAACATCTTCCTAAAGCTCTTACCACCATCCATACAACTTATTTTAAAATTTCCAGGGGAGAAAACTCCTATTAAATAGGACGGTCCTCCTTCGACCAAAACTTTAAAGTTACGACATGTCGCAACAAACCATTTGGTAAACTTTTTTGTAATTATTTATAACGATTTGTGAGGAAAAGCGAAAACAATCAAAAGTTAAAATTTAGACCATGACCTTGACCTCAATTTTTTTTTGGTGGACCAAGGACATCAAATCAAAATACCCTAGGTCTCTATATCTTACAGTTCATGAGTAACATTTATATATCACATGGTAAAATACAGAAGGGGAAATGACTCTCATATGGAGTCTCCGTATCGCTTCGAACAAAATTTAACAAAACATTTTGAGGATATAACGAGCAATTTGGAAAAATAAACTTGTCGATTTTTTTCACAGTGGCGAAGGAGTAGACATACTGTAACAAGAAAAACAGCGTATGGGGAGATAAATCTCACAGGAGAACGTGTACGGTTACACAGGGTCAACTGCGAAAGCGTATTCATTGTTCGATATCATGTACCAAAATATCTTCGATATCTTGCGAAACAAAAAAAAAAAAATCTCAACATCAAAAAGTGGATGAAAAAAAAATAATAATCAGAACAAAATCAAAAGGTCTTTCCATAGGAAAGTAGAAAGACCTAATCAAAATAGAAGGTGAAAGATCTGAAAGATTAAAAGTGAGACTAAATAAAGAATACACCAAAAATGTAAAGGCGTTAAGAAAAGTGCTCAAGGGGATAAAAGGAATTGGTACAATAAGATGGCTGAAGATGCAGAAAAAGCAGCAGAGAATGGCAGAGAGAAATAGTTATATAACATCACCAATATCCTAACAGATGAAAGAAAGAAGCAACACACAGGAGTAAAAAGCAAAGAAGAAGAACTGAATAGCGAAAGAACCGCTATACTTAATAGATGGCGTAAATGCTATTTTCACGACGTCAAACTGTGACATATCGGGAAAAGATGCATGTTAGACAGATTTTATCATGCAAACTGATTTAACTTGAAAACGGGTTCTTCATGTTCTTGGACCCCTCTTTTTAAAAATGACATGAGGCTTGATTATGCATGAAGATTATTTGTGCCAATTTTTAATCACCGATGAAATTTTTTTAAATTAGATAAATTTACAGCTAAAAATGCCGTCCTTTCCCTACAATCAAGAAAATGTGATAAAAATGAATAATTTCCAAAGAATTGTTACACAAATCCAAAGCACACAAAAGTTAAGTATGTCTTTCAAAGGATAGAAATGTCCAAGAAACCGATATTTCCTGTAAATGTCTAAAATTTCGACCCCATTTATTTCTAAAAGTAGCTCATGAAGGTATATTTTTTATTACATATTTGAATTGACTAGGTATAAAAAAGTTCACCGTTGGATCAAAACTGTATCGTATGCCTTTAAATAAGCAAGACCCTCTTCATCAAATATCAGAGGAAGATGTAGATATAGCTTAAAATATAGATGAGATCGAATTAGGGGAATGGACAAAAGCTGAAGTTAAAAGAGCATTGAAGAAGATTGGGAAGTCAGCAGGAATAGACAGTATAACACCAGAACGAATAAAGACCGACATAGATTTAACAGCAGAGAAAATTACTGAAATATTTAACAGCCTATAAGAAGAAGAAAATAGCCATCAGACTGGAGAAAGTGAATGATTTGCAAGATAGTTAAGAAAGGCAATATGACAGTTTGTAACAACCAGAGGGGAGTGCCTCTATTACCTATGCTCAGCAAAGTATTCTGCAGAATGCTGATAGAAAGGATTAAAGAAGGAATAGCCAGGTTTTAGACCAAATAGAGGAACAACAGAACAGATTTTTATCCTTCAAAACATACTTGAACAAACAAATGAATGGAGGTCAGCAGTATACATAATTTTTATAGACTTTGAAAAAACATTTGACTCAGTCCATCGAGAGAGTCTATGGAAGATCATGAAATGCTATGGAATACCATGCAAGATCATAAGAACTATAATGGAAATGTATATCGGATCTAGGTGTACCATCATCGATCAGGGAGAAACATCGGAATGGTTCGAAATAAAATCAGGAGTAAAGCTGGGTTGTTTAATGTCAGGTTTTCTCTTCCTTCTAGTCATAGACTGGATCATGCAAAAAAAACAACTGCAGACAAAGCCAGGGGGGAAGATGGAACTTTACCACCGTTCTAGAAGGTCTTGACCTGGCTGATAACATAGAACTTCTTTCCTCAAAACTTAGCAACCTTGATGAGAAGTCGCAGAAATTAACAACAGAAGCCGAGAGAGTTGGAATGAAACTAAACACCCAAAAATGTAAAACCCTGCGATCCCTGCATACAAAGAGTACAGAGCTGATAACATTATACAACGAGAAAGTAGAGGATGTAGCATTCATGGACAAAGAAGGAGGAGGAAGAAGCGACATCAAAAACAGAATACAGAAAGCAAGAGGGGCATTTCATCGCCTAAGAAACATATGGTATGCCAGAGGGATTGGTCGAAAAACAAAAATACACCTGTATAAATCATTGGTAATACCTATACTACTGTATGGATGTGAAACATGGAAACTCAAAAACCTTGGAGAAAAGAAACTAAATACTGTACAACATGAATGTCTAATAAAAGATCCTAAAAATAAGATGGCAATGTAAAACATCAAACTAGAAAGTAAATGAAATTGCTAACACCAGAAAAATCAGTTGTGAACTCAGGAGGAGACAGTGGACATGGATAGGACACATATCAAGGCGTAAATGAGATAACAACAGTAATGTAGCACTACAACGGGCTCCAGAAGGGAAAAGAGCTAAAAGAAGGCCAAAAACTAAATGGAAAAGAACAACAGAGAAAAAAAGAAACCAACAAGGATGAACAAGTGGAACATGGCCAGAACAGCGACACAAGATAGAAAAGGTGGAATGTCAGCGTGGAGGCCTTATACAACTTCTGTCGCGGAGAGAATCAAGGGTAAGGAAGTGTCAATCAGATGTCAATTCTAAAAAATTCTAAAGATCTGCTGCAAAATCTTCAATCAAAACCTCTTCAAGTTTGCAGTAATATTAATACATTATTTCATTAAAAAGAGTCTTTTCTTCAAAAAGGGAATCGTAGATTAAGGTTATGAAAAATATTACTTTATGAAGAACTGCACTGATTCGAAAAACAAATACACCGAGGAGGATATCATTAACACGCTGGACTTTTGATCGACAACATATTTGTTGAGTTTGGTGGTTTCATATTTCAGCAGACAGTCGGTATTCCAATGTGTTCTACATGTAATTGTGCACCCCTATTGACTGAATAAAATTCTGTTGATATGAAGCAGATTTCATATAGAATCTTTTCAAAGATAAAAGGAAAAAAAAACAAGTTGCGAAGAAAAAGCGACGGAGGATACTAAGAGGGCACTCAAAGTTCTTTCATTTCACTTTCAGCTATATTAATGATGTCTTGTCACTCAATAATTAACTTTTTAGTGAGTGCTTGCATCTCATATTTTCCATTGAATTACTACCAGAACTAGAAGGTATGCTTCATGTCTTGACTTTTCCTCTATATCTATACAAATGGGCGACTTCAAAAAGAATCTTCATGTATGACAACCGTGATAATGTCAATTTTTCAATTGTAAACTTCCAATTTCCAAGCAGTAACATAGTCTCTTCACCATCGTATGTCGTTTATATATATATATATATATATATATATATATATAAAAAACCGCTCCTGCACGTTCACACTATACTGACTTCATTAGCAGGAAGTACTCCATACACAAAAACTTTTCTGACAGAGGTATGACGAAGAACGATTAAAATCGATGCTATGCAAGTTTTACGGTCTCCATAATGAATTGGTTGACATTGATGATATGTTTGTGTGACATGTTTTTGCAGTCATAGATCTTTAGATACAAGAATAGTCGATTAAACTTTAACTGTATCGACATTTTAACTGTGTGACATTTTAACTGAGTGAGGATTTGCATGGTCATCCAGGCAAAACAGGAGACGTTTACTCTGTCAACGCACCCGGTCTCGTTTCTTGTGTTTCTGTTGTTCCGTTTTGTTTCCTCTTATAGTTGATGTGTTTCCCTCAGTTTTGGTTTGTGACCCGGATTTGTTTCAGTTAAATCGATTTATGACTATTGAACAGCGGTATACTACTATTGCCTTTATTTATCGTCATAATTGATCTATGAGATTAAACATCGTAATACTACTTTTCCCTTAATTTAACTAAATTCACATCAATATACATCTGACTTAAAAGCAAAAGAGGAAATAACTCCTATATAATGTCAATGGAATTCTTGTTTTTGGATGAGCTGTAATAACAAAGAAAAAAAGGGTCAGAGAAGATAACTTTTTAAAGGGTAATGATTGGTTGACTAGGGAGAGTTCAAAGGCGCAATTTCGATATCATTTGTTTACATTTCTCAACTGTTTATTCTTTTAATTTGCTTTTGCTTCGTCGTGTAGCTCCAAAACCTCTTCGTTTCAAATGTTTTGTTGTAATTTTCATTTACTAGCACTGAGTGGATACCACAGCAAGTGTACTGATAGTTGCTGTGGGTACAATCAGCTCAGTAGTCAGTTCTAGTGTTATGGTATGGAAATGATGTATAATATATTTTCTGAAACACCCTGATCCAACTCCTCGGGTAAAAGTTGACCTTTAAAGAATTTGTCTTTTCTTGTTAGGTTCCTTTTGGTCATCGAGTTCCTAACGTGTGTACGTTAATATACATCTTTCGTTTTTAAATGTTTATGTTTGAGCATTCCTGATGAAGGTAAATAAAGAAAAGCGTTCCAGACGCTCGAGATTTATAAAGTGTTCTTTGCCTTGATGGGACTCGTGCGTACCCAGCGAAAACTATTTCAGACATGCGAGTCTTGCTTACTGAAATAGGTATTATATGAATATATAACTACCAATGCAATTGACTTTCAATTGGCATATAAACCAACTGCAATATAGACAGTGCTATGGTTAAAGCCAGATATAAATGAAAAACTTTGGGTTTATTGTAAATGTTCACTATATAATGACACAATTATACTAAATCCAAGTTCGTCGTTAAAACATTTGACATTGGTTTTGATTGCTTTATCAAGGCACGGTTTATGTTCGGTTCCTATGATTATTTTTTTTATAAATGGCTTCAAAAGCATTCAGCCTAGTCATCGCACCTGATGTAATATTGTCAAAAAAACACTTGTGAACTGAGATCGAGGTACTGTTGCAATTTTTAATGTTCCTATGTCGTTTGCTTTCTGGGAGTTATGAATAAAGAGTGACATTTAGTAAACAATGTTGGGTTTTGTTTGTTCATTTTTGTAAAGTTTGATAAGTAATCAAAAATAAATTCTACGTGTCAGTTTTTAAATCACCCTTAATTGATATATTGCCAAAAATGTCTTTCATGAACTTCCTATTATAGGATGAAACATTTTGTCTCACGATAGTTGAGAGCACATTGCTCAAAACCAGATTGACTGAAATATTAAGCACGCAAATAATTCAGTAATCAACATTTGATATTTTTTCTTTCGAAAACGCATTATATTACTAGTCTGCGGTTAAAACAGAAATGCATTGACAATATTCAAATTATTGTCCAAGTTATGTTAACTTATGTATAAGTTATAGAAATGACTGTTCTTTAGCGTTTCAATATTGTGATGAACATTAAAGGAATAGCCGTCTTCAAAGTCAGATATAACACATACCACAAGTATCTCTTTTGTCAGGTTTTGTTTTACCAAAATAACAATCTTCTTTCAGCCTACAACATGGCTTAGCAATTTGTTGTCGAATGTCTGTATACTCACACCAGGTGCACTCAGCTTCGCTATAACAGTCTCTAAAAATAAATCGTGGATTATTTGACATCCTTCTCCTTCAAAATCATACTTTATTATTATAGGACATAGACATAATTTGGAATGCATTATAAAAAGAGTTTGTGATTGTTGTCGTCCAATTCATTGTCTATCTGTAGACAATATCACTGAACCGAAATTATACGTCATTGATCTGGTGCGGTAAAATAGGTACCAGTAATTTTATTACTACCATTAGGTCGATACTTCTGCCAGTGGACTCCTCGTTCTCGAGGGTATCACCAGCTCAGTAGCCAGTACTGTGGTACCGGCATTAAAATACTGATATTGTACTATTAAAATTGGATTCAATAATTAAAATTGGTATCGTAATTATTATTGCAAGTTGATTTTTCTTGCAATTCATTTTGACGAGTGCTTTCATTTAAATCTCGCAATTGTTTTATATCTTGTACCGTTTTCGATATATAATCGGTCAAAGGCCCCTAAATACATTTTCATTGGAAATCTGTCATCCCTTTTTTTGGTTGACGCTCATCGCCGAGGGTATCACCAGCCCAGACATGAAATAGTATTGTTAAGTTCTTTTTCGGTAAACTTACTGTTTATAAAATATTAAATTCTTCGAAACATTTAGAATTGAATACCCCGAGGCATAAAACTGCCGAAGCCGTATTTTGCACAATTTTTCAGAAATTTTTCATGCACTTCAACTTCGTATTTAATTTTGTCTTCTTCGTAGTTAATTTGACCTTCTAACTGTTTTGATTCGATTTTCAGACTGAAATGCAAAATAGCATAAAGTAATAATAGAAACAACACAACTTAATGTGGGAGCATGACAAAAGACAACTGGAGCGTTCCCTATAGATAAATAGGAATTTACGGTGTTTTATGCTCTTTAATATCGTATTCAATTTGGCCCTATACGTAATCAATTTGACCTCTTTGCTGTTTTTTTATTTAGCTGTCAGACTGAAAGACAAAACAGCATAAAGTAATAATACAACCACATTACGTAATTTAGGAGCATCATAAATTACATCTGTGGCGTTCCATATATTTAAATCTTACTGTTTTTCTGTCTTCAGATGACACCTAGGGATAAAGCATGCTTTCAGTCCATCGGTATCATCAGGCTTGTTTTTACCAGATGTATCTGGAATTCTAGCACTACATGGTGAACTGGCTGATCTGTAAATATTAAATGGGCTATTTTGTCATAAAGTTTCGGACAAAAATTGTCGCAACTACCGAAAACAAGTCGTCTTAGTCCTATATGATTCTCTCTTTTCAAACAACTTTTTTAAGAGAAAAGCTTACTATAAACTAAAGGTACATCATTCATAATTAATAAATTACTTTTATCAGTGGTTACATTAGAACTAAATATATGTAAGTCTGATAAGCGAAATATAAATGTGCTTTAGCTGTCTCGAATTTTTCGAGGAACTATTCCTAAAAATATGAATTCAGTCTGAAGTATTTAAAAACAAACTTATTCAATCATTCATCTTCCTTGATCGAACTGACAATTTCAATTTCCTTCCAGACATTACTTTGCCTACCCTATGCTTATCGGAAATTGGAGTTTTGACATCGGAAAGAACAGTGACGTCTGAGCATCTGAGCACAATTCTTGTTTTGTTTAAGGTTTGTAAAGCCGATTTTTAAAATTATTTTGTATAGTGTTTTATAGACTGTTTTTTGTCCTTTTAAGATTGGTTCTGGTTTTTATTTGTCTTCGACTAATGATTCTTAATTGCCCCTACCCTTCTTAGTTTTGTTTACTTTTATTATCTGTCATTGAAAACATTTGTTACTATGAATTGGGATGTTTTTCTGTCACGGCTACAGGGTGCAAATATATGAAAAATGTTCAGATATATCCTATGGCTTATTCACATACTTCTTTTGTTACGCATTCACAAATGATGGAGTAAAACTTGCTTTGGTACAAATGCTATACATAAAAAAGTAATATAAGCCTAAATTGAATAAAATGTTGTTTATAAAAATGCTAAGCACACAACAAGTATTTGTTTTATGTTGCATAATATATATGGTGAAAAAAGGGTTGTAAGATAAAGATACTTTATTAAATAAAAACCGGAGATAGTGACTTTGTTCTGTGAATGTCTGCATCATAGTATATAACATAAATACATGTAGTTTGAACATACTCCGTGTTATATCTGTTTGCGCAAACATCATAGATAATTGGTATATGACACAAACATTGACAGGATTCCTGGCATTTTACGACATCTGGTGACTTTGATCCATCCTAAATTCATAAAAGTAAAAATAAAGTAATAACAAAATAAAAAGGAAAAGTCTACATGTTTTTCCGATTCTGATTTTCAAACTTCGACTTGTAGTCCTGTTTTTGTCTTTTTCGAGTGAATATAATATTAGTATTTCTCCAAACGCCCAGGCTCGTCGATAAAGATGATTGAAACCAGAGGAAGTTAAATGGTCTTGTGAATTAAACGATAATTCAAGATGCTGTGATGGGAAGCCAGTAAATTACTACATCACGTTATAGGCAGCTTCTTTGACAACAGAGCTACTGGATTCCTATCAGATCATAGGGTATAAAATGAAATAGATTCAATTGTTTACTCTGTTTGCTCATGAGTTATCATATGTCCCCATTTTATAGTCAAATATTAGATTTTAGATCATTTGCTGAAGTCGTATGTTAAAAATAAAACAAATTTTATAACGTAACTCATTCGCAACAAATGGATAATCTATATGTTATCCTGCAATCACCCAACTATCGTATAAACAGAAGGCCTGAAAATACTTAAATGCTATATTTGTACAGTTTACAAATATCGTGTGCTTGTATTTTGTTTCTATTTTTAACAAACTCTGATATTACTGGTTACGTCACAGTTCATTTTTTTTTGTTCTCTCAGCGTTTAGTATTCAAACAATGTCTGTAAAAACCCAAGAAAAAGGTAAATTAACAAAAATACCGCACTCCAAGGAAAATTCAAACCGGAAAGTCCCTTATAAAATGGCAAAATCAAAAACTCAAACACATCAAACGAATAGAAAACATCTGTCATATTCCAGACTTGCTACAGGAATTTCTTTATGTAGAAAATAGTGGATTAAACTTGGTTTTATAGTTAGCTAAACCTCTCACTTGTATGACAGTCGCAAGAAAACGATAGGGAGTAAACCATAAATTTTTGAAAGTCAATATTGAAATGCAGCATAAAATCAATAGTTTTCATTATACACAAAGTAGAATACATATGTAATCGCTACGAATTAGGAGAAAGTTTCAACAAGCATCGCCGTTCTTTCCAGACTTTGTTAGGATAAATATCAAATTTTCCGTTTGTGCATCTTTAGAGTTTTCAACGTCTTTATTGAATATTTTGAATATTAAGCAAACTGATTTTGCTCCATTTATCATTATGTAGGTTGATAGTAATTGTTCATTCAATGGAACGGTTCTGATAATTCAAGCTAATCAAATGGTATCTTTATTAGAGTAACAAAAATGCTTGTTTTAATAATGTATTAGTAAAGTACTTCAGAATAGTTTAAAAATATTCAATTATTCACTTACTTTAAATGATATCAACATATTGAATCGTAGGAGTACAACAAGTGTCCAAGCAATTCCAAGGTACAAATATTATGCAATATGCAGCCTAAACTTACACAAGAACTAAGGAATATATCTCCCTCCTACAAAGCTCTTATTCCTTGTCCGGCTTTTGTCCTTTTGTCCTTTTTGGTCTTATCAGCTCTTCAATTTTATCATAAGTTATGGAATTTAAAAATTTTTGGCCTCAAGCATCACTGATGAGACATTTATTGTCGAAAAGCGCATATGGTGCAGTAAAACTGGTACCGTTGATGTTATTATATGAACTTACACAAGAACATGTGCTTGATGGTCTCGACTTGAATCTTATAATAAATAAGTTACTGTCAGCAATAGGTCTTATCTCAAATTTGTCTTCAGTATCTGTAAAATCCAATCCACCCAAAAATCCTGATGGCATGGTAACCTTTATATAGTCAAGTAAAAACATTTTCAGAAGGTCATTACGGATTCACATTAACAGAGAAGAGAAACATGTTTGTAAAAACCTAAAATCGTAATTTTTATGTTATTATGACTGATAATATATTTAACAACCGTAGAATAAATTGAATAACATGAATAAAACAATTTGTGTGTAAATGCATAATAATTGATAGCAATTTACTTATATTTACTACCAGCGCTTATTGGACACAGTATATTTGATGCGATATTGTAATTTAATCCAGCTAAGATTTATTCCATACACGAACCGAGTCTCAAATACCCATGCTGCTGGTGTTTCTGTAAATCTGGAATATCAATAAATGGTCTCTTATTCACACCTCTATGTGTTTCCAACTTTACAATTCATTTCAGCTGATACAACGAAATGTAATTTTAGCTTGATTCATAAGAATACCAATCAGATCTGCTTTTGTTAAGTAATAATTTGAAGACGGTGTGTACATCTACTTACAAGAAACACTTTTCTTTTGGAAACTCTGTTCAATTTTATATTAAACTTTATTGGCTAGTTTTCATGCTTTAAAATCAAAACGTTTTTTCTAGTATGCCCATGAATATGCTCTCTGTTTTATTTTGTATTTTTTTAATAATAAAAATCTTAAACCTGTCAATGCATTACCAAATAAGAAAAATACTTTTCATTTTAATATCTAACGACCTGATTTTCACACTTCAGGAACCGCTATAAAATTTTGAAATTAATATTGACATTTCCGTCTGTTTTTAAAGACATGGTTTTGCAAACAACAAGAGAAGACACGTTGACGTTCTTTGAAACTAAACAGATGGAACAAGAATTGTTTGTAATGAAAATCTACCGAATTTTCGCACTCAATTTACATCTTCTTTTTTTGGAAACGAGGTATATGTATCTGTGTTTGTGTTGTAATTTTCATTAAAAAAATGTGAACTGATATTAAAATAAATTGGCATATGTACATTTCCTTGTCGTTATTAGATAATGTGATGTTTACCCTAAATGACCGAAGATTTGTGTTCTCAGAGAAATCTTGGCATTCTTTAAAATTCAGCACTAATTTATTCTTCAATATCTCTGCGAAACCAGGTTCCTACAATATAATATGTCCGTTTAGGTTTTTTATATTTTGAATGAGTTAATGCTTCGAAGTAGCCCTTTTAGATAATTCGAAATTCAAGTAAAGCAGTGGAAGAACCAAGAGATTTACATCATATTTTTTGGCAATCTAGAAATAACAGAACATTGAGATAATCGAAATGATGGTGTATAGAAATTACAAATTTGTAGATGCAGTAATAATTTAAGTATTTATGACTTCCTATTATTTTCATTAAGAAAATATACAAGTATCTATCTGGATATTCTACATTATAAGATTCTTCTGAAATAACTGTTTGTTATATATCCTCAAGTGTACCTATCTACCTAACAGTTCCTTTTATTGATAAATTTTAAAGACAGTGGGACACTTATACATGTAGTATTAATTTGAATTAACGTTACAAACAAAGACAATGAAAGGAATAGTTTCAAGAAGGGTCAACATTAAATACGTAAAATTTAACTTCAGTAATAATAGTAAACATTTGATGACAAATAATGTAATTATATCTGCAAAATACAGAAGTAACATGCCCTGACGCATTAGAACACTTTGGGTGTCATTTTGATTATAAATGTGCAATTTTATGAAGAAATTCACTACTTACGGACTTTTTGGCTATATTTTATAGTTTTTGCGTCAAACGACATTTACCACACAAATGGACCACCATAATTATTTGTTAGGATATGTATCTCAACCATATGCATCTTTTTATATCAAATTCATTTTGGTCCAAGTGTGCGGCGCCTAATGTTTTCAGAAGGAAATACACTATAATGCATAACAACAGACAATCTGGTTTTAAACTTGTAGAAATTCATGTTTTAAGATGTTTACATTGTTTGCATTATCAAACAATAGATAGGGACAATTCTAGTTTATCTAAATATACATAGTAGTATAAAAGGTCGTTAGTAAAGATTTTTTTATATGACATTAAAAGGTCAATTAATAGAGCCAAAGTAAGGGCCTCAAAGTAAATCATACCTCAACAGTAATATGTTTAGGTTCATGAAAATCGGATTCATCTGTAGTGTCTTTAAGTCTAGGGTGCATCACAATAAATCCACTATTGTCTAAAATAATGCAACTGAAATGAAACGCAGGAGAATCTTTAAATATGAATTGGCAAACCACAATGAAACAATCGACCTACAATACGACAACACTGAAATAATTTTTACTGCAAGAGACATTGATAACCTCTGCTTTCTTTCCTATTTGGATAGCCACATTAGTACAACTTATATGTTGCAGTGATAACCTCTGTTTTTTCTGTATTTGATAGCCACATTAGCACACCCTATATGTTGCAGTGATAACCTCTGCTTTTTGTATTTGGATATTGGCACTAGCACACCTTATATGTTGCAGTGATAACCTCTGCTTTTTCTGTATTTGGATAGCACATTAGCACACCTTATATGTTGCAGTGATAACCTCTGCTTTTTCTGTATTTGGATAGCACATTAGCACACCTGTTGCAGTGATAAACCAGTTGTTTGGCACTCAATCTACTACTTCCTCGATTTGTTGAATGAAACAAATGGCATAAAATAACTTAATCAAAAGTTCAATAAGATCGCAAATACATTTTTTCTAACCAGGCAAAATAAATCAAAATAATGTTGAAATCCTCGATGAATCACTCCAACCAATAATCACTGTTGGATCTAAAACAAAAAAAATGTCAACAATGGTATAAATACTGTATAAAACAAGAAGTTGCAAGCGTTATAGTGCTAAGCCCCTCTAGTCGTTACTGAAGGTATAGAAAATAGGTTGTATAACAGATCCCAAAAGCGCTCGTAAGTTATAGCTTATCAAACTGGCAAGCTGCTGACCAAACGTAAAGTCGTTCTGTTCAGCAGTTTCTTAGAAATGTGGGACGAAAATATTGATTCCATCAACATGATGAAAAAAATTGACAAAAAGGAAGTTCGTATCTGACAGTTTTGCTAAGGACTATAACGTAAAAATAAATTACTGTCTAGCTGCTGGCCAAATATGGGGACATTCAATTTATAAAAACCTGTCCAAAGTGGATACAAATATTTGTTAAACGATCAAACGAACGAGCGAACGGCCAAAAATCAAAATAATCCATCATGAAAGTGGCAATATATCGACCATTTCGAGAGAGTGGGGGACACCATTAGCTTACTGTTTAAGAAAGGCAAGATCAAAATAATCATGTTTTATAGTTGCAAAAAAACATGCTTTCTTATATTGTACAATAATCAAAACTGCAAAAATATAAAAAAAGAAAAGGCTAATGCAAGTATTAAACCACAAACATTGATAGAATATGTTTATTGTGTTATGTTGAATGTGAAAGAAAAGATTATTTTTCAGTCGAATTTTAAAAACGTTTAGTGAAGAGTAAAATAACAAAAATACCGAACTCGAAGGAAAATTCAAAACGGAAGTGATGGATTGTTTCCTCAATGTATTTTATGTATATATTGCACGCACAACAGCTATCATATTTTATTTGACCGTATCACCAAATGAAGCATTGAATATATCGGAATTTGTTGTTCCAAATTAGTTTGTAATTCCACCATTATAATGCACCTTATTACTTTTTAAAGAAATATATTTTTTCAAAGATTAATCTTTTTTAATGATTTTTCACCTTTTCAATACAGGTAACCGCGAATCTATAATATGGCAAATGAAAACGTCATTTACAATAATAATATAACTTGTAAAACATCTACATTTTAAATATATTAGGTTATAGAATTATCCCATATTGAATGCATGATACTATTTAAATCACAGAAATAATTGTACATCAATGTCTTTCCACATTCTTTCAAATGCATTATAATAGATTACCTGTTTCCGTCTTCACAGGAAGGATAAATTTTACTAATGAACCAATTAAAATACTGTAATGGGAAATCTGCAGCGACAGTGGCAGTTACTGCACTGGAACTAAAATATGTCAAAGAATAAATAATTGTTAACAAATGTAATTTACAAAATACCTACTTTTAAATGATAATTGGAATACTAGTACATGTCTGATTTATACATGTACATAGGACTCAAGCGTTTTTCGTTGTTTCATTCGTTTAAATCAAAAGTATTAACCTTAGTGTCTTTTTATGTGATTGGGGTCGGTGAAATAATTGCACCAAAAATTATCAGTCTAACAATGCAGTTCTGCAAAAGGTATGAAAAAAGCTAATTTTCCGGAATAATATCAAATCGTGTAAATTTGAAAGACATTTCATTGAAACTTGGTAACGTCCGAATAGTTTTTGAAATGGAAGATCGACATGGTGGTTTGTTCAAAAGGAAGACCTATCATTCTAAAATAAAGTAACTCCATAGGGGCATATAATTGATTTTTTCTGAAAGATTTTCCATTATGGAGGACAAAATCCAAATCTGCATCATACGTCAAGGCAACGACTGTATCAAAATAACATTATACAGTTATTGACTAATCTGATTACAGCAGCTTTGTTTTAATTGAAGTGCAATGTTTTAACAGAAATGAGTATAAGGATTTATGATTGAGGATGGTGTGCAAGATCCCAATATTACATTGTTTTTGTCGAATTTGCCGTAACCTTTCGGAATTTTTGGATTGCAATGCACTTCAAATTCGTGTTTGATTTTGGCTTTCCAACTTTATTTTTTCGAGCGCCACTGATGTACTTTTTGTAGACAAAACACGCGTCTGGTGTAACTAATTATAAGTCTGGAATTTTTAGCGAGTTTTTACAACCACAAGGTTCATGACACTTTTCTGAATCTTTTGCTTCCAATGCTAATTAATCTCGTGTTTGATTTGGCCTTCCAGCTTTTATTTTTTTTTCGAGAGCCACTAATGAGTCTTATGAAGACGAAACGCGCATCTGGATTAAAAAATTATGAACTTCGTATCTCTGATTAGTTTTAACAACTTTTGGGTTGATACTAGTGTTTGTGTACATTACCTCCTCTATCACCAGACCAGGGGTCAAAACAGTGTGTTGACATGAAATATTGAAATGGCCATTTTCTACTTTTTCTCAAGATAAAATGATTACACTATTAAAAAATATGACATTCAACATCCACGAATTCCCATCAATAAAACCCCATTAATATAATGATTATTTATTTATGCAAGAATAATAATACTCTATGAGCTATGCGCTCTTATTTATATAATTATACAAAGGTTTTTCTACGCTGAAAAATAGATAGCCTTAGGCATATTTTACATAACTTTTCGGGATTTTTGGCTCTTCAACTTCGTGTTTGATTTTGTCTTCCAACTTTTTTATTTCGATCGCCATTACCGATTCTTATGAAGACAAAACACGCGTCTAACATAACAAGGTACAAGTCTGGTATCTTTGATTAGTTTTTTTAACAGCTGTCATAGACTATAGTTAATGGTTATCTTGCTCCAACCCTCTTTCATTTAATATATACAAATTGTTTAAATATAACATTATATAGGCTATCATGATTAAATGTTATCGGGCTATATCAAAAGCTTATTGACATTCAAAGTCTGTTGACCGATCAGCAGTAATTTCATACCGACAATTTAGACAGTTTATAAGATTATGTATATATCAGAAATTTATATAAAGAAGTAACAAATCAAAAGGTGTAGAGCAGAAACATATTTTGTACCTTCTCATATCAAATTTGCTTTCGAATAAAAAAAACCAAAATGTTAGCACATGGGAATAGATGAATACGGGTAGTTTACAAGAAAATATATATTTTAAATGAGTTTGCTACAAAGTATCAAAAGGAAAATGTTTTAAGCAAGAAGTTCTTATAAGCCTTCAAAGGACGGGTTTTTTTTACATACAAATTGATGAATTTCTTCCTATTTTAGCATAAGTTGTTTGCCTTCTTTGAAACAAAATGTTTTCATAATCCCTTGGCAACAAATAACTTAAATTCAAGATTATAATTTTATTTACTTGGATTTATGTATTGTATGTATGAATGTCAGTACTATACCGGATCCCCATCCATCAACATACGGTGTTGTAAGATACATAGTGTTTGGATGTCCTAAAGCCTGACGCCACCTAAAAATGAAATCTTATTTAATTTACATGAGTAAGTATACCAACTGACAAAACATATTTATTTTATGCAACATTCACGAAAATATGACATAAAATAAACTATATTTTCTATGTAAACTTGACTATAATGCTTGTATGTCCGAGTTTAGAAAACATTCTGTGTTTATAAATGGTTTCAATGTATGTGCTTTAAAAAAATCTTTATACCATACAAACTACCAATAATTGACATATTTGATAGATTTTCTGTTGGGTTGATGTATTTTCTTTTTATCTATGACGTTAGTGTAAAGCTATTTTCCGACTATTTTCGATATATAAAATATACAAAGCATAGGTTAAGGAAAAATATTTCTCACCAAGGTCTTTTTTCATGGTCAAAGTTTTTATGCATCGAAATTCCCGGATAAGTCCTCATGATTCCTGATTTTGTACCAATGTATCGCCATGACACATAACTGACTGAATTTTGCTTCCAAAACTGCTCAGCTTTATAAGTAGCCCAGACAGATGCTCGCACAGTTGACTATAAAAAGTAAATTCTTAAAATGTAAAATATGATACTATAAATGTCATAGTATCATTGGTGTAATAAACGATTTTTACAGAGAGCATGCCTAAAATGTAAAATATAATACGACAATATCAGAAAGATGACGATTTAAAGAAATGAAAATGCATTATTTTACAGTGAAACTTGGGTAAACCTTACCCTGATAAAACCGAATTTCACTTTAAACCGAACAATTTCCAAAGTCCCATGAAATTTCCCTATCAATTAACGTTAATTCAACCTGAATAAACCGAATCATGCCGATACCGATTTCCGAACGTTTTTTGAAGGCTAATGGGTGAATGTGTAGTAAAAGATTACCAGTCAAAATCGATCGATAGCAGTCAACAGAATGTAAGTATTTACAATTATTTGCATGAGTGATCAAACAAACACAGGCTGGCAAAGGATCCCTGGGGCTATTTAAAGTTTAATTTAATGAGGATTTGTTTTATAAACTAATTAGCTTGGAAATGTACATGAATACATTATTTAAATGGAAAATCCTATCAAGAACATTAAAAATTGATAAATGGGGCTTTCTCTTTAATTCCGATAGAATTAATTAGAGATTCACAGGCAATTTCAAAATATTCACAACACGATCTTATTTTGACATATTGGATCGGTAAAACTATATTGTTTGTGACATTTTCAAGCGCAATGTTTTCGTAATTTGGGATTCCTTTCAGAGACCGCATCGAATGCAGATGAGTCTGAAGACCCGGATGTTGACAATCCGTTATCCGTTAGAGTTCAAAAGTTAAGTAAGGTAAGGGAACCCGAATATGCATATAATAGAAACCCGATTTTGATGACAATTAAACTACGGAATCTGCATTTGACAGTGATTTGGAATCTGACTTGAACAGTGAATTTTCACTTTAATACCATGATCGGACATAAACCATACCGACATTTTTGATTTGTTGATTAAGAGCTTGACCGTTGAACTTGAAATTGATTGATATGTTTATCTGCATCTTTTAAAAAAACCATTTCATTATCTTTTACATTGAAATCAATATGACACAATTGTTGTCTGTTGTGTCACTTAGTATCCGTCGTCAGTCAGTGTCGAAATTATTTTAAACTATAAAATTCCGTTTACCTCTACAATCCGAACACCTGTGAAAACCGAAAAAACATCAAGTCCCGAGGGTGTTCGGTTTGGACAGGTTTCACTGTATTTATTAATTAGAAAGTCAACGAGTCAGTTATAGTCGCATGATTCTCCTATGATTAATTTCCCACTCTAAAGTATTATTAAATGGTGTGGCATAGGACAACTTTCTAACTTTTCAGTTAAAACTATATGTCAAACCTGCTTTTCTCAAATCCAATAAATATATAGATGAACCCAATTAAAAAAACCACTCTAACAGGGTTATGAAAACAACGCCTTGAATCAACATAACAAACGTGTGCAGTTGCTTTTATAATTGTGTTTATCGTTATAGTATTTAATTTTCTCTCGTTGTATCAAATGAATAAATAATTATTAAATTAAACTCTGTCGAAGATATTAAAAGTCGACTGTCGTTTATCTGACATTACAGTATTTCAAATATAATTTTGAAATGGCATGACGGGCGATGCAAGCATAGCAGTCGTTCAAGGTTTCAAAAGAGTTTCATAGTTTCGTATGTTTCACTACAATTAG
Source organism: Mytilus coruscus (assembly GCA_017311375.1). Taxonomy (NCBI): domain Eukaryota; kingdom Metazoa; phylum Mollusca; class Bivalvia; order Mytilida; family Mytilidae; genus Mytilus; species Mytilus coruscus. The sequence continues at coordinate 118,246,452 of CM029595.1, forward strand.
TATAGACTGACGTGATTTAAATCACTGTTGCCAAATAATTGTGTAGTAAATGTTTCACTTTAAAGATATTCCCAGTTATTTTGTCTTATATTTTACATAATTCTGCATAGTTGTAACGCCATTAAAGTTTTATAAATAAGAAGATGTGGTATGAGTGCCAATATGACACTTCTCAATCCGGGTCACAATGTATAAAAGTTAACAATTATAGGTCAAAGTACGGTCTTCAACACGGAGCCTTGGCTCACACCGAACAACAAGCTATAAAGGGCCCCAAAATGACTAGTGTAAAACAATTCAAACAGGATAACGAACGGTCTAATCTATATAAAAACGAGAAACGAAACACCTATGAACCACACTAACAAACGACAACCACAGAACAACATTCTCCTGACTTAGGACAGGTGCATAAAATGCAACAGGTTTAAACTTTTCAACAGGCGCCAACCTTCACTTTAACCTGAGACAGTACTGAACATTACAAAATAAAAGACACACTATAAAATATCAATTGAAATGGCTTAACTCGATCAAAAAGACATTTAAACAAAAACAAGTAAACATACACTGAACGAATAAGTTTGATCTATGACACAATATAGATACAATATTAAAACGTAGGTGCCTATATAACATAGACGTTACAGTAATAAAACAACGTACACAGGTAAATTCAAATATAATAATTTTGTTGTTAGGAGTACAGAAGTAAACATTCCAGATAGCCAATAGTACAGATAGCCAACATAAAATTTTTTTCTTGAATGGTCACTGCACTAATGTTTTTAAAATTGTTAGACTTCACTGAAAATCACAACACAGAAAATAAATGTTGTACAAATTGTCGAAAGATACCAGGGATATTTATAATTCTTTTTTGGAAGAAAAAAAAATTGACAATGTCATGGCAACACTATAATTTTCTAACTGATATCATGATTATAATTCACACATTTGCTATATTTATCATACCTTAAACCCTGGGTTACCTCCCGTTGACGTGATATATTTTGTATATTTCGTGACATCCTCGGCTGTTTCATCACTGTCTAGAAATTGAAACGGATTCTGAAAAGCAGACTGTGTAAACTTGACAGAACTGTGATCTGAAAGTTCAAATTAAATGATAATCGAAGTATTCTATGGAATTATTGAAACTTTAAATAACAAGTGAAGACTAAATGGCATTTTGCAGAAACGTATAATAAATAATGTTACATTGTATTAAAGAGCTTGATGTAGGTGCGAAAAGCGCTGCCGATGCGCGAGATTTATAGAGTCTTAATTACATTAAATAGCACCAGGTTGATATCACTGCTGGTGAATTGTTAGTCCAATCAGCAGTGTATAATCAGCTCAGTAGTCGATACTTCGATACTGACATGACGTATAACGTACTTTCCTAAAATCCCTGTTAAATAAATAAGAATTTATTAAGAAACTACGGTTCCAACTCCCTCATGTTAATTTGATGTAAGATGCATTTGGCAATTTTGTTTTTCTACCTCTTTTAGTCACATCGTTCCAAACATTTCTGCATATTTATACATCCATGCTGACTTTAAATGCTTTGGTTTGACCGTTCCATGTGAAGGTACATTTAGGACCAGATCAGGGAATATTAAAGACCTTTTATGTCGGATTTTTAACATTGTTTATAACGCAAAACATACACGTATGTACTATTAATACTTGTCACATTATTAATTGTATAAATAAAAAATTGCCAACGGCAACAGAGACATCTTACTTTCTCTTGTAAAGTTTCGATTGCTGTAAAGCAACATTCTAGCAGTATCAGCACATTTGAGTATTAACTATACCCCGAGATCAATACACTGTAAAATTTGTTAATCATTTTCTTCAGAGAATATAATTGTCTAACAACCAGCATTAAATATGCATTAGAATAAACAACTGACTTCATAAATATAAATATCAACAGTCCTTTTGAGATTCGAATGTCGCTTTGACTTTACATGTTACCTACCTAATGTTGCTCGTCTTCTGTAGAATTTACAATTTTCAAAATTATCCTTTAAAAGACTGCGATCATGGAACATAAACAGATTTTCTAAATCTGCGCTGCTGGGTTGAAACCGTGATTCGTCGATTTCGGAGTACGATTCGTCCACAAGAACAATACACAAAGAAAAGTTACTCCGAGGTACCTGTAAAAACATTAAAAACATTTCTCACTGTTTTACATAATCTTTTTTATATGACAATATAAACGCATGATATACTTTTTAGTGGTCATGTATGGGCTTTGCTCATTGTTGAAGGCCGTACTGTGACCTATAGTTGTTAATTTCTTTGTCATTTGGTCTCTTGTGGAGAGTTGTCTCATTGGCAATCATACCACGTCTTCTTATTTTTATATATACGACACGTTTTTTTGAAAAAATTTTCTTCATGTTGGCTCAAGAACAAAAATGGACTAGACAGAAGACGAAAAGAGGTGCAACATTAAAGAGCACTAAACTACAAGAGGCTCAAACTGATCAAGGGTTTGCTTTAAGGTGGTAACTTTAGTGTAAGTAAAATTAAATATGATTAAAAAGATAACTGTTCAATAAAATATTATTTTGAATCATTCCAACATTGAATTACATTTTCCCAAGTTAATTTTTTTTTTAAATCTGAAAATAAATGTGAGGTACACGTAAATTAGTCAGAAACTAAACGACACCATCAAAACCAAAAGAAATCTTGAGGTCATCACAGGTCTTCAACAATAGACAGGTGACTAAGCTCTAATTCGTCCGGAATTAAACGATATGACTTGAATCTCATTTAACAGGACCAATTTTGAAATACCAGTATATAAAAATAAGGTGATGTGGTATGGTTGCCAATGAGACAACTATCAACCAGAGACCAAATGACGTAGATTTCAGCGTACGGCTTTCAACAATGAGCAAAATCCATACGGGATAGCAAGCTATAAATGGTCGTCCCGAAATGACAAAATGTAAAACAATTCAAACGAGAAAACCAACGACCTGATTTATTTAGAAAACAACAAACGAAAAGCAATTATGATATACAGCAACATTCGACAACCACTGAGATTACAGGCATGTGCTGAATTGGCAGGGTTAAACATGTTTTCGGGGGTCCAACCATTCTCTAAGCTTTGACAGTAATGTAACAGCACAACAAAAAATCAAATTATTAAAATCAGTTGAAAAGGTCTTGACTCATCAGATCGATACAAAGCACAAATACACTTAAGACAAAAAGTACCGACCTGAGAGTGCTTGCAGTTTAGGAAGAGCCTATAATTTAGTGGTTGTCCCTAGTCGCTGTTTATCATACTTGATTTTCGTTTATTGTTTTGTGATTAAATAAGGCCGTTGTATTTTTGTTCTATTGAATTGCTTTTCATTGTCATTAAGGAGCCTTTTATAGCTTACTATACGGTATGAGATTTGTTCATTGTTCAAGATCGTTGCTCACATCTACATCTTTCTTTCATCTTTTAACAGTAATTGATAACTTAAATGTAAACATCGTATAGATCTACTGTTTAGAACGAAATTCACGACAAAAGTCAATTACGTGTATTGTTTCTTTTTTGCATATTTAAAGTTTTCGCTTTATTATCTAAGTCATATCCGTTTAACTATAGACAAATAATGTAGTATGTTTTTTTGTTTCAGTTTTTTGTAATATCTTAGCTTTTTTCATTAATATATCTGCACTTACTGGACCCCAAATAAAATTTGCTCTCAGATTAACATCTTTGGTGCCGTCATTAACTAGCTTTCCACGCGGCTTTGTGAAGACCTTATTAAAGACTTTAGTTCCATTATAGCCGCTGTAATATAGAAAAGAATAGATGCAAATAATTTGTATTCACATTAAAATAAGTTACACCTCGTTTTTACAGGTTTTTCGTTCAAGATTTTGAAAGAACAAAATAACACAATTAACATGTCGCAAAACACACCTGACAAAAATATTGTTTAAGTTTACCCCTTGGCATCCTCTTACTTTTTCACTCCCAGTGGATAGATACTTTTACTTGGTCTTTTTTATTCATTAGCATGTGCATGTATTTAAAAGTGCAGATTTCTAAACGTATAAACCTGTAAAATGATTGATCTTAATTCAAAAGTAATTATATTTTAGTTCTTAAAGGTGACAATACTCGGAATCGTATTCAGACAATATTGGTCACGTACAAGAATGTAAATTTGGCGGGATATTAATATTTGTAAAACGAAATGTAGTCCAAACAAACGCGGCCAAAAATCAGAAATCAATAATATTACTTATTGACATCGCTTTTCAGCATTTTCCAATTTGTGTCTTTTATTCGTATGAGGTAGAATTAATAATAGGGCTTCTAAAAACGAATAAAAGAAGCATACATTGTTCTTAAATTTCACATTTCACTTTAAAGATGATGTCCTTTCACTGAATTACGTAAACGTAGATAAATATATTGATTGCATCTATCTGTTCAACTTGTAAGCACGGACACAACAGTCACAGTGAGGCTGATATAGTCTGATTTTGTCAGGTTAGATGGTCTTCCCCGTTTTTTTTCATTCACTCAAGAGGAGATTTTAGAAAAAATACAATGTCCTTCTCTCATTTGGTATCAACACGAAAAAAGACGTTGATCATCTCACGACTTATACCTCGAATTTGACACATGCTGTCATCACAGTACCAGAATCTATGACAAACGAGAAGATTCTATGTTGAAATTATAAATTTCCCCACCTTAGCAGCAATATACCAACTTAACCTGCATATGGGATATACATTTCCCAACTCATTCGGTATTCATGAGCTTGCAGCTGCTACTCAGGATTTATAAAATGCCACCAGTGTCTGAGTGGAAAGTTTTTGAATCAGGGTTATGTCACAGAACGTCTCGTCCTTTTCTAAAGATACCAAACCCTTGTTGATAAATATTTCGTATCAACTTCACAAATAATACATGATGGTATAGATTCTAGGTACTGACATTGTTTATCATTTTATTACATGTTATAGTGTTCTTTTTATTTGTCTTTGTATATTTTAACCTTTACTGTTTAGTCCATTTTTGGTATATACTTTTGGCGTGGCTAGGTATTTATACATCCCGCCATTGTTTTATGGTGCTACGGTCATTTTTGTATTGTTTGATTTTCATTTTGCTTATGTACTTTGTCCATAGAGTGTCTATATGCCATTTTGTATTTCTTTGTTGAAATAGTTATTTGTTTTATAGCGATTAAGGTTATAACACAATGTGGACTGCTGAACCCCAATTTTAGACATTTTACCTATTATGTCTGTTTGTTTTGCTGACACATTGTTGTCAATATAATTGAACTTTATGCGGCTGTCATACAAGTGAGAGGTTTAGCTAGCTATACAACCAGGTTTAATCCACCATTTTCTACATAAGGAAATGCCTGTACCAAGTCAGGAATATGACAGTTGTTTTCCATTCGTTTGATGTGTTTGCGCTTTTGATTTTGCCATTTGATAAGGGACTTTCCGATTTGAATTTTCCTTGGAGTTCGGTATTTTGTTATTTTACTTTAAGGTGGATACATAATATAGATACAACGAATAAGCGTTGGTTCGTTAAAAGATACCACGGACCCGGTGGGTGATTGGTATCTTTTAACAATTATTCGCTTATCCATTGTGTTTAAATTGTATTTAAATTTTGTTGAGAGATCTTTTCAAAATTGCAGTTCTTTCAATAATTTAGCCTTATTGTCAGTGATTTCAAATAACCACTTAATTATGTGAGATGATTTACAAGGAAAAAAAAAAACAATATGCAGAAGTAAGCAGGTCGTGGATTTAAATCCTGAAACAATATTGCAAAACAAAATCGTATGCACATTCCATACTGAAATTTCCTTTTGATTATTATTAATCTGAATATTATCGATCTGTAACTTACAAAAACAATTTTTAAGCATAATACATAATACATATGTTACCGAATTTCTAGTTTATTAAAATATATGAAATCACCCTATATTTACTATAAAAATGGACAAATTGAATTTTATCATGTTCTTTTAAAAACTTGAAATGGCAAAAAAAAAAAAAAAAAAATAAACAATAACAGTCGCATATAATTGCATTATATTGACGACAATGTGTGAGCAAACAAACAGAAATAATAGGTAAAAATTGTCAAACATTGGGGTACAGCAGTCAACATAATGTATATACTCTTAATCACTTTAAACAAACAACTATATCAACAAAGAAAAACAAAATGGCATATAGACACTCTATATAGACAAAGCACATAAGCAAAAATGAAAGAAAAGAATACAAAAAATGACCATAGCATAGTAAAACAATGGTGAGATGTATAAATACCGAGCCACGCCAAAAGTATATACCAAAAATTGACTAAACAGTAAAGGTTAAAAATATACAAAGACAAATAAAAAGAACACGTTATTAAGACGATAAACAACGTCAGTACCTAGAATCTATACTTTAAGACCATCGTGTATTATTTGTGAAGTGTTACGGAATGTTTATCGACAAGGTCTATGTATCTTCCGATGAACTTTTTTTTAGTAAAAGGACGAGTCGTTCTTTGACATAACCCTGGTTCAACAACTTTCTGCTCAGACACTGGTGACGTTTTATAAAGCTCCGGAATACCGAATGAGTTGGGAAATGTATATCCCATATGCAGGGGGAGTTGGCATATTGTTGCTAAGGTGGGGGAAATTTATAATTTCAAAATTAAAATCGTCTCGTTTGTCATAGCTTCTGGTACTGAGATGACCGCTTATGTCAAATTCGATATATAAGTCTAAAAATGAGGCGGAGGAAGCCGTGTCTGTTGTTCCTTAAATTTCTTGTTCTGGAGGACATATAAATGGAACCCAATTAGAAAAGTTTGGATTGTTAATGGAAAGAACATCATCAATATATCTGAATGTGAAATTTAATGATCTGGCTTCTTTAATCTTCTTGTTTTTGACAAGTGTCTGAGGAACCCGACTCATATGAAAATAATAAGTGGTCGGCAAGGAGAGACGCGCAGTTCGTTTCCATAGAAATGCCGACAATTTGTTTAAAAATTTTACCTCCAAATTCAACAAATATGTTGTCAAGAAGAAACCCCAGCATACTAATAACTTGTTACTCGGTGTAGCATATTTTACCCTTTTATTCACTGTTAACAAATTATGCCGCATGGTATCCCAAAGCAATAAATTTATAGCAGATGCTACCACTTTTATATATAAAACATTGTGGATTATTTCTTAAAGACAATACTTTTTCAATTTCACACGAGGAATGGTGGTATAAAGGTTTTGATAGAACTTATTTCAGAGAAAGATCGAGATTTAAAATTATCCATAAGTTCTTTAGAGATTTTTTAGAATTCAAATACAAATAATGGTTAATACCACTACGTGAATAAACAGTTTCACAGTATTTCTGAAGACCTTCTTTCACTGCGGACATAATTTATGTCAATCTAATGGACAATTCCTTTGTAGAACATGCAGATGAGCCGGTAATGTACCATTGTTTGTACGGAATTTTGTGAAGCTTAAATATCCAATACAAACAAGGTAAATCCTCAGATTTGCTGTTCGATGTAATGTTCATTGAAACCATGTTTTTCCTCCCATTCTCCCTTCAGTAAAATGTTGCCTTCAGAAATATTGTGATGAGATATATTAAATCAGAGTGTGAATCAGTTGTTGATTCTTTATTCTTCTAAAGATCATCTCCAAAATCTTTAATCACAATCTAATTTTGCATTAATGTCAAAATATTTGATATTTCGACGCTCAACACCATGATCATTTGAAAGACTGACTCCACCTTATTATTAAAGATTGCATTTTCTACAATAAATTCGAATTGCAAATTCGAATTCCGTGTTTTAAGTTATAAAAATATTTTATTAAGAAAGACATTGATTCCTCCAAAACATTCACGAAGTTGTTATTTTGAAAATACCAATCTTTCTTTTACTAACAACATATTTAGTCTACAAATTTTGAAGGAGAAGGAATCAAAACTTTCGCAAAGATTTTATTTAAATGAATTTTTTTTTACATATATATTTAGATCTTATTTTTATATTTATATTTTAATTTCAGAAATCCTTCTGTCCCGTTGTACAAATATGAAAGCACACGACGATTTGTTTAATACAAGACAACACGTTTCTTATTCATAAAGACCAAGAACAAAGTTGTAAATAAACTACGATACCTGATCAAGTATCGCGATCCCAATCGCAAGTAACTTCAAATATTGCCACTGCCTTGTAGTTTCCGGAAATGTTTCTCTAGTATACAAGCTTCAAGGGTGCATTCGGAACAAGCGTGCCGATTGTATTGATCTGAGAGTTTGCTATTTAGAATTAATTATTCACTGTACTGCTTGAATCTTTTTAGTTTAGGCAGACTAAGAGTAAACTGCATACAAAGACCAAAATACATAGTGGTTGCATACAGAGACCAAAATACAGAATGGTTGCATACAAAGACCAAAATACATAGTGGTTGCATATAACAGATAGTTTATACCTTTTCATTGATTCAATGACGGACTGTGCTTCTGGTGCACGTTCCAGAACACTAATATCAACTAATACAGGATCCTCATTAGATTTGACAAAGGCGGCATTGGGTAACAATGGATGCATCAAGACTCTCCCAGTTCCATCAATTATAAATCCGTAGGAATATTCTTCTTCTGAGAAGTACTCTATTTTAGAGAGCAGTTTACTTATTTTCACATCAGTGCACATAACTCCAAGAAACCCTGCGGCTACTTTAACAGTGCGACAGAGAGATGTAATCAATCCTGCAATTATTATAAAATCAAAATATAACAAAATATGATATTATTTGAACATGTTTTAATTATGCAACATTTAAACTATTTGGAAATTTGTTTTTAAAACACTATGAATATATTCATTTTCACGATTCCATCAGAGCTTAACAATATTTTGCAAAGGAGATGAGTGTCAAAATAACTTTAAAGCCCGAAGAATTCAAAAATTAAAAATAAATTTTACTATTACATAACACCCTTCAGATGTCTTCTAGGTATTAGTCTGCCACGTATCAGTCATGATATTTTTTTCTTCCTTATTTGACTAAGCCATCAATATTTCGCATTAAATGAAAAAAATAGCCATCATTTTTAAATTTAGTTATCATGGTTATTGCTATCAAGTTAAATGCCACAGCCTTACCAAAAAGGTTTTGTGCTACAAGACGTCTTATATGAATATGAATGGGAATAATAACATAAACGGTACCAATTTTATTACACCATATGATGCGCATTTCAACAATAAATGTCTCTTAAGTTATGCTGTAGTAAACTTTGTGAGAAAAGGCTGTGGCTCGTATCTGCGTTGCCAAAACTCTGTCGTTTAAATTTAAGGTATATTTTGACATCAAACTGATCTCAAGATCTGAACAACTATTTTGTCAATATAATGGAATGCAATGCAACTGTCATACAAGTGAGAGGTTTAGCTAGATATACAACCAGGTTTAATCCGCCATTTTCTACATAAGGAAATGCCCGTACCAAGTCAGGAATATAACAGTTGTTTTCCATTCTTTTGATGTGTTGGAGCTTTTGATTTTGCCATTTGATAAAGGACTTTTCGATTTGAATTTTCCTTGGGGTTCGGCATTTTTGTTATTTTACTTTTTTCACACCTGACAATTCTGTTCGAAAGGGTCCAGAACATATCATTCTCTTTATAAATCCACAAAGTTGAGGTGAATTTGAAAGGATGAAAGAACTTAACTGTTTTTGCAATTTTTTTTTGGGGGGTAAAAAATGTTTTAATCATTCCGTTTCATTTATACTAATAAATATTTATCTATTTCTTCATTATTTTGAATCAATAAAGCCTAAACATTTAAAAGTTACTGTCAATTAATGACCAACTGTCCTGACAAAATACAAACTGTCCTTACCGTATTTTTTTCAATTAGTCACTTATAAAAGAGCATGATAAAGTTCATTAAGAATATAATTTTTAAAACATAATACTCGCCCGTACCGATTCCAGAAAATGGGTCAACGTATGCTGATGTAAAGGTTGACTGGTCGAATTGACCATCGGTAGACAGATGTTCATAAAATGTGGCCAATTTGACAGAAAGTAACTTCTGTTTGGATAGGGCAAAGTGTTCGAAATGTCCAATCTGAAAATAATAATTAATTGAATGTACACGTAATATAAACTTGATCGAATAATAGTTCATTACATGTGTTTGAGATTAACTTACATTCAGAATGAAGGTTTCAGAAAACAAACACATGCAGGATGCAGAAACTACAAAATTGTAAGATAAGAAATTGCAACCTAATGTACAAATAAGGGAGAGCGGTAATATTGCCAATGGGCCTTTACAGTACCATATATGAGAGTCCAAATGACGTGGATATAAGCAACTATAGGTCACCGCAAGGTTTTGAAAATGAATAAAATCCACACTTGCACTTCTGTACTCGTACTATGAACAACAAATTTATTTATTTTGTAAAAATATTTCCGTACTCCTAACAACAAAATTAATAAATTTAAATTTAACTGGTAACGTTATTTTATTTAACATAATTTTGTCCCAGGTTATAGTTGTCTTTTGACAATGTTTTACATCCCTTTTTTATTAATAATGTATGTATATTGTGTCATAGATCAAATTTATTCGTTCAGTGTATATTTACTTGTTTTTGTTAATATGTCTTTTTGATCGAGTTAAGCCATTTCAATTGATATTTTATAGTGTGTCTTTCTATGTTGTAATTTTACACTACTGTTTCAGGTTAGGATGAAGGTTGGCGCCTGTTAAAACGTTTAAACCCGCTGCATTTGTTGCATCTGTCCTAAGTCAGGAACTTGTTGTTCAGTGGTTGTCGTTTGTTGATGTGGTTCATAATTAATTCTCGTTTCTCGTTTTTTAAATAGATTAGACCGTTTGTTTTCCTGTTTGAATTGTTTTACACTAGTCATTTTGGGGCCCTTTATAGCTTGCTGTTCGGTTTGAGCAAAGGCTCCGCGTTGAAGGCCGTACTTTGACCTATAATTGTTAACTTTTTACACATTGTGACTTGGATGGAGTGTTGTCTCATTGGCACTCATACCACATCTTCTTATTTCTACTTGGTACGAGGTCGGCAATAAAAGGCCCGACATTACAAAATAACGATAACAAAAAAAAAAAAAAAAACAACGGTCAGGTTTATGACAAAGCAGTAAACGATAAAAATATAACAGACAAAAGCAAATGAAAACAACAGAATTATAGGCTTTTAACATGGCACATAAATAAAGTGGAGTTTTAAACATGCTTGCGAGCCTTCAACTCCCTTAACCTGGAACAGTTATTTTCTAGCACAACATAACATCATACTGTAAAATCAGTTGGAAAGTGGTTAACTCATCACATTGGTACGAAGCACAAAACATCTAAAGACGAAAGCCTTCTATAACCCCTGGATAGATGGTTTATTTTGTAAACAGGGACCCTAAGCCTGTTACCTGGACGACTTAAATTATTTTCAGGAAATATTTAGGAATAAAACAGTTACTAAATGCTAGTCCGCAACCCTTCGCAAATTTTACGGACGCCATCACGAGTTGGTTGACCATTATAGAAAATCTGTTTCACAGATGACGACGGATATGTTCCAATTGCCGTAACCACGATCCCGTCGTCTTTTTCTGGAATGTGACCTATCGAATAAGAATTATCATCTGAATTGTACTTACATGAGCAGCACGACGTGTTACATGTGGAGCAGGATCTGCTTACCTTTCCGGAGCACTTGAGATCAACATCGGTTTTTGTTGGGGTTCATGTTGCTCAGTCTTTAGTTTTCTTTGTTGTGTTTTCTGTACTGTTTGTCTTTTCGTCCTTTTTCGTTCTTTGCCATGGCATTGTCAGTTTGTTTTTGACTTATGAGATGGAACATCGCTTTGGTATCAATTGCCTCTCTTTTTCAAAACCAATTACAACTTATTGATACATCTTGTTCTCCTAGACTAAATATCAATAAGTACACATTCAAAGGATTGAGTAAAGACATCATTAAAAGTCTGATAAAGCATACGAAAGCTAACAGTTTAGTACATTTTACAGACAGGTTATAAGACAATCACTTTTTATTTCTGTATAGCAATACATATTTAGTAAAGTTTCAGTTTATGAGAAAACAAACTCAATGTAAATATCGATGAAAACAATTTTCAAAGATCTTACTGGAGTGTTAAATTGATAACCTTTAAAATTAAGTTATTCAAAAGATCATTGGGTTTACATGAATTATATCTAAATTGACAAAACTTTTAAAAAAAGATCACAGTAAAAATTAAGATTTTGAATTCTGTTTGTAATGAAAATGCGAAAAAAGGTACTCCTTTTTAAAAATCAAATTTTAGTATTGACGAAACAAATAATAAAAGGTATAGTAATGTTTGTTAACGTAATCCTTGACATGATTTTCACCATCCCAGTCGTCAGCACTTCTGTGTTGACATAAATTGTCATTGGTATGTTCATAGTTATGAATGAACTTTTTTTAAAACTTCTAATTTTTCGAAATACTAAGGATTTTCTACCCCAGGAATAGATTACCTTCGCGATATTTGTCAAAACCCTTCGAAATTTTAGGTCCTCAATGGTCTTCAACTTCGTACTTAATTTGGCCTTATTAACTTTTGTGATTCTAACGTCACTGATAATTCTTGTGTAGACGAAACACGTCTGGCATACATTTTATTTATCCTGGTATCCTCTGCGTCGATGCAACTACTGGTTGAGTTTTCCTCTCCGAGGATATCAAGAGCCCAGTAGTCAGCACTTCTGTGCTAACATTAATTATCATTGATAGGGTCATAATAATAAAACTTTGAATTTTCGAAAGGATTTTCTACCCTGGATTAGATTTCCTAAGCTATATTTGGCAAAACCTTAGAAATATTTGGTTCTCAATGCTTTTCAACTGCATACCTTCTTTATAGTCTTATTAACTTTTTCGGTTTGATCGTCACTGATGAGTCTTTTGTAGACGAAACGCGTTTGGCGTACACAATTTTTATTCTGGTATCTATGATGAGTGTATTTACCAGTTATACATATATTACGTTTAGTGAAATAAAACCTTCACTACAAATACGGTCGTAGCGAATGAGTTGGTCAATAAAAACACCGTAAGAAATGGCCAACGAATATCGCCGTCCAAAAATGACGATTAACGATAGAGAACGAAAACCGTCACTTTTGTCGTACAGTTTTGTATAGCGTTGCCCGTGTGAAAAAAATATGAAAATCAAGATAAGAATAATCAACGTGATGATTTTTTTGATTAATTTAAGGTCAGTTCCCTTGGATAAATTTGGCAGTATATTTAGAGAGTTTTTGTGTCATCTTAAGCGAAAAGATCTAAGTAACAAAAGGCGTTATCAAAGTTATCAATTAGATGACATAAAGACTGAATTTGCACACTAACTGTGATTCATAACAATACAGGAACAATTTTACAGTTCACCATTAGATCTACCGACTTTGTGGTATAATAGTAACCAATGCTACAAATTGCATCGATCATGTGTTTTCTTAAATAAGCTCAATAAGGTAACATCGAAAGATTTTCAACGAACTAGTGTGCAAGATTTATTTCTTTTTACGAATGCTGAAAATTATAAATGAAATGTTACCACAAATTTTTGACATTTAGCTACTTTGATGTGAAATATTGGATTTTTGAGTTATAAAGATGATGTTCTCTCACTAAATAATTAAATATTTGAATTGGTGACTATGTTGAACGCATCTATTCCATCGAATGATTGAGATGATATCAACTTCCCAATTGTGAACTTTCGATTTCTATATAGCAACATCCAGCAGCGCCTGCATATTGCGTATACATCTCCCAGTTGATACGATATTCCAGGGTTTGCGTTTCCAGGGTTTGCGTTTCCTATCATGATTTCCTTGATTAGAGGGTTGCAGCTCACAAGGAAGATATTAAACCAAAAGTTCTAAGTGGTGAAGCTGATGTCATCCCTTCGGAAATTTTATGGACGCCATCATGAGTTGGTTGACCGTTATAAAATGTCTGTTTCTAAAGATGACGATGGATTGTTCCAATCGTGGTAACGACAATCCTGTCCTCCTTTTCCCCGAATGTGACCTACCGAATTACACTTATCACCGGGTTCGTACTTACATGAGCAACACGACGGGTGCACTAAAAGGATCTGCTTACCCTTCCGAAGCATCTGACATCGTGTTGCTTTGTCTTTAGTTTTTTATGTTGTGTGTTGGTATGCTGTTGTTAGATTTGTGTTTTTTTCTTTGTTGTCAGTTTATTTTCGACTTATGAGTTTGAATATGCCTTTGGTATCTTTCGCCTTTCTTCTATAGCAATGTTAAAAATGTGCAAACTGGTGTGGAGATAACTTCTTCTGGTATTTCATAATGCTTCATGGTTTGTAAAAGTTCGGATTGTTTGAAAAATTTAGCGACGATCGAATTTAAACTTTGTTGAACCGTGCAGTTATTTATGCGCCAAAGAACTTGACAACCTGATAGTCATTATCATACACAGATAAAAAGGATGGAATTTGCATTCATCTTATTATAATGGTATAGCATTCTAAGGTAAATGAAAACGTGCCCATAAGATATTTAAGAAATATCTCATTTTCAGGATGAAACTGAAAGTTTTCCTTTAATATTATGACAATATTATAACAACATTATAAAACGTTACTTTTGGCATCTCAACTGTTATTGTACTGTACACACTTAAGGTGATATATCTTACGTAACATAGATGACTCCTAATCATTTAAGCCAGTAAGGGTGCCACATGTGGAGCAGGATCTACTTACCTATCCGAAGCACATGAGATCACCCCCGCTTTTGGTTGGGTTTGTGTTGCTCAGTCTTTGGTTTTCTATATTGTGTTTTGTGTACTGTTGGTCTTTTTCTTTTTTTAGCGATGGCTTTGTCTGTTTATTTTCGACTTATGAGTTTGAATGTCCCTGAAGTATCTTTCGCCTCTCTTAATTGGGTTGATTGAAA
The DNA here is from genome assembly GCA_017311375.1 of Mytilus coruscus. Taxonomy (NCBI): domain Eukaryota; kingdom Metazoa; phylum Mollusca; class Bivalvia; order Mytilida; family Mytilidae; genus Mytilus; species Mytilus coruscus. The sequence goes on from CM029595.1 coordinate 118,261,541, forward strand.
ACAAATATCTGATCTAATTTTAAATCTATCAAACATTTTATGAAAGTTAAAGTATTTTTTTATAAAAGATTCTGAATAAAATCGACAACAGTTAGCACAATGAAAGTATAATGCTCCAGTACTAAGTGTACAGTTTCACATAACTATGTGTCTTGGAAATCAAAATATACACAACTATATGTTTATGGATATTTTGTGATCTGCATAACCGTTCAATTACAATTTCACGCTGGCAGTTTACTCACAATGGCACAAAAAGTACTAAAAAAGCAAAAGATTGTCTTTTTTATTTTCAGTCTCTTTTGGTCATATGGTTCCTGACGTACATAAGTATTTATCATCCTGCTCTAGCTCATTTTGAAGTTCATGCAATTCCCTCAGTTTTTGTTTGTTACCTTGATTTGCCTATTCCTAATAGATTTACGAGATTTGAATATCGGTAAACTACTGTCGCCTTAACTAAAAACTGTTGGGTTTAAGAAGGTTCCTGATGAAGGTAAATCCAAAAAAGCGCTTCAGACCCGTACAATTTATTAAGTGTAAGTTTCATTTAGCCTAGGATACATTGAATCTGGAATCAATCATTGCAGATGTAGAGAAACCAACTTATTGGTTGTCAGTTGGTCAATTCGTTTAAAAGGGTAAATCCGAACTGGGATTTCCTCAGTTTTTATTTGTTACCTTCCTTGAGTTGTCTTTTTACTCGATTTATGATATTTGAACATCGGTAAAATAGTGCCTTAATTTAACGAATATTCTTGATTTTTACTCTTACAAAAACATGACTGCGTAATTAGTATACATTTAAAAAAAATGTGCAAAGGGTTACTTGTGACAAGTCTGTAGCAAAAAAAATAATTATTTGTTTTTAATTTTTTGATACGTCATCTTAGTCAATATATCAAAGATTCCATTGAAGATAGTTTTTCTGGGCATTTAAATAGGAGACAATGGTATTAAACTGTAAATCGGTTTTGAATATACAAAACGAAAAGAACACTGTAGGAAATAGCAAAGCTGAAACGTGGCGTGACCCGAAGCGTCGACAAATTAATCTGCTGCTGATTTTGAAAGTAATAGTTGCAACACCAGAAAAACATCCAGACTCAGTCATAAATGCCATAATGAAAAATAAGTCGCCACAGGTAAATTTACAGTTTAGAGGACTATTCTGGTGTCAAAAGATCCAACAGATCAATATGTGCAAAACATAAATGATTGTACATCCTTTGGAACTATTGCTATCCCAAAAATTGTCATATTCAGTATGATATGAACACAAGAATATTCAAGGGTTGCACATAATATTTCTCAAACAACGAAGAGGGTCAATAATGAAAAATCTTTCCTAATATGAAATGTAAAGAATAAGAATTATAAAACTTCAAAATGTCTAAACAAGAATTTGGGTTAAAGAAAACAGCTTCATTACACAAAACTGGTAACGTGAAGTAAAAAATCAGACAATTTCATAATTGAATGTGCATACTTTCAATACGTGTGTCATCTGGGTCAACATCCCTTATGCGCCTCATATTGAGGAGCACAAAAGTAAAGCGTAAAAAAAAATTCTTTGAGTAATATTGGACATGTTTCATTTTTTTACAAGTCACTGAGCTTAACCATTTGTGCTGATTTGGAGAGCAGAGGATCATAGAATAAAGATGTAAAAACTATGGAGTTATTAAATGTATGCAAAGACAAAATTTTCAAAGAACTTATTGTACGAAAAAGCTTTTCGGGTGGGCTAAATTATGGAAAACCAATCTCACTTCGTACCCCGAAAATTTAACCACATATGTGAAAATGTAACAGCTTTGAAACGAGCCATTACACACATCCAAGTATACGATGTGGGCAGAGGAATTGAGAAAAAAGCTACCATTACCGTCTACCTGAAATGAATTGCGCATCTATAGATATAGGAAGATGTGGTGTGAGTGCCAATGAGACAACTCTCCATCCAAATAACAATTTATAAAAGTAAACCACTATAGGTCAATGTACGGCCTTCAACACGGAGCCTTGGCTCACACCGAACAACAAGCTATAAAGGGCCCCAAAAGTACTAGTGTAAAACCATTCAAACGGTAAAACCAACGGTCTAGTATATATAAAAAACGAGAAACGAGAAACACGTATAAATTACATAAACAAACGACAACTACTGTACATCAGATTCCTGACTTAGGACAGGTGCAAACATTTGCAGCGGGATTAAACGTTTTAATGGTACCAAACCTTCTCCCTTTTTCTGAAACAATAGTATAACATCACAACATAGAAAAACACACGATAAAACATCAATTGGAAGGCTTAACTCAATCAAAAACGTAAATTAACATACTATGAACGAATAAATTCGATCTGTGATACATGAAAGTAAATACATAGTTAATAAAATATTAGGGACAAACATTCAAGGCCAAAAAGCAAACAAACAAGTCCAAATAAAGCCATGGCAAAACACTACTGCGAAATATTAAACCCTTAGAAAATAATCACTTTTGAGAAACCGGTTTTCATAATATATACAGGTAAATGAAAAATAACTTTGTCGTTTTAGGTATACTTTTTCTGTCTATATAAAATCTTCCAATAATTAGGAATACCAAGAAAGGTCTGTCATATAAATACCTAATTTAACACTAGATACATAAGGGGTAAATATCAACAATAAAACTTCCCTGTACAGATTAAAGGAGAATAATCTTGATGTTAATACAAATGTAGTACGAAGAAGTGAAAATTAGTAGATATTCCAAATAATCAAAGCTAGTATACAGACAAGATCCATATTAATATAAAATAACAAAAAGTATTAAAAATAGTATAAACAGGTCGAATTAACAAGAAAGTACGATTTGAGAGTACTTGCAGTTACTGACAGCTAGTTAAAAGCCAAAAACAATTAATGATAAAAATCATGCATCAGAGACTAAAATCAACTAAAACACATCCCAGGGATTTAGTATTTTAACGTCATGAACAGTCAGAGAAGACATGACTTGTGCAATGCCAAAAATAAATGTATCGACAGGTAGTAGGATAGTGAGGAGCTACTTCTTAAGAGATAAAATTAACGTGTGTGTGTCTCTAAACATCCCGCCTCAAAAGAAGATACAACTTAGTTATGTTTTAATTTGCTAATGACAAAATCGATATTAGTGCCAATGTAAACTATATTCAAAGATCTAATTACAATATTGGTACGATAACCCTTACTTATAAGTTTGTTTAAAGGTTCGATGAGTTTACACGGATCACATAGTGATTTCCTCGCTTTAAGTACAATATTACCGTAAAATTTAGGATGTGAAATACCATTTTAATAAGTTTTCTACAGGTACAGCCAAATTTACTAATCAAATCTTTGTATCTATGAAAGAATTTAGTAAAAGTTTTAAGTAATTTATGGTATCGAAATCCCTGACACAATAATTTCCCAGTGATGCATTGATTACGTTCGTTAAAATCTATGACATCAGAACACACACGGGCATACCGAACGAGTTGGGATATATAAACACCGTATGATGGAGCCAAAGGCACATCGCCGTCTAAAATGGAAAATTAACAATAATACCCATCTGTTTGTGATGATACAGGTATCTAGATTCAAACGAAAGGCGGAAAAAACCAAAAAGATATTCAAACATATAAGTTCATTACAAACGGACAACTCCACGAAGAGGGTTTCGATTGCACAACGTTGGTAAATGAAGATAACACTTTACAAACATGGTGCTTACGAAGCGGTTTCTCACGTTTCTCTCTTTACCTTCATTTGGTACCGTCTTTTGAAATTTTTAGAAACATTTTACTAAGTTTCCAAGTTTCGAACTCAAGGAAACATATCTCAAACAATGCATAATAGCCGGAAAACAATTGAAATATATATGTATGCTGTCTTTAATTCTGTGAAAATAAAAAGATTTGGCATCATCATGGTGAGAAGAGTTGAGTTCACAACAGTGGTATCCCCGAGTCGCCGAAAAAAACCCAATACTATTAGCCGGTTGTGTACTGTGTGCAAACGGGCCAAACATGCCAAGGTGATTTTAATATACCTTTGGCAGAACATGTATGGATACATTTCCATCATATGGTGTAAATATAAAAAAAATTAATCGAGAGGATTCTTTTTACCAATGTTTAGCCCCTTGAGAATATATGTAGCATGTTCTGAAGATGAAGATTTCCTAACGAGATCCCATATTCATCGGAAAACAATATTCAATGTTCGAACATATAGTTTCAAGGAAGCTTAATCTATTTATTATAACATATTCGTTTCAGATTTTATTGGCTTGAATTGATGCCTCATTTGTGTATATCTCTCATATTCCTTTATCTATTTCAAATGTGAATTTGAACATACTTGCTTAGATCCATAGGACGGATCATGTAAGGTCTGACTTGACATGTTTTGTAGCTGAATTTTTGCTTGTTCCTCTGAAAGAAAAATATTCAAATATGTATAACTATTTGGTCTACAATATAGTCATGCAATAAATAATCATTATCGTACCATTTTATTTGTTATAATGAGTCTTGGTCATTTCGTTTTAATGCCTACAGAAAATTATTTTCTTGAAAACGGTTCATCGTTTTAATTTTTATCCTTCTATAACATGACCGCTGTGAATCAGATCTTACCATCGTCATGTTTTAGATTAAAACACTAAAGAGTTGTGGTAATTTTGGAATCGTGTGACGTATGAGGCCGATAAAACAAGAGTATTTACAGAACATCAGCAGCTCTCTTTCTTTATAACACCATAGATTCGGATGATCTCTGCTGGTGGGCATCATTGTCCATTTGGTTGTCATGAGAACTTAAAGTTTTCCTTATATTTTTGTATTAGGAAATAACATACCAATTGAATGAATCACGTGATTATTGTTTGCCTGTCAATATGATGAAACATGTGAATATATAAATAAGGAGATTCAATCTTTCTTCTAAAACATACTTTGCATACTTAACCGAATCGATACTGTCAATATGTATTGGTATAGATGTACATTATCTTTGTCAGCAGTATTTTGTTATTACTGCATTCACAGCAGAATACTTTAATTGGGGAGATTTGAAATAGAAAAATTGCATTTCGTCTCAAATGCAATTAAATAACAGGTAAAAGATATACTAGTATGTTTGTATCGATCTGATGCGTTAAGCTCAACTGATTGTTATAGATAACTATAACAATCAGTTGAGCTTAACGCATCAGATCGATACAAACATACTAGTATATCTTTACCTGTTATTTAATTGCATTTGAGACGAAATGCAATTTTGCTATTACAAATCTCCACAATTAAAATATTCTGCTGTGAATGCAGTAATAACGTTTGTCCGTATGCTGTGATATAACACCAATGTCTTAGGTTGAAAGAGGGTTGGGTGCCCGCAAACATGTTTAACCCTGTCACGTTCTGTATGAGCCTATCCAAAGTCGGGATCCTGTAATTCAGTGGTTGTAGTTTGTCGGTGTTTATCATATTTGTTTCTCGTTTATTGTTTTGTACATAAATCAGGGCCTTAGCTTTCTCGTTTGAACTGTTTTTCATTTCGGATGTCGAGGCCTGTCATAGCTTGATATGTGCTATGGGTTTGGCTCATTGTTGAAGGCGGTGACTTTTACGACAACTTGTCTCATAAAAAATCATATTACATCTTCTTATTTTTACATAATCAGCTATGTAAGAAGAAAAAAATGTATAACCACAACACCGAACTCCAAGGCAAATTCAAAAAGGGGAGGTCCAAAAACGCTATCAATCAACGGAACAATTGAAAAACTACTGCATTATTCCTGAATTTATACAAGCATTATTCGAAGTTTTATAGCTAGCTAAACCTCCCACTTGCAAGAAGATAACGGGTTTATAGTTTAGTACGCTAAAACACGCGTTCCTTTTGCAAAAGACACAACAGTTTAACGGTCAAATATATATCGAAGTTAATCATTTTTTACAATTTATGAACCGAACATTTATAAAAAATTACCGCATCAATGATATTTCATATCTTCATCATATGTAAGGAATACTATACACTAATAAATAAAACTACCCTCTCCAATCAGGTAAGTGAATATTGCAATTCTATTTTGAAGTTTTGAATTTTCAGTGCTGATAACTTGTACAGGATCACTGCCAGATGTCGATTTGCCATCACTGATGAAAAGAATTACCTTATCTAAAACAAATATTTGACTTATTATACTAGACTTTATTGACTTGCACACAGTTTCAAATGATCATATTTTTTGTCACTTACTAGTACTTTTATACTAACGTGTGGGTTCTAGTGAAACAATTAATTAATCAATTACTGGGCTAAAATGTAATTGACCTAACCGGACCATTTATTTCACAATTATATATACTTTAATTCAAATGCACTACAATAAATAATCATTATTGTACAGGATAAGTTGGTTACTTATTGTTGTCGACCCGGGGAAATTATTACTGTGAAATATATATCAAATCTTATTCATCGTCCTTATCTCACATGTACACTTTCAATATGACATAAGTACCGGTTTGGAAATATGTTTTTCACAAACACTTACTACTTGGTGTAACTTTGAAATCATGGCACACTGGTGATTCAAGCATAGTAGCAGGAGTTGATTACCATAATGAGGCACTTCTTTTAGAGTTCCTTGCATTGTATTCAGTAGATTTACAATAAGATGTTTGGATATGTATCATATATACATACAGAACCTTCCAAAATACAAAAAGAAAAAAAATCTTGAAAATATCTTAAATTTCACTTTCAGATAGGTTGGTGATGTCCTGTCACTCAATAACCAAAATTTCTATTGAGTGCTAACATTTGATATATCGCAGTGCACTTGGATACTACCAAAACTAAAAGGTCCGATTCATTCCTTGATCTTTTTCTTGCTATTGACAAAGATCCGATACGAATCCAAAAAAGATTGTTTGACTTAAAATTTCCATTTCTAAGCAGTAAAATACCCTCTGTCCCATCACCTGGTGTATAATCTCTATTAAAATATTACGATCGTGCATTTTCACAATATACGGACTAAATTAACAAGAGTGTTCTTCTGACACAAAACTGCTCAAACAGAGCTTTGAGGAAGAATGACTAAAATCGACACTTCATAAATTTTACGATCACCAATACGAATTTGGTTAATCGAAAACGCTGTCCGTTGTTTCATTTGTAATTTAAATTATTAAAAATGATTTGATGGATTGAAAACTGCTTTTTTTAAATCATGCATATACAGGAAAAGAACAAATTAACAATAAGTATGATATAACTTGGAAAAGGTGAAGAGATTTTTGTGTCGTCAACTGTTTTTCTATTTGCCTACTGAAAGTTTCGTGTTCTATTTACAGTTAGAATTAGGTTTTTCTGTTTGGGGTATCATTTCGTTCAAGTTGAAAGAGAAATAAAATTCATCAAGATAAGCAACAAACTTCTGAAGCATATAAGTCAGTCTTAAACTCTGTTATGTGTTGCAATTATTATACGGCACTTTTGATCAGTTTGAAGATTTATACTTTTATGAATGTCTATTTTGCTAAAGGTTACCTCTATTTTGAACTTTAAATGTGTCGACCGAGGAATTGAAAAATTCAAAAGCAGCAACTAGAGCCTTTTCAAAGTTAGAATCTGAACTTCCAAGGTTTATATAAGATATATAATGCATCAGTTTGTCTGTATTTTCTTTTGTGGCAAATGACAGCTCTCTTTGATAACATGGGTGATAAGAATTTCCAGATGGAGAGGATTCATCTTGGTTAAATGTAACAACTCCAACCTAAAAGCATGTATAAATGCAATGCATTTACAATGTAGTGAAATCTGATGAAGCATACACATTTATAAATGTCGCATTCATTAATCTGTACAAAATACTTACGGTCACCGTGTTACCTTACAAGTTTAACTGTAGAATGACTTTTATTTCGACACTTTGATGATGAATTAGCATCCATTAGTTTGAGGAGAGGTATTATAAATTGGATGAGAAGGAAATTACCAATTATATGATCAATTTATCAAACTTATCACATATCTACTTGTGATAACCTTATTTTGCATTGATGGTATGACAGGCTGATACGAGGATAGATTTCAGCTTCATTTGCAATTTCAGTGGGAGGGCCACACATTTATATCAGTCCTCTTCCAGTTTAGAGAGTCATGTTTCCCAGAATAACTTGATCTGAAACTGACACTTATTAAACTATATTCTGTTGTTTGTTTGACAATTTTCTCAAACAACGACTGCCATAAACTCCAGGAAGACCTGGACAAAATGACAAAATGAGAAAAAATATTAAAGATTGAAGTTTCATCCTGAAAAATGCAGCGTCATCACAGTCACAAAAAAATAAAATCAAGTAGGATTACAAGCTTCACGGACATACTCTTGAGCATGAGGCATCAACTAAATACCCAGACTGCACCATCGCAAATGATCTAGATTTGGGAGGACATATAAAAAAATATCATAGGTAAAGCCAACCGAAGCATTGGTTTCTTATATCGAAACCTCCACATTAACTCAAAATCAACCAAAGAGCATACTTATAAAATATTAGTAAGACAACAAATGTAATACGCCACGACAGTATGGGACCTTTACCAGCAAAACTTCATAGATAAAATGGAAGAAGTATAAACATGAGCTGCTCCATATGTAAACAGCAGGCATTGAAATAGATCAAGTATCAGCAACATGAAAAATGATCTAGGATGGCAAAGATTAGAAACAAGACCTTTTATACATTTCGATTGATGATATTTACAATATTAATTAATCGAAGGAGCATTATGCCCATCTCATGTATTAGAACTCATCAAATTTCATTTAATATAAGCTAAAAGATAAACCAGAACTACAAAATGTATATAGATAACAATACACATTGAATCGAATCGTTATAAATAACATTAACGGTACTAATTACACAGTATCAGCATTTCGTGCATATTCCTTACTTGCTCCATCAAATTAACTATCGACATGACCAACGAAGACTGTCAATGACCATTTGACTCCGTTATAATGATAAATATAACAGATCATAGTTGGTTAAAACCTGATTATCGATCTGTGTGTTGGTACCTGGATTTTAAATGCCGAGGAAGAGAATAAATTTTTACTTACTCTGTCATTAGGTTTTAGTGTCTGAATCACATTGTTTGCTGCTTCTTTAGCAATCACGATTTTTGATTTGTCAGGGACTCCAGAACTTTGTATCATTGATGAACTTGTATCAATTACAACAACGACATCTTTATCAGTAGGAGAGGCTGCTGAAGCATATGGAGTCCTTAAAAAATAAACAAAATATAGACATTGGGGAATAAAACGTATTATAGGTCAGTATAAGACAATAAATAATAGTTTACTGAACCTTTTTTTGTTTTGTTCTTATACCCAGCATATTTTTCCATTCCTTAATTTTTGTCTCTCCTTCGAAAAGTGTCGACAAATGCAAAACATGCTATTACGGCAGCTGGTACATATTTATATATTGCATCAGATGCTTTATCGTTTGGGGCGTTCATCTTGCATATGTCCTTCATATTTGACTTCCGTTTCATTGTTGAATTACTGTATAGGTTTGTTTTATCAATGTATTGTTGTTGTGTCATTGTGAATTATAGGTTCTTTGGGTCAAGTATATTTTACTTATAGAATTATTGTAAGGGGTAGCAGTCATTATGACGGGGTTGAATTATTATTAATTCAACCATCGACACAAAAGACATCTAGAGGTCAACAAACAATGTTGATTGTATTTACAAAAGTTTAAAACTAAACTAAATATGAAATGATACCTTGTTCGTTTTAAATAATCATGTTCCAAATTATTTTGATATTTTTACTTATTACGTCTGTTTGGGTTGCTCATCCAATATTGTCAATAAAACGGAACTATAAACAACTGTCATACAAGAGGGACGTTTAGCTAGCTATAAAACCAGGTTGAACCCACCATTTTCTTCGGGAAATACCTGTACCATGTCAGAAATATGACTGTTGTTTTCTATTTGTTCCAATGGTTGATATAGTCGAGCGCTTTATTTTGTCAGATTTTATGGTAATATCTGTAGTAAGGTCTTGCTCTCAAAGACATCAAAGATAAAAATGAGTAATTATCAATTAAGCAAGGGAGACATGTCAACGTGTCCACTCTTGTTTTGTGATTTTTTAAATCAAAGTGGGGAGAACTTTTCAATGACGGCACAATTATCAACTTCAATTCTCCACCAAATTAAATGAAAAAGTATTGCACACGCGTCGACAAAAAAGATCTTGTACCACTATATTTGTTTTAAGACACAACATATCTGACTTGAGTTTTAGCTAAGAATATTTAGTTTGTCGAACCCTGCGCTCTATGTTTCCTTGGCTTACATTTGGTTGAAATCCAGGAGGTTCCTCAAATTTCACAAGCAAGTTTAGCAAGTCTGGGGAGTAAAAATCAACGTTTTAATAGAAAAGTTCAACACAAATTGTTCTATTGCACTTTCTCTCATTTCGATTCGTCAAGTTGAAATACTTTTCGTCTTGAAATTATAGACTTGATATTTTGGACCAAAATATAGCCCTTATTTCTCATACTCCCTTAAATACTTAAATGTGAAATTTTAATTAGAAATTAGAAAAAAAGACAGAGGACAGCTAAAATTAATAGAAAAAAATATTTAAAGATATGAAAGTACATTATTTAGGATCTAATGAACAGAAAAAGAGATATCTATGGTGTTTTTCAGGGTTTTTGTTCAAAGATCTAATTTATCCATTCAGGTCCCCTGTTTCTGTTACGATTTTTGCTTTGACACTTGCAAAATGACTTGCTACTTGGAAAATGTAACTATATCTATTAATTACTGGTCATGGGGTTTTCCAATGATTTTGTACACTTTTACAATTCAAAGTTTTAGCAACAACTGAACAATTGGAAATGAAAGATATACATGTTAGCTCATTCTACCTTTTCTTTTCATATCCTAAATCAGTATTTTTGAACCTGTAAAAATAATTTTATATTGCAAGGATTTCGAAAACAATCTTACGTAAATCTTGGATCGAATTTGTCACAGTTTCTTAACTTGGTAGCAGGGTATAAGACAAATACACCTTCTGTAGTACTGTAATGCTGCCACAACACGTTTCTGTTGTCCTGGTAATCCTTCTTCATTATAGCACTGATATCCTTGGTCGGATATTTTAAGTTATCAGTTTTAATCGGGGAAGTAGCTACACATGCTTGATTAAAATCGACCTGAACATATAGAAAATGTCAAATCATGATGTCGCACTATCCGTATACAAATATATAACTTGTATTTGTATGTCATTGTAGTTGGAAACTGCTTATAGAATCCAACAAGCATTAAGAATGCAAAATATTTAAAACCTAGGCTTACAAAGTTATTTTGAGTAATTACCAATACTTAAGTTCTTCGTGTTTAAATCTTGCCATTTGAAATTGTTAAATCGTACATTTCGACCAAAAATACCGAGTCAAATATTTAAACATACTTCAACATGTTCAACCTTTATAGACATGTTTCAGAAAACAATTCAAATCCTACAGCAAAATGATCTTTCTGTAAAATTCTTCTGATTAAGACTTTAAATTATTCAACAAAATATAGACTTAAAATCAAATGAGCAATACCAAACAGTTGTTTACATCTTTGTTCTATGTTGTTTTAATAAATAGTGGATAGTTGTCTCATTGGAAATAGTCCAAATGCATCTCTTGTTATTTTAAACTTATCTTTAGTTTCGACTAACGCTATTTCATTATCCTTCCAAAATACCGGTAACAGATTAAAAATACGAGTTTAAACTTATCTTTAGAACAAATCGAGTGGTACGATAGACGCAGAGGCATGATGATAAATTTATTTTGCCTTCGACGTCAGTGACGCAAAGTTTACACGCCTAGCGAAGTATATATTGTGATGTGCCAACGTTTTGTTTCATGTTCAAGAGATGAATTTGAGGTTAAGTTTGGATTCTTAAGTTTATTTATTACGATTAATTCTAAAAGAGGAGAAAGATACCAAAGGGACATTCAAACTCATAGTCGAAAATAAACTGACAATGCCCTGGCAAACGAAAACGACGACGAAAAGACAAACAATAGTACAAAAAACAACAAAGAAAACTCAAGACTGAGCAACACGAGTCCCACCATAAACTGGTGGTGATCTTGGGTGCTCCGTTAGGTGGTAGATCCTGCTCCACATGCGACACCTAGTGGTATAATAACTTTTAAATACAACACAAATGCATTTTTTCAATAATGAGCGGTCTTAATTCTTGTACATTAACTTGATTTTCCTGTTTCGATATGAGAAAATAAAATAAGTTACTCAATATCCTTTTAAAGCATTGTTTGGTCATGTGTCAGCAATAATTTTGTATTTCTGTTTTGATTATAAAAATAATAAAAAATCAGATCAAATATCCTGTTTTTAAGCAAAACGTTTTGTTGTCTTGTGTCTGGAATTTTATTTTTGTTTTGAATTCATTATTATCCGCAGGTACCAATTTTCCTCGGTTTCATGGGTATAGGAAACCACGAACTTAAATTTTCAATGAAGTATAAATTTTCTATAGGCTTGTACAGACACTTTTGCAAAAACCACGAAATCAAATATCCACGAAAATACAATGTTTCATCTATCCACGAAAATTGGTACCAACAAATATTAAATAAACAAATAAATCCACATTTACCTTTGTCTGAAACTTCAGCGCGAACGTTAGATCGTTGTCTAATAAATCACAACAACTTGGAAGATCCATTGAATCAAAGTCCTGGTCAACTGACACAAGTTTATTCTTCACATTTTTTAACACGGTGTCTAAACTTTCTAGTGCAGTATCAAGATTGTCTTGTATCTAAAACAGTTAAATTCTGTGTGATTTTTATTAATCTATCACTGTTTAGTATTAGCAATGTATTGGATATTTAACTTAACTGCAAAAGCCACTAAGGGACGGTGCTGCATGGCAAGGTGGGAGATAGACTCACATGGTATACATGAATGTAAAATAGATAATTTGGTTATGATATGAGCAGATGCACACACCTGGTATGTCATCCTCGTGCCTGATGCAGAAGGGTTGATACATATTGTAATATGACCCGACTGCAAGAAGCACCAATTAAGGGACGATGCTAAATGACATGCCCAAGTTTTCATAGTACGAAATAGAAAAATACTTAAATATAATTGTATATGGGAATAATTCTGATTGTCAATGATAAAATAAATACAAGAAGGTACATTATTATTAGTATAGGTGAGTCTAGGTAACCACCATGCCATCCTCGTGCCTGATGCAGATAAGATAAATCTATATTTTGCCTTCATCAATCAGATCACAAACAGATATTAATATATCAACATTCTCTACATTAAGTAGCCAGATAAGTTTTTGGCTAGGAATCAAGTGCTTAAAGTTAGGACACAGTGAGTTGATCATGGAGTACATGCAGTTTCTTCTAGTTAAAGATGATGTACATGAAAATAAAAAAAAAAGTTTTTCATCATCAGTTTCATTTGAGGTGCACCTGAGACATGTTCTGTTTTGTCGAGAAACACCATGATATCTACCTTGTTCAATTCTAAGTCTACGTGAGGAAATACGCAATCCAGTAAAATTTCTCCTCCGCTCAGGGGATCACAATAAAATAAGATATCTTTCCAGACCAAAATTGGTCTTGAAAGTGCTATAGTTACAGAGCTTTCCATCGGAACAGTTGTGCATTTGGAGTCTCCACTGTATTTACCAATAGGAATTTTTAGAAATTTCTAATTTGTGGGCGGGGATGTTAATACTGGTTAATTAAATCAGATCAGTATGTACTGTCTGATCATTATCGCGTATGATACGATTTTGACACGTCTACCCCAGTCAACAGACTAAAAGTGGGCCAATGTTGGCAAATTATCGGTCCGTTGGGTGTACGTTGGTGTTGGCTGCACAACATTGGTCCAACGTTGGCCCGCTGTTGTAGATTCATATTTTATCTCATTTTGGTTATAAATAGTCGGGCCAACGTTGGCATTATATTAGTAGCAAACACCATTTGTTGTTGTCTGCATCACAATTTTCAACTAATGTTGGCCCTATGTTGGGCCGATGTTAGACCCAATAGATCAATAAATCTGATCTTTGCGACAAATTTTGTTCACTTTATTCATTTTCAAGTTCATTTTTGGATCCATACGAAAGTTTAGTGGAATGAAATTTTGTACTTTTGACCAAAAAGAACCAACAAAAAACTGACCAATATTTGGATTCATGCTTTGCATACTCATATGTTTGCCCGTTGTTGAAACTATCAAACTCAATTTGATACCAACAACTGATATGAAATTTGGTAAATAAAATTGATTATGAAATATTTTACTCTTTATTTCTCTTGGGAAGGCGGATAATTTCGATTGTTGCATGCTTTATGAAAAGTGAATGTTATACCGAATGTGATCATTGACTGAAATCAGATTTACTACTCTATGTTGGGCAAATGATGGGCCAACATTGATCCTATCTTATACTCTATAGATTAGCCAGGTACAACTATATAATGGGATATCAATACATGCAGTAATTAAACAAACTTTTATTCCTTAAACATAGATTGCCTGATTAAAACTTTAAATTTATTATTATCATTATTTATTATAACTTTTTCATTCAACTTTGTGAAACATAATAAGCAATTATATACAGAGTGATATTGGATACAGCCATTCTGTTAATCAAGCACATTCTGATAAGGTTGACCATATGTTAGACAAAGTTCAAAGATAGTTACTATGGTAATTAAGTTTATAGGAAATCTGAATGTAATGGGATGGTAACTTTTGAGGTTATTTCCTGCCGTGTATTTGTAAGAAAGCAGTGATAACGAAGAAAACAAAATCTGAAGTTCAGAGAAAAAGAAACTTGTAAGTTGCAACTTTAAAAATTCTGAAATATATATATAATTATGAATGACAAATACTATGTTTTTAACCTGAGGGATGTTGTTCACGGATAAAATAATAATTTCTATCATTTTATAGTGTTGATCTTTAAGTTTACGTTTCGGGTGAACTATTTTCTAGGTTTTGTTTAAATCAGTTTTAATTCTAAATAAGCATGGAATATTTGCCACTGAACGTTAGTACCGTCAAACAAATTTTATATCACCGATATTTTATCATTTTATTTCTGAAATCTTTGTTAAATATGACGATTGCATTTATTACCATTATTAATAGAAAAGTCTGTCTTATAGGACGTACCTTGTTCCGGATTGTTTCAGAAATGTTGTTTAATGATTGCTACTTCATAGAAATATAAAAGAATTCAACAGTTTCGTTAGTTTTCATTATTTTTTCATATCTAAATCCCAAAACGTGTTCGATATATTTGTGAAACATGATCATATACACATGTACATTTGTAACAGTGTTTGAGATATCTAACAGTGTATTTATTTCTTAATTTTTTAAATTCAGGCAAGAATTTGTCATTTATATATATACGGACTCGACTGAATTTTATATTTTATCCTTGGCAAAACTTTAGCAAAAACAAATGGTATTTGAATAGTTTGTAGTAGTAAATATCACATAAAGCTGACGCTACTTCTTTTAATTCTATGTATGCCGTGTTGTAAACAGTAGGGAAAAAGTGAACTGCATCGAAAGTTATATATATAAAAATTAAACGGCATGTATGTGTGACAATTATATTTAAATCATCTAATTAATTGTAATCGACTTAGAAATCTAAGAAGAAAATCATTAAAAAGTTTTAACTTGAAATATAAAAAGATAGGGGAAAATGTTAAAAAATTATACCACACTTTAGGATATTTCTAAACGGAGAAGTCTATAAAAGTTGTCAAACAGATTCGTGTATAAATGACTTGAAGTATATTTTCTTTTAATATACAATTTAACATTTAAATATAAATTTATAGGTCAGGTATTTGAGTACTACAGAAGACAAAATAAATCAAAGTGCAAAAGGAATAGTGTAGGAATCATTGGCAATATTCTGGCTAGAAAATGCATGGAAATGGAGATGGGACAAATTGCATTCTACCATTTGATACCCCAGAATGGACTACTAAGTAAGTAACATAATAGCCATCCTTTATGCTACATCGGATTCAATTTCAAAGATATACATAAAATGTTTAATATTACCGTTAATGCTAGTGTATTAAATTTGACTTTGTCTTTTTAACTAGAATTATTTATTTAGTTAGAACGTATTTTGATATAGTTCTGTTTCCTGTATCCATACCTACCCTAAATTTTCCTGCTTAATATAGCTAGCACGGTGAAGTCTAACCATTTTGGTAAAATGCATTATCCATATTGCCTTGCCTTGTATAGTCTAGGTAAAATATTAAAAGAGTCTTTTCTCTACGTATTTACCCTATTTTGTTGTGCCAGGAGACCGGAAACAATATATTTTTGGTCTTTTGTTTATTTTTAGGAGGACTTAATATATTCTTAAGAAGTATACATTGAGTACTCATTTATTAATTTTTCTTTATTACAGGGCAGCGAAATATTTTTATGAAGATATGCTATACTGGATAAAGGATTAAACATAAGACGGAGTCAGAAATAGTGACAAAACAAAGTGTAGCAGAAAACAAAAGGAACACTCTTATGTTAGAATACAGGACTAGGAAAATAGCTCTATGAAGGAATAAGCAATGCCTTCATACAGAGCTTTGACATTGCAACATAAACCGTAATGATTTTATACAAATGTGATAAATAAACTATTATGAATAGACTTTTAAAATTTTCATTTTAGATCTGATTTAGCAATGTATAGATACAAAAAATAAACATTTAATAGTTTGCTGGTTGTCTAGCTAATAATAAATTATATATATTCATACCTTTGTATTAAAATTATTTAAGAAAAATAGGCAACATGGATATGTTGATTGAATTTATTTAACTATGGGTAAAATTCAAAAGTACAATTCCTGGAGAGAAAGATTGATTGATTGTTGGTTGCTTAAACGTCCAGTGGCAAATATTTCATGCATGTTCAGGGCGTTGGAGAGAAAGAGGCAAACTACCAGGGTAGTATGTAAGAAACAACATGGTAGCAACAGTGGATCAGTAAAACGCAATAAATGCAACATTAAAAAAAACTAGTACTTTCGCAATTTGAACTGATGTAAAACCAGTAATTATTTCAGTTGTTGCTTGGAAGGGATTTTAGCATCCGTCATATGCTTTACAAATTGAACCAACGGAGTTCCAACGTTTGTTTAAAGTTTGTATTACTACGTTGGACCAACGTTTGTTCAACATCGGCTGTATTATTCCATCAGTGGGCCGACGTTGGACCTATGTATTGTATAAAACCTTACAACATTGTGCCAACGTTTATCCATCACGTTGGGCCAACATAGATCCACTTTGCGCTTATACATTGGGCCAACGTTGAAAACAACGTTGGGCCAATGAATGTAAATACGTTGGGCCATTCTTGTAAATTTGTAGCATAATTGTATATATGTAGTTTTGAGAATACAAAATAATTACAGAGATATAGTTTTTAATTTTAATAATCCGAGCAAGTATTACACGAATCTATCATGTAAATAAGGAATATACATCTATCCAATGTAACTAAGGAATATATGTAAATGGATTATGCACTAGATTGATAGAAAATTTCAGGTTCTATTGTTTTACGAGTTTTTTTTTCCCGTCTAACCTGTGCAATTTGTAGTTAAAAATCTTGACAGATGAAGCTCATATATTGTAAATATTATTTTAGTTCAGCAAAATCATTAAGTTCAACATTCAGAATAGAAAAGTATCATTACACATATAGACTCATTAGTTTTCCCATATGATTAAAAAAATCTCAAGTGGTAGCATTTATTTATTGAATAACTATATACATTTTGTATAGCAGCTTTATATCTTGAAAACATTTCTATTGCCAACGATAGTTATGGTTTTGGTTTTCGTGACGTTTAAGTAAAAGTATACTTATCCACTTATTGCCAACAATTCATTGATTGATACTGGAAAACATCTTTTCCTTAATAAAATTTTTCAGAAATCAGAAATGCAAAAACTGTATGTGATTTAAAAAATCTTTTGTCTAATTATTTATATTTATTTTCACTTAAAACACCTAGACTACACAATTCTACTTACTCGTTTTAGTGTTTCATTTCCTGTGTCTGATATTCGTACGTACGGAAATTTATCAAATTGCTCCTAATCGAAAACAAAGTCATAAATTGAACAATTAGTTAATAAAATAACACATTGATTAACTTTCGTGAGTCGGAAGTGCTTTTCTGGTTTACCATCATCCAGAACGATCAAACCTAAACAATGAAAAGCGTCTTCTACAATCAGTCTAATTAGTTATCAAAGGTACCAGGATTATAATTTAATACGCCAGACGCGCGTTTCGTCTACATAAGACTCATCAGTGACGCTCAGATCAAAATAGTTATAGTGGCATCGACCCAGTGGTGTAAATAGTTATCAAAGGTACCAGGATTATAAGTGTCACAATCGGATTAAGAGCACAATTCTGGTGATTAAAGATCTAAGTGAGTTGAGACACAGACACATCGTATGGGTAAACCATTCACGAGAATGAGCGTAAAACTTGAAATAATGGTCGGTTTCAGTCGATTCTTCCGCATACCTCTGTTTTTGTGTGAAAGCATATCCTTGCTGAAGTTGTATTGTATGAACATGCACACATGTAATGTGTCAATTGAGATGTGTAAAAGCCACACGGTGGAGTATAGTGTATGTTACTGCTGAGAAATGAGAATTTGATCATTTGAAAGTTGAAATCATCAAGTTTAACTTGTTTGAAGTTATCCATATGTTTCGATATCAAGGAAAAGATCAAGATATGAAGCAAAACAAGTATAACAAAAATACCGAAGTACAAAGCAAATTAAAACAAGCCAATACCATGAAAACTGACAAAATCAAACGCAATCAACCAACGGAACAATTGTAACCCCTAGCTTCGGTAGTATCCTTAATCTCAAGGTCACTGGGATATATGAGATGCAAGCGCTTACTGAAATGTAGGTTATTGGGTGACAGGACATAGTAAATATATATATGCTCGTTATGAAAAAAACTTTGCAAGATTTTGCTTGTTTTTCTGAAGGTTTTTTTTTTAATTCTGCTTCTTATAAGAACACAAAAAAGTCATCCAGTAGGGGAGAACAATTACCATCCATTGGGACACAGATTGTTTCTTGAAATATCAAATAACAAAATGTGAAAAAATTATAAAGAGATCACCAACGACTAAATTTATGTTAAATCTAGGCAACAGTAGTTTACCGTTTTCAAACACAACAAAAACAATATACGAGAGCAAATATAACAGAGAGCAATAAAAAACCCAACTGAATTACAATCTCCTGACCTGGGACAGGGTCATAAAAAATGTGACAGCGTTTAACCTATTTGTCACCGCTAAAACCTTCTCTTACATAGGATAGTGATATAACACAATATCTAAATAAAGATATACTAAATGCATGGTTAAACCGCCTTAAAAAAATTTTAACATGAAAACGTGCTATTCCTCTATGTTTAGTTAACCATGAAATTGGTATAAAAATAGTTTTTTGTATATGATTAAAACAATTCACATCATAATCAACATGTGTGAGAAGTTTCAAGTTGATTTGACCATAATTTCGTTGTCAACTACCTAACCCAAAACCTTTAAACTATTACAGAACTCACCAACTGGTGGATGGATACTTATACCAGAAAACAAAATTCCTCCTTACTACAGTAGGTGAGGAATAACAATCAATTGAAAAGGGCTTGACTCATCAAATCATCACGAAGAACACAAAATACACACCAAAAAGACAAAAATCACATATTATCGATCTAAGAATATTCGCAGTTACTGAAAGCTATTTCTTAGCCAATTTCAACTTATAGATAAACCACATTACCAAAAAAACAAAAATATCAATCAGTACATATTCAACGGATTTAGTGTAAAGGCGTCTTAAACGGTCTTAGAAAAAGTGCAACCTTGTGAAATGCCAAAATATTACCTCCTTGGTGTTGTTTTAGGTGTTGTTATTAAGGTATTAAAGCGTCTTCTGCCATCTTGGATTTACGATCCAAATAACAGAAAATAATCAGGCTAGCTTTTCTATAAAATAAGCAAATTTTGAGGCAATGTAAGACTTATCATATGAATGAAGAACATTATGTGATTATGTCTTTTCATGACGACTGATTTAACGTTCAGTTTCTGAAAATCAACTGTTCATAAAATGTTGAATCATTCAAAACAATAAGGGTTTATTACCCAAGGATAGCTTGCTTTAGACGTATTTAGCATAATTTGTTGGAGTTTTCGATTTTAAATGCTCTTGAACTTCATAATTGATTTACCTTCCATCTATTTAGATTCGAGCGCCACCGATGAGTCCAATGTAGATGAAACACGCTCCTGGCATACCAAATTATAAATCTGGTATATTTAATGTGTTTAACAATCACTTGGTCGATGCCACAGCTGGTGGACGTTTCGTCACCAATACCTTTGTTTTTACATGAAATACCATTGTTATGTTCATCTTCTGTAAATTCAACTTTTTATAAAATGTTGAATTATTCAAAACACTCAGGATTTTTTACCCCCAAGAGTAGATAGTCTTAGTAGAACTTGGCACAACCTTTTGCAATGTTCAGTTCTAAATGTTGTTCAACTTCGTAATTAATTTGGCCTTTCACTGTCTTCTCACAATTTGTTTCAAAATTCTTATCTTTTGTGATTTTCTGATTCCCATTCTATTGATTTTCCTTGTATAATCTTTACAAAATTTGTAAATTTTTTACAACCGCTTGCTAACAAAACAGGTTTGGTGACATCAACTTAAAAAAAAACATTTTTGGATATAGCACAATTTAAATAAAAATTTGGCAATGTAAGAAAAACTCTGATTTTTTGTTTATAACTTCATACTGCCTTCATACAGTTATACGGAAAAATCAACAAAATCCTCCCTAACGAACCTAAATGTTTGTTTAAGAAGTAATAAATAAAGGATTTTAATGGTCATTTTCAGAGGCGTGTATGTGCCATAATATAAAAATGTGTATCGTGATTCGCAGGGGTAATCTACTTAGTGGTCTCGTTTGGTACACAGTTAATTTTTGCAGGTACGCTTTGATAAATCATACAATGTACTTCCACGCATTTTATTTTAATGTCATCATGTTGGACTTTTTCGTGTATCCTTATATTTAAATGGAATAGGCCGACAGATAAACAAAAATAAAAAAACTTTTTTTCTGCATTTACTTTTTTCCGATATTTTATCTATTAATGTTGCACAATATTTATATTTGTTTATTTTATAAAAAAAAAAAAAAAAAAACACAATAGGGACAAATAAGACTGAGAATCGACAAGACCCACTTAAATTGACTCGTCCTATATTCAAATAAGAAAGGCATCCATGAACAGTGTTTCTTTTGAAAAGTTGAAATAAATCACGAATTTTGTCTATTATCTTATATCAAATTTAAGGATTATTCAATAACCAATTTTTTAATAGAATTTCCTAAAAATTAAAAGATCATATCATGCCACTAGTTTCAGGAATATGCAGAATAAACTGAAGTTGTTTTGAACAGGACAAGCAAATATGACCATAAACAATGAGCTGTCAACATTTACGAACAGGACAGTAATATATGTCTCTTCTCTAAAGGACGAACAGGAATGACTCGTTTTTTTTTAATTTTCCGTTGACTCTTAATAAAAGAAAACTTGAATTGATTCAATATTGATTTTTTTCATATTTGAATATAAGAGACCATCCTACTCCCTTATTCATGAAACGACCATGCATTACAATTACAAATAAAATATGTAAGCTGAAAAAATGAAAATCAAACAAACGGAAAATCACAGGACATATATGGGCGGTCTTATATGTAATAGTATGTATCATTACCTGCAAGACATTTACACCAATTTCTTTTTTAATAATTCGCAATTCGTCTGCTAACAAATTTCCATCTATGCTGTCTAGAGCTGCCACAACAAACTGTGATCCAAGAAGTATTGTCAGTATGAGCAAAATTTCCATCTCCATTTTGTATTGCAATCAATCAATTTCAAAACTTTAAATAAAAATGGTCTATGTGTTTTGTTGTATGTGATAATACAAAAAGATGATAAATATAAAATGAAATAAGTAAATTTAAATTGGTATTATACTACAGAAATTTACAGTGTCTGGTTGGGATTGAGTGTTTTTGAGTGAATCGATTTAGGTTTTTTTTTTTTCGAAAATGGCCGCGTATTTTCGCGTGAATATGCTTTTAAATGTGGACAAAACTTCTTTTCTATTAAAACACGAATCATTAGCATGAAGAATCTATATGTAACGTAGGTTAGTGTTTGAAATCGAAAGTTATTATTAACCTTACATTATTTTAAGTTATAAAAAATAAATATACCCTTCAAAAATATAAAATAAAGGCCTTTATATACCCCTACGAATGCAAAATCTTATTGAATTGCATTCATAAAATCTATATTTCCTTACGTTTGCAGATGCTTTATGATATACTTTAATCGGATGAAAAAGTACATTGTGAGAATTAATTTGTTTTAAATCTACGGCACATGAAAATATGACACGCCTCGACTTCGGCAACTTCGCTGCAAAGGCGACAAATTGAAAGTATTCTTCATTTGAAGATTTTCCAATTCAATGGTATATATTTTCATTCGAGGGTGGGGAAGGGGGCGTTTTTTTTTTATAAAATCTGTAAGAATTTTGTATTGTTACAATTCTGCAATTCACGAAATGTAATATGAATTTCTAGACTTTACAACGTAAATCACCGACTATAAACTATTATCGTTTTTTGTTTTTGTTTAAAATGTTGATGAAATATTTCCCTCTATATTTTACCACCGGAAGATTTACTATAGAATATTTTCTTTTATATTTTGCTAGAAACAATATGCAGGAAATATGAAAAACATCACTCCTTTATCAAGAAAATTTTCGCTTCAGACAAAAATTTAACCATATTTTTTTCCTGCAGTCTTTTTTTTTTAATTTACTAAATCTGGTAATATGTAAGATTAAAATACAAATGAAACCTTCAAATTAATTATATTGGTATCTTAAATAAATGAATATAGATTATACCGTAAGGTGACCTATAGTTGCTTTAACAACCTCATTTGGGATAATTCTCATTGGTAATAATACCATGTCTCCTTATTTTATTTATAAGCAACAGTAGTTAACCGATGTTAAAACCTCATAAATCCTTTAAGAAGATACAAATCAATATACAAAATGAAGGTATCTGATGAACTCAAAAATGAGCGCGACTAAATTCGTCTTTGGAAAGCGTTTCCTGTTATGTATGCGTTTTTATTAAAAAAAAAAAATAAAAAAGATAAAAAAAATAGGGTCTGTTAATGTCTCTGGTCCATTTAAGTTACATGATTCATTTTTGATTACTTAACGTCCATCGACACATATTTCATGCATGTTAAAGACGACCTTTTAGTTACAGCAAATATAATTGTATGAGTTGATATAAGGATTTTCACTATGAGATGAATAAGATGATTGCATCCTTTGGAATTGGAACTTTTATTACGTCTACAAACTATGTTAACAAATATTAAATATTTTTTATGTTTCAATCTAAACTGACATTAGCATGCGAAATGTATAAAAGGCATCAAATAAGATTAATTAACTGTAAATCAAACTTGTGAAACACACAGTTTTTTTTTCTATTATTAAACAACCAAGACCGGAACCCGCAACAAATTTTCCTCCAAAAACACACACCCCTGCACTTTTGAAAAGTAGTATATGCATTGTTTGTTTCTATGATGTCAGTTACATCAAAACTAAATTTTTAAGGAAAAAAAAATCAAAGAATGTCTACAGTGTCAGTATTTGCATCCTTTAGATTATACATTTTACTTATAAAAGAGTTGGAAGATACTAAGGGAACATTCAGAATTAGTAAGACGAGAGAAACTGCGACAACGCCATTGCAAAATAATACGACGAAAAGACAAACAATAGATATAAGAAGATGTGGTATGAGTGCTAATGAGACTACTCTCCATCCAAGTCAAAATTTTTAAAAGTAAACCATTATAGGTCAAAGTACGGTCTTCAACACGGAGCCTTGGCTCACACCGAACAACAAGCTATAAAGGGCCCCAAAATTACTAGTGTAAAACCATTCAAACGGGAAAACCAACGGTCTAATCTATATAAAAACGAGAAACGAGAAACACTTATGGACCACACCAACAAACTACAGTTCACAAAGCTCTTCCTAGAAAACTAGAGACTGAGCAAAACGAACCCAACTAAAAAATGGGGGTGTTCTCAGGTGTCACGGAAGAGTAAGCAGATCTTGACATATACATTTTGTAAGTGGCATCCGTCGTGTTATTCATGGTAAGTACAAATTCAGTAATTAGTCTTATTCGGTTAAGTGATAACGATAATTGGAACTTATCCATGGTTATCTGTGGCACAGATTTTCCATAATGATCAACCATGGCGATGGTGCCTGTAAAATTTTCGAAAAGATGACTTCAACTTTTTCATGTAGAATACTTAGTTTAATAGCTTCCTTGTAAGCACCAACTCTGTTTCAAGAAAATCGTGATAGGGAATACTAGCTTCTAAATATCTTATCAACTGGGAGATATATACTTCATTTACAAGTCTTGCAGGAATTTCTAACACTAGTTCATAACATTATGCAATTGTGATACTGACTTGGTCACAGTTTTGGTGGTTTTGTTTATGCCCTTTTTGGTTTTTAATTGCTTTGTTTGTTGATATTTTTAACGTTCTCAGTAATACTTCGTTGAGTTTTTCTACTTTTAAAAATACAATATTGAAGGCGAAATATATTGACAGTGGTTGCATGTGTACTTTTAGAAAGTTTCTTTCTGTAATCAAAACATCCACTATATAGAAAAAGGAAAAGAAATTGACCGACTTATTGATACCGACATTAAGTTTTTGATTTAATCGATGAAACATCTTTAAATGAATAAAAGGAGATTTGATGTATATGTCAATGAGCCAGCAACTAAGAACACAACTATTAACAAAAAGCCATCACTAGTTAACATATGCTTTTCAACAATAGGTAAATGTTTATACAATATGTTAAGCTCTAACTTCTGACTTGAACCAGCAGTTCACAAATAAACTGCATCGTAGGCACATAACCTACAACAGATTGAAGGCGGTATGCCTCACACAAAAACAGAAACATTATTTGATATTAAAAGAACGGTTGAAGGCACAACTGTGCGACCTATGTCACGATTTAAATTCCATAACAATACTAGCGCTTTTTTTCAAAATTGAAATATGAAAAATTTCCTTTTTATATAGATATATAAAAATCAATTTGCCGATTAATTAGAGATGACTGTGCACACATTTTTTGCATTGTATAAACAATTTGTTTTCACAGTGGTTTTGACTAGTTGCAGTATATTACTCGTAACTGCTTTTGTAGGATAATATAACGGATGCCAAATGCGAAGTCCTATATGTATCACTGTTCTACTTGTGAGGCAGAAACTGATTACATTTCCTGAGCACAAATGTTCACTGCCGATTGTTGAAAAGTTTCGTGTTGAGTAATATGTACTTTTAGAAATAGCATACCTTATATTTTAACATGCCTCATTGGTTTAAATAGTCGTCTTGGTATCATCTTATTTTTTAAAAATAAATCATTCTTGAAACTTAATATTCAACATACCGAATAACATGGAAGGTGACCATCACAATACACCTACTGAATGCCACTTTGGTTTTATATTTGATTTAGTTTCAAATACCCAAGTATTTACAAAACTAAAAAAAAAAAAACTTTTACGGCAGCTATAAAGCTCATAAATTAGTCAAAACGTGTACAACAATTTATGACAAATACAGAGTTTATTGTTGAAGTAGAATCCCACGTAAACGAATTCAATATAAAGTTAAAAAACTAAAAATAGTGGTGATTAAGAGCTTGAAGGATCCAGAAAAACGCTTCGACGCACCAAAAATATAAAGAGTTAATTTTAGTGGCAAATTGTTTAGACACATGACGTTTATTGTTGAAGAACGAATGTTGCCCTATAGATGTCATTTGGCTATTGGTGTTGGTGATTTGAGGTCGCATTGACGTGGTTAACTAGACTTGTTTATAAAGGTTAAACTTCGTCAATTTATGGTTTGAAAAAACTCATGAAAGATACAGGACTGCCTTTTAATTCTGTACAGGTTTGATATGAACATTGTACACACCCAATAACCGGTTATCGATCTAGCTGATGCATAGGTAACACAATTTGAAATCTGCTGTACACAATTGCAAAAACCATTGTATTGCAACGCAGACACGATGGGAAAACAAGTGTTAACAATTTGTTAGCAATTGGAAATACAAATCCTATTGTATCTGCCGTACCGATAGTTGGTAATAGGGAATCATTGTACAAGACGGAGTATTCATGTACTACTCACAACAATATGTTTGAAATACACTCTGAAGTAAAACCATCGATATTGGAGTTTTGGACGGTATAATGGATTATCTTCAGATGAAGCGATGGAAGCTTGCTTTGTGCAACTGTTACTTTTCTGTGATACGGTATTGTAAAGACTGTATATTGACTTCTAGGCACCTTTTGACTTCGTGTCAATAGATTGATCTCTCATTGGTAAAACCCCGCATTTCCTTTAATGCATAGTAAAAGTCGTAAAAGCAATAACAAAACACTTATTCAAGGTCATGTAATATGCTTGACCGAAAAGAACGGTACTTACTTTTTTTATTTTATTTGTTTTACCGCCTTTTATTTCCTTTATGAAAGGATACAAAAGAAAAATTGCGTTTATATATTCCATACAGAACACGGAAGTAAGGTACTATAAACCTCTTAACACCGAAAATATTTTGTATATTTAGATTATTAAGACCAATATATAATTCAATTTCAAAACAAAATTGATGTTTGGTTTATGCTAATGTGAACAAGTGCATTTTATGTTCTTTATGAATATGATTTTATAGTCCTCTATAACAATAAAATTCTGTCAAATTAGTTTGCATATTAGATTGAATTTACAGAATGGGGCACACACTTATGTCCAGATGTCAAGATAACCTTCCATGAAAAGCTTTAACATTTTTTGGATGCAAAAACTGGGTGTAGTACCTCTGTGGTATATTTCTATTAGACAATATTTGTATTGTGCTGTTAGAGAAATAGGGGATTATGAAAACAGTTCAACACAAACTTTGGTACCAAATTCAAATTTTGATTGTTATTTCTTCAGATATATAATGTACCGCAAAGAAAGCACCGATTGTCAGATATATTAACACGTCACATTTCTGATGTATTTTTTTTACCAATGACAAAATGTTTGTATAATAAACAAAACGACATGTGGCACTATCCCATTCACGAAACAATTCGATCATTTCAAATATGCAGACCTAACCTCACATCGATGAAGATATTCCATAGTTCAGGAAAGATTCTAACAATGTGAATTCTGTTGATTTAAGAGAATACTAAATAAAATCGGATCTTCAGCTTGGTCTTTTTTCAAATAAAACTCAGTACATTATATAGCATGAACACAGACATTAAGATCTCTTTTTATTTTTGGTGTATGAATATGGACTAGTTTTCTTGCATTATAAATATATCCTAAGTCACCAGTACCTGTATAGTGTGGCAGTGAAAATATAGAAGTTTAACCTTTGACGTACTTGGCATCTAGTGAGGACTACTTTAGATAGTTCTTTTAATATGGGCAATTCATACGTAAACGTGATATATACACGTACCAGATTTTTTTTAAACATACAGACCATTTGTAGTTAACAAATACAAATATTCGTAGATTTCAAGTTTAAAGTTGCTATATCGACAAAATGTGCAAAAACCGGTCAATAGTACTCTCATAATTTCTTTGCATGAGATAACAAAAACCAATAAGAAATACCATAGAAAATCTCCAATTAAAATATTATTAGAACACAATTTAAAAAACAACCATACAACACTCTCTCCGGACATTTAACAAAAACCCAACAAAACACACCCCTCTCCCCAAAATCACAAAACGAAACATAACAAAAAAAAAAAAAAAATAAAAACCAAATTAAATGGGTATCTAAGCGATTTAAAATTTGTTAATTGAAAAAAGTGTTCAATGCTAAACTGATTATGCGGATTGCCTAATATCACTAATATAAACCATGAAAAAAAAAAGATAATACTTCTAGTAGTTTTGTTTTTACCAGATTTACTTGAGAAAACATGATGTAGGGATGGATTTTATTTATATAACTTTGTGACTGAATGTCTCAACAAAAAGACCGAGACTTCAATGTTTGTATTGTTCAATAAAAGGTAAATGTTGCAACATAAATGTCCGTGTTAATGGTAAAATGCATATGAATTGGTAACTAACGGTTCCTTCAAAACCTTAAATAAGCGTGTGAACGATAAAACATATGTCTATAGTACTGTTGGTAATTTTTTTAATTTTAAATTGTTCAATATTTTAATGTTTGGATAAAATGACTACAAAGCAATGAATATTTAACGAACACCATATATGTATGATGTCGGAATTCGATAATGAAAACAGAACCATACCCATTCAAATATATCAAATAGAACAACTATAGTTCATTTGTACCGATAATTACTAAAAACATCACATACACATGCTTTGCTTTTATTCGGTGTGAAGAACACATCATCATTATAATAAATAAGCTCTCAAATTCATGTTCATCAATTTGATTCAAATTCTCATATTTTATAACATACTACATGGGCATTGCTCATTGTTGAAGGCCGTACGGTACCGATAATTATTAAAAACATCACATACACATGCTTTGCTTTTATTCAGTGTGAAGGAAACATCATCATTATAGCAATGCGCTTTAATTTCTAATAAGCTCTCAAATTCATGTTCATCAATTTGATTCACATTCTCATATTTAAAACATACTACCAAGGCATTGCTCATTGTTGAAGGCCGTACGGTGACCTATAATTGTTAATTTCTGTGTCATTTGATCTGTTGTGGAGAGTTGTCTCATTGGCAATCATACCACATCTTCTTTTTATATATAAAATGTATTTTCATATTACAAAAAAGTCCCAAAGAACAATTTACAATGCATCGTTATAATGTATCAGCATAGTATGTGCATTTCAAACTAGACGTTATCCAATTAACCATTGAGATGATCTTCGAATAATGACGATGGTTAATGACCAGATATACACATAAATACAAATAGACAAACACGTACGTGCAATCGTATAATTATGATTATTCTAGGTCTTTTTGATTTCATGCTGAAGATTGAAAACAAAAATGTAAATTGTCGTTATGGCTGTATAAGAATGGTTATTTGTGAGTCAATACCGTCAACGAAATGGTTCTTCCTGGTGGCTCTCTTGTTTTACTTTGTATGTTGACTTTCTTTTCGTTTTGACAACTGAGCACGCTCAACACACGCATAACCAATCTCCAGTTAAGGGTCAAATTGAAAGTCGCATGAACACGGATTCAAATGAGTTTGATTTATTGACTTGCAAGCCAATAATACTTCAGCGATGTTTTTGAGCTTATTTCGATAAAAAATGAATCAAACTTACTGCAAAAGAGCGTTAAACTGTTTTAACATTCCACTTGTATAAATGTTTTATACAAAACAGAATCATATTTTAATTTTGTGTCTATAAGGAGGCTAGTATTCGTTTAAATATTATTGGTGATTGAACTACCATTAAGAATTAAGTTTAATATTAATAAATGTTTTATTTAACTCATTTCAAGCTTTTATTCTTTCCAAAAATGATAATTATGAATTTTATGATAATTCAACGCTGCAAAAAATCAAAAAGATTAATAACTCACCTTTGGTGACTGCTTGATAATGTAAATGAACAAAAATCTGAGGCAAAATCTTAATTATGCCTTATTTATGTTTAGAATCTTTTAACGTGCATCCGAGCGAGATAAACCGTAAAGTACGGATATAATTACGAATGTTACTTTGGTACACAATAGTTTTAACATATAATATTCAGAAAATCAGAAAATAAAATGTCAAAGTTTAATTAGATAGTAATGTATGTAGGAAAACCTAGGTTTCACAACAGTAATAATTCCAAGAATTATATATATATATGACATAAGATTAAGATCTCTTGGTTCATTGAAGAGGTCAGACTATTTGATCGACACACTGCCTTCTAAAAAAAAGTCAAATAAGTAATTTGGTAAATAGAAATTATGACTTAAACAGCATGTTTTGGCAATTTTTGGTTTTTAATGCTCTTTAGCTTCGTTATTGATTTTGCCTTCCAACTGTTTTGATTCGAGCATCATCAATTAGTCTTATGTAGACGAAACGAGCGTCTGGCGTACAATTTGTTTTGATTCGAGCATCATCAATTAGTCTTATGTAGACGAAACGAGCGTCTGGCGTACAATTTGTAAGCCTGATATCTTTGATGAGATTTAACAACCACTAGGTCGATGCCACTGCTTTTGAAGGTTTCGTCCCCTAGGGTTTTACCAACCCGATATTCAGCACTTTTGTGCCGACATGAATTATCATTGATCATTGATATGTTCATTTTCTGTAAATTTACTATGTTATATGTTAAATTACTCGAAATTATTGCCTTAACCGTATTTATCACACCTTTTTGGAATATTTGAATCTCTTTAATTTCGTATTTGATTTGGGCTTTCTACTGTTTTGATTCGATCGTTACTGCTGAGTCTTATGTAGACGAAACGCACACTTGGCGTACCTAATAATAAGCCTAGTATCTTTGATGAGTTCTTTTGAAAAATAAAAATCAGTAGTTGTTTCTTTGATAAAACATATCAAGTTAATAAAAAATATCCGACAGCGGAGCAGAATATGCATGTTAATGTATACAGTTTAACACTTATTACAAATTAGTTGTATGTCTTTTCGTTATTTTCAGATTGTATAGATACTTTAGTACAGCCATACAAAAGAGACTTCTTTTCTGTGAGTTACTTGAACTGTTGAACAATGATGTATAATCCTAAATTCTACGCGGTCCTCAAAATAAAGACAAAAGATAATTTGAAAACATCTTCTTATGGCTGCAATTTTAAGCTAAGATTTAAGTTTAGATTTTCCAGTTCCAACCTTACTAGCTACTTATCCTTTAATGCTGGTGTATTATCTTAACAATTATTATGTCTACTCTTGGGCGAAAGGACATAATTTTTAAGTAGTGTTTTTTTCGAGACATTACTTTTATCTGTTTTCTCTGGCTTATGTGATTTTGCATGAAGGTGTATAACCATAAGACAATGTTTTGCATATCATCCTGTTCATGTAACCTTGAAATTTTGAACCCAAAGGCAAGATACTTGGTTTTTTGTATACTAAGTATGTTCTGGTCAGTAACATTACTATTTATCCTTTTACATAGTCTTTTGATATTTGGCACAACGGTGAAGCACCCCAGGACAAGGTGTCACTTACAATGGAATTTTACCTCTGACCTTGACATTTGACCTTCAAGGTTATATGATTGGTCTTTATATGTCCACCTCTAAACCATATTTCGTTAGTAACTCCAAAAAGTATCCCAATCGATTAATTGCATACACAAACTGCACAAGTTCTCATAGAAAGTATTAAGCGAGGTCTATACCAAATGTTCCACTGATTCTGTTTTAGAACACTTTTTAGTATTTAGAGCGGTGTCTTAAGTACTGTAGTCATTTATACTCCTCTAGTGCTAAGATTCAGATGTGGATATTTTTAACAAAGTACCAGGATATATTGGAATGCATAACTGACAGGATAGTGATTGCTGTAGATGAACTACTTAGACCACTCGTCCACTGAGGCCTCAAATAAAAAAGACGTCTCAATTTGTTTAAAAGACCAGCGAAAGAAGGTATACATATCTGCTTTATGACGACGATAAAAGAATATTCATATCTAGCTAACTTTCTAAAAATTGAGATTGATGGACGACCTCTAATTTAATCTTTAAAAAGCTTGACAATTTGAGGTTTCCAATTGTCAACTTCCCATTTCTCAGTAGTAACATACTCTCCTCATCGTATGGCGTTTCTGCACCTATATTGATGAGTTACGCACGTGCATGTTTACATTATATGGGAAATGCTCCTAATGCAAATAATTCTCAGCAATATTATGAGGAAGAACGGCTGCAATGGACACTACACAAATTTAACGGTGACCATCTCAAATTTTGTGTGTGTCATCTAACGAGAAACATTTTTATTTTATTTTTCGTATGTTTTTGCATGGTTTCGTTCTTTTGTATTTATTGTTTACCAATTCTCATGGCTTTTTGTTTGTCTTGTGTCATTTCTGTATTTACCTTCGCATATTTAGGTCTAAATATTTTCCTATTGATATTATAGCCTCTGAAACATTTAATTATTAATTTTCCTATAAACCTATTCCTAACCTATTGATATCCTAAAGAATATCAAAAGTAGGAAATGGTCATTACAGTTGGTTGTATTGCAATATTTCCAAGGTCTTTAAAACTTCGCGTTGGAGTTATAGGGTAAACGATTTTTCCACACTTTACTTTGGTAAGTTTCACTTACATACATTCTGGTCGTCAACATGAAGTGGCTCGTTATACAACAGTTAGATATGCCTCGAATTGCCTGACTTCCATCTATCATCAAACCCTTTATAGGATAGTTTACAATAGCGAATCAAAATAAGTCACAGTTTCGACTAAAGTTGCCTCTAAGATTGTCTTTTCTGGTCCTGTCCAAGTCCCCATCGAAAATTCAAAGATGTTCTTGAATATTAATGTAACATTTTGCTATTTTGTAGCTTTATCTGAAGTAGACATTTCAAATGAACCAGACTCGTCGTCAATTCGGTCTTAAGTTTAGGAACTTTTATCTTAAGGTCTCTCATATGATTTAATCAAGATTTGTTGTCACGTCGAATCAAGAAGATGTACTGTGCTAAATGTAAATCCTTACACCTTTCCGGATCACTTGAGCTTACTTCTATGATTTAAAAGATTCGCGTTGCTATTTTCTTAAGTTTTGTGTGTCGTGTTGGTTCTTTTTTAATTTAAAATGTCTATCGGTACAGATCTGTTGTAAAAGAGAGAGGCAAAAGACACGAAAGGGAAATTCAAACTCATAAGTCGAAAAAACAAACTGACAATGCCATGGCAAAAACGAGAAACGACGAAAAACAAAAGGCCACAAAACACAGCATAGAAAATTGAAGACTTAGCAACACAACCCCCCACAAAAAACCGAAGGGGATCTCAGGTGCTCCGGAAGGGTAAGCAGACCCTGTTCAACATGCGGAGCCCGCCGTGTTGCTCATGTAAGTACAAACCGGGTGATAAGTCTTATTCGGTAGATCACATTCGAGGAAAAGACGACGGAATTATGGTTACGACATTAGGAATGTGTCCGGCGTCATCTGAAAAACAGATATTCCATAATGATCAACAAACTTCTGATGCCGTCCGTATCATTTTTGAAGGGATGATTTCAACTGCACCTCTTGCAACTCTTGATTCAATAGCTTCCTTGTAAGCAGCAACCCTCTATCAAGGAAATCATGATAGGAAATACAAGCTCTGCAATATCGTTTCAATAGGGATATATATACTCCATATGGAATTTTTCTACATAGAAATGGAAAGTTCACAATTGGAAAGGTGAAATTATCTCTTTCATGGTAAAATCTTATTGTTCTTAACCGACCCTCGTTGTCCATTTCTAGCCCTGTAAAAGAGGGTTTCACACATTCATATTCGGTTAGGTATTAAGTTGAAATATTATTCACGTGCAAATTGTTTATATATTTTGCAATGTAGCAAGGTTTTACAAGACACATTTACCAAGCTCCTAATATAAGATACCTGAGTAAAATCAGCCGATTCATTTCATAATGGGATTTTGAAAGAATTGATACGACGGGTGTTGCTAGTTGATCAGGAACTGATAACACTACCGAAGCACCTTAGTTCACCTCGACCTTTTTTATAAACTTGTGCCGCTCAATCTTAAGTTTGTGTTTTGACCATAGTTTTTTTTTCAAATTATGGCACTTATGGCTTTTTAAGGCCAACTTAATATTTTCCCCCTTTTTTCATTTACAGAAATTCAATTAGAAAAAACTCTTTTTTACGGACATAAAAAATTACCAAACGTCCGGTTTAGGCTTCCAATCGTTTTGACCCAAGCGCCATTGGTGAGTCTTATTTAGACAAAACGCGGGTCTGACGTACTAAATTATAAGCCTATCAGCTTTGATGAGATTTAAGAATAATAAATTCGGTCTTTTAATACTTTAGTTAATTGACGAAAATAAGATCACTTTTGAGGTGATTTTGGAGTGATATTCTATATCATTGTAGAGATATAAATAAAGAAGATATTTTTGATGAACAAGGCCCTTGTATTTCCATCTATATGTTCTGCAGCTATTCTTCCTTCATTTGACCACGTATTGTCGTTTATTTGAATCAGGAAGATGTACTTGTAGAGTATTAATTATGGTCAGATATTCATAGTTTTCTTCTATGATTTAAACAAATGTTCGTTTGACCACCATCGACTAATTCTTTAAGTTCTCGAATCTATCAACGCTAAGAAGGTGATGAATGTACCAAATTTGAATTTGATTTCACGGATACGAGGATCAATTACTTACAGAAACTGTTCCTCGTAATTCAAAGCACCTTATGTTTAAAAATATAATCGTTTACATAACAGTGTGGACGAGACCCTTTCTTGGCGCGCTCAGGTCTCCCATTGACTGGCTTAAATTAGGTGAACGTTCGTCTGAAACGCCCAGTTATCACGTCGTATTTATTATAGACATTTAAACTGTGGGGTCGCCAAAGGTCCTCAACGCCTAAATCAAATAATTCGAAAGACTAGTACAGGGATAACCTTTGAGATTTGATTAATATGATCTAATATTGAATACTTAAACATTCTTTACTTGCGTTTTGTCATATTTTGGTAAACAATTTTATGATATCGCACGTACTTTAAACATGAAAATTAATTTAACTAGTTATAAAAGCTACAATGTATATGTTGGCTATAATCTTTTTCGGACGTCAAAGCGAATTACCCATAGCGGGTATCTATTTTTTCGTTTAGTATCTTTTAAATTATTATCTTTTGTTTGTTTTTTTCTAATGCACATACATGACAATTACTTTTAATCTCAGTGTCGTATTTTTTTCGTCCCTAATTATGAAAGTAAATCAATTAGTTTTTATTCCTCTTTTTCTGAAACAGAGTTTTTTCCTTTCCAATTTTTTTAGAATCAATTTAAGATTGAAAATGTGCATATAATATATGTATCATATTTTTCTCTTAAAGTATTTTGTGAATTAACCCATCAACTTTAAGTTTTTACAATGAAAATAGAAATGTGTAAATGTAATTTTGATGATTTGATAATATAGCTCTGAACATTTATTATTCTCTAAAATGAAACTGTCGTGTGCGGATATAAAGAATATGTCAAACAAATTCCTTTAAAGTTTCGTGAAAAGAGTTTCATTTCATGTATCGAAATGTGTAACAAGTGATTATTTAAATTCCACTGGAAGGCCTCAGACAGACTGAGTGAGCGTAAAATCATTGTTATCGATAGCCGATGACAAACAAGTTAAAGGTAAATGATTCAGTAGTATTTACAACAAAAGTACTACGGTTGTCCACACTGTTACGGAAATAATCTAAAACAAATAAATTAGACGAACATTTTAGTAATTATTAAATTAACAATGATTGGTAGACAAACATAATAATTCGAATCACGTGACCCTATTTCGTGGGTGACTACAGGTAATATGTACAGCATGATGCCATTGATAGCAAGCATTTATCATGCTTTACCCATTATTATTTATGTCCATGTACATTTATTATGTAAATTGTAAGGTTTCAACAAACAAATAATACAATAAAAACGTTAAAAAGGACTTTCATTATCCAAAGTCAATTTTATTGGTACTGAAATTAAACTATATTTCGTTTAAAGAGCCGAAAAGGGCTTGTGTTTTTACTTGTTATTTGTGTACTATTAAAACTATTACTTTCTTTGATGGAAAGTTAAGCGTTAAACCTTGAATGTTGTTGTGTAAACATTTCGAGTTGACTCGTTGACCGGAAGAATGGACTTGTCTGGATGAAAATCAAATTGTGGTTTCTAAAGTAAACTGAAATTGAGTTTTTTTTTTTTTTATCAATAATCATTTTTTCAGTGCATCTCTACCATTAAATTATCGGGACTTTTATATCCTAAGTTTAAACGGTGGCCATGTTTTATAGAATCAAACATAATCTTAGAAACGTACACACCCTAGCCAGCACCTCCGATGAAAATCTACACCATTGATTTTTTATACACCTGTTTCTTATGAAAATGAATACAAAAAATTAGATTTATACTTGCTTCCCGTTGAATATCATATTGAAACCTTTAAAGCTATACGTTTTGTAAACCTCTGGCATTGTTTTGAAAATACTTTGCTTGAGTTTTATGCAGATGAAACGCGCGTCTGGCGTATTATTTATAAGTCTGGCATTTTTTATGAGTGTCGGCAAACATTGAATAGATGCCACTGCTGGTTCATGTTTCGACCTAGAGGGTATCATCAGACCAACAGTCAGTAATCCTCTGTTGGTAAGAAATATTATTTATACAGTTTTAAAAATGTTCAAAACGCTTGAAACACTAAGGTTATCTTCTCCAGTGCATAGGTAGCCAAAGTAATATTTAGAACACATTGGTGGGGATTTTTATGCGTTTTCAATAATCTTCAACTTTGTTCTTTGTTTGGACTTGTACCTATTCTGATCCGACCGCCACAGAAGAGTCTTATGTAGACGAAACGCGCGTCGGGCGTACTAAAGTACTTCTTTTTTTTTATCCATTTTGTTTTCTTTTTTGTAATATTAAACCTGATTGTAAAATTGCATCGGTACATATTCCATCCATCTGGGTAGTTAAATTGTACGCAAATGATCCGCAATATATGAGGATTTGAATAGAATAGAGGTATAAGAAATACGCCTGTTTTAGAATAACTTTCATCAGGTTGATCGGCTCCAAACTTCATGAAGGCTATAAACATAAACCATATGTGAACATCAAAACCAAGGGTGTATAAAGAAAACAGCCTAAACTTGCTTAGGAAAATTTAGATAATCTGTGGATATAAGCAAAAAATTGCTGAAAATTGTAGACGTATACAATACTTAGTGTGAAGATCACATCATCATTTTGTGAGATAATATTTAACCATATAGATCAAAGATATAAATTTCGTAAATAACCAAAGAAAACGGATTATAGGCTAATTCTGATGATCAACAAAACGTTATGAAGATATTATTTTGATTTTAAGCAGTAATCTAATATTCAAATAAAACAGTATGGTATATAGAGGTGATCTATGTGTTAAATACAAGACAACGCTTCTTAATACACATATAAAGGAAAATAATTAACTGTTATTGTCCGAAAATGGCTACCAGTAGGTATTTTTTTATTGTTGGCTCATTGAAAATATCACCAGAAAAAGCTTCGTTTTTGAGTTGCAGCTGATATTTTACACTACATTGTTATATATGTTTCTTATCCTTAAATGTTACATATTGTTCAAAATGTTTACTTTATTTTCCAGTTTTGACGATGATTTGTCTTTCTCAAATACAACGCGAACCTAGAGCCAAAATGACGTTTAAAAATAACACATCGGTCGGGTCTATTTTGATATACAGTTCAATGGTTCATAAATATTTATGCTGTGATTAGCAATAATTACCGAATGTAATTTTACGTAGCTAGTATCTATGTAAACTAATAACACACTACAACTGTTCTTTTCAATGTTTGCCCTTGGCTGTTCCCCGTTTATATCTTTATGTAACATACTAAACGTTTATGTGTTCCGCGTGCACATATAAAATTCCTAAAGAATACTTCGTCAATGCCCTTTAATGAGTCCAACCGAAATCAGATTTAGGTCAGGAATCTGAGCAAGTTTTTTAATTTTATATCTCCCGTTAATTTCCCAAAGCGGCAGGTGAGGACTGTAATACATATTTAGCAGTTTGATAAAAACTAGACTCATACTGTTAATGATTAAAAACTTTATAAGTTGAAGACATTAATATCAGGGATGGCATATAACGAAAACAGAGTATGCATGGAAGATGTCGCCAGTCCTATTAGATAGATGTAAATTTTGTTCCTTTTTTATTCTTTGATTTGAGTTTGGTTTAGGTGTTCTGTGTACCATATCCAGCACATATCAATAATATCAATTAGACGTAAATTGTTCGGTCAGAACCGGGTAGAAAGGCTGTGTTATCGTATTTGATAAAATAAATGACGATTACTATATTCACGAAACTTTATTTTCTCTGTTGATACAATCATATCAAATTACTGCTCGGAAGTATGTAATACTGCAAACTGGTTTATCATGTTGTCAAGGATACAACTACTGTGAATGAAATATATACCCGCTCTTGCTTCTTTTGAAGTTCCTGCGTCTTCACTTGTGAGTTAGTTATGTTAAAATAATTTTAAAAAAATAAGGTAAGAAGATTTACATTTACACTCTTTAAAGGTTCTTATCGCACACTTTGTGTTTTTGAAAAATCAGAATAAATTACGAGGACTTTTAAGAGAAATTTCATGTTACCGGCTCGATCCCCGAAATTTACTTAGAGTTGTCGCTCTTAGTATAAGTTGAAGTTTTCTAAATAGAATAAGATGATAGGACAATATATGCCCATTCATTACTTTTTAATAGACGTCAAAACCACTTTCTTTCAGAAGTTTCTTCCCCCAGTTGTTTTTAATATATTTGCAGAGTGAAACACCGTCTTAATAGTTAAAACCTTTGCTTGATTAAAATCCTATGAATATGAATAGAAGCAGAGTTGGGGATGTCTATTTGAAGGCATCAAAAAGACACAAATAACCAATCTAGAAGGTGACATATTGCCTTCATCTATATAAAAGTCTTTATCAATACGAAAAGCATTTGACACCCTTAAACTACGTTATAATAAATAACAAGAACCAAAAAAAAAGACAAACAATGCTATTACGTATAAAAAGGCTCGAAGTTACAGAAAGAAAGCTAAAATTCGCAATGCATTTTGATATCGGTGGCTGCACATCATAGAAAATTTCATACAACAAGGTCAACAACAATACAGGGCGACTTGATGTTGTGCAATGCCAGCAACATGTACAGAATTTCGATATACAATTAAGTAAAGTTTTGACCAATTTATGAAATACATCTATATCCCCGTTGTAAATTTTTTTAATAAAAATTGCCTTCATTGATATAAGGTTAAACTATACGCCTGTTTGTCCAAATAACACCGTACACGTTGCGTTCAAGCAGTACAGGTTTTTTTTATATTAATAAACAAAAGGAAATGAGAGTTGTCGTCCTTAGTACAGGTAAATATTTACTGAATATGAATATATGTACACTTTTACTAACTTTTATCTTA
Source organism: Mytilus coruscus (assembly GCA_017311375.1). Lineage (NCBI taxonomy): Eukaryota > Metazoa > Mollusca > Bivalvia > Mytilida > Mytilidae > Mytilus > Mytilus coruscus. The sequence goes on from CM029595.1 coordinate 118,301,294, forward strand.
AATGTTAAAACTTAATTAGGATAATTTGGAAATATATGGCCATTTAGGAGTAATACCATCACTAATTTTCCCCTATTAATCTTTGTTAAATTGGCACTTTTCAAAAAATTGTGCAGAATTTATCTTTGTTTGATATAAAGAAATACTTGACATGAGTAAATTTTATCCTGTCCAGTATTACAGACAAAATTTCACATAACATTTCATTTCATATAAGATAATAACCATCACTGGAAGTTAACCAATCAAATTTTCATCCCCTTTATTTTTCTTGTTTACAAGCTTTAGTAACCATGTAACCTCAAGTTACCAAAATATTTTATAGAGACACCAAATAAAGAAAGAATGGTGCTTTGAAACACCAAAGATATATGTTTATGACTCAGAATGCAATGAAATACAGGGTTAACTTCCTAAAACTGTTAAATTCAAGGAGATTTTTTTTCGATCCTTTTTCGTATGAAACCGGATGTGACGTACTTTGATTTGGTGGAATTACACCTTTATGAATTACTTTTTGGTAGACATTGTTTGACGTCAAGAACGCTGTATATTTTCCTACGGTGTTTTCCTGATCTAACAAAGAGTTGATTCAATGAAAAAAATTAACACTAGTAAACACAGCATTGACTTTGCCATTTATATTAAAAAATTACGAGGGTTGAGCCCATCAGTGCATAGCAATCAGTACTGAACCAATATCACCAACAGCAGGGATATTGCATTGAAAGTGTCTTGAAAGCAGTTGTTTCAATCTCAAAATAAATTATAATCAGAAGTATCAGATCGCGATTGGATAAAAATGGCCGGTTCCGTCTATATTTTCGTCTGAAAGCAAACATTTATTTTCCAAATATTGACATGACATACATTGTAATGTTTATTTTTGTGGTATTTAGAGTTCACTGACATATGGTACATCAAATAAGTCAGAGGAAAGCAAAACAGACAAGTCAGATGATAAACACTGTAATAAAATATTTACAACTGAACACTTTGTGGAACGATTCACTATCTGTTCATTTTTCAAACTTTTTCATTTTATTCAATCATTCGGTAAGCTGTTTACAATACAGCCAAAGTCAAAATAAACAAACAGACTATATGCTTGACTATTCTGAACTGCCCACCAGTAACTCAAAAGAAGTTGAAGGCTGTAACGTGACGGTACTCAAATTGCACCTATTTTGACAGTTTTTAACCTACGTTTATTTATGATCCCGACAAAAGTTTCCATTCTGTGTTTATTTTGTAGATGTGTCTTTATCTACTATATGGTTCCACCAATCTAATTTTGAATCCATATTGAATGATAGAAAATGGATTTGAACCGACCTCCAAACAATCAATGATTCTGTAATGAGGAGTACCCAAATTGCATCTATGCTTAAATTCACATCCTTAAAAATCGAATAACTGATGTTTTGTTTTATTTCTTCAAATATTCAGAACAATCTGACATTAGTCCATGCTTAATATTCATTTTTAAGAAATGGATGCTTGTAACATATTTAATTTGCTAATTTTAAAAGATGACTTTTTGTGAACGTCGCATGGCGACGTTTTCGCAGATTTATTTTTCACTGAATGTTTCATCTGTTGACATATACTGTGAACGTTTTATGTATATCTAAATATATTACCTTTGTTGAAAGACGTGTATAATGTCAAATCATAATAATACAAATTATTTAGTCTCAAAGAAAACTTTTAAGATATCAGCAGCGATTTTTGTTCAATAAGTGCAATTTGGGTACCCGGTGCAATTTGGGCACTGCGACGTTATATCTAGCCTCACAAAGAAACAAACAAAATCTGTAAATACATTATATACACTGGATAAAAATACAAGTAAACAAAATTCTATCAAGATGATACATAATTGAAATTTTACACGACAGTAAACATAATTTTATCTTAATAAATTACCGGTTTAAAACTACAATGAATAAAACACTGATTGTGAAACAAGTTTAAGTGTTCAGTATTAAGTTGCACTTCTGTAAATAGACAATGCAATTTACCGTGTTTACTATAGAATTTTACGTCTAAAACTGTGCCACTTTATCTATGAAGTTTCATCAAAATTCATATTCTGGAATGGAAAGTTTACATGCACTACTTTTTTGGCAAGGGTCAAATATACGGTTTTGAGGCATATTTTTATAGGTCTCTAACTTCTTAGAGTTAATAAGCTTTTGCTTAAATTCAGTATTACCCCTCTCTTTACTGTAAGTCTTCCGATGAAATTTAATTTGACCGCTATCCAACTGTTATTAAACTAGTAAAACCAAGCTATGTCTTTATGAAACATTGAGATCACATTTTGGAACAAGTAGGTGTACAAAATAATATATATATTTAAATAAATAAAAAGTCCAATATTGCCGGACAAAATCCGGACAAACAATATATGCCAATACCAACATGACGTGTAAAAGTGAAAATTGATTTACTGCATTGAATGCTGCGGCTGCAAAGAAATTTACATCGGACAAACCGGTAATAGTTTAGTGGAAAGAACACGCATTCTTCGACAACACATCCGGCAGCCGCAATATAGGAAAATCCTCTTAGCGAACATTTAGATCGTTGCGGTAGAGGGCTTTTAAAATTTTTCCGATCTTTAAAATTAATGTAGAATGTGACATAAGAAGATCCATAAAGAACAATATTTTATAACCAAATTCAAGCCAAAACTAAATGCGCATTAGGTTTTCAATTGCGTTACAATTGGCTTTCCATATCTTACTTTAGAACGTTTATCTCCCTTTTGTAAGTGTTTTATGACGTTACGTACTTAACTACCGTCTCATAGTTACAATTATTCGCCTTTCACCTGAAGATTGTTGTAAAACATGAAAGTACTTGTGAATATTAAATAATATATGCATTAGCCGGCAATATCGGACTTTTTATTTATTTAAATATATTTGTCTATACTCAAGACTTTTAACAGTTCGATATATATATATATGCCTATATGCCTATATATATATACCAAAAATAATAAAATCATGAACAAATCTTAGATATTTCGGATAACTAATATCCTTCATAACAAGTCTAAATTGACAACAACGTTCAAACCTATGATTGCGTTGGATAAAACCGCAATTTTAATACGTGTGCAGGCAAAACAATTTTCTTGGTAGAAGGGTCTAAATACAGCACAAACAACATTTGTCAAAAGACAAAAAGTGAAAAGTATATTTTAACAAAACGCATTTGACTAGCAGGTCAAACAACGGATGCTCTTAAACCCTGCTGACTGCCATGGCGATTGCTAAATAAACGGATCACAAAATGGATCTTAATTATTAATTTGATACCAAACAGAAAACAATAAACTTGCGGAAAAGATGGTATACCGCAAACATGAGGTGCAAAATTTGTACACCATATCCAGATTTCGACAATTAATGTCTCTTCAGTGTTGTTAGGAATCGAAACGGTATTTGGAAGGCCATAAAATTTACCTCAATTATATATATATATATGAATATTAAGTATCTAACGAAACTCCCCAAAACAGGCGTGGTTTGTGTATCAGAATCAGCTACTGCTATCTTTAGACAGTGCAACAGAGAGAGAGAGAGAGAGAGAGAGAGAGAGAGAGAGAGAGAGAGAGAGAGAGATTGTTTACAAAATAAAAGGATATAGGCAACAGCAGTTTATCGATGTTCAAATCTCATAAATCGATTACCGAGATACAAAACAAATGAAACAAACAAAAACTGAGGAAATATCATGAAATCAAAAGAAACGAGACCGGGTGCGTCGACAGGGTAAATAAAGTCTTCTTAAATACCAGGATTTAAATTTTGTACGCCATACGCGCGTTTCGTCTACAAAAGACTTATCGGTTTCAAACAAGATAAAAAGGCTAAATAATAAACAAAAGTTAAATCACAAAATACTGCGACTCTTTTCACAAAAATCTTAAGAGTAAAATACTCGTAAGTCATACACATTTCAGTATAACTTATGATCAGTTTTAATCGTAAGATTTTTGTGAAAAGAGTTACTGAACTCCGAGGGAAATTCTTCAAAACGGACAGTCCCTAATCAAATGGCAAAATCAAAAGCACAACTACATCAAACGAATGGACAACAACTGTCATATTCCTGACTTGGTACAGGCATTTTCTTATGTAGAAAATGGTGGATTGAACCTGGTTTTATAGCTAGCTAAACCTCTCACTTGTATGAAAGTCGCATCAAATTCCATTGTATTGACAACGATGCGTGAATAAAACAAACAGACATAATAGGTAAAATGTCAAAATATGGGTACAGCAGTCAACACCGTGTCACAATCTTAATCACAACAAAATAAACAAATATTTAACAAAGAAGCACACAAAGTATATATCACATTTAACAACCTCGTTCATTGCTTACTTATTTTTGTATTTTATTAATGTATGCCAAATCAACCCATAAAGGATCGAGGGATTTTAAGCACTGGGACCGAATCGTAATTTTAACATTAACTTGAAGAGCATTGATAACCCAAAATTACGGAAGATTGTGCATAATACAGCTAAGGCACTCTAGATCTATTCATGGGGTAGAAAATCCTTAGTTTTTCGAAAATTTGAAAGTTTTGTAAACAGTTAATTTATAATCGTTACCATATCAATGATAATTCATGTCAACACAGAAGTGCTGACTACCGGGCTGGTGATACCCTCGGGGAGGAAACCTCCACCAGCAGTTTCATCGACTCCTGCTATACGAGCATAAACTTATTAGTATATAGGTCAGTATACTTTAAAGATTTTGTATAGGAATGTATGACGTAAGTAAGGGGTGAAATATGAACGAGCATACCTTATTCTGTTTATTAGTATGGCAGATACAATTGGTAACTCAAATCCAACAAATGTTTGTTTTCGAAATGACAAGTTAACATGAACTTTTCGTATTCTATCATGTTTACATTACTTATATAGTAATATTTTATGTTGTTAATAGAATAGGTCATGTGGTTCTATAAAAATGAGGTAAGGACTTAACATATTAACAAACATATCAAGTGAATCAAGTTGAGCGTTAACTCGTTTTCAAGAAAATTTCATCGATGATTGCGAATTTCTTAATAACTTCAATTGGTTCGTCACATGTAAGGTTCCGAATGTTTAAGTAATTAAACTGTTTTTTTTTTTTTTTTTTTTTTGCGGAATCAGGATATAGATAGATACATTTTACAAAAATACATTTACAAATAAACATAATTAGACTTTGTTTTATTTCTTGTTACACAAAGTAAAATCACAAAATACCGAACTCCGGGAAAATTCAAAACGAAAGTCCTAATCAAATGGCAAAATCAAAGCTAAAAACATCAAACGAATGGGTAACAAATTTATGCGACTGTCATACAAGTGAGAGGTTTAGCTATCTATAAAACCAAGTTTAATCCACCATTTTCTACATAAGAAAATGCCTGATCCAAGTCAGAATATGACAGTTGTTATCCATTCGTTTGATGTGTTTGAGCTTTTGATTTTGCCATCGATTAGGACTTTCCGTTTTGAATTTTCCTTGAGTTCGGTATTTTGTGATTTTACTTTATACCAACTTCATCTGCACATGGAATATACATTTCCCAACTCATTCGGTATTCAAGAGCTTGCAGCTGCTACTCAGACTTTATAAAACGTCACCAGTGTCTGAGCAGAAAGTTGATGAACCAAGGTTATGTGTCAAAGAACGTCTCGTCCTTTTCTAACAAAGTTCATCGGAAGATATCAAGACCTTGTTGATCAATATTCTCTATCAACTTTCAAATATTACATGATGGTCTTGAATTGTAGATTCTAGGTACTGACGTTGTTTATCATCTTAATCATATGTGATAGTGTTCTTTTATTTGTCTTTGTAAATCATTAACATTTACTGTTTAGTCCATTCTTGGTAATATCCTTTTGGCGTTGCTCGGTACTTATACATCCCGCCATTGTGTTAGTGTGCTCTGGTTATTTCTTGTATTCTTGTCATTCATTTTTGCTTATGTACTTTGTCTATATACCATTTTGTTTTTCTTTGTTGATATATTTGTTTGTTTCTATAGTGATTAAGATTATAACACAATGTTCACTGCTATACCCTTATTTTTGACATTTTACCTATTATGTCTGTTTGTTTTTTCTCACATTGTTGTCAATATAATGGAATTTTATGCGACTGTCATACAAGTGAGAGGTTTAGCTAGCTATAAAACCAGGTTTAATCCACCACTTTTGCCATTTGATAAGGGACTTTCCGTTTTGAATTTTCCTTGGAGCTCGGTAATTTTGTTCTTTACTTTTTTGTATACAAAAAAAAAATGTTCACTATAAGGAGTCAAAGATTTTCCGAGATTGTTATGTTATGATCCTAGTGACCGATCAGGTGATAATAGTTGTTTGATCATTTAATTCTATTGAACTCCCCATGAGGATATGAGATGGGGAAGAAACAGAGGAACAATCTGTATAATTGTGTCAGGCTCTTGGACCTTTGCATGCTTGATGGATTTCTGTATTATGAAGTGCAAGGTTTCCGGCTCAAAACACTTTAAACAGAAAATATACATGTAACATCTAGAATGCTTACGTAATTTGGATCCTAAACCATTGAAGTGTTTCATGAATTTTTGTAGCGTGTCGTTTCCATTGTTTTAGCGTATTTATGCATTTTTAATAAAAATCCAATACATTTAAAATAAAAAAAAAAAAAAAAAAAAATGAAAAGACATTTCATAACATTTTGACTGATTTGATTAGTTACAATTCATAAATTTTGAGTGAATGACGTAAATTGTGCTTACTATGCAGATCATAAATTATCTAACGTACAGAATTTACAAAACAGCATCTTTTCTAAGGTATTTTAGGTCAACTTATATACGATATAACGTGTATAAAATATAAATGTTTAAACTGGTCTTTCGAAGTGCTCATAACTAAGACTTGCAAAGCAATAAGTACTTCCCCTATTTTGACCAACTACTTCTGCGTTATAAGACTTATATCTTTGATCCAGTTTTGCAAATAGAAGTCAGATTCCACATTGTAGGATATACTTTGCAGTAATGATGGACTTGTAACCTCATTTTGCAAATTTTAGATTTTGATTCAGAAAAGCACACAAACTCAACGTTGATCAATGAACAATGAAATAACGTTGATAGGTTTTGCTTTTTACCTTTTCTGACATCCACGTCATATAATCTCTGGTGGAAAGCTGTCACATTGACAGTCATACCATATCTCCTTATTATTATAGTTAGGTCAGATAACTCCTGCGAGAGAGTAAATAGTACCTTACAATGATTTCTGTAGACTGATCAGACCTATTATTCATATACGCAATGATATCGGTTAAATCAATACAAAAATAGGCGTTATGATAATAAGATCACAGAAGTATATACTATTTGACAGAAAGATAGAGAGTCAAAATAGTATTTGCAATTTAGAACCCTCCCCCAAAAAAACCCTCCCTCAATTTTCTTATTAAATTTGCTAGAGAAGACGATAAGGTCAATGTACTTATAAATAGATTAGTTATAAATAGATTAGTACAATAATTATATTTAGACTGATCAATGAAAAGCGCCAGACATTAACAAAACAAAAGATATCATATATATATACTTGTATGAATAGATAAAGCACATGGTTATTTGGAAAAAATATCTATATCAAGGTCACACATCTATCTCTTCAATTACTCACTGGTGAAAAGCGTGTGCAGCAGTTTCATTGACAGAAAAAAAAATGTCACATGAAATAAAAATAATGATTCATTGTCGTTTTAATACAGTTGAAGTTATGATTTTAAATTGTGATCACATTTGTTGTTCTTGTTTAAAAAATTATCGCTTTTTATCAAATATCAGACAGAAGACACTGAAGCATGTAGATAAGAAGTCAAAGAACAGTAAACGAACAAAGAAAAGCAGCAGCAAGCAGACAGGGACTAGAAAACCAAGGAAAGATATCAACATAAAGAAAATGCTGGTAAAAAGTATAAATAATGAATGCAATGAGCTGTTTTGGAATGGTAAGCAAATCCATGTCAAACAAGCGACATGTTAGCGTTAGTTTCAATCAAAACAACCATTATTATATAAGTAAATGGCAATTTATCGTTATTTTGGTGTTATATTATAATCCAAGTATCAGATGAGGTGATAATACTTTTCGACCATTTAAGTATATTGTTTACTCCAATGCCAATTTGTTTATTTATCATATTGTAATTGATTAAAATAATATGTTCACATCAGATGCAAGAAGAACCGTATTATTGCTGACTTGAGGCTGCAAATGTCTTGGATATCTGCTTACGTGATATTCAGCTTTTTATATTCATTCCAACAGTTTATTGTAACCCCATGATGATATATAAGATGGTGAGGGAACAGAGGATCAATCTGGGCCTTTGCTTGCCTCATGGATTTTTGTAATATTAACTAAGTGCAGGGTTTCCGGCTCATACTACTTTCCGTTTTGAATTTTCCTAGGAGTTCGGTATTTTTGTTATTTTACTTTTTACACAAAAAATAAATGTAACAGAGTACTTCAGTAACATGGAAACATGGATCGTAAACCGTTGAAGTTTTAATGCATTTTATTCGGACTTCATATACAGGAGTGTGCTCCTTACGCAGAAACTGCTCCAACAAAGTTATGAGGAGGACAGATTAAAAATGACACTCCATAAATTTTAATGCATTTTATACGGACTTCATATACAGGAGTGTGCTCCTTACGCAGAAACTGCTCCAACAAAGTTATGAGGAGGACAGATTTATAATGACACTCCGTAAATTATACGGACACCATCACGAATTGGTTGATCCATACGATGTGTCTTTGTCCAAACTAACTAAGGACATTTTACCACGTGTTAGAGTGTGGTTTGTCATTACGTCGTCTGATCTTTTAATTACCGAACGTCACTTATTCCCGATTGTGACTGTTTTGCTGAGTGTGAAACCGCATTGCTATAAGACGTGTCACGGTACTTTTCTATCCCAAATTCATGTATTTAATTTTGATGTTATATTTGTTATTCTCGTCGGATTTTGTCAAATGTCTTAACGTCTTTTCTGTTATATTCGTGTGTTATGGTAAAGATAATTAATCACCCCCTTCATTTATTAGATTTTAGTTTGGTTCAACGAAATTTATACGATATATTTGGTTTACAGTTTGATTCAGAAGAAACACCGACATAGCTAGATAATACAATTAATTATCTAATTACTACCACAATTTGATATTTATAGTATTGTAATTTTCATTGTTATTAATAAATGTAATGTCAGTATTACAAATCTAATCTTGAATCAATCCTAATTCTATCTTATTTTTGGGAAATATTTTTACAAATTCAAATGTGACGTCACTTTGTGTGTTTTTTTTAGAATTTCAAATGTGACGTCACTTTGTGCGTTGAGGCTTTGGCTAACTCGGCTGTGTATTTTTATGTGTTGGATTAAGTTGTTTTATGTAATGTATCCGTTTTTATTCTGTAGTTAGTCCCACTTCGGTTTTATCATGTATATCTATTATATAGTCATTTTATAAAATCTACTGTTTGCAAAAGTATAAATTATTCTAAATAATAAGGATGTTCTTGTTCCAGGCAGAAAACTCTGGCCGTGTTAGGCGCAACTTTTGTTTTGGAAGCTTTGGTCCTCGGTGCTCTTCAGCTTTGTACTTGTTTTGGCTTTCAAACTTTTTTCATCTGAGCGTCACTGGTTAGTCTTGTGTGGACGAGACGCACGTCTGGCGTATTAAATTTTAAACCTAGTACCTTTTGTTAGCTATTATTCGTGTGTTTCTTTGTCCTATATGTTCTCCCATTTATTTGTATTGTAGTCATGTCATGTAATGTTGCCATTTTAATGTTATATTTAACATTGCCATAAAAGCGGGAGGTTTGGCATACCACAAAACCAGGTTCAACCCACCATTTTTTCTTAAAATGTCCTGTACCAAGTCAGGAATATGGCCATTGTTATATTATAGTTCGTTTCTGTGTGTGTTACATTTTAATGTTGTGTTTTGTTGTGTCGTTTTCTCCTCTTATATTTGATGCGTTTCCCTCAGTTTTAGTTTGTAACCCGGATTTGTTTTATCTCTATCAATTTATGAGTTTCGAACAGCGGTATACTACTGTTGCCTTTATTTAAGCGTGTCGTTTCCTATTTAGCGTTTTTATTCATCTTTAATTAAAAATACAATACATTCTATAAGAAACAAAAAGAAAACGGAAATTGAAATAAACACTTTAATGACAGCACTTTCTTAATATGATCATAACAGGTTTGAAATAAATTTGATTGATGCAATTAGTTTTTTTCTTTACATTTTGATTGATGTAATTAGTAAAAATGCATCAATTTTAATTGAATGACGTAAAATGTGCTTACTATGCAAATCATAAATTGTCTTACGTCCTCAGTTTACACAACAACATCTTTTCAAACGTATTTTACGTCAACCTATATATGATATATGGTGTATAACATATAAATGTTAACTGGTCTTTTGAAGTGCTCATAGATAAGATTCGCAGAACAATAAGTAATTTCCCCTATTTTGACTAACTACTTCTGAGTTCTAAGCCATGATATCTTTGAAATAGGAATCAGACTTGTACATTTGATAGTAATTATTATGAATATAGTTATACAAATATTCAAATCATAAGGTCATACATATGAGTTTGATTATCCCCTTTTTTAGTACCTTTCGCCTCTCTTGTATATAGCATTAACTTAATGACTAAAATGAATAACGATAAGTAAAATCGTAATGCAATTTGATATTGGGAGATTAGGGAAATACAAATGCACACATTTCATAATTTTTCATTCTTATAAACACATTGTTAGGCACATGTGTATCTACCTCAACTCTGACAAAAGCAAAATAATCTTTAACGTAAAGAATAAAACTAATGAATCTGTTCTTTGTTTCCGTTAGTAAACAATAGGATAATATCTTGCTAAGAAAATGTTTACGTCCATTCTTCACAATTTAAGAATCATCAATCCTTCAATTTCGTTGGTCGGAAGCATTGGCAAAACTTAACTGTGGTTCAGAAACTACCAAAGCATAAAAACTTAACGTTGAACAGGGAACAATGAAAATAAGATTTATTGGTTTTGCTTATTATAATTGTTGAAGGTCGCACAGTTACCATATCTCCTTATTTTTATATTTAGGTCATATTACCCCTGATAGACAGTCAAGAGTAACTTATAATCTTTTCTGTAGACCGATCAGACTTGACCTATTATTCCGATACGTGATGTTATAGGTCTACATGAATATCAACATTAGCATTTGTAAATTAATACAAAAATATGCATAATAAGACAACAAAAGTATATGCTTCATGAGAGAAAAGGATAGTATTTGCAATTAAAAACTAACCTCCCTCCCAAAACACACACACACACACACACACACAATAGTATTTGCAATTTAGAACCCTCCCCAAAAAAACCCTCCTCAATTTTCTTATTAAATTTGCCATGGAGGCGATAGGGTCAATGTACTTATAAATAGATTAGTACAATAGTTGTATTTAGACCGATCAATGAAAAGCGCCAGACTTTAACAAAAAAAAAAGTGTTAAGAATCATACTTATATGAATAGATAAAGCACATAGTAATTTGAAAAAAAACTATACCAAGGTCACACATCTATCTCTGCAATAACGTGTTCAGCTGTTTCATTGATAGAAAAAAAAAATGTCACGTCAAGTAAAAAAATAATGATTCATTGTCGTTTTAATACAGTTGAAGTTTTCGCTTTTCATCAAATATCAGACAGAAGACGCTTAAGCATTAACTGAGAAGCCAGAGAACAGTATACGAACGAAAAAAATCAGGAGCAAGCAGATAGGGACTAGAACATCAAGGAAAGATATTAACATATAAAGAAAATGCTTGTAAAATGTATACATAATGAATGCAATCAGCTCTTTCGGAATGGTAAGCAAAGCCACGTCAAACAAGCGACATTTAAGCGCTAGTTTTAAACAAAACAACCATTATTATATAAGTAAATGGCAAATTATCGTTATTTAAATGAACCTGTGATGATGAGTATATGTATGTGCATTGCAGAAATTTTTTTCCCTTGAATCCATATAGCTTTTGTCATTGCATCCAAGTGGCTTACATCTTACAGTTAATTTAAAGATATCAAAAATAGAGTTTGGCGTTGTTACCTGTTAACATAAATGTAATAAAACAATATATCTTAAGAGTAGTATTAAATGTCAAAGCGTTTTTCAGCTTAATGTGTTGTTTGTGATCTGTCAACTGTTGCAAAAACAACATGCATACATATACATTGTAGGTACTTCAAAAGTGTACGTTTTTCACAGAAACTTCGTGCAATTTCCTTCGCCGTTTAAAATGCCGTTTACAAAGATACTTCGTAAAACTTGCTTCAGAACATATTCTCAAAAAGGTGCTTTTTGAAATTATGATTTTCGCAATAACAAAAATACTTTCTTAAAAGGTAAAAAAGCAACATTTATTTAAATAGAATAAGATTCTCAAGTTTTGGATGGACTATTTCAAGAAGAATTTAAAACGAATTAATGACAAAAATGCTAACGAAATAAATCCTGTTGAATATGACATGTGAAAAAAAAGAAAACAATCTCAAGTTTTGTTGTGCAGAGGTTTAGGATTTCCATATTTTATGAAGTTCTACATGTACTTTACGTATGTCATTTATTAGGACAGTCATATGCAATTGCATTGTTTTCATACATTCTTCAAGTTATCAGGTCATTGCTGCACTTGTATGCTATGATATACGAGAACTGCATACATAAACAGATGATACGTTACACTAAACATTTATTTTATTATAATAAACCAACGCCCACAGTTTAAGACAAACACTGTGTACGTGAACTTCCTAATGTTTAAAGCAACGTTAATAATATGTAGTTGTAATCAAAGTGTTATACATAGTGATGACTCCTAATCAATGAGCCCTATCTCCCTTCCACGGTTGACAGTCAATGGACACTGAGAAAGTCACGAGACAAACAACCATAAAACTTATATACATTTTTGTTAGACTTATATTATTCACAATTTATATTTTGAAATAGTAATTTGGCACATAGATAAGTAAGTAAAAGGACAAATTTACAGTACTAGTTCATGTTTCATATGTAAAATACAGAAACTTTAAAAGATACAATTAACAAATGCATATTTTATACATTATATAAAGGACTATGCCAATTTGAAAAAAATATTTAGATATGTAATATACGAATATACGTGTCTAGGAATACGAGGGAATACCTCTGTTCTTACTATAACAATACTGCAGGTTATATTTTTTGATAAAAATATTTTTTATGAAAGGAAAACAAATAGATGAAATGCAGTGTTTGTCTTCCGAATCATTTCGTTTCAATCAAGATGAGTCCTGTGTGTCTTGCCAAATGCAAATAGAAGCCTTGGAATGTGTGGTTTACTTAATGACTTGTTCTAATTTTACATTTTTCAAAGAAAATAATAAAACACATCTTTCCTGTAATGCCATACAAGCATTTTAATATTACTCTGTAAAAAGATGTTAATTGAAACATAATAAATCATTTCCAAACTGTTAGAAATAGCAAAATGTTTGCTTGTTTTCATTTTACAACTGACAGTGTGTACATGAAAATAAGCTATTCTCACCACAACAATCAAAAACAGATTTGTCTTCAACCTAAATATCGGTATTTCAAATTCTTGAAGATGCATTAATTGTGTCCTGGAATGTCGCTATTCTGTCTGTATGTATTTTTCTCTTGCGGATAAAATTCTGCAGTAAGTCACCCGTCATTTGTTTTTTTGTTTTTTTGCATTTAAATTTGTAGCTTAAATACACATCTGCTTATTCTTAATGTAAGATAATAAGGGTAAAAAAGACTGAGGTGTATAATGTAATGTACCGAATCAAAGTGAAATATATATCTAATGTCTGTGTTTACAATTATTTACACGAGCAACACGACGAGTGCCACTTGTGGTGCAGAATTTGTTCACCCTTCCATAGCATACGAGATCAACCTCGGTTTTAAATTGCATTATCCTTTAATCTTACGTTTCACTAGCCAGTTAACGTAAACTTTTGGATATTTCAAAATTTGGTAACTAGGTTGATCGCTTATGACCCATTAAACTTGAAATAATGGATATCACAGACACAGTTTTGTCTGTTTTATTTCTTAATTTACAGACTTAAATAGACATTGAGAGTCTATCAATCACTTAAGTTTACAACAAAAAAGAAACTTTCAATTTGTCCATATTGAACTTTCTATTATTATATAGCAGCATGCCAGCCACAATTTTCTACGTTCTATAATATCTACCGTCTGATATATTATAAAAGTGCTATAGATTTTCTTTCTTAATTATCTTGATACAGGATTGGTACTTACAAGAAAACTACTGAGAGGTCTGGAAAAGTTTTACTAACGGCGTCGTGTTTTGATTGGACGTTATGAAATATATTTTTCTCGGATTTGACAACATCGAATCGACCTATAACTGGATTCTGCAGATTATTTTATTAACAATATGACGTGTTCCTCTAGGGAGAAGGAACTGCTAACCCTAATAGATGCTCATCTTTAAGATCAAAAGATCTGTTAGAGTACATACAATGTAAGTCTTTTTCCTCTTGCACGAGAATTCCCCTTTCCAACCTAAAAGACAAATTGAAAGAATTGGTTCTACTTATCAAGATGCTTGATTTCTTGATTGACAACATATGTGTTACGCGTTTGAAGGACGTGTTTTTTCAACAAACAATCGACATTTTCATGGGAACCAATTGTGCTCCTCTTCTTGCCGAATTGTTCCTTTATTCATATGAAGCTGACTTCATACAAGAACTTCTTCAGAAAGAAAGATAAGAAGTTAGCAGTATCCTTTAATTTTACGTTCCGCTATATAGATGATGTTCTGTCACTAAATAATACAAAATTTGGTGACTAATTTGAACGAATCTATCCCATCGAACTAGAGATAAAGGATACGATACAGATAATATAAGTCTGCCTCATATCTTGACTAACATATAGAAATTGACAATAAGGGTCGGTTGAAAACAAAACTTTACGACAAAAGAGATGATTTCAGCTTCCCAATTGTGAACTTTCCATTTCTATGTAGCAACATTCTAGCAGCGCCTGCATACGGAGTATATATCTCCCAATTGATACGATATTCCAGGCTTGTATTTCCTACCATGATTTCCTTGATAGAGGATTGCTGCTCACAAGGAAGCTATTAAATCAAGAGTTCCAAATGGTGAAGTTGAAATCATCCTTCGTAAATTTTACGGACGCCATCACGAGTTGGTTGACCGTTATGGAAAACCGTTTTACAGATGATATCGGATATGTTCCTTATGTCGTAACTACAATACCCTTCCCTTTTCACGAATGTGACCTACTGAATTAGAGTATTTACCGGATTTAACATAAGCAACACGACGGGTGCCACATGTGGAGCAGGATCTGCTCACCATTCCAGAGCACCTGAGATCACCCCAGTTTTGGTGGGGTTCGTGTTGTAGTCTTTAGTTTTTTTTTTTGTTGTGTCTTCTGTACTATTATTTGTCTGTCTTTTATTTTTAGCCATGGCGTTGTCAGTTTATTTTTCAATCTATGAGTTTGACTGTCCCTCTGGTATCTTTCGTCCTCTTTTATAAATTGTTATAAAGTTTTAGATATTAAGCTTCAGAATAATTAAAGGGAGAAACCCCATGACTAGTTGTCTTTTTTATTTAAACAATAGATATATGCATAATTGCATATTGCTTTGTTAAAAAAAGTCAATCTCAGCATTAATGTCAAAAACACTTCTGACTATTTTTATAGTGTTTGACGTTATAAAATAACTTCGATTAAGCAATACGAGTATGTTCTTAATATAGTAGCAATAGCTTTGTTTGTCACTTTCATCCTGCACATGACCGTCTGCTTGGTCCAATTTTTTAATGAACCATCCACAACACAATGCGATGGATGCCTATTATCATTGAAACAGATGTCTGTTTATTGAATCATATGTCTAACAACTTAAAAAAACAATATTTATTCCTTAACTGAGCTTTTTATGTGACGCTCACCCTACATTTCCTTGTATTCATTTTATATATATATTATTATCGTTGTTTGAATAATTCAAATATCAATCAAACATATATAGAATCATATTTTTTTTTAAATCATTGAATTACGCAATAAACTCTTATCCTTGAAATGTGATCGAATATGTCACCTGAATGACTAGTCGTCGTGTTTGTAACAGAAAATAAGACGAATCCATAGAATATATATGAAATAACGACAATGCACTGACAATGTGAGTCAAACGGGACCAGTTCAAACGGGTTTGAGAAAAAGGTTTTGATGCTTCAGCTTTTCAGCCGTTTGTTCATAATAACCTGTATCTTTCATAAAGTAAACAGCAGTACAATGTATTCAAACATCATATAATTATTCGTACATTTACCAATGTCTTCATGCGTGTTTTCTCACTAAAGTACTTCAATTTTACACCATATTGTATAAGTAGGATTTCCGTAATTGATGTTTGATCATGTAAATAAGAACACGGCATGGAAAGTGCAGCCATTCCTAGTCTAACGTCATGTTGTGAAAACAAAATAATATCTTTACGTGAATTTTGGCAAACTTTTATACAATTCTTTCCTAAGCGATAGTTATTTTTCTTACGTGTACAGATTTTTAACAGTGATTAACATAAACATATGGTTTCATTAGGTGCAAACATGCCTCCAAGAATTTATGTTGGTACACATTTTGGGCTATTTTCGGTACGGTTATGTTTGAGAACTTAGTACATTTGCTGGTGGATGCGTAAAGTGGTAACAAATGTTAATTATGTATACATAACGTGTTGTGCATTCCAAGTGCTTTGTTATAACAATTAAATCAGTTTCGAAATATTTTGTTTTACCTTTTATCATAAGCTTGATTTTTAGTAGAATAGGCAAATATGGTATGATTAGCAATGCGACAGATATTAACCAAAGAATGAACAAATATACACATCTGCAGATCACTACAAGGCCTTTTGTAATGGACAACGATCAGTAGTTTATACGAAAAGCGCGGTAAAATCAAAAGCGATGAAAAAACTTTTGATCTCAAAGTTTACCTTGAGCAATTATATGGAAATGAAAAAGGTAGTTAAGAAATACATAAATTGTCTGCACAAAAATGTTGAGAACTGAAATGTATGTCTTTATTTGCATAAGTATTACAAAATATCACTCGGAAAACATATTTTCTCAACTCTTTCTCTAGTTTCGCATTCCTAGTTCGAAGCGCTTTTCTGCATCTACCTTAATCAGAAACGCTTAAACAAAAAACCAAAACAAAACACAAAACAAAACAAAACAAAACAAAACAAAACAACGGATATATCAGTTTACATTCGTGCAGAGCTATATATATATGACAAAGAGGGACCCGAACAATAGCCAAATTCCTCTAAGGTCGACTTTGCCAGAGGTAGTTGGAACGTTAGATTCTTAATTAAACTACAGATAATTTAAGAAAAGTTTGTTAAAAATCATGTCAATACAGAAGCATTGATTACTTAGTTGACTAAAAGTCCACCAGCAGTGATATCGACCCAGTGCTAGTAATAAAAGATAACTCTATAAATTTCGTGCATCCGAAGGGCTTTTCTAGATCTGCCTTAATCAGGAACGCTCATATTCTAAAAAATTGGAAAGCCAAAGATGTTAATTTTCCCTAACACACGAAGATCTATATGACAAAAAGGGACCTTAAAATATCCAAATTCATCTATGGTCAACTTTAGCTGAGGATGTTTGAACTTTAGTTTATTAAAGATTTATCAATTTAACGAGGGATAATTTAAGAAACGTTTGTTATAAACATGTCAGAAGCACGGACTACTCGAAATCTTTCTTAGACTACAAGTAGTCAATTTTAAAGAAATATTTGAATTGATACTTGGTGTCCGTACAGCAATTAATTCTAATGAATTACCAAAAACAAGTTTATAAACTTAAATAATGTGTTAATAAAGTGTTATAATATGACAAGGAAATTTACTTCCATTCGTTTCCTACTTGCTAACTTATGCAAATGATCATTTTCTTTCATAATAAGTCTATCGTATATTTTGTTAACAAATTAACGAAAATACTCAAATTGTGCAGTTCTAATTTATTCGACAGAAAAAAGAAAAACTACGATGTCAATCAAGGTATTTAATCTTTAGTTCTGTTATGAAAACCTCTCGTTAAATTTGACTTATTGAGGATAAAAGAAGTAGGAATGGTCATTTAAGCAGTGGATACTTTAAAATCATATTTGGTCAAATCTTAAGACAGCATGAATGTATGTGATAGCAACGATATTTTTAAAACTAGGTTCAATAATGATATTTTGTCAATCATCGTGACTTAGATTGTTTTGTTAATTTCCGATGAATATGGCATAAGTGGAAAATAACATTCATGAAAACTTGAATACAATTTGAAGGCAATTTAAGACTCAAAATATGTAAATTTAGTGACAAAACTATGAGTGTACAATCTATCTACGTGCATTGACTACTACATAAAAATTGAAATAGTGCAATTTTTCTTGCGAACATAGAATAGTATTATAATAAAGTATTCTGAACGCAGCATCAATATTTAATTCGCGTTTTCCAGATGTATTATTCTGTAGGTGAAAGGTAAAAATACGAGTGAAAAATACTGTAGGGTAGAAAATGTATCATTTGTCACTCAGATCTACACAATGCCATCACTACACATCCATGCAGTCACAGAGATATTCTCTCGCGTGTATTTTCTTAACAGCTATCTTCGCACTTAAACGTTCGACTCTGTGTGGTCCTCTTTTACACTTATATTGTTAAAAAATAATTCATTTCCGTAATATCCTTCATCTTTATCTTGTGAGTCAGCATAATTATACTGGCATTATGTAATATATTAAATCTTTCTTGGCTTCAAATTTATTTGCAATTGTATATATAAATGTCCTTATTTTGGAAAAAAGAACATTTACTTATCTACATTCTCCTCGTCTCAGATAACCTAAATATATTTCTTATTTTGAGTTTTGCACTATCATCGCCGTGAACATGTAATACATGCAATCTTGTCTTGCTTTTTTTAGCATGCAAATTCTTGTGTGATTTCGTAATCTTATGAAATAAAACATTTGATGAAGTAGACGTTGATTATTCGTATACGCCAAGAAGAAGGCAATTAACCGACACCAAACAATATAAAACAGTTACCTTAATTCTTTATATTTCAATTTTGTCGTTTAGTAACTGCGATTTCTTCGTGTATTAGCTTTTTTATAAGATGTTTTTTGTTCAGTTCTGCATCGATCTCTTTTCAGATGATTTTCACAATTTGTTCTAACACTGTTACAATGTACACCATGGTCCCCGGCTAGAGGATGGGTGAGCACCCAAAAAATACGTTTCACCCCGCCATATTCTTACTGTACCTGTCCCAAGCCATGAATCTGTTGTCCAGTTGTTGTCGTTGGTTGCTGTCTGTCATAATTGTTTTTGTCATGGCTTTAATATGCCTTCAATTTTCCCTCGACGAAGGTAGTACAATGGCATGTCATTGGTTACATCCTTGTAATATGATTTTGAAATAAAATATCTTTAGCTTTATCTTATCTTCATACTGCAGCTAACACACTTCTTTATGTCTTTATCTACCAAATATAGTAACAAATTGATAGTTCGTGCAACAAGGTTACTGGCTTAACGTGTAGCATGAACTAGATAAGTTGTGTAGATACGTATTCCTCCCCTTTAATCTCAATCAAAGGAATATTCAGTGGAATTGATTTATTATTTTCAAAAAATAAAAATTATGAAAACACATTTAATTAGAAAGTTTCAGATTACTGAAACCAACAAACGCTACATTGTTAAATGAATTGTTGATAAGTTTACAACAAAAAGATACCATCAATTATCTCATATTGAACATTCTAATGATAATGTAGCAACATGCCACCAACACTAAACTGCAGTCTATTATACATCTCCTGGCTGAAACAGTATTCCAGTGCTTGCGTATCCTTTGTTGATTCCCTTGATAGATAGTAAGTACCTAAAAGGAATCAACTGAGGGTTCCGACAGTTATTGAAATTGACGTTTTACGAACCGACGTCATGTTTGCTTGGCCGTTATAAAATATCTGTGCCACAAGCCACTGTTGTACATATAGCCACAAATCAGTCGCCCTTTCCCTTCTTTGACATCATTGAATTTACCTATTACTGGATTGATTTCTGTTGATTATTTCAATAACAATATGATATGTGCCTCTAGTGTAGTAGGAAATGCTATCCCTTATTATGTATGTCCATCATTAAGTGTTCTGTGAGTTCACCTTTGTTTACGTCTACTTTCTTGTGGTCATTGTTATTGCACACTTGGTAACTTCTTACTACTTTAAATTTGGAATGCATTAAAGTAATCATAGCAATGAAAGGAAATAATTTATACACCAAATTAGCATATTACATTAAAAAAACATGTCTACATAACTTCTTACATCAAGGACATGCATGGTTTCATACATTATATTTTATTATAAGTTTTATTTTTTTTCAGCTTCAAAGGGAAAAAATTTATACACAATTGTCTTTTATTACATAATATACAATAAATATATTCATGATTTCAAGATTGGAATAAGGCAGTTTTATTTAATTAATTAGTCAATAAAAGCTCAGCATTAATGTCAAAAATATTTCTGACTATATTTTACAGTGTTTGACGTCATGAAATAACTTTCGATTCAGCAATGCGAATATGTTCTTTTCAAATATGGGTGCAATACCTTTATTTGCTATTTTCATCTTGTACATGACCGTCTGCTCGGTCCGAACTTTCAGAGACTATCCTCAATCATTATAATTGAAACAGATGTCTTTTTACTGAATCATATGTTTAACAACCGAAAAACCTTGAAATATTTATTATAAAACTGAGCTTTCTATGTGACGGTCACCCTACATATTCTGGTATGCATTATGTATATATATCTATTATCATGGTTTGGATAATTTAAATATTAATCAAACATGTATAGAATCATAATATTTTAATCATTGAACTAGACATAAACTTTCATCCTTCAAATGTGATTGACTATGTCAACAGAATGACTAATCGTTGTGTTTGTGACGGAAAATAGGACGGATCCATACAACTTAAATAAAACAACGACAATGCACTGATAATGCGAGTTAGGCAGTTTTGAGAAACAGGTGTTGATGCTTCAGCTTTACAGCTTTACAGCCGTTCGTTCGTAATAACCTGCATCTTTCATAAAGTAAACAGCAATACATTGTTTTCAAACATCATATAATTATTAGTACATTTACTAATGTCTTCTTAAGTGTTACTCACTGGAAAACAACAGATTGTTTAAGTACTGATGTTTGATCATGTAAATTACAAAACGGTCATGGAGAGTGCAACTAAATTATATTATTTTTGTATTTACACATCATGGCTTAGCGATATTTTCAACGTGAACAGATTTTTTTAGTGATTAACAAAAAAATATGATTTTAGTAGGTGCAAGAATGCTTTTAAGAATTTATGTCTATATACATTTTGAGCTATTTCGGTAGGATTCGTATTGGATGCTAAAAAAAAGTAGAAATCAGTGAGAGAAATAACACCTTACGGTTTTAAGAACAGAATTGAAAATTTCTAAGATCACATGAATGAATTAGAATAAGAATAAGTATAAGACTGGTTATTGTTCCAAATAAGGGCCCTTAATGACCAGCATGACATTTATACACACAAAATAATACACTATGATTTGTTTCGAAAAAGAAACCAATATTTTTATATTTAAATGAAATATTAAATGTTAAATGTTCATATTGTTATAGAGCTACATATATTTCTTCATCTTATGTGAATCATGTACGTTATGTTTTAATTTACTTTGTTTAAACAATATAAACTATTTATGTGCTAAAATGATCTAGCTACTTTGAAACCATGTGAACATAATTGAGCACATGCAATTATGTTCACTTTTCTTACTGAATACAATGAAACACAAACACAATGTTTGGGTACTGAATGGCGCATTGACCAGCTCAAACTTGTTCTTTTCAAATACAAAATATCCCCTCTGCCTCAAAGTCCAAACTAAAATATAAAGCCCCTATTAACACAAAAGAAACTGCATGCAGAATTCTGCACGTGTTCTGTAACGAAACGATCTACAAAATTAAAACAACATGTTGAAGATACTTAAACAATATGAAAACAAAAATACATATTTTTTTTGTAAAAGAAACATTAAACGTTTGACTATAAAACGTATGCTGGTTTAGTCACTACCCAATCCTCGATAACTTAAAACTCGTGCAGGTACCTTATATACTGACCGCCAAAACAAATAACAACAACTATTATACTTCATGTCAAAATGCCATATTTTGATTGGTCAATACAAGGGAGACAATTTACTCTATCCTATGGCAAATACTCTATTACCCTTAACGGGGACGCTTGATCAAGTGTGCGCTTTAATAAATAAGGATGATTGTTATGTACAAGACGACATAATTTATTATTTTGAATTTGAAAACTAATAGACAGTAATAACAGAACATTCAGTATAATTGTTTAAATAACACATATCTGTGAGGGTGATAGAGCATATTGTTACCCCTTGAAAAGACATTGTCAACCTTGGCTTCGCCTCTGTTGACAATGTTTTCTCGGGGTTACAATCTGCTCTATCACCCTCTCAGCTATGTGTATTTATCTATTGTTACACAACCTATTTAAACTCTATAACGCACATAAATAAGCAAGACTGATCACCAAGACAAGGTCTACAATTAAGACAATATGGTGAAATTGTGAGACGACTCCTTATTGGAGTTACTGCCCTTAAATAACTATTTTTACCATTTTTTTTTTTGCGTTTTCCCTTATATGATAAAAATTATAATAGATAGATAGAAACTTAAACTAGCAAAAATGATCAACAAGACAAGATCTACTAACAAGTCAAATTTTGCCGATATAGTTAGTAGACTCTTACTCTTTATAGAAGTGATTGCCCTTAATTTAGGATTTCTTTTTTACCCTCTTTTGTGTTTTGAGCAAAAACTAAAGAAGATAGAGAGAAACTGAACAGAGTAAATGATCAGTAATACAAGATCAACAAAACAGAGATTTTTGTCATGAATTCTATTCTCGTCTACAATGTTGAGAGTGTCCTTTGTTGAATATACATATAGACCAAGGTGAGCGACACAGGCTCTTTAGAGCGTCTAGTTATTCTAGGCAGGACCAGAACCATAAAATCATTACAATAATCATCGTTATTACGTATATTAATTTACGTTTCGTCTAACTTCTAGACATTTAATAATATAATTCCCCAAATATTTTAGGACAGACAAATTTTCATTAGTAAATAACCAAACAAACTTTGCCTCATTTGAGAGATCTGAAAAGTTATGACAAATATTGTTCATTTCCTTGAAAAGTATCTCCCTATCATCATTGTATGTTGGACAACTAGTAATAAAATGTTGTACATCTTCAACAATATTAAGGGTACATTTCTTTCAAAGCCTCTGATCTCTTTCTATATATTAAGTTGTATACCTGTCTCTTTCTCTTTTGAGATCATGGGGACTGATTCTGATTTTACATTTATGCACTTCTCAATCGAAAATTATTAAAGATAGATAAATTTCTTTGGAAAAAAAAGGTTTTTGTTTAAAACAAGTATCCAATTCACTACTTTTTGTATCTGTTCTTTTTATGTTCCAAAATTTTACAAAACTATTACAAAGTTTTTGATTAATTGACTTGATAAAAAAATTAAGCTTCACATCTAAATTTTTGAATATTCAGCTATTTACAAATATAATGTATGGACGAATAACAGCATTCGATATTATTAGTTAACATGTTTTTGTTACACACATAGGTATCATACAGTAAACCATGTTCCATATGTTTTTTCTGAAACCAATATTTCACCATTGATAATACAGCTGGAAAATATAGAGGGAATCCACCAAGTTCTCCTGGCACAGCTAAGTTAGAGGACTTTTTATTTACACCTGAAATATATATGCGGTATGGGTTAACTCATTATTGAAGGCCGTACGGTGACCTATAATTTCTGTGTCATTTGGTCTCTTGTGGAGAGTTGTCGCATTGGCAATCATACCACATCTTCTTATTTTTATATTCATGTATCTAGAATTGGATTTATCTAAAACATCATTAATATAAATGTGCTGTAATAAATATTCATTTTCTTTCTGTCATGCTGCAGAGCTAGTTTTGAATATACCTGTAATTTCACTGCCATATATTAGAATAGGTTTTATTGTATAGTCATATATGTGTAATAGAGTAGAAATACTTGGAATGGAAGATGATAAAGATCTTTGTAATTTGAATAATTATAAAGAGTTTCAGAGATATTTTGTATATTTCTTCCTTTCCTTGCTTAAAAAGTCCACTAGACGTAAATTTAAAACCTAAATACTTATAACCGTTAACACATTCTATAGTTTCTTTCTCGATAAAGAAATATTCTTATAAATGTTTACCAGTTTGTTAAATATAATAACTTTGGTTTTTGACAAATTGACCTCTAAACACCATTTAGTGCAAAATTTATATAAACCATCAAGTCGTTTTTGACGACCTGCCTTGGAACTAGAAAAAAAATTACAATATCATCTGCATATATGAGGCAGTCAATTCTGCGGCCATTAATATCAACAGCATCTGTAATGTCCTTAAATACATCCGATAAATCATTAATGAAGATCTTGAAAAGGTTGGCACTCAAAACATCCCCTTGTTTTACCCCAATTTTAGAATAAAAATTTGGAGTAAGCACATTGTCTATTTTAACACATAATTCACTTTTATTGTACACATCTCTCATGATTGCATAAAAATTACCACTTTTATTATGTTTTAGTAACTTGTATCTTAAACCAGAATGAATGACTTTGTCAAATGCTTTTTTGAATTGACAAAGCAGGCAAACAGTTTCCCACCTTTCATACTGGTGTACTGTATTATAGTTTTTAATACATACATGTGATCAAATGTCTTACTTTTACTGTAAAAACCAATCTGACATGGATTCATGATATCATTTGTTTCTAAATATTATCAAGCCTTTTGTTTAGTATAGTATTAAACTGTTTTCCAATACACATATTAATTGCAATACCTCTATTGTTTTCAGGTTCAGATGGATCTTCAGCTTTATAGATCGGACAAATATGCTGATGGCCATTTTTTTAATATATATTCCTGAAGAAAATACAAATTTAAAAAGTTTTTAAAATAACGGAGCCAAAATACTAGCACCGCTTTTCAATATTTCATTTGGAAGGCCATCAAAACCGACTGCCTTTCCACATTTTAACTTACAAATAGTATCTAACACCTCTTTGGGGGTTATCCTAAGATACAGTGCATTGAACGAGTGGAATGATTCCATGTTAATGAGTATCTTGTCAATTTCGTTAATTCTAGATTTATACTAGGTACTCTGGTATTTTATTAAGTGATTTATAGTAGGTAAACCATACATTTGTATCTACTGTTTTTTTTCTTCTGGACCCTCTTTATTATCATTTTTGAGTGACTTGATTAAATTCCAGCATTCTTTTGGATTATCTTCCCTTAACCCATCAAAACTGTCAAATGTTTTTATTTAAATTCTCTCTTCTTTAGTTTACGAGCTTTATTGTATTCTCTATAGTATTTGTAGTATGTAGATAAGTGGTAAAACATGTGAATTATGCATACAGAACTTTTATTTGCATTCCAAGTGCTTTTTATGAGCATTCAATCAACTTCGAAATATTTAGTTTTTATCTCTATTTGTAAGTTAGATTTTTAATAGAATAGACGGATATGGTATGATTGGCAATGCGACAAATATCAAGCAAAGAAAGAACAAATATACACATCTACAGATCACTACAAAGCCTTTCATAATGGGCAAAGAGCAGTAGATTATATGAAATCTATAGTAAATACAAAGCGATTAAAAAAAATGACCTTATATTTTACCTTAAATACAAAAGATAGTTCTTTACAAATATTTTGGGCACTGAATTGCATGCTTTTAGTAAGACTTCAACATAACTATTACAAAATATCTCTCAGAAAAAAATATTTCTATCTCTACGACTGGCATTTTTTGTTCGAAGCACTTATCTGAATCTACCTTCGTAAAAACGGATAATTTAAGAAAAGTTCATTATAAATCATGTCCAAAGCACTGACTACTCGAAATCATTCTTAGCCTGCAAGAAGTCAATTTGCCAGACATTTTATATTGATAAGTGTATTGATAAGTGGGCTGTCGATACAATAATTAATTCTAATGCGTTACTTAAACAAGTTTAATCATGATATATTTTGATGTTTATGAATTTGTTAATGAAATACGACAAGGAAATTTATTTTGATTCGTTTTCTTTGTGCTACAGTTGTAACTTGTGCAAATGAAAATGTTCTTTCAAAATACGGCCATCGTATATTTTGTTAATAAATTAACGAAAATACTCAAATTGTGCAATACTAATTTGTTCGACAGAAAAAAAATAAAACTACGATGTCAATCAAGGTTTTAAATCTTTATTACTGTTGTAAAAACTCCCGGTTAAAATGACTTATTGAGAATAAAAGTAGTAGAAAGAAGAGCAATGGTCTCTAAAGCAGTGACTATTTCAAAAACTGTATTTGGTTAAATCCAAAGACAACATTAATGTATGCGATAGCAACGATATTTTTAACATTGGGTCCAATAATGTTCTCGTGTCAATCATCGTGACTTGTATTGGTTTGTTAATTTTCAATGATTATGAAATGAGTGGGAAAAGCATTCATGAAAACTTTGGTACGCTGTTTAAGGCATATTGAAACTTAAAATATGTGAATTTAGTGACAAAACTATATTGGTTGTATAAATATGTGAAATAAGCTAACCAAGCAGGGTTATGAGGGAGAATGAATGAAATAAACACTTCATAAATATTACGGTTGACCGATACGGTGTGTTTACGTTTAGAGCTCGTGCTCATCGGTAATCTATTGTTGCTTCTTATATATAGTCGCCACGTGCATTGACAACTATATAGAAAGTTAGTTAAATAGTGCAATTTTTCTTGCGAACTTAGAATAATCAAAGTATAATGAACGCGGCATCAATATTTAAATCGCATTTTCCTGATGTATTATTCTGTAGGTTTTAAAAAGGTAAAAATACGAGTGGAAAATACTGAAGGGCTGGAAATGTATGATAATTACAGACTTGTCACCCAGACCTACACAATGCCATCACGACACATCTATGCAGTCACAGTGACTTTTCTCGCGTACAGTATCGAAACAGCTATCTTAGTATCAATGCATTATCAGTATCAGCCTTTTTTCAAGAATAAAGCATATGTATAATTACTATGCTTTGACAGATGCATAATAACGATTATGATAACGGTCCTGTATTTCCAAGTAGATTTTATATGTAACGTCAGAAATTAGTGTACGAGGTTCCCTTTAAGACTGGGCGGGACACATTTTCCATGTCAATTTGGCGAATCAGTTTTATTTGCAGAAATGTATCTATGAATCTAATATGGAAAAAGTTCATTCTACATCAGTTAGGTAAAAAAAAGTAAATTTAACAATATGACCCATGTCACTATTGTAATCGTAGAAAGTCATATGTATTTTTTAAAAAATGAAATTCTCATGGCAATTTTTAAATTCCCCTTTGTTACATACACAGACATAACAAGTAGAAAATCTGTTCCACACTGAAAATAAAGGTTCTAAGGAAAAATTAGAAAAAAACGTTGTTTCCATGAGAAATTTTACGCTTCCTATGGGAAATATTAAAAAAGGAACAAAACGTTCACTTGAAATAAAAAGAAAAACAAACCTTAGAACAAAAAATTGCATATGAGATTTTAGATGGATATCATTGGAAGAATTTCATAAATACAGAAAATGTGAGAAACTTCAAATAAAAGCTAAATCTATACATTTTTAAAGGATTTTGTAAGTCAGTAGTATTGATCATTCAAAAATAAACGCTACAAGATTTTATACCATACCAATTAAAGAAAGATCTGATGGTTTTTCTTATGTTTTTTTTTAATTTTCTATGATACGTATATACTACATATTAACTATGATACATACACTATTACAAACGACCTTTCAAGTGAGATCTTCTTATACACTTATATTATTATGAAATAAATATTTTCGTTTTATCCTTCATCTCTATTGTGTGACTCAGCATACTTGTACTGGTATTATGTAATATATTAGATATTTCTTGGCTCCAAATTTGTTTGCACTATAATATATGCATGTAAATGTCCTAACTTTGAAAAAAAAATACATTCTTATCATCTCAGGAAACCTAAATATATGTCTAACTATGATTATTGCACTATTATCGCCGAGCACATGTAGTGCATGAAAGCTTGCCTTGCTTTTAAGTATGCAAATTCTTGTATAATTTTGTAATCTTATGAAATAAAACACATGAACACAGAAGACGTTGTGTATTCGTATACGTCGATGAGAAAACAATTTACCAACATTAAACAATATAAAATATATCTAAAGTTTTTCTACAGTCTTTTCTATCTCGAGTAGTTAATGTATTTTATCTTTTTATTAAATGTTTTTATTCTAGTTTGAACCGGGCCTTTTCTAAATGATTTTTACAGTTTTGATATTAAAACAGTGCTATTACACCCCGGTCCCAGGTTAGGGGATGGCTGAGCACCACAATTATTTTTAACCCCGTCACATTCTTCGTGTGTTTGTTCCATGCCATGCATCTGTTGTCATTTGTGTCGTTGAGGTTGTGTTTGGTTGCCGTCTATCATAAATATTTGTGTTATGGAGAGTAAATAAGAGGAATAAGCAGTTAACTGATTTATTATTTTCAAAAATAAAAATCACGACAGAAACAACATTCAATTAGATAGTACCAGAATATTGAAATCAACAAACACTATGTGAACATCGTACCTAAATCTACGATGAGCTAATGGACGTTTCGTCCTCGAGGCCATTAAAAGCCTGAGCCAAATTTGACACGAAGTCTTGGAAATTTCTGTTTCCAATACTCTTCAACTTCATAATTGATTTTGTCATTCAATTGTTTTCATTAGAGCACCAATGAAGGTTTTTTGTATTCTAAACGCGCAAATGGAGTACTAAACAATAATTCTGATATATTTGATAAGCCTTTTCAAGCATGGAGTAGTTACCAAAACTGATGGACGGTTCGATCCCAATAGCATCACCAATTCAGTAATCGGTATCCTATTTTGAGCAACACGACAGGTGCCACATGTGGAGCAGGATCTACCTACCCTTCCGGAGTACCTGAGATAACCCCCTGTTTTGGTGGGGTTCATGTCTTTAGTTTTCTATGTTGTGTTTTGAATACTGTTGTTTGTCTTGTGGTACTTTTCTTTTTTATCATGGCGTTGTCGGTTTATTTTCGACTTATGAGTTTTTGACAGCAGCAATTTTGTTTGAATTATCAGAAATTGTAAAAATAATTCGAAACAGTAAGAATTTTCTACGCTCATGCAAAAATTGCTTTAGCCATGTAAAGCACTTCGTGTTTGGAATTTTTGGTTTTCAATGCTATTCACCTTCGAAACTGATTTGGTCTTACAACTCTTTTTTTTCAAGTGCTACTTAGACTTAAATATGTATATTAGTGCGCATCTGAAATACTATATCACAAAAATAGTATTCAATTCAATTCAATATTTTATTTAAGTCTCATCTCTCAATAATATATAATACAACATTACATTTAGTGTAAAAAATATAGATATATTAAAAGAGAGCCATTCTGTACAGAATTATAAGAGACTATAACATTAAAAACATTATAGAGAATTCGTCTTTTATATAACATATTTATAAGAACATTATTTACAGTATAAAACATTTCTACGTCTATCTAAAATAAGATAACAGGCCTTGGCACAGCTACGAATCATATTAAAATATGTAAATAAAAACACTAATTTCTGTTTATCATCAAAAGACATAAAATCACTATTAAAATGTGTTGCTTCATCAAATATTTTTTTCTAAAATCGTCATATAAAGGACACGATAAAATAACATGGGCTTCATCTTCTAAAATATCCTTACAACTATCACAGACTCGCTCCTCTAAAAGTAATTTTTCAAATCTTCCCGTTTCGATTCTTAGTGGTGCTACACCACATCGAAATTTGGCAAAAGAACTCCTTTGAGAAAATGACATTGGAATTGTACAATAAGTTTCCGTTTCAAAACTGTTCTTAAATAAATTATATGTTCGAAGTTTATTACCACCTTTACCAGACAAAGCTTTCTCTGACTGTAAATTGCATTGCCACTGTTCAACATACTTACTAAACAGTTTAGACATAACAGTATTGACCACTGAGGTACTATCAACATATTCTGTAATGTTACACAAATGTTCTGCATTACAATCAGAAAATGTTTTCCTTACATAAAAATTCCAATTTTTTATACACTTGTGTTTTTACTCATAATGTCTGCCCATATGAAAACTTTTCTGTTTAACCGATTAGAACTCAAATTGTTCAAACGGCACCATAGTCGACTTAAGCATTGCCATTGTTTTTGAAAGATAGGTATCCATCCAATATCCCCTGCAACTGCAGCATTTGGAGTATATTTACCAACTCCAAGAAAAAATCTGCAAGCTCTATTATGTATGGCATTAATAAAAGAAAAGTTTTTGCAACCCCAAATACCTGCACCATATTCAACAATTGGAAGAACCAAACTCTCATATAATTTTAAAAAGACATTATGAGTAACACCACCTAAGATTTTGCACGTAGCTATAACAAGACCATGTGCTCTATTTGCAGAAGCTGCAACAGCTTTAGCAGTTACATTATAATCTAAAAATTCACTTAATACTAAACCTAAATAAGTATAAGTAATAGAATATTCAATGATATCATTTCCACATTTAAATACAACATGTGACTTATTAACTGAAGGTGTTCTAAAATGCACAATATTACACTTTTTGGAATTAATAGTCATACAATTATCTCCACACCATATATCTAATGCATTTAACAGAGTTTGTAATTCTTTTTCATCGTTTGCTAGTATAACCACATCGTCAGCATAAAGTAAAATACAAACTTTTTCATCATTAATATCAATACCACACTCATATGATTTCAGGAACGAAACTAGGTCATTTATATAGAGATCAAATAGCATAGGTGATAATGGACATCCTTGTTTAAGACCACTGTTGATATTAAACAATTCTGATAAATGGCCGTTTAATCGTACTGAACATAATACATTTGAGTAAATAGACTGTATAGCAGCACAAAAATTTTCTGCAACACCTATCACATTTAACTTCGACCATAGTATATTTCTATTTATGGTAACATAGACCTTCTTAAAATCAATAAAGGCACAAAAAGTAGATTTACGAAGCTTTTTTCTGACATCAATCATGTTTGTAAGAGAAGATAATTGATCTATAGTGCTTCGATTTTGAAGGAAACCATTCTGCTCGTCGACTAATATGTTATTGTCATCTACCCATTGCGTTAGCCTTTCGTTTAAAATATTACAATAAAAGCTTATACGAAACACATGCTAATGCAATACCTCTGTAAGACAAAGGGTCGCGCGGATCTGTCATGTTTGCTTGAGGTATGGGATTGATAATAATTTTGTTCCATAAATCTGGCGTTTTTTGGAACCTAAGGCAAAAAAGATGGTACAAAAACAAAGTTGAGCAATTATTTTGCAAAACTTCAATTGGTAAATTATCAAATCCAGCAGATTTGCCTTTCTTTGCTTTTTCAATGACATAAGCTGTTTCAAAAAACGAAATGGGTTCCGTCAATAGAAAGTCATTAAAAGTGTTTTTCGTAGAAACATGATTTTGCGTTTCAGAAACCTTCAGTTGGTTGAAATCTTTAAATGAGTTTTAACTCTCATGACATTTTAATAAATGACGTCCTCGTCTACGAAAATGTTAAATACAATAATGGTTAAATAGAAATAGTTTCGCTTGTATCATGTTTTTCAGATAACAGTTTAATTAAAGATAACAAGAATTACAAAATCATTTAACAAAGAGAGTATATATATTCAAGATATGATTTTTACATGAAAAAAAACAACAAAAAACTACTGTGGATTATAGAGGTTGCTAGGCAAATATTTGAATAATCTATACTTCTCCTTTATACGACCTGTTTTAGTGTATGCTGACATTGTTTGGGATAACTATTCTCATCACAAAACAAACGTGTTATAGAGAGTGTCCAAGTGGGAGCAGGTAGAATAATAACAAGACTCGGAGTAAACTCTTCAAAATCGAAATTGTGTGAGGAACTAGGATGGGAACCTTTATATAGGAGTCGAGGAAATCATTAGCAGCGCTCGAATAACAACAGTTAAAGGGCAAAATCAAAGTTGGACCAAAAATTCTAATAAGTTGTGCTTAATACAGCTAAGGCCATCTATGTCTAGTGGTAAAAGACCTTAGTGTTTCGAAACATTCAAAATTTCATAAACGGAAAATTAACAAAAAATGACCGTTTTTATATATTTTTTTCATATCAACACAAAAGTGTGGACTACTGAGTTGGTGATACCCTCAGGGGCGGAATGTCCACCAGCAGTGGCATCGACCCAGTGATTGTAAAGCTCATAAAAAAACAAGCTTATAATTTGTTACGCCAGACGGGTAGACTAGACTATTAACTTTGAAATTCTTAAATTGACAAGACTTGCTTTTCATAATAAAGGAAACCTCCTGCCACAACAATATTGTTCCATTACCTCTTAATACCTTGTTTGTCCAAGACAAAGGTTAATTCAATTCCTTAATCTGTTGTTCCAAATTAATCTTTATTTATCGAGTCACAATCATTCAGGAATACTGTCTTATATTTATTTTTTATGAATATATTTAAATGAGTTTGTTTCACTTTTTGTTGAATTAAAACAAATGGCATGGCTAACTTTTGAAGAGGAATTGGTCATCAATGAAAGAATTCACCTTCAGCGGTTAATTGCAATGATAAATTACATAAATTTTGATGATTATAAAAAATACATTTTGAATTCAAAATACTCTTACTTGCCCCTAGTTTTTGGTGGGGTTCGTGATGCTCAGTCTTTGGTTTTCTATGTTGTGTTTTGTGTACTGTTGTTTGTCTGTTTGTCTTTTTCTTTTTTAGCCATGGCGTTGTCAATATATATTATGAAGATGTGGTATGATTGCCAATGAGACAACTCTCCATAAGAGACCAAATGACACAGAAATTAACAACTATAGGTCACCGTACGGCCTTAAACAGTGAGCAAAAGCCATACCGCATAGTCAGTTTATTTTCGACTTATGAGTTTGAATGTCCCTTTGGTATCCTTCGCCTCTCTTTTGATGCTATTTCTAGTGGACAATCTATTATCATTATTATTGAATAAGCTCATTTCTCATTTTCAAGACCAACTTTTAATGTACCCGAGTTCACTTCCGGTTAATGGTCGGTCTTTAGTTTTCTGTGCAGTTAGTTGTGGTTTTTCTTTTGTGATGGCATTTTCCATCATTCTTCGACTTATGGTTTTTTGGCTGCTCCCTTCAACTAGTTTAACTCCGCCACATGTTTTTTGTGCTTGCGAAATAAACCTTATTAATGAGTGTCAAGGTTTACTTATGTCTTTTGTAAGATTGAGGTGCTCATGGTCGGTCTTCGGTAACATCTATCTGTCCTAGTTAATCAGAACATGTTTTGACTCAGAGCGATCTAATTGGAAAGCAAATGGCATAAATAATTATCTTTAAGGTAGGTAGATCGGGTTTCTTTTTCTGAGCATCCATTCTGGGCATGTTGCAAAAATACTTTTTTGGTTTAAAAATAATTTTCAACTTACCTTTTAATATACAACAGAAACACCTGAAACTTGAAATTTAAATATCAAACTATAAAAAAATGAAGTGTTGTTAAATTTATTTAAAATTTTCAGAAAAATCCTTTAAAAATCAAGGGCAGATATTTATAATGAATTTAATAGAGTAATTTGTGTTTATTGGATGTTTCACTAAAACAAGGCCCATGACCACAATTTTTTTTTCGATATTTCGGAAGTATTTACGAAATATAATTCTCTCATTGAATTGTAACCCAATAATCCTCAATAAGGAAAAATTAAGTTTCCCCTATATGTCCCATATAAAATAACTGTGATTTCGTTAATTTCAATGTATTTTAACGAAAAAAAACAAGATCCGTGACCCCCAGTTTTTATATTGAAACTTGAAAGTACATCGACCCATAAGTCGTTAAAAGAAGTCTACGAAAAATCTATCGTCGAACATTTAGACACCCAGCTTCCTTAAAGAAGGAGAAGATGCTAGATGTTAATATCATTAAAAACATGCATGTTTTTTGTCGGGTTGTTGTCTCTTTGACACATTCCCCGTTTCCATTTTCAATTTTATTCTTCCATATGTTGTTTGGTCGCTGTCTCATTATTGTTTCTTCCTTTAAATACAAATAGCTTTTATTCATATGGAAGCATTAAACTACACGCACCAAGATATATTACAGGTTCGTTAACGTATTATATTTCTTCCAATATTTAATTCAAACAATCTGAGGAAAAGTTAATCAATCATGAATTATTTTCACAAACATGTTAAACAACACCACAATCTATATATGTCAGTGGTTGTCGTTGGTTTTTATCTTCATGATCACTTAGAATATAGCAAAATGCTCTCGACCAATGAAATTGTAGGATTTGGTGTCTCTTAATTGTGAAAAATGAATGTCAATCATGTTCTTAGTATGGGATTATCCTATTATTTGGGTCTATTTACCGTTCAAAACAAAGAGTTTTTATGAATGAGTTATAACTGCCCCGAAGCACATTTATCAGATTGAAAGGATTTATCACAGTGATTGAAACTGACTAAAAGTTGAATTGTGAAACAAACAAAAAAATCAAAATAAGTTGAAGTTTACTGGTGCAGTAAAATTTGTACCTTTAATGTTATTATGAAAATATTAATAACTTCAAATTAATAAAAAATTAAACAATATAAAAGCAATGCAAAAAAAATATAAAAAAAATAATCTATATATTTAGCTTTCCTAAAACTCTGATTACTGAACCAGCGGTTGGGAAGAAAAGTTATTTCCAGTATTCCGATAAAATAAAAATAAAAAACAATAGGAATTTGATTTAAGTTTTGAATATATTTAAAACTTTTAAAGGCATTTTATTTGAACATTTCCCTGACATAATGAAATAGTATTTGATTTAAAAAGCCGGACCAAAATATTGGCTGTGAAATAAAATTAGTTGTAACTCAAATGTATTTATTGATTTAAACTGTAAATACAAAAAGGATAATTCCTCACTAAAATATTACATGATTTACATTCATACTCACAATCAAGAAACATATACAATTCCTACCATTTCTTTGTACTGTTGTGTCACCTAAGGTCTATACTGCATTTTTTAATATTTCCCAAATTATAAGAAAGTCCTTACACCACTACAACTAATCCATATTTAAAATGCCGAAAAATGAAGTCATGCATCAATTATAAACATTACACTGACAATGAAACTAATTCTTGAATACAACCAATCAAGAGATCATTTGAGCCTTGAGCACTTTACAATATTCTAAGTTTGTAAGAGAATGATAATCACTTACTTCATGATAAGTACTCGCTAACGCTCGTACTTAATCATGAAGAAAGGGATTATCATTCTCTTACATATACTTATTGATCTAGTGACTTTTATAGCTTACTGTACGGTTTGAGTTTTACTCATTGTTACAGGAGGTTCGTTGACCCGTAAATGTAGTTATTCAGACAATTGTTCTCTGGTCTTTGATACAATACAATACAATACTTTATTCTCTAAAAACCAATGCAATCAAAGGTACAGAGAATGACATGCAAAAACAATATACAAATAATACATAGTATGGTAGAGGTGGGTTAACATTGTTGAAGTATGAGATACAATATGAAAAAAAAATAAAAAAAAAAAAAAAAAAAAAAAAAAAACATGATGGATGATTTGTCTTATTGGCAATAATACTATCTCCGTATTTTTATATTGGCTACTCCTATAAGTCCCTTTCGGCAATTTTGTTCTGCACCTTTTTTTCCAATCTTATCATTTGCATCTGCTGATCTTAAAGATTAAAATAAAAAAATCATTGGGACGCAGCAAATTCTGTATGACTGACTGTCATCGATGGTTTGAAATTTACGTTTGTTTTATGACCTTTGTTATCAACGAGAAAAAAAGATAATCTTCATATGAAGCAAGTACGTTTTTAGGTCAGCAGATTTTAACTTTTAAATATCCAGGACACAAAACAACTTAACTCAAGCAGTTTTAACCGTATCCGGAAATATCAAGGGCATTAACCAATTATAAATATCCTGATTAAACCATAGATTATTAAAACCCTTATTATATTAACCTTCAGCTTACATGTAAATGTACTTCCTGTACTATACTCCCAGGAATTTGGTGTTCATTGTAGATCTTCGGTTGTCTCTGATAAATCTACTTACTTCTGCGATGGCCGCGAAGTGTTTGGAACTGGGCATATGCACCGCTGTCCCGAATGCGGTTCTAAAATATAAGGTGATTCAATATAATGACGGAAGACAAAATCAACCATATATGTAATTCACCGTGTATCTAAGGGAGCTACCATTTGATTTTATGGGGCTAGGATGAAATTTGAAAAAAAGGCAGGACAGGAGTTTTGAGTAAAAAAAGGCAGGATGAGCAACTTTGCAAAAAAAAGGCAGGATGACAATTTATGTAAAAAGTTAGGATAAACTAATAAAAAAGGCAGGACCGAAAAGAGTGAAAATAAAAGGCCGGACAGAGATTACAACTTAAAAAAATGCAGGACAAAATTTTTCATCCTAGCCCCCATAAAAATCAAATGGTAGCTCCTTAAATTAAATGTGTTCAAACTACTATTCATCTTTAAAGTTTTTTTTTTCTTCTCTTTTAAAGTTGATTAATTTGCACACAAAAAAGCGAAGGTTTCAACTCCAATAAGTAAGGACGACCTAAATCCCTGAAGATATCATCCATACAGTCTCCAGTGGCTTAGTACTTTTATTGGTTTTCTTTTAAAGATAATTTAAATGCTTGCAACTCCTTGTGTGACGACCGTTAGATTGTTTGGTTTTCCTGCTTAATAACATTTAAATTTGGTGCTCCAAAAAGTTTTATGTGTTCGGTTTCTAACATATAAGTCTGGAGCACAGCAGTCGTTAGTGTAACGTATGATTGTTGTTCAAGAACCACTAGTCGTAAGTAATGTATTTAGTACCGTACGTTATAGCAATCACTGGATCCAGCTGCCGTAAGATTGTCAGACTAAACTCCAGCTAGCCATGTTTTTAACACTGGCATGATTTTAATCACTTTTATTCCAATAAACTAATAACTGAACGTCAATCAAATACTAGTATTAAATGCATCACGTGACGGATAGATTAAAAGCCAACCTCTCAAAATAAAATATGACAAGTGACAAAGTATTTAATGAAGTCATTACGTAAAATGAATTCAAAGACGAATATCCGTAATAAAAAACACAACTAGACTACGAGCTCATCTGGCTTTAGACAAGCATTACAAGTAGATGGCAGAGTTAAACAAGTTTGATGGCCCTTAATCCTCTACCTTTCTTACAGTGTACAGATGAAACAAACATTAAAACACACAGAAATATTTCATTTCTGATGGTTGTGGCTAATTGTAGTAAACAAGCAAATTATAAGATGCTTAGTTATACACCCCCATTTTTCACGAGTAAATTAAAAGAAAATGATTGAACTTTTGATGTAAAATACATCTGAATAGTAAATATAACTGTGAGTGGACAAATCATACTCCAGCTAGGACAATGACTTGTGCATCCAAAATTAAAAAAAAAATTTCAATACTTCAGATGGGGGGCATCGAAAAATGTTGGTGACACACACCCACCACCCACCAAACAATAAAAAAGATAATTTTTTGGCACAAAAAACATCAATTTTATTTTCACCTCGCTTCGCTCGGCTTAATTGTTAAGATTCAATTCCTAAGTTTCAACATCTTCTTCCAGGAATGTATTTTTTAATTAAGTTAATTAACAACTTCTTTTTATAGGATAATACATGAACAAAGTGCTAAAAGTGAATGGAGGTGTGGTAAATGTCAATGAGACCATAACAGACATATTCCTTCAGACCCTTCTGGCGGTATTTTAATATATTAATTTTCACAATTTGCTCGCTATGCTCGTGTCTGTAGTTGGTTTTAGATTTAAATGAACATAATTTATGTATAACTGGTGAATTAAAAGGCAGGGAATTCCTTACCACCAATTAATTAAAACCTTTACCAATTCTTTCATATATATAAAGATTTGGTCAGAAAGTTTCACTGAACCTTTAGAATTCTTATTACAAACGTGATATCCCATTTTTATTTTTACGGTGATGTTGTTTATAAAGCTCGTGAATTTAGACACATTTGTAAACTAATTGGTCCTTTGAATAAACTTATTCTAATAGCCAGGTTATCAATTTAACACAGTAGTTAAATCTTTAAATATTGTTTAATAGGACTACTAACATTGTTTTTGTTTTTGTATTAAAACATAACTGACTATATGTTGCTATATATGTACAGTTATAACAACTTATGATTCTACATCCTGTAGATACTGTTTACTTATATTTTGGCATTGCACAAGGTCATGCGTTTCTCAGACTGTTAATGACGTCTTTACACTTATTCCGTTGGATGTGTACTGGTTGATACTTTAGTCTGGGAAAAATGATTTATTTATTAGTTGTAATTGGCATTGACTAGCTTTCAGTGACTGTGAGTACTCTTTTTTTCGGTACTTTATGTCTTTTGTTTTAGTGCCTCTTACCGATCTTTTGAGTTTCAAATTGCAACTGAATCTTACAGTTTGTTTTTATGTTGTGCTGTAACACGGGTGTTCCAGTTTAAGGGGTTAAGGGAGGGTTGAGCGCTCACGAACATGTTTAACCCTGCAACATTCTGTATATGGCTGTCCCAAGTCAGGAGCCTGAAGTACAGTGGTTGTCGTTATTTCAGGTCTGTCATACATTTTGTTTGTTTTTTCGTAAATTGTTTTGTTATAAATTAGGCCGTTAGTTTTCTCGTTTGAATTGTTTAACATTTTTCATGTCGGCCCTTTTATAGCTGACTAAACAATGAGTTTTTCTCATTATTGAAGGCCGTACGGTGGCCTACAATAGCCTACTTCCACTTTATTTTGACTCTGTTGGATAGCTGTCTCTTTGGCAATTATACCGCATCTCCTAATTTATATATTAATCCAAATAAAGTTCCCTGAAGTCACAAACAACTTCTTCCACTTTAAGCTCTAGATCCACTACTGATGCAATATTTTATTGAACGATAATAATATAAATAGAAATTGAATGTATGTACATTTTTGTTATAAAGAATAAAAGTATCGGACATTGTTTTTGTTTTTGTTATTTTTTTTGGGGGTGTAATTTTAATGTCTTTGTAAGGGGGGGTCTTGAATTTATTTTCCTTCCTCGAGTTGGGGACATTAAAAAAATCAGAGAAATTCCAGTTTTCTCCCATCCCCCCAATGAAAGAAAATGACCAGTCCCTTAGTTTACAAAACCTTAACCTTGACAAAAACAGATAAAGAAACATGTCGCATTACGTGTTAGATGGCAATGCATGCATGTAGATCACAACAAAAGTATTTTGTACGGAGATGACTAGTCAAGCTTACTCATACCGATTACACGGGAACAAAGGCTTAGCATAGCAATTTTGTTTGCACTTCGTTATGATCAACAATATGTTTATGTGTACTGTTGTTAACTACGTTATGATCAACATTTCAATGACCTAAACATTTTATTTCCAAAACAGCTGAACATGCAGTACATGTATGATATAATAATAGACAAGACAATGAATATGCATAAGAATTGATCAGACAGGAGGCAACATAAAGGAGTCCGACAAAATGTAGCTGTAATAACTTTAAATTTGAGTTTTATCAACATCTGTAGATTTGTGTGAAATCCATAATAATTGGCAAAAGTGATTGCAATTGGTCTTTGTGAAGTAGTAAAGATTGGTTTTGAGGTAGACTTGATAACCTTGATCAAACATCGATCGCTGTGAAAACGTTGTATACATGTAAAATCGAAAACTCGTTGCTGTGTATGTTTGCTCATAAAAACGAACATAATTTATTCAAAATATCGCTCAGAAACGCCACTAAAGTAGAGGTCAGTAAAATGAAGACAATTAAAATTAATAAAACATTAAAACAATCCATTACCTATTAATTTTAATGTGCCTTGCAGTTAAAAGAGTCACGTGTTTTCTTTCAATGTTTACAAATACAAGGAAATCCCCACGCGGTATTTTTGTGTCAAGGCTAACATTGTTTATGTTTTAATTCTGCTGCGGGTTGTACGGTGAAAGTCGGCAGGGGCATCATTATATAAACTTGTGCAATCGAATTTCTAATTAATACTTTTATATACTGACCAAAGCAAAGTTGAAATAGAACTTGAGGAAATTTCTTTCCAGCCACAATTAAGGTAAAATTTTCCTTAATATATTATGTTTTAAGTTTTTGAAAGGGATCCAGTGTCTGACTGACCAATTTATATTGCGAAAGTGGATTTTACATATTCTTTAAAAAAGAAATAGGTGTTCGGTTTGGGTCTCAAATTTACAAGAATGTCCGATTACTTACAGCGACTATTCGCTGGCGGCTCCATATGAGACAAGGTGGCTCGGCCCTCAAATGGCCGAATTTTGTTTTTTTAGATAGAATATGTTTAAAATTTTTAACTGCCGCCCCTTATTTTTCATTTGAACACCATTTTGGAATTGTTGATCAGCCAGTTCATGTTCACAGTCTGTCTATGGCAACTGTGTACGTATTCTTTTATTTTGCTGGTATTTTTTTTTTTTTTAAATTCAATAAAAAAAAGGTGATTATGATTGCCAACGAGACAATTATATCCGAACGGGGACGGACACAAACAGCTTTCTTCGATACAGATTTGTTGGAGAGGGAGGTACATAAAAGTGACGTTTTGTCCTATTTAGATATTATTTTAATATAAACAATAAACATCTAGAATACTGACTGTAATCAACCTTTTTTTTCTATTTCAGAGAGACGTTATCACTATGGAAAAAAGAGAAATGAGAGATTTTTTGGGAAACACCCAACATTATAATCCTGAATCCAATAATTTTAGTGCAACAGAAGCTGCAAAGGCTAAATTCAGATACAAAGGTGCACATCATATGGGTTCCAATCCTGACGCAGGATTGAGGGTTCGTGAGGGAAGCCCAAAACTGAACATATTTTCTCAGTTTAGACGAACAAGGTCCGAAAGTTGTGGAAGTGAAGGAGAACCGACATCACCAGTTGGATCTGCATCATGTGCATTGCCACCAATTCATGCTATTTTATAAACCAATGCTCAAAACAAAAATTGCTTAAACTTTTAGTCGCAGTGGCATTTATTGTGTTTGAGAAAAGATAACATTCGTGCGAGCTTAGATTTGTAAATAGTAGAGATTTCGGTTATGTTTCACTTATTTAATAAACAAGTGTTCGAATGTGTGTGGTATTCAGAACGAATGCTTCCGATCAAATGGCTATATATGAATAGTTAAATGTGATTTGTTTACTTTTATATATGAAAATAAGAAGATACTTTTTGTTATATGTTCACATTTGTTATTGTTTTGTTTATACAATGTTATTCAAAATAAATTTTCTACAAATTCAGTTATTTTTAAATAAATCGATTTTTAACCAAGCTGTCGGCCAAACATGAGTAATGAAACGTTTTGTTTACAAACAACTAAAGTAGGTTAGTGTTCTTTTATGTGAAATGGGTTAAGTATTGATATACACTTAAAGAGACATGTGC
Source organism: Mytilus coruscus (assembly GCA_017311375.1). Classification (NCBI taxonomy): domain Eukaryota; kingdom Metazoa; phylum Mollusca; class Bivalvia; order Mytilida; family Mytilidae; genus Mytilus; species Mytilus coruscus. The sequence goes on from CM029595.1 coordinate 118,343,530, forward strand.
ATAACCAAACAATGAACCCTCGCAGCCTTTTGTTGACTTGGGCGGAAGAAAAGGACCTGGTGGGCCTTGACTTGTTAAATTTCTGCACCAACCATATTTTATTTCATTTTCAATTTATAAGAATTTTCTATTATTTGGAGAGGCGATTATTTTTTAAACTGTTTAGAGACCACGATTTTACACTTGGTATTTGTCCATTGCAAACAATATTAGTATATCTGTCGTCGTATTTGAACTGTAGACATGCTTTTACATGCAACTGGCCGTTGTGGGTCAGGGTTGTCTAATATTCATTATAGATGATAATTTTATGGTGTAATCCGCCAATGAGAGACAATACTGTATTTGGTTATTATCTGTGCTTTTATTCAAAAATATTGTTCAATATTTTTGTCTTTATGTATAGTTAGACAATTATGAACATAATATTATTTTAAAAGGTTATAATGGGACCATTAACCAACAATCTGTCTCAATAGACGGTGTTTTGGAGCTATGTTGTCAATGAATGGACAGTAGTTGTTTCTAGTTCGAATAGACTAAATGGTTTCAAATGATGATAAAATTGAGAATGGAAATGGGGGATGTGCCAAAGAGACAACAACCCGACCAAAGAGCAGAAAACAGCCGAAGGCCACCAATGGGTCTTCAATGGACTACATAGTACATTTAACAAAATGAAAACTTCTTACTGAAAAACTTTAGGAGGTAAGCGGACCATACATGTACTTCAACTTAATTTAAACTAGATCTATTATTAAGCACGCAAGGGGCCGATTCAGATTTTTATGATTTCATTTTTAGAAAAGGTTTACTTGAATGTTCCATATATCTTAAAAATTACACACGAAATTTAGGAAATATTTTTTTTTGGAGGGAAGGGGGGTAACAGAAAAGCTTGCTGTTATAACTAAATTAGGGAGATTTACAATGCATACTGTTTTTCAGTATTGTGGACAATGTTAAAATATGCTCGCATGTAAAAAAAACAATAACCAAAAAACAAAGGATGGTTTTTTATTTGATGCATATATTTGTAATAGAGTTACGCTTAAAGAATGTTGCATCTTTGCTTCAAGTATAAAATTTTAATTGAACGAACTAGCTAGCCACTAAGATATTTATAAAGACTTGTCAAATTTAAATATAAAGTTTGTCACTTATGTATTGTAGTTAACAATAAACTATGTGAAGGTTTTCTGAATTAGAGAAAGTACACATAAGTCAGATAAAGGTCAGCTCCTAACTTATTTCTCAATTAACAAGTTGAAATGCGCGCTAATTGCTCACAAACATTCGGTAAACAGGAAGTTGATGAACAATGAATTTGAAAAAAATCTTATCACACAGTATAGCAAGACCACATTATGTTATAAATTTTATTCCAAATGTCAGAAGGATTTATTTGTAGTTCCTGCGAAAAAGGGTGACAAAAATTTCATACATAGCCATTATGCGTAAGAATATATTAGAAGTATTCAGTTAACAGGAAGTGGATGAATATGAAAATGCACGACAACTACCATGCTCGCATGAAGCTTGATTCCAAATTTTAGAAAGCCTTTATTTGAAGTTTCTGAGAAAAACGCGAAGAAAATTTCATGCATGTCCATTATGTGTAAGAATGTATATTAAGTATTTGGAAAACAAGAAGTGCATGGATGAGCGATGAATCTGAAAATGCATCGCACAGTGTATAATGCTAACATAAACCTTAATTTTAAACTTAAGGAAGCTCTGTAATTCGCGGGGGAAATGCGACAAAAATATAACGTGACAGACGGATACACGGACAGACGAAAACCAGTATACCCCCTCCTTTCGGAATAAGGGGTTAAAAATTAAAAAAAATATTTGGAACTAAGAGCATCCAAAGATAGACAAGCTCTGTGCAAGATCAAAATAAGTGCTCACCCACTAACTTTTAAAAGATAGATTAAACATATTTAAAAAAAAAACCTATATAAATTGATAGATCACAAAGGTTATGTTGGCTGAAGTTGAATGCATTCTATATTAAAATGTACCCTCTATAATCTTATCAGAAAAGATGTCTATGAAAAGATTTGGTAATTTGTAAAAAAAACAGTGTTAAACAGAAGTGTTCGATTGACTTTTTATCCTAGAAACCTAGATTTATTGATATTTTTGGAATTTGTATAAAAACATTTTTGAAATATATCAATATACGTCAGTAATGTATATACAACGTTTGCCTGTAAGAATATATAGTCTCTATGTATTCATGCTTTTTACACTTACAAATAACGACAGTCGCTCTGGTTTGGCTGTGGCTTCAGATACATATATATATATAACTTTAACACACGAATGAATGTTATAAAAATAGTTGTTATAATTTATATATTTACGCAATATTTCGCTAAAGAAATTAGCTTCATCATGCGCGTGCAGCCAACCAGGTAAAAATCGGATGCTGTAAAGAAATTTTTGCAGCTTATAGTACATGCCTTTTAAATATGTTTTTGCAGCTTATTATGTCACCCCTTTGGAAAAGGGGGGACATATTGTTATTCTTACGAATTTACCTGTTAAAATATACACATTAGCTGAAATCAATCGATGAACGTGTAATTAAAATGTACAAGATAAGATACATGTATCGTGTGATACGCGAGCTATTGAAGAACAAAATGAACAGTTAGTATGCCGCTCCATCAATATATACACATGTTGTCTGTTCCAAGGTCCCCTCTAAAAAGACTATAAAAGTCCACGATAATATACTTGCGCATCACGTGACGCCACGTTCTTCTTCGCGCGTGGGTCTAATTTTAGATTCTAAAGAATTCCCAAACTATGTATAGAACTCAAACTTATTCTACGGAAGCGAAAAAAAAGGGGGGATCAAAGACATGCCAATTCCAGCATGTATAATAGATGTGCCATTTGACTTTGGTACACTCAAAATGGTTGCTGCTACTGTGACAATGTCCAGTACGGGGTGACATCCTCCGCTATTGCTTGCAATAGCAAATCTAGATGTACATTACGATTCTTAAATCAAAACAAATAATTGTGTTTATTTAATTAAATAGTAAGAAGTTCAAGATTTATTCCTTTGGTTTTGGATAAAACTGTTTTTCATCTCTCTCATTCAGTCCATCATTTTCAAGAGTACGTAGCTGATGCATCCAAAATATCTCTCTCTGTTTTCTACTTTAGGTGTCCCAATTTTGGTTGACCTCTATTATTTGAAAGGTGATATTTTCAAAAGTATGTCCTGTTCTTTAGAGGTGTGGGCAGTTCGTGTGTTAACGTTACATTCTTAGGCATTTATATGATTTAATTTAGTAACTGCATCAGTTTATTTCAAACTATCTAGGCGTGGATATCTGAAAATGCCTATTTATATATATATAATGCCTAGAAAATCAACCTAGCAATGTTAGAGTAGATCTGATTCTTTTTTCCCTCCCCTCTTCTACGATAACACCGCCTAGAATTGTGCAGACGCCTTATCCCCCCCTCCTCTAACTATAGCATATATATATATAAACAAGTCTAAATTGAAAACAACGTTCAAACCTATATGATTTAGTTGGATCAAAACCGCAATTATTATACGTGTGCATGCAAAACAAATTTCTTGTTAGAGGGTCTAAATACAGCACAAACAACATTTTCCAAAAGACAAAAAAAGTGAAAAAGTATATTTTAACAAAACGCATTTGACTAACAGGTCGAACAAGAAATGTTCTTAAACCCTGCTGACTACCATTGGCGATAGCCAAATAAACGGATCACCGATGTAATAAATGGATCTTAATTATAAATTTAATACTAAACAGAAAAACTAAACTTGCGGAAAAGATGGTATACCGCAAACAAAAGGTGCAAAGGTTTATATATATATATATATATATAAGTTAAGTAGAATCCGAATGCTGGTAACATATAGGAAAATTAATAAAAGATAATAACAGTTTCAATTCATCACATTTACTACCGCTTTCAATGCTTTCACAGATCTTCAGGTAATGTGACTTGTATACATAAGTGCTATAAAACAATTGATTGACGTTAACAACAGTATGACGTTAACAAATACAAGGGATACTACTAATGTCATTTTAAAATTTGAGTAAAGACTTTAAAATGTTATTCAAGTAAAAAAAAAATATCATTTATCATTTAATCCCGGGTTGAGAATGTTTATGAATAATTCTTCTTTTTTCTTCCGGAGAAAATCATTTTGACGATTGACCATATACAATGGAAATATTTTAAATCGTCCATTAGAACAACGGATTATTGTTAAATCTTCATGGTTGGTGTGCTGCCTATGAACAGTCATTCTAGTCCGCAGTTCTTTTTTTGTCTCTCCAATATAGAATTCCTCACAATTAGAACATATGAGAGAATAAATGACGTTTGAACTTTTACAAGACATGTTTTGTTTAACTGTGAAATGCTTTCCATTTTTAAAATAAATTGAAATTTCTTCTATCAAATCTGGACATGTCATACATCGTTTATCGGTACATTTTCTAACAATAGGCAAAGTTTCATTAAGACTTTGTTCATTTTTTCACTTTTGTGTAAATTATTTTCAATTTGACGCATGAAACTAAATATATCATTATCTCGTGGATTATATGTTGTGACAAACGGGATAATTTTGTCTAAATTGTTTGATGATTCTTCCATTGGTCCGGATTGCCGTGATTCCTTAATGAAAAGAAGCGGATAAGGGTAATGCGTTTGTAATCATGGACTGTGAGTATTACTGAGATAAAATTTTAGATATGTTACAAGATGAAATGTTTTATGAGGTGAAAGATAAAAAAGTGGACAAACAAACAAGTACAATGAGAGTTGTCTAATATAATTTTCAAGGATGCAAGGATAAATTCTTTTGTAAATCTGTTTTCAATGACGTTTTCTGTTTTTTCTAACAAATATTTTTCTGCTGTTATTCCTAAGTCATGTGGGATATTTGTGTAAAAACTGACAATATCAAAAGTAACGAGTTCTGGATTAGGATTTACAGTTCTGGGTAGATGATTTAAAAATTCCAAATCGTCTCGTATAAAAGTGGGCACTTTTTTTTTCCACTTTTTTATCTGTCACCTCATAAAACATTTCATCTTGTAACATATTTAAAATTTTATCTCGGTAATACTCACGGTCCATGATTACAAACGCATTACCCTTATCCGCTTCTTTTCATTAAGGAATCACGGCAATCCGGACCAACGGAAGAATCATCAAACAATTTAGACAAAATTATCCCGTTTGTCACAACATATAATCCACGAGATAATGATATATTTAGTTTCATGCGTCAAATTGAAAATAATTTACACAAAAGTGAAAAAATGAACAAAGTCTTAATGAAACTTTGCCTATTGTTAGAAAATGTACCGATAAACGATGTATGACATGTCCAGATTTGATAGAAGAAATTTCAATTTATTTTAAAAATGGAAAGCATTTTATAGTTAAACAAAACATGTCTTGTAAAAGTTCAAACGTCATTTATTCTCTCATATGTTCTAATTGTGAGGAATTCTATATTGGAGAGACAAAAAAAGAACTGCGGACTAGAATGACTGTTCATAGGCACATTTCCATCGTTATTCTAATGGACGATTTAAAATATTTCCATTGTATATGGTCAATCGTCAAAATGATTTTCTCCGGAAGAAAAAGAAGAATTATTCATAAACATTCTCAACCCGGGATTGAATGATAAATAATATTTTAATTTTTACTTATATAACATTTTAAAGACTTTACTCAAATTTTAAAATGACATTAGTAGTCTCCCTTGTATTTGTTAACGGCAAACTATTGATAACTTCAATCAATTGTTTTATAACACTTATGTATACAAGTATATATATATATATATATATATCTGGTCTTTTGGAAATTGTTGTTTGTGCTGTATTTAGACCTCTCTACCAAGAAATTTGTTTTGCATGCACGCGTATAAAAACTGCGGTTTTTATCCAACACAATCATAGGTTTGAACGTTGTTTTCAATTTAGATATATATAATTCGTCTAAACAACAGCCCAACAATGTTAGATCTGTTAATTTGCGGAAGCAAATTTTTTGTTCTTCCCTGGCCGGGATTCGAACTCATGCTACTGAGATATCGTGGCACCAAATCGCCTTACACTATGCCCGACGAATTATATATACAGAATGTATTTTCAGCCCTGTATCACCATCGCTGCTGGTGATCAGATGGATAAAATCTGTTGTAGAGTCGTCACTGGTTCAGACGTACTTATAATATAATTATTTCTGTGACTACATCTTACATTGATTTGTAGGATCCTTTACAATAGATAATTCAGCTGATCTGTAACAATTCCATCTTAATGCCTTATATATCATGTACTGTGTTACAACGCTAGATAAAAACTGACGAGGAAAGGTAACACCCGGCCACCGAAAGCTTTATTATCATAGAGCTAGGTGTTCGAGTGGTCAAGCGCGTCGGGCATAGTGCAAGGCGATTTGATGCCACGATATCCCAGTAGCATGACTTCGAATCCCGGCCAGGTAAGAACAAAAAATTTGCTTCCGCAAATTTACAGATCTAACATTGTTGGGCCGTTGTTTAGACAAATTACAATGTATATATACAGAATGTATTTTCAGCCTTGTATCAACATCACTGCTGGTGATCCGTACTTATAATATAATTATTTCTGTGACTGCATCTTACATTAATTTGTAGGATCCTTTATAATAGATAATTCAGCTGATCTGTAACAATTCCATCTTCATGCCTTATATATCATGTACTGTGTTACGACACTAGATAAAAACTGACGAGGAAAGGTAACACCCGGCCACCGAAAGCTTTATTATCATAGAGCTAGGTGGTCGAGTGGTCTAGCGCGTCGGGCATAGTGCAAGGCGATTTGGTGCCACGATATCCCAGTAGCATGAGTTCGAATCCCGGCCAGGGAAGAACAAAAAATTTGCTTCCGCAAATTTACAGATCTAACATTGTTGGGCCGTTGTTTAGACGAAATATATATACAGAATGTATTTTCAGACTTGTATCACCATCACTGCTGGTGATCCGATGGATAAAATCTGTTGTAGAGTCGTCACTGGTTCAGACGTATTTTAATATATATATATATATGTAAGACCAAAAAAGTGAAAAAAGTATATTTTAACAAATCGCATTTGAATAACAGGTCGAACAACAAATGTTCTTAAACCCTGCTGACTGCCATTGGCGATTGCCAAATAAACGGATCACCGATGTAATAAATGGATCTTACTTATAAATCTAATACTAAACAGAAAACAATAAACTTGCGGAAAAGATGATATACCGCAAACAAAAGGTGCAAAGGTTTTTGTACACAATATCCGGATTTCGACAATTAATGTCTCTTCAGTGATGTTAGGAATCGAAACGGTATTTGGAAGGCCATATAATTTACCTCAAATAAGGATAGACTCTTGAATTTTGAGGAGTCAAAATAGGATGAACGGATCATATAAACCCGAAGGCAAATATAATACAAGCCCAAACGAAAAAATATAAACAAGTCTAAATTGAAAACAACGTTCAATCCTATGATTGCGTTGGATAAAAACCGCAATTTTTATACGTGTGCATGCAAAAATGCAAAACAAATTTCTTGTAAGAGGGGTCTAAATACAGCACAAACAACATTGTTGCATGGCCAAAGTACTATCCACCCCTGCCAATGCAAAATAGTACAACCAAGTACATTTAGAGGTAAAAATACGTTGAGAATCTAGATTTATATACAATACAATACAATTCTCTACAAGTTCGTCGTAATTTGCAATGTATCATATATAGATGAATAAGGAAATTCATACCTAGAGGCTGCTGTTAAAGCTAATTTGCTGTCTGATGGCTGATACAATTACATACGTTACAAGTTAGTACAATTCAAAGTTTCAGTTCGTTTTTTTGCCCGAAATAACAATTTAAGGAAAACTATAAAGACAAGTATTTCTTATGTTGACCCCAGTGTGACATCAGAACTATCAAAATCCAAACCTTGGTAAGTGTAGCTTCAGACAAATTTTGTTTTACCAACCGGCATTGATGTTTACTATTTTAATACATCAATCAATCCCACGACTCGATGAGAAAATGAAAATAAGAAATTCAGCCAAATACACGGACAGACGACTAAATGCATTGTACATGTACAACCACAACGTGCTGCCCATTAGTAGTTTGTTTGCCCCCTTTGCGATGGAGACAACATAAAGGATATAAAGGTGAATGATATCATAACTTCAACAACTTCCAACTAAATCAGGAATACGATGCACAAATATCATATTGTATGTTCTATTTGATAAATTGAATATTTTGAATTCGAAAGCATAACTTACTCGGATACTATACAAATGCATCATTAACTTTACGACTCAAAAGTGGAGTCAATGCCCGTTACAACTCTCCACCGTCACTACATATACCCTCAAAAAGTCTAAACACTAAAGTTTGCCCTGCAAGTACTCCCCATACCAACAAGTCCCTCCATGTATTTATTATATATGTTGTGTACATGTTATTATTTTGTACAAATTATTACTTGTACAAATATTTTGTACAAGTAATTACTTGTATAATGCCATCATACAAGTTATTACTTGTACAAATACAATTGTACAAGTAATTACTTGTACAATTTTTATTGAGAAAAAGATAATAACTTGTACAAATCATTATTTTACCTTGGCCTATTTGATGTTCGCAACAAATCTTTTTCCTTTAAACAAATAATTTATTACTAAGCCTAAAGGTATAAACTTTTAACATATAAGTATTTTTTATTTAACAAATATGTGAGCCAAACTGTTCAGTTTAGTAGGCATAATTTAAGTGTAAAGATGGAATCATGATTGGTTTAATGAGTCGAAATCAAGTCGAAAAGATTCAGAAAAAGGATTGGACAAGATTGGACATACCAGAGAACACTGAGGTTAACGTCAGAAAAGCAGTACGATTGTTTTCTTTAGGTGGTGGTCAAGGCCATGTTCACTGCAGCTGTAGAGGTGGCTGTAAGACAGGCAAATGTAAATGCAAAAGATTGAACTTATATTGTTTAATTCCGGATGTCATGCTTCCTTGTCTTGTGCAAACAAATAGTTTATTGATCTATCATGCTTAACTTTTGTTTGAGTTTTCAATATATAATATCATATATGCAACTTTTTTTTTGTTTGAAAATAAATGGTAGAAGGGTTTCATTTTGTTTTTCCTTTTAACGAATTTGTCACTTTACACCAGTAGTCCGTATCTAAGTGGCAACAAGCTATTTATATAAATTTGTTCAAGGTGATTATTACTTTGCGTCAGCCGTTCGTTTGTCACCTTCTAACATTTCAAAATCAAAACTAATAAACACTTGAAAAAAAGAAAGAAAAACAAATACAATATGAATTTCAAAATACATACGCTGAATGATGTCTACTGAGCAAAAATAAACACACAAATAAATAAAAAAAATATTATAAGAAAAATAACACGACAAATGACCAAAAAAAAAAAAAATAACAAAATAACAAACCGAAAGAAAGGAGTTTTGAATAAAACATTAAAAAAAACAGAAGGAAGAAACAAATTTTACTCAAAGATAGCAAGTTGTACACGTTATTCTCTTTTTCTCAAAAAAAATTGTACAAGAAATTACTTATACAATTATATGTGTACATGTAATAACTTGTATAAATGGCATCGTACAAGTAATTACAAAGTTTTTGTACTTGTACAAAATAATAACATGTACACGACATATACATACATGCATATAATTACATATTGATACATGTATACTGAAACCAGAGTCGTGACCATTTGTATGTGTATACCATATCAGAGAAATAAAGTTACATCGTTTAAATCTAATCTCGATATTCCAAACACCCATTAGTGCAGACTGCCATTATGCTATATAATAGATATAGGAAGATGTGGTGTGAGTGCCAATGAGACAACTCTCCATCCAAATAACAATTTATAAAAGTAAACCATTATAGGTCAATGTACGGCCTTCAACACGGAGCCTTGGCTTGTTATGTAGTATTTGTTTTATAGTAATAAAAACATAGCTAAAACCAAATGAAAATATCAGAAAATGAATAACGTCTTTACACCAAATCCGTTGGACTTGTACTAATTGATATTTTAGTCTTTGAAAATATGGGTCATTATTGCATTTAAACTAACTTTCAGTAACTGCGTATTCCGAGATTTTGTACTCTGTACAGGTCTTGTGTCTTATTTATTGGTACTGATATCTGACGAGTCGAGACCTTTCCGTTTAATTTGTAGTTTGTTGTAATATTGTGCTGCTACCGATGTCCCCGGATAGGCATGTTTATGTTTAATCCCATTACATTCTGTATGTGCCTATATTGAGACAGCGAGTTGCTCTAATATTTTGCGGTCTTGTCATTATGTTTTTTTTTTTTATTTATTTTATCATTTTGTTTGTAGTTCTATAATCAGGTCGATGTTTTTTTTTTTTTAGATTAACATTTTGCCATCACAGGACTATTGTAGCTCATTGTTTAAGGCCGTATATATGGCGACATATAATTGTTCACATCGTCTTTTGTTGCAGGCCAGACCATTGGTTAATAAATACCATAATGTACCATTTCTTCGGTTTATACCCTTCAGGATTGGAGAGTAATGAACTAAAGGTTACTATTCATTAATTATGTTTCTCGTTTTCAGTCTGTTGCAATTGTCCATTATCGAGGCCTGCTTCCATTTAGGTGATTTTTTTTTGTAGGTTGCTGTCTCATTAAAGTTTACTCTCCCAATCTTTTTTCTTCAGATTTACTGTTTGCAAAAAGAAAGCGATTGTTCAAGGTGATTGGATACATAAAGAGTATTTATATCTTGTCTCGATTTGCTTCCAATTGATCGAAACCTAGTGTATAGTCTACACCTCCTTAACATTTTAAATGTTTTGTAGGATTGCCGTCTCATTAAAGTTTATATTCTCCAAATCTTTTTTTTTTTCAGATGTTCTGTTTGCATAAAAGGAAGCGATTGTTCAAGGTGACTGAATGTCTAAGCATATTTATATCTTGTCTCGATTAGTATCCAATTAATCGAACTCTATACTGAATACCCTCCCCTTTTTCATATCTTCTCTCCGTAAGCCTAACATCGACTGCAATCGGAAGGACGGCACCGCTCAATTGTTATTCCTAAATACGACACCTCGTTCATATCACCGACTTCCAAGTGATATGGATATAAAAAGATAAAAAAAAAAATAAATAAATAAAACTAATGCAAATCAATGAAAAGGTCAGTTAAAAATTTATAAATACCTTCCATGTGACGTAATTGTTGGATACAAGGACACTGACCTACTTATTTTGTAAACTGTAAACAACACACGCATTCAGCAAAGCTAGTGGCTGGCAGCTTAAATATAACTCGTTAAGCTTTGAAACTTTATAGAAAAATTTATTTTCGACAAAAAATATTGTATACACAAAATATCATTATGAGACTGTTCACACCAAACTTTCATTATCACCACGAAAGCGATTTGATCGCAAACAATCAGTCATAACTTTTCATTCATTCACGGAAAATCAAAACAATGCGAGATCACTACAATGTACACATATGCCCTCAAGAGGTAGCACTAAAGTCTTTTGTAAACGACCAATACTATCCGACTAGAATTAGTTCTTGGACGAAACTTTTTATTTGAAATCAAATTCATGCCTAAGCTCCTTCATTTTTAGACTGTTTGCTATTGATTGTCCTTGTGTCCCAAATTGAGCTTGAGAGTTGGCTTGAATAGCAGCGTGGAGTGGTGGGGTAGTTATTGGCGATCCAATGGGTGATGCAGGTTCCCCTTCACTTCCACAACTTTCTGATCTTGTGCGTCTAAACTGTTGAGTAAATATTTGCATTTTTGGACTTCCTTGGTGTGTCCTGACCCCGGCCGCCTCGGGATTAGATCCCATATAATGTGCACCCTTAAATTTGAATTTTGCTTTAGCAGCATCATCTGGGTTGATTTGGTTCATAGCAGGATTAAAATGGGTGGTTGTTCCCAAAAAATCCCTCATTTCTTTTTTCTCCATGATCAACGAACTGAAATGAAACATGTGGACAATATACTATAATTTGACAAGAAAAATTTGCATTTTCACATAAAACAAAATAGCAGTATTATTATATTTGAAAAGTTGCATATACTCAAAGACCCGTGACCATTCAAAATTGGGAAATTGCTTCAAGAAACTCGTTAGTCCAAATAATTATGACGTCTTGGGAGGCGATTCGTTGTCTTAGGAAGGCGTCAACGCCAAAAAATAACATAGCCTTATTAGACTTTAGATACACATATGCTTTTATTGAAAACATTTTGATTTACAGGATTATCGATGATTTGTATTCCTTAGAAATCTTAAGTACATGTAAATGACAGAGGAGGATTAAGGGGGCAAGGGGCAAGGGACCCGGGTCCTCCTTATGGAGCTAAATATATAATTAATGCATTCTTTTTTAAAAGTCCTATTCCTAATGGTGTTTCGCTAGGGGCACCCCCTTTTCAAAATCCTGGATCCGCACCTGTTGGATAGTTTGAATAATAGACCAAAATTTTCTTCTGGCACAAAGAAATGTGCAATACTAGATTGATGACAAAAACTTAATATTTTAATGTAAAATTTTCAATGTTGATTTATTTAGCATAAATAAAAATATTAATAATTTAATAAAAAAAAAAAGCGGTTTCTTACCTTTGCTTATTTCTCTGGATACACAATTGCCCTATTCTATGTTTATTTGAGTTATGCTTGCACGAGCTAATTGCTCGTGTTTATATACCAATGCCCCTGCCGTCTTTATTCGTAGAACCCGTAGCGGCCTACACATAAACAAAGCCAGCCTTGACTGAAATTATCGCCACGTGGTGACTAACTTGTGTTTGTAAACATTTAAGAAAACCACGTGACACTTTCCCTATGAGGCTTTTGCAGGGGTAATGAATCTATCTGCTGGACTGTACAATTGAAACGTGCTATCTGCATATCTATTTTGATTATATGATGGCGTTAGATTAACTTTCAAAACTATCTCGCAGTTAAAACAAGTGTTCAAGAATTAAAACGATGACAGTATATATGATGTAAATCATGATAACAATCAGAATATTGAATAGGAAGAGTATACCTGTTTATAGTTAGTTATATGTGGTATTATCATTGACAATAATCTTGAGATCCCTAAATATACCTCTTTAAAAAAAATAATACGCAAACAAATTCTATATAAATATAAATGTATCTGCAATAGTCGAAGCTCCTTTTATGTACCTTCCTTTTTTCAAATCATACATATTCATAAACCAGTCTATTTTAATCATACATTCGACGAGTGTTCAGTACTTTTTTGTTACAGACAATCAATAATAGTAAAGTTGTTTTGTAAATAAAGCTGAATTTGGACATGTTTACAAGTATCTGCTAGTAAATAACAGACAAATGAAAACAGCAAATACGTGACGAATCTAGTATGGTCATAAATATCAGTTCCTTGACATTAAAAGTAATAAATATTGCTATTAAAGTTGGCGGCGAGCTGTATAATCAAAAATCATTTGCAAACATTTTCATTCTTTTAGATAAATCTTACAAATTGCAATCGGGTCGGGCACATTTGTATGGAATTGGAACATAAATCTAATCATTTTGACTAAACTGAACAAGGAGGCATCCACGTCAATTTGTGTTATGAGAATAGCTAGCGCCTAGATTTAACAGTTGATATACTTTGCCAATTCCAAGTATTCATGATACGTTTAAGGTTTTTAATTTATACTGACTGTCTGACATGACATTAAGTAAAATGCATTTTTTAAATAGATTAAATCATCACCGTGACTAACATTATTATTATTATCGATTCATAACCAATACTAGCATTATCATATTTACACCACTAAAACAAATATACATGTATGCATACATTTGAGAAACGGAAGAATCCTGTTGTCGCTCATGATGGATGTTGTCGACAGTTTTGGAAGTTTCAGTTTTTACCAATTAAAGGCTACTGGCCAAACGGACGGTTTGATTCAATATAACGTTATTATCCCAGTTAGATATACATATATAATGTAGTTACCCGCGTAAACCGACAACTCGTATGAGGGAGAGGTACCTGGTAGGAGGGTCTACTGAAGTTTGATTTTAAACAACCATTTTATCTATTAACATTCTTCAATTATGTTCCTAAATGTAAGTCATTTTATATAAGAGTAATCTACATGACAAGACAGTGTATAAGCGGTACAACACGAAATTTTCAGAGAACGGAACAGTAATCCAAAGTTTGGAGTGGAACAGGTAAATTAGATCTCTGAATATAGTTTACATTGGCACTAATATCGATTTTGTCATTAGCAAATTAAAACATAACTAAGTTGTATCTTCTTTTTGAGGCGGGATGTTTAGAGACACACACACGTTAATTTTTATCTCTTAAGAAGTAGCTCCTCACTATCCTACTACCTGTCGATACATTTATTTTGGCATTGCACAAGTCATGTCTTCTCTGACTGTTCATGACGTTAAAATACTAAATCCCTGGGATGTGTTTTAGTTGATTTTAGTCTCTGATGCATGATTTTTATCATTAATTGTTTTGGCTTTTAACTAGCTGTCAGTAACTGCGAGTACTCTCAAATCATACTTTCTTGTTAATTCGACCTGTTGATACTATTTTTAATACTTTTTGTTATTTTATATTAATATGGATCTTGTCTGTATACCAGCTTTGATTATTTGGAATATCTACTAATTTTCACTTCTTCGTACTACATTTGTATTAACATCAAGATTATTCTCCTTTAATCTGTACAGGAAGTTTTATTGTTGATATTTACCCTTATGTATCTAGTGTTAAATTAGGTATTTATATGACAGACCTTTCTTGGTATTCCTAATTATTGGAAGATTTTATATAGACAGAAAAGTATACCTAAAACGACAAAGTTATTTTTCATTTACCTGTATATATTATGAAAACCGGTTTTTCAAAAGTGATTATTTTCTAAGGGTTTAATATTTCGCGGTAGTGTTTTGCCATGGCTTTATTTGGACTTGTTTGTTTGCTTTTGGCCTTGAATGTTTGTCCCTAATATTTTATTAACTATGTATTTACTTTCAGGTATCACAGATCGAATTTATTCGTTCATAGTGTGTTAATTTACGTTTTGATTGAGTTAAGCCTTCCAATTGATGTTTTATCGTGTGTTTTCTATGTTGTGATGTTATACTATTGTTTCAGAAAAAGGAGAAGGTTTGGTACCATTAAAACGTTTAATCCCGCTGCAAATGTTTGCACCTGTCCTAAGTCAGGAATCTGATGTACAGTAGTTGTCGTTTGTTTATGTAATTTAAACGTGTTTCTCGTTTCTCGTTTTTTATATATACTAGACCGTTGGTTTTACCGTTTGAATGGTTTTACACTAGTACTTTTGGGGCCCTTTATAGCTTGTTGTTCGGTGTGAGCCAAGGCTCCGTGTTGAAGGCCGTACATTGACCTATAATGGTTTACTTTTATAAATTGTTATTTGGATGGAGAGTTGTCTCATTGGCACTCACACCACATCTTCCTATATCTAAATAGTCTGAATTTACCAAAAAATGTAGCTTCATAAGGGGGCGGGCACCCTGGCCCCGAATCATTTCATATCTCCTTATTACGATATTATTAGTTTAAGAAATAAATCCTTAACTCTAGCACTTCTCGCTTACGTCATTATGGACCAAAGAATCGAAGTGGGTGTTTACTAGTATTAATAGATTAATATGCATGTAGTCCGAAGGCACTACATAGAGAAAATGGATAGACGTTTGCTTAAATCCATCCAGTGA
Source organism: Mytilus coruscus (assembly GCA_017311375.1). Classification (NCBI taxonomy): domain Eukaryota; kingdom Metazoa; phylum Mollusca; class Bivalvia; order Mytilida; family Mytilidae; genus Mytilus; species Mytilus coruscus. The sequence goes on from CM029595.1 coordinate 118,359,442, forward strand.
TTTGAGCGGCAGCAAATACCAATTTTTATGTATGTGAATCTTTAGTTTGACCTGGCTGGATATCGAACCCAAGGCCTCTCTTCTTTGCGAGGTTAGCAATGGTTCATATAGAACAATGTACACAATATTCTTGATATCTCCTATTATCGCTACCCTTTTGGCATTTGTAAGGTAGAAGGTACGATTTGAGAATGATTTTGCCCTAAAATCAAATTGATAACGTATTTCAAAATTCTCTCCAATGCAGAATCAAATTTCTATTCATATGCTGTGTGCTAAATACCATCATTAAATCGTTGAACTTACACAAAATAGTTTATTCGCATAAGTTTAGAAATAATACATATCACAATCTTCGCCAGAAAAATTTTTCGCACAGGATTTGTACTTTGTGTTATTCTATTCACTATGGAAAAATATTTAAGAAGCCTTTTGGGGCATCTGATGCTAGCACAACTGGGAATTATCAAAACCTTTTAGAATTAATGTTCAGTTTTAACTATAAGATGTAAAAAGATGCGATCGGCCAACTAAAGAAGTGGTTACTAGTATTATGAGCCATATTGGAAATATTCTTTATTTAAAAATTGAGAATGGAAACTGGGAAAGTGTCAAAGAGACAATCCCGACCAAAGATTTAGACTTATTTTTAACTTAAGAAGTAGCTGTAAGTAAAATAAGATTTTTAGATAGAGAAGTAAACAGACATTGGACGCGTATGTTATTTATAAATATTAGTAGCATACAGCAAGCTGTTGCCTGACAATTAAATCAACATTGATTTCCTTGCCAATAAAACAACTAAGATATGATTAAAAATGACATAATCAAAACAAGATAAATAAACGGAAAAGTACATAAAATCACGCTATTGATTAAGGTTAAGCATAGGAAGCACACTCAACATAGTCCTTGACACTAGATTGGATTCTTCCATGTAAATAACAAATGAGATAGAAAATGATGGAGACAATAGGGTATAAGTACGAACTATAGTTCATCTTTGTCCTATTCAAAGTCAGGTCTCGAAGGTCGGGGGTAGGAGGGTGTTTTGGTGGTGGCAGTGAGGTCCTCTTATTATGTAATTAGTGATAGGTATGAGCCGCTGACACAGGTTACTATTTCAAGCTTTATTGTATATGATGGAGTATATATTTTTGTTATTCAAAATAAATGATAAGGGTGGTGGTGTATTGGATGTCTCAGCTGCTCACTCCTACCTCAAAAGCATGCCCCCCCTTTCCGAGTGTCAAATATATCGCTTGCAGTGTATAAATGTCTTTTGGCTGTTTGTTGACATTATAAATATTAGAACTGAAGTGGCATTTTACAATTTGGTTTATTATATTTTAGATTTACTCTTGCCTCTTAATAAAGACAAAAGGTTGACCTCTTGATGTTTTGTTTTTTTTTTTTGGCTAAATCGTCTTGCTTTTTCATTGACTTTAACCCAACATTTCCTGATTCAGAACAGTCATTTTCTGCCAACTACAAGTTTTTTTTTTTTATACATATTGTATATATGAAATTTTCCTATTCACGTTAATATGATCAGTATAGGCCTACTTACTTCCTAAAACCCGAGATGGCTCGCTGTGTCACCATTGCCGTCAAATTCAGTAGGTAAAATCATAAAAACGTTGATTGATGATTTTCAACAAAGTATGAAGTAGTTTCATATTTTCAACATTAACATTTAAATTGTCTTAAATTTTAAACGTGAAATGCCTTTTTTGAACCAGACCGTTGCGCTAGCTGAGTCCAACTATTCCTATTCAAAGGCTACAGTAAAATGGATGACATGTTACCTGAATTGTTGTTCTGACTCTGAGTCGAACAGTTTTGCCTTTTCTCTTTTATGCCGCGTACACTTGTTTTAACTATTTGGTTTGACTCGGACACTGATCGAACCACCAACCTCTTGCATTCGTGGCGAGCACGCTACTACTGTAACATGCACGGTCGCCTAAATGTTCTTGTCGCTGCAATACAATTCATAAATAAAATTACTTTTTTCATGTTTTCAAAATTAGCCATTTATACAATGCCACTAGCATTTAACACTTTAATTTGTATTTTAGAAAGATAAATGTACAATACTGTCATTGATTCGTAAAGCTGTATCAAATGCATTTTCCTATTTGAAAAGGTTCTTGAAACTACCCCCACAAATACCTATTTTTAACCCTACTTATCTGTTCGTTTTATTTCGACCCTCGAGAGGACACTGACCGATAGAGGCAGCAGAATCATTGAGTTACCTTATTTTATTGTAGTATCATATATGTATTCTGAAAATTCAACGAATTAATTCGATTGCGTCAAATTCACAAGTTATCTTTTTAGAGTGGTATTCAAGTATTTGTTTTTCGTCACTTTATATTCCAATGCCACTATATCGGTCACTGTCCTCTCGGGGGTCGAAATATAACGACTGGATAAGTCGGGTAAAAAATAAGGAGATGTGACCAGAGTCCAAACGACATGGATACCTACTAGTCTATATTTTATCACCGGACCTAGCCGTCAACTTTATTCGGGTCTTCCAATTTGTAACGCATCGGACTTGACAGTTTTTCATATACACTGTATTTAGGCATACATTAAGGTATCGACCTTGACAAAAGTACGTGTGTTGATAAAGTGTGTCAATATTAGATTGTAGATCAGATCGTTCACTTTAGTATTTCAGATCTTTCCACATAAAACGCGTCACTACTTATCTTAAACAAATAACAATATTTACAATACATAGCGTTTTTTATAGATAAAAACAAAGAAAAGTCTACATTAGAGCAAGACAAGGGACAAGTCACCTGTCAAAAGAGACGTTTGAACAATTTATTATTGATTCATTGTTGTTTACCTAATGTCCAGTGGCAGACATTTTATTCAAATTCTGGACGTAAAATGTATTCATGGTATACTAAAATAACATGATTGTTATCATAAAAAGAAGGACTCATCTGGATATTGTGCTCCGCCATCTCCATATAAGAACAAAACGGTCGAGGCAGACTGCTAGCTCTGTTCAACAGAAACAAGTTCTTAGAGAGAAAATAAACGGGTTATATGCATTATTAAAAAGACATTAACTCATAAATTATAAATTAAAAAACAAAAATCTATCAATGCCATCACGGTGCATAACTATAATTATATAAAATCCAATAAAATATAGTTACATGTAATTAAACTGGGTATGGTTCAGTATCCAATAAAACCGTGTTCTCCTGTTTTTATACTGAATTATAGCTATCACCAAATCACATTACTAGTGAGATTGACGCATGGTATTGACTCATGTCATCAAACCGTCTTCTGTTTTTATACTGAATTATAGACATCACCAGATCATATGACAAGTGAGATTGACGCATGGTATTGCCACATGTCATCAAACCGTCTTCTGTTTTTAAACTGAATTATAGGCATTGCCAGATCTCATGACTAGTGCGATTGACGCATGGTATTGACACATGTATTTCATTGATCAAGACAGTATATCTACAGTACCTCTGTATGTCCGGATTTATTGTCATGTTGTTTGCGGGCTATTTTCATCACTCGGCGTCAACAATCAAGAAATATTTTCAACTTCCCACCTACTTTGATGGTACGAGACCATAGCCCTGAATGATTCTTCGAGGTTCTGAAAATTTAAAAAAGAAACAAAAAAGATTACCCAAACGAAGAATTTTACCATTAGGTTGATTAAAAATGCATGCATGATCTCAGTTACACAAGATTAGACACGTCAAACACACTTGTTTTTAATAATATCGAATGGTAATCGTCATATATATATATAAAGACGTGGTATGATTGCCAATGAGACAACTCTCTACCAGGAACCATATGACATAGAAATTAACAACTATAGCTCACCTTACGCCATTTAACAATGAGCAAATCCCATACCGCATAGTTGGCTTTAAAAAGTCGCGACTTTATTAGTGACTTTTTTTAAAAGGGAACATATTCACACCGTATTATTTGACCCAAAATAGTTCGTTAATTTAATATATTCCGAACTATGTAGAAGTATACTAAAAAATAGGTTAAACATCTACTTTGATGAAGATATATTATGTCATGTAAATGAGTTAATACGCCATAAGGTAAATGTTCATACGACAAGCTTGTAGTTAAGTATCGCTATCTTATATGTAATAAACGAATTCAGGGATTTAAATTTTATATTTTTAAGTTAATTGACCTTTTTATCAGACTGAATTCAAACATCTTTAATGGCCATTTCTGCATATAAATCAAAAAGTCAACATTAATGTTTAACCCCGCCACAATCTGTATGTGCCTGTGCCAAGTCGAGAGCCTGTTATTCAGTGGTTGTCGTTAGTTCATGTCTATCATATTTGTTTTCGTAAATTGTTTTGTTATGAATTAGGCCACTGGTTTTCTCGTTTGAATTGTATCACATTTTTCATGTCGGGGACTTTTATACTCGACTATACGCTATGGGGTTTTCTCATTGTTGAAGGTCGTACGGTTGCCTATAATTGCTTACATCCCCTTCATTTGAACTCTGGTGGATAGTGGTCTCATTGGCAATCATACCACATCTCAGCTTCAGCGTAGTAAAGTCAAATATCCTTCCTGTTTTTCTGGTAATGTACATTAACTTAGCATTCCAGGGTATTAATATACATTAATGAGCGTATACTAACTAACCTTGCATTTCCACATAAGTTACTTTTACAGAGTTGCAGCCACCTCATACTTGGTCGTTACCCAATTTCTATATTTGTTATTTTGCAGTCTCTTAAATACTGGCTATATTTGTATTAAGACCCTCTTTTGAATTTTTCAAAATTAGCATATAAGTCAATCGAAGATGTTGATTGTACCTTTCCATGTACCTTTAACAAACACATTTTTCAGTTTCTAAAATTCATTGGTTTTAACCATGTCTTGAATAATAAAGGAACACTGTCAGAAGGAAAACTCATATCTGCAGTGAAAAAAAGATTACAAGAAAGATATGAAAAATATTTTTTCTCATGTTTATCAGGTACAGACCAAAACAAATTACGTACATATTACAAGCTAAAAAAGGAATATAAACCTGAGACTTATACAAAGTTGAATATCTCGAAACAATATATTAGACAGTTCTGTAAATTAAGAATTTCTAACCATAATTTACACATCGAAAAAGGCAGATATAATAACACGCCTTTGGATCAAAGAATATGCAAACATAAATATTGTATTGATAACAAAATTGAAGATGAGTTTCATTTCATATGTGAATGCAACCTCTATCAAGACGATAGGAAACAGTTTAATGATGACATTGTTAATATTATACCATGTTTTTGTAAATTAGACAATTTTGATAAATTTAGATATCTAATGAACTGTTCGGAGACTGATGTTCTCAACAGATTTCTTTTTATATATAGACAAATGTGTTTTGATTAGAAATTCATCAGTGGAAATAATTGCATAATATTGATGTGGGTGTTTTGTCTATTGTTTGTTATACGTCACAAAATTGCTGTCTCTTTTTTGTTTTATTTTTCTATGTTTTCATGTATTTCAGCGATGATCCCTGTGTACTGGATTTTATACTGAAAAAAATTAGTTAGTTAGTTAGTTAGTTACTTTCAAAAATAAAGTATACTTCTTTATCAGCATATTATCTCTAAATAAATTAGATCTCTAAAAAAAATATATAAGTATTTAACATTCTACACTGTCTTGTAATGTCGTAAAATAGAACTAAAATATTAAAAAATAGGTATTCAAACCTTAGACCATATATTTTTTTTGTTTCTGCAGCAAGGGCTACAAACGTGATATATACTTTCTAATTCAGTTTAAAAAGTTCTTTCTTCTGATGGTTTAACTATTTTAAAGACTTACTGGCTTCTCACCACTCTCAACCAATAGATGTGCCTACCTTAGCTAGCTTCCAGTAGTACCGCGCATATTTTAACCCTGTTTCCATATTATGTGAAGCCTCTAATTTCATTGCTCAAGTTAGTTGGTAACAGCACTGTCCAGAATTTTTATTGTGTTTATTTTGCACGACATATAGTCTGCATAGGCAAAAAGGAGGGTGCTCGTGAAGAACTGATTTTACCCATCCCCATTTTGTGCCTGTACCAAGTCAGGCTATTTGAACCATGCATTGTTGTTGTTTTTTTTGTACGTCCATTTTCTCAGAGGAGTTGTTGGTGGTTATTGTATTCTGTTGTACTGTCCAATATTTTTCGTGATTACTTTATAATTTGATGTATTATAACATCTACTTTTACTGAAAATACTTTGCTGAATTATTATAAGAATTAACATATCAGATATAGTGTTGAGAGACAAAAAAGATTTGCAGACATCAATGAAAACACTGTCTAAATGTAAATTTATTTAAAACAATTTTTAAATCACACAAAAGAACTAAAGGAAGGTGTTAAGCACATACACAAAAGTTGACTAATTTTAATCCTTACAACTTGTCTTTTTTCAAAAGCGCATAAACACTGAAAGTGTCAAATTCTCTGAGTTTTCGTAATTTGAAAAGAGTTAACCATTTTTTTCAAATCACATTCTCAAAATCTACCCACAAATTACAGATTAAATGCATAACAAATTTCAATAGTTTGGACAAAACGTAAAGAAAATAATCCCATCAGGAGATTTTATCGAGCCAAATGATCCGTTCCCTATTATTGTACGACAGTGATTATTGAGTTATGTCCCTTGATTCAACTTTTTTTTTTCATAAAAATTCTATAAAATACTTTTCAAATATATTTCCAGTGACAAAGATAAAATTTATTTTTAAGCATATGGACTTTAAACAACATTCAATGTTTCACTGACCAGTAATCCAGATATGATAGCAATAAGCCTTGACAAAGTACTTTACAGTATTTTATCTAAATGATAATTATAATATAGTTTGATCTTAAGGTAATTGAACTTCGCTTAAAACTAAAAGGACACACATTAAATTTAACGAATTCAAATAAACATATTTTTCATGTTTATTTTAACATATAGCCAAGATTGGTAGCTAATTAATTAATCATTACACTGTTGGCAACTTTTCTATGTGTTTACTAAAACAATGCAGTTAAAACCTTGTTTATTTGTTGTGTGAACATGGAGTGAATTTAAAGAAAAACATCTGTTACTATAATCTAAACAAGTCATGGTATGGGTAACAAATAGAAAACCCCCAAAAAGTGTTTTCATATTTAATATAGGTTATACTAATACCTTACAAAAAATCGTTCAATAAATATGTGAACTTACATTTTCAACATTAAGTACACATTTAAAAAGTACAGCTGTAAAACAGATTGGCAATTTGTTTTAAGATAAATCACAGGGTTTGTTTCCAGGACGCACTGTGTTGTTTAAAAATCCTCATACGATATGGAATAATATTTAGTGCAGTGGGTATAAAAATTAGGAGTTGTGGTTCATGTGTATGATTGTCAATGAGACAACTATCCACCAGAGAGCAAGGATGTAACAGTAAACAACTACAGGTTACCATACGGTCTTAAACAATGAGCATAACCAATACCGTATAGTAAGCCTAAAAGGTCCCGGAAAAAATCCAAAAGAACAAACTATCGGTCTGATTTTAGCTAGTCAACATTCAACAAAAATTAATTAAAACAGACGACAAACATCCACAAGTACTTAACTAATACTACGAGCTCCTGACTTGAGGCGCAGTTAACAGCTTTATGACTCTAATGCGGCGTTCACACATTGCCGATTATGGCTCCCGTTTGAGATCAGATAGCGCTAAGACAAGAAAAGTTTAAAAATCGGATTACTATCCTCATTGATCTGGAATGTCCTAACATTGTCTTAACGAAGTCGTATAGGTTCGTAACAGATTCCTACGGATCGGATATGGTCCGGAGATGTTGGCCAAGCACCCCGACAGTTAGGTGCGTCGATCCCTTAACATTCGGGGAAACTCAGCCGATTTTGTCTAGTCGGATAACAATCTTAACTATATCGTGACAGATTCTGAAGTATCGTATTGAAATCGTAACAATGTTCTGTGTTTTCTGGACGTTGTCTTCTGGAACGTGCGTGATCTGGAGAAATTTGTCATTGCTGTTATTTTGCCGATTGAGTCCAGATTGCATCCAGATCTTGCCGAATGCGAACCGTCTTTGCCGAAACCGTTGCGGAAAAATCACGTTATTAATACGAAATTCGGCAATGATACCCACGTCATAGTCCCGACAATTACAGAACACAATACGACTGAGTCCAGACAAAGCCGTGTGCAATGCGGTACAGCAGGCTGTGATAGGATTGCGATCCGACAGTACTTGATCATCCCGAATATGGCGACAGTTTTCTAACGGATATATTCCGTCAGCGTCGGTTCATTGTCTGGTCACTGTCTGATCTCTGTCGGATCACATTCGGTAAAATCGGGACGCTCTCGGGTCAGATTCGGTCGTTTTGTACCATGCAAAAGATACAAATCGGATTAGAATCGGATTAAGAACGGGATAATCGGGACAAATTCGGTTGGAAACGGCTGAATTTGGACGCTTCCTGAACAATATCTGATTGTTGTCGTGATTCAATAAATGTTTTTACAAATTTTAATTAAAGTTTGAATTTCCTGCCAGATCAGACTTTTTACAAATTTTAATCGGGAATGGTCCTGTCAAGGACGGCAGTAAAAATCGTGAATGTGTGACCCCAGCTTAAGGCAGCATGTACCAACGGGACCATTAAAAATCCTAAGTAAAAGAGACCCCGACAATGCAATGAAAAAAAAGTAAACCGTCAAAAAGACAAACAACATTATACAAAACACTACATAAAGAAAACTAAAGACGGAGCAAGACGATCCCCACCAAAATCCACGGGTGATCTCAGGTGCTCCAGAAGGACAAGTAGACCATGCTGCACATGTAGCACCGTCCTGTTGCCAACTGAGGATGATAGGTTTTGCTAATCACTGTATCTTTCTATACATTAAAATGTTCAGTAATAAAGGTTAGTCATAAATAGTCTTTTCAGGACAATAACTCATATAAGCAATCAGTTGAATTTGGTTTAACTATATTGGTATTTTATAGATCTTGTATTACTAATAATGTTTGCTAGTCATACGTTTTTCTAGCTGTAACAGTTTTTGAGAAAATAGGAAAAACACAAAAATTGGAAAAACATGGTCATTTAAAAGCAATAACTTCTATGAATATTGCCAAAGATGAAAGTAAGTAGATCTTGACATTGTGAACATTTTTGCTCCTAGCAGATATTCTCTTTCTGTTATAATATTCAAGATATTACATGTAGATAATTACTTGTATTTTACCATTATTGTTCTATGTTAGCCATGGTGGTAATGTTGGTTAATTGGCAGGAACAAATGTTATGCTATATACAATAAATTTATTGATTATTCCGTCACAGTTTAGTTCAAATAGTTCCTGACCAGTGAATTTAGATGAGAAGTTTTTATTTTATTAAAAGTACACGACGACTGAGGTAAACGGCGGAAGTGGCCCTTAGCGCCAACTGAGCTCGAAAGAACCAAAGATCTGATAAATGAAGCCCTTTCCAACTTATTTGTATAATTTGTTCTTAATGTTGTGTTGTTGTTACATCACTGTACCAAGTTAGGTCAGGTTTAGCTTAATGTACGGTATGAGTTTTGCTCATGGTTAAAGATCTGTAAATGGTGTAATTGTTCACATACTATACAAATCCAGTTAACTAAATTTACAATTAATATGACGCTTGAAAATGATGTAAGCACTTAGAATCATTTATCTAAACATTTCCATGAAAACATGTCTTTCTGATGTTGATATCTATATTTTATCGCTGGGTAATGAACTTTTAAACCACGCACAGTTAACAACGAGACATATTGTAACTATAAATGAAATGGATCGATCAACTGACAATAAATAACCTAGTTACATAACAATATGCATAGTGCATGTAACACTAAAAATAGTTATTACAGCTGGTTTCTGTTTATGCTTTGAATTGTATTGGAATATTGGGTTTCAGTCAGATGTTATGGTGCACTTTTTATGTCTTTTCGTTACCTTGTAAATATTTATCAAATTTTTTTTTAAGTTTGCTGTCGTCTTTGCACACTTATGTACATGTACATGCATATATTTCGGCATGTTTTCAAAATGTTTTTGTATGACTAAATTTGCCAGTTTTGTACGTCCTAATATTTGTCGTGTCTTTATTGTTTTATGTTTATGATTATGAACATTAGAGGTCCAAAATTTACAATTAACAAAACCTAGTTTTATGCTGGTTTCTTCTTCAGAATGTTTGTTACATTGTGAAATACAATATATTTTTGTTTGTCTATGTCCAATAATAAGATCAAGTTTCTACTTAGACAAACTGTGATTTACAGTACCTTCTGTCTTATTCAGAAAACGAAGTGTTGTCAAACAGATGATAAAAAGCTCACCACCGAAAAAAAAACTGTCTTCTCTAAGTGACATTTAATTAAACTCAATTCATCTATTAATAAATCCATGTAGTTATAGTAAAATCCCTCCGACCTGGAATTACCAAAGAACAGTTACTGTATCTTGTAATGAGTTCCTAATCCCATTTTTGTACCATTAGGCATGTGTTGGAAGAAGTTAAAACACCATTCATTTATCATAGCATGCAAAGGAGAAGGTATGATAAGACCAATGTTTTAGCCCTTGAATTTCAAAATCAAAGTACCATAAATCTTTAATTACATCATTCAGATGTTTATAAGACATATGCGTACGGTCTACCAGACATCAGTATTTAATTTTTGAATGTTGTCTAATATATTGGCATAATTTCTTACATTTAGTGCGAAATAGGAAAAACAACTAAAATAGTCCCATTTTGAGATCTTGTCATTAATTTCTACGTATGAGCAAGAGCTTTATCCAAAACATTTTGAGAACAATAAATTACGACTAAACAGATGATTTAAGCTTCCAAATTGCGAACTTTCCATTTCTATTTGAGTTGGTTGACCGTTAGGAAATATATGTTACAAAAATGACAACGGATATGTTCCAATTGTCGTAAGCACAATCGTGTTTTCTTTTCCCTGAATATGACCAACCGAACTAGACTTATCAACTCCCTTGTACATACACGAGTAACATGACGTGTGCCACATGTGGAGCAGAATCTGCTTACCCTCCCGAATCACCTGAGTTCACACCCAGTTTTGGGGTTCATGTTGCCCAGTCCTTAGTTTTCTATGTTGTGTTTTGTATACTGTTGTTTGTCTTTTGATCGTTTTTCGTTGTTTGCCATTGCATTGCTAGTTCGTTTTCTTCATATCAGTTTGAATATCCCTTTTACGTCTTTCGCCTCTCTTTTATTGTGTGTTAAATATTCTTTTGGGTAATTAAAAGCTCTTGCTAATATTCAATTTGACCAAAGAGTATGTCCATTTTTGTTCAAATACGTAAACTTGTTTATGACGTCACAGTGACATCACAATTGACCTTTCTGCACAAAAGTTTCCAAATTAAAGCAACTGATTCATTAAAATAAACATTTTTTTGAAAAGCTTAAATAAGTTTACTAGTTTTGTAATTATAGGGGCCAACAAATGGCTATTATCGTGTCTCCTCCTTTGTCATGGATCTGCGACACATTAAATGAAAGCAGATTTACACGTCATAAACTTTCGAAGTAGTCGTATACAAATATCACTATAATCTTCATCCTAAACGGCACAAAGACAAGTCAGAACCAACAAGCAGAATTGTGAGTTATTGCTAACTAAGGATACCCCTCTTTAAGTATTCGGTAAACAGGAAGTTGAAAAGAATTGATTCTGAAAATGCATTTCATCTTGAAGCATGTTCACATGAAGCCTAATGACAAATTTCAGGAAGCTCTGATTTGCTAGCTATAAAACCAGGTTTAATCCACCATTTTCTACATAAGGAAATGCCTGTACCAAGTCAGGAATATGACAGTTGTTTTCCATTCGTATGATGTGTTTGAGCTTTTGATTTTGCCATTTGATAACGGACCTTTCCGTTTTGAATTTTTCTTGGAGTTCGGTATTTTTGTTATTTTACTTTTTTGTAGTTTCCTAGAAAAAAATACAACGAAAATGGCATGCATGGCTATTATGTGTTAGAATAAGTATTCGGTATACAGGAAGATAATAAGCAATGAATCTGAAACCGCATCAACCCGTATAGCATGTTCACATAAAGCCTGATTACAAACTTTTGGAAGTTATCATTTGTAGTTTCCTAGAAAAATGTGACGAAAGTTTCCTTCATGGCCATTATGCAACGGTTAGAATATGTAAGTATTCTGTAAACAGGAATGTTGATGTACTATGAACCTGAAACCGCGTTACACAGTATAGCATACTCACACGAAGTATGATAACAAATTCCAGGAAGCTATTATTTGTAGTTTTCTGGACAAATGCGACGAAAGTTCATACATGGCCATTATGTTTAGAATATATAAGTATTCGGTTAACATGAAGTTGATAAGCAATGCATCTGTAACAACGTCACACAGTATACATGTAGTATGCTGACATAAAAAGTAAAATCACAAAAATACTGAACTCCGAGGAAAATTCAAAAAGGAAAGTCCTCAATCAAATGGCAAAATCAAAAGTTCAAACACATCAAACGAATTGATAACAACTGTCATATTCCTGACTTGGTACAGGCATTTTCTTATGTAGAAAATGGTGGATTGAACCTGGTTTTATAGCTAGCCAAACCTCTCACTTGTATGACAGTCGCATCAAATTCCATTGTATTGACAACGATGCGTGAACAAAACAAACAGACACAATAGGTAAAAATGTCAAAAATAGGGTTACAGCAGTCAACATTGTGTTATCATCTTAATCACTATAAAAACAAACAAATGTAACGAAGAAGCACAAAAAGGCATACATCAAATTTAACATCCTCATTATGCTTATATTATACGATTTTATTTATCTATGTAAAATCCACCTATAAAGGATGGAAGGTTTTAAGTACTGGCCATATAACAAATTTCAGAAAGATGTTATTTGTAGTTCCTTAGACCAATGCGACATAAAAATGAAGTGTTATGAATCAACATTTTAATTTAAGATTTTGTTAGTCAATAAGATGCAAGATTGGTAGGTACTAAAGTATTATATAAAATTATTTAATGTCTAACTCTCGAATGGTGCACCAGTGTCGATTTTGAGCAGATGATCTTTCTATTCAGGTTCTATCTTTCATCGCATATTGTTAACGTTCTTTTGGCTCTTTCTTTTCTTTTTTTTTCACGATTAACATCATGAAACGAAAAGAAATCACCAATGATTATCATCGACGATAGTCATATACAGTATTTTCATAATGAATATAAATTCAAAAAGATTAAACAGAGCAAATAAAACTACATAAAAATGAAAAAAGACTTATTCATGTGCAATAATTCACACGATCTGATATGATATATTCGACCAAAGTATACGGGCAAGTAGTTCCGTCCACATCTGAAATGCGTTTTTGATAATGTAATATAGCTGGCATGTTCTAATGGTCGGCAGGTCTACATGTGAAGTAGTACTATGGTGTTTTAGTCGGCTTATCGGCATGTATTTATGCAAACAATGAAGCTTGTTTTGTGGTAATTTATTCAGCTGGCCAGCGGATTGGCAGGTCGACAGGTAGACGATACAGCCTGCAATATGGTGTTTTAGTCGGTTGGTCGGCAGGACAGCATGTCGACATGCAAACAATGCAGCTTTAAGTATGATATGTTACTCTGGATGTCAGCATGCACACAATGAAACTTGTAGTACGGTATGAAGTATCGATAGGTTGGTTTGTCGGCTGGTACATGATTTTGTTTGCAGTATGGTAATTGAATCTCGTTGTTTTCTAATTTTAATCGCCTGGCATACAGTTTGTGAGATAGAAAATCGGCAGATAGAACATAAATCAGGTAGGGTTACAAATATTCAAATATTGTTAGGTAGACAATTAATTATGTACTATGGAAATAAGCTAAGGTAACTGAGCATGTAGGTAATAGCATAGGGCATACAGAACAGCAACATACATTGTGGAATAGACTGCCAATTGTGGTTAGGTTCATACTCTTTTTTGTATTTAAAAACTTGCTTTTAATGCCACAATCACGACATACCGACATGCCAATCTGCTGACCAAATCAAACGCAACCCTGTCAACTTGCTTACAATTTAGTATTACTTTTTCATTTTAATAAAATTATGAATAAAAAAAACTATTTACTCGAATGAAAATGTCACTCCGCAATTATGGAACTAAATACCCGTACGCTTTAATTGAACTAATTTCTCCTGTATTTGTTTGACTCAAATTATCAAAATTGGAAAATTGAGGTAACCTATGTAATTTTTAAAATAAGAGACTTTAATTACATGTAATACACCTCAAATATTTCAACATTTTAGAATTTATTCATGAAATAAAAGTTTAATCACTACTATATATAATCAATCCTCATAGGTTGCTGTTGAAGACATTCTTGAAACAATGTTACAAATGTTTTGTTTTTGTAAATTTTACCACCGACCCACACTAAACAAAACAAAAAATGATAACTACTGATAGAATTTTTGGTTTCGGGAAGGAACTTTTCACCTTTTCAATACAGGATAAATACTCAAAATTTGCCAAGACATATCAAATATGTTTCGAACCATCTTGTAGCAGTTTTAAATTGATAGTAACACGTTTTTGACCTTTGTTTAGAGTCTTTATTTAAAAAGAAAACTTGACATTTATTTCAAACTCTTTAAATACTATCGATGAGCCCCGGTATGCAGTTATTTTCACGGTACCGATATGACATTTTTCCTATTTTTGTTTCTCGTTACCGCTTTGATTAGGTGAGAGTCAAAATCTCGCATATCTTTTTTTAAATAGAAAAAGAAAGGAACTCAATATCAGTGAAAAGTAAAATCACAAAATACTGAACTCGAGGAAAATTCAAAAGGAAAGTCCTCAATCAAATGGCAAAATCAAAAGTTCAAACACATCAAACGAATGGATAACAACTGTCATATTCCTGACTTGGTACAGGCATTTTCTTATGTAGAAAATGGTGGATTGAACCTGGTTTTATAGCTAGCCAAACCTCTCACTTGTATGACAGTCGCATCAAATTCCATTATATTGACAACGATGTGTGAACAAAACAAACAAAACAAAAGGTAAAATGTCACAAATAGGGTAAATAGTCTAATTCGGTAGGTCACATTCGTGAAAAGGGAACGGGATTATAGTTACGACATAAGGAACATATCCGATATCATCTGTGAAACGGATATTCCATAACGTTCAACCAACTCGTGATGGCGTCCGTAAAATTTATAAAGTGATGATTTCAACTTCACCATTTGGAACTCTTGGTTTAAAATGAAAATCCACAATTGGGAAGCTGAAATCGTCTCTTTCGTCGAAAACTTTTGTTTTCAACCGACCCTCATAGTCAATTTCTAGATATAAGTCATAATCAAATGGCAAAATCAAAAGCTCAAACACATCAAACGAATGGATAACAACTGTCATATTCCTGACTTGGTACAGGCATTTTCTTATGTAGAAAATGGTGGATTGAACCTGGTTTTATGGCTAGCCAAACCTCTCACTTGTATGACAGTCGTATCAAATTCCATTATATTGACAACGATGCGTGAACAAAACAAACAGACACAATTGGTAAAATGTCAAAATAGGATTACAGCAGTCAACATTGTGTTATCATCTTAATCACTATAAAACAAACAAATGTTACGAAGAAGCACAAAAGGGGCATACATCAAATTTAACATCCTCATTATGCTTATATCATACGATTTTATTTATCTATGTAAAATCCACCTATAAGGATGGAAGGTTTTAAGTACTGGCGTAAAATCGCGCGTTTGAAATTCGTACAGGTAGACATAAAATAATTTTGTCGTTCAAGGTATAAAGAGATACATAAACACAGAGTCACGCAAAATGGACATCACAAAAACAGACCCAGCAGCAAAAGCAACATTAACAAATAAAATAATAGTGTGGTTAAAATCATGACGGGACACATAAGTCCGAGTCACGTCAAACGTATATCACAAAAACAGACTCAACAGCAAAAGTGATATCAATGAATAAAACAATTTTGTCGTTCAAAGTATGACAGAATACATACGCACAGAGTCACGCAAAATGGACATCACAAAAAACAGACCCAACAGCAAAAGCAATATCAACAAATGAACTAATAGTGTGGTTCAAATTATGATAGTCTTTGATATGGACTAAAAGTTCTGTTTAGTTCAATTGCCTTTGATTTTCATTTTATGGTAGTTTTTATAAACAGTACGTAATCATGACATGTACGATACATGACAGCTTTCATGTTTTAGATTGGTTATTGTCCATATTTAAAGTTGTTTAACTTTGCCTGTAGACATAAAGAAAACACAAAAAAGATAAAAACCTAAATTTGAATAAAATATACCACGGCAATCGCTCAATTTGTAAAACATGTTATCTTTAATGGTGAATCCAAATAATTCGGTCATTGGTTTAAGAAAATCAGAAAAATAAAACGAAAACAAAAATACAAAAGGAGAGATATCTTCAAGATTTTTCGTAACATATGGGCTTCTCAAAATATTAAAAAAAAATCTTTCATTCTTTGACAAACAAAAAAGTGTGATAGAGGGAGACAACAATAATATTTCCGAATTTCCATTGGACAAAGTATTGATAATAATCGTAAAATATGTCTACGTGTTCGTATTTATCACATTCAACAACACTCTTGTGACATACAATGCAGATAGTAGAAAATAATAATGCTGAATGATAGATCGCATGGACAGAAATACATTCAGAAAACAGGAACATTTAGGTTGGCTCATTCTTTTGGACTTTTAATTCCATGGAGAAGATAAATGGAATACAATTAGGAAAGTTATCAATGAGGTATTGAAATAAGAAGTCCCAAGACAACTTTTATCCAAGAAGACAATATGTTATTACTAAAGCCTTAAAAAATGCAAGATGCTAATTCTGAAGGGAAAATAAATTGTATTAACAAACAAATCACTCATAGAAAAGGGAGGAATAGAAAAAAATAAACACACAATTGTGCAGTCAAAATAAAATATAAAACCCCGCTTAAACTATATCATCAACAGTAACATATAGTCCTTTGAAAGCAAGAACAATAGGTCATTTCTAAATATGTTAAAGATAAGCTCAATGATAGGAAAAGCAAAATACATCTTTACACCACGATAATCAATTTAATGATGAGCAGTTGAAAAAACCTTAACGAAACATGTTATCCTTCTATTAAAAACTTAGAAATAACAGCAGGCGTGAAACATTACTTCATGACTTAATATGAGCAATGCTAGTAGACCTGGTAGTTTACTAAAGTCTATCTTAAAAGCATACTAAACTCAACGAGCACCAGCAACAAATCACATTTTCAAGACCGTTATACGACCTGACGATTGGAGAAATGTCATTATGATACCAATAATTCAAAAGATGGAAAACAAGAAAAGAAAATGATGAAACAGTATCTCTTAAAATGAATGCTGTTGTTGGAAGGCAATGAATCATATTATACGTTACCATATTTGAAAAACCGAACACAACATGATAAATTAACAAAAAATCAACATGGATTCAGAAGATGCTATTCCTGCAATATGTAACTGATAACAACCATGCATGACATCATCCGCGTGAACTACTACAACTAAAAAGCAAATCGATCTAGTCACACTCAACTTTTGTTAGGCATTTGATACCGAAAAAAATGTACATTCAGAGACCGATATCCTTCTTTTGAATGGAATGTCATCAATGCGTCATCGTAGAAAGGGTTCAGATGGAAAACGTACACCAATACAAAACTACATCTACGCATATTTCAACCTTGCATTTATCCATAGAAAACTAAAACACAGCGATATATATATTATAAAACTGCATAGTATACCTCGTAAGTCATAGTAGTGCAAGACTACGTAAGTACCATGTACAAATCATTTTGTAACACCTTATTAATTTCGTGCGTCCGAAGAGCTTTTTGGATTTGCCTTCATTGGGATCACCCAAACTAAACATTTGAATGCTAGGGGTTGATAAATACGTAGCGACATTATAAACAATATGACACAAACGGACTTAATATCACATTTGCCTAAGGGAATTTCAACCTGAGTTTTATATTGATTTCTTAATTTATGAACGGGTTATTTTAGAAAAATATGCTATAAGTCATATCAGTTTTAAAGCACGGACTAATGCTCTGATGATACCCTCCAGGACTAACGGTCCACCTGCAGTGCTAGTAAATGAAAACAACAATGGATTTACCTTCATTCAAGAACGTAGAAAGATATTATAAACCAGTTTGAAGCAATGTAACTTTGAAAATCATGATCCGTAATGAACAATTACAATCGATAATAAGAATCATTGAAATGATTGAAGACTCGACCAATTGAATACAGATGTGCAAGACTAATAGTCGCGCGTCTAAGTTACCGTAGCGAATACACATTCCATTGTGTTTGGTAGTGGAGTAAGATGTTAAGGAGTACTATACATATAGAAATATTGATACCTCAGTAGACGTCGATCTAGTTCTATTGTTGATCCATATATATACCTTGACATAATATTTTATGGTCAATGTTGTCAATGTGGTCTAGGGGCAATATTTTTCTATACTTAATATTGATACAGTATAATTGTTAAAATCAAATCAAAACTTTATATACTGCAATAAAATGTTATAAATAAAAAAATTTTAGTTTTAGATTTTGTTAGTTAAGCAGATGCAAAATGTTATTCCAAAATTGGTAAGTACTAATACTATATATATATATATATATATATATTTAATGGTAAACACCCAAATCAAGCACAAGTATCGAATTCCAACGAATGATCTTCCTATCAAGCTTCTATCTTGCATCACATATTGTTAATGTTCTGTTGATTATTCTTTTGTGTAAAATGGGTCATACAACGAAGACAAATCACCTATAGGTTATCGACAATAGTCATATACATGTACAGTGTATTCATAATAGATATAAAGTAAAAGAGAGATTAATCACACCGAATTAGACTACATTAAATGAATAACGATATACATATGTGCATTTTTTAAATTTTTCTTTAATGTTTGAAATTAGTTAATCGACTCGTTTGTAAATTTTGAGCCAAACGACTACAAAAGATTTGTTCAATTGCAATTATTGATTATAAAGGAAAAGGAAAAGGAAAATAAAAAGGTATAGTTAACTATCAGCTTGCAGAGACTTTTTGTATTTTAATTTTGTCGCCTGGTATACAGGTTGTTAGAAAAATATTCAGCAGATAGAAAATTAGTCAGGTCGGATGACACTGTATTACTATAATATGTATAGTAAGTTAATTGTAAGGAAGACATTTAAATATGTACAAAGGTATATACTTTGGTAGTCGAGCATATAAGCATTAGGTTATACATTCATGAAATAAAAGTAAAATCAGTACAACATATAATCAATCCTCATACGTTGCTGTTAAAGACAATTATGAAAAAAATGAGATTTGTTTTTTGTAATTTGTAAACGTTTGCATAAAAAAAATCGCTGAAAAAACATCTGAAAGACTATATGTGGCTTATCTTCCAATAGAATTTTGGTTTCGGTAAGGAACTTTTCAACTTTTCATTACAGGATACATACTCAAAATTTGCCAAGGTGTATCCAAATTGCAGTTTAGAACCATCATGTAGCAGTTTTAATTTAGTATCACGTTTCAGAGTATTTTTAAGAGTCTTTATTTTAGAAAACATGACAATTGATTCAAACCATTTAAAAACATTGTGTGGATTTAGTTTTTTTTTTCAATGTGGCATTTTCCCTTTTTTTGTGACGGCTATAATTAGAGTAAGACCAAGTAATTCAACAGTGATAGTAAAATTTACCTTTAGGGCAATTGCACTTGATTTTCATTTAATGCAGTTTTAATGAGTTTTAAAGCTGTAGATAAGAAGATGACACCTATCATGTATTATCTACGTGTTAGACAGCAGATTATTATGCATTCTTAAAGTTGTTGAACTTTGCTTGTTGATATAAATTTAAAAAAACACACACACACAAACTATATATCATGTCGGGGCCTTTTATAGCCGACTATACGGTACGGGTTCTTCTCATTGCTGAAGGCCGTACGGTTGCCTCTGATTGCATATATCCACTTCATTTGAACTTGGGTGAATAATTGTCTCATTGGCAATCATACCATATCTCCTTATTTTTATATAATAAACCTGTATTTGAATAAAATTAATCACGGCAATCGTCCAATTTGTAAAACATGATATCTTTAATGTTGAATCCAATTAATTCGGTCATACTTTTAAGAAAATAATAAAAAACACAAGGAGTAACTTCATTTTTTAATAACATGCAGATGTTGTATTGCTTCTGTAAAATCTAGTCAAAATTCTAACAGACTTGGGACTAATTTAGAGCTTCATATGTTGAATAAAAGCAGTATATTGCCCTTTGTAGTTTTCCCCCTTGATTTCAGAGGATCGGGAAAATCGCAATTAACTGAAACCTGATATCTCCTTTTTATTCAAACTCCCATGGGTTGAATTCAGTTTAGAAATATGATCATCCCTTGAATTCTCCCGTCCGGTAGTCAAATATGTGTTAACACACGCGTAATTAAAACGTGAAAGCCGATGCTTCGAATAGAGAGAGTGCAACACTTTGATGGGTCCTTATGTGGCCTGTATTAAGACAAAGTGTATGCCCTTTCCAAATTTTCTTGCACTATTACTCGTGATATAGTATTAATTGCATGACGGTTTTGTCCAAGGAATCACGAAAATTGTTGATATCACCTGTCGATTACGTGCTATCGATAACATTACTTAAACATATAATAACCTTAAGCGGAGCCTTCAAATTAAACAGCGGGTGAAATCTATGTCAACAATAACACTTCCCTAGAGCTAGTCATCAATGAAAGGCTTCGCATCAAAATATTACATTAATATTATCCACCAGTTTTACATAAGGAAATGTCGGTACCAAGTCAGAAAAATGATAGTTGTATTCCATTCATTTGATGTGTTTGAGCTTTTGATTTTGCCATTTGATAAGGGCTTTCCGTTTTGAATTTTCCTTGGAGTTTTGCAGAAAGAATGGTGAAGAATTTCTGAAAGATGTTTAGTTTAATACCAAGACTAGCCTGAGATATATATCATTCTTTGTTCATGCTAATACAAATGTATCAAAGGAGAGGAGTACAGCTTTAAGTAAATCTAAAACCTATTTTGTCGTGAATGATGTAGGTGTATATGTTGGATATTGAAATTTAAGTCATCTATTAACCAGTTTACCGCATGAATAATTTAACGCACAATTACATTATTAAAATTTTCATTAGGTAATTACTGCCAATTCAATCTATATATAGTGCCAAACAGATGAACATTTATCATGATATGGTATTGATTAGGTCTATGTATTATCGAATTTGCCCAACAAAGAACGAATACTGATATGCTGTAAGGTTCTTGACATTGTTGGTTAATGCTATTGGTAAACATAAAATTGGCGATACAAAAATATTTAGCCAAAAAAAAACTATAATCAATAAACAGAAATTGAGCATAAAACATTAATGAAATTGGAATGTTTTACATACCCGAAGGTATCACTAGCCCAATAGTAAGCTCTTTTGTGCTGACATAAAAACTTTTTTTTTTAATTATGCGAAACAATACGGTTTCCTTCATTGGTGGCCTACGACCTATTTGGCACAACTTCTCGATTTTTTTAATTTAAAATGCTTTTAAACTTCCTATTTGATAGTAACCTTCCGTTAGCTTTAATTTAAGCGCCAATAATGAAAAATATGCAAACGAAAAGCGCGTCTGCCGTTACGATTTACAATATTGATATCTTGATAATTATGTACAATCATTGGTTCGAGGTTTCGTCCCCGAGGGTATCACAATAAAAATAGTCAGCACTTCAATGTTGCCATAAAATTTGAATGATCTGGTCAATTTGGGTAAATTTTCTGTTTCCAAAATGTGAAATTATTCAGAACACCAAGGTTCTTATCACCAGTCATAGATAAAAAAACTTTTCGGAATATTTGGTTTTCAATGCTTTTGATTCGAGCACCACTGTTGGACTAATTTAACGTCAGTATTAGAAAATTATGAACCTGGTACCTTTGATCAGTTTAAAAAAATTAAACATAACAACAAATGTCTAATTCATTGGGAGAATTAGTAACGATTCGATTGTATCATGGAAGTAGCGAACACATTATATCCTGGTGAACGGTGAGTCCATTGGCAGTGACACTGTCCTAGCAGCAAATTGAGTTACATAAACATATAAAACCTATGTTGAAATATCCTAACTGTTTTAGAATATGCTTGGTAAAGTATAAGACGAAAATGAGGTACAACTGTAGCATGAGAGTCAATATTTCCGGTATTTTTGCATTGGCAGGAATATCTTAAAATTAAAAAAAATGAACCATATCACAGATTCAAGTAAGTATTGTTCTTTTAAATAATGACCCTCTGAACATTATCAGTGCTAAAAGGTGACAGGATTATTTATTGGTAGATTTCGGCAAAATTTAGTTTAAGCTGGAAATGAAGACGGGAACATTCTAAACAAACTTTTCCTCCGCAACGACTAATTGGGCTGAATAACGTTTTGCTTTTTTATGTACAAAAAGAGCCAAAGTTCACACATGGTTTACATCCAAATATGGTCAATCTTAGCATAAGGGCAAGCGACGGAATCATTAGACTACACATTTTTTTACATACATTTGAAAAGGAATGGTCGCGGTCATTCTTCAATTCACACACTTGACCTCAAATGAACCTGTAAGCCCTAACCATAAAGGCAGCACATGTGAGAATAAGATACCTCTGCCTATCTAGGCGTAGCTTGATAATTGATTTGAGTTCGACGGTTTAAATTAACGAATAGCAACGACCGTCCCTTTTCAAATGGGTCTAAAAAAGTTTAGTTGAAGGAATACGTTTCCGACCCTTTCGCTAATTTTAACCGCAGTTGGGTGTACTTGCATTTGTTCAGAAAAAAAGATCCAGTCCAAAATCAAAAGTCCTTTTATGTTTGTTTTTCATTCATTTTCTCAAATGGTATCAAAAGGAAACACTACAAATCACTTCAATTCTGAAATGGGCAGTATGTGTACTCCCATTCTGAATAAGTCTGAATTTTACAGGAAATTACTAGACCCCAATTGTAACCATACTAGGCTCTACTGATTTGTACTCGACCCTAATCTGTACCATACTTAAAAGTCTAAACTAGCACTCGAAATAGTCTAAACCCATTCTCGACCTATTCTTAACCTGTTCTTAACCTGTTTTCAATGTCTGAATAATACTTGACCAAAGATCTAAACTGTACTCGACCAATTCTTAATCATACGCAACCAGTTTATTTACATTTTATCAATCTTGATTTTCTGACTTATTATTATTTTAAAGTATACAATACTTCTCTCTGTTTTTACCAGTTTTAAACAAAATTCAATTAAGACTTGCATAGATTATGTTGATGATGAATACACAAAAATATGCACTATTACATTTAGAAATAAAACAAAATGTAACTCGGACTGGTTGATAACTAGTTCAAACTTTCATATATGGTCCAGATTAGGGTCGAGTACAAAGCAGTGCAGTCGGGTACACACTGCCCACTTCAGACTTTTACTGTTGTGTAGTGAAAATTAAGTACAATTGTTAGATGTTAAAACAGACTACTTTTCTTTACATGTAAAGTTCATGCTTGAAACGTGCATGTAAATAATTAGTAGAACATTACATGATGCAAATACTTATTTTGAAGATTGAATAACATATACTGTGTATTTTCACTGAGAAACATTTCCACTGGTAATATTGATTTCAGGGTTCAGCTACCGAGCAAGATAACCTAAAATCCTGTACATTTCTACATACTCAGATCTGTTTGCCGTAAGTACTATTTTTGTAATTCCCAACCTTTTACAGACTGAAGGATTTTACAGTAGCGCATGTGAGTTTTTACATTATGCCAATTATCAATATAATGTAAACAATTATAATAGAAGGCCCTACATATTTCCTTACCATGACAATTGACATGTCTCTAATTAGCCTATACAATTACTTTATGATTAGATTATGACGATGACACACAAATACATGAACTTTATTAATTTGATTTGTCACAGATTAGAGTGCATGGTCAGTTCAAAGGTGCAGAAAATCTGCGTGCATTACAATGTTACAGTTGTTTTCCATTTCCGTTTGATGTGTTTGAGCTTTTGATTTTGCCATTTGATAAGGGACTTTCAGTTTTGAACTTTCCTTAGAGTTCGGTATTTTTGTTATTTTACTTTTTACAATATAGTTGCACGTAAAATATCGTTACATTTGCACGCAGATTTTTATTACATTTAAATACAGTTCAATACAATTTAGTGATAAAAATATTATTTTGATGACATGAGAGAGAAGATACATAGATGGCTAGTTTAAGTTATAATATATACATATACTTTTTCAACAAGTTTAAGTCTCTTGCTCAACACGAGGTCAGTAGCTAGTGCTTTGGTATCGGCGGGATTCAAATGATATCTTTTGATTTTAAATGTTCGGTTTATTAATATGGTAATTGTTAGATTTGCCACCCCCACAGTTACGTTGACCTAAAATAATTTGGACGTTATGTTTGAATGCTCTTGTTTAACCCACCATATGTTGTGCCTGTGGGAAACAGTAGTCAACCGTTTTCAAATCGCATAAATCGATTAAGAAGATATAAACCAAAGTTATAAACAAAAGCTGAGAGAATTAAATGAACTCCAAAAGGAGCGAGACATGATGCGTCGAGAGGGTTAGCGTCTTCTGATATGCATTCATCAGTCGCCATGTGAATCCACTCTCGTGCAAAATGTCACAATCAAGAATAGGACACAGTCGGTATATTTACTGATCAGACGACTGTTCTGGTACGTGTATCTAAAAAAAAATGAAAAAAACACGTATACATTTAATGCGTCCGAAGCGCTTTTCTGGATTTGCCTTCATCAGGAACGCTCAAAGCCGAATATTTGAAAGCCAAGGAAACAGTTGAAGAGCTGTATAATCAAAAATGACCTAAAATAATAGCCAAATCCTTCTAAGGCCAATTTTGCCTGAGGGAGTTGAAACCTTAGTTTCCTTATAATTTCAAATTTATAAACGGGCAAATTTAGAAAGGTTTGTTATTAATCATGTCAGTACCGAAGTACTGACTTCTGAGCTGATGATACCCTCGGGGACTGATAGTCCACCAGCAGAGGTATCGACCCAGTGCTGTAAAAATGAAAAGATCTAAGACAGCAAAAACATTATCTGAATAGTCAAATCGTCTCGGTCAATCAATTTGTGAGGGTAGGGTGACCGCTAAAGTTATGTAGTGGCGATTCGGGTTGTTCTCCATCGTATTTATGTCCTAGCAGTTTGTGAAGTGTGAACATGCACGAGCGTAACGTATCAATTGCAATATGTTAACGCCATACGATGGGACAGAGTATATCTTACTGCTGAGAAATGGGAGGTTGACAAGATGAAAGTTTAAATCATTATGAGCAGACCTTCTAGTGTCGGTAGTATCCTTAATCTGAAGATCATGGGGATACATGAGATGCAAGAACTCACTGAAATGCGAGTTATTTAGTGACATGGCATCATCAATATATCTGAAACTGAAATTAATGAACTTTGCAAGATGATTTTTCTTTCTGTCTCTGAGAAAGTTCTGTATGAATTCTGCTTTATGTGACTTCAAAGCACAAGTCGACCAGTAGGTGTGCACATTTAATACTCAGTGGAATACAAACTGTCCACCAAACTCAACAGATATTTTAACGATGAAAAAGTAAAGCATTTTGATGATATCCTCTTCGATGTAATTGTTGTTGTGGCTCTTCACAAAGCAAGATTTTTCATGACCTAAAACAGAAATTGTATCTTTAATCCTTTTTTGTAGAAAAAGCTCTGTTTAATGACACAATGTAATCGAGCATGCAATTGAGCATGGTGAATAAGCTTCAATTTTTAAAAGTTTTGGTATTACTGCAAAATTGTAAAAATATGATTGTTATTGAACCTCTTTTGTTATGAATTCTAAGTTCTTTAGCTAGACATTTCAAATAATAATTTCTGATTCAACAACCATATTGTTAAAGGATTTGTCTGCGGAAACGACAATATATTCGTCGTTAAAAGAGAATAAATCACACAAGAAAGTCTGGCTATCTGAACTATATGTTGTTCGATTTCCGTTTGTCTGTTTGTACACATATTTTCTCGCAGGAGTCGGTTGTTGATGGATTGTGTGATTTGTTGTAGGCCTCACCGTCTTACAGTTTGGTAAATTTCAATTATCTTGTAGGTGTAATACCACCAAATCATTGTACGTCACATCCGGTTGCATACGAAAAAGGGTCGAAAAAAATATTCCCTTGAATTTGACAGTTGTAGGAAATTAATCCTACATTTCATTGCAGTAAAAAAATTCTGAGTCATAAACATATGTCTTGGGTGTTTCAAAGCACTATTATTTTTTTATTTGGTGTTTCTATAGAATATTTTGGAAACTTGAGGTTACATGGTTACTAAAGCTTGTACACAGGAAAAAAAGAGTGAAAATTTGATTGGTTAACTTCCAGTGATGGTTATTTTCTTATATGCAATGAAATGTTATGTGAAATTTTGTCTATAGTACTGGACAGGATAAAACTTTACTCATGCCAAGTATTTCTTTATTTGGAACAAAGATAAATTTTGCACAATTTATTGAAAAGTGCAAATTTAACAAACACCAATAGGGGAAAATCAATGGTGGTATTACACCTATTATGGGAAGCTGCCATGCACCTTTGACCTTGTGTGAACTCTCATTTGTTAAAATTTTATGCTATTTAAGTGACATATTACAAAAATGAAATATTCTGAGTGGATTGAGTCTCAAAAACACATTTTATGAGAAATTTGCCTTGAAATAGGACTTTACCATGAATATTAGTAGACAGAGTAAGCCATACTCAGTGTTTTGGGTGCTTTTTCTGACTTTTTCTCCTTATTTCTTATATTTTGCTATAATAGAAAACTTTTTTCTAAGTAATACTTTAACAAATATATAGTTATCAGTAAATGAAATTATTTTTGAAGCAGTAACAACAAATTATTCACTAAAAGGGAAGCTTTTTGTGTCCCTCTCTGGAACGCGGCGTAAATTTAAGTTTTATGTAAAAACTTATTGAAACCTCCATTGAGTCAGTAGCCTTTTTATGGATAGTTCATTCAGCTTGAATACTTCAATTACTCATTTATTATCACATTTCTTTCATAAATGAGTGACAGTTACCCCAAAATTTTTATTTATTGGCCTAAAAAGTTGAAATTTTGAGGAAATGAGAGGTATAAATGGACCAAAAGGGACCTTATAATGAAGACAAAGAGGTCCATTAGTGGTATTTATCATCCTAGAGTCATCTTTTGTATCATATTCAACTGTTTGTATGCAGATGAGTTAAATATTTGATCAGTTATTGGTTCACACTATATTCTATCATGATGCAGCTTGATTTGGATTTTTCAAAGAAATTTTGCTCAAATGGCAGTAGATGTCGTCTTACATTATACTAGATTTTTCTCAAACTATTGAACTGATTATGACAAAACTTGACAGTAATGCTTGAAATAACCAGTATTACAAAGGAAAAAATCACATTCAGTTTATTCAACAAAAAAGTCTTCTTCAGGTGTAATACCACCAAATCATTGTATGTCACATCCGGTTGCATACGAAAAAGGGTCGAAAAAAATATTTCCTTGAATTTGACAGTTGTAGGAAATTAATCCTACATTTCATTGCAGTAAAAAAATTCTGAGACATAAACATATGTCTTGGGTGTTTCAAAGCACCATTATTTTTTTATTTGGTGTTTCTATAGTATATTTTGGAAACTTGAGGTTACGTGGTTACTAAAACTTGTACACAGGAAAAAAAAAGAGTGAAAATTTGATTGGTTAACTTCCAGTGATGGATGCAATGAGATGTTATGTGAAATTTTGTCTATAGTACTTGACAGGATAACACTTTACTTATGCCAAGTATTTCTTTATTTGAAACAAAGATAAATTCTGCACATTTTTTTGAAAAGTGCAAATTGAACAAAGAATAATAGGGGAAATCAATGGTGGTATTACACCTTGTATGTTATCTAATTAGGTCCGAACTTTTAGTATGTTGAAGGCTGTACGGTTACCTATACCAATTGCTTTTATCTTTGTCATTTGAACTCTATTGGATTGTTGTCTCATTTGCAATTCTACCAGATCTACTTATTTTTTTTATGTTAAACAGAACAGCAAAAAAAAAAAAAAAAAAAAACGTCGGAGTGATTGGCAGCCTTATTAAGTTTTTTTTCTCAATTTTTAATTCAATTCACAAACTAAATCCATAATTAAAATCAGTAAGTCCGAAGCACTAGGCGGATACACAGTCCAACAGTAGCATCATCGATCCAGTGGTAGTTATTATATAAATAACACATAGTTGAGAGGGTGATAGAGCAGATTGTTACCCCGCGAAAACATTGTCAACTGAGGCGAAGCCAAGGTTGACAATGTCTTTTCGAGGGGTAACAATCTGCTCTATCACCCTCTCAGATATGTGTTATTTAATTCATTATACTGAATGTTCTGTTGTTACTGTCTATTAAGTTTCAAATTAAAAGAAATACACTATGACGTCTTGGACATAACAACCATCCGTATTCAATAAAGCGCACCTTTGATCAAGCGTCTCCGTGAAGTGTAATAGAGTATTTGCCATGGGATAGAGTAAATTGTCTCCCTCGTATTAACCAATCAAAGTCTGGCATTTTGACATGAAGTATAATAAAATGGAATAACGTATGATATCTATTAATATGTCCCGACCGTGCAAGGGCTGTATAGCCAGTCAAGGTCGTTAAAAACTTCCATATATATATATATATATTTATTAATATGCGCACGACATGAGTTCCTGGAATAGCATTCATGAGGTTACATTCACATGTCAACATGGTCTATGTGATGCGCCCAGTCCATCTTTTTTTTTAATGACAGCTTCCAAAATGAAATGAAGAAAAATGAAACGAACAATCTCTTTTATATATACATACGTGTTATTCGAGGTCATACCTTTTAACTTTACGATTGAAAGCTATCATTTTGCATAAACCACAATATCAAAGTGTAGATTTGATATGCCTAATACTGGTAACGCCCTCAGTGGAATATTATACTTTCTTATGAGTGTTATCAGTTACCTGCAAAAATGCAGGATTTGACCATTAAACCATACAAAATACACTTTCAAATGAGTGGCGATTCTTTCATTGATATATTGAATTGAATTCATTTGTGATGAACATGATGAAGATAAATTTTAGACTATGAATATGTCTATCATAAATCAAGGATTAAACACTTTTGAGAGAAACGATTGATACGATGCTTTTTGTCCGCAATTTGCTTTTTGTCCGATAATTTTGCTTTTTGTCCGACACTTTTGCTTTTTGTCCGTTGCTTTTTGTCCGTTTTGCTTTTTGTCCGATAATTTTGCTTTTTGTCCGACACTTTTGCTTTTTGTCCGTTGCTTTTTGTCCGTTTTGCTTTTTGTCCCCTGAATTTGCTTTATGTCCGATAAAAATGTGTATATTTTTTGCAGGTTTCATTTTGAACTTCGAAACACCATGCCCTTTTTGGAGTTAAATATAGACCATACTCACCTTATAAATGACTTGTACATGAAATATTCGTTTCTTTCACTAGATATAAGAAGATGTGGTATGAGTGCCAATGAAACAACTCTCCATCTAGTATGATCAATATGTTCTGAATTTACCGCTCACTTACGTTTAAAATGATTCATTGGAAAAGTTATAGAAGATCGTTATTATGAACATTTATTATTTTGACATACATTTAGTTTCGCCTGAGAAGAGCGCAACATAATGCAAAATATAAGTATGCAAGTCCGACGTCATTATCTTTTGGTATATATTTCTTTTATTTCAGATGTGAAGATCCGAATGCTTCAAATTTTTCATACTAAAGCTTTATGTTTCAATGACATAATTTTCAGTTGTCCTTGATTTAATTTTCGTTGTTTCGTTTGTGTATAGGCTGATTGTAGGGTGTACATGTCCGACCGGTAGGTTTCAACTAACCTTTTTTCAATGTTCTATTTTAATGGGTCGGTTTTTTTTTTCTGATGCTTTTTAAGCAATGGGTCAATTACAATTAGCGTTTGCAGGGCTTGTTATTTCTGCTAGAATATGAACGGGGTTCATCTAACATTGACCGTATTTTCATGTACTATTGGTCGATGCTTATTTTTCATGAGATTTTGGTGTTTTTTTTTTAAATAATCTCATAGTAGACCAAGTATATTTTCTGAAATGATTGTAATGTGAACATACTATTCGCAAGTAGTATGTCTGAAATTTAAAACATTTTTATGGTTTATTTGTTTGTCTTAATGAGTGTGGTATCTTAGATAATAAATACAATAGGTGGACAATATTGGTTGTATTGGATGATTGCAATATATAGATGTCTAATTGCATGTAAACTGACACTGTCCTTGCTTTCGTCATTCATCGATCAATCATGAGTTCTCGACATAGGCCAGACTTAATTTATGTATGAATTACATGTCCGACAAGAAGTGGCAATCTGACCTTGACCTCAGTTTCATAGTTCATTGGTCAATTTTAAGTATTAGTGGTTATAGGTCTGTATCTCGGATAATGATTAAAACATTCATGAAAGATACCATGCAGATGTATAACTGTATTCTCCAAACTCGCGTTTCCCTACAAAGGATTCATCAGTGAAGGTCGATTAAAAAAAATATGGAACTTAGAATAATTGGTAAGATTGCCAATGAAACCACGCTCTACAAGAGATCAAATGTCTTTGATGATAGAGACTACATGACACCGTACAACACTCAACGCGGACCAGAAATCTTCACCTCATAGACAATCAAAAACGTGAAAATCATCGGCATCATTTATAATGCATAAACCTAAAAACTGAAAAGATAGCGTTAGAATAGATATAAGAAGATGCGGTATGAGTGCTAATTAGACAACTCTCTTATCCAAGTCACAGTTTGTAAAAATAAACCATTATAGGTCAAAGTACAGTCTTCAACACGGAGCCTTGACTCACACCGAACAGCAAGCTATAAAGGGCCCTAAAAATGACATGTGTAAAACCATTTAAAGGGGAAAACCAACGGTCTGATAGATATATAAAAAACGAGAAACGAGAAACACTTATGAACCACATCAACAAACGACTGAACATCAGACGTCTGTTTGACCTTGATCAATATTGTGATAGTCAAGTTTTTCAGATACTTTTACTAATCGGTCAATTTGACTTATTTTGTTGACCAATTTTCTTCAAGACTATTTTGCCGACAATAACACCAATTTTCCAATCATGATTTGAATTGATTTCTTTGATAGAGGGTTGCTGCTCACAAAGAAGCTGTTTAACCAAGAGTTCCAAGTGGTGAAGTTGAAATCATCCCCTCGTAAGTTTTACGGACGCCATCAAGAGTTGGTTGACCGTTATGGAATATCTGTTTCACAGATGATAGCGGATCGGTTTCAAAAAAACTACAATCCCATTCCCTTTTCCCTAAATGTGGCCTTCCGAATTAGACTTATTACCGGCTTTGTATTAACATGATCAACACGATGAGTGCCACGTGTGTAGCAGGAACTGCTTTTAAAAAAGAAGATGTGGTATGATTGCCAATAAGACAACTCTCCACAAGAGACCAACTGACACAGAAATTAACAGCTATAGGTCACCGTACGGCCTTCAACAATGAGCAAAGCCCATACCGCATAGTCAGCTATAAAAGGCCCCGAAATCACAAATGTAAAACAATTCAAACGAAAAACTAACGGCCTAATTATTGTAGAAAAAAAATAACGAAAAACAACAGCAACAAACACCAACCACTGAATTACAGGCTCCTGACCTGGGACAGAAAACATACATACAGAATGTGGCGGGGTTATACATGTTACCCTTCCTGAGCACCTGAGATCACCCCAGTTTTGCTCAGTATGTTATGTTTTGTGTACTTTGTGTGTTCGTGTGTTTGTCTTTTCTTTTTAGCCATGGCGTTGTCAGTTCATTTTCGACTTCTGAGTTTCAATGCCCCCATGGTATCCTTTGCCTCCCTCTTTAGATGGAACATTTCTGCTTGAAACCTTAGATTTTCAAATTTTCCTTATCTATCTGTAAGCTTGAAACATTGTGTATGGTTTTATCCTGAGAAAAATGCATAGCATCCTTTTATTTCATTAAGAAATTTTTGCCAAAGTTGAAGGACTTGTAATAAATAATTGCTTTGAAATGTCAATTTTACATCTTTTTTCGTATCGAGGCATAATTATTATTAATTAATTTGAGTGTTTAATTTATTTTTGAATTCGTTTCAGACTAGTGATTTGTTGCCTTAGTTATGGCCCTTGAAAAAAGAAACTTTGAAAATATGTAGATACAAGTATTGTTACGATTTGCATGCATAAACTAACGAACTCGTGGTTGCAAATTCAGAAAATGCCAAAATATCGATCATTCCAGGGCTTGGGCGAGCTTTTTTCTGTGGTATGGGGTTTACTCACTGTTAAAAGCCGAGCGAAAACTGGTTTATAATGATCACACTTTTGATTATTGGCTTTACTGGATAGTCATCTAATGTACAAATATACCACACAAGTTTTACACGAAACCATTGAATTGGCATGGAATTTCTGATGTCTTCTGATTTTTAAGTTAAAAAAGAAGTCAAACTTTCCGCTATACGGTATTTGCATGTATAGATTAAAATACAAAACATAAGAAATAAAAAATTCTGATAAAAAAGTTTTAATGAAAGAAAAATACATCTTCCTGATGTGTAAAAACACGGTAAATACATTGAGTGTCTTTTGTACCACCTTCAGAGGTATCTTTCCTTAAAAGTCAAAACGTATAGTCAAATTGGTAAGAAAAGAGTTGTGAAAATTATATGACATTAATATGTGTTCTTAAACATACAAATCCCTCTTATTGTTTTAAATGTTATAAACGTTTGAATGAATTGTACAAGTAATCCATACTTTCACGACTACCCTCTGCCATTAAGGGCATACAATACAATTACAGGGGTTGTTAACGTAAAATGTAATTTTCGCGAGGTCAAACTGTGACCTATCGGGAAATGACTGTTTTTTTTTTTGTTTTTTTTGTTTTTGTGATTTAAACAGATTTAACTTGAAAACGAGTACATGGACCCCTCTTTTTTAAAATTGCATTATGTTTGATTGCGTATGAAGATTATTTGTACCAATTTTAATGAAAGAGTCAACATTGTTTTTTTAAATTTGATAAATATACCGCAAAATGCCGTTTTTCCTAAGATTCCGAAACTTTGTTAAACATTAACTATTTTCAAAGAATTGTTGAACATACTAAGAGATGAGAAAGAAGATTTTCATAATTTTGTACAAAAATCCGCTTGTGTTTATCTGTTGAAATAAAAAGTTAGGTGTGTCTATCAAAGGATAAAATGTCAAAAAACCGAAAATTTTGACCCCTTTATCCCTTAAAGTAGCACATGAAGATATATTTTTATTACATAATTGGATTGCTTAGATGAAAAACTATAGCTTGTATGCAAATTTTCGTAAAAAAACATCAAGGGACCGAAACTGTATTGTATGCCATTAAAAAGAAACTATTAAATTTTGAATGACCAGATTAATGTTAAATATACTTGAAAATTCATTCACTTTAGCTTAAATGTTTTACCTAGTATATGCAAGTTGTTTTTGGATACCGGTAGGTGTAATCTACAAGATCCTACAAGGTAGTAAAATTTAAAATTTCTCCGTCTTATCTTCTTATGATAAGGGGTTCCAAAAAAAAATCTGATAACCTCTACATAAATCTCTATAAAAAGTAAAACTCGTAAAAGGTTAATATTTGTATACATCATATCAAAAACTTTAAATGGAAACTTAAAAAGTAACACAACTTCAAATAAAAAAAATGTTGAAATTAATATAGAAAGCACTTCTTGCAAAAGGGAAACAAACTACTAGGCTGTACCAACTGGTTTGCTGCCTTAACTAAGGTATACTAGTTGATGATTGAATGGCATTGTTTCTTACAATTTTGGATATCAATCAAATGAAAATTACGATTTAAAGCGCTATTTACAAAACATACGTACAGATATGAACTAATTGCTTCAAAACAAACAGTCCAGGAAAATTTTGATAACTTGGTATATGGTAATAGGTTATAAATAACATATACTCCATCCTTATGGGTTAAATGCAGATAACATTTTGAAACAGTTTTTTATCATTATCTTGAAACGGTATTTTATCTAAATGTATTTAACATTTTGTTGAATTACATTAAAACTTTGAGCACCTAGTAGTAGTAAAAAGTACCCAAAATCAAGGTATTGACCTACTTGGAAAATAAATAAATAAGATTGGTCGATAGAATGATTACGAAATTATAATGAGCATTTGCGTGACTGAGTATTTGAAAGAGATGATATAATGATGGCATATACCCACGCTTGCAATATTTCATGTTTAAGAAAATAAAGGTACATCTTGAACTGTAAAAGTAAAAACCGAACTTGACCAATGTTTTATAGCCGAAAAATTTGCTTTTGAATTTAACATTTAGTCAAAAGGTATATAAATGTCATCATCAAACCTAATAATACATTTTTAAAGATAGCTAAGGACATCTCTCTTGCACGTCTTGAACGATAAAAGTCAAAACAGATTAATCCAATACCTTGTCTAGGTCTTTAACTTTAAAAAGATTTCGTGAATCAATACTTAACATACCATCCAGAAACAAAAGAAAATACAATTTTAAAGATTATTTTAAGGCATTTCTCTTATAAGAAACCGTAAATTTGACCTGTGTTTCATAAAATTACAAGTTTTACATTCAAAAAGATTTGGTCAAGCGGTCTGTTCTACTCATCTGGATTTCCTCCTACTATCCCTATTTGAGCCGGACATAATAAAGCCTTGGATTGATTGAAAATGTCAGGACTTTTAATTCGGTATCTACATACCTTTCGATTTTTACTTTCAAAAGTTAAGCTACACAATAGTTATACATATATAATATCAAAAATACTTGTATCCATAAATAAAGATGAATTAGTACAAATGATGAAATAAAAAAAAGCTTTAGGTTTTGATTATAGACTTGATGCACTACCTTTTTTTACCAAGATTCCCATGAAAAAATCAATTGCAGTAACCGCAAAATACACTTTTCACGACAGTTTTTTGAAATGCAGTCTACAATTATGTAGGAATTTTTTCCCTCTTTGGCTACATTTTCATAAATCATATCTTCAGCAAAAAGATCTGATAAAGCTTAAGAATCTTGTCGCATATAAGGGTTATAACAATGACTAAAATATACATATAAGAAATTTAAATGAAAATGAACATTGTAAGACACAGATATGGTGGAGAGTTTCGCTTTCATATTCAATAAGAGTTCGTTTGAAAAAGTAAGTACAAATATGTATGGGATTGCCAATGACAGACAACTCTCCACCAGCGACCAAATGTATATGTTTATAAGAAACATCAGTAGTTCAATTTTATAGCATACTATGTTGGTCAACAAACGGCCTTTTAACACAAACAAAAGTTCGTTAACATGTTAAGAGAACATCGATAGTGAATATGAGAGCGTTTTAACTGTTATCTACAAATCTTTGATAAGTTCTCTTATTTGTTAATTTTGTTGTATTTGAAATAGGTTTACATTAGCTCGATTTAAGAATAATGGAAATCTTAATAGACGTATAATTTATATGTATACATAGATAGGGTATGACAAACAGGAAAACGTGTTTCTATAAATGTGATTAAATTTCACTTCATAACCACCGTTTATAGATTAAAATCAATTTGATATTAATTCGGGACTTTCAAGATACAATACTGTATATATTTGATTTTTGCTATAATATTGAACTAATATTGATTCTTAATAGAAATAATCATCGTCATATTTTAGATAAAAGTCAGTTATGTAAAACCATCCGGGTGTATCTGTGCTTCTAACAGTAAAATACCCGCTGAACCATTTAGTATAGCCTCTAAAAAATCTTTAATACTGATCATAAGGCCACTACTTCTACCTGATGCCATGCAAAGAGATCGCAATGAAAACTCATATGACCTTCCATCAAACTCAGTACTCATTTCATTCGTTACCTTATTTGCAACCGACCGTGTCATTGTGCCGGAATTTATAGAAACCTTTGGAAGTTGATACATACTTCCAATAATCAGTTTTCTAAAATGTGTGCAAACTCGATTTAAGATACCAATACATGCTGCAGATGATCCTATTAATAAAAACAATATTTTCAGTTGTATTTCCCTTGGAAGCTTTGTAAAAAGTGTAAACGTTGATGCTCTTGTGTTTAGCTTTCTGGTGTTTCTTTTATTTCTTTGAACTACATTTTTAATTGACATGGTGAATATCTAGACGGAGGAATGATTTTTCTCTTAGGTCTTTTTCCCTGCGTAGGTAAATCACAATTGATATTGACGGATGCATCTTTATCGTTATAACAAGTAAGCTCAGTCGTTATAACAAGTAAGCTTAGTCGTTATAACGACTTAAAATAAAACTCACTTAACTCCAATCAAATAAAAACCAAAAACTGCTAATTTTCCTTAAAACTACCAATTCAGGGGCAGCAACCCAAAATCGCATTGTCTGATGTGTCTGAAAAATTTCGAGCAAATAGATCTTGACCTAATGAACATTTTAACCCCTTGTCAGATTGGCTCTAAATGCTTTAGTTTCAGAGATATAAGCCGAAATCTACATTTACCCCAATGTTCTATTTTTAGACATGGCGGCCATCTTGATTATTGGGCGGGGTCATCGGATACTTTTTTGAAACTATATGCCCTAAGGATGATTTTGGCCATCTTTGCTTTAATTTTGCCAGTAGTTTCAGAGGAGAAGATTTTTGTAAAAATTAACGACGACGATGGATGACAAGTGATGAGAAAAGCTCACTAAGCCCTCTGGACCAGGTGAGCTAAAAAAGGCAAAACGGACAAAAAGCAACGGACAAAAAGCAAAAGTGTCGGACAAAAAGCAAAATTATCGGACAAAAAGCAAAACGGACAAAAAGCAACGGACAAAAAGCAAAAGTGTCGGACAAAAATCAAAATTATCGGACAAAAAGCAAAACGGACAAAAAGCAACGGACAAAAAGCAAAAGTGTCGGACAAAAAGCAAAATTATCGGACAAAAAGCAAAAGCGGACAAAAAGCAAATTGTGGACAAAAAGCACCGTATCAAACGATAAAAATTAAAAGCTAAGTTTTTTTTACTGTTTTAAGACATGTTACAACAAAATTATTACTTATCGCTTCCCTGTAACTTGAATATTGGTTTACTTAATTTCCTTGGTAACATCGGATACAAAAGAAAACCATGTTATGATTAAAGTCCTATAAATAATATACACTGTGGAAATGGAATAAATAATAGACAAGTGTAAATGTATAATAGTAGTCCAAGGCTACAGTTAAATGGACTTAAATAGAACATGGCGTCTTAGCTTTTAACCGATTTTTTTTTAACCGGCCTATCTGCATAAATGGTTCAATTCATAAGAATGTAGGTCAGAAATACTGATAGATTAGAGAACTATTGACCATGAACAGATATAAAATGTATTTTAAATATATTTAAATGTTTTAACCGAGCTTTAAAAACTTTTTCTTACTTTATTTTGATTAAATATTGGGATAAAATGTTTTAATTATGAATGATATTATAGCATCCATTAAGACGGTACTAGCTAGTAGACGGTCAGTCACAGAGGGTACCAGTTGCTTAGAGCTTGTTTCGAGTACTTTGGTACTGGCACAATTTAAATGGAATAATTTGATCGTATGATTTATGTATAAATTATGTTCTAAATTAAAGGATGCTACTCTCTTGTGCATACTTTTTACGGTATGGTTGTTTGTGGTTAAACCTTTTCATGTTGCGCATGTTCCCCAAACTTTACGAGCCTTCCTAACATAATTATCTCAGAAACGTGTGGTTAGCACGGAATTCGATTTTTGTATTGCAATCACTGAGTTTATCTCGCTTCTGTCGTTCCCGGAGGGTGCCACA
Source organism: Mytilus coruscus (assembly GCA_017311375.1). Taxonomy (NCBI): domain Eukaryota; kingdom Metazoa; phylum Mollusca; class Bivalvia; order Mytilida; family Mytilidae; genus Mytilus; species Mytilus coruscus. The sequence continues at coordinate 118,397,854 of CM029595.1, forward strand.
AACCCAGGAGTCAATGAGCCGGCACTGATATGATTAAAATGAACCATTTTTATTGACAATTTTTAACTTATAAATCAATTAGGTAAGTGTACCAAAAAAAGTTGCAAAATAACTGCAAGCAACATAGTTCACCGCAGACGCTTGTATCTGTTTTTTTCAAACCATTTGTGGATTGTAATCTGTTACTGTCTGTTCTTGTTGTCGTGGATTGAATGCTATTTTTTCTTTTTAAGAAAATTTGTTTCTAATATTATTGCATTGCATTTTAAAGCAAAACAGGGGACATGTCTCAATTAACCAGTCTCGCTGCTCATTAAATATTACATGCATTTTATGTCACATATATAGTTAAACTGTTTCTATCCGATTAAATTACAATTAAAATACTTATATCTGGTTAAATAATCCTATTAAAACATCTGTAACAGTTGATAGAAAAAAATGTTATTGATTGATCAAATTTAATAATAAGCATTCGACTTTTCAAAATTCTTATGTTGATATGATGACACAAGTGATAAAGTACATAATACATATTGTTGATTTTTACTAAATCATTAAATCTGTTGCATTCGTAATCCATATTATGTCACGTTACATTGTGTACTTGAAATTTCAAATAATCCTTATGTAATATAAAAATAAGGAGATGTGATATGATAGCCAATGAGACAACTATCCACCAGTCTGAGAGTTCAAATGACGTTTAAAAGTTGTTATGTACACGAAGTCGTAGTTTATCACTTTCAATTAAGAATTGAATGCTTCCTTTTGTAAATTTATTGGGGTGTAAAAGCGTTGACCGAAGTACTTTTTGGATGAAGCGCAGAAATGTGCGCACGGTCAACGCTTTTACAACCCTATAAAATTACTAAAAGAAGCATTCAATATTTATAATTACATTTTTTTGCTATGATCATGAAAACACGATTTCTTTCAAGTTTTTCTTTTATTTACCTGTGCACTTTATTGTGAAAGCTCGTGTCATCATGAATGTTACATTTCATTTTGAAATGAAGGATAGTTTCAGAATGACGCGAGATTGCTGTTAGCCAATCAAAATAACGTATTATAATGAAACATACATGTAATGTAATAATTTGATAATTAAAAAGACAATAATGGCAGAACATTCAGTATGATAAATTGAATAACACATAGCTGAGAGTGTGATGGGGCAGATTATTACTCCTGTTATGATATTGTAACTAACATATTTATTTAGTTGGCCTTATTTGTTTTGTGTGGCTTAATCACAGGTACTTGTGGACAGGATACCCTTGGTGCCCCTGAGTGGGAGTACCCCGAATGACCCCCCATGTAGTTTAATTTTGATTTATTTTTTATTAAACGTTTATTTAAATTGTTTTCACTTGGAATATATGTCGAAGTTACTGACATACAGCATTTGAGATTTTGCCGGTCGACTTATATCTATATAGAGCTCTCTATATACATATAAGTCGACCGGCAAAATCTCAAATGCTGTTTCTATAGAGAAACAGCATTTGAGAAGACTATATACCGATATACAAGTCGACCGGCAAAAATCTCAAATGCTGTTTGTCAGTAACTTCGACATATATTCCAAGTGAAAACAATTTAAATAAACATTTAATAAATCAAAATTAAACTACATGGGGGTCATTCGGGGTACTCCCACTCAGGGCACCCAAGGGGTATCCTGTCCACAAGTACCTGTGGGCTTAATAATATGTTTACATAATTTGTACTTGTTTACAAAATGATATTGTAACTGTGCAGTTTAGAAATCACTGGAACAACCATAGAGACTGATGGAATGATTAGAACTTTCTATTTTACTTACATAACGTTTCCAGAATGATCACAATAAAAGATGCGTAATTTAAACGTCAACAGTGTTCTAGAAGTTTCCGTTATAAAGTTTTCTAGTAGTTTCCTTTTTACAGTGTCCTAGAGATTTCTGTGTATATATATATTATATACAGACACTAAAGTTAAACTTTCAGACATAGACATAGACATCGATAGACATTTTAATATTCTCAGCAGTTGGATTGACACTTTTATTTACAAACTACATCATACTAGATTGTGACCTATTGGACGTAATATTCTGCGTGGATTCCCGAGAAGATTTCCGGATAAAGAAAAGACTAAAGATCGGACATATATTTTAACAGTTAAGTTGACATTTCTTTTTGTGTAATACTTCTTGTAAAATTGAGTATAATGAATCTTGTTAAATTTTATTATTGATTTGTGTCTTTTGTTGGCTACAATTAAAAGGCGATTTTCTGGCCGTAACACTCCTCGAATAAATGTATTCTTGGGGTAACAATCTGCTTTATTACCCTCTCAGATATGCATTATTTATATAAGGTTCTTATAGACGAGGGTAGGAATGTCCTTTACCGTCAGGCGTCAAACGGTCATTTTCGGCTACCGTTAGCGTCAAATTGGTTAAAATTTTATCGTGATTCGTCAAAATATCCTTATCGTGATTGTCAGAGGTTTCAAATAATTAACCGTTAACGTTATTTTTGGAAAGAATTTAACGTGATTCGTCAAAATCAGTCAAATTTTTTATTGTCATAAAGAAAGTGTATATTTTATCGTCATGCACCAAATATTACCGTTAACGTCATTTGGCAAGATTTTGTACCGTCATTCATCATGAAGGTACCCCCATTACGACCCTTATAGACAAAAGGTAAATGTCATCTGATAGGATGTCCAACTGATGGGATTATTCAACTTCGTGGTGCTCCTGTTAATTTTTTTTTTTTTTTTTTTTTTTAAATCAAAATTAAACCAAACTGGTTGATATTATACAATTGTTTTGTAGATCGATGTTTCTAGAAGCTATTACTAATTTTGTCTACATGCATTTTAGGAGAGATAACTCTGAAAACTTAAATGAAATTCTAATGCAGTTGGACTGGACTTTTCCTTTACTCAAGGAGGTTATACGAGAAGGTCTCATATAACCTCCTTGCTTTACTTCAATAATGTTTCCTATATTTCTAAAATAAGAAATAACAAATGTACTAAAAATTCAGTTTCTGTAAAAACATGCTAGTTTAGGGGAAATTTCTTAAAACCATCAACCTAAAAACTCATTTTCTATATAAACATGCTAGTTTTGGGGAAGACTCTTCAAACTATACACATAGAACTTGAGTGTTTGTACAAACATGCTAGTTTTTTGGAAAACTCTAAACTATCCACTGTGACATAACTCAGTTTTTGTTTTAAAATTCTTGTTTGGGGGATAACTCTTCAAACTAAACACATGAAAACTCAGTTTCTGTTTAAACATGCTAGTCTTTGGAAATAATTCTTCAAACTTTACACACGAAAACTCAGTTTCTGTATAAACATTCTATATCTGAGTGAAACTCTTTAACTTACCCACATGGAATTAGTAAATTGCCCCCTTGAATAAAGTTCCCTTTTTAGATGACATTTAATTCATTGGCTTGTTGGATTGCTGTCTCACTAACATATATCCCTCATCGTCTTTCATTCATAAGCACTGGAATGTTTTTGTTAGTATCCTTTCATTTTGATAAAGAAATTGTGATTTTCTTATCGGTTTAATATTATGATAACCGCCTTGGTGCTTGCCTCGAGTGCGGGATGTCATGGGTTTAACCCTAGGCCAATTCAAACCAAATACTTGAAAATTGATATTTGCTGCTTCTCTGCTAAGCATACCGATTACGACATTTGGGAATAAGAGTAGATACTGGTCGGTTCGGAGTCCGATTAAAATGGCCACGTTTTGGGACATTTCTTGTGAACTAGCATGATGAAAATCCGGCTCAGAGTGTCGGTCAAGTAAAAATCAGGGTTCATATTTATATCACATCAACACGCTCTTGTCCTAAATATGTAAACATTCATCCATCCATTCATCCATCATTTAATATCCGATTTCATGCAGTTCCCAACTGAAGAGTCTTCTGTTTATAGCTCGAGTGGAAAATGTGTTAACTGTAATTATATCAGGTGGAAAAATGTTTCACTATAAGAAAACGTGCCAGTTCTGTAAATGAAAGGCTACTGTTGTGCTGTACACTTTTAATGTTCCTTACCTTAGTCACTTCTCTTTCCATCATCAAATCATTTCAGATAATATTTAAGTTCTTATAATAGATACATGTACTCATAATACACCGATAAATTGTACTTTAGATATTGCGAATTAATGAAATATTTCATCTGTAAAATGAATATAAAAAAAAACTTTATAATTTGGTGCGTCTGAATTGTCTTCTTCATGTACGCTCAAACCTGAAAGTTTAATACCAAGGATGCATAAGTACCTAACCATGTGAAGAGCTAAATAATTTGACTAGACAGTGTTAAATTAAACTAATTTGAACCCTGTTGTGCGAATTTTTTTTTTATATATTTTATCCAATGAATTGAAATTATTTAAAATATAGAAACAACGTTCCACCCTGTATATCACCGATATAAATGAATCCGGACGTTATGTTTTGTTTGATTTTTCATTTGAATTGTTTCACATTTTGTTATGCGTTTACTTTTCTACATTGGCTAGAGGTATAGGGGAGGTTGAGATCTCTTGAATTATATTCTTGAAACGCACAACCGTGCCATCGGTCAAAACGTACACATGCACTAACTAATGTTAAATCGTAATAATCGTAATATATTTTAAGTTTTACGCTTTACTAGCAGGAATCGATTTATATTGTTTTACCTTATTTTATCTGGAATAACATGTAAACTAATTAAACTATAAGAAGATGGACAGTTGAATGATTGCCAATGAGAAAACTATCCAACAGATTCCAAATGACGTGGATTTAAGCAATTATTGGTCATCGTACGGCCTTCAACAATTGGGAAAACCCATACCGTGTAGTCAGCTATAAAAGGCCCTGATAAACATGTTTAACCTTATTATATCAGCCAAAAGGCATTTTAACCGCAGTTACTGCGCCTGTCCCAAGTCAGGAGCCTCTGGTCTTTGTTAGTCTTGTATTATTTTGTGGTTAGTTTCTTGTGTATAATTTGGAGTTTAGTATGACGTCCATTATCACTGAACTAGTATATATATTTGTTTAGGGGCCAGCTTAAGGACGCCTCCGGGTGCGGGAATTTCTCGCTGCATTGAAGACCTATTGGTGACCTTCTGTTGTTTGTTCTGTGGTCGGGTTGTTGTCTCTTTGACACATTCCCATTTCCATTCTCAATTTTATTTTTACAGAGTTTGTCTTTAGTGCCGTGTGGAGACAGTAGAGTGCCTCCCGTGCTTCAGGTTTATGCTCTTATAATATACTAGATTATGGAGTGTGTGTCCGAGCGAGAACTTCTCTAATTCATTACTTTAGGAATATTTATAAAAAGGAGTATTTCAATTTTCAGCCCGATTCTACTATTTAGTCAGACGTCAGTCGCTACCCTGATATACCCTATCTTTTGTTTTATTTTACGGGTAATTAATGACGGATAGCGTTTGACATCTTTAGCCGAACAGAATTATCATTTTACATTATTTAATTGATTGTATGCTGGTTCATATTCTGGACCCCAGTCTTTGCTCCTTTCTAATAAAATCTACAAACAAAAGACAAATATGAAGCTTAGAAATGGAAAAATATTAAATACCAAACTCGTTCAAAGGGTATCTACACGTCTCAATCTTCAAAATCGCTTATCTAAAAATACTACAATCGCTAACATTTTTAATAATAAAAATCGTGGTTACCTTTCTATCGATAAGTGTCATGCCAAAAAATGACTTACATGTCCCCGTCTTTCCACCAACAATACGGTAAGGTCCACGTTTAATGGTCGCACATTTTCTTTAAATTTTGAAACTGATATAACTTGAAAAACAAACAGTATTATTTATTTACTCACATGAAACAAACCGGGATGCGGTATTCAGTACGTAGGTGAAACTGGGCGATTTTTATCTAAACGCACGCAAGAACACCTGTATCGTTTTAAAAGACCCAATAAATTCAAAAGTATCATTTATCAACACCTTAAAAAGCACAATCATCCTATTAAATATTTAACAGTTCAACCTTTAGAAGTAGTAAATAAGCAGCCTGGTGAATCTCATTCAAAGTTTGTACGATCACGGAAAATAATTGAATTAAATTGGATTAAAAAATTACAGACAGTCTACCCTCTCGGTCTTAATGATAATATCATGGGAATTGGTAATATATCAAGAACCGATTCTGTTAACATTTTGGATATAGTTTCTAAAACTGTTCGTAAAAACCGTTCTCATGGTCGTAGAAAAAATCGCAATCAAAGAAAATTTCGAACCAATCATACCAATATTTCGGACCTAATTTCTATTTAAAAAAAAATGGCAGACATTATCTGTTAACAAAGCTCTGTTCATTACCGGTTAATAAGTTAAATAAAATTTAAGAGGAATGCAACACAATTTCATATAGCAGTCCTAAGTATGAAATCGTTCAAATTATAATGGCATATTGTTATTCTAAACTGTTTCCCAAAATTGATCGCCCTGAAGATCATAAAAAACATTTTATTAAAATAAAGTATGTCAATAAAGGTTTTGATTTTGTAAATATTGCCGGTATTTTTAACGACCATTCTGTTAAAGAACAAATTCCTGGATATTTTGATAATACTGAGCTCCCTCTTATTTGTTATATTTACAAGAAATCTACCCGGAAATATGTGTTTAATTATAGCCAATTGTGTAAAGATGTTAATTCAGTGAAAATACACCTACTTCATGTAATTGCAGTAATTCCGAATACATTTATGGACCCATTTCCCATGTTATAACAGGAGATCTTAACATTGTTCAAGACCGAGAGTTAAAATCATTCCTCAGTAAAGGACCTAAATATCGTCCCCGTCAATCATTAATTGGAATGAGTGTCGTAATATCATCCACGACTCACTCCGTACTTACTGTTTAAAATGGATAAAACGGGAAAAAGCTGACAAAAATCTTTGGACTCTTTTTAATTCAGTAATGAACATAGTTGATAAACGTATTCAACATTTTAAAGAACATTTTACTCTTAACAACAACCATAATAAACCTATTTCTCGTATCAAACATAAACTTAAAGAACTAGCCAAGGAATATGTTTTTGTCCCGGCCGATAAAGCTGCTAATAATATCATTATTGTTTGACGTAAATTTTACATTGAGGTTCTGAAAAAAGAAATCACCAATTCACCAACATTCCAACTGACTCCATTTTCAGAAAACGACATCTGTAACAAACATAAACTTTTAGCTACCTCTTTACAAGCAGAACCAAATACAATGAAAGTCCCAACTATGTACTGGCTTCCGAAGCTACATAAAACACCTTACAAATATAGATTTATTTCGTCTTCAAGCCATTGTTCCACTACTAAATTGTCTATTCTTCTTACCAGTTCACTTGGTACAATCAAAAACCTGATAATAAATTGTTCAAATAAGGCCTTTGAAAATAGTGGAATTAATTACTTTTGGAGTGTCAAAACTCGTTGGAAGTACTTGATAAATTGCATGCTTATATTGGTGATTTTGAATCTGTTCAAAGTTTTAATTTTTCTACCCTGTATACCACATTGCCTCACATTCTCATTAAGAAAAATTCACACACCTAATTAAATGGGCATTTAAAAGTCAGAATGTGAATACATATGTTCTAACTCTTTAGGTCATTTTTAGTAGCAATAAACAAAAGAACTATGTCAATTGGACATGCTTTGATACTATATCTGCCCTTGAATTTTACTAGATAATATTTTTGTTCGCTTTGGAGATTCCGTATATCGTCAGGTTATCGGAATTCCAATGAGGACTAACTGTGCACCACTTATTGCGGACCTGTTTTGTATTGCTATGAGTTACAATTTATGACTAAAATCAGCAAAGACCCATCGAAACAACATCTGATACAAAAATTTAATAATACTTTTAGATATTTGGATGATATATTGGCTCTCAATAATGACGACTTCAGTATGTATACTAAAGAAATTTATCCTGTTGAACTTACTTTAAATAAAGCTAATACTAACAATGACCACTGCCCTTTCCTCGATCTTGATATCTATATCATTAACGGAAAGCTTAATACAAAAATTTATGATAAAAGAGATGATTTTTCATTTCCTATCGTTAATTATCCATTTTTAGATGGTGACGTTCCCTTGTCACCAACTTACGGTGTTTATATATCTCAACTTGTACGATTCGCTCGTGTATGTAACAACGTTTCAGATTTTAACGAAAGAAATTTATGTATTACTGAAAAATTATTACACCAGGGTTTTCGATATCACAAACTAGTCAAAACATTTACTAAATTTTATCATCGGTACAAGGACATCATTCGTAAATATAGCTCAACATGCAGACTTCTTATACGTTCAGGTATTTCACATCCAATCTTTTATGGTAATATTCTTTATAAAGCACTAAAATGTCAGTATTCACCTCAGAAGCTAACAAAACCTTTAAATAGACTTATTAAGAAGGGATATAGTTACGATACTGTTGTCAGGTCATTAAAGATTGCATATTTTGGCTTTAATATTGATTCACTTATAGGGTCTTTGCATCGGAACTAAACACATTTATTTAAAAACCAGTTGTTGGCATGACACGGGTTATGCTCTTCTCATATATTTTATGATGGTATGATACTAAACCCTAACGGGAGGGATTGTGCCTGATATTCATATGATGAAGACATAATCTTTCAATCAGTTTAATTGAGGTCTGGAGCTGGCATGTCAGTTAACTGCTAGTAGTCTGTTGTTATTTATGTATTATTGTCATTTTGTTTATTTTCTTTTGTTACATCTTCTGACATCGGACTCGGACTTCTCTTTAACTGACTTTTAATGTGCGTATTGTTATGCGTTTACTTTTCTACATTGGCTAGAGGTATAGGGGAGGTTGAGATCTCATAAACATGTTTAACCCGCCGCATTTTTGCGCCTGTCCCAAGTCAGGAGCCTCTGGTCTTTGTTAGTCTTGTATTATTTTTACTTTTAGTTTCTTGTGTATAATTTGGAGTTTAGTATGACGTCCATTATCACTGAACTAGTATATATATTTGTTTAGGGGCCAGATTAAGGACGCCTCCGGGTGCGGGAATTTCTCGCTGCATTGAAGACCTATTGGTGACCTTCTGTTGTTTGTTCTGTGGTCGGGTTGTTGTCTCTTTGACACATTCCCATTTCCATTCTCAATTTTATGTACTCATAATACACCGATAAATTGTACTTTAGATATTGCGATTTAATGAAATATTTCATCTGTTAAATGAATATAAAAAAAAAAACTTTATAAATTTGGTGCGTCTGAATTGTCTTCTTCAAACCTGAAAGTTTAATACCAAGGATGCATGAGTACCTAACCATGTGAAGAGCTATATAATTTGACTAGACAGTGTTAAATTAAACTAATTTGAACCCTGTTGTGCGAATTTTTTTTTATATATATTTTATCCAATGAATTGAAATTATTTAAAATATAGAAACCACGTTCCACCCTGTATATCACCGATATAAATGAATTCAGACGTAAAAGCGTCCGAGTAGAACACACATGTAGTAAACAACTGAGGTCAGACGCAAGAAAATCTATACAGTCACTTTAAATTTAAGGTAAGTAAAATAATTATTTATCGAATTTCGATATAGTGCGTTAGTTAACGAACGTATTTATTGTTTTGTTTGATTTTTTCATTTGAATTGTTTCACATTTTGTCAGCTTTTGCTTTAATACATTCTTTAACGCATTGCCTATTACGAAGAGGAAGGGTTTTTTCATACGATATCTTGAATTATATTCTTGAAACGCACAACCGTGCCATCGGTCAAAACGTACACATGCACTAACTAATGTTAAATCGTAATATATTTTAAGTTTTCCGTGCTTGACATTTTATAAAACATAGATTTCAAATATCTGAAAAGATATTCATTTTAATTTTACAAACTAATATAGATTTATAGATGTATATAATATCCAGAAACTGGTTTTGTACGTTAATGAGGGGGCGGACAGGGTAAAGGGAGACAGGGAGAGAGGGGGTGGGAGAAAGGAGAGGGCGGGAGAAAGGAGAGGGGCGGGAGAAAGAAGAGAGGGGCGGGAGAAAGGAGAAAAGGGGGTAGACAAGGGAGACAAAAATGTTTATAAAAAAAATAATAAAAGTGAGCCGGAAATTGATTAATTTATTAAATTAGATAATACAAAGCTTGAAGAAAGTGCTAATAGTCATAGTAGCTAGGCTTAATGAAAACGACCTCATAAATACGCCAAGCGTTGTCACTTATTCAATCATTACGATCTCTTATATACGGAGAAAGACTAAAAACTAACAGAATATCAATGATTGTATTCTGAATCCGTGCATTTATAGAAACAAACATGTTACCATTCCTGTGTTTTAGATAAATTGCGTCAAAGTTGACCGATATGCAAAGAATTTGACAGAAAAGGGATGACGCTATTGCATATCAAATAACGTTATTTTTACGGAGAGGTATGAAAATATGTAACGGGATCTGAATGGTGTTTGTTATTTTGTTTTCATTTCCCCTGTCCGGTTCAATTGACTTACATTTCGTCCTAACCGGGTGCACAATTAGCTTATAAAGAAATTCAAATCTTCAACTTAACCCTACTAGCCAAACTAGACAAGGGTGATGCCACCGCAACTTCCGTGTGTCAAATATTTCATGCATGTTTAGGACGATTCAATACAAAAAGAAATAGTTGTGTTTAAAAGACACATTTAATGCAACCATCAAAAAAGGTTACACATTCTGTTAGTTGTAAAAATGATAGATACAAACAATATCTTGATGAAATACATATTCTTAATCAAGTATACTGTATGGTGTAAACGTGTGGTTTTTTTTAATGAGTTTGCTCATTTTAACATTTTGATAATATATAAAGGCACCATACAAATTGTATTCAAAATTTCACTTGAAAAGACAAAGTTCAACATTCTGTCATTCGTGAAAAATTATACAATATAAAATCCTGAGAATATATATGCACTCTATATAAGTAAAACACTCGGCGCAATATAAAAGTTCAAGCTTGAAATTGTACATGTAGTCGTAGAAGGAGTAAGCAGGGCTCTGTATTCTGCGTGCATTTATATATTATCAAAATGCCAAATTAAGCAACCTGTCATTTAAACTGACAAAAAACAAACAAAAATCCTGACAATATGCGCACTTTTGGTATATATACTAACACCTGGTGCATAATTCAAAGTTGAATCTTAAAAACTTAGCAATAAGAAATAAACTGAATAAACCCTCAGTTATATATACCAAGTCAGGGACGGGCGGTCATACGGACACAGGTAAAACAGTATGCTTCCGGGACCAAAATATATATTAAGCGTATCTGATGATGTTCTAGTTTATAAGGCATTTTGTGACAAAACATAATTTTGTCTTTGATAGAAAGATGTCTCATAGGCACTACATCTCCTTATTTCATAATGGTTTGAGTTTTCTTCTGAAATACGAGTTGTTTAAAGACTAACAAATTTGTACCTTACGAGATTGACATATGTTTGTATTATAATTAATATGACTAATGTTGTGAACGTGTGATGTTATCATTTGATAGATTTTATACTTGCTATAGTAAATATACTTATTAACTTTCAAATTCATGGGACCAAAAGATTTCTAAATCTACAAATTAGCAGTATAAAAATTCTCGTCCATCCTGCATTTGTCCTGTGTTATCTAGATGTCTTTGGTTTTTGTGTGTCGTTAATTGGCCAGTTTCAGTCTTATTGAATCTCCCATATCTCCATTTACAACACTTTTATTTAACATACATATTTGTATATGTACTTGTTATAAAATCTCTTTAAAGATCGTAAATACCCTCTGACTTTTTCCGACGCTCATGGAGTCATGTCAGCAATGTCTCCCTCCCCAAAAAGACACCTTTAATTGTAAATCATTTATGAATCGTTTTGACTCACCGTTTTATGAAATGGTGCATTTTTCATCATCTGTACCTGTACGGCATGTCCAGCTCAAAAAAAAAAAAAAAAAAAAAAATACAACCATCCCTGTACACCGAAGCGTAAATTAACTTGAACCTATATTAAAATCAATCAGGTCCAGGACCAATCCAGTATATCTTATTATAATCCTTCGTAATTAATTCCATTTTCTATGTGCATATATTTAGAGTAATTTGGAGCTGGTATACTCAGCATATGATACATATTTCTTGTTGTGGAATACATTTTTCAGAATTTATTTTCATATTTTTTAAGACATTCACATTTCCATGCTTGTAGTATAGTTATTGTGTGTGTGTATTTTTAAAATAGAAATCCAGATCTGGTCTGTGTTTCTTGTACTAAACGAGGTGTTTCGGTTATGGTCATGTATACGTAGGCCTATCCTCATGAGGTATACTTCCGAAATCATATCGGATTTCTTCTGAACAGTCCAAAAACAGTTATTTTTTTCTTCTTATTTAGCAGCATTTGGATTTCTACTATTTAAAAAAAATCATCGGGAAACGGCGTGCATCAAACTCAGTTGCAAATTCAATGCAAACAGACATAATTAAATTGGATTAAAAAATTACAGACAGTTTACCCTCTCGGTCTTAATGATAATATCATGGAATTGGTAATATATCAATAACCGATTCTGTTAACATTCTGGATATAGTTTCTAAAACTGTTCGTAAAACCGTTCTCATGGTCGTAGAAAAATCGCAATCAAAGAAAATTTCGGACCAATCATACCAATATTTCGGACCTAATTTCTATTTCAAAAACAACGGCAGACATTATCTATTAACAAAGCTCTGTTCATTACCGGTTAATAAGTTAAATAAAATTTTAGAGGATTGCAACACAATTTCATATAGCAGTCCTAAGTATGAAATCGTTCAAATTATAATGGCATATTGTTATTCTAAACTGTTTCCCAAAATTGATCGCCCTGAAGATCATAAAAAACATTTTATTAAAATAAAGTATGTCAATAAAGGTTTTGATTTTGTAAATATTGCCGATATTTTTAACGACCATTTTGTTCAAGAACACATTCCTGGATATTTTGATAATACTGAGCTCCCTCTTATTTGTTATATTTACAAGAAATCTACCCGGAAATATGTGTTTAATTATAGCCAATTGTGTAAAGATGTTAATATCAGTGAAAATACACCTACTTCATGTAATTGCAGTAATTCCGAATACATTTATGGACCCATTTCCCATGTTATAACAGGAGATCTTAACATCGTTCAAGACCGAGAGTTAAAATCATTCCTCAGTAAAGGACCTAAATATCGTCCCCCGTCAATCATTAATTGGAATGAGTGTCGTAATATCATCCACGACTCACTCCGTACTTACTGTTTAAAATGGATAAAACGGGAAAAAGCTGACAAAAATCTTTGGACTCTTTTTTTAATTCAGTAATGAATATAGTTGATATACGTATTCAACATTTTAAAGAACATTTTACTCTTAACAACAACCATAATAAACCTATTTCTCGTATCAAACATAAACTTAAAGAACTAGCCAAGGAATATGTTTTTGTCCCGGCCGATAAAGCTGCTAATAATATCATTATTGTTTGACGTAAATTTTACATTGAGGTTCTGAAAAAAGAAATCACCAATTCACCAACATTCCAACTGACTCCATTTTCAGAAAACGACATCTGTAACAAACATAAACTTTTAGCTACCTCTTTACAAGCAGAACCAAATACAATGAAAGAACCAACTGTGTACTGGCTTCCGAAGCTACATAAAACACCTTACAAATACAGATTTATTTCGTCTTCAAGCCATTGTTCCACTACTAAATTGTCTATTCTTCTTACCAGTTCACTTGGTACAATCAAAAACCTGATAATAAATTGTTCAAATAAGGCCTTTGAAAATAGTGGAATTAATTACTTTTGGAGTGTCAAAACTCGTTGGAAGTACTTGATAAATTGCATGCTTATATAGGTGATTTTGAATCTGTTCAAAGTTTTAATTTTTCTACCCTGTATACCACATTGCCTCACATTCTCATTAAGAAAAAATCACACATCTAATTAAATGGGCATTTAAAAGTCAGAATGTGAATACATATGTTCTAACTCTTTAGGTCATTTTAAGTAGCAATAAACAAAAGAACTATGTCAATTGGACATGCATTGATACTATATCTGCCCTTGAATTTTTACTAGATAATATTTTGTTCGCTTTGGAGATTCCGTATATCGTCAGGTTATCGGAATTCCAATGAGGACTAACTGTGCACCACTTATTGCGGACCTGTTTTGTATTGCTATGAGTTACAATTTATGACTAAAATCAGCAAAGACCCATCGAAACAACATCTGATACAAAAATTTAATAATACTTTTAGATATTTGGATGATATATTGGCTCTCAATAATGACGACTTCAGTATGTATACTAAAGAAATTTATCCTGTTGAACTTACTTTAAATAAAGCTAATACTAACAATGACCACTGCCCTTTCCTCGATCTTGATATCTATATCATAAACGGAAAGCTTAATACAAAATTTATGATAAAAGAGATGATTTTTCATTTCCTATCGTTAATTATCCATTTTAGATGGTGACGTTCCCTTGTCACCATCTTACGGTGTTTATATATCTCAACTTGTACGATTCGCTCGTGTATGTAACAACGTTTCAGATTTTAACGAAAGAAATTTATGTATTACTGAAAATTATTACACCAGGGTTTTCGATATCACAAACTAGTCAAAACATTTACTAAATTTTATCATCGGTACAAGGACATCATTCGTAAATATAGCTCAACATGCAGACTTCTTATACGTTCAGGTATTTCACATCCAATCTTTTATGGTAATATTCTTTATAAAGCACAAAATGTCAGTATTCACCTCAGAAGCTAACAAAACCTTTAAATAGACTTATTAAGAAGGGATATAGTTACGATACTGTTGTCAGGTCATTAAAGATTGCACATTTTGGCTTTAATATTGAATATTTTGGCTTTAATATTGATTCACTTATAGGGTCTTTGCATCGGAACTAAACACATTTATTTAAAACCAGTTGTTGGCATGACACGGGTTATGCTCTTCTCATATATTTTATGATGGTATGATACTAAACCCTAACGGGAGGAATTGTGCCTGATATTCATATGATGAAGACATAATCTTTCAATCAGTTTAATTGAGGTCTGGAGCTGGCATGTCAGTTAACTGCTAGTAGTCTGTTGTTATTTATGTATTATTGTCATTTTGTTTGTTTTCTTTTGTTACATCTTCTGACATCGGACTCGGACTTCTCTTTAACTGACTTTTAATGTGCGTATAATTATGCGTTTACTTTTCTACATTGGCTAGAGGTATAGGGGAGGTTGAGATCTCATAAACATGTTTAACCCGCCGCATTTTGCGCCTGTCCCAAGTCAGGAGCCTCTGGCCTTTGTTAGTCTTGTATTATTTTTACTTATAGTTTCTTGTGTATAATTTGAGTTTAGTATGACGTCCATTATCACTGAACTAGTATATATATTTGTTATGGGGCCAGCTTAAGGACGCCTCCGGGTGCGGGAATTTCTCGCTGCATTGAAGACCTATTGGTGACCTTCTGTTGTTGTCTGTTCTGTGGTCGGGTTGTTTTCTCTTTGACACATTCCCCATTTCCATTCTCAATTTTATAGCTTAACAGTCAGTGAAAATAATATTGAGGTTCTTGAAGCAGAAGAAACAACACTTCTATCTTGTAAAAGGACAAGACAGGGACTAGCTATCAAAAAAGCAACAAATTTGATCGATTTTTATTAAAACGAGATTTCTATACATTAGTTTTTCATGTTTGAGGTCGGTAGACAAGAGAAAGGGGGTGGGAGAAAGGAGAAAGGGGCGAGAGAAAGGAGAAAGGGGGCGGGAGATAGGAGAGAGATACCCCCCTGTCCGCCCCCTCGTTAATGTTACCTATTTGCTTCTCTGTAGTTGCGCGTGAAGTGATTTAAATAGCGAACATTATTACGCAATAAAATCTTGCTAAAATGTAAATAACAACTATAAAAAGAGTCTGAACTTCATAGCGATATTCACGCTTTACTAGCAGGAATCGATTTATATTTTTTTACCTTATTTTATCTGGAATAACATGTAATTAAACTATAAGAAGATGTTGAATGATTGCCAATGAGAAAACTATCCAACAGATTCCAAATGACGTGGATTTAAGCAATTATTGGTCATCGTACGGCCTTCAACAATGGGGAAAACCCATACCGTGTAGTCAGCTATAAAAGGCCCTGACTTGACAAAATGTAAAACAATTCCAACAATAAACCAACAGTCTGATTTATTACAAAACTATTAACAAAAACCTATATAACAGACAGCAACCAACGACAACCACTGAATTACAAGCTCTTGACTTAGGACAGGCAGATAGATACAGAATGTGGCGGGGTTAAACATGTTTGTGGGTGTTCAACCCTTCCCCTAACCTGGGACAATGGCGTAACAGCACAACATAAGAACAAACTGTAAAAGTCAGTTGGACTTATTATATCAGCACGAAGCTAAAAAAAACTAACATAAAGACAAAAGGCATAAAGTACCGATCTAAGAGTAACCGCAGTTACTGAAAGCTAGTTCAAAGTTCAAAATGTCTAGACTTTGAGAAACTCAGATGGGCGCTTGATTAAGAGGGCACAGAACACCTAAGGGAGTTACTCTTTAATAATCAGCTGAACGTTTTCATCACATAAAATTAGTAAAGATATATCAAGCTTCTCAATGATCAAAATTAGTGTTTGTCAAACTGCTATGCATCCAATGAAATTATTCCTGTAAATTGTGTGGTTCAAATTTCTTGAAACTTTTATAATTTTGTCAACAGGTCAAAGTAAATATTTTGTCAAAATGTTATGGAAAATAAACGAGCCAAATCTATTTTATTCAAAGTGTTGGGTACCCCATCAAGCATTTCTAACGTTAAGGTTTGTTCCTTCAGTCATTTTTTGTCAACAAGCAACAAAAATCGACATATTTGTTGCAACTAACGATACAGTACGTATCAGTAAAATTACCTTGTATGATATCTTGTTTATTCCTTATTCTGGGGAACATTTGAAGGTTGGTGGTTATTTTGCGTTATATCATTTAATTATGAATAAGGAATGAATATATTCTTATTTAAATAACTTTTGACAATTTTCGAAGGATACATATAATATTTTCCAAAGAATTACAGTTTAAATAAAATAACATTCATTCAATTTTAAGGCATTCGAGGAACATACATTTTATCAAATGTAAGCATTCCAGGAAGACAACCTCTGGGAAAATACAGTTGTTCAATTTGAAAATATTACATACCAAAAATTATAGATAAATTATTAATGCACCGTTTTTTTTAAATAGTTTTTGGCTGTGAAGCTTTGGGATTAAAAATCTACAAATTCAAGATTAATCATTAATATTAAGAAGAAAGAGTCAAGAGCTACAAATTTTAATTAATAATTGATATATTTCTATATTTTATGCAGTGAGATTGTCGGGAAAACTGTGACGGTATTGGTTTGTTTTGTTTTCTTTGCCTTTTATAGCCGAGTGGTATTAACAAATTGTTTTAGACTATAAAAGGATATCGATTGATGTTTGCTTTATTGCGCTGATGTGGTATAAAGCAAACGCCAATCAATATCCCTGTTGTAGTCTGAAACAGTTTGTAAATATCACTCCGCATCTGGTTTCATTATGCACGTGATTGACATTTAGCAACGAATGCAGCGATCTTGAACTTTCATTAAAGCGTGAGCTTTTGTTCCGTGCCGAAAGGCCTCACTGTAACTTTGAAATAAAGAACAACACAGTTTCTTTGCTTTGGGTTGTTTTAAAGTACGAGATAGGGATGTTGTGCATTTTATATTTCTATTCGAGTAGGATTAAAGAAAGATAACTCTAAACAAAACATAGGGTATTCGTACTGTATTACGTATTTGGCAAAACTTTTAGGAATTTTTGGTCCTCAATGCTCTTCAACTTCGTACTTTGTTTGGCCTTTTTAACTTTTTTTGATTCGAGCGTCACTGATGAGTCTTTTGTAGACGAAACGCGCGTCTGGCGCAAATACAAAATTTCAATCCTGGTATCTATGATGAGTTTATTTACATAATATATAGATATAAGAAGATGTGGTGTGAGTGCCAATGAGACAACTCTCCATCCAAGTCAAAATTTATAAAAGTAAACCATTATAGGTCAAAGTACGGTCTTCAACACGGAGCCTTGGCTCACACCGAACAGTAAGCTATAAAGGGCCCCAAAAATTACTAGTGTAAAACCATTCAAACGGGAAAACCAACGGTCTAATCTATATAAAAAACGAGAAACGACAAACACTTATGAACCACATCAACAAACGACAACTACTGAACATCAGATTCCTGACTTAGGACAGGTGCAAACAAATGCAGCGGGTTTAAACGTTTTAATGGTACCAAACCTTCACCCTTTTTCTGAAACAATAGTGTAACATCACAACATAGAAAGACACACTATAAAATATCAACTGAAATAGCTTAACTCAATCAAAGGACATATTAACACCATTGAACATACACTGAACAAATAAATAATACTTGTATATAAATGTTATACTGAGTTTCATGATTTTGTTAGGGAATTGGACGTTTGTTCTACTCTCGTATTTTTATAATTCCTAACCTGGTCTGAACACTGAATTGGAAATCACATACCTATTCACGTAAGAGATTTCAGGAATATGAAGAAATATATTACATGTACATGTACGTAGCTATTTACCGGAGTTTTGAAATAACCTATCTTTTCACAAAACAACGAACTGTGCAAAGATTTTGACAGAGGACAATACTTATTTACTTATCTTGCTGTCTAATTATTTATTACTAGAATAAAGTCTTTATTTAACACCCTGTCTATAAACCCCCTGTACACCCCTCCTTTTCTCCCACACTTCCCGATCCGACAACAAAGATAATCTTAAATATGATATGTATATATATATATATAGTATACGTAGTATATATATATATACTACGTACTGAGAAAACAATGACAATATACGATTAAATACAATTTCATTTATTAAAACGCTTGTGTGTCTTAGTAGAAAATTGTTTTTTTTTTTTCAATCTTATAACGTTTTCTAATCATTTTAATTCAACACAAATTGAAAAGAAAGGGATATAGAAATTATCTAGTTCTGTTCTATGAAGATGATAAGCGATTTACTTGATGGGATGAACCGCACCAACCAATCCCTGTCCATGATATTTGTATGTACACTTAATTCGATATATGAGATGCATAAATAAGTATCATATATTGAGGAAGATCTTCTCTAACTAGCATGTAGCATAAATACAACGAAAGAAGTTAGTGTATAAAGTCAAAATAAAGCCGACTGTCTAATTATAAACAACGTACTAAGACCAACTGATTGTTTTAAAAACCGGATTAACCTACCGGAAAAATTGAGTTTTAATGTGATAAAAAAATTATTTCACGTATCTTCTATTAAATGCAAAGCCTATAAGGGTTAAGCTTTAACTTTAACTTCCTTTTTGATGTCAAGTTTAAAAAGACGAAATGTAAGTATTTACAGTAATTTTATTTCTAATCTTTTCCAAACAATAACAAATGACGTACGTGCAATAGATGTACGTTTAAAAGATAAAATCCAACTAAAAGAGAATTCAAGCACAAGTCTCAAATACGAATATACAGAATACAAAACATACCAAACATCTCTTCCTCGTTTAAATCACATTTCGAGATTCTTTATCTTAATATTTACTAATCTATCACAAGCTGAACTTTTGTTGCCAATCAGGTTGTCAAGTATTTTAAAGGAAGAGCAGAAAACATATTTTGTATCGTAACGTACCCAAATGTGGATGGGGTATAGAAGTTAACTATTTCAATTCTATAACGATTTACTTGATGGGATGAACCGCAAAACCAACACCTTTCCATAATATTTGTATGCAAACTTAATTCGATATATGAGATGCATAAATAAGTATCATATATTGAGGAAGATCTTCTCTCACTAGCATGTCGCATAAATACAATGAAAGAATTATCGTGTTGCCTATAAGGTGTCAGACCACAAATTCACCCACTCCAATTTAAAACATAAAGGAACTTCAAGCCCTTCCCTGACAAAAATAGTGATTTTGATGTCATTGTTTACTTAAACTAACCAACAAATTTGCAGAAATGAAACTTTTAGTGAAAGAGAAATATATCTAGACCATTTTGAGCCAAAATTTACTTGTCATTGAGTTTGCATTAAAAATTGAGGATTAATACGCTCCATAGTATACTTATTTAAGATTTCCAGACAACCAGGGTTTTTTAGTAGAAGTTGCATTCCGAACGGCAATATATCACTACAAGACTTTAAACATTGGTTGAAAATTGGCATGTAGAAAGGTGATACATATACAATTCAGGATATACCTGGTTTCCATGAAGTTACTAGACTTAAGTTAAAATATTTAGAACGCTGTGAAAATTGAAAAAAAAATTGGTTGAATAGATAGGGATTTTGAATTGGTGGTCTGACACCTATAACCATAATGTATACTATCGACATTATAAATTTCTGTTCACTTTTCTCTCTGTTCATTCTGTTTCCCATTCAAAATTTTAGTTCATTTATTTATTTTCTAAATTGAAAAAAAATATATATATATATATTATAAATAAGTTTTATGTTCATAAGAGATGACCTCCAAAGAAATTTGGATGTAACACCTATTCAATTCCTATCAAAACCAAATGACATAGTATCACTTATTCAGTGTTCAATGAATCGACGCTTTGTTATACATTTATCTAAAAATTTTCTAAAGGGGAGTCGAGTGCCAAAACAGTTTGGAGAGGTAAGCATAATAAATATAAGAGAAGTTACAAAACAATAATGACAGAAGAAATAGAAGCTAAAACTGTATATTTCTATTGCAAGAGCGAGAAGTAACAAAGTATGACCTGACAATCAGATGACCGGTAAAAGTTTACACTGTAAATAAGAAAAATCTGGGGCGACCAGTAACTTTTACATAGGGCGTCCCTTGGTGGAGGATGATTTTGGTATCCCCATCTCATGGGAAGTCAGGTTCTTATAGGTTAAAAGGAAGTAATTAAAGATGACTGGCGCCACCTAGTTTTTACATCCAAGATAATAGGTAGAAGTAAATTTATTTTCTGCTGCCATGTTAATCAAAAAACAAAATTAAAATAGTTAGAAATGAGTGTTGGCTTTTGGTGTAGAAATAACGAGAAATTTGGAGGAAATTCTCTATGACGAGCCTCATTTTCTGTGCAAAATTAAGCAAGGGGTGTTCTTCATTCATACTATTTCGAAAACTCCGCAACCATAGAGTACCCTTAAAAAATTACATTTTTCTATAAAAAGCTGCGGCACCATATGTGTTTTACAGTTTTATTCACACCCAAAGGTGTTGATAATTCAGAATTTGACAGTTTTATCAACGGATCTTTATAGTAAAAACGCAGGACCCAAAAAGGCTACCATTGTCGCCTACGTAAATAATTACTTCATTTCAACCTAAATTAAAAGGAAAGCTTGAGATAGGAGAGTGCTACGAATAATTTACGCTGAAGAACCCCGAAGAACCCTTTTATAGATAGTGCATATCGCCGGTAAAATGGTTTGATTAAGTCACTAAAGTCGAAATTAAAAAAAATATTATAAATCTATAAAACAATATCTGTCAGATGTGCCTAAGTCTATGAAATATCAGTATTTTTTAGTTTCTATCATTTTGTCTTGCATATTAGCTTTAGGGCTTTACACTCCTGATATGAGGCGTTACCCCAAAAAGATATTTTGCTACAAGATGTATTCTACAACGATATTAATAGGTGTCAAATATCGTTCATTGTAAGGCATAGGGTCATATCTTATTTTTTGTCCAAAAACTAGGTAAAATGGCCATTTTAAGTCAAATATGTCAATTTCGACATGTTTATTACATCGTTGCGACAACACAAATGACCTTTTAGCATTAAAGTAGCCAGACCTTCTGAACCGGTTCATTTATCAACAAAATTAACATAATTTTGCAATTTCAGGTACCAATAGTTACTCTTATTATACATTCTCCTTTATCGTCCTTTACAATTTCCAATTACTTTTTATATATATTTTTTTGTGAGGGCAAAAACTCGTTCCCTTCCCCCATTTAATTTGTTTCAATTCCGTGTTTATTTCATATCATGTATTTCATATGCGTTGTCTCGATGTAGCCTTTTTTGTGCTGCAAGCGCATACAGATTTCCTAAATTGTTGTAAACTCCTTGTTTTTTTTTTTAAGTTAATGCCATTTAATTTTCATTGACTTGTATATAACTGTGTATATAAACAATTAACAGTTATAAATTACCGGACCATGACCTGGCAAATATATTTATTTAAATACTGTATTGTATATAAGTCTTCAATACATTTTGTGTTGACATAAAATATCATAATTAAAACATTGCGCTTATAGTGTATGCAAATCAAATCATTGAATATGTTTTTGAAAATTTAGTCAGGAAAACTGGCGCATAGAAATAAAACTTATTCTCGTAAGTTGCAACTGTAACTTTGGTAAATGTCGTTTAAAGATTGTACATGAATATAGGTATTTAAATAAATAAGGTCAGCTTAAGCAATGTTGTTTTCACATACAATATTTATTAATCTTTTTTTAAAGTCAGGGATGACATGATCCGGAAATAATATACATTTGGTTTATTTATGTTGTACTACTTAGTTCAGAACCTTTGACGACAAAGTACTTTTTACTTGCAGCAACCGGAGTCAATGCACGATAAATACTACTAACGAAGTGAATAAGTACTACTGACAAAGTAAATTAGTACTGCAGACGTGATCGCTATTGGATATAGATCAGTAAGATAAATGGCATGTTACAGAAAATTCCGGGGGTTATGTACCGTGTGGTGTTCTGTTGAAATACTGTTATTTTCGGGAATTATTTACGGGTGGAGTTCTCTCGTTTTCATATTTACAAACGAAGGATTTTATGCAGATCTCTGTGAGAAAAATCAATTGCTCACTGATGTTGAAATCAACTTCACGCATGGAGAGAATACATCAGGTATTTATCGTGGTGACTATAGAAACAATATAACGTTCTTTGATTCTAATGATGAAGAATATAAAGATTGCACAGAACAAGAAAGTAGACTTGGACTCTTTTTTTCCATTGGTGTTGGTTTTACATGGGCAGGAATGGCCATCCTCGGACCAATGACAAAGGCACTTGGAACACGTATAACCCGCATTGTAATTTTGTAAGATATGTTGGTTTAGATATTTGTTAAGTCTTGTGTTTTTCTTATAAGCTCTATACATGATATTCAAATCCGTGCCTTTTCGTACAAACATGGAAATCTTTATTTATGCATGAATATAGAAACTTAATAAGCTCTCCATACGGTACCATTTATACATGAATATAGAAACTTAATAAGCTCTCCATACGGTACCATTTATACATGAATATAGAAACTTAATAAGCTCTCCATACGGTACCATTTATACATGAAAACGATAAATGTGTTCCTTACATTTTCCTTCCTATTTCATGTAATATGTGATTTCTGTAATTTTTGTCGAGCCTGCGACTTTTGTCGCAAAAGCGAGAGATAGCAATACTACATTCCGTCGTTGGCGTCGTCGGCGTCGGCGTCGTCGTCGTCGGCGGCGGCGTCCACAAATATTCACTCTGTGGTTAAACTTTTTGAAATTTTAATAACTTTCTTAAACTATCCTGGATTTGTACCAAACTTGGACATAAGCTTGTTTATGATCATAAGATAGTATCCAGAAGTAAATTTTGTAAAAAAAAAATCCTGTTTTTCCGTATTTTACTTATAAATGGACTTAGTTTTTCTGCAAGTTAACATACATTCACTCTGTGGTTATAGTTTTTTAAATTTTTATAAATTTCTTAAACTATCCTGGATTTGTACCAAACTTGTCAGAAGCTTGTTAATGATCAAAAGCTAGTATCTAGAAGGAAATTTTGTAAAAAAATATTTCCTGTTTTTCCGTATATTACTTATAAATGGACTTAGTAGATTTAGGGATTTAAAAACATACTATTGAACATTGTTGAGACAAAACAATAACTGAGGAGCTTTTCTATTATGCAACCAGTTTAACAATAAAAATAGATACATTTTTCTTGTAGATTGGTATATGAGATTGGACTCTTTTGTCTCGCATTTACAACAACAGGTATTTCTATATTTTTCTAAATATTTTTATATTTTGAACGTTTTTATTGTTATTTTTCCTCTATTTTTCTTAGCCATAACCCTTTTTGTCCCTTACTTTTTAGATGTTTGCTATGAAATTTAACCCCCTTTTTAGAAAAATTAGTTATGTACCTCTATTAACAAAAGACACTAAAATTGGACCTTGGATGTCAGCACATACCTTACCGCATTGCAGTTCCGTCAAATAACTTTTTATAGCTTTAGTTTCAAGAAAATAAGACCAATAAAAACAAGTGCAACTTAATTAAAATTAAGGTTCTATGAAGTGAGGTGTTTCGGTACGGAAGCCCATTAAGGACCTTCCAAAAATATAATTTGAATTCGAAATCACGAATTTAAATCGTTATCACGAATTGTATAATGTGTTATAACAGATTAAATTTGTGATAACGAATTGGTGGAAATCGTAATAACAGATTTTATAATTCGTAATTACGAATTAAATTCGTCATCACAATTTTTTGTAATTTGTGATAACGAATTAAAATCGATATAACGAATTGTATAATTTGTTATAACGGATTATATTCGTGATAACGAATTTGTGGAATTCGTTATCACAGTTTTTTTGTAATTTGTGATTTCGGATTAAAATTCATTATCACAGATTTTTAGCTCACCTGACCCACAGGGTTAAGTGAGATTTTCTCCTCACTTTGCGCCCGTCGCTGTTCATTAAATTTTACAAAAATCTTCTTTTTTTAAACCTTTTGGCCAAAGTGAAACAAACTTGGCCACAATCAATTTAGTTTTAACGAATTTTATTTGCAAATTTAGAAAAGGGATTGGACACTTAATTAGGGATATTGTTTGTTTTTTGTTTTTTTTTAAAGGGGCATAACTCAAGAACGGTAAAAGTGATGCCACCCAATTTCAAACTTGATCTGTGTTTTGAAGTAATAAACATTGTGTAATAGTTTAATAACATTTGGTTGAGGCAAACTAAATGTAAAAACGGAAACGACAGATTTAGCACTTTGTCTATTTATAAAGGGGCATAACTCAAGAACAGTGGAAGTGACGCCATTCAATTTCAAATTTGATCTGTGTTTTGTGGTAATAAGCATAGTGTATAAGTTTTATAACATTTGGTTGAGGCAAACTAAAGTTAGAGGACGGGAACCAATTTTGGGAACGTACGCGACGGACGGACTGGACTGA
This sequence comes from Mytilus coruscus, assembly GCA_017311375.1. Lineage (NCBI taxonomy): Eukaryota > Metazoa > Mollusca > Bivalvia > Mytilida > Mytilidae > Mytilus > Mytilus coruscus. Next base: position 118,423,393 of record CM029595.1, read on the forward strand.
CAGACAAGGACTAGACTTAATGCTCCCATCGCCTAGCGGCGGGGGCATACTACATGTGTTTAATACTCATAATTCGTAACCGATACATTTTTATTCATTATTTTTTATTTTAAGTCTTTTTAGACCGGCGATTTCCTTCGTGTGTATCGCTCATGAATATATTTTACACAGAGGCAACAGAAGTAGTTTTGGCAACATGGTTTATCGAAGTGTAAAACCCAGGAAAGAAAATCGAACAGGCTAATCATATTCAAGTTTTTGTTGATATGCTAATAATTTAAGAATTATTTGGTAATGACAAAAACATAATAGGAGTGCATGCAATTCAAAAACAAACAACAGATATAAGGAAGAAGAAAATGGAATACAATGTGCAAAAGTATACATAAGATAAGGTTAGCCTGGAGTGTAGTGAAGTGAGAGAAATAAATAAGTGTATCTACTATATAGAATGGAATGTGTGCGATGAGCCCGCCTGCGGAACAACATGGTCAATATGTGGAATTATTTGTAGATCTTTGCTTTCTCGGTGATCACTTTCGCTTTAATAATTGATTGAAAGATTCTCTCTATCTATTATAATTATCAAAATAATAGACAAAACACAAAATAAAAAAAAAACGTCAATAAAGGAAAATTATTCCTATAAATAGTCATCTTACAATTTTGATGTAAATAGACAGTACGTAAATCTTGTGATTCCGAACAATTCTCTTTCTATAGCGGTTTTCAAGATAAAAGAAAAAACTTACCCTTGCGTTCTATTTTAGGCCATGTCGTCCATTTTGTTACGCTTGCGGGCTCATTGCACACATTCTTCAAACTAGAAACCATTATTTATTGCTCTCACTTCACTTCACTCCAGGCTAGACTTATCTACTTGTGCACTTATATTCTATTTTCTTCCTCTTTATATCTTGTGTTTATTTTGAATTACATACACTCTAGTATGTTTTCGTCATTATTAAATAATTGTTATATTATAACCATATCAATAAATGTGATTGGTCTGTTAGATTTTCCTTCCTAGGTTTTACACTTCGATAAACCATGTTGGCGAAACTACTTTCGTTGCCTCTGCATAAAATGTATCCATGCGCGATACACACTAATGATATTCGCCGGTCTAAAAGACTTTAAATGAAAATAAGGAATAAAATATATCGGTCAAGAAATATGAGGATTAGACACATTTTTTCTGAGATTTTGGTGTGTAAACTGGGTCGCTGACTAATAAACTTACATATCAGTTTGTTAATTTAACCCACCTGTTTTACACGACAAAAACTTCTAGGTACAGTGTTTTGTGTTTATATTTGTACATGGAGAAGACGTCACTAATGTTGTTTCAGTTTGTGTCCAATCCCTTTTGCTAATTTTGCAAATAAAATGCGTTAAAACTAAATCGCCCCGGATTGTGGTCAAGTTTGTTTCACTTTGGCAAAGAGTTTTCATTTAAGAAGATTTTTGTAAAAGTAATGAACAGCGACGGGCGTAAAGTGATGAGAAAAGCTTACTTAACCCTGTGGGTCAGGTGAGCTAAAAATCTGTGAAAATGAATTTTAATCCGAAATCACAAATTACAAAAAAACTATGATAACGAATTCCACAAATTCGTTATCACGAATATAATCCGTTATAACAAATTATACAATTCGTTATAACGATTTTAATTCGTTATCACAAATTACAAAAATTGTGATGACGAATTTAATTCGTAATTACGAATTATAAAATCTGTTATATCGATTTCAACAATTCGTTATCACAAATTTAATCTGTTATAACAAATTATACAATTCGTGATAACGATTTAAATTCGTGATTTCGAATTCAAATTATATTTTTGAATGGTCCTAGATTGGCTTCCGTATTTCGGTAAGATTATTTGGTTTTATTAACAATATAGACGTCAAAAGTGTATATTTGAATTGATGGTCAAATACATAGTACTGTTTACCATTGATCTCCATTTTCGAACAAAATAGATATAAGAAGATGTGGTATGAGTGCCAATGAGACAACTCTCCATCCAAGTCAAAATTTATAAATGTAAACCATTATAGGTCAAAGTACGGTCTTCAACACGGAGCCTAGGCTCACACCGAACAGTAAGCTATAAAGGGCCCCAAAATTACTAGTGTAAAACCATTCAAACGGGAAAACCAACGGTCTAATCTATATAAAAACGAGAAAGTTTATCTAAGCAGAATATACTCTGGTTGTTGAATGCAACTGCATTTGCCTGATATAGGTTTCGTAGTAATGTACATATAATGTACACAAAAATGAACAGACATATTATATTTTAAGGAGTATTTGAGAATTATAATAGTCGTCCGACATGTACATTTAGTCGTAAACCAATTTCAGTAAGCCTTTTGTAGACTGTTGCATGCTTCTGAATAATGCATTAGTCATTAATAAATTTATTTTTAATTTCCTGTCGTACCAAAATTTTATACACCACCACGTTCAGAAGCACTGTACATTTCTGATAAATCATATGGTTTTAAAATGCAGAGAGACGTCGCAAGATACTGGTGTTAATGCGAAAAAAACGTGCTCTACCTATTCTAAAACATGTTTCAGTATTAATATAAAAATGCATTTTTGATAAAGCATAAGGTTTTAAAATGTAGATATAGTACGGAATACCATAGCATAGAAAGCAATTTGAGGCATATCCACTGGAAGTAGTGAAATAAGCATGCATATTTGTGCCGAACAAAAAACCCGCCAACACTTAAGCAAAATACACTTGCCATTAACCAACAGAAAATATATTATTAAATTAATATGTTATTATTTCAGAAACATCATGGTTAATATGTCCAGGTCTTTGTTGTATTGGAGTTGCTGGCCTTGCACACTTTGCTAGTAATATCCAAGTGAGTAGTGCTGTTAATAATTTTATACAATACCTTAGAATTAAAGTTGTGATTATATCAACTTGTTTTTATGTAAAATTAAAAGTAAACTTCAGTTTAGATTATTGTTAGGCTGTTAATTGTGAATGAAGTAAGCCTGCACAAAACACAATAAAAATTTAAAACACTATTCTGAATGTTGTCAGTCTTAAGTTTGCGTTTTCTTTTCTTTTATTATTCTTTTTTTTTTTTTTGGCGGACTATGAACCAATAAAGATTCAAGTTCTCAACGTGATCTTAATATCTCGTTTCAGGTAGCCAATCTTTTCCAGGGATTCTCGTCAACTATTGTAGCATTATTCTGTGGACTCTTCGACAGTTCGTCAGTTATTTTGCAAGTAGTAAAGGTAACTGTATTTACAAAGAGATATTGTTTTGGCAAATGAGCACAACTTAGCTGAACATTGTATTGCTTTCAGGATATGTGAACCAGCTTTTCTTAATGACAGTTTCTAACTTTATTAGTTGTGGGGATTTGTGTTTAGTAAGGTGTAGCCCCGTTTTGTCTCACCTTATTATTTGTGTTGGGAGATTTTTGGTAGTTGTTGCAGTTATTATCTTATACGTTTAGTTCATAGAATGAAACTACAGCTCAATGTTTGAATGGAGGGATGATGTTAAAAAAGGACTGTATAAATAGGAGAATTTAGTACATGAGCGATTTTCTATCATCTCTTTATTATGGTTTGCCATTTTTTGTAAATTTTACACAGGCTTTGTTAGTTTCTCTTTTTTTTATATTCAGGCGTTAGTGTGTTTGGGTTATTTTATTTGATGATGCATATAGGTACTTTTAAGGTCGGACTCATTTACGATTCTTTTCGCATATTTTGACTTATTTTTCGAATATTTTGTCATACCAAGGGACAATTCTATATTCTGTCCCTGTGCATAATCGTCACCGGAAATTGATTATCGAAGAACTGGAGAGCGAGGAAAAAATAAATAAGATAAGATTTTCTTTCATTTCAACCAAGTCGACCGATTATGTGTGGTTTTAAGCTAATGAAATGATTTTCTTATGAATGTTGCTTTTTTTTATGCTGACAAGTATCGAAGAAAAATCTAGTAATGGCTGAAAATTTCGAGGTCGATCTTCTATAGCTAAGGAGGTCAGACATCCAACTGATATTCACTCTTCATCAAGGTATATTTCCGTTTGAATGGTTTTACACTAGTAATTTTGGGGCCCTTTATAGCTTACTGTTCGGTGTGAGCCTAGGCTCCGTGTTGAAGACCGTACTTTGACCTATAATGGTTTACATTTATAAATTTTGACTTGGATGGAGAGTTGTCTCATTGGCATTCATACCACATCTTCTTATGTCTATATTTCAAGAATATGACAGTGTGACTTCATATTCTATGAAATTTAAAAACAAAACACATGTAATTCAATGTCGAACGTTCCCCGTCTTCTAGCAGGCCAGACATCCAACTGTTTTCACCCTTTTCCAGGTGAATTTCAAGAATATGGCAGTATGACTTCATATTCTCTGAAATTATATTACAATGAGATGTTTTTGGAAGTATATGGATCACAAAAAATATGTATTGTACAGCAAATTGAACTGCAGTGTACGGCGTATCATAATTGCAGAAAGAATATCAGAGTATATGATGTCTGATAAAAACAGTAAAAATCAATTGAATCAGTTAAACATCTGGGCTACGAGACGACCAAGGACAATCGACCTAGACATTTTCAGGTAATAGGTGCACATTTTGTTTTATTATAAAAGAAAAATGGTCTTTATTTGGTATGTATTGGCAAAAAAATGAAAACATCATACATAAGAAAATCATTTCACTAGCGTCTACCTCATCAACTCGGTAGAAATGGTTTAAATGATCGTAAATATTTTTTATATCTTTTCGACCTTACTCTCCACTTCGTTGGTACCAAATTGACGGAGGCGATGACACACAGTGGATATTGATACATACCGATTATCAGTTTGTCTTCATATTGATATTGTAAAATATCAGCTGCGAGTCACACTGCAAAGCTTTTAGTCGAGTGAGCGCAGCGAACGAGTTCAAAAAGGCTTCATATTGTGTCGAGCAGCTGATATATTACAATATCAATATGATCACAATCTGATAATCGATTTTGTATTTTGCATGACAAAAACAAGTATTTCAAATTGTTTCACAAGCAAACCGGAAGATGACGTGATAAGTTCGGGTCAAACGTATCAACGTCGGCTCATTCATTTTGACGTCGGTGATATGTCCGGGTTAAAGTTATTAAGGTCCGGGTCAACGTATTTGACGCCACAAAGCCGCGATATGCTATTTTATGAAGAGCTGAGCAGAGTGTGGAACACAGATAATTATAGATTATCGTTGAGATGACCAATGATAATCTGTTTATCGCTATTTTACATATGACGACGTTGTCAATTTCATGTCAATTTCATTAGCAACGCCACGTGCCTCCTTAGTTTCTAGCGATAATTTTCCATCTCAAGCGAGTAGCATGATATGAAAAATTATCACAAAAAAGATCAAAGGAAAATGCACAAAATAAAAAAAAAAAAAAATACAACTTATCGACATAGGTACCGACCATTTATCTTTTGTGTTGGGTTTTTTATCTATCAGTACAATTTGTTTTCAACTTAAAAAAAAAGAAAAAAAAAAAAGAGAAAAAACTATGTGTTCCAATTACATACAGGAGCATGAAACATTTAAAAACAAAATGATTGATATTTTCAATACAAAGTCCTTTTCATTTCCCTTCTGAAACAAATATTTGTTTAAAGAAATTTCAATTCAAACAATTAATATAAAGAACATGCTCCGACAAAATGAACGTTTGGTGCCTCACTGCTACTTTGCATGAATATGATACAGTTATTTTATTTTTAAGAAGGAAGGGATATGTAGTTTTTCCAACAGAAAATATATTATTAAATTAATATGTTATTATTTCAGAAACATCATGGTTAATATGTCCAGGTCTTTGTTGTATTGAGTTGTTGGCCTTGCACACTTTGCTAGTAATATCCAAGTGAGTAGTGCTGTTACTAATCTTATACAATACCTTAGAAATAAAGTTGTGATTCTATTAACTTATTTTTTATGTAAAATTAAAAGTAAACCAGTTTAGATAATTGTTAGGCTGTTAATTGTGAATGAAGAAAGCCGGCACAAAACACAATCTTAAAATTTAAAACACTATTCTGAATGTTGTCAGTCTTAAGTTTGCGTTTTTTTATCTTTTATTATTCTTTTTTTTTTGGCGGACTATGAACCAATAAAGATTCCAGTTCTCAACGTGATCTTTATTTCTCGTTCCAGGTAGCCAATCTTTTCCAGGGATTCTCGTCAACTATTGTCGCATTATTCTGTGGACTCTTCGACAGTTCATCAGTTATTTTGCAAGTAGTAAAGGTAACTGTATTTACAAAAAGATATTGTTTAGGCAAATGAGCACAACTTAGCTGAACAATGTATTGCTGTCAGGATATGTGAACCAGCTTTTCTTAATGAAAGTTTCTAACTTTATTAGTTGTGGGCGGATTTGTGTTTAGTAATTCGCCGTTTTAGAATCTAATGCATTCTAGGTAATATTTTCAAAAGTGTACACCAAAACGACGTGATTGGTTAAAGAAGTCCTAAACAATGGAAATTTGACCAATGACGTGACGTTATTTTCATTTTGGGGTACAAACAATAACATTACCCATAGTCCTTTAGATTCTGAAACGGTCAATTGGTGTAGCCCGTTTTGTCTCACCTTATTATTTGTGTTGGGAAAATTTTGGTAGTTGTTGCAGTTATTATTTTTATACGTTTAGTTCATAGAATGGAACTACAGCTCAAAGTTTGAATGGAAGGATGATGTTAAAATGGACTGTATAAATAGAAGAGTTTGGTACATAAGCTATTTTCTATCATCTCTTTATTATGGTTTACCAATTTTTGTAAATTTTACACAGGCTTTGTTAGTTTCTCATTTTTTTTTTATATTCAGGCGTTAGTGTGTTTGGGTTATTCTATTTGATGATGCATATAGGTACTTTTAAGGTCAGACTCATTTACGATTCTTTTCGCATATTTTGACTTATTTTTCGAATATTTTGTCATACCAAGGGACAATTCTATATTCTGTCTCTGTGCATAATCGTCACCGGAAATTGAATATCAAAGAACTGGAGAGCGAGGAAAAAATAAATAAGGTAAGATTTTCTTTCATTTCAACCAATTCGACCGATTTTGTGTGGTTTTAAGCTAATGAAATGATTTTCTTATGAATGTTGCTTTATTTTTTTTAATGCTGACAAGTATCAAAGAAAAATCTAGTACTGGCTGAAAATTTCGAGGTCGATCTTCTATTGCTAAGGAGGTCAGACATCCAACTGATATTCACTCTTTATCAAGGTATATTTCAAGAATATGACAGTGTGACTTCATATCATGTATTTTCAAGGTCGAACGTTCTCCGTCTTCTAGCAGGCCATACTTCCAACTGTTTTTCACCCTTTTCCAGGTGAATTTCAAGAATAAGGCAGTATGACTTCATATTCTCTGAAATTCTATTACCAAAAGATGTTTTTGGAAGTATATGGATCACAAAAAATATATTTATTGTACAGCGAATTGAACGGCGGTGTACGGCGTGTCATAATTGCAGAATGAAAAAATGTTTTGTACCGCGTCTTGTATAATGAGTTTTGTAAAAGAATTTCAGAGTATATGATGTCTGATAAAAAGAGTAAAAAACAATTGAATCAGTTAAAACATCTGGTCTACGAGACGACCAAGGACAATCGACCTAGACATTTTCAGGTAATAGGTGCACATTTTGTTTTATTATAAAATAAAAATGGTCTTTATTTGGTATGTATTGGCAATACAATTAGAACAGCATACATAAGAAAATCATTTCACTAGCGTCTACATCATCAACTCGGTAGAAATGGTTTAAATGAATGTAAACATTTTTTATATTTTTTCGACCTTACTCTCCACTTCGTTGGTACCAAATTGACGGTGGCGATGACACACAGTGGTTATTGATACATACCGAGTATAAGGTTGTCTGCATATTGATATTTTACAATATCAATATGATGACAATCTGATAGTCGATTTATCGGATAGTATTTGTGTATTTTGCATGACAAAAATTAGTGTTTTTTTTGTTTCACAAGCAAACCGGAAGATGACGTGATAAGTTCGGGTCAAACGTATCAACGTCGGTTCATTCATTATGACGTCGATGATATGTCCGGTTTAAAGTTATTAAGGTCCGGGTCAACGTATTTGACGTCACAAAGCCGCGATATGCTATTTTATGAAGAGCTGAGCAGAGTGTGGAACACAGATAATACAATTTATCGACAAAGGTACCGACCATTCATCTTTTGTGTTGAGGTTTTTATCTATCGGTACAATTTGTTTTCAACTTTAATAAAAAAAAAAAGAAAAAAACTATGTGTTTCAATAACATACAGGAGCATGAAATATTTAAAAACAAAATGATTGCTAATTTCAATACAAATTCCTTTTCACTTCCCTTCTGAAACAAATATTTGTTTAACGAAATTTCAATTCATACAATTAATTTAAAGAATATGCCCCGACAAAATGAATGTTTGGTGCCTCACTGCTACTTTGCAAGAACATGATACAGTTATTTTATTTTTAAGAAGGAAGGGGATATATAGTTTTTTGCTCACCTTTCCAAAGGAAATGTGAGCTTTTGCCATCACTTGGCGTCCGTCGTCGTCCGTCGTCGTCGTCGTCGTCCGTCCGGTGTAAACTATTTCAATCATCTTCTCCTCTGAAAATACTGAACGAATTCCAACCAAACTTTAGCTGAATGATTCTTAGGGTATCTTAAATAAAGATTGTGTTTTATTTTCTGTTTCGTCAAAAAACATGGCCGTCATGGCTAAAAATAGAACAAAGGGGTAAAATGCAGTTTTTGGCTTATATCTCAAAAACTAAAGCATTTAGAGCAAATCTGACGTAAAAATGTTCATTAGGACAAGTTCTAGCAGCCCAGAAATTTTCAGATTTGTTGGGTTGCTGCCACTAAATTGGTAATTTTAAGGAAATTTTGCATTTTTTGGTTAAATATTATCATAGATAAAAATAAACTGTAAACAGCAAAAATGTTCAGCAAAGTAAGATCTACAAATAAGTTTTATATGACCAAAATTGTCAATTGACCCCTTAAGGAGTTATTGCCCTTTAAAGACAATTTTTCACAATTTGTTCATCTAGTTTGCTTACTTTAAAAATTCTTCTCCTTTGAAACTGCTGAATTAATTTCAGCCAAACTTGGGCTGATAGAGTTTCAGAGTATTTAGTATAAATTTTGTATTTTACTTCCTTGTACGTCAAGGAACATAGCCACTATGGCTAAAATGGAACATAGGGTAAAATGTATTTTTTTGCTTTTGAAGAAACTATGACAGACTTAATATTCAAGGCATGGAAATCATCTATTTATAGGTATGAGTTGATCAAACGACTTCTGATATCGCTTTAACATTATTTAACCGGGCCTGTATTCTCTGTAACCTTTGAGTATTTACAAATATTGCTTATACGGTTCCATTGTACACATAAACTTCACATTCCTGTAGCATTTTATGATTAATAGAAAACTTTCGATTTATTTGCATAACCCTCTCCCTAAACAAGTGAAAGGAATTATATAAAAAAAAAATTTCATATCATATTGATAATAAAACGATAAATTTCTTCATTTGAAGTAATGAAGTCATTCATTATAAGCTAGAAAATATAGGGAAACAAACCACAATAGTTCCTTCGTTCAATGTCATTTGAACTCGGGTGAAAATTGTCTTATTGGCAATCTTACCACATCTTCTTGTTTTTTTACACATTACACAAATTATTTTACCTGCAATTATAACATACTCTAGTTATGTACTCAGGATCAAGTTAGTGATAAAACTCATATATGTATTAGTCTTTTTATTACCACCTGACGCCAAAATGTAAATGCATTAGACTCTTTTTTTAATGAAATTTAGTAACATTTTAAGTAAATTTTATGATGTCTGTTGTCAAACAATAAGTAATGAAAAAAATTTAATCAATTGAAATATGATAGGTCATAACACACAAATGTACACTCTTTAACAAAAGTATAAAGTCATAACACACAAATGTACACTCTTTAACAAAAGTATAAAGTCATAACACACAAATGTACACTCTTTAACAAAAGTATAAAGTCATAACACACAAATGTACACTCTTTAACAAAAGTATAAAAGGAAAGGGATATGACATTATTGTTAACTCAAGCAATTAAAAAAAAAAAGGTGCTAGGCAGTGAATGCACTTTTTTCCAGTTGTCTGTTACTAGTATCTTCTTTCACAAACACCTAAGATGGTACAAATAAGGGAATATAAATGCATTAGTGAACGTAACTTTAGTGGGTTTTTTTGTAAGGTTGATTTAAAGTTGGGATAATTTTAGTAATGCTAAGACCATATTTTGACAAGTGTCGATTTCGTGTTAAGTAATAGAAATAATGATTTAAAAATTGAGGTAATATTATACCAAACTGTTCTAGTTAATTGACATGTTAACAGAACGATTATATTTTTACAATGCGTTCTCCTATAGAAAGTTGTATCAGGCGATTTACAACTCTACTACATGTCGATCTGCAATAACAAAAAAAGTACATGTGAATATTTTGTACAAGTTAATAACTAAGTTGTTTGTTACATCAATTTGGATTGTCCTTCAGTAATTTGAGAATATTTCTCACGACACTTTTCAATTTGATAAATTGATGTTCGTGTTGTAGCCAGTTTAATGAATGTCTGCATATTGACAATAGTCATGATATGGATTGCATTGGTCCCGTTAGCACTTTCTGTATAGCATTACCTTGACAGAATTAGTTTGTCATGTTGTGTGGAAGCCGTAGAAAGTACCCCTTTGCTTGATGTGAATGCTTTCATATTTTTTTCAGTCCAGCCGAATTGTATGCCCATTATTTACTGCAAATGTTTTTCGTATCTTGATATGCCCTGTGGCCCCTGAAATGTTTGCCGTTTAGGTCTGTATTTTGTTGATATTACTCCGCCTCTGTGTCAGTCATTAATGCACAGATATATTGTTTTCGACATTTAGCCAAGAATTCCGCTCAAAAAGGTGCTCGGGGCCATTTTGCAGTGCGGTTGCATTAATCTGCTACGTATTGAATCACGTTGACCACGCACCTACATTTTCTACTTTGCTTTGAGTTTAGGAATATTGTACCACGGAAAGAATTTCTCCTTGGCTTTGGAAGTATATACGGTTAAGAGTTGTCTCATTGACAAACATACCAGATCTTCTTATTTTTATATATATATTATTGCATTTCAACTTTAAGTAAAACCTGAAAATCACCAAAAATTAATTGTACAGATTTGAGAACGAACGTATAACTTCAAAACTTTTAATTTCTACTTTCCAGCAGAATATGGAAAATTCACTGAGGGAGTTCTTACCGTAGTTTTCTATTTTAACCAGATGTTTCAAGAAGTCCACTTCAATTATCATAAAACCACTGCAAACTTGCTTAAGCTGTGCAAGAGACAATATCGATTGACCTACACGAATTAATAACCTAATTATTTCTAATTTAAACTCATTTTTGACTTTAGACTGAACAAACAACGCCCCTGAAACATATATTCATGTATATTCAGCAATCATATTTTATTTAAACTAAATTTCTTTCTGAAATTTGAGTAATATGCTCTCATAGTTTATTTTAAGTTATACCATAATTGTTCTTGAGATGAGGTTACTTTTCTATTTTGGTCTGTATGTTAATCAAACTTTGTCATGTTTGTATTCCAAACGACTTGTTGCAATGTTATTTCGTAAACATCTTGTTGCGCCTTGTGGTTTTTTTAAATGTTTGCATTGTTTCTGAATTTTTCAATGACATTATCGAGATAACAATGACAGTATACGATAGATTTCGTAGCTAATTCATAGTCTTAAACTTTTTGATATTCCCCTCGTCTGTATCAGTCTTCAGTGTACAGTTGTAGCGGTTTCAACATCTATCAATGAAGATTAATGTGCTTTATAATTTTACACATTTGTATGTCTTATTGATTGTTAAGATGTTTTATTCTGCGAAAAGCAACCTATAACATCAGTGAATGATTTTTTATACCTTTTCTGTTATCTTCTTTCACAAAGACCTTATATGCTACAAATGTTGAAATATACAAGTCATGTTCTTTTAAGAAATAAACATGTTTTCCAAAATGTTTTATGCATTAGTATTCGTAACTTAAGTGGTTGTTAAAGGAAAAAACCAATCATGTAACGTTTGTTTCATTTTTATCTTTTACTGTAACATTATACTATACATGATATACTTTAATTTTCTTAGGGATTGGACGTGTGGTTAGATTTAAAGTTAAGACAATTTTAGTAATGCTCAGACCATATTTTGACCTTTGTCGATTTTATGTTTAGTAATAAAATTAATAATCTGATAATTGAGGTAATACTCTGCCAAACTGGTCCAGTTAATTGATATGCAAACAGAACAATTATATTTTTACAATGCGTTCTCCAATAGTCCGTTGTGCCAGCCGATTAACAACGCTACTACATGTCGATCTGCAATAACAAAAAGGACATGTGAACGTTTTGTATAAGTTGATAATTAAGTTGTTTGTTAAACCAATATGGATTGTCCTTCAGTAATTTGAGAATATTTCTCACGACACTTGTCAATTTTATAAAACTATGTTCGTGTTGTAGCTAGTGTAATGAATGTCTACATATTAACAATAGTCATGATATGGATTGCATTGGTCCCGTCAGGACTTTCTCCATAGCATTATCTTGACAGAGTTGGTTTGTCATGTTATGTGAAAGCCGTAGAAAGTACACCTTTGCTTGGTGTGAATGTCGTCATTTTTTTATTATGGTTATGGCGTATTTTATCTGGAGATGATATTCTTAACATTTTCTTTTCTGGTCTGTATGTTTATCAAATTGTTATATATATATCATATATATATATATCCTTCAGTCCAGCCGAATTGTATGTCCATTATTTACTGCAAATGTATTTCGTATCTTGATATGCCCTGTGACCCCCTGAAATGTTTGTAATGCTGTATTTTACGATGAAATTGTCGGGCAAATAATTGTAGTATTTGGTAGATTTCTTTGCTCTGCATGTTTTTGCCTGTATTTCGTCGATATTACTCCGCCTCTGGGTCAGTCTTCAATGCGTCGGATGTAGCGTTCTCGATATTTAGCAAATAATTCCGCTCGGGGTCATCTTGATCCTGCAGTGCGGTGTGCTTAAATTTGCTATGTGTTGGAAACATCACATTGACCATCAATAAGATGGCAGCTACTTTTATTTGAGTTAAGGAATATTGTATCATAAATAGAAGTGTTCCTTGTCTTTGGAAATGTAAACGCATTATTGCATTTAAACTTTAAGTAAAAGATGAAAATCCTTAAAACAGCAATTGTATAGATTTGTGAACGAACGTATAACTTCAAAACTTTCAATTTCCCCTTTTCAGCAAAATATGGAAAAATCACTAAGGAAGTTCCAACCGTACTTTTCTATTTTTGCCAAATGTTACAAATTGTCCACTTCAATTATCATAAAAACCAATGCAAACTTGCCAAATTGTGCAAAGAGACAATTTAGATTGACCTATATGAATTATTTTTTTAATTATTTTTAATTTGAACTCATTGTTTACATTAGACTGAACAAACAACGCACCTGAAACATATATTCATGTATACTCAGCAATTATATTTAATTTAATCAAAACTATCTTTCTGAAACATGTATGCTCGCATAGTTTATTTTAAGTAATGCCATAACTGTTCTTGAGATAAGGTTACTTATGTGTACCTATTCAAATTTTCTATTTCGGTGTGAATGTTTATCAAACTTGTGATATGTATGCAATCCATTCGACTTATTTGTTCCATTTCCTGCAATTTTATTTCGCAATCATCTTGTTGCGGCCGGTTGGTTTATAATTTTATACATTTTTATGTCTTATTCATTGTTAAGAAGTTTTAATCTGCAAAAAGCAGTCTTAAGGTAGCTCGGGTGTCTTCCGCCATCTTGGATTGTAAAATAGCAGAAAACAATCGGTCTAGATCTTTAATGAAATGTGCAAATTTTGAGAATGTCATTCTTTTGTTAGACTTTCCATCTGAATGAAGAAAATTGTGATTTATCATATTTTTGCGATTGTTTTTTTTACAGAATATTTTTTGTTTGATTCAATTTTTTCATTATTTCAACTTTGCCATATAAAGGGAGATAACTTAGATAATGTTACTTTTATACCTGAATCTGTTATGAATATACCTATTTTGTTTAGTACCAAGAAAACGAGTCCCGTGACCCAAATTTTTCTTTTTATATTTTGAAAGCCCATTGCAAGAGTTATCTTCTCATATTTTATCTTAGAATTCTATGGTTTAGTTTTCTTTCTATCACACATAATTGTGTTTTCCATGAATACTCTACAAAATCTGGCAATTTTGCATTACCTGAAGCTTGAAAAAAAAAAGCCCCGTGACCCATACTTTTTATTATATATTTCAGAAAGCCATGATATAAACTACATTTTGGCAAATTATTAAAGAATTCTATGGATTTTAATTCAGACCCCCCCCCCCCCCCCCCAAACCCATCTTCCTTGACACCAGTAAATGCATTCCCCCCTTTACTATTATCTTCTTTCACAGAGACCTTATTTGGTACAAATGTGGAAATATACATGCGCTTTTAAGAAATAAATATATTTTTTGATAAGCTTTCCTTATGTATTTGTTGTATCTTTCATTTAATTTTTATATTTTACTTTTCATTGGATTACACATACTTTAAATTTTCTAATGAATAAGACGCTTGGTTAGACAAGTTTAGTAATGCTAAGACCATTTTGACCTTTATTGATTTTTATGTTAAGTAACAGAAATACTAATCTAATAATTGAGGTAATACTCTGCTAAACTGTTCCAGTTAATGGATATGCAAACATAATGTATTATATTTTTACAATGCGTTCGTCTATAGTCCTTTGTGTCAGCCGAATATTAATGCTTATACATGTCGATCTGCAAAGAAAAAATACATGTGGATATTTTGTAGAAGTTTATAATTAAGTTGTTTGAAACCATTTGGGTTGACATTAATCAAATATTTCTCACGACACTTGTCAACTTTATAAAATTATGTTCGTGTTGTAGCCAGTGAACTGAATTAATACATCAAGAAAAAGTCAAAGATATGGAATACTTAGGTCCAAGCAGGATTTGTCTTCCCATTACAGAGTTTGTCTCTCATTATGTCTGGAACCAACGAATATATGTCAATCTTGAGGTTCATGATCTCATATTTTTAGACATGGCGTATTTAATGTAGAGATATCCTTCTTCACAGTTCCTCTCTCGACCTGTTTGTTTATCAATATATAGTACATCCGAATAATTTGTCCTTTTCAAACATCATTTCCTGAAAAGGTATTTCAAATATATCTTGATGTGTCCCGATGGCCTTTTTAATATTTGTATTGTTTCTGTATATTGCAATGAAATTGTGGGAAGATATTGACGATTTCTTGTACATATCTGTGACCGTTTGAGTCTGAAATTTGTTGATATAACCTCGCATCTGTGTCAGCCTTCAATGCGTTGGGTGTAGCGTTTTCGACATCTATCAAATTACTCCACTAAAAACGGTTTTTGGACCGTCTTGAACATGCAGTGTGCGGTGTGTTAATTTTCTACGTCTTGACGGTTTCGCTTTGACTTTGAGATAAAGCACAAACAATAAAAGCACTACATTTTTGCTTTGGGTTTTGTCAAGTGCGTTTAGGCATATTGTATCACGAAAAGAATTCTTTTTTGCTTTGGAAATGTGAACACATTATTGCGTTTTAACTAAAAAAGTAAGCTGAAAATCTACAAAAATGAAATTGTATAGATTTGTTAACGAACGTATGATTTCAAAGCTTTCCATTCCTCCTTTTCAGCTGAATATGGAAAAATCTCAGATCTGAGACGTATCATCAAAAAGTTCGTGTCAACCTGAACTGAGAGAATTCTAACATTAGTTCACTTTTTTTAACAGATAGATAGCCTACTAGTTATTCCTAAACCACTGCAAACTTTCTTAAATTGTACAAGAGACCATCTCATATTAATATGAATTAATTTCTTATTGACTAATCATTTCTAATTTGATCTCATTTTATACTTTAGACTGAACAAAACACGCCCTTGAAACATATATTCAAGTATATTCCACAAAATATTGCATTTAAACTAAATGTCTTACTCAAACATGAGATATACTGTATGCACACATAGTTTATTTTAAGTTATGCCATAATTATTATGTCTTTCCACTTTTCTGTGGAAAGACCTATTGTATTTGTTCTGATTATTATTATTAGGTCTTTCCACTTTTCTGTGGAATATTATTTTCTTCCGCCAAATTTTGTTCTCGCGTAAAATTTTTGTTTCTCAAGATGTCGCTTAGATATTTCATATATAGTATCATACAGTTTATGCGCTTTTTATTTTCACCCATTCTAAGCCGAACAATTTTCTTTGTAGGAGTTATCTCCCCCAGCACTGTTTTCCTTGTGACTGCATCTCCTCTGTAACCGTAAAAAAAGCGACAAATTTATTTTATAAAATTGCTCGTTATATCCTTTGCATGATTTGTCCTATTTTGACCGAAGCGATATGAATATTCCATATGAGAATTATTTCCCCTTATGCATTTGATATAACTGATATGCATTTCTATCTTGTAAACCATAAGTGATAGAGACCTAGGATCTTTTGATTTGAGGTCCTTGATCCAAAAATAAGAAAATTAAGTCAAGGTCAGAGGTCAAGGTCATACTTTAAATTTGATTTTGGCTTATTTTCAATTCTTTTCAAAACCGTATAAGATATCGACAACATATTTTTACTAAATTGTAAGTTGCGACATGTCGTAATACATAAATTTTGGGTAAAAGGGTATGCTAACATTAAATTGGAGTTTTCTCCTCTTTTATTAAAAGTTAAGCATATAGTGATATAACTCATTAACCATATATAATTAAGACCTATAGTCTTTTGATTTGAAGCCCTTGGTTTATGACCTTGAAATTGAACTCAAGGTCATAGGTAAAATTGACGTTCTAGATTTTGACCTTTACTTTTACCTCATTTGTATACATGATAAAGCCATGGGACTTTTGCATTACGTGGTAAGCCACTTCACTATGGAAAAGCCAACCGGAAGTGACCTGGTGTAAACCGGAACTAGCTATTTTTGTACTTATTTAATGTAAAAGTATATTGAACCATATATTTTGGAATCAGTATCAAGTAAACTATCAAATAAAACTGGAAGTGACATTTTCAAACCGAAGTAACAATTTATCTCCTTATTTAGAAAAAATGTAAAGAAACCATATATTTTTGGAATCAGTGTACAATAAGCTATCATTTGACGGTGGATATGATATTTCAAACTGAATTTTCATAGTTCTATATCAAAATTGATCTTTATGGGTGGAAAGACCTTTAATTGTTCTCTGAACAATTGGTTTTAATTATTATTATTTTCTTCCGCCAAATTTTGTTCTCGCGTAAAATTTTGTTTAGCAAGATGTGGCTTAGATATTTCTTATATAGTATCATACAGTTTATGCACTTTTTATTTTACCCATTCTAAGCCGAACAATTTTCTTTGTAGGAGTTATCTCCCGAACACTGTTTTCCTTGTGACTGCATCTCCTCCGTAACCGTAAAAGAAAGTGACAAATTTATTTATAAAATTGCTCGTTATATCCTTTGCATGATTTGTCCTATTTTGACTGAAGCGATATGAATATTCCATATGAGAGTTATTTCCCCTTATGCATTTGATATCAATGATATGCATTTCTTTCTTGTAAACCATAAGTGATAGAGACCTAGGATTTTTGATTTGAGGTCCTTGGTCCAAAAAAAGAAAAAATAAGGTCAAGGTCCGAGGTCAAGGTCATATTTTAAATTTTGATTTTGGCTTATTTTCAATTCTTTTCAAAAACCATATAAGATATTGACAACATATTTTTACTTAATTGTAAGTTGCGACATGTCGTAACACATAAATTTTGGTTGAAAGGGTACACTAACATTAAATTGGAGTTTTCTCCTCTTATATTAAAATTTGGCATATAGTGATATAACTCATTAACCATATATAATTAATACCTATGGTCTTTTGATTTGAAGCCCTTGGTTTATGACCTTGAAATTGAGCTCAAGGTCATAGTTAAATTTGACGTTCTAGATATTGACCTTTGCTTTTACCTCATATGTATACATGATAAAGCCATGGGACTTTTGAATAACATTGCAAGCCACTTGACCATGGAAAAGCCAACCGGAAGTGACCATGTGTAAACCGGAAGTCGCTATTTTTTGTACTTATTTAATGTAAAAGTATATTAAACCGTATATTTTGGAATCAGTATCAAGTAAACTATAAAAAAAAAACGGAAGTGACATTTTTCAAACCGGAAGTAACAACTATCTCCATATTTAGAAACAAAATATATAGAAACCATATATTTTTGGAATCAGTGTACAATAAGCTATCATTTGACGTTGGATATGATATTTTAAACCGAATTTTAATAGTTCTATATCAAAATAGATCTTTATGGGTGGAAGAACTTCAATTGTTCTCTGAACAATTGGTTTTAAGTATTTTTTTTTCTTCTTCCGTCACTTTTATTTCTTGCATATCAATTTTGTTTCGCAAGATGTCGCTCAGATGTTTGATATATGATATCGAACAATTTTCTTTGTAGGAGTTATCTCCCCAAACACTGTTTTCCTTGTGACTGCATCTCCTTCGTAACCGTGTAAGAAAGCGACAAATTTATTTTATAAAATTGCTCGTTATATCCTTTGCATGATTTGTCCAATTTGACAGAAGCCATACGAACACTCCATATGAGATTATTTCCTTATGCATTTGATATAAGTGATATACATTTCTATCTTGTAAATCATAAGTGATAGAGACCTAGGATCTTTTGATTTGAAGTCCTTGGTCCAAAAAAAGAAAATAAGGTCAAGGTCAGAGGTCAAGGTCATATTTTTAATTTTGATTTTGGCTTATTTTCAATTCTTTTCAAAACCGTTTAAGATATCGACAACATATTTTTACTAAATTGTAAGTTGCGACATGTCGTAACACATAGATTTTGATTGAAAGGGTACACTTACATTAAATTGGAGTTTTCTCCTCTTATATTAAAAATTAGGCATATAGTGATATAACTCATTAACGATGCATAATTAAGACCTATGGTCTTTTGATTCGAAGCCCTTGGTTTATGACCTTGAAATTGAGCTCAAGGTCATAGGTAAATTTGATGTTCTAGATATTGACCTTTGCTTTTACCTCACATGAAAGAGCCATAGGACTTTTGCATTACGTTGCAAGCCACTTGACCATGGAAAAGCCAACCGGAAGTGACCATGTGTAAACCGGAAGTAGCTATTTTTTGTACTTATTTAATGTAAAAGTATATTGAACCATATATTTTTGGAATCAGTATCAAATAAACTATAAAAAAACAGAAGTGACATTTTTCAAACCGGAAGTAACAATTTATCTACCTTATTTAGAAAAAATGTATAGAAACCATATATTTTTGGAATCAGTGTACAATAAGCTACATTTGACGCTGGATATGATATTTTAAACCGAATTTTAATAGTTCTATATCAAAATAGATCTTTATGGGTGGAAGACCTTCAATTGTTCTCTGAACAATTGGTTTTAATTATTATTTTCTTCCGCCAAATTTTGTTCTCGCGTAAAATTTTTGTTTCACAAGATGTCGCTTAGATATTTCTTATATAGTATCATACAGTTTATGCGCTTTTATTTTCACCCATTCTAAGCCGAACAATTTTCTTTGTAGGAGTTATCGCCTCGAACACTGTTTTCCTTGTGACTGCATCTCCTCCGTAACCGTAAAAGAAGGCGATAAATTTATCTTATAAAATTGCTCGTTATATCCTTTGCATGATTTGTCCTATTTTGACCGAAGCAATATGAATATTCCATATGAGAGTTATTTCCCCTTATGCATTTGATATAAGTGATATGCATTTCTATCTTGTAAACCATAAGTGATAGAGACCTAGGATCTTTTGATTTGAGGTCCTTGATCCAAAAATAAGAAAATTAGGTCAAGGTCAGAGGTCAAGGTCATATTTTAAATTTTGGCTTGTTTTCAATTCTTTTCAAAACCGTATAAATTATCGACAACATATTTTTACTAAATTGTAAGTTGCGACATGTCGTAACACACAAATTTTGGTTAAAAGGGTACACTAACATTAAATTGGAGTTTTCTCCCCTCTTTTATTAAAAGTTAAGCATATAGTGATATAACTCATTAACCATATATAATTAAGACCTATAGTCTTTTGATTTGAAGCCCTTGGTTTATGACCTTGAAATTGAGCTCAAGGTCATAGGTAAAATTGACGTTCTAGATTTTCACCTTTGCTTTTACCTCATATGTATACATGATAAAGCAATGGGACTTTTGCATTACGTGGCAAGCCACTTGACTATGGAAAAGCCAACCGGAAGTGACCTGGTGTAAACCGGAACTAGCTATTTTTGTACTTATTTAATGTAATAGTATATTGAACCATATATTTTGGAATCAGTATCAAGTAAACTATCAAATAAAACTGGAAGTGACATTTTTCAAACCGGAAGTAACAATTTATCTCCTTATTTAGAAAAATGTAAAGAAACCATATATTTTGGAATCAGTGTACAATAAGCTATCATTTGACGGTGGATATGATATTTCAAACTGAATTTTCATAGTTTTATATCAAAATTGATCTTTATTGGTGGAAGACCTTCAATTGTTCTCTGAACAATTGGTTTTAATTCAATTTTATTTCGCAATCATCTTGTTGCGGCCGGTTGGTTTATAATTTTATACATTTTATGTCTTATTCATTGTTAAGAAGTTTTAATCTGCAAAAAGCAGTCTTAAGGTAGCTCGGGTGTCTTCCGCCATCTTGGATTGTAAAATAGCAGAAAACAATCGGTCTAGATCTTTAATGAAATGTGCAAATTTTGAGAATGTCATTCTTTGTTAGACTTTCCATCTGAATGAAGAAAATTGTGATTTATCATATTTTTGCGATTGTTTTTTTTACAGAATATTTTTTGTTTGATTCAATTTTTTCATTTTTTCAACTTTGCCATATAAGGGGAGATAACTCAGATAATGTTACTTTTATACCTGAATCTGTTATGAATATACCTATTTTGTTTAGTACCAAGAAAACGAGTCCCGTGACCCAAATTTTTCTTTTTATATTTTGAAAGCCCATTGCAAGAGTTATCTTCTCATATTTTATCTTAGAATTCTATTGTTTAGTTTTCTTTCTAACACACAAAATCGTGTTTTCCATGAATAATCTACAAAATCTGGCAATTTTGCATTACCTGAAGCTTGAAAAAAAGTCCAGTGACCCATACTTTTATTATATATTAGAGAAAGCCATGATATAAACTACATTTGGGAAAATTATTAAAAAATTCTATCGATTTTAAATTAGACCCCCCACCCATCTTCCTTAACACCAGTAAATGCATTCCCCCTTTACTATTATCTTCTTTCACAGAGACCTTATTTGGTACAAATGTGGAAATATACATGCGCTTTTAAGAAATAAATATATTTTTGATAAGCTTTCCTTATGTATTTGTTGTATCTTTCATTTAATTTTTATATTTTTACTTTTTCATTGGATTACACATACTTTAAATTTTCTAATGAATAAGACGCTTGGTTAGACAATTTTAGTAATGCTAAGACCATTTTGACCTTTATTGATTTTTATGTTAAGTAACAGAAATACTAATCTAATAATTGAGGTAATACTCTGCTAAACTGTTCCAGTTAATGGATATGCAAACATAATGTATTATATTTTTACAATGCGTTCGTCTATAGTCCTTTGTGTCAGCCGAATATTAATGCTTATACATGTCGATCTGCAAAGAAAAAAAATACATGTGGATATTTTGTAGAAGTTTATAATTAAGTTGTTTGAAACCATTTGGGTTGACATTAATCAAATATTTCTCACGACACTTGTCAACTTTATAAAATTATGTTCGTGTTGTAGCCAGTGAACTGAATTAATACATCAAGAAAAAGTCAAAGATATGGAATACTTAGGTCCAAGCAGGATTTGTCTTCCCATTACAGAGTTTGTCTCTCATTATGTCTGGAACCAACGAATATATGTCAATCTTGAGGTTCATGATCTCATATTTTTAGACATGGCGTATTTAATGTAGAGATATCCTTCTTCACAGTTCCTCTCTCGACCTGTTTGTTTATCAATATATAGTACATCCGAATAATTTGTCCTTTTCAAACATCATTTCCTGAAAAGGTATTTCAAATATATCTTGATGTGTCCCGATGGCCTTTTTAATATTTGTATTGTTTCTGTATATTGCAATGAAATTGTGGGGAAGATATTGACGATTTCTTGTACATATCTTTGACCGTTTGAGTCTGAAATTTGTTGATATAACCTCGCATCTGTGTCAGCCTTCAATGCGTTGGGTGTAGCGTTTTCGACATCTATCAAATTACTCCACTAAAAACGGTTTTTGGACCGTCTTGAACATGCAGTGTGCGGTGTGTTAATTTTCTACGTCTTGACGGTTTCGCTTTGACTTTGAGATAAAGCACAAACAATAAAAGCACTACATTTTGCTTTGGGTTTTGTCAAGTGCGTTTAGGCATATTGTATCACGAAAAGAATTCTTTTTTGCTTTGGAAATGTGAACACATTATTGCGTTTTAACTAAAAAAGTAAGCTGAAAATCTACAAAAATGAAATTGTATAAATTTGTTAACGAACGTATGATTTCAAAGCTTTCCATTCCTCCTTTTCAGCTGAATATGGAAAAATCTCAGATCTGAGACGTATCATCAAAAAGTTCGTGTCAACCTGAACTGAGAGAATTCTAACATTAGTTCACTTTTTTTAACAGATAGATAGCCTACTAGTTATTCCTAAACCACTGCAAACTTTCTTAAATTGTACAAGAGACCATCTCATATTAATATGAATTAATTTCTTATTGACTAATCATTTCTAATTTGATCTCATTTTATACTTTAGACTGAACAAAACACGCCCTTGAAACATATATTCAAGTATATTCCACAAAAATATTGTATTTAAACTAAATGTCTTACTCAAACATGAGATATACTGTATGCACACATAGTTTATTTTAAGTTATGCCATAATTATTATGTCTTTCCACTTTTCTGTGGAAAGACCTATTGTATTTGTTCTGATTATTATTATTAGGTCTTTCCACTTTTCTGTGGAACACTGTTTTCCTTGTGACTGCATCTCCTCCGTAACCGTAAAAGAAAGTGACAAATTTATTTATAAAATTGCTCGTTATATCCTTTGCATGATTTGTCCTATTTTGACTGAAGCGATATGAATATTCCATATGAGAGTTATTTCCCCTTATGCATTTGATATAAGTGATATGCATTTCTATCTTGTAAACCATAAGTGATAGAGACCTAGGATCTTTTGATTTGAGGTCCTTGATCCAAAAATAAGAAAATTAGGTCAAGGTCAGAGGTCAAGGTCATATTTTAAATTTTGGCTTATTTTCAATTCTTTTCAAAAACCGTATAAGATATCAACAACATATTTTTACTAAATTGTAAGTTGCATCATGTCGTAACACATGAATTTTGGTTGAAAGGGTAAACTAACATTAAATTGGAGTTTTCTCCCCTCTTATATTAAAAATAAAGCAAGTAGTGATATAACTCATTAACCATATTTAATAAGACCAATGGTCTTTTGATTTGAAGCCCTTGGTTTATGACCTTGAAATTGAACTCAAGATCATAGGTAAAATTGACGTTCTAGATTTTGACCTTTGCTTTTACCTCATATGTATACATGATAAAGCCATGGGACTTTTTGCATTACATTGCAAGACACTTGACCATGGAAAAGCCAACCGGAAATGACCTTGTGTAAACCGGAAGTAGCTATTTTTTGTACTTCCTTAATGTAAAAGTATATTGAACAATATATTTTTGGAATCAGTATCAAGTAAACTATCAAATAAAACCGGAAGTAACATATTTCAAACCGGAAGTAACAATTTATCTCCTTTATTTTAGAAAAAATGTATAGAAACCATATATTTTTTGAATCAGTGTACAATAAGCCATCATTTGACGCTGGATATGATATTTCAAACTGAATTTTCATAGTTCTATATCAAAATTTATCTTTATGGGTGGAAAGACCTTCAATTGTTCTCTGAACAATTGGTTTTTAATTTTTAGATAAATTTCTTCTGTGTACCTTTTCATATTTCCCATTACGGTCTGTATGTTCATTAAACTCGTGACAGCTATGCAGTCCATCGGACGTATTTTTCCCATTTCCTGCAAGTGCAATATTATTTCACAATCATCTTGTGGCGCTCCGTGGTCTTCTAAATGTTTGGTTTTTTTTCTGTATTTAAAATTACATTTTCGAGCAAAAAATGACAGTATTCGATATCTGCAACTGACATAGTGTTTAATATGTTAAAATTACCTCGCACCTGTGCCAGTCATCAATGCACAGGTGCAGCGTTTCAACATCTAGTGAAGAATTCCTGTCACACCGGTGCTAGAGGCTGTCTTAAACTTGCAGTTGCAGTTATTATTAAGCTTTTACTATGAGGTAATGCGTAACTTAGAACTTAAAGCTAAGAACACCAATTAATTTGATGTTCCTATGGTGAAGATTGTAAAGTGCGTTCCGGAAAGCAACTTTGTGTCACGAATCAATACACGATCTTCGTTTCGTTAGATAAGATCAATGACAAGATTTAAAAATGAATAAACAAACAAATAAATTTAAAAAACAGAATAATGAATAATCGAAGGTCAAACTGGTTAGGGACAAATAAATGACATGAAAATGTATATTTCAGTTCAAGTACAAATTTCATCTTGCTTTTTTTATTTTTAGATTGCATATGGATTCGGCATTGGACGCAGGGAGTCTTTCCTATTTTTGGCTTGCCTGTATCTTGTTATGATCGGAACGAGCACTTTCTTTATATTGCCAAAATGTTACATCACCAGCGTGGAAAAGCTGGATGAAGTTGAGATCTGTGTTACCGGTGACAGCGTATTTCAGTACACTGAAATACAAAGAACTGATAAACCATGTAAGCAAATGTCCATTAAATTAACGACTCACGTACTACTGATAAGATAGCAGTAACATTGGGACAAAAAAAGTAAAATCACAAAAATACTGAACTCCGAGGAAAATTCAAAAAGGAAAGTCCCCAATCAAATGGCAAAATCAAAAGTTCAAACACATCAAACGAATGGATAACAACTGTCATATTCCTGACTTGGAACATGCATTTTCTTATGTAGAAAATGGTGGATTGAACCTGGTTTTAAAGCTAGCTAAACCTCTAACTTGTATGACAGTTGCATCAAATTCCATTATATTGACAACGATGTGTGAACAAAACAAACAAAAACAATAGGTAAAAATGTCACAAATAGGGGTAAACCGTCTAATTGGTAGGTCACATTCGCGAAGAGGGAACGGGATTGTAGCTACGACATAAAGAACATATCCGACATCATCTGTGAAACGGATATTCCATAAAGGTCAACCAACTCGTGACGGCGTCCGTAAAACTTACAAAGTGATGACCTCAACTTCACCATTTGGAACTCTTGGTTTAAAATGAAAATCCACAATTGGGAAGCTGAAATCATCTCTTTTGTCGTAAAGTTTTGTTTTCAACCGACCCCCATAGTCAATTTCTAGATATAAGTCATAATCAAATGGCAAAATCAAAAGCTCAAACACATCAAACGAATGGATAACAACTGTCATATTCCTGACTTGGTACAGGCATTTTCTTATGTAGAAAATGGTGGATTGAACCTGGTTTTATAGCTAGCTAAACCTCTTACTTGTATGACAGTCGCATCAAATTCCATTATATTGACAACGATGCGTGAACAAAACAAACAGACACAATAGGTAAAAATGTCAAAAATAGGGGTACAGCAGTCAACATTGTGTTATCATCTTAATCACTATAAAAACAAACAAATGTAACGAAGAAGCACAAAAAGGCATACATCAAATTTAACATCCTCATTTTGCTTATATTATACGATTTTATATATCTATGTAAAATCCACCCATAAAGGATGGAAGGTTTTAAGTACTGGCGTAAAATCACGCGTTTGAAATTCGAACAGGTAAACATAAAATAACTTTGTCGTTCAAAGTATGACGGGATACATAAATACAGAGTCACGTAAAATGGATATCACAAAAAACAGACTTAACAATAAAAGTAATATTAATAAATAAAATAATTGTGTGGTTCAAAGTATGACGGGATACATAAGTAAAGAGTCACGTCAAATGTATATCACAAAAAACAGACCTAACAGTAAAAGTAATATTAATAAATAAAATAATTTTTGTCGTTCAAAGTATGACGGGATATATAAGCACAGAGTCACGTCAAATGGATATCTAAAAAAACAGACAAAAGAATTATTGTGATTGCTAAAATCAAGTAAAAGTAGAACGCATGTAGAATAGAGGTGGAAGATAGCAAAGGGATAGTCAAACGAACTGGCAAATTATATGACAAAAATACGAAAAACGACCAAAAGACAAACAACAGTCTACAAACCACAACATAGAAAATTAAAAAAGTGAACAACACAAACCTCACCAAAAACCGGGCTCATGCAACTTGAGGCTGAATGTTATCTACTCTTACATTTTTACAAGATAGCTTTACAGTTTAAATCTTCTATTCAGTAAAATAATCCATCAACGTTACATAATAATTTCAAAAGATTATTTTTTAATCATATTTAATCACAATATGAGGGTCACACTCCAGTAATCGACCGTAATTTGTTTATGTTGAAAATGTTTAAATACCTACGCACTTTCCATTGTGAAATGATTCATAACAGATTGTCCGCTACCACTACAACCAAAGTTTCAGTTGTAAAGAATATCCTACAGAATGCAAGTGTACAACTTATGAATATATCGGTCAAATTTTGTTTCTTTTACAAATTTTAATATATAACGTCACAGTACCCAAATTGCACCGAGTACCCAAATTGCACCTATTCAACAAAAATATCAGCGGAAATCTTATAAGTTTTCTTTGAGACTAAACAATTTGTGTTTTTATGATTTGACCTTATATACGTCTTTCAACATAGGTAAATATATTTAATTATTGCATAGCAATATAATATTTCCACAGAAAGTAACCAAAAGTTAGCGTGCAATAAATTTTAATATTGCACTAGTGCAATAAATCTTCAAAATTTATGACGTCATCAACGACAAAATCTTAGTTTAAACCAATATTTACTTTATACACAAAACGTTTACAGTATATATCAACAGATGAAGTATAATTCACTGGAAACAGTAAAATTTACGGAAACGTCGCCATGCGACGTCCACAAAAAGTCAACTTTTAAAAATGAGCAAATAAAATATGTTACAAGAATCCATTTCTTAAAAAATGATTACTAAGCATGGGATAATGTTATATTGTTCTAAATATTTGAAGAAATAAAACAATACATCTGTTTTTCGATTGTTAAGGATGTCAAGTTAAGCATGGATGCAATTTGGGTACTCCTCGGTACAGAATCGTGGATCGTTTGGAGGTCGGATCAAACCCATTTTTCTATGATTCAATATGGATTAAAAATCAAATTGGTGTAACTATATAGAAAAAAAAATGATACATCTACAAAATAAACACAGAATGGAAACTTTTGTCTAGATCATACATAAACATAGGTGAAAAAACTGTCAAAATAGGTGCAATTTGGGTACCCTCACGTTAGAATGCAAGTGCACAAACTGCCTGAAAGGCAAATTAAACACTACAATTGACAAAATAAATACTCACTATAAGATGGCGAACAGCTAGGAAGGTATAGCTGTACATGTATAATATCAATCTCACGTGCTTTTTCATGTGCTTTATCGATACCACCAGATGCACGGGAGAAAAAGCAGGCAAATATATAAAAAAAATGGAATTTCCTGAATTTACCAAACTGAAAAGTTTAAACATATTGGTCTACATTCTTAAAAGTAGAAGGAAAAACAAAAGTAACGCTTGATATAAATTATCAAACCTACAGTTTTATATATTTCTAAATGATGATAGAACAAATGAGAAAATACCGACTGAGACGTAAAAAAATAGCTCTGTTCATTATATATCCTCTCGTCTTTTTTTTTTAATTTTCAAATGTTTGGGAGACCAAAAGACTGTTATTGCGTTAACTACGTTTTTGTATCAGTACACTCGGACTGGTTTATTAATGTATTGACACTTTTTTTTTATTTCCTCTTCAGCTATTGTAACAAAAACTAGCCCTGAGAAAGGTGTCTTGTCTTACATGAAATCTATGACATATATATCACATGTATGTTGGATGACAGTTCACTGTCTGCTTTTCACTACATTCCTGAATTTACTGTATATCAGAATAGACAAATTAGCCAATGGTGAGGTATCTACAGGTAAGTGAGACAAATGGTGTAAAAAGTACATCACAGTTACCGTTATTCCAAGTTATTATTCCGAACTTCGTTTTTTTAAGGAAAAAGGTTAATATACCCCCGCTTTAAAAAGGAGGGGTATATTGTTTTACCTCTGTCTGTCCTTCCGTCAGTCCATCCGTCAGTCAGTCAGTCCGTCCGTCCCATGAATATTTTCGTCGCATTTTTCTCAGGAACTACTTGACAAGGATTTCTGAAATTTGGTTTCAGGGTTTATATAAGTAAGTTACACCGTGTGATGCGTTTTCAGATTCATCACTCAACAACTTCCTGTTTACCGAACACTTGTATTCTTTTACACATGATAGCCAAATTGAAAATTTTCGTCACATTTTTCTCAGGAACTACTTGACAAGGATTTCTGAAATTTGGTTTCAGGGTTTATATAAGTAAGTTACATGTGATGCCTTTTCTTCATCACTCAACAACTTTCTGTTTACCGAACACTATTATTTTACATTGAAGTTGAAAATTTTCGTCACATTTTTCTCAGGAACTACTTGACAAGGATTTCTGAAATTTGGTTTCAGGGTTTATGTAAGTCAGCTGTACCGTGTGATGCGTTTTCAGATTCATCACTCAACAACTTCCTGTTTACCGAAATATTTCGGCGGGGGTATCATCAGTGAGCAGTAGATCACATTTTTACTTGTTTGACCTGAAAAAAATTATGTGTCACTCTAAAAAAAGTAAAATTTATTGGTTTATTCTGAATAAACCTTCTTGTCGAAATTGTGAAGCAAACAACGATCAATCAAACAACTAGTATGATCTTGGTGCATGAAACTTTAACTTCTAAGCATATGCCCATTAAATATATGTAAGTAAGTGACTTTGTTAGGAAGAAATATGCACATCTTTTCAACTAACCTTAAGTTATTTTGCCTGTTTGTGCATGTGCATGACCCAACGGTGGTTGTGTTGTGTTCCAATATTACCTTAGTTTGACCTATTCTATAGCCTCATATTTGCAAAGTTCTTCCAACAAGCAGTATTATTGGGTAAATCGTCCTTTGAATGGTTGGGTTAAGAAAGGATTAAGGTGACTACGTGATTTTCATATAGTTTTGTTTAAAGTTACACAAATGCTCATACATGTAGCATTATGGTGACCCCAGTGGACGAAAAAAAAGCAGACAACTGATGGCAAAAAGAAACAACGAAAACTTTACGAATCAGTACAAAAAAGCAAACGATTTAGCAACACAAAAACAAACCAAAAACCCGGGTTGAACTCAGTTTTACTGTATCGGTAAGCAGTTCCTATTCCACTAATTTTGATCGCTTCTTTCCCATTGAACTTGCAATAAAGTATACTACAGATGGTGTGAAATCTGCTTGTTATTTTTCCTTACACCTACAAATAACAGTGATGGTCGGTTGAAAGCTAATTTTTACGACAAAAATGATGAAATTTGTTTCACAACTGACCATAGATATGTTCCACTTATAGTAGCCATAATCCTATTTTTTTATCAAGACATCACGCAATGCGTTTGTCACCAAATTTTAACTTGTCATGAGCAGCACGACGTAGCCACTTGTGGAACAGGAACTGGTTACTCTTCTGCAGCATCTAGGTACACCCCTAGTGACTGGTTACTCTTCCGGAGCACCTTGGTACACCCTTAGTGACTGGTTATTCTGCCGCAGCACCTAGGTACACCCCTAGTGACTGGTTACTCTTCCGCAGCACCTAGGTTCACCCCTAGTGACTGGTTACTCTTCCGCAGCACCTACGTACACCCCTAGTGACTGCTTACTCTTCTGCAGCACCTAGGTACACCCCTAGTGACTGGTTACTCTTCCGCAGCACCTAGGTACACCCCTAGTGACTGGTTACTCTTTCGCAGCACCTAGGTACACCCCTAGTGTTGTTTTGCTTTAGTGCTCTGTGTTGTATATGCGGTTTATTTTCTATCGTTAACGTTCATGTCTATCGTATGTCCATCAAAATTATTTTTATATCAATCTACTATATTCGATTATACTTGTAACCATTTCGCATCAAATATTTTGTTGAAAATCAATTAAAACTTGTTTTACAGTTAGTTACTACGTTGGTGTATTTGCCTATACTACAATGGGGTCAGGAATAGGGTCAGTAGTTGCTGGTCTCATCTACGATGCTGAACGTAGAAGATATTCAAGTAAGATTGTACATGCGTCACATTATTTTTGTTACTATCCCTACAATTTCAAATATTAATCAAATGTTTGATATCTCAAACTTCAAGTCATTGCTTATTTTATGTCTATTCGTAGATATCTTTCATTTGCTCAAATTCCTATTCTATAGTATTCCAGTGTTGTAATATCGATAAATGTCGAATATGTTTGAGTATAAAGTTAATATTGAAGTAAATGACTACTGATGGGGTGAAAATCATAATAAATAAAGGACTACTGGAAAATATTGAATTCTTATAGTTTAATTTTATGAGTACAAATTTTAATGGTTTAAAAAAATTATAACACAAAATTTCAACTTTCCTGTTTTTACCAAATCAATTAAATACGTTTATCAAATTGTACGTTTGTCTCCAAATTACGCAGATGTTTCTACTACGAGTGATTATATATGTCTTAAGGAATGTATTCAAATATTTCAATTCCTTATCTGTCATATTTCAGACTTTTCAAAAACTGAGAAGAAATGGAAGCCAGTTGTTATACCGATGACAGCATGTGGAATATTTATAGCAGCCGTATTCAGCTTTTTGCTTGTAGAAAATATAAGTTTTTTGTTTCCGAGTTTCGTTTTGTTCACACTATTCCGCAATTTTCTCTTCTCCATTGGTGTAGCATTTGTAAATGAAGCGTAAGCATTTTTATTATTTTTTAGTTTTATTTAAACACATGCAGTAAACAGCGTGTCAAGAACTGTTGTAATATCATATCATCACATACCCTTGAACTGTAAGAATAGAACAAATTAAAACAAGTATACAAGACTTTTATCAAGACTTTTTAGACTAAGTTCAATCTTTTATTTTATTATGATGATGCAGCTTTTATTCAATTCATTCCTATAATGACAATAACAATCTATCATTTGAAGCAGGTAGATATCAACCATTAAGACAGAATTCCGAAAAGGAATAGACTATCCAAACGTTCATCTAAAAAATGTAAACAATATGAAGGAAACAGAATGTGAAATTTTAAAACTAATTTTCTGGATCTGCGCTTGAAATATTTAATTTCACTATCAGTTCCATCCTTGATAAGTTTGGCAATAAATGAAAACGTTACAAAAATTGGTTAGTGCGAAAGTAACTTGTTATATCGTTAGTATGGAAGCGCATATGGTACACCCCTTATAAAAGTTATTTTGTTGCAAATACGTTAGAAACTTTAAAAAAAATATGCAGAAGTACGACATGATAGGGACTGTAAAAATGACATTTCTGCACTGATGGGTCAAGATTATATTGTTTAATTTATTTATCCGTAGATTTAATATTGTTTGTAAAGATTTTTTTAAACATTTTTGCAATCGTGTCAAAATATAAGCTCTGAATATCATCAGAAATGAAGTTGACTTTTCACCATATATTCATCGAATGTTACAGATGTTAGAATATGTTTTAAATTTTTTAAGAGAAATAAAAAACGCGCGAAGGTGCTTGAAATGCTATTAAAAAAAGTCATAATTATCACACTTAAGTTATGAATATAAAGACATTTTGGTGTTTGTCAGCTTGACAGCTGCCCAACAACATAAAACAAGTTCTAAGAATTTAACTTTAAAAAAAATACATTTTCAATACTATTAAGTTAGTGAAGGAAAAGCAACTTATTCCAAGATACCGGTATAGATATTATTATTGCATATGAATAAATGGAGATGTGGCGCATACATCAATTAGACAGCAACCTAACGCCATGAAAATCCAAACTAAACCTAGAGGCCAACATACGGTTTTCAACAATAGACAATTGTCTTTTATTACTTCTCTCTTAAAGATAAAGATATTTCTTTATGAAAAATACTTCAATAACCTAAATTTGCTTTTTGATTTCAGATTTCCTTCCGAGTATTTTGGACCTCTCTATGGTTTTATGACTCTTATAAATGGTTTGTTTTCATTGACACAATATGGATTAGTCAAGTGGGCTGTATCCTCTGAAAGTGGATGCAAACAGGTAGGCGACAGTTATCTCGCTTTCCATGAATAGAATGAATTTGATACCATTGAGGTAGTCTCAAATCTTCTGACCATAATAAAAAAAATAATTTAGATATTGTTCAATAAGTGGTCGTTTAGTTAAAGATAAAACAATACTATTTTTTTGTTTCAAAAGGTTCAACTGATGAAATGTGGAAAGGATGTTGTACTGTTACTGTAAGATATTGAAATTGTTTATCTTTTTTTCATACTATATTTTCTGGTTGCAGGTATATATTGCTTTGCTCGTTCTGGCTTCAGTTACATTCCTACACCCACTACAGTTATGGGTAAGGTCCAACAAAATGAAGAAATTTCCACAAATGACACATAAAAGTGAAGAGGCAGCTCCTTTACAAGATAAGGCTTGATACGACCTTTATAACGATACATATCAGATCTGAGATTCTTTTATATTCAGCTGAAAAGGAGGAATGGAAAGTTTTGTTATTGCATGTTAGTCAACGGCGAACGTATTAGAGTATACCATTGTCCCTTCGTTCGTCCGTCCATCCGTCCGTTCGGAATATACATGTCGCAGTGATAAAAGAGTGCCTTCAGTGATCTATTTCCATCTTTATAAAATTATTAAGAATATTTTGTCTTAGGGTCTATACACTTGGACGATTGTCACTTGGTTAGGAAAAGCATTTATTCACATGTCATGCTATAACTTAAATATGCCAGAACCGATTTACTTCAAACTTTACAAAATTATTACGAATGGTGGTTACAGGGTCTATGTAGTTTTTTTTCAATCTATTCCATTTTTGTCCTTAAAGAGGTATGGGACTTTAATCAGCAAAATATAAGCAACTTTTGACATGTCCACACTAACTCAAACATGCCATGGTCGATTTATTTAAATTCATACAAGCGTATTTAGAACTCAGATTAAAATGATTAAACTAGTTTTTTGGTTAATATGTCCAGTAATTTCAGAGAGTAATTTTGGACTTTACAAGAAAAACCAACATTAATCAGGTACTTATGATACTTTATTTATAACGATCATTCGGGATAGGCATATCATGCGAACATGGCACAACAGGTTTTTGTTATGATAGATTTGAAATGTAATATTTTCGGTATACTGGTAGATTATAATGTGATATTAAGTCTTTCATGTCATTTGTTGCGTCTGTTTACATGATAATTGTTACCTAATATGTTTACAATATGATTTTGTACAGAAATAAAGCATATGATAAACTATGTTTAGTCCAAGTTTTTAATGATCTTTGAAAAGTTACAAGGTACATCAGTTTAATTAAAAAATGTTTGCCGAATAACCTATAACTACATGTATGATTTAATATATAGTAACATTAGTACTTTTAACAGTCTGAACATTAAGACAAATTTCTAAACATTATGAGTTGCAAAGAAATCCAGCATAATTTTGTTAAAGTACTAAGTCTTCATAGATACTTTATCCGTAGAAAATTATTTTATAATGATCACCAAGGCTCTTTTTATGTCTAATTTGAATATGTAATAGGAATATATTAAACTTTTAAAGTTTATATTTTTAGATAACTAAAATTTTACTTCTTTTTAGATTATGTGATTTGTAAATTAGCATACTTTGAGAATGTTTATCATTCAATATGAAATGATTAAATGATTTATATATTAACTTATTATAAGAGATTCATGCTTATGTTTATTTTATTGTTTAAAAGACATATATTTTTTATTTTATTTTTTACGCTGTCTTAATTTGTAAATAGTTATTTGGTATATAGTGTCTCGTAGGTCAGATGTGTGGCTGGATGTTGGTTGTGTTATCATGTATGTATATTTTGTATGAATTCTTTTTATTGCAATCGATATGTGACACTTTAATATATAAATTTATATATCTAATCAACTAGAACACACATTGTGATTTGTGGTGCCTCCGTTATGATGAGTAATTAGACCAATATCTCCCCAGCAAATGCTCATAATAACGTTTTATATTATGTGTGTGTGTGGTGTTTGTCACAATCGTCGAAATTTAAATTTACCAGATTTGAATTTAAAACCATAGACTAGAGTATTTCTATAATTGAAGCATAAATAGTACTTTTCCTTCAGTAAAACTAACTTTTGCATAACGTATAAATTGATATTCTGGTGCAAGGCTATTTTAAGACAGAGCAAACGGTCCAGCAGCGGCGGTACCAGTAATGTAGGATATCGATACCAATGCGCACGCTCCACCAATGTATCCTGAATATTTTACGATTGAGAACAAAAGTCTAGGAAGCCAAATATTTATACTAAGTGTTACGAAAGTACAATCGATAGTAGAAAAATTTGAATTCAAAATGTCTAATGACACATATCACCAAGACTCCATTTATCTGCTGTATATAGTACTTAGTAGTATTTTGTTATGTCGTTTTATAACTCAATACATGTGACATGATCGGACGTGGTTCGCCAGCTGTTCTGAAATATGTTCCATTTAATGAAAGATAAATTTATGATTCTAATAACTTGGTTGATATACGAAAAATAGTTTTCAAAGATAAGCTGACAATACATGAGTGGTGAATTCTAGTTTACTCTATTATATCAAAATGAGGAGACTTGATGTGGTTACCAACGAGACAACTACAAAAATGTACCCATCAGAACCAAATGACGAAAATGTAAACAACTATAGGTTACCGTACGGCCTTCAACAAGAACAAATCAACTTTGCTTTAGAGTAATGAACACGCGTTACGTATTATCCAAAATCAGTTTGATACTTATATTTTGGCTTTTCACAGGGTCATGCATTTCTTAGTCTGTTGATGAAGTCATTACACTTATTCCGTTTGATACGTTCTGATTGATATTTTAGTCTGGGAAACATGCTTTATTTATTGGTTTCTAAAAATTCCAGGATCCTTTTTTTTAACTATCTGAATGAAAGTTCATCTTATGGGTAATTGTGTTTTTTCACTGTTGTTTCGTTGCTGTCTTGTGGAGGAATATCTGAAATCTTCGTTTTATCATCAATAATAATTTTATTAATGGCTATATTTCGGGTAATTCAAACACCCGTTTCTTCACATAGAAACAACTATTCGTTAATCTCAGCATGGAACGAATACTTTATATCACGGACTATAAATGTACATACAAAAGATGAAAAACTAAGCGAAATTGTTTATCCCGCTATGCATTTATTGTAAACACGTAGTAGTCCATCATGCATTGTTTCTCATTTAGTGGATTGGTCAAAACCCCCAGGTAAAAAAAATTGAGACATACGTAAATAAGCAATTATATTTGCGAGGACATTAGAATGCTAATGTATGCATATCCATATAAGGTAGTGTTCCCGACCTGTTAAATGCATGGTTAGATTTGGCAAAATTGAACGATTTAGAGCTAATACTTATCTGTGTTGAAGACCTTTAGCACACTTCTAGATGCTGTTTTTTTGGCTGATGTCGTTTCGTTTACCCAACGTCTGTTTTCCTTCAGATATATTAAGCTGAGTAATTAACCATAAGATACTTATGAAACAATTAATGTACAAAATGTGACAGTCATCCTGGGACGATACTTCATAAATTTTCATTGTCTATGATTTTTCTATAAAAAACACTTTTCAGATTAAAAATAAAATATGCATGTAAAATTAAAAAAAAAACCTTTATAAGTTTGATGCGTCCTTAGCTTTCTTTCTGGGTTAACCTTCATCAGGAACGCTCTAACCAAACATTTGAATGTCAGTGCTGTGTAAGTACTTGAGGAGTTTTCTAACTGATAAAATATTGCGAACCTATAACATTTAAAAGAAAATCAGAGAACAATACACGAAGGAGAAAAATCAAAAGCAACAAAGTAAGTATACAGAAACAGAAATACGAGCAGAGAACAAATTATAACATAAAATGGTGAAAAAATAACTCCGAAACGTGGGATGGAATTTCAGACAATATAAAAAGATACTGTGTATGTGAGACCCGAAATTCTCAAAGAACAGAGTTAATAATAAGATGGACATAAGGTAGAATCAGTAAAGGAACACCAAATAAGGGTAAATATGTCTACGATATCGTATTACGCTTCTTGTTAACAATAAACGAACACATCCTCGTGAATGCAGCATACCAAAGTCGTGTACATTGTCGCTCCTTCTTTGATTTTGATGTTTGTTGTCAGTTGTATCGGACGCATGAAATTTATAACGTGTTCTTTTAGTTTTGTACAAGCCTTCAAATTTAAATTAAATCTCTGCTTGTCTAGACAAAGGCGATTGAGATTTTGCCGTACAAAGCGAGTTGAAGTTGGTATTCCCATGCCTTTTTCTGTAAACTTTATTTTGTATCATTATCTACAATATATACACCATATCCCTTTTCAATTAATTAATTTGAGAGGTATTGTCTCTCTATCGTCGAGGCTGCCTTCATTTTTATTCGTAATGCAATGGAGATCGTAAAACTTTGAAAAGTTTTGACTAAATATAATTGTTGTAAACATAAGCTGTAAAGAATCAAACTAGCTATGGTATGTAAATGGCATGTGCAGGTTATGATGGTTTATTGCTATTTTTTAGAGGAGATTCTCCTATTTGGGACCTACAGTCATCAACTCTTTTCAATTGTAAATATTTATTAAAAATATTGGTGCAAGTTCAGACATGAAGCAGACACTATTTCACCTTTATTACCCCATACCTGTCAACTTTTATTCATACACATTATTCGTAAAGATAGTGATATAAATAATATTTTAGTTGTATTTTTTTCATTGCAATTTTGTTTATAACCTCCATCTTAACTCATCGGAAGCTTTTGAAAGTAAACTAATTGCAACTGACAAGTAATTACTGTCAGAAGGTCGACAAAACTTTCGAAAAATATTAAGTACAGACAGTCTAAATGCATTATTTCGAAACATTAATTGAGGACAAATTGATTCCGACGAAACAAATTAGTAAAGGTTGGGTTCAAACATTTCTTTGATGAAGGGTTTTTAATTTGCTACAGTTCACTTTTATAAAGATGCTGACTTATAATGAACAAGGCGAACTATGACTTGTTCTAATTGGGTATAATCAATATATCGGTAGTGACCAGATGTTTCAAACAGTCTACTTCAATTATCCTAAACCACTACAACTTGCTTATAAATCAATTATTTCTCCATTTTTTCACAGGCATACACGTCGGTCATAGCTTTCATTATATCAGACTGGAATCCGTTACAGTGATATTAAATACATAATAAAAATAATAAGCTACCCATTGAGTGTTGATTTTTTTAATGACATTCTTCATTGTTAACAACAAAAGTATATGTGAATTCAGTAAAGTCTACCTGTTTGCTTACATGAAGATTATCCCCAGCTAAATTTTATAGTTCTTATAGACAACTATTCGAATGAAAAAACATGCTTTTTTATTTGATTAATAAGAACTTTAAACCAGTGAAGAAAAACCTCTTTCTGGTCGTGTTTGGTTCTTTTTTTTTTTTTTTTTTTTTTGACTTTTTTTTTTTGTTTTGAATGTACGTATTTAAAAATCTTAGCTTAAAGAGTAGTATTGAATTTTGATATTGACTGCTTTGTCTAACGAGGGCATGGATGTGTATAGGAATGTGTAGGCGTGAAACTTCTTTTCTTACCTTGTAATATGAAATTGAAGTCATTTTCCATATTTTGTCTTAATATTTCTTGTATGTATGCTACAAATATATGTTTGAAAAAATCTTCAGATGAAATCTTCGTTTGATTTAAATAAAACATATTTATTATTAGCTACTAATTGCAAATATACATCTCCGCTCAGCCTTTGATTGAAAGTCAAACCGGCATATGTCTAAAAGGGAGTACATATATAAAATGATTGATATAAAAATGCGATACGCAGCACAACCAATCCAGATAAGCTTTGTATCAAATAACATGTAGCTTTAATTTGGAGTTTCTAGGACAATGTGTACAGAATAGTTTATTTTTTAGATAACATATAAACACTTTTTCTACCGATTCAATAACTATTGCGTATATTGGTATTGATATTTTCGTATATACTAGTACCTAACGCAGCTCTGGATCTTTCTCTTTCTGCAAAAACAACTGTACAAGCAGGCTTTGATAGCTTTTCTGTTCTTAAAATCTGATGTGAATACTTCACTAAGCCAACCCTTTAATATTTACTTTATAGTGACCGCCATCAGCACATTAAAGTTTATGTTACAGGTTATAGCACATGGCTAGTGACAATTAAATATATTTTACACTGTTAAGAATAAACTAGTTTAATGACTGTTGTTGTAAGTGATGTCAACTGCTTTGAATGACCAGATAGAGTCGCTCATAACAATGATCAGTCATGAGCCGTTCCTGGTTGACATATTGATGTTCTGCAGGATTAAATTTGGTATGATAGCGAGTGCATATTTCGTGACTGTCTGAGTGGTTGAATTAATCTGTCTGTATTTGGGATAGCCATTAATTTGTAGAACTTGACAAGGCGTGCGACTATTCATCTGTCTGCAAGGTATCTCCGTTTTAAGTTGTTTAAAATGTCACAAACACTAGAGATGTATTTTGTCTGTTAGTAACAAAAATAAAAGCGTAAAGAAAACGGTACAAGGGAAAATATTTTAACATACCATTAACATAGTGCTAAATGTTTGCTTTGTTAAAAATAAATGTTAACTGTCAGTGCTTTTGTTATTTATCATTGATGCCTTTAAGAAAGAGAAATTAATCCGGATAAACTATCAAATTAGACTACCTTACTTTTAATTTGGGAGCTAATTACGTAAATATTGGAAAATTGCAATACTAGTGGATTCTCTTGAGAACTTCTTGTCAAAGACTCAATCAAATTAAAGAAACATGAAAAAAGCTTTAATTTTGCATATGTATAGTCTACGGTCTTATGATTAAAATGTTGGCTTTTTTTCTTGTTAATTCTAACCGTTTTCCTTTTAAATTTAGTAAACTCCCTTAGTTTCACTGATAAATGCAAAAAATGGAGAGTGCATGCAGAGTGTTAACAATAGTTTGTTATCTACATTACAATATAAAAACAAGGAGATGTGGTATGATTGTCAATGAGACAACTATCAACCAGAGTCCAAATGACGTGGATATAAGCAACTATAGGTCATCGTACGGCCTTCAACAATGAGAAAAACATTTATTATTTATTTATTCTAAAAAAAAGATGCACTCGATTCGTTATATTCACAGGTAAAAATCCATTGATTTGATTCTTCAAATTTCTATGTAATTTGTTTTTATATATTCATGCTAAAAATAATAATTTGTT
This sequence comes from Mytilus coruscus, assembly GCA_017311375.1. NCBI lineage: Eukaryota > Metazoa > Mollusca > Bivalvia > Mytilida > Mytilidae > Mytilus > Mytilus coruscus. The sequence continues at coordinate 118,463,546 of CM029595.1, forward strand.
AATAATTTAGTCAGATATATGTAATGTTCCTTCATGTTTATATTCATGTATGTATGTATAAGGGAAGACGTTACTTAGTTGAAAAAAACTTGTGTCTAATCCGATTGTCCTTTATGAACAATAAAATATGTTTAAACTAATGAGTAAAACCCAAATTGTATAGTCAGCTATAAAAATCCCTAGTCTATATAAGTGAAAAAATGTCAGTGATAAGCGCTGTTATTTGTATGCGGAATAAGTGTTTAAGTATGTCAGAATATTCTGAGTGAGAAAGTGTTTAATGAAAAAAAGAACATTCATTCAAAGTTTGTTAAACGGATTCTTACTTGATATATCACCTAATAATAGTTTTGTAATTTGTTTTGAATTCAATTTTGGTTTTTTTCGCCTCCAATTATAGTGTCATCTTACTGGGTCTGGGTTAACTGACAATAAGAAGAAACATGAGGTTAGAGCATTTTTCAGCGTGCAGCTTATTCATCTACACTTGCGTGAATCAGTAAAAGAGAAGATATTGTTTATTATTTCAAAATAGCCAATCTTCTTGTCGATACTATGCAAAGCACAAGTATTACATTTCGATGAAGATAACTGCATAATTATTATCAAAAATAATTATTAAAAATAGCATGTTATTTTATTTGTTACAACAAAACAAACTGCTCCGACATCGACCATGTCTGGCATCGATACAAACTACGTTACATTATATTTGTTTGATGAGAATAAATATTTGTTACGTTATACGAGTACTTTGATGTTTTGCTATAATTTCCTCTTTCAGTAATAACAATAATGTTAAAGTCTGCGTTTATGTCTTCAATGATGTCAATAACGTTTAATGTTGATATTCGTAATTAGAGATGTAGATAATTATGACTTAGTATTTTAACAATTATGACTTAATAATTTTGCTACTTTCCTTTAAATGATAGTGTAAACATTTGTTTAACAAAAAAACAATAATGACGAAAGTGCAAATGAATTCTAAAGTAAGTTGCCATGCTGATATACTTGTCTAAAGTTTCCAAGGCTGAATTCCTGAAGTATCTGGACTTTAAAAGCAAAAAATGCTGAGAGAGGTGATTTATAAGATTTCAATTATTACACGAATTTATACAAACGAAAAGGGAACTTTATTGCCATACCTCTTTGAAGTTGGAGAGTATCGAACTTTACGTGTTAAATCTTAATACATTAAACTAAAAAATGGACTACGATTCATGAGAATGCATTTAGGAATTATAGCACAACACACACAATGATAAATCAACATGCAAAGTCTCATTCGAAAGTAACGACACGAGAAGCTGCTCTCACCAATGTTTGTGATGACGAGAAAATTAGATCAGAAAAGTATATTAATCATTTTTGTATTATTTTGTATTCAATTAATTGCTAGTCATGTAACAAGATACATGGGACTGGTTAAGACTCTTGAATTGTGAAAAAAAAACCTTTTTCTTTTATATGAGCAACACTGGGATGTACAGAGGAGTCATATGCTACATCTTTACCAATATTATCAGCAACTGTCCGAAACTTCTTCCGTATCATTAATAATTTTGTTTTGTTTGGCGCAGTTTAGTTCATTTTTTTGCTCGCTGGAATTACATTTTTACCGACAATTGACGCCATAGTTTTTCAGAAGTTACATTTTTTGCATCACCAGAGCAGCGTTCCATGTGTTCATTGATTTCTTTTCAACTTTTTTACCAAATTTCGCTTTTTTTCTTATCTCTCATGTTTAACCGTTACGTTGCTTTTTGCTTTGTGTATATAGCATAATTATTGTTGCGATATATATATTGCTTTTCTGAGCTCACTATTCATACATGGCAAATGATTGTTTTTTCGTTGTCTTTTCTTTACCGGAGCATTTATAAAAGTATTTTTAAGATTAGATTCATTTTGATTATATGCTATATTTACTTTATCTGGTGTAATATTCTTAGAAATGTCTCAAAAAGAGACTTGATATACTCAGAATTAAATTTGTCAGCATCTGATATTCTATCACTTCTATAAGAGATGTTTTTATGGTTATGAAGGTAGTTTAGCTTTAATTGTGACAGATATAAGATTGTACCATTCACTGAAACCAGGTCTAGACCACTTCATATAGTACGTTATACGTAAGTTTATATATTTATTGAGATAATTCAAATACATCACATATATCATTCAGTTTTTGACTCTTGAATATTCCCAATAAAACAAATTATAATCTCTAAAGAATAAAATAGTGCAAATTCAAACCGATTTTTATAGTTTGTTCTTATGTTTTGCTGTTACATCACTTTACCAGGTTAGGGGGAAGAATGAGCGCTCACAAACATGTTTTTCCTCGCAATATTCTGTATGTGCCTGTCCCCATTCAGGGGCATTTAATTCAGAAGTTGTCGTAGGTTCGTGTCTGTCGTATAATTAGAAGCATATGACAATCCATTTCTTTACAATTTTACGGAAGCGTATTAGCGCCACACATTTTTTTTTATATTTCTTCCTATGTTTGCGTTGTAACGCAAACCTTTGCAATATGACGCAAACCTTTGCGTTAAAACGCAAACCTTTGCAAAATAATGCAAACCTTTGCAATATGACGCAAACATTTGTTTTGTCTTATTTCTTTTTTAAGTTTTAAGTGAATCAGCAGTTGTAAATGGAGGGAGCAGCATGTATTAAAATTGATCACCCTTTGTACTTATTGCAAAGTAAAATGCTTGAGTGTTTAGCACATATCATAGCATAATAATGAGAAGGATAATACATGTATATATATTACCGAAGAAATTAAAAAAATCAGCCCTGTTAATGTAGCATAATTTAAATATACTTCCAAATAAAGCGCTCGTTTCAGCATTGTGTAAGATTGGTTAGATCTATACAAGCTCCCCTATTGAAATAGATGTATTATAATTGTGTACTCTACATTCAAATTGCTACCCAAGCATTTTATAGCTACCTCACCAGATTGAAATTTAAAACACCATGATTTTTTATTTAAGAATATTTATCATATACTGAGATTTCAACAAACGATTTCTTACATCAAAAGTCAATTTTTTTTTTTTTAAAATAATTTATTTTAAAGCCGAAAGATTATTTTGTCTATCTGACTTCATAATTTCACAATGGTATGAAATTTGTGTTGATCTTCTCTACTTTACCACTTCCCGTAAATCAAAATTATCAAAACCTTGGCCTTTCAATTAAAATTTTCCTATACCATATCTATTTTCACGTTAAATTTATATACTTTTCTGATACAAAAATCTCTCTTAATTGGTGTATAATTGCGATACAAGTATTCCCTTATTCCTATGTATATTTATTATAATGATTTGGCCTTGTGTTCATGGTCTTTCTCTTAACTAAATCACAATCAAATTTTACTGGCAGACGGACATGCAAATGCCGGTATTTACAAAATACTTCTTTCAAATTATATAATAAACATAAAATGTAAATTTAATATAATAGTTTTTGATTATTAAATATTCAAAACTAAATGAATAATTAAAATCAAAATGTTTGCGTTATAACGCAAAGGTTTCCGTTATAAATATTATTTCGGAAAGATTTGCGTTATTTCTAAAATATCTGCGTTATAACGCAAATGTTTGCGTTATCTCGCAAACATTTGCGTTAGGAAGAAATATTAAAAAAATTGTGTGGCGCTAATACGCTTCCGTACAATTTTGTGTACTTCACAACGATTTTTTATAGGTTTTCTGATTCAAACGTTTTTTTTCTGCTAGATAGAGTGAGAATTCATAAAGGTTATGCTACCACTGTATTTACCTATCTCGTCTCAGGAGTTTTTAATACCCATTCTCTGTAACCACGTAAACTTTTTTGGCACTCATAGTCACCGATCTTGCTGAAAATGGGCTAATACATGTATGTAGATCCTAATAGCCTGGTCAGAAATATAATGACAATCGATATATATATATATTGGTTGGTTACCATGGTAACAGGCGACAAAGTTGGGATTTTTGAAAAAAAAATACAATATCTGATGTAGTGTTGCTAACTTATGCGGCTTCGTCTATTAAAAAAATCACAAGAAAAATTAATTTCAGTCTTGTTTTTACCAAATTTCAAAAAAGACTTCGGGGAATCTAACTAGAATTGTATGAAATTAATTTCTAAAAAATTATAATTGTTCAATATTCCTTACTAAATAAATTATCTCCCTTTGGTCTAATCAGAACTCTTCAGTGCAGAGGACCACTGGACGTTAAGCAAACAACAATCAACCAATCATCAGTGCAGAGGTAAAAATAGTTCAGTGAAAATAATATGGCAGAGAGCTATCTGCTACTTTAACTTTTTACTACATGTAAAAGCTCCTTGTAGCAAAATATTTTTGAGTGCAAGAAATTCATTGAGATGAAATGATATTTAATGTTGTTCTCAGATTTTGTTTGCCTGTCGTGTGAATTTGTGTCCTGTCATGTGAATTAGTGTCCTGTCATGTGAATTTGTGTCCTGTCATGTGAATTAGTGTCCTGTCATGTGAATTTGTGTCCTGTCATGTGAATTTGTGTCCTGTCATGATATTGATAATATAGTAATTTGTGAAAAGCATAATTTTACTTAAAGTAAAGAATCGTGAATATAATGGACATCGATCAGTAAAACGTATAATACCATTCAGTTAAGCAGTTTTCAACAAAACTATCAACACAAAAAAGGTAGTCTTTGAATAATTGATTGATTGATTGTTGGTAGTTGAGCTGTTTTCAACACTTTTGGCTATATTATGGCGGTCAGCTTTTATTGATTGAGAAAGCCAGAGGAGTGCACCACTAACCTTCGACAGAAAAACTGGATTTTGAAGGTTGCAATAAACAACATGTCAATTTAGTAATCGTACTTTTTATTTTATCTTCGGATAATAATAAAAGTCTTTTAAACGATGATGTATATTAATTTTATCCTATAAGTTGGTATAAGGAGATGACTGGTTTTATCAGTGCTATTTTCGGGTGTAATAAGTAGACTAAAAATCATAAAATGACAGGTTCTCAGTGGTTTAGGCATACAAACTTAGAGTTACAAGTGCCTATAACTGGTTGTGGTGTTATTGCTAGAAGACGGATACAAATTAAAGTTGATGGTAGAATAAGTATTTTTGTCTAGTTCTGTCGCCGTCTTGAATTTTGTCATTCTACATATTAAGAGAAAATCCACGATAGTATTTAAGGTCTTGTTAAGTTGATGATAAACGTAACAATAAATCCACAGTGGATTCACATCCATTGGTTGAGTTGACGTTTTTTACTTTCTTCTTATGTCTTTTTAACACCATTTAAGAAAATTGTTCAATATTGACACAGATGGACGACTTCACACGAAAATCTATGATAAACGGGATGAGTTCAACTTCCCAATTATCAATTTCCCATTTCTCAGCAGTAACATACCCGCTGCCCCTTCGTATGGTGTTTTCATATCTCAGTTGATACGTTATGCTCGTGCAAGTTCACACTATATGGACTTCATATACAGGAGTGTGCTCCTAATGCAGAAACTGCTCCAACAAAGTTATGAGGAGGACAGATTAAAAATGACACTCCGTAAATTTTATGGACACCATCACGAATTGGTTGATCCATACGATGTGTCTTTGTCCAAACTAACTAAGGACATTTTACCACGTGTTAGATTGTGGTTTGCCATTACGTCGTCTGATCTTTTAAGGAAGTTTGCTTGTCATGTTTAGGAATTTCTGTCAGATTTTCGGAATCCTCTGGTTTTATCCATTTGATAGCCTTAAAAAATTTCCCATTGACCCCCGTTTTTTTTTTTATAAATCTTTTACATGTATAATGATAAGCCATCTGTAAAAGTCTTATAAAATTTTAATTATTTTTAATAGTTTTGAGAACTTAAACTTGTCAATGATAAAGCTATGAAAAGTCAAGAGAGAATATTTTCCCACCAAAATTTCAATGGGTAATATGTCGAAAACAAGCACATTGACCTATATATTTTTGTGCTCTTTTGATTCCTTTATTTATCCCTATCAATATAAACTATTGTTTTGAAAAGCTAATTATTTTGAAACTGAGAAGCGAACTCCCTTATGTACCGAACGTAACTTATTCCCGATTGTGACTGTTTTGCTGAGTATGAATTCGCATTGCTATAAGACGTGTCACGGTATTTTTCTATCCAATATTCATGTATTTAGTTTTGATGTTATACTTGTTATTCTCATAGGATTTTGTCAAATGTCTTATCGTTTGTAGTTGTAAATCTTATTTTTTTTTCTGTTCTATTCGTGTGTTACGGTAAAGATAATTAATCACCCACTTCATTTATAAGATTTTAGTTTGGGTCAACTAAATTTATACGATGTATTTGGTTTACAGTTTGATTTAGAAGAAATACCGACATAGCTTGATAATGCAATTAGTTGTCTAATTACTACAACAATTTTATATTAATAAGTATTGTAATTTTCATTGTTATTAATACATGTTATATCAGTATTAAAAACCTAATCTTGAACTCTATTCTATTTTTTGGAAATTTATAGAAATTTAAATGTGATATCACTTTGTGCGTCGATCTCTTCGGCTAACATGTAATACGTTGTTCAGCTGGGCCTTTTTTATGTGCTGATTTAGGTTGTTTTATGTATTCGTTTTTATTCTGTAGTTAGTCACCACTTCGGTGTTAACATGTATATCTATTATATAGTAATTTTTATAAATTTACTGTTTGCATAAGTATGAATTATTCTAAATACTAAGGATTTTCTTATCCCAGGCATATAACCTTAGCCGTATTTGGCACAACTTTTTGGAACTTTTGGTCCTCAATGCTCTTCAACTTTGTACTTGTTTTGGCTTCCGAATTTTTTGATATGAACGTCACTGATGGGTCTTATGTAGACGAAACCCGCGTCTGGCGCATTTAAAAATCATAAGCCTGGTACCTTTTGATAGCTATTATTTGTGTGTGTCTCTGTCCTGTATGTTCTCCCATTTATTTGTATTGTAGTCCTGTCATGTAATGTTGTCATTTTAATGTTATATTTAACATTGCCATAAAAGCGGGAGGTTTGGCTAGCCACAAAACCAGGTTCAACCCACCATTTTTTCTTAAAATGTCCTGTACCAAGTCAGGAAAATGGCCATTGTTATACTATAGTTCGTTTCTGTGTGTGTTGCATTTGAGTGTTGTGTTTCTGTTGTGTCGTTGTTCTCCCCTTATATTGTATGTTTCATTCAGTTTTAGTTTGTAACCCGGATTTGTTTTTTTCTCAATCGATTTATGAATTTCGAATAGCGGTATACTACTGTTGCCTTTATTTAAAGCTTTGTAAAATTTAATTAGATATGATACTTGTGCAGTTTTGTAATTCAATATTAAAACGGAAAGGAGGTCATCATTGTCGATAATGACAGAAAAAAAACTTTTGATTCTATGGTATTTATTTTCTTCCCTATGTATAGAACTTAGTACGTTGAAAGCTGTGTTTCCAGGTGTATTGTGAATATCATGCTCTTTCCGCTAACAGTATTGTGTTGTTTGCATATTCATATGATATTGTTAAATAGAAGCCTTGTCAAAACATATTGTTGAAGGTAGAACATTGTCCTAGCATCATGGATATTTTTTTTAGAAAACTGGAAACCGTAGTGATAATTGACATTATGCAAACTCAATTCCGACAAGTATAAAAAGATCTGACAAAGTTGATCCTACGCGAAAGAGTTTACTAAGTATTTTTGTTTTTACAAATAAATCAAATGTATTGGTTTACGGTAGATGTTGCAAATGATGACAATTTTTCATACAAACCTACGGCGAATATAACATAAGCTGTTTAATTGGTTAAGACTTGATTTTCGTGGAAAATAATTACAGATCTTTTCATTTGTACTGATTGCAAAAACAGTTTTCGTTTGAATACGTTAGCAAATTATTTGTTGGGGATGATGGTTTCCTACGATTAGAAGGGTGATTGACAATAATTCTACCATCAGACAAGGACTTACTGAGATTAGTTTCTGTATGCACTGCTTAACGAACTAGTTATCTTTTATCAAGATATCACCGCAAAAATTGGTTTTATAGCCCCAATTAGACCACAATAAATATATTTACAGAACAGAAGATCCGTTTCTGAATTATGTGGCATTCAATATTCATCTACATCGAACATTGGTCTCCAACAACAAATTATAAATTCCAATGAAAAGTACTCTAAAAAAATTGTTCCACTTTACTTGGGAAAGGTGGTTTACTTATGACTGAAGGTCTTTGGATGACTATTATGTGCTTATATCATGTATATAAATGATATAAATTAAAGTAAATTAAAGCGACAGTATTTACCGATGTTCTTATCTCGTAAATCGATTAGGAAGAGCAAAATCAAGGTAACAAACAAAAGCTTAAAGAATCGCATTAACTCCAGAGAAAGTCACACTCAGTCAAAATATCACAATCGGGAATAGGACACAACCAGTATATTACACACCAGACGAGTTAACTGGTATCTAAGACATCAAAACATCGCTAGTGAGTTGAGACACTAACACATCGTATCGATCAACAAATTCGTGATGGTCACCGTTAAAGTAAATTATACATTTTGCTGCATTGAATGCATATTTATTCAGTAGACCTAGAATTTGGGAGAGCAAAACATTCATTGATTTTCTTTTCTTATTCTTTTATTCTTCCAGTAATAAGCAGTTGCAATATTTATTCCTCAATTTTTAATCCACAATAACTTTGCATGTGATAGGGTGGGTTGTCGTTTTGTTGATTGCCTTCTATTGTTTTGTTTTGTTTTGTTTTTTGTTTTATTGGTTCGTTATTTACGTTAATGATTTTTTTGTGTATGGCATATATCTAGTTTGGTTCTTGTGGTATCTAACCATAATTTATTTTTAGCTGAAAATATAAATAATATAATATACTACTTACAACTTCGATACTAAGTGTGGTTGTCAAATTTTATTCCTTACCATTTTATTTTCCAAATTAATATACTAAGTATTTAAGTAGATGAAGAAGTCCATTATTCGTCACAATGGACTTATTATAGACGTTATGTAATTGAGTAGTTTTTGGTATGTGACTGATTTATATAAATGTTGACATAAGATATAAAAGTCGAGATTTGTTTTATCAGAAATTTGAACTGCAGGATAACGAATCGTGCCAATCAGCTCCTTTATTTGAACCATAGTATATCCACTTTATAGTGTGCAGTTTCAAAAGTACAAACTTTATATTTCTAAAAAGTTTTCGACTAAATCTTATGGAACATGATGTAAAAATCTCTATTTTTAACATGATATAAACGGTAAAAGTCGGACTACCAGCTTGTTGCTTGAGTGGAACCCATGTGTATAAGCGCGCAATTCTAGATATTACTTTTCACTTTGGTGTAAGTTATAGTAAAGCAATTTACAAAATGTATTACTAATGGTTTACTCATCAGGCTAGTTTTCAGGACAATGTCATTTAAACAAATAACAAGGATTGTAAAACCGATTAAGGATTACTTGCAGTAACTAAGACCTTGGCTAGTTCAAAATCAAAGTTCACAACTTATAAAGTGAAGCTAGCAAGGTTTCAACATTTCAGCGACAAAATGAAAAATTTTCAACAATTGTAAGACATTCTTTATAAGGCACATATAAGTGTTTCTACCTTTTCTATAATATTTCATAATTTCATATTTATCCGAGTTACTTATGTCCTGTGTTATCAAGGATTCTTTGCCAACTATATATATATATATATACACACACACATATATATATATATATATATATATATATATATATATATATAAGTCTAAATTGAAAACAACATTCAAACCTGTGATTGCGTTGGATATATATCTACACACGCTTAAAACACATGTCATATGTCTATCTCTAGATTCGACAAGGTAACACTACGACTATTGAAGTTATATTTTAATATAGCGGTTGTGGTCGAGTGGTCTAGAGCGCTAGGCATGAGGCTATACGATTGGTAATGTAGTGTATCAAAGGCGTGAGTTCAAATCCCGTTAAATTAAAATTTGTCAGCATAAAAATCTAATTCTAACATTGTTGGGTTTAAATTTCAGACTTATATATATATATATATATATATATATCAATTACTTGATGGAGATCAGCTACTTTGTACTTAACTGACTGGCAATTTATGTTTAATATTGTAAGATATTTACAGCACAATGACTTGAGTCTGTAGGTAAAAGTAATATCGTTGGTAAGCTTGCTTGCTAGCTGAACCATGAAATCATTATTATCAAAGGTACTACCATCCTTTGGGCGGAGTCAATTGTTATAGGTAAGTATAGAACCAACCAAAAGTAAGTACAGTGCATAAATATTGTGAAATCAGTTTAGAAATATGTTTTCAATCTAATTTTAAAGTCAAAAGGAACAAAATCTGTTTCAGAAGGAAGTGTATTAATAAAGTGTTTCAATAGAAAAGGGGATGGGTTGGGATAATTCAACATTGAGTTTTCAACTGAAAACAATGTTCCTGATTGTAGAACTGAGACAAATTGACGGTCAATATATCATTAATCTAGTTATTAATTAAAAACAAATATTGAGTCGAGAAAAATATTGTTTATATTTACATGTCTTGTACGTAAAGTTGCATAACATCTTGACAAGAATTGACGGTAGAGGCTTCGGTTCCATGTAATAAAATAATTAATTGCCAGTTAAAACCGGGTATGTGTAATACCTTTTAATAATGTTAATTATCAAACTTTAAAGTTTATCACTTTATAAACAACAGGTGGCATTTCTGCATGGCCAAGTTGTTAATTACCTGAGGGGATGGATAATAGCTACTGTTTGATCTTTACCTTACTGTATACAGGATGTTTACTTATCAGTAGTGTCAAAGTGCGGACTGTTTTAATTATCAGGATCAAAAGGTGATCGAGAGGATTAATAATTTTAACTTATTTAATAATTCTATTGCTCTTATATTTCTACGATATAGCAAGGATTTGTATAGTAAGACTACTATACAAATCCTTGATATAGGTTTTATATCTTATTTTCTAATAACAAAAAAATAATATATATTGACATACAAAATAGGCCTGTGATTTAGGACACAGACATAGATTACAATTGTATAATATGTCTCTACGGCAAACGTACTGAAAGTTACAGGACAGAAAGTCACAAATTTGATAGTACAAAAGTCACACATACTATTTGTTTAGTTTTGTTTGAAAACATAGGAAAAATTCTACAATTGTTTTTGGATACTTGCATATATTCATTTTACAATTTATGAAACAGTTCATTTAAACCTAGAGTAATGAATAGATGTCAAATTTTATGCATGAAAAGGATATATTTATTGGTACTATATCATAATGAAACCATTTAAGTACCAAGCCACTTTGAAAAATTGTTATCTTTTGCAGTTATTTTTATTATTGATTTTTCAGAATAAATTTGGTTTACAAAGTTGCAATATATATAAAAGTTCTAGAAAAACACAAAAATAATTTGACAAATGTTTTCTTATTAAAAAAAACAAAAAAAAACAACTAAAAACTGAATTGTGAATTTTGTACTGTGACTTTCTATCCTACATTCGTCCGTAGGTAGGACTGTGATCATGGTACTGGGATCTGATATAACGTTAGTATATATGACACATATAGCAATATTTTTACATAAGGTCCAAGGACTATGACAATCATATATACTTATACTGATTTCCATTTTAAAATTTTGTTTGATTTTAAATCTCCGTATAGGTTAATTACAAGTCTATCCAGTAATTCATTTTTAATGAAATAGCTTGATCAATACATATTCAGGTTTTGCTAAACCAGACAAGCAGATTACTGTGACCGACAGTTCTCAATTTTCACATTATCTGGAGAATAAACTTATATAATTGTGAAATGCTGCTGTAACTAAAGTCGTAAGAAAGAGAATTTTATTTTTTTTGTAGCTCAGAAAACCGACATAGTTTAATTTAACAAATCAACAAGTTACGCCCTCCGTCGTCTTTTGAAGCACGTGTTAGGAGTGTCCTATTTTGAATGCCGTTTTTTCCGCCATGGAAAATAACATGCACGGTTCTACTTCTGCTTCTACCGCCACTTTAGGATGCACATGTTAATATTTTATAGAAAAAAAGGTTGATTTGTGCTTTTGGTTTTCAATACTTTCTAATTATAAACATTTGATTAAAATATTTATGCGATTATCAAGCCTCGACAAATGGTTATCAATATTCTCAATGTAATAATTGTCACCGATTCATTTCAAAACTGTTATTTTACTTAGCAAGCCGTGATCTGTTTGCATACGATATAACACACGTATTTGATCAGGGTGACCCACTGTGCGGTCACTTCCGTTGGGTATAAGTAGTGAGTTGTAGTGGCGTGTTTTACTAAATCGTTCAGGTGTTCAAATGACAAACTGACAGTAATTTGCAAATATCTCGATAATTACAAAATGAAATTTTATCGGGTTTTTGCATTCTTAAACGTTAATTACGAACTGTAGAATAAGACAAACATGATTTTAGCGTTTTAGTACCTCTTTAAAATATAGTGTCAATTATTAGCTAATTCACAAGCATGAGGTAGGTGTGTTTGATGTGTCATTTTCATTTTAATCAAAACAATACAATACCATTTTTACAATAGCATGGTTAGAGGAACATTTTAAAGATTTGACCCGACTAAGTTTATTTTTACACCTTGTGTAGCACTCCCCATAACAAAATACCCATCAAAATCAGAGATCATGATATCCTTATTTTATATATATATAAACATATATAATACGGATATGAAAAGATTTTTAATCGATTAAATCATGTTATATAGAATTACACATGTAAACAATTTAGTTATAAATGAACAGAGGTGATTGCAATGAAATTGACAAATCAAACACACCTACAACCCGAAAACATATTGTTGAACTTACTTGTACTAGGGGTGTTTAACGACCTTGGCTACATATGAGGGTCTCGCACGGTCGGTTGTCCTACTTCTAGGGGTAAACTTGTTTCACAATATCTATATACTGTTCCTACTTTTGATTGGATCACTGCTTAACTATTGACTCCGCCCAAAAGAAGGTAGTACCTTAGCTAATAATGATTTCATGGTTCAGCTAGCAAGCAAGCTAACAATAAATACTACCTTTACCTACACACTGACGTTAATGTGCAGTAGTGACTTTTTCTTTGTTCTTTTTGACTTTCTGTTTACTTTTATTTTGGGGCTAGAATATGAGATTATGCTGCTTGAGGTAGGTGTAAAATATCAGAACACGACGATGTAGCTAAATGTAGAGAACCAAACATGTTTTAATCTTACAAAGAGTTGAGTGATCCAAAAATTACAGAAATGAGTGTGATACCATTGATCTCAACTTATTAATTAAAAACAAATATTGAGTCGAGAAAAATATTGTTTATATTTACATGTCTTGTACGTAAAGTTGCATAACATCTTGACAAGAATTGACGGTAGAGGCTTCGGTTCCATGTAATAAAATAATTAATTGCCAGTTAAAACCGGGTATGTGTAATACCTTTTAATAATGTTAATTATCAAACTTTAAAGTTTATCACTTTATAAACAACAGGTGGCATTTCTGCATGGCCAAGTTGTTAATTACCTGATGGGATGGATAATAGCTACTGTTTGATCTTTACCTTACTGTATACAGGATGTTTACTTATCAGTAGTGTCAAAGTGCGGACTGTTTTAATTATCAGGATCAAAAGGTGATCGAGAGGATTAATAATTTTAACTTATTTAATAATTCTATTGCTCTTATATTTCTACGATATAGCAAGGATTTGTATAGTAAGACTACTATACAAATCCTTGATATAGGTTTTATATCTTATTTTCTAATAACAAAAAAAAATATATATTGACATACAAAATAGGCCTGTGATTTAGGACACAGACATAGATTACAATTGTATAATATGTCTCTACGGCAAACGTACTGAAAGTTACAGGACAGAAAGTCACAAATTTGATAGTACAAAAGTCACACATACTATTTGTTTAGTTTTGTTTGAAAACATAGGAAAAATTCTACAATTGTTTTTGGATACTTGCATATATTCATTTTACAATTTATGAAACAGTTCATTTAAACCTAGAGTAATGAATAGATGTCAAATTTTATGCATGAAAAGGATATATTTATTGGTACTATATCATAATGAAACCATTTAAGTACCAAGCCACTTTGAAAAATTGTTATCTTTTGCAGTTATTTTTATTATTGATTTTTCAGAATAAATTTGGTTTACAAAGTTGCAATATATATAAAAGTTCTAGAAAAACACAAAAATAATTTGACAAATGTTTTCTTATTAAAAAAAACAAAAAAACAACTAAAACTGAATTGTGAATTTTTGTACTGTGACTTTCTATCCTACATTCGTCCGTAGGTAGGACTGTGATCATGGTACTGGGATCTGATATAACGTTAGTATATATGACACATATAGCAATATTTTTACATAAGGTCCAAGGACTATGACAATCATATATACTTATACTGATTTCCATTTTAAAATTTTGTTTGATTTTTAAATCTCCGTATAGGTTAATTACAAGTCTATCAAGTACTTCATTTTTAATGAAATAGCTTGATCAATACATATTCAGGTTTTTGCTAAACCAGACAAGCAGATTACTGTGACCGACAGTTCTCAATTCTTCACATTATCTGGAGAATAAACTTATATAATTGTGAAATGCTGCTGTAACTAAAGTCGTAAGAAAGAGAATTTTTATTTTTTTTTTTGTAGCTCAGAAAACCGACATAGTTTAATTTAACAAATCAACAAGTTACGCCCTCCGTCGTCTTTTGGAAGCACGTGTTGGGAGTGTCCTATTTTGAATATATAGTGTCAATTATTAGCTAATTCACAAGCATGAGGTAGGTGTGTTTGATTTGTCATCTTCATTTTAATCAAAACAATACAATACCATTTTACAATAGCATGGTTAGAGGAACATTTTAAAGATTTGACCCGACTAAGTTTATTTTAACACCTTCTGTAGCACTCCCATAACAAAATACCCATCAAAATCAGAGATCATGATATCCTTATTTTATATATATATATATATAAACATATATAATACGGATATGAAAAGATTTTTTTTAATCGATTAAATCATAATGTTATATAGAATTACACATGTAAACAATTTAGTTATAAATGAACAGAGGTGATTGCAATGAAATTGACAAATCAAACACACCTACAACCCGAAAACATATTGTTGAACTTGTACTAGGGGTGTTTAACGACCTTGGCTACCTATGAGGGTCTCGCACGGTCGGTTGTCCTACTTCTAGGGGTAAACTTGTTTCACAATATCTATATACTGTTCCTACTTTTGATTGGATCACTGCTTAACTATTGACTCCGCCCAAAAGAAGGTAGTACCTTAGCTAATAATGATTTCATGGTTCAGCTAGCAAGCAAGCTAACAATAAATACTACCTTTACCTACACACTGACGTTAATGTGCTGTAGTGCCTTTTTCTTTGTTCTTTTTGACTTTCTGTTTACTTTTATTTTGGGGCTAGGAATATGAGATTATGCTGCTTGAGGTAGGCGTAAAATATCAGAACATGACGATGTAGCTTAATGTAGAGAACCAAACATGTTTTAATCTTACAAAGAGTTGAGTGATCCAAAAATTACAGAAATGAGTGTGATACCATTGATCTCAACTGTGGCACATGATTCGTTTATCTGACGACCGGCGTTGCACAACCAGGACTAGAGATAGACCCGATGATTCTATGTAATAGTATTTCCTAGGTCTTGTAGGGCTATTCTAAATCGCCCACCCGCTAAAGCGTCCTTCGTAATTTCAAACGCCAGTTAGATGGCCTCATACGATATATTCGCTGCGCTCAACATCATAAGGTAACAAATAAAAACTGATGGCAATGCATGAACTCAAAAAGCAGTAAGACCTGATGTGTCCACAGGGTACGTGAATTACTGTGCCTGCCTTTGTCAGGAGCCTGTAATATTCAATTATTACTATCTTTCAACTCAAGGGGACGGTTCAATATATCAGGTTACATAACTACGAATGCTTGCAAATGAAGTAATTTGTTGACACTATATTTCTATGACCAAAACTCGATCGATAACAAAAATTCAATCAACATTGCAGTCTATATATTTATATATCACTTCAGAATTGTAAGAAAAAAATGCTTACCAAGAAGTTAGTGTTCAAGTTGTTTTGATTTACTTGTGAATAAACTCATCATAGATACCAGTATTAAAAATGTTTATGCAAGACGCGCGTTTCGTCTACAGATGACTCATCAGTGACGCTCGAATCACAAAAGTTAAAAAGGCAAAATAAAGTACGAAATTGAAGAGCATTGAGGACCCGTGAAGCGATGACCTATTTCTGTTTCGGCTCAGGTGATGCCGAACATGCATTCGATGCGTTCCGAAAAGTAAAAACATGTGAAATTATCAATTTTACAATTATCTATTTACGGATAGGGATTTCGGGGACAAAAATGAAAAATATACGAACATTAAACAAGTTTAGAATTGAGAAATCAATAAATAATACACTATTTTTACCCATGATCAGTTGTATTGGCTTTTTGTATTTACATGTTATTCACATCTTTATCTGTACCACTGGCTAAAATAGAAATATTTTCCGACCCATTTGGCTCAGCAACACAATATTTTATTATATAGTACAGTAATTATTGCTCATTTGAACTCATTTTTCAGAACAAACTACGCTCCTGAAGCATATACACATGCATAAGGATAATTGCTGCTAAATTAGTCAGATTATTTGCTTAAAAATCATACTTGCTGCTCTAATTGTGGTCAGATTATTTGTTTATAATCTAAAAGAAAACATTAGAAAGACCGATACCAACATTTTGGCGATTGAAGTAGAATGTACACTTAGCGTATACTAACGTTGTGCCAATCATTTAATAATGTAAATAAGTGACCACTCTGATTAAGTGTCTGCTTAAATTACTCTGAAGTAATTATTTTGGTTTGGTGTGATGAAGCACTGTCTAGCTATCATAACAAATCAATCTTAACAGTAGTGATTACAAATATAAATCAGATAAACAAATTACAGTAAGGGTTTTGGTCACCAAATTCACATTTAATTGTGTATTAAAAGTCATAGATAAATGATATAATAGCACTATATTTATCGTTTACCTCATACTTGAGAGACTAAAATTAACAAATTGAAATTAACACAGGCCTGTAGTTGCTAATACCCTTGTCCTTGGTCTTTGGTGGAAATTTGTCTTCATAGCAACCATACGATATTTTCTTATCTTTTTTTAATCACCTTACAAGTGTAGGCTAAACCATGCTACTGGGAGTGTGGGTTTGCTTATGTGCTTTGTCTATAGAGTGTCGATATATCATTTTGTTTTTCTTTGTTCACATCGTTGTTTGTGTTATAGTGATTAAGATTATAACACAATGTTGACTACTGTTTCCCAATTTTTGACATTTTAACCTATAATGTCTGTTTGTTTTGCTCACACATTGTTGTCAATATAATGGAATTCTATACCACTCTCATACAAGTGAGAGGTTAAGCTATCTATAAAACCAAGTTTAATCCACCATTTTCTACATAAGGAAATGCCTATACCAAGTCAGGAGTATGACAGTTGTTTTCCATTCGTTTGATGTGTTTGAGCTTTTGATTTTGCGATTTAATAATGGACTTTCCGTTTTGAATTTTCCTTGGAGTTCGGTATTTTTGTTATTTTTACTATTTGCATACTTTGTAGACGCAACCGGTTTTTGTCTGTTTGATGTACATGTAGTTCCCTCAGGTCTTGTTTTTACTTTGATTTATATCATCTTAAAGGATTTGTGAGTTTTGAACATCTGCAAGCATCTGTTGCCTCTTATTTATCTATCTTCGATCTCTCATATTACTTCAGGTAGATGTTTAACCCACTATATTTATTATATGCAGGACGACAGCGACTTCATAAAACCAGATTTTTTTCAATCACCAATATGAAACTGACAATTTTAAAAGCCTGATTTTGGATTGCGTATAACGATATATATTTATGATGAAATGAACTTTTCCGAAAAAAGGGAAACTTAGGAAGAATAAAAATCAATATGACGAGTTTGTTGCTATAATCCAGACAAATGAATGCATTTACCGTTTACATTATTACCTCCGTTAATTGACCAGAAGAAAAGTCTGACGCGCTGTCCAACTCTATTTGCATTTTTGTCGTAAACAATGCATTAATCTATTAGCTTAAAACGATCGCAAACAAACAGATATAAAACACTTATCAATCCTTAGAGAATCAAAACCATAAGGTTTAAAGTATACGTCACATATCTGAGGTATACGACTTTCTGGTAATTAGCACCTTACACAATATTTAGTGACGATAGACGGCCAATTGTAGACTATAATTCCATTATCATCACATCATTTGTTTGGTTAATGGCGTTTGGATCATATGTCTATATAAGTTATTGGTTATTTGGCCACTAAGTAGAATGCGTGCGGAAACATAAGAAGACAATTACCGGCACACCATGTCAATTTCAACTGAAAAATCTTGCTGCTTAAGATTATACTGACAAACTACGAAAGATTTTATAGAAATGTGACACGATTATCCTGAACTATGATGTTGTTTCATGGAAACAATACTTTATAAAGGCTTTGTACAAAACATAAACAATTATATGGTCCATGTGTGTTTATAAGTCTAAACTAAGAAACGGCTTGAATTTTTATTTTATCATAATATTCGGTTGTCAATCCCCCAAGATCTCCTTATATGACTACTGCAAAGCGATTGTATACCATAGTCTAAAATATACAATCTACATTTATAACTATCCTTTAAAGCCACAGTCGGATTTAGGCTCTAAAACACACATGTTCCGTCATGCATTTTTAACAGAACTCATTTCCAATTGAACATTTACTAATGTTTCCAATCGACAATATTCATTGTTTCTTACTATTTCTTTAATAATGTATATGTTATGTACAAACATTCTCAGAAGATGTTTCCTCTTTAAATCCATTTAATTTAAGACTGACCATCATCGGGAATATTGACTACTTCTTGCATCATAGTTTTAAGTAATTGAACTAGGTCTGAATAATTTTGAATTGCACTTAAATAAGAAATAATAATGACGAAAAGGCTGTTTTTAAATGATTCTAATCATGGACATTTCTAGTTTCAGACAGTAGAAGGGTTGTTTGTAAGTATGCCTTTTTTTACGAAATTGTTATCTTACGATGCAATTATAACAGGTTGTCGTTTCGTATCAAGCTTATCTCTTCAAGTCTGTTGTAATTGTAGAGCAGAAGACGTCTGAATGAAATCAAATATTATCCTTGCTGTAAAATAAGAATAATTCAGTTACTATAAACAATTGTTATATCGTCAATTATTTATTAACCTAGAAAGAATGGTAAAGAGCTGATGTCTTGTTCTGGTAATTTATGTCAAGTATAAACAGAAGTTACCATCAAAATAACCAGAAAAACATAAAAAGTATTGCACGCGTTCAATAAAAAAGCAATATATCAGATTGTGCTGTAATGACTGTAGCTGAACATACGTAACACAATGCAGTAATTTACATTCTAGTGACAAGAATATCTAGATATGAGAAGATGTGGTATGAGTGCCAATGAGACAACTCTCCATCCAAGTCAAAATTTATAAAAGTAAACCATTATAGGTCAAAGTACGGTCTTCAACACGGAGCCTTGGCTCACACCGAACAGCAAGCTATAAAGTGCCCCAAAAATTACTAGTGTAAAACCATTCAAACGGGAAAACCAACGGTCTAATCTATATAAAAAACGAGAAATGAGAAACACTTATGAACCACATCAACAAACGACAACTATTGAACATCAGATTCCTGGCTTAGGACAGGTGCAAACAATTGCTGCGGGTTTAAACGTTTTAATGGTACCAAACCTTCACCCTTATCTGAAACAATAGTGTAACATCACAACATAGAAAGACACACTATAAAATATCAATTGAAATGGCTTAACTCAATCAAAAGACATCTACCTCATTTTAAACAGTTTTAAAAGTAAGGCTTGTAATAACAATTTCAATTTCTTTTGATAATCCATTCGTTACTACTACTTAATGTTAAGTAACTACCTGTGCCAAATCATTGAATATTTCTATTATTTGAATGATATATCTGTGTTCGCCTTTTCATTTTTCATAGAATTAAAAGAATCAGCAGCCTCAATATAAAACTGTTTGTTGAGTGACCGCAGCGACCGAGTTCAAAACGGCTTCATATTGAGTCGAGCATCGGATATATTAACTAAATCAATATGTGTTAAATCCAAATATATTTATTAAAGTTATGTACACCGGTATGTAAACATTACCACGTGTATTTGTTTATAATTGATACACGTGTTGAATGCATATAATAGGTTAAATGTTTTCATTGGTTGAGTTAGAACTGACCGTGATATTTGAATAAGGTCAATTCAAATCTTTCGTGCTATACTTTTGGTGGTTGTGTGAATTTAAGATATTGTCATTCGAGGTTCGCTTTTGTTGCAGTAATATATAATTTGTATTTGCGTACATAATGAAAATTGCTTTTATTCTTGTAGATTGGTTTTTGTGTTTGTTACCTGCAGCGGCCTATGCAGACAGTAACTGATGAACTTTCCTTTGCATTTGTCTTTAATAAAGTTACAACTTTGCTGCACACTGTCAGGCGAGCTGATCCCATACAAAGGTGTTGAGTTTATTTTGTAAATAATTTATGTTCAATTGAAATTATGAATTAGAATTAGAACATAATATGATTTATATACATACCATGTGTCCACGTTTTGCTTATATTGAAAAGCGTGGACGAATGATCTGTATTTTATTCAGATTGAGTTAAATCTGATTGTATTTTTGCTTTGCAATGATAGGAACAGTAATTTTTCATTCTTTCTTTAGCAAACTGGAAGAGGGTTTGATAAGTTCGGGTCAGATTTTACAACGTCGGTTTAAACATTATGATGTCGTTGATAAATCGGTTCAAAGTAATTAAGACCAGGTCAACATCTTTGACGTCATAAAACCGTGTTATGCAATTTGTTTTATGGAGAGCTAAGTAGAGAGACAAAGGCCGTGGAAAACCGATAATTATTCATACCCTTCTTTTTAACATAATAGACTAAATGATAAAGATTGAAATTATACGGTTGTTGTTCAATAACTGCGCCTCGTATTGTTTTGGCATCAATATCAATTCGCTAATCTATTCAGTATTCAGGAGTTCGAAGTACATGCATAATTAGTACTCATTTTTTTTTTTTTTTTTTTTCATTGATGAGAAAATTTGTTGATTTCTTTAAAACTGTTTTACACTCGAGGCGAATATGAGCTTGACATATTGTATAGACGCATATGTTTATTGTTTTAGACAATATATTTCTAGGTTGATATGGGGTTTACGTCAATTGCAATTGATAGGAACATAAGGACTTAATTAACAAAAAGATATCTAGTTAAAGAGTACAATAGAGTTTTTAGAGAATTTCAAGAGGGTGTATTTTGGCCGGTCAGGAATAGTTTTGTGAAGAGTCAGGATTAATCAATCATATATCCGACTTGAAATAAACAATAAACGATACTCGAGCGGAACTGAAGTATAAACAAATATTTGACCCTTAGTAAAACGTAAAGAAACTTCCTTTTTTCATGTGTCAATATGTAATTACACATAACTGAGAGGGTGATAGAGCAGATTGTTATCCCGCAAAACATTGTCAACCGAGGCTAATGTTTATTCGAGAGGTAACAATCTTCTCTATTACCCTCTAAGCTATGTGTTATTTAATTTATTATACTGGATGTTCTGCCATTATTGTCTTTCAAATTTTAAATTGTTAGTAATTAACTATGACGTCATGTACTTAACAACGTTACAGTTATTTGAAAAACAACAAATGTAAAGCAAGATGTATCTTTTACTTTGACAGTCTGTAAAAAAGTTCTAAGGCCTAAAAGTAGAACTTGAGCATTATTTTAAAATTATTGATGTAAATTCAATTCATTGTCCTTTAAATCATCGATTTTGATTGATCTGCACGAGATTGTGACATTAAAAAAAATATCTCCCGAAGAGCCGTGGGAGAGAATAAATTATTTCCCTCGTATTAGCCAATCAAAATCTGGAATTTTTACGTGAAGTATAATGATAATTAATGTCGCAATAGAAATCCTCCATAATCTCACATGTTAATATGGCCAAGTCAGAATAAATTTTTTACAGGTTACCATGTTTATTTTGACTTGTCGTAGGCGCAAAATCATTTTCGTTTCCGTGGTTTTGTCACATATTACTAGATTTTCATTTGACACAAGCAACATGACAGTTGCCAACAGTTCATGTAGGTACTGGTAAACTTTTCGTAAGGTTCCATACATTTTAGTGGGAATCAGGTTGCTACTTTTGGGGTTTCTGTGAAGTGTTTTGTGGAGGCAGTTAAAGTTGTGAAAAACAATCTTAATATCCCATCCGCTGATTATGCTGTCTTCAATAATATTGACAACTGTCATACAAGTGTTTAGCTAGCTATAAAACCAGGTTTAACCCACCATTTTCTTCGGAAAATGCCAATACCAAGTCAGGAATATAACAGTAGTTGTCCATTCGTTCCGTTGGTTGATATAGTCCAACATTTTTGTCAGGGTTTATGGACTCCCTCCTTTTTTTAATTTAGCTTGGAGTTTATTTTTGTTAATACTTTTTGTTTTGATAATAATAGTATTTATCACATGACTATAAACATTCTCTTTTTTTTTTATTCTTTCCGTTGCTTGATATAGTCTTACATTTTTGTCAGCGTTTAAGGATTTCCTCCTTTTTTGATTTAGCTTGGAGTTTATTTTTGTTAATACTTTTTGTTTTGATAATTATAGTATTTATTATATGACATAAAAATTCTCTTTTCTCATTTGCTAAACACGTAGCGAATCTTCCTTGTTTAAACGTTATATTCATCGTGGGAAAAATCACGAGAGGTTAATATAAGATTTGGAAAAGCTAACGTGTACATATAAATAGTTTTTCCTGGGCAAAGTCAATAACGTAGGCCTATTACGGCATGCCATTCTCATTTTTCTTCTCCGTTTTTTCGTGTTTATTCTTTTTTTTTTTATCAATCTTATTGAATATTTCAACTTATAATAGGTTAGCAACTGCCAAAAGCAGATGATATATTCAGTATAAAAGGAGTAGTTAAATATCTTAGGCAAATACTAGAAATGGGAGATGGATAAAAAAAATAATATAATAAAACAGATTTTGACTTTTGATATCAGTTTTGATACAGTGATTTATCAACCCCCATAGATAAGACATTCACACTCAGCCGTTGGCCTCGGTGAATATCATATTTCTGGGGCTGATAAATCATTGTATCAAACTCATCAAAAGTCAATAATTGTATAATATTTGATAAGAACACTTAGTTGTCGTTTCGTATAATTAATCTTCAATACATTAATACTTGAGATTGTAAACTGTTACTAAGAAAGTCTTCAAGTTGTCCTGAATTTTAAAAGGTAAACATGTGTAAATTAAAAAAAACAACCTGCATATATTGAAAACGGTCTTTCGTTTAAAGAAGACAGAGTGTCGATTACTGGATAAGTACTAATTACTACAGCATGAAAGTAATACGGTTAAAATAATACTTCCATGCTAAATGTAACCAAAAAAACTCAATTCAATTTTTTCTTGTGTTGTTGGCAACTTCCATGAAAGAATTTTCCACTAAACACAAATTTCATCTGTACATACGACATGTACGAATGTCTAAATTATATAATTTTGTTACTTATAAATCTGCTTAAAGAATCGAAAAATGTACATCAGATGGTTTTTAAACATGTAATCAGTCTAACAAGTAAAAGAGTGTTGATAGAGACCTAGTAAGTTGAACTTAAGCTGAAATTGTAGTTGGAGGAAAATAGGTTAAACCTTACACTGCTTGTTATAAGCATTTCCGATGTGCTGCTGATACCATATTGCCAATTAAATAATTAAAAGGTGTAGAAGCGTTCAATTATAATTATAGGTTATTTCAGTCTCAAAATATATATAAGTTCTTTAACATAGGATTAAACGATTTTAAAGATTTAAAAGTTCTGATTGAATTTAAGATCTACATGTCAATTTTGTTACAGTATTTGTGATAATTATCCGGAAATTTTTAATGAGGTCAAAGCTATTAATAAAATCTCGTTTAATAACGGTATGCAGTAGCCGACTGTTATAGGAAAACGGTAGTATCTGTTCTTCCATAGGCGACAATACTAACATTTCCTAAATTTACCACTTTTTATAATTAAAACCTAACAAAACAGTTATGAATAGTACAAGTACTTTATTAAAGGAGCTTGTTTATGGTATCCATGCCCACCGTTATAAAAATTTGGAAGCATTTTCAAATCATTCTCAAGAAAATATTTCAATGGGTTTCAAAATTTATATTGTAAATAAACACACTGCAATAAAAAATATATTGTACCCTTATATTCAATCACAGCGCTCCTAAGTTGACTTCCTTCACCTGCATTGGGGTACACGAAAGGCCAACCTAAAACCGGGAAAATATAATACTACTTTTTCCCTATAGTGACACCGTTTGAGATTTCAACGAACATAATCTATGGATGTATAGCTGCTAAACCTGCAACTAGTGCGATGACTGGAGACGATTTTTTTACCTTGATATATCTAAAATATGATGTTTCCTATGATGGCCGAAGTGAACGCACAATAAAAATACAAAAATGTTATACTCGATGCATTAAGAGTTATTCAGACAAAGAATAGCTGAAATTGGTCCAGTGATTTCAGAGGAAAAAACGTTTTACGACGTCGGCAAGTGATTGAAATAACACACATGATCCATAGGGCTGGGTAAGCTTAAAAGGGAGTAGATGGTTCGTAAAACATGATCAGAGACCAGGAACTTATATTACCATACCTGAGGAATAGCAGTGAACCCTAGACACCATTTAATGAATTCAAGGGTAAATGTTTGATTTTGTTATTAAAGAAAAAGATAACACAGTAAAACGATGAAAATGGAGATAATACATTTACCAGGCTGAACTTCTCGATCTGAAAGAAAACGTCTTCATAAAATTTGTGATGGTAAAAAATAAAACCACAATTGAACGTAAAGAAGAAACCACAAAACTTAAAGATAAAAACACGTGCACTGAGTGTTAAGATGTTACCACTGATCGTAAAGGCTTATTCAATGATTAAACGCAAATGAATGTAAATATTAAACCACTTGACGTAAAAAATGTTACCTCCTAGAAAGTAATTTTTTACATTCAAAGCAATTTGGAATCAACTTCGCACTTGACGTCATAATTGTATAGAATGTATTGCTTGTCGACATTTTAATAAATTGGTGCATTTTATAATTATTGGTTTAATACTGTAACTGTATCGATATAAAGGTCAGTCAACCTGTTCTGATGTCCACATTGTACAGACAACCAAAATAGAAAATGACATATCGCAGTTGAACATACAAATTAGCACATCAGAAAATGGTATGATCCTTTTGTCCTACAATAGATTTTTGTATAATTTAGCCTAATTTAGCCTAATTAGTTACTTGTTCAGCACCGTTAATAATAGATTATTTAATGATTCACCGACTTGTCCTCGTTCCACGCTCTGTTTTTTAATTGCACTCTTCATAACGCCATGTTTCATCTTTGAAAATAGGGACTTCTACAAAATTACATATTTTACCTCATCGTCAATCTTAATTATCTATCCCTGTACCTGATTATATATAAAAGAGAAAGACATCCAGTGTTTAACACAAGGTTTTCGACAATAAGCAACTGCTGCCATCAAAACTACATTCTATTGTTCAAATATATGTTTTTGCTATAAATAAGACAATTAGATCGGAAAAAAAACTTTAGGAGCTTTTCGACCAAAAGAAACATAACGGAATGCCCAAATTCCTCTAAGGTCAACTTTGCCTGAGGGCGTTTGAACCATATTTTTCTTGTTATTTCTAGCACCAAAGAATTTTAAAATAATATTTTTAAAAATTAATGACTACTGAGTTGATGATACCATCGGGAACTAACAGTTCAACATGTGCACGTGAGTGAAATTTCCCTGTGTACGATAATAATAATAATAATAATAATAATAATAATAATAATGATAATAATAATAACAATTAAGAATCAAACAAAATTCACGAATACTGAAAACTAATATAGTGCTAAAAGTATTCAAGCAACTTATATGTATAACGTCTCGATACTCGGTCGTTTTACTTCCATATAAGAGAGTACTTGCGGTCCCATATTCAAAGTTGTACACATTTTCAATACAGAAAAGAAATTAAATGACAAATCATAGTCGTGTTACAAACTATTTATACGCTAATCGACTTTATTTTTCAATAACAGTCAACAGTACCCAAAAGTGACGAAGAGAGCAACAATATTCATGAACAGTGCAAACAGCTACGATCTTATGCGTTATCTGAAGTAAAGGTTTATATTCATAATTTCAATCCTGAAAAAGCTGAATGAAAAATGTAATTCGTTGTTTTTTTAAACTGTAAAAGCAAATCGATATCGATGAATAAAAACGCAATGATTTCGCAATGTCAATAACTAGTAGGGACAACAATTCAATGATTATTAATTACTTCTATGTGAACTGTCTTATGCGTCACTAACGTGACCTCGGATAAATAAGAAAATAAATGCATCTTATACTTTAAAAAGTTTGTCGTTCACATACTTTAAAATATGTTTATGCAGATCTTTGTTTCTTTTGATAGATTGATTGTAATTGATTAACTTCCATTTGAGAAAAACCTCTGTTGATGTCACATGTTTACAGAAATAGGACACGTATTTTTAAACAGGATCATAAACAGCACGAGAGATAACAAATTCGACGATTTAAGACGCACACAAAAAAGTTTGCACGTGTTGTAATAAAAAAAGGACCGCTATCTTCTTCTGCACAAAGAACACCAACCGATACTGATGCTGTGATAGAATTTATCACGTTATAAAATAAATTGTGTTAATAACATCAGATGATATGTTACATCATTTTCAAAGTGATAGCTTTTTTCGGAACTTTTTCAATTACTTAACGAAAATAAAGTGGATAGATATCGAGATTAAAATTGTCTTTAAAATCAAACCTACTAAAACCTGTATAAACTCATCAAAGATACCAACCTTAGTATTTGTTAGGGAAGACAATCGTTCGTCTAGATAAGATTTATCAGTGGCGCTAGAATTAACAGGTGGGAGGCCAAGTCAGCTACGAACTTGGAAAGCATTGAAACGAAAAATTACGAAAATTGCTATGGCCATCTTTGCCTAGGGGTAAACAACTAATTTAACATTCTAACACTAATGTTACAGATAATGTCCGTTATAATGAAATGTCATGTCAACAAAGAAGTGCCGACTACTGGGCTGTTGATACGTGCTAGGAAAAAATGTCCACCAACAGTGGCATCCAAGCAGTGAGAAGAGCTGACTACTGGGATGATTATAAGCATCGGGAACGAAATGTTCACCAGGAGTGTCTTCGACCCAGTGGTTGCAATCATATATATAACATGCTAATAATTTGATACGTTAGACACTCGTTTTTGTCTACATTAGACTCATCTAATCAAAACAGTTGGAAACAGCCAGGAAATGAGGATGGTTTAAAAGTATGAGACAGACTCAATTTATTTTCTATTTCATTTTTTGCGTACAGAATTTCAGTACTGAAAAATAACTTAATTGCGTCTGGTTTACAACATTTTAATCCTAATACTTTTGATTAGTTTTTTTTAACAACAGTGTTATTGTATGATTATAACCTTTCTCCTTTTGGTTGAAACATATAGGGAACCATATTATTACATTTTCCCAGCTTTAGGTTGAGGTGTGAGTACCTAAGGCAGGCAAAGGAAGTAAACTTTCGAGCGCTGTGATTGGATGAAAGGGTTTAATATATATTTTTATCTATTTATGAAAAACTGCAGTGTGTCTCTTTACAATATAAATTTTGAAACACTTTCATAAATTTGATGTAAATTGACATTGGCCATGGATACTATAAAAAAAGTTCCGTTCGGAGATTGACTTGCCACCATTTCACTTCAATTTCTAAATGAGAAAAATAAAGTACTACTATCACACAGAACTGTATTGTCCAGGTTTTTTTTATTAAAAATGTGGTTTATTTAGAAAATCTTAGTTTTGTCGCCGATGGAAGAAAACATACTACCGTTTTCCCTATACACTAAAGTATATGTTTAAGTTTTTTGTATTAACATACCGAAACGTGTTATAATTTGTCACCAAAATGTGCAATTAAACCAAAAATAAAAACCCGATTCGATGACCAGAAATTCTCTTCTAGTCAATAAAAATATGGCATGAGTTGGAATTCAAATAAGATATATATGAAAAATACTTTTTATCTGATATCATAACACATTTAGACAAAGTGTGACCACGTTTGGTGTCTGTTTCAAATATATATTTATAGGGACAGCAATTCAATGATCAGTAATTACTTCTATGTACTAGCATAGTGTCATATAATCATTAATTGTCGAAATCTGGTGCAGTAAAATTAGTCACGCGAATCTTATTTTTCACTAACAGGACTTCGCATAAATAAGAAAACCAATGCATTTAGTACTTTAAATGTTCACATACTTTTAAATTTATAACAAACTATTTCGTTTCATCTTTCGATTGATTAATTGATTGATTGATTGATTGATTGATTGATTAATTGGTCGTTATTTCTATGTATGTTGGCGTTTGTTTTTGTAGCAGTTCAGTGTTTATGTTGTTCCGTTGTTTTCCTCTTATAGTTGATGTGTTTCCCTCAGTTTTGGTTTGTGACCCGGATTTGTTTCAGTTAAATCGATTTATGACAATTGAACAGCGGTATACTACTGTTGCCTTTATTTGCTTAACTTACATTGTAAAATGTCTGTTTTGATGATGCATGCAAACAGAAATAGGACAAGAATTTTTAAATTAATTACAAACCGCATGCACCCTAGTCTGAAGATAATATATTTAACGATGCAAAAGGTTTGCACGTGTTGTAATAATAAAAAAAATGACTGCCATCTTGTTCTGCACAAAGAACACCAACTGATACTGATGCTGTGATAGAATTTATTACGTTATAAAATACATCAGATCATATGTTACATCATTTACAACTTTCTTTTTTTCGACCTCATAACTTTTCTGCGAACTATTACAATTACTTAACCTACATAAAGTGGGAAGATCCGACATTAAAAATGTCTTTAAAGTTACGCCTACTGAAATAAGTATAAATTAATAAACGATACCGGATAAGCTTACGATTCATTCCGTATACAAGGCACGCGTTTCGTCGCATAAGACTCACCAGTGGTATTCAAATCAAAACAGAAATTTACCGTATTAATAATACAGAAGAGCTGACTATAAAAGTAGTGATACCACCGTGGACAAAACATCCAACAACAGTGTGAACGACCCAGTCGCTGTACAAAGGCATCAATGATAACGCGGTAAATATTCGTTGGATGGTGTTTTCATGTCAAAATCCTTTTAAATCACAATTAATTTATATGAACTTAATGACTACTTTAAAGGATAAATAGTGTACAAAACTTATGACAATTTAAAAATTGTAAATATCAAATTAATGTTGGAACTAAAACACAATCAATGTAAAACAGAGAAACATCTTCTTTTTCCTCTGTTGTAGTGATTTATTATAGGATATCTTATAGTTATTTTATGTCTTTTTTCACACTTATTAAAATTTAACTTATTAAATAGGCGGATTGGCATATTTATAATGATCAAGAAAAGTAATCAAATGGATTGTTTGATTAACGTACTTGTCATGAAAAAAAAATACTTGTTAGGGTGGAAAAATTGTCTCAATTAATCACAATAATAAGTTTTTCTCTCAAAATGTAAATACTTAATTTAGAAATTTTCTGACTTAAATATGGTACTCCAGAGAAAAAAAGAATAGTTTCTCTGGACCCGATTTAATTTAATATACACCAGTTCAGGGAAATCGTCATCACGTTGTGCATGGTTGGGGAAACAATACATCGCTAAACATGCATGTCATGTCACAAACCTCGATGGTCTGGTGTTCTCCGACGGATGTCAATCCTCTGCTGGATCAAAATAAAACAAAAATTATAATTGGCTGCCCCAACCACGCTACAAAATCAAGAAGAACAAAGACTCGTCAGCTTGGAGTCCGCATAATATATCTGGGTATGATGATACGTCTTTCTGTGAATATTTATCCTTGTTTACTGTTATGTTAAATTTCCGACTTAACATGTCAGTTTACATTCCTATCTCAGTAACATGTTATCTTCCACAGTTTGCAATTGGACGTTAAGCAGTTATCAGTTAATCAATCATCAAGACAAATCTACGGTGTATTTCACGTTTGATACGCACTGACAGTTAATTTAACTCTGGCGATTTTTTGTTAATCGCTGGAAACGTGGGAAAGATCAATTTGACTAAGAGCATATATGTTACATATTAATTTCTTATTTATATAATCACAATTTATCAATTATATTTCTTTATAATGATCGGTTTATTCAGTGTATTTCTACACTTTATCAAATGACTTATCTCAATAAATGATATAATTTAAAGCATCTACTTTTCTTCATTAAAACCGGTTCCTGATTCATTGATTTTTATTGAAGACATCTTTCTAATCACATAAACATGATATCATTGATATTTGAACCAGAAATTCGAATCATTTAAACATTAGATAAATTGTAATATCAAAACAATTAGATAAGGTACGATTTATAGCTAGAATGTGTTTTTAATAAAATTTGAGATATTACATTTATTTTTTGTGACGTTGATCCATTCGTGTGACGCGCTGTTTATATTTCGTTTGTGGTGTCCTGGTGTGCTGTCGTAAATTCATGGGAGGTGTCCGTTGTTATTCTGCGGTTTACATGTTGTCAAAAGTAAAATCACAAAATACCGAACTCCGAGGAAAATTCAAATAGGAAAATCCCTAATCAAATGGCAAAATCAAAAGCTCAAAAACATCAAACGAATGGATAACAACTGTTATATTCCTGACTTGGTACAGGCATTTTCTTATGTAGAAAATGGTGGATTGAACCTGGTTTTATAGCTAGCTGAACCTCTCACTTGTATGACAGTCGCATCAAATTCCATTATATTGACAACGATGCGTGAACAAAACAAACAGACACAATAGGTAAAAATGTCAAAAATAGGGGTACAGCAGCCAACATTGTGTTATCATCTTAATCACTATAAAAACAAAAAAAAAATTAACAAAGAAGCACAAAAAGGCATACATCAAATTTAACAACCTCATTTTGCTTTTTATTATACGATTTTATTTATATATGTAAAATCCACCCATAAAGGATTGAAAGATTTTAAGTAGTGGGACCGAATATGTACCCTGACAGACACATATGGTTAGATTAACATTAACTTTGACGTAGAATCGCGCGTTTGACGTCACACAGGTAGAAATAAAATAATTTTGTCGTTCAATGTATGACGGGATGCATAAGTACAGAGTCACGTCAAATGGATATCACAAAAACAGACTTAACAGTAAAAGTAAAAAGGCATGCATCAAATTTAACAACCTCATTTTGCTTTTTTATTATACGATTATATTTATATATGTAAATTCCACCCATAAAGGATTGAAATATTTTAAGTACTGGGACCGAATCCTTACCCTGACAGACACATATGGATAGATTAACATTAACTTTGACGTAGAATCGCGCGTTTGACGTCACACAGGTAGAAATAAAATAATTTTGTCGTACAAAGTCACGTCGAATGGATATCACAAAAAACCGACTTAACAGTAAAAGTAATATTAATAAAGACAAATAAAAGAATACTATAACACGTTATTAAGATGATAAACAACGTCAGTACGCAGAATCTATACTTCAAGACCATCGTGTATTAATTGTGAAGTTGATACGGAATATTTATCAACAAGGTCTTGGAACCTTCCGATGAACTTTTTTAGAAAATAGGACGAGACGTTCTTTGACATACCCCTGGTTCATCAACTTTCTGCTCAGACACTGGTGACGTTTTACGAAGTCTGTACTATTACATTATTTATTTATGTATTTCTCTGTGCTGAGTGTTCTTACGTTTGTTTGTACTGTATCCTGTCACGTAGTGTTGTCATTTTAGCGGTATTTTTAACATTAGCATATAGGCGGGGCGTTTGGCTAGCCATAAAACCAGATTCAACCCACCATTTTTTCTTAAAATGTCATGTACCAAATCATAAATATGGCAGTTATTATCTACAGTTCGTTTCTATGTATGTTGGCGTTTGCTTTTGTTGTAGTTCAGTGTTTCTGTTGTTCCGTTGTTTTCCTCTTATAGTTGATGTGTTTCCCTCGGTTTTAGTTTGTTACCCGAATTTGTTTTTGCTTAATCGAATTATGACAATTGAGCAGCGGTATACTTCTGTTGCCTTTATTTACCAGACTGAACTACTCTGAAAGTAAACTACGTCATCATCTTTGCATCGCCAATACAAATATGCAATGATGTAACAATAAATATTGATCGTAAAAAAACCACCATTGAAAGTAAAGAAGAAACCACATAAATTAAAAATAAAACCACGTGCACTGAATGTTTTTGGAAAAATTTGGAATCAACTTCGCACGTGGCGTCATGATTGTACAGAATCTATTGCTTGTCGACATTTTAATACATTGGTGCATGTTATAATTATTGGCTTAATACTGTAACTGTATCGATATAAAGGTCAGTCAACCTGTTCCGCAGTCCACATTGTACAGACAACCCAATTAAAAACTGACATATCGCAGTTGAACATACAAATTAGCACATTAGAAAATGATATTATTCTTTTGTCCTACAATATATTTCTGTATAACTTAGCCTAATTTAGCCTAATTTAGTTACTTGTTCAGCAAGATTTATAATAGATAATTTAAAGATTGTATCGACTTCTCCACGTTCCACGCTCTGATTTTTTTTAATTGAACACCACATTAAATTATCAAGCTCATAATTTGGTACGCCAAATGAATGTTTCGTGCGTATTTATCCATAACTGATTTCCAAAAAAGTGGAAAACCAAATCAATTACGAAGGTGGAAAGCATTGATAACCAAAAATGTCCAAAAAGTTGTGCCAGATCTATGCAATGTAGTAGAAAAATAATAGGACACATCACATTTACAGAGAAAGATCTCGCCAATGATATTTCATGTCATCATAAAAAATCTGACTACTGGGCTCATTTAAATCATGTTTACCAGCAGTGTTTTCGACACAGTGGTTGTAAAAAAATATCAAACATATATATATACCAGGCTAATAATTTGGTACGATAGTCACTCGTTTTGTCTACATCGGACTCATTTGTGAATTTCGAATCTCAACACTTAGAAACGGACAAGAAAAGAAGATAGTTTATAAGTATGAGATTAGGTGCTAATCTTTTGATTGATTGATTGATTGATTAATTAATTGATTGGTCGTTGTTTGTTTAACTTACATTATAAAATCCTCTTTTAATGATACATGCGAACAGAAATAGGACAACGATTTATAAAATGGATTACAAACCGCGTGCACCCTAGTCTGGAGATAATAAATAAGACGATATAAGGCGTACACAAAAAGGTTTGCATGTTTTATAGTAAAAAGTAACAACATTTTGTTCTGCACAAAGACACCAACTGATACTGATGCTGTGATGGACTTTATTACGTTATAAAATAAATTGTTTTAATTACATCAGATCATATGTTACATCATTTACAACTTTCTTTTATTTCGACCTAATAACTTTTCTGCCAACTATTACAATTACTTAACCTACATAAAGTGGAAAGATCCGACATTAAAAATGTCTTTGAAGTTAAACCTACTAGAATAAGTATAAATTAATAAAAGATACTCAATAAGCTTACGGTTTGGTATACAAGGGACGCGTCTTGTTGCATTAAACTCCCAAGTGGCAAAACAAAAATTTACCGTATAAACGATACAGATTTGCTGAGTACAGGACTTGTGATTTCCCAGTTGACAAAACGCCCAGCAGGAATGTGAACAACCCAGTGTCTGTAAAAGGTCATCCATGATAACGCGATAAATATTCGTTGGGTGGTATCTTCATGTCAAAATCTGTTTCAATCACAATTAGCCTATATGAATTTAATAACGACTTTAAGTGAAAATATTATACAAATCTTAAAAATTGTAAATGCAAATTAATGTTGGAACTAAAACACCATCAATGTAAAAGATGGAAACATCTTCTTTAACTATTTTTCCTTTGTCGAAGTAATTCATTAGAGGGTATCTTATAGTTATTGTATCCCTTATACACTTTTACGAAAATTTAAATGATCATTCGATTTTCAAGAAATGTGAATCAAATGGATTGTTTGATTAACGTATCTGTCATAAAAGAAAAATACTTGTTAGGGCGGAAAATGTTGTGACGTAAGTCAAAATAAGAGTTTTTTTTCTCTCAAATAAGTCGGTTCTAAAGTAAATACTTAATAATGAATTATTTGACTTCCATATGGTACTCCAGATGTAGTTTCTCTGGACCCTATTTTATTTGACATACACCAGTTCATGGGAATACGCCATCACGTTATGAAATGGTTTGGTCTGGTGTATTCCAAGTGTGTGGGATGTCGATCCTCTGCTGGATCAAAACAAAAACCCAAAATAATAATTTGCTGCGTCTTCACCAAGCACGCTACAAAATCAAGAAGAACAAAGACTTGTTAGCTTGGAGTCAGCATAATGCATCTGAGTATGGTGATACGTCTTTCTGTAGACATTTATCCTTGTTTACTGTCAAGTTAAGTTTCCGACTTAACATGCCAAATTACATTCCTATCTCATTAGCATGTTATCGTCTCAAGTATGTTTTGATATTTGCCATTGGACGTTAAGCAGTTATCAATTAATCAATCATCAAGACAAATCTACTGTGCAAAGCCTTGTATGTAGTTTTCACGTTTAAAACGCACTAACAGTTAATTTAACGCTGGCGATTTTCTTAATCACTGTAAACGTGGAAAAGATCAATTTGACGAAGAGCACATATGTTACATATTAGTTTCAAACTTATATAATCACAATTTATCAATTTTATTTCCTTATAAAGATCGGTTTATTAAGTGTATTTCTAAATGGTGCAATTTATCCGATTACTTATCTCACTAAATGATATAATTCAATTAAAGCATCTACTTTTCTTCATTAAAACCGGTTCCTGATTCATTGATTTTTATTGACGACATCTTTCTAATCACAAAAACATGATATCATTGATATTTGTACCAGAAATTTGAATCATTAAAACATTAGATAAATTGTTGCATAAAAGCAATTAGATAAGGTTCGATTTTTTGCTAGACTGTCGTTAATAAAATTTAAAAGTTAGTGCACAGATACGCATGTAAAATTTAGTTTGTATGCATTTTTTAAAATTCTACATGAACATTATTAAATTTAATGGTCCTACAATTAACTGTTTACTTTTAATAAAAAAATTAGGGTATATGCCAGTTAGACAAAAATGACTAAAATAACCGGGAAACATCAGACAAGTGTTCATCGAATACGCCAGGCTATATAAAGTCTTAAGTATCTGAATGAATTTAACAGAAACTGTAAAAGATCTTCCATCAACACCATATTCTCTAAAAGAACAAGATATTGAGATATAACGTAAGACCAACGTTTTACCAAGACAACCCCTGACGATGGCCCAAATTTGAAACAGGCACATGAATATGTGGCGGTGAAAAAACTTGTTTTTGTAGATCTCAACTTTCTCCCCTTTTCTAAGTCATAACTAAACAGGTAATCGTAATTTTGTTAGACTTAAGAACAACTCCTTTAGAAAATACACAAAATGATTTACAGAAAACAAAATAAAGAACAATGCGAACGTATATCGTGGTTAAACGAATGTTGCCAAAACGGTAAGAAGTTCCAATTCCAAATGCAGGTTCCCCCATATAATTATTCAAGACTGGGGAAAGAAAGACGAAGAGAACCTGTCATATTAAGGGACAGATAATTACCATATAGTTTTGCATACAATTACCAGCATAGTATCCCGAAAAAAACATTAACAGTACGCAGTACTATCGTTTTCTTTTAGAATAGTTTCTATGGTTCTATACTAAATGGATTTTCAGGAATTTAATTCACAGTTGTGAAAATATAGTTTTAGTATTCACTTGATATTGAAATGTTCAGTTCATCAAAATCATGATACATTTGTAAAACATTTATTTGTAGAATGCTGTCCCTTATGTCAATAAAGTCAATAATCATTGATTTCACATATATTAAAGTGAACTGTATTACGTTACGTAGACATTGATACTTCACTCCATCTTTGTGCTTTCTTCATTTTGACATTTCAAGTTGTGACTTTCGAAGGACAAAAAGCAATGTACATATTATAAGTTGTTATACGCATGTTTTATGCATGTCTCACTATGCGTAAAACATCCGCATTATAACATGCTATTTTCAGCCGTAGTTCTAAACAAACGTTTAACGTATACTTGAAACACGAGTTGTTTTTTAACCTGTGTACACGGTAGCAGAAAAACAATAGTAAGGGTCTGAATAAGGATTTTGGTAAATTGATACCGTCAACTATACGATGTAAATGTAATTTGTCGTTAAGAGTGAAGAATTTTTTAAAGTATGAAAAGAGTTGGTCAACGAGAAAGAAAAAATGGACCCCAAATTGCAAAAAAAACGTTTAAAGTATTGAGTGATTGGTGACGGCTTGACGCCGTATTAATGCAAAAAGCTATATCGCAGCGAGTGAGAGTTTGAAGTAAAAACGTCTCCCGCTAAAAATGCATTACCCGCCATGCGAATCAACTTAGTGAAAATATCACATAAAGGGATTGGGCACAACCAGTAAATGAACAGATCGGACGGGTATCAGTATGATTACCAAAGATAACTAATTTAGATATAAAATCAATTTAGATATATATATAAAAATAAGGAGATGTGGTATGATTGCCAGTGAGATAATAATCCATAGAGACCAAAGAAAATTATTTACAGATTTCAAAATTAGCAAAACTCAGACAAATGTAAAACAGTTCAAAATAGAAAACAAACGGCCTGATTTATATAACATCAATAAACGAAAGACAAAAATGGCAGACAGATACCAATGGTAACCACTATATTAGAGGTCCCCGGCTTGGGACAGACACATAATGAATGTGGCGGGCTTCAACATCCTTGTCATCGCTCAAACCTCCCAGACTATGATCACATTTAAGAAGAGGATTAATCCTAATGATTGTGTAGGTCGATACATCTAAAATCAAGGCCAGAATTAATGAAAATAGTCTAAAAATGGTTTAATGATTACAAAAATATTGAGATTGAGATCAAGCTTAGGGTGTGGTCACGAGTAATTAACGTCAAAAATTGATAAAGATATATATGTGACCTGAATCAGAAAGAAGTTGACCTCGATATATATATAAACTCATCATAGATACCAGGATTGAAATTTTATATTTACGCCAGACGCGCGTTTCGTCTACAAAAGACCGTCTTTTCTTGCATTATATGTTACCGTATATCCACGTGTGACTACTATCCAAATTAAGTTTCTAAACTTATGTTCCGGAAACCAAACTTGAATGACGTACAGATGGACGGACAGGTAAAACAAACTTCATATCCATACTTTATCGTGGGTTTTGCGTAAACAACAATGCAACACTTTCATTCATTTTTTATTTTTATTTTTCACAACACAATGCACTGCCTTTTTTGTAAAATTTGAACTGTTACACGCTATTCTGTAGTCAGGAATCATCAACATCGAAACAAGTGAAAACAGTTCGTGCTTGTATCATAGCAACATTGCTTACTTTGAGGTAGATGTCCTTTATACTTTAATTTACAGTCCATAATTAAAAGGAACACACTTTTGACTATTAAAATAAGGAAAGATATTATACCGGTGCAAATTAGACAGCTATCAAGCAAAAATCCCTGGCATTGAAGTTTTGAACTTTTTTTAACATAAATGAATTTACATTTTCATTTCAATTGTGTGACATGGTCTACTGTTTTTAAAAGTTTTATGTCTAGGTACAGGGAAAGCATATTTAACAAATAAAGAAAATATTACAACTTTAAGGAAAACACTATTCGTAAAACTAGTTTTGAAGAGTTCATTTGTTTAAGCAAAATTTGCTTCTATCATTATAACATAATTCATTTACCAAAGTCTATCTTTTAAATTATTCCATTGCTGCAGGAACGATAACAAAACCTCAATTATTTTGAAACATATGTATCAAATAGATTTTGTATATAATCTAATTGAAAATGTCAATTTTACTAAATACTTGAACAAATCATTATTTGAAAACGATAAAATGTTCACTCAAGTTATTCACATGAATGTCTAAATCAGAGAATTTCAATCAATTCAAGTTATGCGTCCGGATGAACAGACAAGTAAACATAAAATATTTCCGTTGTATAACCCTATGTATAGGAAAACAGTATATATGGAAAGCACAGGAAAAACAGTACGAAAAAGGTCAGGAAGCAGTGAAAATCAGTTTGACTGTAAGAAAAGATTTTTTCTGTACCTTGGTTTGGGGAGTTCACTCGTTGAAGCAAGATTTATTTTTATTATTGGTTATGACATAAGTCAATAACATACGTCTATTCGGGGAATTATTTTTCTCCTGCAGGAACGATAACAAGAACGCAATTATTTGAACACATATATATCAAATTGGTTGTGTATGTAATGTAATCGAAAAGTCAGTTTAAGTTAAAACTTAAACAACTCATTGTATAAAACGATAAAATGTTCACTCAAGACATTTACATAACTGTTTAGATAAGAAAATTTCAATCAGTTCAAATTATGATTTCGGAAGTACAGATAGGTAGACATAGAATAAACAGTTTTCAATGTATAACTCATTGTATATTCCCGTGGTGAAATATGAACGAAATTCATCTGATAATAATGCAGACATGAAAAATGAACTAACTATCAACTATCAAAATCTAAAATGCATAGATAAGATGTAATTAGAATAAAAATATTGAACATTTGAATACAGCAGGCAATCAATTTCTATCTTTTAAAAGATTTTGAAAAGTCGATGGTTTGTATGAGACAATAAACCGAGAAACCCAATGGCATGTCAAAAAAAAAAAACGAAAAATGACGAAAAGACAGAATATAGTCTACAAATTACTAATCTTCATATATTTCCTCGGGAAATTACTCCTTGCAGTTCTAATGTCTACCCCTGGCTGCATTAAGGCTAACTACGTCACATTAATCTATTGACTGTACTGAACCTAAATACTTTACTTCCTCTGTCTGTTCTTGTGGCTACAACTCCACATTTATCAGTTACTGAACTTTGGGACTAAAGACTTCAAAATTATCCATTACTGTATTGCCTTATTCAAATTTTGAATGCTGTTACTCATGAACTCAGTCAGGATTCTACTTCGTCAAAATTATCTCCCAATTACGCCACCCAAATTTTATAATCGTAAAAATGGAAGTCATTGTAGTGCTGACGCGCTGTATATTTAGCTCTTGAAACCCGATCAGTTTTCATGATTTCCTTGATAGAGGATTGCTGCTCACAGGGAAGCTATTAAATCAAGAGTTCCAAATGGTGAAGTTGAAATCATCCCTTCGTAAATTTTACGGACGCCATCACGAGTTGGTTGACCGTTATGGAATAACCGTTTCACAAATGATATCGGATATGTTCCTTATGTCGTAACTACAATACCCTTCCCTTTTCACGAATGTGACCTACCGAATTAGACTATTTACCGGTTTTGTAATAAGATAAGCAACACGACGGGTGCCACATGTGGAGCAGAATCTGCTTACCCTTCCGGAGCAGCTGAGATCACCCCCAGTTTTTGAAAAATCAAAAATATTTTAAAAAATTCTAATTAAATATTTCGTGGAATGGCAGACTAAAAAATTTCAGAGGTTGAGGACTAATTACCCTAGATAACACACACACAAAATAAAGTTTTTGTGAAGTTATGCATTTTTAAGATCCACTTGTAAAGTCTGTCGTCAAGTACTTTTAGAAAAAATTTGTAAGAAAAACACACCTACTCTGTGGTTATGACTCATTAGAAAGATATTTCACTTGACCCATATATTTCATTTCTCAGTACTCTTAATGTTATTATATCAACCTTAAGCCTAAATACATAAAAATAATAAAATCTGACATGAGATGATGTATCAAATATTTTTCTTTTATACGTTTTCAAGACTTTCTCTTTTCATTGAAATTATTGCCCATTTTGGGGATTTTTTTCCCAAAAAAACCGTCGCCAGAGGCAGGGATGCAAATTAATGCTTCAAAAAGATCAATCCATTATCTTTCTTTAGAATTTTTAGGCGGAATTTATGCTTATGCACAAAAAAAGATCCATAGGTATTTGCACCTATCCCAATCGACTGTTTTGTGAAAATGTGTCTATAATTTAAGAAACAGATGTAAACAATTCAAATTTACCAACTTGGCCTTTTTTACCTTCTCTAACAAAGAGTTCCATTTCTTTTGTTTAATTTCAACTCCTGTACTGTGCAAGGGAAAACGTGTATTTAAAGTATATGTAACCAGTTTATCTATGGGAAATATGTTTTAAGTAAAACTTGGTTCGAAGAGTACACTCGTTGAAGCAAGATTTATTTTCCTTATTGGTTATGAAATAATTCATTTATCAAAGTCTAACCGGGAAATCATTATTTTGCTGCACGAATACCTCAATTACATTGAAACATATATATCCAATTGGTTGTTTATATAATCTAAATGGACTATGTATTTAAACGAATCATGACATAAAAGCAATAAAACTTTCACTCGAAATATTTATATGACTGTTGAAATGTAAACTGATTCAAATTACTAGCCGAGGATTAAAAATATACCGGTAGCTAAAGACTTCAAATTAAACCCTATTCATCTGCACCTATTTGCCAAAGATCTACCAACTTCTCTGGACTCGGTTACATATTTCATATCTAATTCTTATTTCATTGAGGTCGTAGGACCATACCTCTACCCTGTCTGAACTGAAGGATAAGGACCTCGAATATTCGACTAAATGCTTGTCTTGTCGCATGCAGCTCTTTCGAATTGAGCGTTGATTGCTGAGGCACAACAGTCGGTGGCGTCTGGTGTTATTACAAAAAGGAAATGTCCTGAAAATACATGAAAATGGCGTTATTCAGCAATTAAAACCATTCTAAATCTGAATTCGTAATGAAACACTGCTTCATAATATTCATAAAATATAAAACAAGATAACGGATCAGTATTTCTGATATGAATATTTATAAATGCATTTGTATACAGAGTTGCTAAATCAAAAGCTAACCCAAAACAAATCAATTTTGTTTCGTTATCTAATCAATCAATCTGTCATTGACTAAAGTATCCGGCCAGTAAATGCTTACTTGTAAATGTAAATACAAATCATGATAATGGTAGATGGTAGTTGAAAGTATTTACCACAGAAAATGACTGTAAATAGTATTGACAGCTTTTCTAATACAAATATATAAAATCATCCAGTAAGCACAAAATTCAGGTGAATATAGGACCACAGATACTCTTGGCATTGCCTACGTTTGCATCTTCATTAGAAATAATAAATGATCTATGCTACCACCAAAGTTAAAACAACAACTTTGAAATGATACATGTTTTTAAAAAGTCTTAAAGAAATTGGTTTATAAAAAGTTTAAATATATCATACAATTTTTTAAAACACCGTTCTCATATCAAAACGACCGTAACATTGTAAATACTGATTCCAATACATGAGACACACGGCGCTTGATACACTCGGTGGCTTATAGTCAACTATCACTGCTAACGACCTAGTGTTTACCGGCAGAATTATGTTGTAAAAACTTGAAAATCTCTAACAAAAGATAAAAACAACTAAATTAAAGTTTTACCTATTTTTATTAAAATAAACAACACTAAAAATGCAGTATTCTTACAGAATAACAATATATCAAGAGGGCACTGTCGACATATATAGTCTACCCATGAGTCAATAGTTTTGTCAGACACATTGATTAGACCAAAGGCGAGAGCTTTACCAATGGTCCCTCAAGGAGTTGTAACAGGGGATGTTTCGTCGTCCCAATAGCGTAGAAGCATCCCAACAAGAGGCTTCATAACTTACGTCCCCATTCCAACCGGATGTGGCTGCGTATTCATACATATCGCATGGCAAAACTGACACCACTTGTTATCATTGTTTGTACTGCCCGATGGTCAAAGTCCATATTGCTATACCAAATTCAACCTTGGAGGTAAACAAAGCGAAGAAAGAACGTGCAAAAATAAGACAGAATGTGAAATACTTGATACTGCTTTGAAACCAAGGATTTATTCAGATGCTCTTGAAAGATAATTAGGGCCAGTTGTTTTACTAGTTACACCCATCGTCTTACTGGTATTATCAAAGAATCGAGTACAGCTAGAATATCCATTAAAATGCCATTTCGGCTTATTTCAGTCACGTCATTTTCATCTACTCTTTTACAATTGATAGTACATTTCACCAGAAATGTTATATGCAATAAAGTCACAGTAAGCAATCGTCTGAATTTTGAATTCCTTTTAGATGCAAAAACATAAATAAAATCAAGATAAATTGCTCCTGAAAAGAAAGTAAAATATAGAAAAATTTAAATCCTGAATTTTCCAATTTGCTTTATTTAGTTCTTTTATGAAAAATATCAGTTTGCTTGCTTTTATTTACATGAACTTCATAGAACTTCAGAGAACTACAGAATATATTTAGTATAGACTTACATTGGAAACATTATGTTCCCATCAATGCATATTGCTTCTAGGCTATGAATACTCCTTAAATCCCCGTTTGATAGATTTTTATGCATATTCCGCGTGTTTATCCAGATCAATTGCAAATTACTTGGAATTTTTTAGATTTCCATGTCAGTTTTGCATTTCCAGTGATATATGGTTTCATCAAAGCTAATTACCCGGTCCGGAGGCGGATTTAAAAAGGTTAAAATGACATTGTAATGATGTAGTTTCACTGATATGGCATTTTATAACGTCACTTAGAGGATACTTTACGGACGTAATTATTATGTTTAATTTCTGTATCTAAGAATACATTAAAGAACCCTGGAACAAAAAATGGATGAACAAATATCAAGACGTTCGTCTCGGATTGAACTTTATTTAAGAATACTATAATGTTTCTTTTTTTCTATTAGTTTTCTATATTGGTTCTATATTT
Organism: Mytilus coruscus; assembly: GCA_017311375.1. Taxonomy (NCBI): domain Eukaryota; kingdom Metazoa; phylum Mollusca; class Bivalvia; order Mytilida; family Mytilidae; genus Mytilus; species Mytilus coruscus. The sequence continues at coordinate 118,507,150 of CM029595.1, forward strand.
CTCTATTTTAAACTAAAGGACACCATAATTCACACAAAAAGCAATTTAGAATAAGATGATTGAATTTAAAACAATTGTAGTTCACAACTAAATAGGACTAAGTCTTCTGATCTCATTTATCTATAGAATCTGCATAATTCACATATATGAAGAAAGAAACGAAGACCGTTTTATAATTAGTTAGTTGTTTAATTTCACTGTTTCCTCATTTTTGTATACATAGATTTATCTACAGCTATAAATTATGTCTGTTGCCACTGAATTCAAAATTACTTTTATATATAAGCTTTTTTATAAATAAACTCATCATAGATACCAGAATTAAAATTTTGTACGCTAGACGCGCGTTTTGTCTAATTAAAAGAAGACTTTGAGAGAACTGTGAGATTACAGTTGCTTTTGACTAATCCATAGTACCATGTGATATTTAGTGACACTGAATCTATGATTCATGTTAAATGTATATAAGGGCTAGGTAATTGCTACATCCTGTTCACGTGCATTTTTTGGTTGCTATGGGATTTTCTATAACCTAAGGGTGAATTCTACCTGTACCAAGTCAGAGATATGACAGTTGTTTTCTATTCTTTCCATTGGCTGATATAGTCGAGCGTTTCATCATATCAGGTTTTATGGACTTCTCCTTTTTTTTAATTTACCATGGAGTTCGATATTTTGGGATAATGATTTCTTTTTCACTACAATTTTTAACAAGGTCACATTTGGTGTTATATGATTGAATATCTGAATATGTAGTTACTGGGCAGTTTTTCAATTTCATTAGAAAACTAGCCACATCTGGATTACACAGTTTTAAATAAGCAACATGAAAGCAAAGTAGTAAACAGCTAAGTTCTTGATTAAAATCATGCCACGTGTTATGCGAATTTTAAAAGTTCAAAGGACAAATGACATTTGCCTTACTAATGAAAACAAAATATTGTAAGGTCTTCGAATTAATCAAAACATTTTTACCAATACAATCTCCAGAAGATATGCGTTAAACATCGGTGAAAAATATTCAATGTAAAGCAAATTTATGTTGATAATGACCTCTTACCTTGTGTCAATGAAAAAGATCAAAGATCCAGTGATATACTAGTGAAGACTTCACAACGTTATAACTTTATTTTGGATATAAAGAAGAAGACGAAATGAATAAAGTATAGTACCCTTTGAACATGAAAAACAAATGTATTTTAAATCATCAAATAAGATTCTTCACGAAACAGATATGTAAAAAATTAGTGTATATATTTTTTAACTCTGTTTTATTTAATTGCTTTAGGCCAAGACTGCTTGTATTTAAGGGAAAACTGAAAGAATGAAGAAATTGCCTCGTTTTGAGATCTTGCCATTATTATTGACATGTAGATATGAGCAGCATAACTACATAGATAGCTATTTTTGCTACATGATTTGTCATTCGTAGATATAAATGTGATTAAAACTTTGATTTGGTGTTGCTCATATTTTACCAAAAAATGTGTAAAGTGGCTAATTCGATATTGATTACATCACAGTGATTAAACCAATGCTATACCTGCACTAAAGTAACCAAACTATAACATCTTATCCGAAGTAAAATAAATTGTAAAAAATGAATACCTGTATAATGTTTGCAGTTTCAGAAATCAAATGCTACTAGATATCGGAATTCCTATTGCTCAACCTGTGTGCTACAGTGGTGTTTTGTGGACTGTTGTTTACTTGTTCGCTTTTTTTATCTGAGCCATGGTGTTGACTGCCTTTCTTCGACTAACGGTATTCTTCCCTTTTTTTAAACAGTAACAATAATTCACATAAAATATCATTTGTTTTACAAAATATCTTAAAGTTTTAAAAATTAAAAAAACAGACTTAGATCATGTCTTTTGCAAATACTTTTTGTTGTTTCTTGGACAGGACCACGACATGAACTTTTAAAGATATTATGTTACTTATTGGAAAACGGAACAAGGAAGGAATTTTATCAAAAAGTAATACATGTATATTATATTAGGCATCGAAAACTTACGTTGCATTACTTCCGCAAAGAAAACATCGAAGAAAAAAAATATCGACAGAGAAAGCTTCTAACATGAAAATCTCGCGAGATTTCCTTATGTCGAGTTAAAAACAAAAGAACATTTAATATAGTTATTATTTTTGCAGCTAAAAGAATTGATATAATAAAAGACAACAAATCAATACAGCACTTTTAATACAAAAAATGATTTTGCATTTTGAATCGTGTGTGTTTCAATTGTATTGTTCTTTAGAATCATGTTAATCGTTGCGACAAATGTAAATAACTTAAACCGGTATTCATATTCTACACATCAAAGGTAAAAAAAGGCATCTGATTTACAAAATGTTTGAAATAGATTTTTGCATTTTCAGAGGAGCAGTCATAATCAAAGATAATAATGTCGCATTTTTATTATAAGTGTCTGATAACTTTACTTTTTATCTATTGAATGTCATATCAATCTGAACATGGCTTTTACGTTCTAGTAGACTTAAACATGTCCCTTTTTAACTGTCTCAACGTAGACGTTGCATTATATAATTCTTTACATAATATGAATGTTCTTAAATGCACTTTTCAATTCTAAAACGCAATGATAAAATACTGGCTGTTGTGATGAAATAAATTGAATCCGTTATAAAAGAATATTATTCAACACTTCGATCGATCCTTCCAATGATTTGGAAAAAGTAGAAATTAACATTTCGTCAATTTAATTTGCAGATATCAAACTGGTAAAAACTTAATTAGTTTGTGATTAAAATATTTAACTTCTCTGTATATACAATCATTGATGCTTATTTTTGAATTATTCTAATAAACACTGAGGGAAAATTGATAGTTTGCATTTAGATTATTTAGTGTTAAAAAGAGACCATACGAGAGGGTTATTGATGTTCTCATATTTCTACCAGATTATAAACCTCACAGGAATGATTAGGCAACGACTGTATCTGTGTATAATTTATCTGGTTTTTTTTTATAAAATGCTGTATAACTATGATGTACAAATAAGTAATTAGTGCATTGTTTATGTACAGCACATGTTACAGGAGTAACCTCGGTTACCCAACTTTTATACAAGGGAATACTAAGAAAGATTAACAGAGTGTATGAACACCTGTCTATGATAAAGACTGAATGTTGCCCACTAAATCTCTTTTGATTAATATTATTCTTTATGTTGGGTTTTTGCTTCATTGGGGTGAATCCAAATTTCTTTCTATTTATGTCAAATAGATAACTTTTATTAGAGAATGTATTAAAAAATCTGTGTTTGTTTGCTTGTTATGCAAATATAAAAACAAAGGGCGACCACATTTTTCTTATTTCTTATTTCCTGAAAGAATTTCATTATTGTTTTTCAAAATTCCTTTAATTTGTATACATTCTTGTCAAATAATCGTGATTTTACTACAAAACCGACGTATACGTTGCAATTAAGAATTACACTTAACACAACAGCATCCTGAGAAATAGCTTGAATTTTCACAACATGTCCCTTGAAAATAAGGGCCCTATATTTCTTATAAGATTGTTGAAATTAGCATGATACACGCTACAATTTTTCATAGCACAAATAATCTATCATGTTTTTTTGTTGTTTATGCTTCCAACCAACTTTAACAGAAGCAGACATACAACAATGTACCTTGATAATGTCTGAGCGTCTACTTTTTTCACGATAGCTATGTAGTACATGTAAGGCAAGGTCTTATCACAATCTCTTCCTGACAATGACGTCGTAATTATATCGTACACAACACATTAACGTGAAAAATATGCCAATTTTGATAATTCAGATGCTTCACCTCGACAACGATTAATGTATCCTTTGTGTTACTCGAGAACAAAATGATAATATAAATGTACATTTATTTCTCCCTTTAGAAACTTAAAACAAATAAAATTGTTGTAAAGAAATTCTGAAAATTATTAATATTCTCTAAATGACAATAAATATTCCTTCCCTGAAATAAAATAAAAAAACTGACTTGCCATCTTCAGGTAAAACTATTATTTGATACTGTGATTTACTTTACTGGCGTTTATACGGTTTATCTCATTTATAAGATGAACCAATTGAATGAAAGAGATTTGATCTATTCTTATTTTCCGTAAATGTAACTCTTGCATCATTCGGATCCTTATCTTTGGGTTTTCCGCTAATATCATGTGACATTTTACTCTTGCATTTAATCGGTTACCATTGTAGATTTGTACTTTGTCTTTATGTTAGTTGTGTTCTGTACCTCGTGCCAGTCTGATGGGTCAAGCTATTTCCAGCTGATTTTTACAGTTTGTTTTTATTTTGTGCTGTTACACCTTTGTCTAAGGTTAGGGGAGGAATGAGCACTCAAAAGCATGTTTTATCCCTCCATATACTGTATGTGCCTGTACTAATTCAGGAGCCTATTATGCAGTGGTTGTACGTACATGTCTTGTCGTTGGTTGGTGTCTGTTATATCTGTTTTTCATTTAATGTTTTGTCATGAATCAGGCCGTTAGTCTTTTCGTTTGCATGGTTACACATTTTATGTCTAGGCCGTTTAATGCTGACTATAATACATTATGAGTTTTGCTCATTGTTAAAGCCAGTGCGGGGACAAATTATTGTCATTTGTTGAAAAGTTAACGTTGTCTCAGGGCAAATCACGTTATATCTTCATTTTATATTTGAGTCAAGAATCTTACATAACATGTGTGTTGATTATTGCATTTATTGGTATGTACAAAACAGTGTTTGGATCAGGGCCGACCGATCAAATATTGATAAACTGAAGCTTAAATGCAATGATATAGCTTTCACGTGTTTTAATTTTATTAAACAAGTCAAGTTCATTATTTTCCATCTGGTTGGATTAAATGGTTATCTTGGCAGTTGTCAAAAAATCAATACCTTTATCCTTTTATGCTTTACCTTTTGTTTTACATTAATGACCATTTCTTCCCTCTTAACGGTATATATATTTCCATTAGTATCTTGGTCGTGTCTCAGTTTTTCAACTAAGGCAAAATCAGAACATGTTGACGGGTGATCGCATAAGACTTGCATGCATATGTATTTCATGTAAAATAATTAGAAGTATCTACTTTTTCATTAATGTAACGTCATCAATGTTAACAAACGTTAGTTTTGGAGGAATTTCTTATTTAACCGATCCAAATTAAAAGGTCTGTTTGCTAGCATAATGAACCTATAACAACAAGAATAGTTCCTAATATTTTTACTTGAAAAGAATAAACCATTATTTGATATCATTGAATAAGGAAATGGCTGTCCTTGATTGAGAATTAGTACAGTCCGTAGTAGTTGCATTCTTCTATTCTAATAATCTGCCTCTATTACGTGTTCTTAATTTAAAGTTTATTGAAATAAAAAGAAAAATGATCAACAACGCAAAATGCTAACTATCAAATATATTGCAGAAGTAGAAAATCACCACTGTCTGGTTCGTTAAAAAAGAGTTATAAGTTGGTTGAAAAAAAATCCTGAAATGCTCGAACGTAACCAATTTTTCAAAGGGATGGTGTTTCATTACTTAGCTTTGCGTGTAGTCATATTAATATATACATATGTCATAATTATAATACAAATGAAATACCATGTGATCATAGATTATAACTGACAAATAAACTCTGAATTAAAGAACTGCTAAGTAGTATCTTAATAAATATATAGTATGAAGCATAATAAAATAAAAATTCTATGAGATAAATCTATAAAATGTAAATTTCATACCCGCCTCATTCAAACCTATTCCACATTAAGGGAAAGGAAGGGAGGTTTTTTGAAAAATGAACAAACGACGAAACACAATGTTCATTAACAAATTAACTACGTTGATCGAAGTTTCAACGACAAACTAAGGCATTTTTAAACATAAAAATTTAAATTATTAAAATGTTGACTACCTTTTTTTTTTTTTTTTTCTAGTTTCAGCTGTTTTCCAAATGCTTCTATGTCCTTCATTCTTTCTAAGCTATACAGAAAGTTCTTGTTGTTTCGAACGTCTAACCAAGTGTCAAAACTTCTCTTAATGTAGTTATACGTATCTAATCTCTGATCTTCATAGATAAAGTTGTCTAGCAGAAGTGTATCGCTTCTTATTAGGAGATACAAGTCGTTGTCAGTAATATCTAAAACGTACATCTCTTGAGGTAGATCTAGACAGATTTTTATTACTTTTAACCCTCTGGTATAACTGCAAGCTTCAAGTTGTTTCTTTTTTCTTTCTTTTTTTTTATCGGTGTCTTTTTCTGGTTCTTTTGTTGTCTACCCTCGGCACACTTTCGGGCCTTCAACACGGAGCCTTGGCTCACACCGAACAGCAAGCCATCTCTGTTTATGAACTTCGATTTAGTGTTCTTACATGATGATATTCTCTTAGCGTCACAACATTTTTCAAAAATAATCTAAAAATCCGATGCAGTTGTAAAAAGAGGGGCGCAGAAAAAAACAATTTTAAAGTTTATCTGGCGAGGGTAAGAAAGGTTGAACCCCACGACCTTTCGCAAACTAACGCACGCTCGCTACTTTTATGCGGCTTTTTCAGGCTCAGTACAGGCACAATCGTCTATCAGAAGGCAGCTAAATTCTTTGTATTTCTATATATTTGGGAGTTTTGGAAGCTGCTATGGGCCGTTCGATATCCACGGAAACAAGATTCTCGGAACGTCTCGAAAATTTTCGATCATTTATACAGGTAGTTATATATGTCTTTGATACGGTCCCTCTATTTATATGTTACATATACGATATTTCGACAATCAAGTTAAAGTTCATTTGTAGATCGGAAAGTAAAAAAATTAAGAATAGATTGCGCCATTTATATATTCCAACCTATTTGCTTTTGACAGAACATATGCATTTTTATTTGAAAGTATCAAATATGAAGTATAATGATAGTGCAATTATATAATTTATGTTTTGAGACGGTCCCTGTACGCGTTGATTGTGTAGTATATAAAATACAACGTGCTATTGTGCATTGTGACAATAAACATGGGAATAATATACTGACATTAAATTATGTCCAAGAATAAACCGATTATTTCTGAACGTTTAACAAGTCATATTTGTAATTCCATCATAGCCTGAGCAAATGTCGGAAAGCAAGAAGAAAATGAACAAAACGATATAACTGTTAAAATATTTTATCTTAGGTCGGAAAACAGAACGATAATTAAACAAAACGATATTCTGTCTAAGAGTTATTTTCATTTATAGATACTAACAGACCAAGGGAATATTCATTAAAGTTATTAAAGTTTAAACTGAAACTAAATTTATCATTAATAGAATATATTTAATAATGTTATATTATCATCCCGGCGGTTTTAACAGTGAATACATTTATGAAAATCATATGCAACATATGAGTAACATTTATCAGAAATGAACACAAATAATATAGTATCTAATGTTTAAACTGTAGGGAATGAAAAAAATAGTTGCATGGTTATCATTCACAAGACTTTTGAATCCTTGCATTTCACAAAAAACGTAATTAATATTTTACAATAATCATAATTACTACATGTACGCATACGTTACTAATTTGATACCGTTTACGTATTGTTTTATAAGTCTCTGTTTATATTTAGTATAGAAATGGAATAGAAAGTTACACTTGAAGAAGAGATTGATTTGATAAAAAAAAAAGTTGCCATTAATAAATACTTCACGTTTGTGTTTATTGATAGTATAAGTTTCAAATTTCTGGAAAAGATTTAGTAACAGCTAGGAATGTATGTTAATTAAATTTCCATTCTTTTTTTGTTTTTTTTTTATAGTTCAACCTTATATAGTATCTTAATCTTTGCAATGATTGGGCGATTTTATAAATTGTATACATTGTGTTGACCAGCTACCCTACAAACGTCTTGCCGTTTATTTACATAATATTACTATTATTATTACACCCTGTTCACACGACAACAAAATCGGATTTTAAATCTGGTTTGACAATAATATTGGTTTGCGTTGACACAAATTCCGGATTGAATATCAATGAATCCGGAGTCAAACCACTTGAGGTAGCCAGTTTGACATATCCGAATTCAACTGACATTAGATTTGAACCTAGAATAAGTATACGTGATGACGCAAATGCATATTCTTATCCAGAATATCAGTGCGTATGCTTGCCATTAACTATTTCTTGCGCAAGAAAACTACGTGCATGCGTAAACATTGATTTCACTCGTGGTAGGTGATTTTTTGCATTTCTTATCTAAATCAAGGACACGGCAGTAAGAGCTTGACATGTGATTTTGAAGCATGCTCATCATTGAGGTACTCTGACATCGAGTTGTTTTTTCTAATATTTTTCTTTCTTTTTGAGTGACTGTCCTATTATAAACTTTGAAATTTTCGAAATACTTAGGATATCCTGAGGAATAGATTACCATAGCTGTATTTGGCAAAATCTTTCGGAATGTTGGGTCAGCAATGCTCCTAAACTTTGTTCTATATTTGGCCTTTTTTTTACTTTTTTTGATTCGAGCTTCACTGATGAGTCTTTTGTAGACAAAAAGCATGTCTGGCATACAAAAATCCTGACCACGTATCTATGATGAGTTTATTGATGTTTACCAAATATAAACTTTTTTATATAAATTGGTTCTTTTGAGAGCATGTTCGGATATTCACAAGATATTTTTCAAAACTAAGTTTTCATGTCGAATTTTTTAATTGATTTAAGTTACTTCAGGAAATCCTTAAAATTTGAAATGTTTTATCTGACCAAAATAATTGTCAGCATATAAGAGGTTCTAATGAAGCTGGTGTGTTACTCTCAAGAACAAAATACGAAATCTTCTTATAATTTGTGTCACAGAGTTACACTGAATTCACATGGAAATTGGACTTTCAATTTCTCTTTACCACCTCTTTCATGAGTACAGACAGCTTCAATGAGAATAATAATAATTTAAAGCATCCAGGAAAAAAAATATGAAGATATGAAAGATAAAATAAACGCATCCAGATTATAAAGCAAACTGAGTGCTGAACTTTATATCTTGATTGCTCTGTGTAATTTGCTTTAGACATCCGGTTTGCAGAAATTGAGAATTGCAAGAGGATAAGGTCTTTGTACATAAAACACGGAGAAAAAATGATGTACACTCCCAAGTAAAAAATGAAATAGTCAAGCCTTAAAGGTAATTTCAAATTGTAGCTGTATACAATTTTCTATTTACAACTAAAACCCAACAGTGATTTTAATTGACTTGTGCAAGAATCTACACACAATAACATATTTTCAATGAAGGTGTTTTGATATCTTCATTACCTCATTCTATTAACAGTCAATTATTTCAAATCAAAAGCAAAAATAAATTCAGCAAAAAAAATTTGGTGACCAGTCAGCAGTCTCGGGTTTACGTATTGCTTTTCTTTTATAAAGACAACAACTTGTTTTTTTATTCAACAACAATATTGCACATGCTGTTAACAGATTTCTTCACTGGAACAGCTATTTCAGTGAAGATCCCTGTATATTAGTACCTAAAGACCAGGGTATCTTCAGGTATATATTTATAATTTTGTTAGTATATATATTATTTAGCAAGTTTATTATTTTCTGTTTGGTATTAAATTAATAACTAAGATCCATTTTGTTACATCTGGTGATCAGTTTATTTGGCAATCGCCATGGCAGTCAGCAGGGTTTAAGAACATCCGTTGTTCGACCAGCTAGTCGAATGCGTTTTGTTAAAATATACTTTTTCACTTTTTTAGTCTTTTGGAAAATGTTGTTTGTGCTGTATTAAGACCCCTCTACCAAGAAATTTGTTTTGCATGCACACGTATAAAAATTGTGTTTTTATCCAACGCAATCATAGGTTTGAACTTTGTTTTCAATTTTGACTTGTTTATATTATATTTTTTCGTTTGGGCTTGTATTATATTTGCCTTCGGGTTTATATAATCCGTTCATCCTATTTCAACTCTTCAAAATTCAAGAGTCTATCCTAAATTGAGTTAAATTATATGGCCTTCCAAATACCGTTTCGATTCCTAACATCACTGAAGAGACATTAGTTGTCGAAATCCGGATATGGTGTACTAATTTTTGCACCTCATGTTTGCGGTATACTATCTTTTCCGCAAATTTATTGTTTTCTGTTTGGTATTAAATTAATAACTAAGATCCATTTTGTTACATCTGGTGATCCGTTAATTTGGCAATCGCCATGGCAGTCAGCAGGGTTAAAGAACATCCGTCGTGAGACCTGCTAGTCAAATGCGTTTTGTAAAAATATACTTTTTCACTTTTTTGGTCTTTTGAAAAATGTTATTTGTGCTGTATTTAGACCCTCTACCAACAAATTTGTTTTGTATGCACACGTCTAAAATTGCGGTTTTATCCAACGCAATCATAGGTTTGAACGTTGTTTTCAATTTAGACTTGTTTATTTATCATTGATACATTATTTCTTTATCATCTTACTATTATAACTCTAAATAGGAACTTTATATCAAAAACAGTAGCTTTTAATATATAATTTTTAACTATCTGATAGATGTTGAGCGTAAAAAAAAATAACGGGTTATAGTAGCATTTTCGGAATTTGGCAGCTTAATTCTAACTCGCTATTAAAATCCACAAAACCTACGTTTTAAATTAAGAATTATAAGAAACACAACAGCCTGAGTGCTAATCAATGAATCCGTCTAATAAAAGCTTCAGATAGTTTAATGCCATTAGTAAAGAATAGGCAGGATGTAAACTACAACCACTAAAATAATACAGTTTTCAACACGGAGCCTTGGCTCACATCGAACAGCAAGCCATCTCTGTTTATGAACTTCGATTTAGTGTTCTTACATGATGATATTCTCTTAGCGTCACAACATTTTTCAAAAATAATCTAAAAATCCGATGCAGTTGTAAAAAGAGGGGCGCAGAAAAAAACAATTTTAAAGTTTATCTGGCGAGGGTAAGAAAGGTCGAACCCACGACCTTTCGCAAACTAACGCACGCTCGCTACTTTTATGCGGCTTTTCAGGCTCAGTACAGGCACAATCGTCTATCAGAAGGCAGCTAAATTCTTTTATTTCTATATATTGGGAGTTTTGAAGCTGCTATGGGCCGTTCGATATCCACGGAAACAAGATTCTCGGAACGTCTCGAAAATTTTCGATCATTTATACAGGTAGTTATATATGTCTTTGATACGGTCCCTCTATTTATATGTTACATATACGATATTTCGACATCAAGTTAAAGTTCATTTGTAGATCGGAAAGTAAAAAAATTAAGAATAGATTGCGCCATTTATATATTCCAACCCATTTGCTTTTGACAGAACATATGCGTTTTTATTTGAAAGTATCAAAAATGAAGTATAATGATAGTGCAATTATATAATTTATGTTTTGAGACGGTCCCTGTACGCGTTGATTGTGTAGTATATAAAATATAACGTGCTATTGTGCATTGTGACAATAAGCATGGGAATAATATACTGACATTAAATTATGTCCAAGAATAAACCGATTATTTCTGAACGTTTAACAAGTCATATTTGTAATTCCATCATAGCCTGAGCAAATGTCGGAAAGCAAGAAGAAAATGAACAAAACGATATAACTGTTAAAATATTTTATCTTAGGTCGGAAAACAGAACGATAATTAAACAAAACGATATTCTGTCTAAAAGTTATTTTCATTTATAGATTCTAACAGACCAAGGGAATATTCATTAAAGTTATTAAAGTTTAAACTGAAACTAAATTTATCATTAATAGAATATATTTAATAATGATATATTATTATCCCGGCGGTTTTAACAGTTAATACATTTATGAAAATCATATGCAACATATGAGTAACATTTATCAGAAATGAACACAAATCTAATGTTTAAACTGTAGGGAATGAAAAAATAGTTGCATGGTTATCATTCACAAGACTTTTGAATCCTTGCATTTCACAAAAAACGTAATTAATATTTTACAATAATCATAATTACTACATGTACGCATACGTTACTAATTTGATACCGTTTACGTATGGTTTTATAAGTCTCTGTTTATATTTAGTATAGAAATGAAATAGAAAGTTAGACTTGAAGAAGAGATTGATTTGATAAAAAAAGTTGCCATTAATAAATACTTCACGTTTGTGTTTATTGATAGTATAAGTTTCAAATTTCTGGAAAAGATTTATTAACAGCTAGGAATGTATGTTAATTAAATTTCCAATCTGTTTTTGTTTTTAATAGTTCAACCTTATATAGTATCTTAATCTTTGCAATGATTGTGCGATTTTATAAATTGTATGCATTGTGTTGACCAGCTACCCTACAAACGTCTTGCCGTTTATTTACATAATATTACTATTATTATTACACCCTGTTCACACGACAACAAAATCGGATTTTAAATCTGGTTTGACAACAATATTGGTTTGCGTTGACACAAATTCCGGATTGAATATCAATGAATCCGGAGTCAAACCACTTGAGGTAGCCAGTTTGACATATCCGAATTCAACTGACATTAGATTTGAACCTAGAATAAGTATACGTGATGATGCAAATGCATATTCTTATCCAGAATATCAGTGCATATCAGCCATTAACTATTTCTTGCGCAAGAAAACTACGTGCATGCGTAAACATTGATTTCACTCGTGGTAGGTGATCTTTTGCATTTCTTATCTAAATCAAGGACACGGCAGTAAGAGCTTGACATGTGATTTTGAAGCATGCTCATCATTGAGGTACTCTGACATCGAGTTGTTTTTCTAATATTTTTCTTTCTTTTGAGTGACTGTCCTATTATAAACTTTGAAATTTTCGAAATACTTAGGATACCCTGAGGAATAGATTACCTTAGCTGTATTTGGCAAAATCTTTCGGAATGTTGGGTCAGCAATGCTCCTAAACTTTGTTCTATATTTGGCCTTTTTTACTTTTTGATTCGAGCTTCACTGATGAGTCTTTTGTAGACAAAAGCATGTCTGGCATACAAAACTTTAATCCTGACCACCTATCTATGATGAGTTTATTGATGTTTACCAAATATAAACTTTTATATAAATTGGTTCTTTTGAGAGCATGTTCGGATATTCACAAGACATTTTTCAAAACTAAGTTTTCATGTCGAATTTTTTAATTGATTTAAGTTACTTCAGGAAATCCTTAAAATTTGAAATGTTTTATCTGACCAAAATAATTGTCAGCATATAAGAGGTTCTAATGAAGCTGGTGTGTTACTCTCAAGAACAAAATACGAAATCTTCTTATAATTTGTGTCACAGAGTTACACTTAATTCACATGGAAATTGGACTTTCAATTTCTCTTTACCACCTCTTTCATGAGTACAGACAGCTTCAATGAGAATAATAATAATTTAAAGCATCCAGGAAAAAAAATATGAAGATATGAAAGATAAAATAAACGCATCCAGATTATAAAGCAAACTGAGTGCTGAACTTTATATCTTGATTGCTCTGTGTAATTTGCTTTAGACATCCGGTTTGCAGAAATTGAGAATTGCAAGAGGATAAGGTCTTTGTACATAAAACACGGAGAAAAATGATGTACACTCCCAAATAAAAATGAAATAGTCAAGCCTTAAAGGTAATTTCAAATTGTAGCTGTATACAATTTTCTATTTACAACTAAAACCCAACAGTGATTTTAATTGACTTGTGGAAGAATCTACACACAATAACATATTTCCAATGAAGGTGTTTTGATATCTTCATTACCTCATTCTATTAACAGTCAATTATTTCAAATCAAAAGCAAAAATAAATTCAGCAAAAAATTTGGTGACCAGTCAGCAGTCTCGGATTTACGTATTACTTTTCTTTTTTAAAGACAGCAACTTGTTTTTTTATTCAACAACAATATTGCACATGCTGTTAACAGATTTCTTCACTGGAACAGCTATTTCAGTGAAGATCCCTGTATATTAGTACCTAAAGACCAGGGTATCTTCAGGTATATATTTAGGTAGTATATATATTATTTAGCAAGTTTATTATTTTCTGTTTGGTATTAAATTAATAACTAAGATCCATTTTGTTACATCTGGTGATCAGGTTATTTGGCAATCGCCATGGCAGTCAGCAGGGTTTAAGAACATCCGTTGTTCGACCAGCTAGTCGAATGCGTTTTGTTAAAATATACTTTTTCACTTTTTTAGTCTTTTGGAAAATGTTGTTTGTGCTGTATTTAGACCCTCTACCAAGAAATTTGTTTTGCATGTACACGTATAAAAATTATGTTTTTATCCAACGCAATCATAGGTTTGAACTTTGTTTTCAATTTTGACTTGTTTGTATTATATTTTTCGTTTGGGCTTGTATTATATTTGCCTTCGGGTTTATATAATCCGTTCATCCTATTTCGACTCTTCAAAATTCAAGAGTCTATCCTAAATTGAGTTAAATTATATGGCCTTCCAAATACTGTTTCGATTCCTAACATCACTGAAGAGACATTAATTGTCGAAATCCGGATATGGTGTACTAATTTTTGCACCTCATGTTTGCGGTATACTATCTTTTCCGCAAATTTATTGTTTTCTGTTTGGTATTAAATTAATAACTAAGATCCATTTTGTTACATCTGGTGATCCGTTAATTTGGCAATCGCCATGGCAGTCAGCAGGGTTAAAGAACATCCGTCGTGAGACCTGCTAGTCAAATGCGTTTTGTAAAAATATACTTTTTCACTTTTTTGGTCTTTTGAAAAATGTTATTTGTGCTGTATTTAGACCCCTCTACCAAGAAATTTGTTTTGTATGCACACGTCTAAAAATTGCGGTTTTTATCCAACGCAATCATAGGTTTGAACGTTGTTTTCAATTTAGACTTGTTTATTTATCATTAATACATTAATACATTATTTCTTTATTATCTTACTATTATAACTCTAAATAGGAACTTTATATCAAAAACAGTAGCTTTTAATATATAATTTTTAACTATCTGATAGATGTTGAGCGTAAAAAAAAATAACGGGTTATAGTAGCATTTTCGGAATTTGGCAGCTTAATTCTAACTCGCTATTAAAATCCACAAAACCTACGTTTTAAATTAAGAATTATAAGAAACACAATCAATGCTAATCAATGAATCCGTCTAATAAAAGCTTCAGATTGTTTAATGCCATTAGTAAAGAATAGGCAGGATGTAAACTACAACCACTAAAATAATAAAGTCACACCACACAATAAATCATGTTTCAAGTTATGGGTAACTCAATTTTTTATCAAAGAGATTCATAGATTTTATAACAATATCAAAAGTATAACCTTTATAAATAAGTTTAAATTAAATTGAAGGAACAATAAGTTTTAATGGACTTGAGAATTTTGAGGAAAGTTCTAAAGAAATAAAGACATTTCTGCAAATGTAGACAAACATTCATTCACGTATTTATGCTTAAAACATAAAAAAGAATTTAAAACCTACTTTGAATAATACTTTACTCGGAATTTCAGGTACAAACATTTTAAGTTCATCTGTCTATTTAATGTGCTTCCGTTTACCATTATTTATAGAGTAGTTGTATGATAGAAATTGAAAAAGAATACCAATTGTTTAAAAATAAGTTTAAGAAGCTAGGAATAACAGTTGCAATGTATGTGAAACTGAGTAAGTAATAAATTAAGCACAGTTAAGACAAGATAAAAAGAAACTATGCGAGTGTAAACTATTGTTGTTAATTTCCGTTTGGAAGGAGCTTTGATTCGGAGCTGGTTCGATGCCTTAAGAAAAGAAGGATATGATTGACAATGTTGTACAAATGTTGTTAACGAGAAGCCGTTTATATAGGTATCGCCAATGCTTCCATTGAAAAGCATTGAACAGAAAATTATAGCTTAAATCCTGTCTCGCAGTGAATAGATGACCGGGGCAAATAATCTCAAAGGAAAAGGATGCGTCAATGCTATTACAACGTTATACCAATTATCATTTAATTTCTATTCATGATTTCCTTTAATCTTACCTAATCAGAGTATGCAAAAGTTTCAATGCCAATTGACCATGACTGAGGGAAAGAGGACATATCATCTCCACGAAAATGATTTTTTACAGTGCAAATGCAACTAAATTACCAGACATATTTGATTAACAATAAGTGAATCCCCTATAACTGACCTAGTGACAAACTTTAACAATTGTTGACATCATTGACTCAGATGCCAGTAACAACAGGTATAGGTCTAGCTTCTCAACTTTAGTCGCAAGGAGACATAATCAAAGACCAAAACACAAAAGCCATTTATCAAAAAATTTAATTTGTTAACGAACGAATATTAATTTTTTTCAACTAATATGATTGCATATGATAGCAATATTGTCAATGGGAATAATTGGTATTTGTTATCCTAATGATGTGTCATCGGAAAGAAAACATTTTTTTACAGTAGTTTCAATAAGACAATGCATATTTACTTTTGTGCACACTGAGCAGTTATGTTTCAAGTGAAATACTATCTATTATAAATATAGCAGTAATTTTGTGTACAAAGTTTGACTACATCAGAACAGCACTTAAGTCGCTGTTACTTGCAAATATGTTTTGTGGCATGTATTCATACATAAAATCCATTTTCCCATTACATAAAAGCCCGTTTCAAAACGAATCATTTGTGTGTATTCAAATAGCAAGTCCTATTAGTCGGGGTCGGACACAAATTTGCTTCACAACAAAAAGAAATGAATTCAATTTCCCCTTATTCACTTCTATTCCTATGTAGCAATACACCAGCGGCACATGTATATGGAGTATAAATCTCCCAGTCACAACGTCATTCTCAAGCTTGCATTTCCTATCATGATATTTTTGATTGACAGTTGCTGCTAACAAAGAGACTATTGAACCAAGTGTTCCTATTATTAGAATTGAGGATATTTCCTTGCAAGTTTTGTGGACTGCATTCTAATTTAGTTGACAGTTATGGAAATATCTGCGTTACAGTTATCATAAACTTTTTTTTATTTAGGACATCAACGAAGGCAGCAAATCACCAAACATGTGCTTAAGATGAGTGGCTTAAACAATGCGGGTTGAACTAGTAGCGCAGTAAATGCTTTTCTGGAGTACCTGAGTTTAACCATAGTTCTTGGTGGGATTCATTATACGTTTATATAACTAAACATTTGTTAAACATTTCATTTTTTAAATTTTCTTTAAATTTCTAAAAAGACAGTATATGAAAAAATGAAAATACACCTTTTTATTTAATTTTGAAAATACACTGATCACAGTCGTCTGAATAGTAGTCTGATCTGTAAATTTGCCGATTGTGTTTATCTCTATTGTGACACTTTGACTGAGTCTTTCATGGATAGCAGGAGACGCTTACTCTGTCCGTGCACCAGGTCTCAATTCCTTTGAAGTTCATGCAATCCCTTAACTGATTTGAAACAATGGCACATCGTATAGGTCAACCAATTTGTGATGGTGACCGTAAAACTTATGTAGTGTCGTTTTCAGATGTTCTTCGTCAGTTTTTTTTTTTTTTATGTAAAGAGAACACCCTGTTAATGAAATCCATATATTGTTAACATGGCCGAGCATATTGTATTAACTGTGATATGAAACGCCTTACGATGGAGCAGAAGGTATGTGACTGCTTAGACATGGAATGTTGACATTCGGAAAGTTGTATCATCACGTTTGTCATAGATTCTAGTTTGAAGTCGTTCATCTGTGTCAATTTTGAAGAAACGATAAAAAAATGAAGCAGACCTTCTAATTTTGATAGTATCCTTAATTTCAAGTTCACTGGGTTATATAAGATGTAAGCACTTATGAAAAATGAGTAACTGAGAGACAAAACATCATCAAAATATCTGAAAGTGAAATTAAAGAATTTTACAAGACTTTTTTTTCTTCTTTTAGAAGGTTTTATATGAAATTCTACTGGATATGAGTACAAAAACAGGTCAGCCTGTAGTGGTGCACAATTTGTACAATTGGATTATCGACGGTCTGCTGAAATATCAATCCACCAAACTCAACAAATATATTGTCGAACAAAATGTCCAGCATTTTGATGATATCAGCTTCGGTGTATGATGTGGGAATCAGTGTGGTTCTACACCAAGTAAGAGTTTTCAGCACCTAAAACAAGGAATTTGTATCCACGTTTCCCATTGTTGATGATTTTAAGGAATTGTCTATCAAATCTTTCTTTCTGGTTTGCATGCATTGCAGATGACACTTATTCTGTCGACGAATCAAATTTCATTCCGTTTTTTTTTTTTTTGTCCTCATCATTCAAAATGTATAACGGTTTTGTACATCGGTAGTCTTGTTTGATAAAGACAGTAATTATACTGATGTTTTTAAACCTTTGCACCCGTTTTTTTTTTTTTTTTTTGTGTTCTATATCTAAAGTATGTCCTGTCCTGTTGTAGTTTGAAATCTACTTCAAAAGTGCAGTTATATGTATTGGGGTGTAGAGAGACATAATTTTTTTTTTAGTAAATTAAGGACTTTGAAGTTTTTTTAGTACCATTGAGCATAATAAGTTGATACAACGGTATGATTTATATTTTTTAACTGTATCTTTGTTTATGCTGTTTGTTTCACCGGTTTTGTACAGTAATTTTCCTTCTCTGGCCTGCATTGGTTTTTTTCTGTTTATCTAGAAAAGAAAATAATTTCTACTGATAGGTCTTTGAACCTGATAGCTATTGATGACAATCTTGAAATTAAAAGGAAATATGTAGTTTGCTTTGTTTTTTTATCTTAAAGACTTGAATAATTATCTTTAAAAGGTTATCACACACGTTGTCACTAAATATTGCACCTGAAAAACTTTATAATAATTAAAAAGTTTTTAATGTTTAATATCATAAATCTGATAAATATAAAAAAAAAATACTTCACAAGTATTAATTATGGAATGTCAATTTGAAAGTAATCTTCACGCTACTTCGATAATTCTAGAAGCATAAAACTACAGCTCAATAATACTGATTGACTGGATTCCCTGTATTGCAAATGTGTTGTAAATAGTTGCAATAAATAAAATGATGACAAGGAAGATAATAGGCGAACGCATAAAGTCGACGAACACTGAAGAGATGCCGTCAGTTTGTTGAAAAGTACCATAAACATCAGAACATAGATGAAGTCAATCAAAACAGTACTAATTTTATAATGTTAGTTTTTTATTCATATTTTGATATCAGTTTTCAGGTTTTATTCTCTTGTTTTTAAGGATTTGTCTCTTTCTTCCCTGGTTCGACCTCAAGAGATTCACCTCTGCTGAATTTTTTTTAATTTTCAGTCTAGTTTTCGTTTTAATTCTACCTTGATAGGTGAATATTGACAAAACAGTGGGTTTGCTGGTCATTCAATTATAACTTTGTACTTACAGCAACCCATCCATGTTGACTGGAAGTAAATGTGACTTTATTGTCTTGCTCTTGCAACATTAATGGCGAGCCAGTTTTGCCAAAATGTCCGTTTTTAAATATTTTTAACAAAACAGTGACCTGATTTTACAGAGCAGAAAACATCTAGCCACATAATACCTACTTGTGTTTCTGGACTATCTGAGGATGAATTAAGGATAAAGTTAATACCTACGACCTATATCATTAACGTAAAGGTCTACAAATGACTCCCACCCTCACCTGATTTTGGCTACTTTTCACAGCTTTCCGATTGTTATCACCGAGAACGGCATTAAGGCTGTTGTATTTTCGTACCTTCAAAAATCTGAATACCTTGCTGTCAACACAATTGGGGCAGTTTGAAAAAGTATGAAGAGACATATGACTATAAAGTAATGGCTGTTGTAATCACGAAAACAGGCGGGAGAGGGGCGAATTGGTTAGGCGATTGCTTGTCATCTTTTTACAACCTCTCTTAAAGTTTAGAATGAGGAATTCTGTAATATTATTTCATTGGAAATAATAACCTTGATTGTATGTCCTATAACATATTTTTGAATATTTTAGAATCATCATCTGATTCAATCCACCTCTCCAATTAATATGAAAATAAAGAGATATTCAATTGAAATTTTGAAATCTTTTTTGATTGCCTTTCAGAATTCACTTCAGATTTCCTATAGGTAACACTTTCTGAATTTAACTTTTCTGTCAATTTTTTAGGACGGTTAGTAAAGAGAGGCGAAAGATACCAAAGGGACATTCAAACTCATAAGTCGAAAATAAACTGATAACGCCATGGCTAAAAAAGAAAAATACCAACAGACAAAAAATAGTACACAACATATACAACATAGAAAACTAAAGACTGAGCAACACGAACCCCACCAAAAACTGGGGGTGATCTTAGGTGCTCCGGAAGGGTAAGTAGATCCTGCTCCACATGTGGCACCCGTCAAGTTGCTCATGTTAGTACAAACCCGGTAAAAGGTCAAATTCGGGAAAAGGGGACGGGATTGTAGTTACGACATTAGGAACATATCCGCTATCATCTGTGAAACGGATATTCCATCACGGTCAACCAAGTCGTGATGGCGTCCGTAAAACTTACGAAGGGATATTTTCGACTTCACCACTTGGAAATCTTGGTTAAGTAGCTTCCTTGTAAGCAGCAACTCTCTATCAAGGAAATCATGATAGGAAATACAAACCCTGGAATATTGTATCAACTGGGAGATATATACGCCGTATGCAGGCGCTGCTGGAATGTACATAGAAATGGAAAGTTCACAATTGGGAAGCTGAAATCACTTTTTTGTTTGTTTGGATTTTTTTTTTTTTCATTCTTTGACGTCAATTTACGTATAAAATTAGTGGTAAGTTATAATTGAATGTTAACCTATGCGAGAATTTTACTGAATGTATCGTTTGTGAAAGTGCTGCAGTTTTTTTTTTTTTTTCAAAGTTTCCTAACTACCAGTTTGTATTGACAATTTATTTTATATATTTTGAACGTACATGACTAATTCATATGAAACAAACATCTAACAATATTTAAAAATTTTGGTACGGATTCAATGTTTTCTTCTCAATAGCAGAAAATAGACCGAGTAAATTGTTCTCGTTAAGTTTTAGTCCGTCCTTCCTTCAATGAACTTAACAATTCAGTGTGAAAATTACTTTTCTCTGTTATGTCATTATTACAATAAGAATTTTTAACGGGAAAGGTTGTGTTTCGTCTGACCACGCAGTAACTAATCTTGACTTCAAAATGAATCAGATAATTTTCATTTGAGCAAGAAACCAATAATTCTCACATACCAATATTTTACGAATTAAACATAAATTATGCCATAACGTTCGGTATGGTTAGTCTGACTTATAAGTTTCTTAGAAAAGTGCTTTAAAACACAACATTTGAAATACTTAAACCCTGGCATTGATAAACTATCAAAGAGTAACTTATAAAATCAACGTCAGAATAAAGATTTCTGATAATTCGATAACCGAAAATAGAACTATGTGTGCGTGTTAAACTGATGTATTATATATGAAAGAAAAAACACTACCATAATGATAAAATTAATTGTGCGAGAAATCTAAACATATTCACCACAGACATGTATTTTTTCCGTTTTAACCTTTAAATATTCTAGGTCTACATTGAAATACAGGTCTACATTGACTACTTCTTAAAAAGAACATTATGGGTTTATTTGTCACTTTAATCTTCCACTAATCACTATTAAAACTAAAGATTTCCAATGTTTTATGTAAACAATCGTGAGCTTCTGAAATTAGAACTGCATTGTTTGTATACAACTATAAAAGACCTATCCAGATTATTTCTTTTGTTATGCAAGGTAATTTAATCGCTTAATTTCCTGGTATGCCATCTTTAAATGCTCCTCTTGAATAATTGACCACCTGCAGTTCTTTAAGTAACACTTAACCTACTTATACTATATAAGCGAGAAAAAGCAAATTAATATGAAAATACAAAGGAAGTATTAAAATCGAAGAAGGACAAATAAGACAGAAAAACAATTATCGTGAACAAAACATTACGCACAACTATTACATCAATAAGATTGATGGCTAAAACCCACAAAATACAGAATACCTCCAATGCTACGGAAGAGTAGGTAGTTTTGGTTGGAACCAGTAATGCTGCTCATTACAAGCTAAAAAAATCCAGGAAAATATCGTTATCAGTGATAGAACTGGAAGCAGTCGTGCTGCTCATTGCAAAAACACAATACCAGGGACAATTGTTAATCGGTAATACCACAGGAACCAGTCGTGCTAATCATTAAAGATAAAAACAAGTTGTAATTTGGGATACCACAGAAATATACTAAAACTTGAACATATTTGTTTTTATCTGTGACAAGTAAATAATTATTCCTTAAGGTCAATTGAGCTGTTATGTCACATGCAAATGCAGGAATATATCTTACTTTACTTATTTTTCATGAACCTGAAACGGAATGAATGATAATATAGAAAAGCATATATAATATCAAGGTTCTAACAAAAAAAAAGATGGAAGATACCAAGGTGACATTCAAAACTCATAAGTTGAAGATAAAGGTAAAAACAAAAGACGACGAAAGACAAACAAGTAAAATAAAAACACTACACAGAAAACTAAAGACTGGGGAACACCAATCCTACTAAAAACTGGAGGTGATCATTCTATATCTATGGTCTCGATTTCTAACTTTGTAACCACTCAAATCTAGATCATAATAACAATTTTTTCAGAAAAATGTTAAGTATATACATTTGAAAAGAAATACTTTTACAAACGATACTAGGTTGTTTCT
Source organism: Mytilus coruscus (assembly GCA_017311375.1). Lineage (NCBI taxonomy): Eukaryota > Metazoa > Mollusca > Bivalvia > Mytilida > Mytilidae > Mytilus > Mytilus coruscus. Next base: position 118,529,878 of record CM029595.1, read on the forward strand.
CCTAATATTCTTTGAAGACCAAATCATTTTTGAAGAGTCACGACTAATACTACACGTTTAGTTGTATTTGAATAACGCTTCATTTCGTTTTTTAGAGAATATACGGAAGAACACCATTTTAATACTTTCTTGTTCAATTGTCCATTATGTAAAAAATGAAGCATCTAAATTATTATCTTTTTACACAAAACGTGTTCACAATATAATGCAAGATCTACACTATAGTACTAGAAGTATAGTAATTCATATGTATGTAGTCTGTATAATAAATTTGTAATTGCTGAATTGACACCCGTTCAACGTGAGATCACCCTCGGGTTTTTGGTGAGGTTCGTGTTGCACAGCCTTTAGTTTTCTATTTGTGTTTTGTTTACTGTTTTTGTGTTTTGGTCGTTTTCGTTTTTTGCCAGGCATTGTCAGTTTGTTTGATACTTTTTTGGGATATCCCTTTGGTATCTTTCGTCTCTGTCTTCTTCATGTGTCTGCATCATCTCAGGCACCTAACCAGTGGATGTCTTTTGTAATATCATAAATTGTTTTTTATGTCATTCGAAAATATTTTATTATGGAATTGTTGTTTTCTATTTGCTTGTACTCGTCCTTTTTATTCATTTCTATTCGGCCGTCATAGAGTTTAGTGCTTATCCTGATCTTTTTGTACGTTTTGTTATTCCAGTCATTGGGATTGAAAAAGATTAAAATAAGCTAGTTTGATCCTGCTACATGTACATATGCCTTTTAAAATTCAAATGATTCGTCAGCGCTTGTCTGTGTTACATCTTTTTGTCATGCGGGAACTTTGATAGTTATGGCAGATCTTTCAAATTAATTTGTGTAAAGCAAAAAAAATTGAACTTTCAACTCCTTCTTTGACTGGATTTTTTAAATTCTGATCTGTTAATAAATGTGCTTTTCTTCAGCGATAGGTCTCAAATACATTCTTCGAAAGTCAAATTTATCTTCCTATTTTTTTTATTTTTTTTTTAACGTATAGAATATGAAGACCATTTCAATGTTACGATCAGATCCAAAATGTTGGTGTATCATGGTTTTAAGAGATACGAGTTGTTTACCGAAGTTGAAATTTCGTAAATCAATATACAAATCAAGTAAAAAATTGGGTTATTGCAAAAGGAACGAGATCGGCCGGTGCGTCAACAGAGTAAACGAATCCTGCTAATTCATTAGTACTTAAAGTGACACAGCGTTTCAGTAATATATATACCTAATAAATTTTGGATATATATCTTAATGAATATTTTTTTTTTTTATTATTTTATTTATAATTACATTCTTGAAGTTGTTTGAATATGGTATTTTTAAACCAACTTGTAGAATTCAAGTTTAAAACATGTATTGTATAATTCATAAAACGTTTCTGCTTACAGGAAAGTTATATAGAATTCAAATTTTGTTGACTATGTTGAAGGCATCAATCCAATCGAGCTTACGAATTTGAAATAAAGGATACAACAGATATAGTCAAGTCTGCCTCATATCTTGACTTACATCTAGAAATTAACAACGAGAGTCGGTTGAGAACAAAACTTACGAACTTGAAATAAAGGATATAACAGATACAGTTAAGTCTGCCTCATATCTTGACTTACATCCAGAAATTAACAACGAGAGTCGTCGGTTGAAAACAAAACTTCGAAAAAAGAAATAATTTCAGCTACTCAATTTTGAACTTTCTATTTCTATGTTGCAACATTCCACCAGCGCCTGCATATGTAATATATATCTCCTAGTTGATAAGATATTGCAGAGCTTGCAATTCTTATCATGATTTCTTTGATAGAGGGTTGCTGCTCACAAGGAAGCTATTGAACCAAATATCCTAGTTGTGAAGTTGAATCGTCCCTTTGAAAATTACGGAAGCCATCGCAAGTTGGTGACACAGATGACGATGGATATAATCAAAATGTCATAACCACAATCCCGTCCTCTTTTCCACAAATGGGACCTACCGAATTATGTCGTAACCCCAAACAACTTCGTCTTTTGCTTGATTGTAACATCACTGAATGCAACATATTATTATTTTTTTTACTTGCGATTTACATCACAAGTGGTACAGGGACTGTTTCATCTTCCAGAACATCAGAGTTCATCCCCTGTTTTAGTTGGTTTCCTGTAGTTCAATATTAAGTTTTCTGTTTAACTTGTTTTTTTTTTTTTTACTATTGTATTGTCTGTTTTCATTGGATTTATGCTTTATTATTTTCCTCTTGGTATCTTCTAACTCTCTTTATATTAATTTAACGGAATTAGTTCTTCGTCACATCTGAATACATGTTTTGGTACATCATAGGGATTTTGGGGATAATAGATGTCCTTATACAAAGTTGAATTTCAATATGTATCCAATACACCCTTTTCGTCCAGTGTAAGTCAAACTATTTTGCAATTAACTACCACTCGGTCGATACCTCTGCTGGTGGACTGTAAGTCCCCGCGGGCATCACCAGCTCAGTAGCCAGTACTTCGGTACTGGCATGAAAAATACGGATATTGTTTGATTAATATTTTTCTGTTATAAAACTTTGGAAATAATTTTAAATTAAGGAATATATCTCCCTCGTGCAAAGCTCTTATTCCTTGTCCGGATTTGGCTATACTTTAGGTATTTTTTGGTTTGATCCGCTTCTCAACATTTGTATTAGATTTTGGATATTCAAATATTTTGGCTTCGAGCATCACTGAAGAGGCATTATTTATCGAAATGCGCATAGGAGCATTAAAATTGGTACCGTTCATGTTATTGCCATTCAAGCTGTTCGGTCTTTTTGACTTTTAGTATCCTTTGTATAAATGAAATATTGGTTACTGAACGTGATTCTGTTTATGTTATTGATAGAAATACCATACACTGTACCTTTTTATGAAAACATGTAATACGCTTCCATCTCAATTTCGAATAATTACCAGTGGTATCATCACGGTATCAGCCGAATGCATTATACTTAATTACTTATTAAAGTACATCAGAACTATAGGTGAGGAAAGTTACTCTGAAGTTAATTTTATCACATTAACCTAATGATAACAACATATAGGATTTAAAACACAGCATGTTGCCATATGCATTGATCTACCAGAGATACAGTCTAGCAAATTGTATTTAATTAAAAACAGGCTCTGAGTTATATTGCTTGCTGATACAAAGTTCAACCTTGTAGTTATTCATTAAAAGTCGATTGTATTAAGATATATAGGGCCATTAATACCTAAATAATCCCATTTTAATTTTATAACTTAATACTTAATAGATTATATTTGTTTAGAAATGTCAGTACAGTATGATAAACTTGCAGCAGAGTATTAATTGCTTTTGAAAATTTACATTGCAGCCAACCTTTTGGTTAGAGTGCAGTGACAACCTGTGTTCAACTGCCATGAAAGCCCTTCTCGCAAAAAAAAAAAAACTTATGATGATTCACTATAAATTCTTATAAGTGTTATGATCGATTTAGTCTTCAAGAAAAATGAAAACAACACAATATGAATTTCATGCGTCCGAAGCGCTTTTCTGGATTTACCTTCATCAGGAACGCTCAAAGCCGAATATTTGAAAGAAGAGTCATTTACTCTTTATGTTGTAATATACAAATTACTACAGTTGTATATAATTCACTGCCGGATTCCGTTTTTATTAATGATGTAGATTAAAAAATAGTCAGCTAAATAAAAGAATGTTTGAAGCCTATTTGGGTTAAGTTTATCGTTAGATTAACGATGAAGTGGATGACGGAGCACTACGTGAGTCCGGTTTTGTTTTTATGTTGACTGGTAAAAATATGTATGAAAAACGATAATGATTTTCAAAAGAACACAGGAGCTCATTCTTGTATGTTCGCAAATTGTTCTTTTGATTGGAATATGCAAACATTACAATAAAATATTATATCAGATTTCCTTAGAAATGTCAGAATGTATTAATTTTCAATTTATTCAAAGCTAATGAAACTGATTGTATTGGGGTGCGATTAATTTGTTTTTGATCGCGTGGTTTCATTACAACTAACTGAAAGCTAGTGTTGCTCTCTAATTATATGATTCACTACAAACAGATTCTCGCATTGGATAAACAATACACTTCTAATTTTTCCTTTTCAAAACAATCCTCATACAATGGTAATTACAGACATCGGCGTTTCAGGAAAAGGTTAATTTGACTTGTCTTGTATCACTGTTGTGCAAATATCAAATTGTTAAGTTATGTTGATTTTGGACCTCTAAGGAAGCTTCATTTATCCTAGCCACAAAAAGTTATAACAGTTCCGCTATAAATAATAACATGAACGGTACCAATTTTTCTGCACCAGATGCGCATTTCGACAATCAATGTCTCTTCAGTGATGCTCGAGGCCAAAATATTTGAAAATCCAAAGCTTATATAAAAAGATGAAGAGCTATAAACCAAAAAGGACAAAAAGTATAGACAAAGCCAGGAAAGGAATCAGAGCTTTGCATAAAGATGATGTCCTCCCACTGTTCAATGAATCATAGTTCCAAGTTTCTGTGTAATGGTCTTTAAAGTGTTGTAAGTCTTTTCGTCCTTTTCCTTTTTGGTCATAATATTGTCTATTTTTCTACAACTCATGATCTTTTATTCTGCCTTTGGTTACTCCGGCTTTATTTAAAGAATGTATCAATTTCTTATAAAAAGTTACAGGTCCTAGAGACTGACACCGCAGAGACTTCGCGACAATTATATAATGACTTCATGGTACAAGGGTGGTGGGTACAAATTATTTTTCGGAGAAAAATCACAAACTAACATGAAAGACGATAAATCCTTTGAAGTCCTTGATCAGAATAACATGTTTCGCTCTTTAACTTTGCAGTACAATATCTCTGAGACCACTACTACAAAACATTAAAATTTCTATATTTTTTAACAATTTTCGATTTATGATACTTATGATTAAAACTTAGCGGTGCAATAATGGTTTTAAAACGAAAGGAATAATTTCTACTATATCCAAGAAAGTGAGAAAAGTATAAAAAATATGTAAAGATATCAGTGATGTTGATTTAAACAACCAATAACGGCCGTAGTATTACGACTTTATTTGGCTGTTTAATGGAAAACGACAAGTTAAATCAAGGTGAAGGTTGTTTTATCAATATTAAGTGTTGGTTTACTTTTTGCTTGATCCTTTCGATTTCTATATTTGGTTAACTTGTATACAATTTACGTTTGCACATCTGAAAAAAAGTAAAACAACTTTTTCAATATATTTTTTTAGTATTATATGTGGTACCGGTATTATATGAAAGGCAACCTTGTATAACCTATTCATTCAGCATGCAAAATTCTATCACAAATCTAAAGAAATGCTTTTTAAAAATAAAGCAACTCATTTGAAATAACATGTGGTTAATGATGTTTATAATGTCGAGTTTTAAAGTTTTCCACTGTAATGTTAGCAGATAATAAAATAGTCTCTGCGGAGATGCGCAATTGTTTAGCTTGATTCTGTCGAAATAATATGAATTAATGAGAGCGTTTCAATTTTTTATATCTTTGTTCTAAACAAACAACAATATTCCTATTGTTATGCAAGCCATCATTTTGTGGTAAGCTAATTCAAATTAATAGATTTTAAAGAAAAAAACACAACACTTGAAGTGATAAGTACTTCTCAATTGTTATCTTAAACTCTAAAACGAAATTCCATGTAAATTACCAAAAGAGTTCAGCAGTTAGATAAAAACATTCCTTACCGTATAAATTATTCGCTTAGTTTGAGTTTTATATAGTTCTTAAATCAAATTCGTATGGTTTGTGTTTGTTAAAATATAATTGGTAACCCCAGAATGCAGTTGCTTTAAGAAATGTTGGAATCAGTGCTCACTTCTCTTAAGAATTGACAAAAAAACTTGCAATAAAACTATTCTAAACTGACCTAGAACAGTTCTACCCTATAAACTGTTCTAGGGTAGAACTGTCATGATCTGTTCTTGGCCGGTTAACTGTCAGGATTTGTTCTTGGCTGGTAGAACTGTTAAAGACTAAATAAAACTGTCAGAATATTATCTAGAGTAGAACTGTCCAAGACTGTTCAAGGATATAACTTTAAAAAACAAGTCTAGGTTAGAACTGTTGGAATATTTTTTAGGGTAGATTAAGGCGACAGTAGTTTACCAATGTTCAGATCTCGTAAATCGATTGGGAAGAGACAAATGAAGGTCACAAACAGAAACTGATGTAATCGCATGATCTCCAAAAGGTACGTCGACAGAGTAAGCCTCTCATATAACATTTCAAAACTGTTGTATGATAGAAATGTCCACAATTGTTCTAGGATAGTTAAAACAAAATCTTCGTCCAACTTATTGGAAATTCACAGCATCGGCAAACAGGGAGAAGCTATATGGCAGAAAAGTGCTTACGCTACAACGACGTGAATATTCATTGAGGTATGAGTCATATAAAGGGCTATATTGCAATCAACCTTGTGCGTCCCTCGGTTCATCTAACTAATATTTTCATCACACTTTTCTATTCAATTACTCAACAGTATGACTTAATATTTCGTAAGCAGCTTAACAGTCAGGATTTGTAACGTGTGAGCGTCTTTTGGATCTGTCAGACACCCACTTCTTGTGTGTCGATACTTTGAATTTTCATGTTGAATAAAACTAAATATGTTCGTCGCACTTTTCTCAAGAATTGCTAAACAGAATGAGTGTCTTCATATCAGGTCAGCACCTGATCCGTTATAAGTTGTAACGTGGGCACTTTTCTGTCATATAGCTTCTCCTTTTTGCAGATGCTGTGAACTTTCAATGAGTTGAATGAAAACAAATATTTTGGTCAAGCTTTTCTCAGGAACAACTGTTCAGATTATGAGCGCTTTTCGGATTTGTCAGACACCTGCATCCTAATTCCTTGAACGCGTGGGTATTATAAGCACGACAATGCGTGCAACTCCTTGTTTTATTTGATGTTGAATGTGGAATAATTGATTACAGAATATTTAATGGTAACATAACTATACATGTACCTTAATTTGAAATCAGGATGTTTTTCATTCCCTATATAATCTCATTTCTTGCCAATTTCTCTATTCACCACACCACAGATATTTTCAAGATATCAAAGTTAATGGTTCGTTTCACGATCATAAATATGAAAGTCGATGACAATATATATATATATATATATATATATCAATCATTTAATAAAATGTTAAAGTGAAAATAACATAATGAATAAAATATGCGAATTTATCCATACTTAACTAATAGTATGTGGTGTCGAAAGTATTCATATCTCGATAATTCGATACTTTCGGAAGGCGGCAAGCAGCTTTGTTTGATGATAAATATCAAAATATGTTTGTTTGACAGCTTTGAATCAGATAAAATACTGCAAGGACTTATTATTTGAATTTACAGTGCTAAAACTATTTAAAAGACAAACAAAACATATCATGTATCTAAAAAGATTGCAACATTACAGGATTTGCCACTGGCTTGATCATATTTGTGGTAGTAAGGAATGTATGTAGATTCCATATTCAAATTCAAGGTAAAATCCAAAGTTTCTATAGTTGGATTGAAACCTGGTTATGTATCTTGAATGCAAACAACCATATTACTACAAAATGTGTGACACTGATAATGTATTACAAAAAAAGGGAAGGAATACTATCATGGTATCATGGTGTAGCATTATTATTTCGTCCTGTCATTCCCATCAACCACAATCTTAAAAATATAAAAAGTCTAAATGCCCTGCCAATGCATTCGATAAAAGTCCAGGAAACTTTGCCAGTCCGGTAGTTATAAATCTGCAATGTTACAGGTGGTTGTTTGATGAAAAAATAATCAAAGAAATAAAAACAACATTCTACATAAAACAGTATAGATGCAAAATGATAGAATACAGATTTTATGGAAAATGTGGTAACTTTGATAGAAATACTGAATCGTTTTATCTTTTATTCCTGTAGATGTTGTGGGATAAATATACATTCTACCTTTGCAGGACGTTTGATGTATATTAGATTTGATCAAACTTCAGTGTGCATCAAATATTACATAGTGACGTTTTGTTAAAACAAAAATACAAGCGAATACTTTGAAGCGCTCAAGGTCTTTCATGTCATAACGATTTTATTTTACTGTTTTTTCATGATAATTTTCCCCATATTTTTTAGGTACTTATGAGGAAGAAAGAGTGAAATCAAACTGACAGATACGATGTGCCTGTGTCACACAAACTCACAAACGACATGTTTTCGCGGTCTTATATCTTTAAATACCAGAATAGTCGTCTGATCTGTTAATTTACCGATTGTGTCTTATTCACGATAGTGACAATTTGACTGCATGTGTATTTGTATAGTGGATGATGCGTGCATACCAGGAGACGCTTATCCTGTCGATGCACACGGTCTGGCCTTTATGAGTTCATGCGATTCCCTCAGAGTTCGTTTGTTGTTTTTTTGCCTAGATTAGTATCTTCTTAATGGATATATGAGATTTGAACATCAGTAAACTACTGTTACCTCGAATTTATTGAGAATAGTATGCAACATCAAATATCATATAGTGTATCGGGTATCTGTACACTTTCTTATTTGATGTAAAGATTTAAGGTAACATTCTTGTATTGGTTGATAGGTGTCTCATTTGCAATCATACCACATTTCCTCTTTTTTGTATACTGTGAATAACCCCCAAACTGGTTCCTCATCGACCCTTGCAACGTTCATAATTTTCTAAGAGAAACTTCAGATGATTACAATAGAAAAACAAAATAAGAGGTATACATTATATGGTTAGGGGTATTTACACATGTGTACTGAATTGTGAGGATAAGAAAAGATCCATGTCTTGCCAAAGTAAACCACATAATTTGAGTAAGATTCTGTGAAAGTGTCACAAAATTATATCAAGCTAGAATTAACACCCTCATCACTATCCACCGCCCGCTTTAAAAAGCGTATATAATGATGTTTGATGTAATGCCTTCTGTTCAGCTTTAAATTGTTAGTGGTTAAGGATATGGTTATCTTGCAGATATGCAGAATGTTTGTGTAAAGAACGCAATTATAAACATCTAGTAAGAACCATTACATATGTGAAAGCCAATCTGGACATGTTTAAACTTAAAACTTTAGTTTTAAAAAGATTGAATGTGTAAAGGAAAGGAATACTAACATAATGAAAAACCGCATTATAACATACGAGTAAACTTTTAAATCTTTATATCAGTTTACACATTATCAATATTTATGCAAACCCCTCGACAAGATTTGGATTATCCAAAATAATAATTGAAGAGGTATGATATAAAACAAAGACTAGCCTATATACTTAAATAATTAAACGATTTAAATAAACTCATCATAGATACCAGGATTAAAATTGTGTACGCCAGACGCGCATTTCGTCTACAAAAGACTCATCAGTGACGCTCGAATAAAAAAAGTTCAAAAAGGCAAAATAAAGTACGAAGTTGAAGAGCATTGGACCTAAAACTCCGAAAACTTTTTCCAAATAAAGCTAAGGTAATCTATTCCTTAGGTAGAAAATCCAACAACAACTTGAATAACATGAGAAATTAGCCCGATAATTTTTAGGTTTTTATTATCTTAAATATTTTTTAGTTGAATTTAAAGTCTTTTTCTTTACTTCTTTTATCGCTTCTGTTTATTAATTGAAAACCAGCCAGTCAGTTTATTCTATACGGGTCCGATGATCATACGTTTATATTGTGACGTCATGAATGTAAACAAAAAGAGTTTGAAAAAAATTAAAATGTGTTCAGGAGAATTGATTTAAAAATTACAAAACTTATCACGATATTAAAAGCATTATTTAAATAGGAATATTGTATTAAAGTTTTAGATGTTGTTTTTATGTCCTTTGAATAAACAGAAACATGAAAACGATTGAAAAATATGATTCGGTTAAAATACTTGTTTTGACGCTTTTTAAATCGGTAACTATGATATATATATGTCCATTCGGACCAAATATCAGTGGTATAAATTATTGGATAAATATTATCAAAGTAATATGTTATTTACCACAAATTATTATATGTGCCGATGGTAAAAAACCGGAGATAGGCTTATATACTTGTGTTGATTATAAAGAAGAATGTAGAAATGATGAATTGCTGTATAACTTCCAGAAACAAATTAGATGTATATTTAGGACGTTAACACGTTAATATGACGTGAATATAAATATCAAAATAAGGAGATGTGTTATTATAATCAAATGAGACTACTATCCACCAAATGATGTGGATGTAAGCAGCTGTAGTTTACAGTACGGGCTATGGCATTATAAAATATTAAACAATTCTAATGAAAAAATCAACGGCCTAATTTATGTTAAAATTTATTACCTAACCTGGAACAGTTGTGTCACAACACAAGACATGATCAAACTGTAAAAATGGATCCTACTTTGTACTAAAAACTGACCCTCGAGGCGGTTAAAACAAGAATTCAGTCTTAAGATGTGTAATAATATTAGTTATTCATCCTGCTTTACCAAACGGAAGTTACTGTTACATGTTACAAGAGTAATTTCCCTTTTTGTGTTTGACATAAATGGTTTGTCGTTATAACTCGAAAGCCGTACGTCATAGATACGTACATTCTTTTGATAAGAGGTCCTTCGTCCATAAGCAGAACATATAGGTCAAGGTCAAAGGTTATGTTTTTAATTTTGATCTTATTATCTCATCTCCTCAGAAACAGTTAGATTTATCAACATAAGGTTTTGGTCAAATTGTAAGATGCGACTGGCCGCACAGTTACATTTTTAGTTGAAGCGGTCTGATGATTTTTAATAGAAATTTCCTCCCCTTAAATATTCTAGACAGTCTAGATGTTGAACTTTGCTTGATCTTTTGCATCAGATTAAGAGACAAATGACCTTGAGAAGGGTTAACCGGAAGTGACCTTGTGTGAACCACAAGTAGCCATTTTAGCACTAATTTCATGCAAAAGTACCTTGAAACAATATATTTTGAATTCAGCATAAAGAGACCAATCATATGATACCAGACGCGACATTGTGTAAACCTGAAGTAGGAAATTGTCACCCTTATTTTAAACCGATTTTTAGGGGGAAAGTGTTATGTTAACTATCGTATGACACCGAAAGTGACTTTTTAAAATCGGAAGAAGTGACGTATCTCCCTTTTTCGGGTAAAAATATACAGAAACCTGATTTTAGAAAATCAAAATTAATTAAGATATCATTGCGTACAAAATTGTAAGCCTGGTATCTTTAATGTGTTTTTACAACCCCTGTGTCGATGCCACTGCTGTCGGCTGTTTTCGTCCCCGAGGGTATCACCAAGCCAAGTAGTCAGCACTTATAGTTGACATGAAATAACATTGATATGTTAATTTTCTGGTAATATTTTGTGTATAAAACTTAAAAACTATCCGAAACTGTTTGCCTTGGTCGTATTTGACACAATTTTCGGAATTACGGTTTTCAAGCTCCCCAACTTCGTATTTGAATTGGCCTCAACACTTTTTTAAATCGAGCGCCAAGAAGCGCTCGTCTGGTATACAAGAGTTTAAGACTTATATCTTTGTTGAGTATTGTTTTTTCCTTTTGTCAATCGAAAGTATAATCTCCCTAAGTTCATATGAAAATTCAATAATGAATAAACTCATCACAGATACCACTTATATAGTTTTTTTTCAATTAGTGTAAGATAAGCGGTCTCCTAATGCCTAAAGTGACTTTTTGAACTGCAAGGTACTATTTTCACCATTATTTTAGGGAAAAAAACATATATCTTTTTCTTCATATCTTTATTCAAGTTCATTTCAACTTTAATGATCAACAAGTGTAAATATGTAGGTGGACAAACCTTCAATTGTTCTCTGAAGATTTGAGGTTTTTATTCTAATTCTTATTCTTATGTTGAAAATCGTATTGTAAATATTATTTCGTCTCAACCAGAATCTTTTAACAGACAATTTACAGAATGACAAGTTTACTGTCATGTAACCTTATGGCAGTAAAAAGTGGTTTATATTATAACCATTTGAAACTTGATGAATATGGATCGACTCTTCTGTGTCACATTTAAGTAATTGTTTGAGACTAGCATAAACTTTTTAATGCAGACTTCCATCTAATTAAGTATAAGCCAAAGAAAGAAGATTTTGATGAATTGTATTGCTGATGATGTATTATCCTTACAGACAACCTTGAATGTTCTGTTAAGCAGCATACATTTGATTTAATTAATACTTGCACAATTTATTTCTTTCGCACATCATAAAACTTCATCTGTTATCTCTTAGATTCATTAATGTTACGCAAGCCTTATTGATTATTAAATTATTTTTATCCGTCAGGTTCAGAGAGTGTTTTTATTCTGATCCCAGTATAAAATAAGTTTGGTTCATAAAGTAACATGAAAAATTACGTATTCAAGGCGGGTGTAGATCTAGGGACACTTTGGTTTATTGTGGTTAGGATATAAGGTACACCAACTAACCTTGTCATATAATTCAGTTCTTAAAATTATAAAGTAACAAATATGAACCTTTACATTACAAGCATTTCTTCCCTTTTTATTTTACATTTTTCATGCGTTGAAAAGTGATTTTTTCCAACATTTTACTCCTATTACTCAATAAAAATAATAAAAAAAACCCGGGGATATAAGATAGTCACCTCGAATGCGGGAGACTGTTGGACTTATTTGCTCAACGAAACACAAATCCAAAAATTTTAACAACATTAAAATTCCTCCGGTATAAGCTCACATTATACCAAGTTCAAAATCAGACCGAGAAGTTTTGAATTGACAAAAATGGAGACCAGAGATTTGAAAACCAGTAACGAAGTCGATAAATTTACAAGAAAATAGACGATAGCAACGTAGGCTTTTCTGTCTGTTATTGTTTTTATTGACTTGAGAAAGGGATATTGTCCACGGTCGCTCAAAAGATTGTTCCGCAGACCACAGAAGATTCCTGAATCTGAACAAATTCCGAATTATGACGATTAGAGTAGTATTCAACTTTTTGCCTTGACTAGCGAGAGCGTAATAAGTACAGTAAAATGAACACAAACTAACTAGATATTGGTATACTGTCAACAACGGACAACACAACATATTTAAGGTAGATCATAAGTATATATTTTTTGAGATAGAATTTTCTTATACTTTGCCAAAATGAAGATTTTATTATGCTTTTTTCACAAATATAATAAAAAGTATGGGTCACCGTGATATTTTCCAAGCTATGAGTCGTTGAAAATTGCCTAAATTTGGTTAGATTGTTCATGAAAAAAACACATATGTGTGCATAAAAAAAATTCTATGAGATAGAATTTTGAAATAAATTGTGAGAATATAGGTTTTATAACATGTTTTAAAATAATATAAAGAAAAAATGGTGTCACCGAACTTGTTTTCTTGCTTCAAGTAAAAATTAAAAATTTCCCTATCAATCCAGTATATATTCTTTACTAAAAGAGTTATCTCCCCTTAAATGGCTTATTTGAAAAAAATTATTCTAAAAACACAAAATTTGATATTTGTTTAAATATTTTGAATAATACAATAAATTACCAAGTTTTCCTTATATAAATAAACAGTCTAACCATTATATTGCAAATCTGTCTCCAAATTTGCAGATTTGGGCAAATAACTTGACCGATTTTGTCATGCGATTGTACAGTCCGAGATGGCGGTATACCATGTATCTACCTTAAAACAAGCTAAATAGATAAAATCACATAGGTATTTTGGCAAATTATGAATTATATACATGATATAGCTAGGTACAATATCATCTTAAACCCAACGTGTTTGGCTTGTATATGTTAAGGTTGGGACACAGAATCAACTTTTAAAGTGGACAGTAATAATTACATGGCTTATGGGAAGCTATTTAACAAGTTGTATGTCGTGTTAGGGCTCGGATCTCCAAGAACCTCTGCATGCTGTTGTCCATAAAGGACGGGTATTTATTACAGGAATTAGTTCCTAATTTGTTTTGACCGATTTACATCATGACAAATGGTATGGACAATTAGCTTCATTTGATACCGTATATTGACCATTAGAATTTCTATTGTGTTTAATGGTGTTAAGAAGTTGCTTTATCACTGACGTATATCCATTACCTTCTTGTATTCATGACAAAATATTGATGGTTCTTGACTATAAAGAAGATCTTTTTTCCGGGAATAAGAAATTGATGATTGTATACCAGAACAAACTACGAAAGTCAAGGCCAATTGTTTTCTTTAGTTATTTGTTAATTGCAGATTGTCCTAAAACAACACTGTTCGTTAGTTCAATAAAATAAGTCGTTTTTTTTCATAATCGCAGCACGATAATAGAAAGTAAAATTACAAAAATACCGAACTCCGAGGAAAATTCAAAAAGGAAAGTCCCTAATCAAATGGCAATATCAAAAGCTCAAACACATCAAACGAATGGAAAACAACTGTCATATTCCTGACTTGGTACAGGCATTTTCTCATGTAGAAAATGGTGGATTGAACCTGGATAGCCCCTACCCGCCTCTATACAGAATTAGAAACAAAACTGTGTTTAGGCTTCATTCGCTTTATACTTGTTTCAATGGCATTAATAAATCTCAGATCTTCACTGAACGTAATCAAGTTTTTGATGAAACACTTCACTTATTTTGCACCATAACAATAAATTTTATTAAACAGATGAACTATATGATAAAGGACTGCAGTCAATTGTTATGGTAAGTATTATTCAAATTAAACTAAAATTGTAAAGAGATAGCATCCTACGATGTCTGTACGAATAATGCATCAACACATATAATTTTCACCAGACTTTAATGTCATGGGTAATAGTAAGTCAGACACAAATCTTGATTTTAAAAGGTTATGCCGTCAGAGTAGTCAGACAATTACTTTAGTCGACACATTAGTGTCAATAACAATTTTTAAATATATGAATATTTAACAATCTACACCGCCAGCAGTTTTATTTTTATTTCATAACGCTGTAAGGGAGGTTAAAATTGCGAGGCTCACAGCGCAGGTCTTAGGTTGTTCGTGCGAAATAGAAATGCAAGTTATATCCCAGACAAGATATGGCTATTCATTTTGTTTTTTCAACTATTTAGAAGATAATATATTGAGTGGAAGTTGTTAATTCTAGACACGGAGAGGAAGACTCTAAATTGTTGCGAATTTGCACTCCTTTGCAACGTGAAAAATGAAAAATTACGACAGCATAATAAAATTGTAGTAAACGACACAGACAAAGGTTTAAGTATAGGGCCAGTAACTCTAAATCACAAGCTTGTTTACACACTGACAGTCAATAAAATTTAAATTTACTACAGATATATAGTTGCCATAGAGGATGCTATGTCCACTTTATCCTGATCTAAAATGAACGCATATGCAATATTTTGTTTGCAAAATATGTATGGAAAATATCAGTGACTGAACATTTTGTATTGCAAACATTTCTTCCCTTATACGGGATATAAACATAACTTGTGGATTTGTGATGCTGGTGGTGCGTTAGACTATTACTAACTTCCCCTTCTCACTACAATTCCGTTCAAAGCGGATAAAAGCATTATCAAAGATATTTACAATGGTGATGCGAAAGATACCAAAGGGATATTCAAAGTCGAAGACAAACTGACAACGACATGGAAAACAACCAAAAACGACCAAAAGACAAACAACAAACACCAAAACACAACATAGAAAACTAAAGACAGAGCATCCCGTATCCCACCAAAAAACGGGGGTGATCTCAGGTGCTCCGAAATGGTAAGCAGATCCTGCTCCACGTCTGGCATCCAAAGTACATCTAAATTTTACGACATTCATTATAACGTGTTAGATCTGGTGAAACTGGTGGATAAATACGTAATTTTCATAAATAAAATAGTTTTTGTGACAATATCAAAATGTTTGTCGAGACAGAATATCGATTAACTAACGCATCTATCATTTGTATGTGATAAACTTAGGTAGTATATATCAATAAAATATAAAAAAAACAGGAAATTCTTTTCAATTTGTGTTGAAAGACATGCAACTTATTGTATCCTTCAATATTGTGTCCTCTTTTATTCTTTCCTGTTTTGACAATGGATGATTGGTTTGATTCAGGTGTGTTTATAGTTCAGAAGAATCTTTCCGATTTGTTTTAGTTTTTTCATTACAACCACAACATATTCTGAATTTTTATTTCACCATCTGATAAATTAAGACTAGACACAATTCTGGATGCGTTCATGCTTATAAATGTCTTCATTTTTACATCCATCCCAAAGTTCACAAGTATGCCAAAGGAGAAAGGTTTATTGTTGAAGGCCGTATGTACGGTGATCTGTACTTGTTTACATCCCTGTGCTTTAGTATTTTGATTAACAGTTGTTTCATTGGCAATCATACCACATCTCCTTTTTTTTTATATCAAGCAAAAACAAAAATATATTTAGTATTTTTTCGCGACGTACTGAGGTTAAGACAATAAGTTTAGTGTATAACAAATAAACGAGTTAAATCTATTTGGTAGTGTAAATTATTTTTCGTATACATGCATATATGATTAATTACAAGGTACATACGAACTCTGAGCATACGAATGCATTAGTTGACGCTTGTTATAAAATGCAATCTAAACGCGATCTTGTACATTTTGCTAACGTATAATAAAAATTAAAGTCGTGTGTTTCATTTCATAGATGTTTATCACATTCAGAAGCTACAAAAAATCTGACCTTAACAACACACAACACATGATCTGATATGTGTCAATTAGAAAGCCTTTGCACCAAATCTTCTAACTACGGTTAATTCAGTATTGTTCCTGGGAGTGCACCTAAATATAGAATATTTTCCTAATCATCATCACCAAACATTTGCAATTAAATAACATGACCTTATCTTCTGATCAAGTCGCTACTGACTGCAAAAGTAACTGTTTATGGCTTGATTGCACTCGACTAAATAAAACTAAACATCTTAGCAGACTGGTTTTATTTGTCCTGTTAGGTATTTCTGATGACTGCCAATATAACCATTAATGAAGATCAATGAAGTTTATAATCTCCAGTGAATTTTCACTGAAATATAAGTTTTCTGTCAATAACGCACATATACCGAAGGATGTAAATATATCAATTACATTACATAGATGTTTCGTAAGAATTCCATCATTTTGATTGACAGACAACAATCACGTGGTATTTTCTCCAATAAAACGCAACATCCATGTTTACACGTCCTCTCCATGACAGAATTACATCAATAAGTAAGAATATCTAAATAATCAGAAGATAGAAAAGCCTAATTTAACTCGGTATTTACTATTTTTAGTATTAATATGTAATAATAATGTAATAACAATAATTGAATGCTTCTTTTTATTGTAGCTTTAAAGGGGTTTAAAGGCGTTGACCTGCCCACATTTTTATTAAGAAACCCTTCATACAAAATGTACTAAAGGTGTCAGACCACCAATTAAAAATCCCTATCTGTTCAACCAAATTTTGCAATTTTCACAGCTTTCTAAATATTTTACCTTAAGTTTAACTTCATAGAAACCAGGTATATCCTGAATTGTACATGTATCAGCTTTCTACATGCCAATTTTCAACATACCTTTAAAATCTTCTAAGAAAAAAAATGATCTTCGAACAGAGGTACTCCAAAAATAACCTCTGGTTTTCTGGAAATCTTTGATTAGTATACTATGGAGCGCATTGAGTTTTAATGCAAACTCATAGGCAAGTGAATTTTGGCTCAAAATGGTCTAAATATATTTCTCTTTCACCAAAAGTTTCATTTCTGCAAATGTGTTGGTTAGTTTAAGAAAACAATGACATCAAACACACTATTTTGTGTCAGAGTAGGGCTACTTTTACACACGTTCTAAATTGGAGGTAGTAATTGGTGGTCTGACACCTAAAGCCGCTACATTATATATGTGCCTGTCCCAAGTCAGGAGCATGTAGTTGAGTGGTTGTCGTTTTTTTCTCATATTTGTTTTATGTTTATTGTTTTGTAAAATTTGTTATTGTGTTGTGCCGTTACACAACTTCCCCAGGTTATGGGGGTTGAACCTCCAACCTTGTTTAACCCCGCCTCATTCTCTATGTGCCTGTCCCAAGTCAGGAGCCTGCAAGTCAGTGGTTGGTTCATGTCTTTCATATTTGTTTTTCGTAAATTGTTTTGTTATAAATAAAAAGCCGTTAGATTTCTCAATTGAATTGTTTCATATTTTTCATGTCGGGACCTTTTATAGCCGACTATTACGGTAGGGTTTTTCTCTTTGGTGAAGGCTATAATTGCTTACATCCACTTTTTGAACTTTGGTGGATAGTTGGCTCATTGGCAATCATGTATGCTGGACAACTAGTTATAAAATGTTGTTCATCTTCAACCAGATTTAGAGTACATTTCTTACAAAGCCTTTGGTCTCTTTCTATATATAAAGTATTATATCTGTCTCTTTCTATTTTGAGATCATGTGCACTGATTCTGATTTTACATATGGCACTTCTCAATTGAAAATTGTTTAAAGATAGATACATTTCTTTCGAAAAACAAGTTTTAAGTTTGAAATAAGTATCTAATTTACTACTCTTTGTATCTCTTCTTTTTGTGTTCCAAAACTTTACAAAACTATTACAGAGTTTTGCTTAACTGACTTGATAAAAAGTTGAGCTTTACCTCCAAATTATGAATATTCAGCTTTTAAAATGTAATGTATAGATGAATACCAGCAATCAATATTATTATTAAACATGTTTTTGTTACACATATAGGTATCATACAGTAAACCATCTTTCATATTTTTATTCTAAACCAATATTTCAGCATTGATAATACAACTGAAAATATAAAGGAATCTACTAAGCTCTCCCAGCACAGCTAGGTTAGAAGACTTTTGTTTACACCTAATATATACTTCATATATCTTAAATTGGATTTATCTAAAAATCATTCATATAAATGTGTTGTAATAAATATTCACTTTCTTTCTGGCATGCTGCAGAGCTAGTTTTAAACATACCTGTATTTCACTGCCATACATTAAAATGGGTTTTATTGTATGGTCATATAAATGTAATAGAGTAGAAATACTTGGATTGGAAGATGATAAAGATCTTTGTAATTTGAATACAGCTTTTAGTGATTTTTTGTATAATTCTTCCTTTCCTTGCTTAAAAAGTCCACTAGATATAAATTTTAGACCTAAATACTTATAATTGTTAACACATTCTATTGTATCTTTTTCGAAATAAAAATATTCTTTTAAAAGTTTACCAGGTTTGTTAAATATAATAACTTTGGTTTTAGATAGATTGACCTCTAAACACCATTTAGTACAAAAATTGGATAAACCATCAAGTCGTTTTTGAAGACCTGCCTTGGAACTAGAAAAAATAACAATATCATCTGCATACATGAGGCAGTCAATCCTGCGACCGTTTATATCAACAGCGTCTGGGCTTTCCTTAAATGCATCCGGTAAATCATTTATAAAAATCTTGAAAAGGTTTGGACTTAAACATCCCTTGCTTTACTCCAATTTGAGAATAAAAATTAGGAGTAAGCACATCATCTATTTTAACACATAATTCACTTTTATTGTACATATCTCTCAGGATTGCATAAAAGTTACCACCTATATTATGTTTTAATAGCTTATATTTTAAACCAGAATGAATGACTTTGTCAAACGCTTTTTTGAAATCAACAAAGCAAGCATAAAGTTTCCCACCTTTCATACTGGTGTACTTATCCATTATAGTTTTTAATACAAACATGTGATCCGATGTCCTACTTTTACTTGAAAAACCAATCTGACATGGATTTATGATATTATTTGTTTCTAAATATTTATCAAGCCTTTTGATAAGAGGGGGCCCACTGACTGCCTAAGAGGGGGCCCGCTCCAGTCACGCTTCAGTGATTCCCTATATAATCAACCAAATTTTTTCCGCAAAGGGGCCGGGCCCCCTGGGCCCCCCTCCCCCCTAAATCCGCCTCTGGCAATCATACCTCATCTCCTTATTTTTATATGGTCAAAGTATTCGGTATCCTTTTTAAAGCCATTTCAGGCATTAACTTTATTTCTACCTTGTTTCAGAGTTCTTCGATATTTTTAGAATAATTAGATTGGTTGTTTATACTACAACGAAACATATTTGATAAAATTAAGCGTAAAATGTATTGCTTTTCCTGATAATTTAATGTAATTAACAATACATATTTCCTACTAACTGTAGTATAAACTAACAATATATAACTATTAATTTGTTCTGTAGCCAAAATGCAACAGTCAAGGCTAATTTTCTCTGTGTATGCGTTTTTGATAGATTAGTTCTAAACGCAGCAAAAGTTCATCGTAAAATTAGTGCACAAGCTTTGGAGTAGCAATGCGATGCAATGCGCCGATGTTTACGCTCATGATTTTGAGATGTAAAGTTTTTGTCACACGACAAATTTCCTCTGATCATTTATCATTTCCTAATGGGTTACTGCAATTCATTATGATAAAAACATGGACGTCATAATTCCGTCGATTATAAAATATTAAGTAGACGTATCTGTTAAACAGGACAGTGTATTCAATCATAGTTCGATAATACCATAAGTTGTTTGTTGATGCATATGCTCTATGTTTTCAAAGAAAAATTGCCAAATCTGCAGGGTCTTTTTAACTTCTTTATCAAACAACGTGTGGATCAAACAATGTATTTGGTACAATTGGCTTCAGTTAATCATAACCTGACGATTTTTTTCTTCAGAAAAGCGCTTCATACCCAATGACCGTTAGTTTATTGATCATCTTTCTTACCTTGAAATGTAAAGGTTTCTGGAAAAAGATTTATCATTCCCTTTTGATTTCTTGTTTTGTAAAGGTGTCCTACATTTTTGTTTCTTTTTATTATCTAAAATTCTATAGCTCATATACAATGGTTTCTCAGTGGACATAAAAATTAATCTTGTGAAACATATGATTTCACGTCCAGATGTTAAAGAAATATTGTAAAGTTGGGAGATATATTCAAGAACGTTTATGCGTTATCACAAAACAATCAACTGTTACATGTTATCACTGGATTATTTGTCTTTAAACTCTGATACTGATAGGAATCTGATACTGATAGGTTATCAACATTTTTCCTCATTTTTTTCAGCAGCTGTGCAAATTTCTATTTAAAAAAAACCTGGAGAATGCCACTTGTAAAGAAAAGAAGTACCAAAACTGCAATTTACATAGGCTGTCAGTCATTTTAAAGGATTATAGAACCGCGGTCAATACAGTGTACATTCAAAATAGTCGACATAATGCAGGTCTATTCTATTTGCTAAGAACCTATTTTTGTTATATTGGCACAATTATACTGAAAACTTTGATAGAGTTTGCATCGCTATAATGGACTGAAAGTGGGCCATTTGACCGCCCTTAGTTATAGAAAAGTATGTCAAAACAGTTTCCTTTCAGAAATTTCATTTTGCGCTAGGATCGGCCGAGTGATCTAAGTAGTTCATCTACTGTATCACTAGCCTGTCAACACTGAGGTTGTGATTTCGAACCTCTCACGTAGCATTCCACTCGAACCTAGATTGACTAGGATTATCAGTTTTCTTGCAGAATTCGGTGGCTTTCTTCGGGCTCTCCGGTTTCCTTCACCAATATAAACTGGCCACCACGATATCGCAAAGAGGGATGTAAGTGTTGTTTAACGACAACAATCAATCAATCAATTAATCAACGTCCTTGAAATTATAACGTCTTTATTTATATTTAGATGACAACGACTCCTTATTAATTTAATATTATATGATCATTTAACCATATGAAACTGTTTCTCTTATTCCTAACCGATTTAGACTTCTCCCGATCTGTTGATTATTTTTAATAACCAACGTGTGGTTCTTTTGATCTCAGCTCATAATTGGTCAAAATTCAAGTATGACGTATTTCCTCCCTTTCCTATGCATTTTCTATTGTGAAGTCACGAAAAGGGCGAACATGCCTAACGCAGTCACATATAAAGAACATGTTTTTTTTTGTAGATCATTAAAAAGGAAATATAAAGTTTGTCTATCATAAAAAAAAACATTAGAGAAACAGATTCCACCACGGCATCTCGTGCAATGCGATATTTCTCCACTCTCGACAGCAAAATTTTAGATATTAAAAAAGTTCTGCAAGCCTCGCGTTTAAAATATGAAAATTTAACCGTCTCGAATGGACTAATATCGTATCACACTCGCTACAGTGGTAGAATTCATATATACCGATAAATTTATATCCAAGATGGCCACCACAATAATTGTAGCGTAGGAGTATAGAAAAAGTAACTCATATTTTACATAGAAATTTCGTAAGGATAATTTAATACTAAAATAAGCCAAGTTTAAAATAGAAAAGCAATTTATTTTCATTTATTTCCTTAGAAATAAAATGCTTTTATCTTATAATAGATCTTTTGTAGAAAAATAGTAAAAATTGATTTACTAGTATATATAAAATTTCAGAATTAATTTATAAGATTAGATATTTACTAAAATTATTAATTTCTTCAATAAATTGTGCTGAAAGGTGAAAGTATTAAAATTATTTCAAATCTACGAAATGGGTCACAGGCAATCCATTGTCATTTAATAAATAAAATGCAAAAGCCTGTTAAAAAGGATTATTTCTTTTAATTTGTTTTAATAGCAAGGAAACGACAATGGCGATTTTTTTATGAATATATTCTACAAAAGTAATCCTCTCATATGTTATAATTTATATATAATTATATTGTAAAGTTTCTTCCTATTACTACCTCATCTCCTTATTTTTATATGGTCAAAGTATTCGGTATCCTTTTAAAGCCATTTCAGGCATTAACATTATTTCTACCTTGTTTCAGAGTTCTTCAATATTTTAGAATAATTAGATTGGTTGTTTATACTACAACGAAACATATTTGATAAAATTAAGCGTAAAATGTATTGCTTTTCCTGATAATTTAATGTAATTAACAATACATATTTCCTACTAACTGTAGTATAAACTAACAATATATAACTATTAATTTGTTCTGTAGCTAAATGCAACAGTCAAGGCTAATTTTCTCTTTGTATCCGGTTTTGATAGATTAGATCTAAACGCAGCAAAAGTTCATCGTAAAATTAGTGCACTAGCTTTGGAGTAGCAATGCGATGCAATGCGCCGATGTTTACGCTCATGATTTTGAGATGTAAAGTTTTTGTCACACGACAAATTTCCTCTGATCATTTATCATTTCCTAATGGGTTACTGCAATTCATTATGATAAAAACATGGACGTCATAATTCCGTCGATTATAAAATATTAAGTAGACGTATCTGTTAAACAGGACAGTGTATTCAATCATAGTTCGATAATACCATAAGTTGTTTGTTAATGCATATGCTCTATGTTTTCAAAGAAAAATTGCCAAATCTGCAGAGTCTTTTTAACTTCTTTATCAAACAACGTGTGGATCAAACAATGTATTTGGTACAATTGGCTTCAGTTAATCATAACCTGACGATTTTTTTTCTTCAGAAAAGCGCTTCATACCCAATGACCGTTAGTTCATTGATCATCTTTCTTGCCTTGAAATGTAAAGGTTTCTGGAAAAAGATTTATCATTCCCTTTTGATTTCTTGTTTTGTAAAGGTATCCTACATTTTTGTTTCTTTTTATTATCTAAAATTCTATAGCTCATATACAATGGTTTCTCAGTGGACATAAAAATTAATCTTGTGAAACATATGATTTCACGTCCAGATGTTAAAGAAATATTGTAAAGTTGGGAGATATATTCAAGAACGTTTATGCGTTATCACAAAACAATCAACTGTTACATGTTATCACTGGATTATTTGTCTTTAAACTCTGATACTGATAGGAATCTGATACTGATAGGTTATCAACATTTTTCCTCATTTTTTTCAGCAGCTGTGGTATTTAAACAGTAAAATTTCTATTTAAAAAAAACCTGGAGAATGCCACTTGTAAAGAAAAGAAGTACCAAAACTGCAATTTACATAGGCTGTCAGTCATTTTAAAGGATTATAGAACCGCGGTCAATACAGTGTACATTCAAAATAGTCGACATAATGCAGGTCTATTCTATTTGCTAAGAACCTATTTTTGTTATATTGGCACAATCATACTGAAAACTTTGCATCGCTAAAATGGACTGAAAGTGGGCCATTTGACCGCCCTTAGTTATAGAAAAGTATGTCAAAACAGTTTCCTTTAAGAAATTTCATTTTGCGCTAGGATCGGCTGTGCATCTCGTGCAATGCGATATTTCTCCACTCTCGACAGCAAAATTTTAGATATTAAAAAGTTCTGCAAGCCTCGTGTTAAAATATGAAAATTTAACCGTCTCGAATGGACTAATATCGTATGACACTCGCTACAGTGGTAGAATTTATATATATCGATAAATTTATATCCAAGATGGCCACCACAATAATTGTAGCGTAGGAGTATAGAAAAAGTAACTCATATTTGACATAGAAATTTCGTAAGGATAATTTAATACTAAAATAAGCCAAGTTTAAAATAGAAAAGCAATTTATTTTCATTTATTTCCTTAGAAATAAAATGCTTTTATCTTATAATAGATCTTTGTAGAAAAATAGTAAAAATTGATTTACTAGTATATATAAAATTTCAGAATTAATTTATAAGATTAGATATTTACTAAAATTATTAATTTCTTCAATGAATTGTGCTGAGAGGTGAAAGTATTAAAATTATTTCAAATCTACGAAATTGGTCACAGGCAATCCATTGTCATTTAATAAATAAAATGCAAAAGCCTGTTAAAAAAGGATTATTTCTTTTAATTTGTTTTAATAGCAAGGAAACGACAATGGCGATTTTTTTATGAATATATTCTACAAAAGTAATCCTCTCATATGTTATAATTTATATATAATTATATTGTAAAGTTTCTTCCTATTACACTTGTGTGTTTTGTCATACACAACCGTTGCAACATATGTGCATTTTTTTAAGGCTAGTACCTCGAAAGCAAATTTGTTTTTTATATACTGTTTTTACTCCACTGCTTAGGATTAAAGGGAGGGTTCAGGTCTTATAGTCAGGTACCTGTTTTGAGTCAGAAACCTTGTCAGTGTTTTCTTTTGTCATTTTGTTCATTTTAACCCTCGGAAAGATTGGGTGTTTGTTTTCATATGATACGGACATATGTCTTTTGTTGTTGACCTCGAGATGTATGGTGGTAATTTGTGATGTTAGGTTTAACTGTTACATTGACCACCGTATGGCAAAGACACCAGATATTGGTACTAGCTGAACCGAAAAGAAGTTGTCAAATGCAGGCTGTCGTACATATCAAAACATAAGTTGCCGTACACTATCGAAACTTTGTCTGTGTGATTTACATAACTTTTAAAGACAATTTATGAAAAGTATGGTCTTGTGTATTTATAGTGGGTCATAGTTGAATAATACGAAGAAGTATCCAATCTTTAGAAGCATTAAACTGGCTACTTTTCTTGATCTGAAGTAATCGGTGCCTCTTTTTTCGGGTACTACTAGATGGTAGTTTTTTTAATCTCCAGATTTAATTTCCGATTATGTCTAACATTCCTTAATGATTTGGAGAACAGGTAAATTCCCAACATATCATTATTCAAATCTTTCGACACGTGCAATGATTACAAATGCATAAAAAATTCTTATCTGTGATTACTCTGTGATTACAAAATTTTACAACATGCGGTGTTGACTTATGACCAACATCTCCAATTATTTATATCGGTAATATGTTTTTATTTCAGATTGGGAAATAATATGATATAAACCATATCTCTACAAAATATGTAACTTTTACCATTTTTTGTCTGGGAGTAAATATCACTGGTGTTAAACTGATCATGGTAACTGCAGTTACCACGATCCTAATATGGCGGAGGTAAAATAAGTACAATCGTTTTCTGCTAATTTCTCCGTATAAACGTGTTGTTTTCAAGAATTACTCAGCCGCCAGTTTGATCTGTTCGGTTTTGGTGTGTGTGTGTGTTCTTAATATCATATATGGCCTCGTTACAAAAATAAAAGCCATCGAAAATCCAAGGAAGATAATCGTAACTCCAAGAAATTTGTTTGATATGATAATCGCAACTTGACTATCACATAGTCGTTATTTGGACATGATAATAGTAATTTATCATTGATAATCGTAACTTTATCTGTTGATGGGGACGGCGACTATATCTAAACATTGCTTAAAAGTTTGATAATTCTACCAGAGATAAATGGGTATCTTAAACAAATTACTTTTTGCTAGATATATATCCTATATATTTCACAAGTTAAAATTTACGGTAAATATTGATTGGTATATTGTATACTTAAAGAAGAAGAACATGTACATGTATTCCTTGATTTAAATGATTCAAAAGTTTTATAAGAAAAAAATCAATCAATAACCGTTTGTGCATGCCAAAAGTACTGGCAACTTGGCTGGTGATACTCTCTGGGACTTACAGTTCACTAACAGAGATGTCGACCCGGTAGTAGTTATAAGATTAACTATACCAATGTTCCTGTGCTGCAACAGATGTGTATTTCGACAACTCATATTATTCCTCTTCAGTTATTCTCGAGGCCAAAACCTAACGCAAACGTTTCAGAGCTGATAAAACCATAGAGGACCTGAAGTATACCCGAATCAGGACAAGCTGGAATCGGAGCTTTGAACGAAGGAGTTAATTCCTTTATTTAAATGATTTCTCAACTTTTCTATAAGCAATGAAAACAATATCCGTATTTTAATGCTAGTACCTGATTAGTGGCTACTGTGCAAGTGATATACCCGGAGACTGATAGTCCACTAACAAAGAATTCGGCACCGCGGCCCGGTGGTAGTTATAACATTGGCGGTACCAATTGTTCTGCTCTAGATGCGCTTTCGACTTTAAATGCTGATCGGGAAAAATGGAAGCCTTTTATCAGATATAAGATTGATTGATTGATTGTTGGTTGTTTAAAGTCCAGTGGCAAATATTCCATGCTCGTTCAGGACGAGAACAAATAATCAATAAATATGTCCTGTAAAAGGGGCCGTCCGGGGTGAAGGTCGGGAAATTTGGACTGCCACTGGAAATTGAGGATTAGTTGGGAAGGGGCTATTTTTTCTTGCAAAAGAGCACCTTTGGACCCTCAAAGAGTTAGTGTAAGGGTTCTTAACGTGCCGAGAGCGTGGCATACTCTCTACATGAGGCATCGGATTTAACGTCCCCATTCTAACCGGACGTGGCTGCGTATTTATACATCCCGCAAGCCAAAACGGACGCCCCACTTTGGCAAGGTTTTTACTGCCGGTCTGAAGAAGACCAAGGTATCCACATTTCTATTCCCTAGTCACCCTTGTGATGTTTTTTTAGGGAAGATATTAGAAGGTTAATCAACACATAGAAAAGAGCATACAGAATGAATAAGAAATCTGGGAATAAAAGAGATGCTTATTCATAAAAAGAAGGAGGAGAGCGCTCACAAGCATGTTTAAACCTGCTACATTCTGTATGCACTTATCCCAAGTCAGGAGACTGTAATTTAGTGGTTGACGTTAGCTCTCTCTATGAGTTTTAAACATTGTTGAAGACCGTGCAATGACCTGTAGTTGCTTCATCTACGTCTTTTGGACTCTGGCGGATAGTTGTCTCATGGGCATACATACCACATCTTATTTTTATTTTGAAAGTTAAACAACTATAAGTATCTGATTCATTTCTATGCATACATTTGTAAACAATCTAAATTCAGGCTTGTAATGATCAAATCTGTGTTGGAATATTTTAGTCGTCTATTGAGGTATTGTCGTGAACAAAAAAGTGATGTAGCACTATCACGTTTGTTGTTATTATGACACAATCTTTCTTCTTTTTTTTTTATCAAAATCAGCAACTATTATCATTGCAATATTCTGCAGTTACGATAATCTTTCAAGTAATTTGTCCACAAGTTACCATTATCTTTCTTTGGAGTTACGATTATCTTCCTAAAATTTTCAATGGCTATTATTTCGGTAACGAGGCCTTATAAGATATTTAAACACACACACACAACAGAACCGTACAGATCAACCTGGAGGCTGAGTAATTCTTGAAAACAACACGTTTACAGGGAGAAATAAGCAGAAAACGATTTTACTTATTTCTACCTCCGCCATATAAGGATCGTGGTAACTGCAGTTACCATGATCAGTTTAACACCAGTGGTTATTGTACCCAAATGATCAAAGTACTGGGACCACAAATGTCAACATTTGGCTCTAAATTTATCATATCATATCTAAAACCAATATTTTTTATTTAAGATATGCAAACTTAGATAAACTAAACATCATTCTGTATACAGTTTTATTAAGACAATGTTGACAGCTTTAAAAGTATGGTATTGTATCAGTTTTATGGTAAATTTCCTTTTGAACAACATTGGCTATACGCTTCAAACAATGTGAATTTGTACTTTTTTTCTCTTCTCAATTTGCATTTAAAGGTCATAAAGACTATGTCTACTGAAAAACATTGGCCATGCCCTTCTAACAAATTTAATGTACTATCAAAAGATGTATATGCATTGGGTAAGATACATATCATAACAGACAATTTTGGTGGTCCATTCATGTGGTCAGTGTCTTAGAAAGAAAAAAGTTAAAAAGAATGATTTTCATCACAAGAGTGCACAATTATGAAGTCATAACATCATTACTTTTGCAATTCGTCAAAGTTTGTTGTTTTTGTATCAGACTCTGTCTTCAAATGTTTTCTATAATAACTAGAGTTAAATTTAATGGAATTAACAGGACCAATATTGACCTTTCGCCAACCTTCTCCTTTGCTTTGGGGAAAGCACCAAAGTCCATACCTCTCTCTCTCTAGGCAACTATATGGGGATTTTGATTATATGTTTGGATATTGTAAGAATTTGAACACGAGGGAAAATTGTAAAGCTAAAGCTTTCGAAACTATTCATTAGGTTAAATCATCCTCATATCAAAAATTGATTTTAAACAACATCGTACTAATCGAACTTATCACTTAACATTATTAGTACTACCGAACTAATGAAAAACTATAATTATTAAACATCGACCAATTTATGGCGACTGAAAGCTTTATAACAACGCCGTTTTGATCGTTTGTCATAGGCCGTGTTTGTACATAGAACTCCACAGAATCACCACCAAAAAGCTGCACAACAATCAGCCATTTTGTATAAATAAACGTAAATAAAAACATGGCTTGTCCAATACAATTTTTTGGTTACAATAAAACCAATACACTTTTGATTCAGTTATACATATATAAAATGATTGAATTTACTTACAGCAATAGTGTGTGGCTTTCAACATTATTATACTCAAGTATTGTCACCATTACCCTTTCAAATTTAAATTTCCTATAATACTCTCGAAGTGACTATCAAAATTAGTATATTTTTGTAAAAAAAATCAGGCTTATTATTTAAAGAACGGTATTTTGTTTAATATATTGTTGCCTTTAATAGCTTAATATACGGTCAGGGTTTTGCTCGTTGTTGAAGGTCGTATGATGACATGTCAATCTTTGTCTTCTCCTTCTTTAGTAATACAATACACCATCGACTTCGATGATTACATACTGTTACATACATGTACTCTCAGGGCCGTAACTAGCCTCTTTTAAAAGTAAGGTAAAATATATTTCCCGAGCGAAACGAGGCGTAAAAATTTCGGCGAGGGGAAGCTCTGGAAAAAATGACGCAAGATTGTGCATTCTGAGCGTTTCTCGGACCCGTTCTTAATCTGAAATGCAAGCTTTGTTTTAATTATGTTTTCGACAATATTCTGGTCTCAAAGCAAAGGGGGGGGGGGGGACGAAAGATACCAGAGGGACAGTCAAACTCATAGATCGAAAACAAACTGACAACGCCATGGCCAAAAATAAAAAGACAAACAGACAAATAATAGTACAGATGACACAACATAGAAAACTAAAGACTAAGCAACACGAACCCCACCAAAAACTGCGTCATTTTTTCCAGAGCTTCTGGGGGCCTTGAGCGGCCCCAAGACCCCTCGCCGAAATTTTTTTCGCCTCGCTTCGCTCGGGGAAAATATTTTGCCTCACTTTTAAAAGAGGCTAGTTATGGCCCTAATAGTACATGTATGCAACAGTATGTAATCATCGAAGTCGATGGTGTATTGTATTACTAAAGAAGGAGAAGACAAAGATTGACATGTCATCATACGACCTTCAACAACGAGCAAAACCCTGACCGTATATTAAGCTATTAAAGGCAACAATATATTAAACAAAATACTGTTCTTTAAATCATAAGCCTGATTTTTTTTACAAAAATATACTAATTTTGATAGTCACTTCGAGAGTATTATAGGAAATTTAAATTTGAAAGGATAATGGTGACAATACTTGAGTATAATAATGTTGAATGCCACACATTATTGCTGTTAGTAAATTCAATCATTTTATATAGATATAAGAAGATGTGGTATGAGTGCCAATGAGACAACTCTCCATCCAAGTCAAAATTTTAAATGTAAACCATTATAGGTCAAAATACGGTCTTCAACACGGAGCCTAGGCTCACACCGAACAGTAAGCTATAAAGGGCCCCAAAAATTACTAGTGTAAAACCATTCAAACGGGAAAACCAACGGTCTAATCTATATAAAAACGAGAAACGAGAAACACTTATGAACCACATCAACAAACGACAACTACTGAACATCAGATTCCTGACTTACGACAGGTGCAAACAAATGCAGCGGGTTTAAACGTTTTAATGGTACCAAACCTTCACCCTTTTTCTGAAACAATAGTGTAACATCACAACATAGAAAGACACACTATAAAATATCAACTGAAATAGCTTAACTCAATCAAAGGACATAGTAACACCAATGAACATACACTGAACAAATAAATTTGACCTATGATACAATGCAAATTCAAAATAAATAAACTAAGGGAAGAATAATAAAAGTGACATGTTATATCGGTATGAAATGTTAAACAATTTAAGAAAACAATATGCTCGAACAAAAATATCAGCCATTTGCAATAACTTTAAACACAGGTAAATAAAATAATTTTGTTGTTAGGTATACGTATACAGTTACAATAGAGAAAGGAATATTTTAACAAAATAAATAATTTTGATGTTCATAGTACGAAGTGGAAATTTATATTACTAATAGTACCAAACACTTATCAAAGCTGGTATATAGACCAGATATAACCCTGAATAACATTAAATAACAAAAAAAGCATTACAATTAGTATCAACAGGTCAAATAAACAAGAAAGTACGATTTGAGAGTACTCGCAGTTACTGACAGCTAGTTAAAAGCCAAAACAATTAATAATAAAAAATCATGCATCAGAGACTAAAATCAACTAAAACACATCCCAGGGATTTAGTATTTTAACGTCATGGACAGTCAAAGAAGATATGACTAGTGCAATGCCAAAATAAATGTATCGACAGACAGTAGGATAGTTAGGAGTTTAACCTCTTTATAGATCAAAATGAACGTGGGTGTGTCTTTCAACATCCCGTTTGAAAAGAATACAAATTTAGTTATGTTTTAATTTGCTGATGACAAAATCGATATTAGTGCCAATGTAAACTATATTCAAAGATCTAATTACAACATTGGTAAGATAACCTGAACTAATAAGTTTATTTAAAGGTTCGATGAGTTTACACGGATCATATAGTGATTTCCGCGCTTTAAGTACAATATTACCGTAAAATTTAGGATGTGAAATACCGTTTTAATCAGTTTTCTACAGGTACAGCCAAATTTACTAATCAAATCTTTGTATCTATGAAAGAACTTAGCAAAAGTTTTACGTAATTTATGGTAACGAAATCCCTGACTTAATAATTTACTAGTGATGCATTGATTACGTTCGTTAAAATCTATGACATCACTACACACACGGCCATAACGAACGAGTTGGGATATATACACACCGTATGATGGAGCCAAAGGAACATCGCCGTCTAAAAAGGAAAATTAACAATAGGGAATGAAAATCGTCTCTTTTGTCGTAAATTTTCGTATAGAGTTTTCCTTTAGAGATTGAAATGTCCAAGTCCAGAAAAGGACAACTACTGCTGTTTATGTTAGATTTAGTTAAAGTAAGTTCTATTGGGTAAATTTCGGTAGTATATTTAGAGAACTCTGGATTATTTAACGAAAAAATATCATCTAGATAACGGAAGGTATTGTTGAATGTATCAACCAAATGTAACAATGACGTGTCTTTACTGAGTTTGGTCATAAACTGAGATTCATAGCAATACAGGAACAAATCTGCTATTAAAGGGGCGCAGTTAGTGCCCATATGTATAACTGAATCAAAAGTGTATTGGTTTTATTGTAACAGAAAAAATGTATTGGACAAGCCATGTTTTTATTTACATTTATTTAAACAAAATGGCTGATTGAAAATATATAGATTCAATGTAAGACTCTTAGTTTTTAAGGACAACATCAAAAGACCGATAAGTAGAATAAAGCAAAAATCGTATTTCACATAATAAAGTGTGTGTCTGCTGTTTTTTTTTTTTTTTTTTAAATTGAGTTTCGGCTTGCAGAAAACGTATTATACCTGTCATTTTTTTTTTAATCAAATCAAGTTAAGAGGGGGCTGATTATCATTTATTTAACTATGTGAATTAAGATTTTATAACGCATTTCAATTACAACTTGATGTAGTTCCTAACTAGGATAAAGGGTACACTCAGGGTAGACGCAGGAAAACTGTTCTTAGGCCTCATTGCTACATTTTATACCGGCTGATTAATGTCGGATCTCTCTGTTCTGGTCTTGTATTGTGTCTAGACTTTGGTGTATTTTTTTGTGACTTTGAAATTTGTTCACAGTACAATACTTTAAGTACCGCTTAAGTCGACGCTAGGGGCCGTCTTGACCTTGTTGTAGGGTATGAATGATTCTTTCATTGTTGAAGACCCTCAAGCGACTGTCAAGATGAAGAACAGGAATAAAAACCCTCTTCATTGATAATTTGTACTTTTTCTATGTAGTGTGTGCGATTATTTCCATGCACATTTACTCCATATCCCTTTATTTTCTATTTAAGGACCTGAACACGGCTTAATGCAAGTTTAGCCCTTCAGTGTAAAAGGTCGTATGACAATACATGATTTTTCTTTTTAAATGATTTGATTCCGGGAGATTGTTTGTCTCACTTTAATTTAACCCATGTCAGCTTTTTAGTTTTATTTACAGAAAAGAGAGCCAGTTTTGTATTCTTTAATA
Organism: Mytilus coruscus; assembly: GCA_017311375.1. NCBI lineage: Eukaryota > Metazoa > Mollusca > Bivalvia > Mytilida > Mytilidae > Mytilus > Mytilus coruscus. The sequence goes on from CM029595.1 coordinate 118,563,232, forward strand.
TAAAGTTTAATTTTCCATGTAAAAACGACCAATTTTTCTATGTCCGGTAGCATCGAATCTTCTCAAACCATTTTTTTTTAACAATATCTGGACATCGGTTGACATGCAACATTGCCAAACCACACAACCTTTCACCCGTCATCGTTGATCTTTCCCAAGTCTTAAGTCTACTCAGAGCAGAGAATGAACGTTTACAACATACAGATGTTACGAGAAGAATCAACAACAGCTTAATATTGGACAACTGAAGCGTTAGTCAAAAAGATTGATTGATTGATTGGTGTTTGCTTAACGCCGCCTCGTAACAAAAAAGCGAGAGCTAATTTCAAATATTTTTACAATTTAGAGTAGGCTTTAAAATTAGACAAAAGGTCCTTGAATATAATAAAACTCAAGTTTAAAACAAAATTACTAAATTAAATTTACAAATGAAATTCAACACTAAGACAATAGTCATGAAGAAGGGCAATAAACGAACAAAAGACAAACCCGGTAACAGATAAGACACACAACGACAAACAATAGACCATCAACACTGAAAACTAAAAATAAATGACGAATATGGATCCCGAAAAACAGGGGACGACGTCAGAGGGTGAACAGAACTTAAATGCTTCTTGCAAGACACTCGCCGTGAAAACAATTTGATATGAAGACAAAGTTTTGTTTCAACTTATCATTTTTTTTTTTCGAAATTTTCAACATGAGGCATTTGCCTCATTTGCCTCAATGTAGTTACGGCCCTGACTATTTAGTAAAGTTTATCCCAAATTAAACAGAAAATTACATTTTAATGCAATGAAAATAACAAATTTGTGATTAGAACTATATACAATACTGATTGAAACTTTTAAACAATAATGTAGAGAACAGCAAAACTGAGCTGTTCTCTGAAACTATCAACTGTTTTGACTAAACAAGTAATGCAGGAAGCTGGTTTTACTGTGGTAATGTGTATGGAAAATATGATAGTCAGTCTGAGTCTTTAGATGTATGTACGTGCCTGTATGTGATTGTATGGGTTTTCCTGGTTCTCAAGTCTGCTAGTATATGATGTATATGAAATAGCAACAAGATGGTATATTACCTTGTTCATCAATATATTACCAATCCTGTGCGAAAGCATATTGAATACACTACTGGTATTGTGGTATCTGTTGCAGCTATATTGATGTTGTTGGACCAGCTCAATATTGGATACCGATCCGGTTGTATGAGGGTCCCAAACAAAACAAAAGAATTGTACAAATGCGCCTTATCCAAGCTTTTAATTGATGCTGACAAAAACTTTTCATCTCCACGGGTGTTCGCTTAATGTAGTTATTAAAAGAATTCAAAGTACATCAAGATTTTTTTTTAACCTTAATTGATATTTGATAAAATCAAATTGTCATGCTATGATATAGATATATAATATATAATTCTTTGAAGATTTAACCTTTCCCCCGACCGGTTAAATATTTTTTATAATCAACGTGTGGTTCGTTTGATCTCAGTTCTTCGTTGGTCAAAATTCAATTATGACGTCAACTGTCCTAGCTTTCCTCTGACGTCCACGATAAAAGGCGACCATGTCTAATGAAGTCAAATAGAAAAAAAAAACACACATCTTTTTTGCAGATAGTTGAAAAAGATGAATAAAATTTGACTACTAGTACGTATCGTCTTAAAATCTTTTGAGAAACAGATTCCACAACCGAAGCTTGACAAGCCTCGCGTTTAAAATTTTTAAATTTAACTGTCTCGAGTGGAGAAATATCGAATCACACTAGATGCTGTGATAGAATCTATATAATTTTGTTTATACCTGTGTGTGTAGTGGGGTGACCACTCTATTATTATCCTTCGATTGAACTACCCATGTACAATCCACGTAACTTTGATGCAGTTTGTGTCCTGACTAGGAACTTTATTTTTTTTAACAAACTACATGTAAGCTCGCTAAACAAAAATGTGAGGATTTTAATGTGTTTTATGTTTGTACATCATCTCAAGACAATGTGTCACGTCCTGTTTTGAAATGATCTCTAACCTTGACTTTTAACCTAAAGGTTAAATACATGTAGTTGATTTTTGTGTGACATTTTTTTTTTAGTTTTGGTAATATCTTTTGTATCCTTTGACATTGGCATTTCTATATATTTTGAGAGTGAGTGCATCATTTCATAACAAATTCATCCATACTAAAAACAAATGCAATTATAGCACTAAAATGTGTTGGTTGTTTCTTTTCATTACTGGAGAGATTAATATAGGAGAATATAAACATTTGATTAAGTCCAACAAAATAATCCAACCTACGTCAATGGGTTCGCAAAACGTATAATTATCTATGTTAAGGTCAAGTTACAGTTAGAAAAATATATGTACTGGTTTTAGAGAAAAGATTTGTTTTAATTATTTTGACAGCGTCTTTGTTAGATTTTATGTACATTAGACAATCACGCGGATCGTTATCAAATAGTATATATATTTCAACAAGAACATTGTATAACAGTTATGTGAATTGATGTTTTCGATTTTAAGTTCAACGTGTAAAAGTTATATGCAAAATTTAAACAAAATCTGGGAAATAGCCAATTTACTGTTACTTTAACAATGTTATTACTACAAGTGGGTCTGCTGGTAGACTGTTTGTCCCCGAGGGTATCACATGCCCGGTATAGTCAGTACTTCGGTACAAGCATGAAAATACAGATATCCTTTATTGACATTTGTTTTCATAAATTTTTGAAATGAATTTAAACTATGGGATGTATCTCCTCATGCAAAGCTCTGGTGCTCTTGATGGGCTGTTCTTTTGTGCGTTTCTTTGCTTTATTAGCTTAGCTCTCCAACATTTCAATAAGGTTTAGAATTTTTAAGTATTATGGTTCGAGCATCACTGAACAGACCTTAATTGTCGAACTGCGTATTTAATACCGTTAATGTAATTACTACCACTAAGTCGATACCTTTTCTGGTGAACTGTTAGTCAACTGGGGTATCAGCAACCCAGAAGACAGAAGACTAGTACTGGAATGAAAATTTAATATCATTCTTTTTATTGAAATCTGCTGTTATAAATTATTGGATTTTTTTTTAATTAAGGAATGTAGTAAAGGTCCGATTCCTTTTTCCGGGTTTTGCTTTACTTTTAGTCCTATTTTTAATTTTATCAGCTCTTCAATGTTTATTTTACGAAAAAAAAAATGTGTATAAGGTTTAGGATTTTCAAATATTTTGGCCTCGAGCATCGCCTTAGAAACATTAATTTTCGAAGTTTGCATCAATGTTGAAAGAAGAGGCGGTAGACACCAAGGGGCGTTAAAAAGTAGAAGAAGAAAAACGACAACGCCATGGCTGGCATAAACACGGGTCTGCATTTTACTAAAATAAACACGCGTTGATCGCACTGAAATAAATAAACTGTTACGCCAGAAAATCGCCTTTTAGTTGTAGCCAACAAAAGACACAAATCAATAATAAAATTTAACAAGATTTATTGTACACAAGTTTACAAGAAGTATTACACAAAAAGAAATGTCAACCTAACTGTCAAAATATATGTCTAATCTTTTGTCTTTTGTTTATCCGGAAATCTTCTCGGGAATCCACGCAGAATATTACGTCCAATAGGTCACAATCTAGTATGATGTTGTTAGTAAATAAAAGTGTCAATCCAACTGTTGAGAATGTTGATGTCTATCGATGTCTAAGTCTATGTCTAACTTTAGGGTCTGCATACTTATTTATATACTCAAACGGAAACGTTCTAGATAACGCTAGATGTTAAAATTATGCATCTTTTGTTATGATCATTCTGGAAACGTTATGTAAGTGAAATAGAAAGTTCTAATCATTCCATGAGTATCAATGATTGTTCCAGTGATTTCTAAACTGCATAGTTGTAACACAATGTGTATCATTTTGTACACCATATAAAAAAATGTAAACATTCTTAGGCCACACAAAACAAATTAGGCCAACTAAATAACTATGATAATTACAATATCATAACAATACGTCATGATTGCACTGGCATAAACACGAGTCTGCATCTTACTAAAATAAACACGTGTTGATCGCACTGAAATAAACATACGTCATGATTGCACTGGCATAAACACGAGTCTGCATCTTGCTAAAATAAACACGCGTTGATCGCACTGAAATAAACATACATCATGATTGCACTGGCATAAACACGAGTCTGCATCTTGCTAAAATAAACAGGCGTTGATCGCACTGAAATAAACATACGTCATGATTGCAGTGGCATAAACATGGGTCTGCATCTTACTAAGATAAACACGCGTTGATCGCACTGAAATGAACATACGTCATGATTGCACTGGAATAAACACGGGTCTGCATCGTACCAAAATAAACAGGCGTTGATCGCACTGAAATAAACATACGTCATGATTGCGCTGGCATAAACACGAGTCTGCATCTTATTAAAATAAACACGCATTGATCGCGCTGAAATAAAATACGTCATGATTGCACTGGCATAAACACGGGTCTGCTTCTTACTAAAAATAAACACGCGTTGATTGCACTGAAATAAACATACGTCATGATTGTAATGGCATAAACACGGGTCTGTATCGTACTAAAATAAACATGCGTTGATCGCACTGAAATAAACATACGTCTTGATTGCACTGGCATAAACACGGGTCTGCATCGTACTCAAATAAACACGCGTTGATCGCACTGAAATAAACATACGTCATGATTGCAGTGGCATAAACATGGGTCTTTATCTTACTAAAATAAACTCGTGTTGAGCGCACTGAAATAGACATACGTCTTGATTGCACTGACAGAAACACGGTTCTTTATCGTATTAAAATGTACACAATAGTTTATTTAGCACACTGAAATTAACACAAGTCTTGATCGTACCATATGGATTTTTAATGTCCAGTACATTTGAGGTGTTGTTAAACAGTTAAAAAGAAGTAGAAAAACGACGGCACTGTCATCAGTATGATCTCAGGAATCTGAAAATATTCTTTTGGGAACATAATTACCGTTGAATGTATTTTAAATAGGTACACAGCTTAAGTTGATTTTGGAGGCAACAAGTAAAACTCTACGAAATGAGGTGATTAAAATAAGTACCAGATATTTTCTATTTGAGTCCATGAGGCTACATGTATTCCATTATCATGTCCTACTACGTTCTGCTGACATCATGAGATTTATGTTTGAGCAGTCTGTAATGATTAGCATGTTATGATGTCGTGCCAAGGAAATATTTACATTTGTTTAACTCATTTATCTCGTGTCTGTTATCAGAACACACAAAAAGGTTACTTTTAAGTTATTTTTTTATCTTCACTCCATTATCTGTGCTTGATGCGGATAAAAAAAATCTTTTGATCTACAACGTTACATTGCAGAATAGTGTTTGTTGAACCTTAATGCAAGTTGTGTTAGCAATTGTAATAATTAAAATAACCATTGACCATAGATAAAATTTGTTTGATGAAAGTGAATTTTGTACATTGTTACGACGGATTAATCGTCACTTGGCCTTTATACTGATGGGTATACACTCGATTACACGCTATTGATGTTCTCGGAGCTATAAATTTAACTTTACTCAGAAATTCTCGATCTATGCTTTTCAACTTCAGATTGTTTACATTTTACCTTTTTTTGAACTATTGCATATATAAAAATAACCTCATAATTACTGCTGACTTTCGTCAACGACATAAGAGAGACAAAATTGAATTTTACCATTAACCATTGTCTATTGAGAAACTTTACTTGTCTTTCCCAAAGCGGATCTACGACAGCCCTCGTTTAGAATCAAACTCATGCAGATATTTATTTGGTTGGGTTTGTATCTGATTCTATTTTTTTCATATATATATATGAACAATATAAGATAGGCAACTACTTTTATGATCTAAATGCGTATGATGATAATAATGTCTATTCCATGATGCTTGCTGGATTTCTACTGGCGTTTGCTTGACGTCTGACCGCAAATATTTCATTCATATTCATGACGAGAACAAATCAACAATAATACCAATAAGGTTCTGCAAAATGGGTTGACCGGTTTGAAAAGGGGAAATTTCGACTGTTACTGGAAAATAAGGATGGGTTGGATTGTAGCAGAAATTTTGCTATTCGGCAGCAAGCCTAAAAAAAGCATAAAAGAGTAGTTTCATCGGTTCTTGAACGTGCAGGAGGCGTGTCATTATCCTGCAAGATGCCTCAAACTTAATGTTCTCACCCCAACCGAACGTGGCTGCGTATTCATACATCCAAACAGACGCCTTTCTTTAGCAAGGGTTTAACTGTTAGTTTGTAGAAGATCCTTGTAGTTGCGTGGTGCTGGAGGCTAATAAATTCAAATGTATGAAAGTAAAAAACATATATATACGGTACATTATATAGTCGATATTCGGTAGCATCCTACAGTGACTTTTATTTTATGCGATCTATTCAATTGTTTTAATTTGAAAATGGACATATTTGGCGCCAGCAAACTAGTTTAACCCCGCCACATTCTATATGTGCCTGTCCCAAGTCAGGAGCCTTTAGTTCAGTAGTTGTCGTTGGTTCATGTTATCATATTTGTTTTTCGTAAATTGTTTTGTTATAAATTAGGCCGTTAGTTGTCTAAATTGAATTGTTTCATATTTTTCATGATTGGGCCTTTTATACCGGCTATACGGTATGGGGTTTTTCTACTTTTTGATGGCCGTACGGTTGCATATAATTGCTTACATCCACTTCATGTGAACTTTGGACGATAGTTGTCTCATTGGCAATCATACCACATCTCCTTTTTTTTTGTAATAATCTGTGTGTGTGTATGTGCATCAATATTTAAGTAGTACAAATTACTGAGAGTTATCCCCATTTTCAGAGTACTGGTGTCGGTCATTTCTTTTCTTTTTCTCAGTGTGTATTTTATAACAAAGGATTCCAAATAGGTCGAACTGTTTTAGTTTTTAAGAAAACTACGCAGTTGTTTTTTTGTTTTTTTGTTTTTTCTTATTTTAGAATATTATCAGTTTTTGAGAAGGAAGTGCACGGATGAACGACCGTCTTAGCACGCCATGCAATATTTGTGAACGTGATGTTACTATTTGAAGACGTATTAATCTTATTTTTTAATAATATTTATAGTATTTTATCTTCAGATCATGAAATATCTATGCAGTTCCATGTTTGAATGAAATTCCTGTTATCAATAGCTTCCCTGGATCTTCATGCTATGGGAAATTTCTTTAATTGGAAAATTATTCTGGGCTTTTTACGCTCAAATTGATTTTAAATTGAATTGGCATACTGTTCATTGACTTTACATAGATGTAAAAATAGACATAGGAAGTTATCAAATTATTTAATGTGTTGGAAAATTGAACGATCATAATATATTAACCGTTACACAATTAAAGTTTGATATATGATAATCGAAATGTGTATACATCAAAACAAAACAAATATCTAAGTATATAGTAAATGATATATTTGTTAGTCATATTTTTTTATTTAAAGTTAGGAGGTTAGGATAATGGAGGTGGTTGATCGATAACAAACTGTTTAACACCGTTATATTCCCAAGTCAAGAGCATGTGACTGTTGTGTGCCATATTTGTTTTTCGTTTATCGTATAAGCATAAATCAGACCTTTGGTTTTTCTAGTTTGACATGTTTCACATTTTTTCATGTAGGAGCCGTTTATAGCTTACTGTAAGGAATGGGTTTTGCTCATTTTTGCATGTCGAATGGTGACCTATTATAGTTGCTTACATCTTCGTCCTTTGGTCTCGGGAATATAGTTGTTCTGATTGGCAATCATACAACAATTCCTATATTTTACATTAATAACGTTTTAAAGCACAAAGAGTAAATATAATTATGAAATATAAGAATTATATCTGTATGCAAACTATTACGTCTGGTCGTAAAATAGATCGTTATTTCGGAAAACAAATCAAAAATGTTTTATCGAAAAGTTGATTCTAAAATTGCAGTCACGATCAAAGTAACGAAAACAAATGAAAGCTAGATGCCGTCATAATAGAGAGTGTGTTGAAAAGAAATAAGATAAAACTTATGAGAAAGCTTAGGGTATTTAACCTTAATATCAATATATTAACATAAAGAACATTTCATCCTGTGCTAATAGTAATAGAAGACGCATAAAACACATAACAGTTCAAATCTTCTTTTGCTCATTTAATAGCCATCGTAAATTCCACGCCCATAAGATTCCACGTAATGTCAATCAAAACATATCCTGCAGAATCAATACATATGTATTTTCAATACTATTAGAGAACAACAGAAAAAGCTGATGCGGTGTTGTAAGAGAGAGTTGTACAGATTTTATTCTCATACTGGCAGCAACTTACCAAAGTATTTTTTGGAAATTTGTAGGGGAAGTTTAAAGATGAATGATACAAATTGGACAGGTGTGCAAGAAAATACTTTTGATGAATTCAACACTGACAAAATAATTTTATTATGTATTTATATTCCGGTATTCTTTGTTGCTTTAGTTGGAAATATTCTTGTGCTTGTAATGGTGTGTATGAACAAAAGCGTTCGGAGAAATGTCGCTAATTATTTCCTGGTAAATTTAGCCATAGCAGATCTTTTAGGTAAGTAAAATACTTGACAATTACATCGGATATCGTTTGAACTTTGTTGGATTTTTCCAGACACAAGGCTATCTTAGGAAAACTATATGAATGATCGTTTATAATATACTATTATATTTTGTCGAGGGCAAAGTAGTTTCAACTTAATGATTAGCCTTGCGATTAAGTTACGAAAGAGGAAATTAATGTACGGGTTTATAGTCAAAGTAACATGCATTATAATTAGTAAGAAAGGGAAATTAATCAACTCACATTTCATTGGATTTGAAAGATTAGGGGCGACCATTTGATTTTTCTGGGAGGGGGGAGGACCAGGAGGATTTTGAAAATGAATATCATGGCCTTGTATGATCTGAAAATAAATAACAAGACGGGATGAAAATGAATATTCTGCAACACAAAATGCAGGAAGCAATTGTTTATAAAAGTGAAAATAAATTTTCGCGCAGCAAAACAATAAGCATGCGTACCGACAAATGAAAATAATTATTCAATCAGCAAAAAATCCTCCTGGCCCCTACCAGAATATCAAATGGTCGACCATTTTCAAATTATCTCTTTTGATTTTTTTACATTTTATTATCCCTGTATCTTTTACAGTTTACTTACTATACGGTATGGGTTTTGGTTATTGTAGAAGACAATAAAAGACAGTAGAGTGACCTGTATATATAGTTGTGTATATCATTGTCCTTTGGTCATTAGTGGGTAGTTGTCTTTTTTGGAAATCACAAGCATATTCCTATTTATTATATTGAAGCAATGCAGCATATTTATTCCCTATTCTGACAACTATTATTTTAAACGAATGAGTCAATGTCAATGTATGTAGCAATACCATTTAAGACTTGTTTGCAAATCCAAGCCATAGTACAAGGATTGGTTCTTTTACTAGGTCCTTTTTGATTATTATAGCTCCTCAACTGTTTCGGTTTTTATACATTCTTGGCTTTCAAATATTCGGCTTTGAGCGTTCATGATGAAGGTAAATCCAGAAAAGCGCCTCGGACGACGCATAAAATGTATTACGTGTTGTTTTCATTTTTTATTCAATCTTATTTTTCTTGAATTTCAATAAAAATTTAAAGTTTAAAAGGGAGATAATCAATGCTGTCATTTTTTTTTTTTTTTAAAGATTGACGTGTTATTAGATTATCTATGGTACCAAAATGTTAGGAAAATTTAACTTTTACGGGCGCCATCTTAAGTTAGTTGGTCGTTATGGAATATCTGTGTCGACAGATGACCACAGATATGTTTCAAATGTTGTAACCATTCTACTGTCCTCTTTTCCTCGATTGTGATATCACCGAAGGAAACGTAACGCTGAATTTGTACTAACCATGAGCAACAAGACGGTGCCAAATGTAGAGCAGAATATGCTTACTCAATCCCGTTGTTTTGGTAGGGTTCTTTAGTCTAAGACTTTAGCTTCTAGGTAGTGTTTTGTAGACAGTTGTTTGTCTTTCCATCGTTTCTCGTTTTCCCCCCGGAATGTGTAGGTCTCTCCTCGACTTATGAGTTTTGAATCTCCCTTTGGTATATTCCGCCTAGCTCTTTTTTTATTTCACTGTCATACGAGCTTTTAATTGAGATAGTAAATAACCGTAAGACAGTATAGAAATATTTTATTCTACAGTCAGCAAACTATTGTACAAATAAAATCTTCTGCTATCCTGTTTTCTATGTTTAGTAAACGGTAATGTTAAAATTGCTATTTACGTAACAGTTCTTTTTTGTGGTCACCATCGCGATCCTCGCTTAAGCCATGTCGATTTCTATAAAATTTAAAGAAAACTACTGGGAAATAAAAAAAAATAAACGTGAAAGCGTCAATCTTACATTGCATGGTAAAAACAATATACGTATATCGTCGGAAAAATATCATTTATCAGTACACGCATTGAAACAAGAGAAAATCTCTGCAAGAATGCTTTTGCTTCCTGTTTCTAAAACTTGTAATAATAAATGTTCATATATTGTATATAAATTGTGCAACTCAAATTTATTCCATATAAAAATAATAAGCACATCAAGCGGACATTTTAAAAATGCACTAAGAGAACTATGAGTCTCTTTTATGTCCAAATTTATTTATTACATATGTTTTCTCTCCCGGAGTCCTTATAGACAATATGACTATAATTGCAACTTCTATTAAACGTGATTGGAAGGCCTTTTTAAATACGTGTGAAGCGAATAAAAAAATGTGAAACGATATTTCAGAAGGGGAAATGAAATAAGTATGTAGTCGAAAATTGAGAATGGAAACGGGGAATGTGTCAAAGAGACAACAACCCGACCAAAGAGCAGAAACAGCCCAAGGCCACCAAATGGGTCTTCAACACAGCGAGAAAATCCCGCACCCGGAGGCGGTCTTCAGCTGGCCCCTAAACAAAAATGTATACTAGTAGTCTGTACATAAATGAAATGAAAATTGTGTGTTGGTCAAAGAAATATATGGTGGATACCGATGCCCCGGGATTAGTGTTCCTGGTGCTATCATCTGTCCAGTAATAAGGACTGCGATACTGGCAAATCTGTCCAGTAATAAGGACTGCGATACTGACAATATATGGTCGACACCGATGCCCCGGGATTGGTGTTCCTGATGCTATCATCTGTCCAGTAATAAGGACTGCGATACTGGCAAATCTGTCCAGTAATAAGGACTGCGATACTGACAATATATGGTCGACACCGATGCCCCGGGATTGGTGTTCCTGATGCTATCATCTGTCCAGTAATAAGGACTGCGATACTGACAATTTGTTAGAATTCATTTGAATAAATCTAAAGTTCAATACCATCTGTATTTGTAGAAAAAAAACCTAAGTTTACAGTTATAAGGTTGAATTATACCGCTCTTGGTGGACCGTGAGACATAGACTTAATTATTATTTTATTTTACAATATTTTAGAAATTATTAGGAAACTAAGATTGCAAATCCCTCAGGCAATGTCGATCTTAAATGATTGTTTACTATCCTTTTAATGTTCTGTTTATTATTTATAATCCTTGGATTTTAAATAATTGGGTTAGGGCGTTCCTGATGAAGGTACATTTTAATTTTCCTGATGAAGGTAAAGACCGTTCCTGGTGAAGGTAAATCAATAAAAGCGCTTTGTACGCCCCACAGTTACAAAGTGTTATGATTTTTTTTCAACACTTTTAATTGATTCAGATGGTTTTTAATTGTCCTTGTTGGTTTAAGTTTCAACTGTTTTCTTTAGACCTTTTTGGATTTTGTTGTGTGTTTATTTGTAATTCAGTTTGGTTCAACTGTTACCTTCAAATGAACTATTTTAACTTTTTTCTGTTATTCCATAGAGAAAAATATTTTAATTCTAGAAGTAGATTCTGTATACGAGAATCTTAAAAACTATTAATGAGAAATTATAAATTCCACTCAGTGGGGACCTACTGTCTACTTAGCTCATAGACTTGCAACTGTTTTAATGGATTGATTTTGTGTTAAAAATAAGATATTAATTAATCATTTATTAATGATGCTGACTATGTGCTACACTTCAAGCGCACCAGACCTCACCCGGTGTTTTAGTTGGATTCGTTTTAGTAAGTGTACATGAAATAAGAGAGGTCCTTTCTAGACATTGATATAAATCTCACGGTATATTTCGTACCTAAATTTATGATAAACGCCTTTCCTTTGCTATTGTCAATGTTCCCATTTCTTGACGATGATATTTAGTTGGCTATTTCTATTTGGGTTTTCGTTTGTCCAACTTCTGATATTTTATTTAACGCAGTATTTTAATTACTGAAAAACGTTTTACCTCATGGATGAAGAAATCATAAATTGCTACAAACTTGTATAAAATTTCGTCACAAATGTAGATATTTATTGAGGAAGTATCATTCTATATGAATGAATGGTTTATAATAGTGCAACCTGCATATATACAATAGATACATATTATTACAATATTACATTACAGCCAGCCAGATAGGCTTACGATGTACTGACAAATTAAAACTCAAATTTTTGAAAAAATAGATAACAAATAGTTTTGGACGAATGTCTTAGTTATAAGAAAATTCAACAGTTAAAGTAAAATAGTTGGAGAATTTCTCTTCGGATACGATCACAGTCTAAGATAAAGTTCGCTATACATTTGTTGTTGTTAGATAACAGTTCATTTAAGGCAGCATTTGGAGAAAGTTCATTTATGCGTAGAGGATAAGCAGGATCTGGTGATATTGCAGTAAATAGTTTATTTCTCAAAACCGAGTAACGATCACAGTATAAGATGAAGTGTTGATCATCTTCAATAGACGCAGAATTGCACATTTTACATACTCGTTGTTCGATTGGAATGTTTCTATAGCGTCCTCGTTCGACTTCTACAGGGAAAGAACCACAGCGAATTCTAGCGATTGCAGATCTTTGTGTCCTTGTTAAATGCTTTTGTACGTACGGCTCGGCACAAAATTCGGTTTTAAAATGTTTATATGTCCTCAACTTCGGCATATTGTTTATTTCGTTAAACCACTTGTCTTTGAAGTCTGCTACAAGTTTACTTTTCACAGAGTCTAAGATGAATCTTGTTGAGATATCGGAGTCGTTGTCAGTTAGGTGTGAAAGATTGCATTTGTTCAGAAGCGTTTTTACACTGTTAAACCACGTGTTTCGGTAACGTCTCGACATTTCACGATCCCAAACAAATACTTTTCGGCAAATTCTGTGACCAGGCATGTTCATAAGACGACACCATAAGCGGATAACGTTACACTGGTTGTGAATAAAAACTGGATGCCATCCCATGTCTGCTAATATTGCTGGAATTGGCGCCAAGAAAAGTTCTGATAGCTCTATAATGTAAGCGTTCGATATTGTCATATAACTCTATATACAGGGATTTTATAAAAATGTGGTATTTCATACCCAGTTTTTTCACGGATATATAGAAGTAAAGCAAATAAACAAGTTTAGAAATTAATAAAACTGATTTATAGTTTGAATCATTTGTAAATTTTTTCTGCAAAAAAAATTATTTACTTTGAGCGTTGCACGAGATCGTGTTTTCGTGTGCTGTGTTGTAAGAAATCTACTCCAAATACAACCGCCGCGATAACAACCGGAGTAGAACGACAGGATTGCTGAATGTAAATGTAAGCGGATGCGGTATGACTGCCAAGTAGACAACTATACCCCAGTGTCCAAAGTACGAGGAAAGAAACAACTAAACGCCTTAGGGTCATACCGTACAGTAGGCTATAAATTGCTCTTACTTTATTTGGCCTTTTAACTTTTTTATTCGAGCGTCACTGATGAGTCTTTTATAGACGAAACGCGCGTCTGACTTACAAATTTATAAGCCTTGTATCTTTGATTAGTATTTTAATGATTTTTTGTGTTGTTGGGTTGATGTATATCGTACATTTCTTTTTATTCAATTTGTTTCATTTAATAGGGTGGTTTCGTGTGTATAAAATCATGTTTTTTTTCTATTTGAATGGTGATTTTAGATGTATAAAGGCATGGTCTGTTCTATTTAATAGGGTGATGTTAGGGTATATAAATGCATGTTGTTTTTTTTTTTTTTTTTTTCTTGATTTATTGGTTCTGTAACATGACATGACTTCTTATACCCAAAATTGAAAGGGAAAGTAGAAAGTTTGTTTCAAAGAAGTAAATTTCAAATGCACAAGAAATGCTTATTCAATCTTTTAGGAGAAGTGGGGTTTACTGTATACATTGAGTTAAACTTAATTTGTTCATTTGAGAAAAAGATGTGGTTGTTTGTTTTATCATTGCGACATTGTACATATTGAACTGGCAGCATAGTCTAACAAATAAAAACCACATAAATTGCCCCAAATCCAATAAAATATCTCATATAAAAGTTTCTAGTATTAAACTAACACATAATACTTAAAATGTCTAACCCCATAAAATTAGCGCGAGATTAATTATTTTCCAATAGGTTATTTCTGAAGAAAATAATTGGATAAGTTTTCATTGACTTTTCATTGGTAAACCCATTTACTAAATTCTAATGGAACTCATTGTTAAGATGAAACAAAGTTTTCCAAGCGTAATGACTGTGAAGAGAGAAAAGGACAAGGGTGATCTTAAAATGAATGTGCAAGTAGTCAGGAATTCTGTTGCATGTATTATCTGTTTAATATGAAAATATGACGATAAGTCGGTCAGTTCATTTTAAGTCTTAAAGTAGGCAGCACTGGTTCAATATGTCCGAGTATGAATTTAGCATTAGACAACAGAAAATAATACTATAAATTCAAACCTTTTCTCCTTGATACTGAATGACTGCGGATATTCTTTTTTTTTCAGGAAAGTAATGCCTAAATCTATTCAAATATTTTCAGTTATAATAATGTTAGTTGAATTGCGCCTTTGTGTTCATGTGATATAACGATGTGATATACAATCTGACTTATAAGTTTTACTAAAATCTAAAACGGTGTTGATTCTGCGAGTAAAGAAGCTTATGAATACGCACGTATGCATAACAACTGTGGGTCCTAGTCAATATTCTCTTTGTCCTTAGCGACCTTCCTTTGAATATATAAAGTTTAAAACGAAACTTGTTTAACAATGTTGTCAGTTTAAGTAGTGACCGTCTGTTATTGAATCATTATGAATAATTGTTTCTACTCATCTTTTCTCATCGTAACGCACAATTATTAAAACTTCTCTCTAAATAGTATGCATACTATTTTTGAGGGTCGTACGGTGACATGTAATTTTTTCCAGATTTGTCATTTGGTCTTTGATAAATAGTTTTGTTATTGACAATCATGCAACATTTTCTTTTTATCTTTTATATAACATTGCGACCTTTGACATTACACAAACAATAAAATGAATTCTGGTTTAATAGGAACATTTTCTTTAATTTGCTATTTAAGGTGGTACCCAACACCTTGACTCGTTTAATTTTCATAAAATTTTGACAAAATGTTTACTTTGACCCTTTGACAAAAATATAAAATTTCAAAAATTTGAACCAACCACTTTATCAGAAAAATTTCGTTGGTTATATAGCAGTTTGACAAACACTAATTTTGATCATTGAGAAGCTTAATATTTCCTTAACAAAATAACGTGATTAAAACGTTTAGCTGATTTTTACAGAGTTATCTCCTTGTAGTGTTAGGTACCACCTTAAGAATACTAATTTGATTAAAATGTGTGCCGCAGACATGGGTAATGAGGAAACAATTTTGCAGCCAGAAGAAAAAAAAAACTTGACATGCATTACATATTGTAAAAAGGTAGTATAATCGATAGAGTCTAGTGAATGATAGGTTTTGCAATGCAGACCTCGTGATTACATAATTGAGTAATTTTTGATAAATCACTATAATTCTTTATCACATTTTACAGTCTTGAATTTGCAATTTCTGATAACTGATTTGGTTCAAACTTTCCCTATAGGAAGCTGTTAATGTTTTTGCTTAAGTAAAACAACACAAAGAATGGAAATGAATCAGACATTATCGATAATGGTGTAATTACCATAGACTTACAGAAACAACATACTAGCTTGGTCGGAAACAAATTATAAATCACAGAAGACTCACATCAAAGCATTTATTAATTCGATAACCAAAATGTGTATTCCTCTGAGAATGACAATCACTGAGGATAAGTATAGAAACATCGGATATTCCGAATGATATTAACGCTTTGTAAGATAAGTTTTGGAATGGTTTCGATAGAAATAGAAATATTGAGGTTACTATAGCAGGTTTTAAGTTTTAAGGGTTAATTACGGTATACATAAAGACGTTCACAATTTATCGGCTAAACATTAAAAACACGCGAAATTCTTTCCAATATATCAAAAGATTCCAAAAAAATTATAACTTTTATTATATGTCATCTAAGCGTTAAACCCTATAAACGATAATATTGTAGAACATCATTTAAAATTTCACTTCCGGTAGTTTTAATGTTAAGTCTACTATTATCAGAGAACTCAGTACTCAATAGTCTAAAATACCATGTTTTGTCGATAAACCTACAATTTAGAATCAAAATAAGTGCGCATTAAAGTCTAGCAATTTTTTTTTTTTTTTTTTGGATATATTTTTATAATAATATTAAAGAATTGAAATCTTAAGTAAAAGTAAATTCAAATCAACACTATAGTAAGTAACTGAATATAGAAATAAAAATTCCCTTTACGAGTTTCAACGATGGAGTCCTCTAGAGCATTGAACAACTAAAACCACTGCCGAATTTACAAAAAAGTTTAAAGTGATTTACCCGCTTTTATAATTCGATCAGTGACGAAACTAAAGATGCAGTAAAAATGCACAATAAAAAATTCAATTGGTAAGAAAAATAATTAACTAGATAATATATTCTTGATCAAGGTTGATCCACTGAATTGCTATAAAGGTGTAAAACACATACTTTGTACATACGATTCTAAAAGTAATTCCCCCTTTTTTACAATCATGACGTTGCTGTGTAAGCTCGGTCATGAATCAGACCGTTTTATTTTGATTAATCAATCGATATGCAGTAGTCTAACAGTTCATTTAGTGCTGTCCATTGTCTGTCAGTGTTGGGACACTACCGAGTATGTTATAATGGATTTGATATCGGAAACTCGTCCCAAGTGATCGGCTTAGTTAGGAAATTTAGTATAATAATAGTCTAAGTAGTATCTTCACATCTTATATGTTCTTTAATGCTTCGTTGACACTCAACGTCGAGAGACTTACCGAAGTTGCAGGAAATTGATATGAAAGAAACTGAAACTAATGTTCTCTTTAAATCAGAATAAAGATAAGTGAATCTGTATGTTTACGACCATATTTGAGATACTCATTCAAGATTTCAGTTGTAAATTTTAAATTTTGAATAAGAATTGGCGACGGTTTTTTTTTGTATTTTGAATGATAATTTGCAGACGACCGTTGTTACTTGCAAACGATGAATGGCAGTACTTCATTGTACATTGCAAATTCACGTCCAGTTGATATCATAAGTAGAATTGGAGCTCTATCATTGAAGGTAAAAGAGTCATATTTAAAGGTCATAGAAGGCCATATGATTTTTAATGCATGGTATTGACTAATGTTCACACAAGAACACTAATGCACAGAAATAGTGTAAGTTATATAGCTAAGGATAAAGTCATAAAGAAACTGAATTGGGTAAAGCAACCTTTTTTAATGTCAAATCAGACAAATTATAATTCCGTAAGTATATTACGTGTTTGATCTTCACGACACATTATCACAAAACTTGGCAGTGTGAAAATGCTCTCTTCAGGCGTTTTGTACTATGGTTCGTTTTGACTCGGCTTATGCTAGTTTTTGAAAACTATCTAGCAATGTTCCTCTGATGGTCTTTACCAAGTCTTGTTGCTTCTGGAGATTGTCAGTTATCAAAAATATGTCAAGGTTTACAATGAAACTCATGGGATATTAGAGTTTGATATAATTTTCAAGAACGAATGAAGTGAATTGAAATTGAACCATACGGGAATGTTTTTCGAAATTTTTTGCTGTCAAGTGTGGCTCCAGTCGAGTTGGTCAAAGTTTTAAAATGGTCCTTAAAAGTTGTGTTAATTATGTGCCGCGAACAGGTTTGAAAGTTTTCATTAAAACACGATGGAAAATTGCTTTTCTAATATAATTTCAAGAACAGATGAAGTAAGATATACACAAAGTCATCTATATCTCAAGAGAGTTAAACATTCAGGTGATCAGAAAAAAAAACGACCGCCGCTTATAAAGATGCTGGAATTATATTTATGAATTCAATTATGATACTTCAATTCTCAAAATTTTAACACCTTTACAGTCAAGAAAGTTGGAAAGATAAGATGAATAAGAATATTTTCTTATGCTTTTTACTGCCAAAAGTTTATTTAAAAGAATAAAAATAATCCAAATATCTCAAATGATGGAAATATTTTCACTACACTTCATAAACTGAGCTTGTTGTATTTCTCGACCTATTCATAATAAAAACAGTTGATCTATTATCTTACGTATAAAATACTAGTTGTCTGTAGACTGCACTTCCGCATGAACAGAATATATTGTAGTCAATTTGTAATGAAACTTTGATTGTATGACAGCTGTGACAATCATTAATGATTTATCGTAAGATGCTTTCTTGTATCCTTGGGGGTTATTTCATAGTCTACAACAAACACATATTCATGATTGGTATTCCCATTGGGTGCTCGACCTTAGTTTGACTCTTTTCCTCGTAATGACCGATTTTAAGAACTGAAAACCAGGATAGTCACCGATGGGTATTTATATGAACTGAAATATTCCCAGTTACCATTAATTTTAGGACAGGTGTTGCTAACGTAGTTCAGATGTTGTCATAGTCTTTCTCCTTTTAGTTTCCCTCTTTTATGAGCGTTTCCTTAAATTAAACTGATTCACAAATGTTTATCGAATGACATGTTATGTAGGATCCGAGCTCTGTGACATTCTTCGTTAGCATATTCACTAAATATCCTTATCTTCTTAGTGGATATCCATGCATGTCAATACAGTTTTAAAGTTAGCATCTTAAGGTGGAGATGAAAAAGAGATACAGCGTGTTCTAAGGCGCTCGACATGGGGGAGACAGTATTGCCGTTGGTGTCTTACTAGGTACAGTTCGAACCCCTCCGAATGAACATGTCAATACAGTTTTAAAGTAAGCATCTTAAGGAGGAGATGAAAAAGAGGTACAGAGTGTTCTAAGGCGCTCGACATGGGGGAGACAGTATTGCCGTTGGTGTCTTACTAGGTACAGTTCGAACCACTCCGAATGAACGATATAAATTTGAAAGTGCAAAATGCAGTTTTCAGTATTGTTACGATCATGTATAGCCGATGCATTACGTTTGTGCGAAATGTACCTGGTGACAAACTACTTCTTTTGCGCGAATTGATTAAATTTTTTCCATCAAATAATATCTTCAAACTCAACATCAGGACAGAGTACCATCTCCGAGACAAAAAAAAGAGATAACGGTATTGATATTATATACATTATTATACATATATATACCCTCATGTAAAAAGAGTAGAAAAATGGAGACATTGAAAGAAATTATTCAAACGACGGATGAGAACTAAAGAGAAAAAACGAACGAAGACAAATAACACGGTGTCCTATATGGGACCATGAACAGGTTTTTTATTTGGAATATGCACGATGTGAATTTCCCCCCGTCAAACAAGTTTGGATTTATACACTTCCCTGACATGAATAATTGTACAACAGCATCTAATAAATAACATTCTGCGTTTTATTATGCAAACTCTGAAGTCTAGTGCTTATATTTCTTTTTATTTACTCATGTATAGCTCTGGTTCCTTGTCAAGGGTTTGCTATCTTTGCTTATTTTCGGTAATATCTGCTCTTCAACGTTTGTAGAAAGTATAGGATGTTCAAACATTTGACCTCGAGAATCAATGAAGTTATATAAATTGTCGAAATGCAAATTTGGTACAGTACAATTTGTACCATTGACTGTTATTATAAAAAAAAATCGATCTTTCTGGGAGCTTGTTTGAGTTAAGGTCAAGTTACAGTAAATGGGCTATGTCACAAATTTTGCTAAAATTTGGCATACAACTTTGGCTCGTTGAACTAAACTGAAAATCGAAAAATAATACTATTTATAACATAAACATGACGCATTTTTCATAGTTTTTGCAAATAATCTTCTTTTTTTTATATAAATGTATCAAACATATTGCTGTGTTGTACTTAAATCGATGTCAACTGTAATTGGTTTAGAATAGTTGTTTTGCTGCACAGCATCAAGCACAATTTCATAATTCAAAATCTGCCATTTTTCATTATTTTTTTGTTTCATTTCAAAAACGTTGAATCGAAGATTACTATGATTTGCATCATATAATATATTTTAGTATTTGAGATTCACCGTTCAAAAGTTCAGAAAGTGAAGGATTTACTTTTCCATCATCAGATTTTCGTTAACCAGTTAGTCTTCAAATATGATTATACATTATATTAAATAGGATAAATACATGTTTTGTAATATTCAAATTTTGTTTAACCAAATTTTACAAAATCACTTATATTTCCCAAATACTTCTGAATAATTAGGATCAGATAAGTTTATTTTAATTTTATTAATTCAAAATTTTACTAACAACTGTTTACCTCTTATCAAAGTTTTTAACAGACGACTTAATTTAAATTAATTTCATGTTTGTTTCTTGCAATGAATGTATTATTAAGACAAACACAAATAAAAATCTATTTCTATTCAAACACAGAGAAAGATAAATATACGATAATGAACAATGAAACAAGATATTCAAAAGATCAAAAAGAACTTTAAAGGCAGCCAATAATGTAGTGGTGGTGTGACGCATATACTACACGGAAGTTCTTCAAAACGAAATTATCAATTCCTCTACATTCAGGTCCGTTCGCACCACAGAGAGTCAAATCGTTAACAAGCATACCACTGCCACTACCCAACTTAAAGCATCTTCCGAACATTTGAAAGTCCCTACCATGTACTGGTTACCGAAATTACACAAAACCATTTAAATTCCGTTTCATCTCCGCATCGAGTAAGTGTTCTACTACTAATCTATCAGTTCTTCTAACTACCTCCTTACTACTATCAAAGAACTGGTTATTAACTTTTGTAATAAAGCTTATGAAAATAATGGTATTAATTATTTTGGAGTGTTAAAAATTCTTTAGAGGTTTTAGATAAAATACATGCTTTTGATGGTCCTTATAATTCTGTTGACAGTTATGATTTTTCTACTCTGTACACTACACTTCCACACAATCTTATAAAGAAAAAGTTTTTGTATTTGATAAAATGGTCTTTCGAAAAATCTCATTGTAATTTTATTTGCTGTAACTCGTTTAAAGCCTTTTCCTGTAACGAAAAAGGAAAGTATGCTAGATACACTTACTGGAAATGTGAGGATATGATTGAAGCTTTAAATTTTCTGCTAGATAACATTTATGTACGTTTCGGCGATAAAGTGTATCGTCAGGTAGTAGGTATTCCTATGGGCACTAAGTGTGCCCCTTTAATAGCAGATTTATTTCTATATTGCTATGAAGCTCAGTTTATGACCAAACTCAGTAAAGACCCATCATTGTTATATTTAGTTGATACATTCAACAATACCTACCGTTATCTGGATATTTTATTTTGTTAAATAATCCAGAGTTCTCTAAATATACTTCCGAAATTTACCCAAAAGAACTTACTTTAACTAAATCTAACATAAACAGCAGCAGTTGCCCTTTTCTAGATTTAGACATTTCAATTTCTAACGGAAACTACATACTAAAATTTACGACAAAAGAGACGATTTTTCATTTCCTATTGTTAATTTTCCATTTTAGACGGCGATGTGCCTTTGGCTCCATCATACGGTGTTTATATATCCCAACTCGTTCGGTATGCCCGTGTGTGTTCTGATGTCATAGATTTTAACGAACGTAATCAATGCATCACTGGGAAATTATTGTGTCAGGGATTTCGATACCATAAATTACTTAAAACTTTTACTAAATTCTTTCATAGATACAAAGATTTGATTAGTAAATTTGGCTGTACCTGTAGAAAACTTATTAAAATGGTATTTCACATCCTAAATTTTACGGTAATATTGTACTTAAAGCGAGGAAATCACTATGTGATCCGTGTAAACTCATCGAACCTTTAAACAAACTTATAAGTAAGGGTTATCGTACCAATATTGTAATTAGATCTCTGAATATAGTTTACATTGGCACTAATATCGATTTTGTCATTAGCAAATTAAAACATAACTAAGTTGTATCTTCTTTTTGAGGCGGGATGTTTAGAGACACACACACGTTAATTTTATCTCTTAAGAAGTAGCTCCTCACTATCCTACTACCTGTCGATACATTTATTTTGGCATTGCACAAGTCATGTCTTCTCTGACTGTTCATGACGTTAAAATACTAAATCCCTGGGATGTGTTTTAGTTGATTTTAGTCTCTGATGCATGATTTTTATCATTAATTGTTTTGGCTTTTAACTAGCTGTCAGTAACTGCGAGTACTCTCAAATCGTACTTTCTTGTTAATTCGACCTGTTGATACTATTTTAATACTTTTTGTTATTTTATATTAATATGGATCTTGTCTGTATACCAGCTTTGATTATTTGGAATATCTACTAATTTTCACTTCTTCGTACTACATTTGTATTAACATCAAGATTATTCTCCTTTAATCTGTACAGGAAGTTTTATTGTTGATATTTACCCTTATGTATCTAGTGTTAAATTAGGTATTTATATGACAGACCTTTCTTGGTATTCCTAATTATTGGAAGATTTTATATAGACAGAAAAGTATACCTAAAACGACAAAGTTATTTTTCATTTACCTGTATATATTATGAAAACCGGTTTTTCAAAAGTGATTATTTTCTAAGGGTTTAATATTTCGCGGTAGTGTTTTGCCATGGCTTTATTTGGACTTGTTTGTTTGCTTTTTGGCCTTGAATGTTTGTCCCTAATATTTTATTAACTATGTATTTACTTTCAGGTATCACAGATCGAATTTATTCGTTCATAGTGTGTTAATTTACGTTTTGATTGAGTTAAGCCTTCCAATTGATGTTTTATCGTGTGTTTTCTATGTTGTGATGTTATACTATTGTTTCAGAAAAAGGGAGAAGGTTTGGTACCATTAAAACGTTTAATCCCGCTGCAAATGTTTGCACCTGTCCTAAGTCAGGAATCTGATGTACAGTAGTTGTCGTTTGTTTATGTAATTTATACGTGTTTCTCGTTTCTCGTTTTTTATATATACTAGACCGTTGGTTTTACCGTTTGAATGGTTTTACACTAGTACTTTTGGGGCCCTTTATATCTTGTTGTTCGGTGTGAGCCAAGGCTCCGTGTTGAAGGCCGTACATTGACCTATAATGGTTTACTTTTATAAATTGTTATTTGGATGGAGAGTTGTCTCATTGGCACTCACACCACATCTTCCTATATCTATTTAAAGGCGATACCTTGCTTTGTTGTCAAGGGAAAATAAAAATTTGAAATTAAAATTATTGATCGTGTTTATTCTTCTTTTCGTTTTGATTTACCATTTTCCCATTTTATGATTGTTTTCAATAATCTCTTTTATATTGTGCAGTGGATGTTGTAGAATCGTTTATTATGTTTTAACCTTAATGAAATTTTACAAAGAAAATGTGGATACTATTTTGATAAACATTTATCATAAATTGGTATTAACAGCTATTTTACTGACAATCATCACATCAATACATCTTGCCAAAGGATGGCATAGGTCTTTACGGTAGTTCATCGATTTCAGAAATTACAGAGAGAATAAACAGATACCAAGGGCAAAAGAAAATTATAGTCGGAGAAGAACATACACCATCGTCAAAAGAAAAGGACGGGAGATTAGCAGAAGCCTATAAAACATCACACACAAAACTAAGTATCTAACAACATGCAATCGAGGAAGAAATTAGTCATCCAGGTAAAAGTAAAGAACAAAAATACCGAACTCAAGGAAAATTCAAAACGGAAAGTCCCTTATCAAATGGCAAAATCAAAAGCTCAAACACATCAAACGAATGGAAAACAACTGTCATATTCCTTACTTGGTACCGGCATTTCCTTATGTTGAAAATGGTGGATTAAACCTGGTTTTATAGCTAGCTTAACATCTCACTTGTATGACAGTCGCATATAATTCCATTATATTGACAACAATGTGTGAACAAAATAAACAGACATAATAGGTAAAAACGTCAAAAATAGTGGTACAGCAGTCAACATTGTGTTATAATCTTAATCACTATAAAAACCAACAAATATGTCAACAAAGAAAAACAAAATGGCATATAGACAAAGCACATAAGCAAAAATGAAAGACAAGAATACAAAAAATGACCACAGCACAATAACACAATGGCGGGATGCATAAGTACTGAGCCACACCAAAGGGTTATTACCAAAAATGGACTGAACAGTAAAGGTTAATAATTTACAAAATGAGGCGGAGAAAGCAGTGAATGTAAATTAGACAGCAACCTACCAAATAAATCTATATCAAGTAGACAGCAATTATGCAAATGGCATCATTTAAAATTTATTCTTCATGGTTGACCTTATAATTTGCGACAATTTTAAGCAATCATACAAAATTTCACGAGGAGAACAAATAGACAATATGTCCAATAGGTAGTTTCTGCTCTGGACGTTGCTGCGTATTAATGCATCTCACACAGGTAAACGACCCTCTTTACCATAGGGCTAACTGTCACTTGAGTAAAGTCGATGTTTTCTTTTTACACCCGAATAAACCTTTGGGGAACAAATTAGATATGAATCACGTAAATCAAAATTACCGTCATGAATTAAACGCTGTTGATGATGCGCTTAACTGCATTGCCTTAATTGTTAGAACATCTAAGGTTGTTTTTTTGATCTGATTTAACATCTGCATAGTTTATATTCGCCTCCTTGGTCATTTGACTACTCCATGGCCGATTGAAAAGTGTTTTGAATTTTTTATGTGATGCATGTCTACAAAATTTCCAATATCTTATCTAGTTAATTCCAGTTTTTATCATATTTTTACATAATTATCTACATTGCAAAACTTCGCACCTATATTATACAAAATTTACCTTTTAATTGATTTTCACTTTTTATTTATTGGTTTTACAAAGGAATTGAGGTCAACACATTAAACACGTTAAAACTGATCTATGTTGCCTGAATGACAACCAATAATGAAATGCACTTCGAATACCAATTATTTGGGTCCAGTCATTCCGTTTCCTTTTCTACTACTATAATATTTTTGTGGGATTAGATGGCTTCTTCCTATGTAGAATACTAATAAGACCACACGTATTCTTGAAATCCACTGTTACGAGGTTTGTCTCGTTAGTGTATAAAACAGTCTTGGAAAGGGGACTCAAAATAACTAAAAACCAGATTTCAGTCCTCTGTCGTGTTTTTAATAAAAATGATAACGAAAGCAAGACATTGTACAAAACGCAATATGTTCATTAGGGCAATATGAAGTCAGTATTAACAACACTTAAATGATCATTATGATGAAAGAATGTCACTGGGTATAGAGGGAAAATGAATTTAGAATTGAGATTTATGATAACATAGATTTTGTTCCTTGTAATCAGACTTCATAACGATAATCTGTTGCATTAATTTACCATTAATAGCTAATAGTATGCCAATGATTTAAAATACTATACGAAAATCATCGAATCGTCACAGAATTAAGATTTCGCAGGATTAGTCCTTATTTGTGTAACCTCATTTTTTTTTCTAGAAAAGTTGAAAATGTTTTATATAAGCCCACTTTTCTTAATTTTTTAACTCTTTATTTCATTTTATCATTATCATTATATTTGTTTTATTTTTATTCTATTTTATTTACTTTTATTGTGGTTTTTTGGTCCTGCTCTACTGTTTTTTCATAAAGGTCAACATCTCTTTAATTGTATATTCCCTTGATTAATTACCCTTCATATTTTTATCTATTTGCCCAGTATTATCCATATTTACAATAGTTTGACATTATTTGAATACACTTGAATAATAGAATCATTAATGACATCAGATTCATTCCTATCGACATCAGATTTATTCCCTTTCGACATCAGATTTATTCCCTATCGACATCAGATTTATTTCCTATCGTATTAATTATTAACGGTGGTCATCTTTTATACAAAACAGCGAAACACGGAGATTACTGAAATGAAAACAATTCATCAATTATTGCGCCACAGGATCACTACCGATTGTCTGTTTCTAATAGAAAAGCATACGCAGCAGCTTTTATATGGTTTTCTAGATATTAAGCAGAATAATGTTAACTTTTTATTCCATAATTGTTCGATTTTATCGTAGAGATGCGGCATGATTCAGAAATTTAGCTTATAATTAACTGTCAAAACATGTCAATTAAACATTCACTGTTGATTGTTCATGTCCATCCAAGCTAAAGTTTGAACTTTTGAACCATAGTGATGAGAAATAAACAAAATCATAATGCCGTTTTCTTTATTAATTGATTGATTTTTTTTAATTAACGTGATATAGATGGAGAAGGATGTCCATATATTTCTATTATTTTTCCTAATATAGAAATAATTAAAGTCATTACAATGACCTCTACGAAAGAATTATTATATTAATACTCTTAAGGTAGACCAGGTATCTTCTGTTATCTTGCAATGGATTTTAATATAGAAAGAATCAATTGGACTTTTAATGAAATATGCAAACTTTGAGAGAGGACTGTAATTCAATTATAAGACTTTTCAACTTAATGCAGAAAACTATGTGTTTTAACTGGTTTTCCGAAGGAAAATCCGGTTATCAAAATAATGAAGTACGGCAGGCGGCTGTCAACAGTTTCCATGCAATAACTTATGAACCGTTCAGCCAATGCCTTTCAAATTTTTATATGTTGTTACTTGTGGCAAATTGGAGGTCCAGGTTGACATTGAAGATTTTAACTCCTACCGTTCAGGAGCAGGTAGTGGTCCATGATATATGTAAAAATGGCACTTTATGTAGTTTCCGTGCAATACCTTATGAACCATTCAACTAACGACTTTAAATTCTAATATGTTGTTACTGATGACATAACGAATGTCAAAGTCAATATTAAATTCTAATATGTTGTTACTGATGACATAACGAATGTCAAAGTCAATATTAAATTCTAATATGTTGTTACTGATGACATAACGAATGTCAAAGTCAATATTAAATTCTAATATGTTGTTACTGATGACATAACGAATGTCAAAGTCAATATTGAAGATTTTCACTTTTGGCGTTCAGGAGTTATGGTCTTCGATAGATTGGAAAATAGGAACAGAACGTAGCAGGTCAACAAGCCTGAAAATGCCTTCAAAATACAGAAAACCCTATTTGCTGTCAATTTGGCAGCTCATTTCTTGTATCTTATTAATATTACTGTTTTTACAAATGCAGATGTTTTTTTTTATTAAGTTTTATTCAACATCGCCATATAAGAGAAGGTTACTCAGATAATCTAACCTTTTAAAAGGACTATGTTGTAAACTTAATCATTTTGTTTTGCAGCAAGAAAACGAGTCCCGTGACCCTAATTTATATTTTTATTTTTGAAGGTGTGATAAGACCAAATCATAGAACATCACATCCGGTTGCATACGAAAAAGGGTCGAAAAAATATTCCCTTGAATTTGACAGTTGTAGGAAATTAATCCTACATTTCATTGCAGTCAAAAAATATGAGTCGTAAACATATATCTTGGGTGTTTCAAAGCACCATTCTTCTTTATTTGGTGTTTCTATA
Source organism: Mytilus coruscus (assembly GCA_017311375.1). NCBI lineage: Eukaryota > Metazoa > Mollusca > Bivalvia > Mytilida > Mytilidae > Mytilus > Mytilus coruscus. The sequence continues at coordinate 118,591,214 of CM029595.1, forward strand.
GAATATTTTGAAACTGGAGGTTACATGGTTACTAAAGCTTGTACACAGGGAAAAAAGGGGTGAAAATTTGATTGGTTAACTTCCAGTGATGGTTACTATCTTATATACAATGAAATGTTTTGTGAAATTTTGTCTGTAGTACTAGACAGGATAAAACTTTACTCATGCCAAGTATTTCTTTATTTGAAACAAAGATAGATTCTGCACAATTTTTTGAAAAGTGCAAATTTAACAAAGACTAATAGGGGAAAACAAAGGTAGTATCGCACCCGAAAGAACATTATAAGAGCCATCTTCTCATTTTTTTCAGTAAGTATCATAAAATTGTTATTTTTTATGTATAATCTATACAAAATCTGACAGTTTTGCACAACCTGCTGCATGAAAAAGGTCCGTGACCCATATACTTTTATTATATTTTTGAAAAACATGATAAATACTAAATTTTGGCAAATTATTAAAATTATCTATCGATTTTAATTTAGACCTTGATGTTTGGTTACTGTCTGCTGAGTTTACTTCACATCTCTTTTATTTGCAGCTTCGATTAGGTTTTTTGTCTTGCGGTGTATGCTTCCTGATTTCGCCTGTCAGATATTCTAGATTAATTGCATTATACTCTTTGCCAATATATCTATAAACTTTTATATTTATGCAAATATTTTAGATAAAGGTACTGAAAAGGTCAGCATTACTACATCGTGTTGGTTCAAATAACGGGAAATGTCTCTCCTGTTTTATTTTACAACAAAGATAATTAGAATTAATGACATCAGATTCATTCCTATCGACATCAGATTTATTCCTTTCGACATCAGATTTATTCCTATCGACATCAGATTTATTTCCTATCGTATTAATTATTAACGGTGGTCATCTTTATACAAAACAGCGAAACACGGAGATTACTGAAATGAAAACAATTCATCAATTATTGCGCCACAGGATCACTACCGATTGTCTGTTTCTAATAGAAAAGCATACGCAGCAGCTTTTATATGGTTTTCTAGATATTAAGCAGAATAATGTTAACTTTTTATTCCATAATTGTTCGATTTTATCGTAGAGATGCGGCATGATTCAGAAATTTAGCTTATAATTAACTGTCAAAACATGTCAATTAAACATTCACTGTTGATTGTTCATGTCCATCCAAGCTAAAGTTTGAACTTTTGAACCATAGTGATGAGAAATAAACAAAATCATAATGCCGTTTTCTTTATTAATTGATTGATTTTTTTTTAATTAACGTGATATAGATGGAGAAGGATGTCCATATATTTCTATTATTTTTTCCTAATATAGAAATAATTAAAGTCATTACAATGACCTCTACGAAAGAATTATTATATTAATACTCTTAAGGTAGACCAGGTATCTTCTGTTATCTTGCAATGGATTTTAATATAGAAAGAATCAATTGGACTTTTAATGAAATATGCAAACTTTGAGAGAGGACTGTAATTCAATTATAAGACTTTTCAACTTAATGCAGAAAACTATGTGTTTTTAACTGGTTTTCCGAAGGAAAAATTCGGTTATCAAAATAATGAAGTACGACGGGCGGCTGTCAACAGTTTCCATGCAATAACTTATGAACCGTTCAGCCAATGCCTTTCAAATTTTTATATGTTGTTACTTGTGGCAAATTGGAGGTCCAGGTTGACATTGAAGATTTTAACTCCTACCGTTCAGGAGCAGGTAGTGGTCCATGATATATGTGAAAATGGCACTTTATGTAGTTTCCGTGCAATACCTTATGAACCATTCAACCAACGACTTTAAATTCTAATATGTTGTTACTGATGACATAACGAATGTCAAAGTCAATATTAAATTCTAATATGTTGTTACTGATGACATAACGAATGTCAAAGTCAATATTAAATTCTAATATGTTGTTACTGATGACATAACGAATGTCAAAGTCAATATTAAATTCTAATATGTTGTTACTGATGACATAACGAATGTCAAAGTCAATATTGAAGATTTTCACTTTTGGCGTTCAGGAGTTATGGTCTTCGATAGATTGGAAAATAGGAACAGAACGTAGCAGGTCAACAAGCCTGAAAATGCCTTCAAAATACAGAAAACCCTATTTGCTGTCAATTTGGCAGCTCATTTCTTGTATCTTATTAATATTACTGTTTTTACAAATGCAGATGTTTTTTTTTTTATTAAGTTTTATTCAACATCGCCATATAAGAGAAGGTTACTCAGATAATCTAACCTTTTAAAAGGACTATGTTGTAAACTTAATCATTTTGTTTTGCAGCAAGAAAACGAGTCCCGTGACCCTAATTTATATTTTTATTTTGAAGGTGTGATAAGACCAAATCATAGAACATCACATCCGGTTGCATACGAAAAGGGTCGAAAAAAATATTCCCTTGAATTTGACAGTTGTAGGAAATTAATCCTACATTTCATTGCAGTCAAAAAAATATGAGTCGTAAACATATATCTTGGGTGTTTCAAAGCACCATTCTTCTTTATTTGGTGTTTCTATAGAATATTTTGGAAACTGGAGGTTACATGGTTACTAAAGCTTGTACACAGGGAAAAAAGGGGTGAAAATTTGATTGGTTAACTTCCAGTGATGGTTACTATCTTATATGCAATGAAATGTTATGTGAAATTTTGTCTGTAGTACTAGACAGGATAAAACTTTACTCATGCCAAGTATTTCTTTATTTGAAACAAAGATAGATTCTGCACAATTTTTTGAAAAGTGCAAATTTAACAAAGACTAATAGGGGAAAACAAAGGTAGTATCGCACCCGAAAGAACATTATAAGAGCCATCTTCTCATTTTTTTTCAGTAAGTATCATAAAAATTGTTATTTTTTTATGTATAATCTATACAAAATCTGACAGTTTTGCACAACCTGCTGCATGAAAAAAGGTCCGTGACCCATATACTTTTTATTATATTTTTGAAAAACATGATAAATACTAAATTTTGGCAAATTATTAAAATTATCTATCGATTTTAATTTAGACCTTGATGTTTGGTTACTGTCTGCTGAGTTTACTTCACATCTCTTTTATTTGCAGCTTCGATTAGGTTTTTTTGTCTTGCGGTGTATGCTTCCTGATTTCGCCTGTCAGATATTCTAGATTAATTGCATTATACTCTTTGCCAATATATCTATAAACTTTTATATTTATGCAAATATTTTAGATAAAGGTACTGAAAAGGTCAGCATTACTACATCGTGTTGGTTCAAATAACGGGAAATGTCTCTCCTGTTTTATTTTACAACAAAGATAATTAGAATTTAGGATTGAATCACCTGAATCAGATTTGTAAGCGGTTTTGTTCATTCCAGTATAAGCTGCATGTGTTGTATAGATTGTGATTATATTGTTGGTAATGAAGCTGAAAACATACAATAATCCATGTAATAATTTGTAGAGAGAAGATAACACGCAACTCGGATAACCTGCTTTTGTAGAAATCTATTATTGCCTACATTGTTGTTCTTACCAATGATATAGAAAACAGAAACAATATCATTCAGGATAATAACTTTTCTGCATGAATAAAGAAAATCATCGGATCATTCAATGCCGTATTCATTCTTTTGATTATATTTTTCAACGGCCAAAACAACGTATTTACAATTAAAACAATCGAAAAGAAGACAGAAAATTATGTTTGCTTATTATAAGTATAGTGTTGTCATCACTACAGTACACAGTAGTACATTACTATTGTTTTTGTTTTAACGTAAAACATTTCGAGTAGCTTGTAATATCATTCAAGATTATTTTTTTCTTATGTACTATGCCTTCTTGTCATATATCTGACAATACGGGGTATTGACTGGTATGTCAATATAAAAATAAGGACATGTGCAATGATTGCCAATGATACAAATATCCGTAATGACTAAAGGACAAAGACGTGAACAATCAAAGGTCACCGTACGGCCTTCAACAATTAGCAAAACCCATACCGTATAATAAGCGTTGCGTTGTTTGTGTTGATTTTAGAAAAAAACCTCGACATTAGGAATTCAGATGTTAAACACAATAGACATATACCATTCAGCAAAAGTAATAATACACATGTTTGAACGCGAATTTATCAATTATAATTGAAAAACCGTAAAATTGTACAATGAATCAATTTTTTTAAAAGTGCGTTTGATTGAGAAAATCTGACCAAGTCGGAAAGTTAACAAATACCGTGTTATCGAACAAAGGGATAACATTTCCTTTGTGGAAACTGATGTCACAATCGGCACACCATTTCGAAGATGGGAATAAAGTATTCAAGTATCAAAATTTAAATCAGAACATGTTTATGTTTCAAATTTTAGGTTCAAATATCAGTTTTTAAATGTTGTTTGAAAAAAAAAGATTTTTCAGATCAATAAAACTGCCAATAAAATATTTAGCATTTTTGCCTTAAATCAATGTTTGTTTTTCATGAAAAAAAAATTGTGTAAACATAAGAACAATCGGACAATTTTGCTTGATACTTATTATTTATGGAAAACACTTCCCTTGTATCGTTTACTTCTTTACTAGAATGCATAGAAATGATAATAATTTCGATATCAAAATATAAAATGATTATTATTTCTTGATTAATTTCTTTATTTATTACTTATTTAAAATTTTTGACAGCGTCTCAGAATAAAATTTAAAGTTAAAAAGCATAACCACATAATGTTTCTCAACTAATCACTTAAAATAATATTCTGAATAAACTGATTTAACTGATTTTTTAACAATATATATATATATGATACATTACGAGAGTATTTCATATAAGAAGTATGTTTGATTTGCCACCTGTAAGACATCAGAGTGGTAAACACACCAAGGGCCACGCTTCTTACAAAACAAAACGGTTGCTATTTCAAACACCTTTGATCCATAGACTCATATAGATTGCAGAGAAATAGTTCGCTTATCAGCGAAACTTATTAAAACTGCCAACTTTTCCAGAGCTCAAATAACCTTATATAATATGAAGGTCAACCAACAATAGCTCAAAGATGAATGTCTCAAACTTTCTCTCCAGGATTGGCCAGTGTTTATGGACATGTATATTTAATAAATTGTAACGTTTGGTGGATTTGTTATTCTCTCCAACCACAAGTTGAAATTTGATTATGTATCTGAATAGGTACACATACTATGAACCGTTTGTGGTTTTCTTCGCACTGTAAGAAGAGCAACGGAACCTATTTCAACTGTTAACTGGCATTTTTGCTTTAATTTGTCTGACTTCTGACTTCTGATATAATCATGTTTCTCAGTAATTAGTTTGCTGTATACATTTTTGTTAAACTTTCTGCCTTTTTATTTACTGTTGTTGTCTGTCTCAAGTTTAATTATGCATTGAAATAATTAACATCTTTTCCAAAAAAAAAGGAAAACGGTCAATGTCCAGTCAAGTTTGTGTCTAAAGAGATAACCAATCAACACATTTTGACATCTACATAACAGATCTCCAAACTAATCAGACAAAATCAATATACCACAAATAGTTGATAATTTATTCATAACATTTGATTTCTTTTTATCCTTTTTATCTAGGTATATCAGAAATGAATATTGGATGCTTTATAAATATCTATAAATAAATCTAATTGAATGATAAGTGGGAATTCATATTTAGGAAGGATGATAATTGTTTTATTGCAATAACACACTCGTTACCAATTTGACTACACTAGACGCTGATTTCAACAATTAATCATTTCATTTATGTCTCTTCAATGATGCTTTATGCCAAAATATGAAAAATAAGTACAAACATCTCTCTCTCTCTCTCTCTCTCTCTCTCTCTCTACTATTTATTTCAGTGACTATACAGCACAAATATTGACTCTAAATTGCTACAAGATGTATATAATTGACCTTGCATGTCTCTATATTTCAGTGACCATAGTTTGTATACCAATGACAGTGACAGTGATGATCTACCCGGTGTGGATATATGGAGATTTCATGTGCCGTACTTTAGACTTTATGCAAGGTAATACTTGAATTATTATTATTACAAATAAAAAATACCCGTTATGCAAAATATAAATGTAGTAAATCGATATTTAGTAGGTGTAAGGGAGATGAAAATAAACGGAATAGCGAGATCTTTAAACGGAAGGACACCAGGTGCCTCTGCGTGCATCACGATTCCGAAGTCCTATTCAGTAGTAAGTTTCAAAGACATTTAGGTGAACAAAATAACTGGAAGTAATGCTCGATTGACAGAGAAAGAGGGATTTCTATAAAAGTAATAAAATAATAGTAGGGATGTCAACGAGTACTCGGTTTCCTGTTAGAATGTTGTCGCCTTTTTTTTTTTAAATAAAATTGTTTTTATTGAGAATGCCTCTCGGAAAATTAAATAGTAATCTTTGATTAATCAAAATTAATAAAACGTTACGAATGTTTGCGCCTAATTGTCCTTTAAAATTTCGCCGAAAAGAGGTGGGATATGCATGAGTGCAGCTTTCCTAGGCTTACACGTTTGGCTAAACGCGTCTGAGTCATTCCACCATATCTGTACCGTCAGAGCAAATATTGTCGTCTGCAGGACTGTTAGTTACGTAACAAAGTTAAGAAGCCGACTATGCTCAGAAAAAGTTGACAAGATTGTATTTCTAAATAAGAACAAATTCATTGCACCCTTTGGTGATCCTCGGAGAATGGTTAAACGCATTAGTATGTTGTAATAATCACCCCTTTGTTAATAATTGCATGTGTTTTGTTTACAATTATCAAATACTGTGCGTGGTTTGACATTGTATCATTTTTCGGCCGATATGTATTTGTGCCAAAAATGAAACCGTTTGCGCCACAACTTATTTGCGCCAATGCTACTTCTGCGCCACTTCATTTTGAAACCTATACGTTTCATTTACGCAAATAAAACAATCATACAATTGCGCCAACTTTATCAATTTATTTATTTTTACTTGTATATATATCTACTAAATGAGTGACTTCCCTCTTCCTTTATCTTGGCTTAGAGCCGGTAGATTACCGACTGGCGGAGTTAAAGTCATTTCAATACAAAAATATGCTGAATTAAAACGTTTAATCATCATATATACAAAGTTAAAACTATAATATGTCTCTGTTCAACATTAAACCAAAGGCTGGTATTTGTAACTTAAAATAGAAACATATTCATTTCTGCTCACTTCTCATCTCACTAGTTATATGGTACTTTTCTAGAGCAAAGTATTCTTTTTCTGATTCGTTTCGACTTATCGCAGCTTCTGAGTCAGCACTTCGGATTTTGATTTATTTCGTGGCCTGAAACTTTGTGAGAGTATCTAAAAACACAAACATTGACGGACGTGAAGCATAAAATTGTTCGTTGCAATGAGAGTTGAATGCTTCAGGTCCGTTATTCTGATAGTCGATGGGTTATTATAGTACATGTTACATGTATAATAGGGGTAAAACAAATATACAGGTAAATGTGGCGCAATTTGATTCCATTTTTTTTTGGCGTAAACAATACCACCAAAGGAAAAGAGAACGGCGCAATTGATTGCTTTTCAAAACTGTTATTGGCGCAAATTGATTCTGGCCAATTTTTCAATGGGTGTTTATCAAACTATTAATGCGATTATTGTTTACATAATTAGGACATGAGCTATTAATTAAGGTATAACATTCCTGGGACGTTATCTAGTCCTAGATAATAATTTTTAGGGTTTTAAGTCCATTAGACAACGTCCCTCAATATGTACGTAAAATGGGTATAATTTTGTGTTTCCATTTTGTAAATATAAAGAGTACTCGATTAGTAATTCTTCACCGAGTTAACATCTCTAATAATAATAATAAGAAGAATAAGAATATACATATCCTAAAAAAGTAACTCATTTGGATCAATTCATTTTCAACAATATTCTACCAATACACATTGATAAACAATAAATATCTAAATAATAAAACACAACAATAAAACACAACAATGGCATACATAGTGGTTAAAGTTACAAATATAACACTTTGTTTAAAAGTAAAACTTCTATGATAGAGCCAATATCTTAAAAGTGTGTCGAGAAACTGAAACATTTCAACAATCAACCAACACATGACTTCGTAGTGTCAACGAACTTGTGTTCCCCCAAACAGAAGGTCCTCTGAAAACTTTATATATTATAAACAATGCTATGATATCTTTTCCTGTTGGAATAAATATTTTATATCTTTTTTTCCGTTAGGAACATAAATGTAATATTTCTTCAACTGGAAATACTATTTCAGAATATTTGTTCCATTTGGAAGTAAATTTATAAGGGGAATTCTATTCCATGACAGTAGAACATGTATAGGAATATTTTGGGTAACACAAGGCGATTGTAGTTTACTGATCTTCAAATCTCGTAAATCGATTAAGATACAAAATAAGGCAACACACAAAAACTGAGGGAATCGCATGATCTCCAAAAAGAGGTACTCGTTCGACCTTGTTGAAATCGTTAATTCAAAGTTAACGAGGAAGATTCAGTTTATTTTTTTTTATATGAATTTAAAACGTATTATATACATGTAATGTCAAAAATTCAGTTCAGTATTCAACTAATTTAAAAGGACTACATAACATTCCTCTAGTTAGATGTGATACTAATTTGAGCTGAATTATAGATCTAATAAAAGTGTTTTTTTTTTTTTTAATCTGTCAGTAATCATTTGATTACCAAGTCAGGAATATGACAGTTGTTATCCATTCGTTTGATGTGTTTGAACTTTTGATTTTGCCATTTGATTGAGGACTTTCCTTTTTGAATTTTCCTCGGAGTTCAGTATTTTTGTGATTTTACTTTTTGATAAGTCGAGTGAACTGAAGAATCGCACCAATTATACTTTAACATGACGACATAGGAAAGCCTAAATTGCTATTCTCAAATTAAAAATCAATGTCATACTAATGCATAAATAATTCCTTCAATCTGTTATTGTTTTACTCAACGAATGTAATTGATCTGACAAACAGTTATTTATTGCTACTGATGCTGAAATTTAAATTCAAATCCAGCAATTCAAAAGTGAACTAAAACATATGCACTATTTAAATTACATACCACAGCTAAGTATTAAAACACTTGAAACTAGTCAGCCACATGTTACACTCATTACGATTACATCATTGAACTTTTTTGACAGTAATTGCTGAAATTACACGACTTTCTACAAAAAATAATATTATAATCAATCTCCTTAGCAGCTAAAATCCTATTGATTGGAATTATTAATTTAAAAATAATGACAAAACAGTATAAATTAAACCAATATAGTATAAGAAGTATGAACATTACCATAATTTGGTCGTCAAAATGTCAGGAAATTTTATATTACTAATCGGAAATCGTATTTTTGTGGAAAAAACATACTTTTTATGCAAATGAAGTGTACCGAAAACCGTGTTTTCCTGAGCTTTCTGGTATAAATTTAATGTTTGCCTATTAACGCTCCCCTCCGTCCGTCTGTTCATCCAAAACACACAAAGGTTACCTAGTTGTCATGCGTATCTACAACAGTTTTTAAATGTTTAAAGGGTTTTTTTTTGTCATGTGTAACTCTAATAGTTTTATTCAACCGAACATTACTCAAAGTTTGCATAATGATTGCTCACAGATTCAAGATAGGTGTCTTCTATTGTGAACAGGTTACCCAAGCGATAACCTTAGTCATGTTTGGTATTGAACGTTATAGAGCGTGTCTAGCTGTGTACCTATCTTGTGCTATATGCAACTCCTACATTTTTCCATCAACGTTCTTCTTTTCAACTTTTCATTAAAAACACTGAAAGTGTTCTACATCCAGGCAGAGATGATCTTTGTTTGAGTAAGCACAGTTTTTTAAAGTTAGAAATAAACACTTGATAAAAGGCGTGCGTCCAGAGTACTTTCCTGTATTTAAATTCATCAGGAACGCTAAAACCTGATCATTTGAAACCCTTGGTCGATGCCACTGCCAGTGGAAGTATCGTCCATGGTGGTGTCACATGCACAGCAGTCAGCACTTCTGTTGTGACATGACATATGATTGATATGATCGACTACTGTGAATTTGATGTTCATTAAATGTCAAATTATTAGAAACATTAAGTTTTTCTCCCAAGGTGCAGAAAGTTAAATCACAAAAATACTGAACTCCGAGGAAATTCAAAACGGAAAGTCCCTAATCAAATGGCAAAATCAAAAGCACAAACACATCAAACGAATGGACAGCAGACGGCGTTTTCCAGATGTAACGCAATGTTTTGAAGTTTGGGTTTTCAATGGTCTTCAACTTCTTAATTGATTTAGTTTTGCAACTGTTTTGATTCGAGTGCCACTTATGAGTCTAGTGTAGACGAAATGTGTGTCTGTCCTACTAAATTAAAGCCTGGTATCTTTGATGAATATTTTTATTAAGAGGTGTATAACATTCATTGATATATATTAAAGAAAATCTAGGTAATTCAGAAAGAACTAATCACATTAGTATCTACATATCTATTGTTGGTTGTTTCGTTTCATCTGAAAGAAAGTACGTCATAAACTGTGATTTGTTTGTTAAAAGAACAAATCTGAGATAAGAGGTTCATAGTCAGTTCACAATTTCTACAAATAATTTCCAAATATATTTGGCAAATTCGAAAGTAAAGTTGTTGATAATATTTTCAACACTATTTCACATTATTCCAATCCAAGTGAAATTTAAAACATGGGATCCACAAACGTAAATTTCGACTATTGTATGTAAAGTTAAATTTCATTAGTGAGAGCCATGGTAACCAACTAGTATATTTTAATGCAGTGGAAATAGTGCTGTAAGTGTTGATGAAATTTATCATCTAAACACTGTAGTGTTCTGTTGTATTTTATTGAAGTTATAATTTATAAAGGTTATTTTTATGGATGAATTTTTTGTTTTATTCCGCCACAGACTCACAAAGTTGATATAAAGATATTCGGCCTTTTTATTCAGTTTTTATTTCTTGACGAATATGAAATGGTACCCGAATACAAACATTTTAAAGTATACCACTTATTGCTTAAATGAATCTAAAATAATTTCTACCCAAAAACTGTGAAAAAAATGTACCTATAATTTACGGAAAGTCCGAAAATATAAAAAAACAAACAAAACACAATCTGATTGAATACTAATACCTGTTTGTAGTGGCACAACATTGCATTAGGCTTTTCTTTCACCTATAATTGCAAAATTTCACATTACATTAATCTTATTTAACTTTAAACCTAGTGAATAACTTAAGTCCGAGCCAAAATAGCATTTTTTTACCGAAAAGTATTGAAATTTAAAATTAAGTGATTTTATCTAAAACATACCAAAATCATCAAAGAATAATAAGCAAACTAATTCTCCTATCATATCATATCATCTCATTAATTAAGGGCATATGATAGAGTAGCATGCAGGATGATAATGTATCAAATCCAATGCATTGTTTTCTCGACTTTCTAATAATAGGTTTGCAAACTGCTCGAAAAAAATACAAAGACGTCAACAAATCGGTTCAGCAATTGTAAAAAAATGCAGTTTATGGAAGTCCGTAAGTTCTACCGCGGGAAATATTTCTTGCGGCAAATGACTGGATACTACTTTTATCATCAATGAATTCCAATAAAAGTCACTGATTCGTAAATTCTGTGATTAACGGCGGGAATGCCTGCACGACGACGTTGCATTAAGAATATATTTCGACGTTGTTTTTTAATAAAGTACATAAACCAATTTTTCCTTTTGCAATAGAGTGTGTACTGCATCAAAAATGATATCTCAAAATAAGAAGAAAGAAAAAAATGAACAATAGTTTTTCTTCTGAAAGTATTTGTTGTAGTACAAAATTGCATTTGGCTATCTTTCACCAATTATTGCAAATTTCACACCTTTTTAAAATATCTTAAAAAGTAAGTCATGAAGGTATAGTTTTCTTTGTATATTTCGAGATTGCATACCAAAATGAATTTTTGTCAATATTTCAAGGAAATATCAACGTCATATCTCTGTATGTATCAATTGCCCTAGTTAATAAATAATGGTTATAAATTAGTTTGGCAGTCCGTCTAGAAATTCAGTGTTTGTTTCTTGCAAACACGAGCTTCTAGTGAACGAAATAAGTATTGACCAAAGCTTTTGTACGCGAAAACCCAGTCGTTGACTTTTAAATGATCTTTCATCGAATAATTACGAACTGGATGATTTCTATAAGCATGAATAAAAAGACTGGTGAAAGTCAATACTGTACAATTATCCCATCAATAAAGATACTAAAAGCATTAATATGTTTGGTTTCTTTGTTTAATCACGACCTATCGGATAACAATGTTAAGTTCCTCGAGGTAATTATCGAACGAGCTCGTCTACAAGAAAGTACATCATAGATTATTATGTTTAATTATGTTTTATGACTGAAATCTTCAGTAAAGTAGTATAATCTTTTTCCTTCAAAAACGTGATTATTTTTGATAGTTCGAGGCCATAATACACCATAAACATACATTGTCTTACCAGACAAGAGACATCCTTGTTTGTACAATGTTAAAAAAAAATCAAACGGAATGACGGGAGTAAGAAAATATTTTATGTAGTTTGTTAAAGGGCAATATATACCCCATGTTACCATTAGGTAGAAAATTCACTTCTGATTTCTTTTAGTTTTTACATAATTGTTTCTAACCATTAAGGGCAAAACTAGTAAATTTCGAAAATACCTTTAAAATGATTCAAGAATTCTTGTCTTAACAAGAAACATTTTCATTATAATAAAACTGTCAGATAATTATGCATTTTCATGTTCTCAGGACGCCAAAGAGTTTTACCCGTGACACTTATAAGATATGATAAAAAGCCTCGTTTATCATGTGATAGATTGTAATAGACCATTTTCGTCTCATTCTTGCCAAAACATTACTATATAAAATAACTACTAAGTTATTGAAATAAAAATCACTACTATATACCAAATACCAAATTCACTCAAAACGAAAAAAAAACTATATACATTTGGTGCGTACGAAGCGATTTTCTGAAGTTACCATAGGCCTAAATCAGGAAAGCTAAAAGCTTTAATTTTAAAGAAAGTATTATAAATAGTCTTGAATACTTAAGGAGCTTTATGATCTAAAAAGACTTAAAAATAGCCAAATATCGTATCCCTTCTAATATTAAATGTTCAATAAATAGCAAAATATCTTCCTACCAATCATAAAACTTCAGCTAAAAATCTATTCTTTAAATAAGACTGAATCACTACGAGTATTTTTACATTATATTTATCTCATTAAAAGTATATTTAATCTTGAAGAGGTCTATTAGTTTTATAAAGGTTATTATTTGAATTAAATCCGTGAATCAGGTACTTAAGTCACCTGTTTCCATCTGACGCACATACACGAAACAATGACCTCGTACAATCCCGTATCTCTTCAATATCATACAGAAATATTACCAATTCCATTGAAATATTTTACTGCAAAATTTCAATCTATCAACAAAAATAAATATATCACACATTGTATTTACCTCTACCTTCAAATGCTTCATTGCTTCAAATAAAACTAGCTTAACATTTATGCCTACTATACATTTTGTTCACCCTAAATTTTATAAGTATTGCCATATTTCACACATATTACACACATATAGAGAGAATTGTATTGTTCTGCTTCTTTCACACAAAATATAATTCACAATGGCATCTTCCTGTTTATGTTCATGCTGCGTTAATGTTAAGTGTTAACATTTTGAAGGATACGTTTTATTCACTTTCTTTTTCATGATTTGATATTCTTTTTTATTCAGAACTGATATCTGGCATTTCACTACAGACATAAAGGTGTTGTCAAAGAATTCAGGCAATACAAATAGAAATTATGGTCTCTTGGTGTCCTGATTATGTTATGAGCGTAAAGTAATAATCAAACTATTGTGCACAGCTCAGCTTAGGGTGTTCTCTTTGCAGTCCGTGTATAAGTAATATAGATTTCCATTAACTACAGAGGCAAATCCTGGGAATTATAAATTCTAACATGTAGATTCATCGGAAATGTTAGGTGAAGGTAAAACAATACGAGAACACGGACGGCAAATATAAAAAAAAACATCTTTTTCTCGCCACGAAATATGATAAAAAGTTTTGTGAGCCTCATTTTTGCTTCCTGTTCCCAAAGCTCGTATAAATAATATTATACTTTCTGACGAAAAACTGTATATAGAAATATATTGAAAAAGTCTTTGTCGTTTCCCATAATTCAGTAATTAAAAATTCAACTTATCTTAAGACTCTGCAATTCTATCAGTGATGATCAGTGGAAATCTTTGCTCATTTTAACACGGTGGATTGTTAAACAAAAACTCATCCAAGATACCAGGCTTATAATTGTGCACGCCAGATGCGCATTTCGTGTACAAATAAACTCATCAGTGACGCTCGAGTAGAAAAAATAATAAAAGGCCAAATGAAGTACGAAGTTGACTGCATTCCAAGTCTTTCTCTAGAAGAGCTTTATGTTTGTTTATATTACGATAAAATTAAGAAGGATCTTTCATTTTTTTTACTTTTCAGGGGTATCGGTAGAAGGAAGTGTTTTAACCATTGTTTGTATGGGTACAGAACGATATTTTGCAATTCGACATCCCATGAAAGTACGCAGAATATGTAATGAATTCAACGTTAAAGTTGCTATAGCAGTAACATGGATATTAGCAATAATCATAATGTGTCCTTTGGTCATTTATAAGCGACTAGTCGTAGAACAACATGTATTTGTTTTTAATAATACAGATTATTTGTTCAATGGAACTCAGGAAATGACGTCATTTCACAGTGAAACCTGCCAGGAAACGTGGCCATCTCATTCGGATAAAACTGCTTATGATGTATTTTTGTTGTTTATAATTTATATAATTCCTGGATTTATTGTTGTGGCTCTATATTCTTTGATTGGCTGCAGCCTTTGCAGACAAAATCACGCACTAAATCGTGCTAATTCTGTTATAAGTAACGATGTTAAAGTAATGGCAAGTAGAAGAAAACTTGCCCGAATGATGATAATAATTTCTATACTGTTTGCATTGTGTTGGCTACCATACTTTATTATCATTATAGGGACTGATTTCTATGAGGAGTTCCGACATACTCTTGCCAAGTTATACCCATTTGCCTTGCTATTAGCACATTCTCATAGTGCACAAAATCCTATATTGTACTGTTTTATGCACAGAGGATTTTTAGAGTTTCTGACAAAGCTAGCCCGATGTCAATTTTCAAGTATAACTAATAGGCGACAGGTAGGTAATTTTAATAATATTTTTAATTATATATTAATTTTTACTGTCTGAATGCCGGTACTAAAAATATATCATTTATTTAAACATCGTTTGAATAAATTAAATAATGTTGGAGTTTTGTTAATATAAGACGAAGATACCTAAAGGGAAACAAAAATCAATAGGTCGAAGAAGAGTTGTTTTTAAATACAAGACCAACGACCTATTAAAACCGACGAATCGACAACTACCACTTTAAATAAATAAAAAAAAAAACATAATACAAAATACCTATGATTGAGGAACACGAACTCCAGTAAAAATCGGGGGTAAACTTTTGTTCAAAAGCAATGTAGTGATAATATACTTCTTCTTGCCTGAATATATACATCACTTGTTTTTTCTTTCATTTGCAGATGAAAAATTCATTCAACTCTTCTGACAGAACACAATCACTTAAAATTTCAAAAATGAATGATGGCACGAATGATGAAAGGAAGAGATTAGTCGTGACATTGTCGGATCCTGGAAAAGCTGTTTAAGTCATGACTATTAAACAGCGTTGAAGCAGTGGTCATACATGTATATTACACGAAAAAGCATTAATAAATAAAACATACTTCACTTAACTATGCCAATTGTACAAATAGTTTACTTGTGTCCATTTCCTTAAATAAATTATTATGTAAATTATCTATCTTTGCAGAGAACCCAAATGAGGTGCATTATGCTATTAAAAAGTAAAATAACAAAAATACCGAACTCCAAGGAAAATTCAAAACGGAAAGTTCTTTATCGAATGGCAAAATCAAAAGCTAAAACACAATTGAGTTTCAGCATAAAGATGTTCAGACAAGTTTTGATGTCTAATGAACTAACATGTGGCATAAGTAAAAGTCTTAACATTAACGACACACATTTGTTAAGTACCAGATGCGCATTTCGACATTTATTGTCTCTTCAGTGATGCTGGAACCAAAATATTTAAAATCCAAAACTTAAAGAGCTGATAAAACCCGAACGGACCAACATTATAGTCAAATCCAACTGTATGCTACACTGTAACAACGGAGGTTTATGATAGGCTCCTAAAATATAAAAAAAGTCTTAATTTCTCATCTTAAACTCGACTAAATATTGTTGTAGTTTATTTCCATCAACTGAAATTTAATCAAAATATATTAATATATTAATTATTGCTATAATGTCATATTGTTAAAAAGCTGTGATTTCTCAATTCATGTTATAAAGCACGTAGTGCACGGGTATTATTAAAAATACATACTAAAAAGTCGAAATAACCTGATAAATTGAAATAAAATATTGTAAAATCGAGTTTTAAATTGCTAGCTTTTGATTGGAGGTTGTTTAGGAGTTTTAGCCAAGCCCAACTAGAAACGAGCTTTCGTTTAACCTTACTTAGATGCGTTAAAAAGTCAATCAAAATTAAGTCGGACAATTTGATAATATGATGTTATATTTAAACAAGTGTAGCTTTTTCACATCGATCATCACGTGGTTCTGTCTTTCATGACAATATAGACTTTCATGGGTTGATAAAACCATGTAATGACGTCATCAAATGGCTATAATTGTATAATATATTATATTAATATAATTGCTTAGTCTTTAGTTTTCTATGTTGTGTCATCTGTACTATTATTTGTCTGTTTGTCTTTTTATTTTTGGTCATGGCGTTGTCAGTTTGTTTTCGATCTATAAGTTTGACTGTCCCTCTGGTATCTTTCTTCCCTCTTTTTATTTATGCATGTCTGTGTGTATGTTTTACCAAATACAAGAACAAATGCCAATGACCCCCGCGATGCACATATTTTATCTCTCCAAGGGCAATAACTAAATTTAAATAAAATGTTCTTTAGTTCTTTTAATTTTTTTTATAAATTTCTTTGAGAAATGTTGGGTTGGGAGCGCTTACAATGCAATTTTCCATATAATTAGTTTTTTCGAGGAGTATAATCCTTTCTTAAATTCTTGATTGGCACTGATTTTGAACTTATCTCAGACATTGTTGATATGAAACTTTGATATAAATTTCATAAAATTGTAGCAAGAATTGTACACGTGAGAGCGCTAATAAGAACAGACGCCCTGTACTTCAATGTCACCCGCAACGCGTCGCGCGGCGGACAACAACAATGGGAGACCCATCGTGAATCTAAAATTCCAAATAGATGTTACAAACAAATAAGTCAAATATCAAATATCGCTGTAGCATACGCGGTATGTGTGTGTTATTATAAACACTTAAAACCTCAAACTGTTCAAAATATTCGACAATCTTTTGAATCAAACAACATTTCAATGGTTATGCTCTCCTTAACATTATTCAATTCAAAACTAAGATCATCGTCAAGGGTTTCTTCGTGTTATGATACAACGTTTATAGTATAATGACTTGGAAATGTTTGATATTTATCCGATGTAATTAAGAATCATATTTTCCTACATTTCTTTCATGTAGGTTATCTGTAATGAGAATTTTAAGTTAAAATTGAAGGCCAGACTCTACTGAAAAGATTGCTTTGGACAATAACATGGCTAAAACCAATTAATTTATAACAAGTTTCATGAAAAAAAGTAAAACACAGTACACTAAAACGAAATGCTCTCAAAAGAAAAAAAGAACAAAACCGTGGTTCTACAGTTAGACATGAATATTGTAAAAAGAAATAACAATATAGAAATGAAATGTGAATAACGTTTCATATCATCCGTTAATGATAGGACACATTTCCTTTTGAGCGATTATGTTTTTCAATAAGAATCTCACCCCGAAGGCATTGAACGCACAATGTTGCATCGACGTCTCAAAATTGCATTAATTCTTTGGTTTATTTTTTTTCTTAGATGCGTAGAACATTTTATTAGAAATAAACAGATTTCATATGGAGCGTTAATGCACATTATTGTTATTAAACTATCGGCGAGAAATAGACGTATTGTTACATAAATTCCTCTTGAATTTGATAAAAGCGTAGGAATAACAAGGCTCATAGTTTGCAAAAATATAGTGGATATTATATAAATAACACATAGCTGAGAGGGTGATAGAGCAGATTGTTACCCCGAGAAAACATTGTCAACTGAGGCGAAATCAAGGTTGACAATGTGTTTTCGAGGGGTAACAATCTGCTCTATCACCCTCTCAGAAATGTGTTATTTAATTTATTATACTGAATGTTCTGTTATTACAATCTATTAAATTTCAAATTCAAAGTATTAAACTATGACGTTTTGTACATAACAACCATTCGTATTTAATAAAGCGTACACTTGATCAAGCGTCTCCGTGAAGGGTAATAGAGTATTTACCATAGGATAGAGTAAATTGTCTCCCTCGTATCAACCAATCAAAATCTGGCATTTTGACATGACGTATTATAATTAAATATAACCTTAAAAATTTGAAATTTTGTATTTCACTATAGGCATGATATTACAAATATAAGCATATTAAACCATTAATGCATAAAGAAACATAGATACAAATGTTTGCAAAGTGTACGCAATTGGAAGGAAATATAATAAACTACTTAAATATAATTATTTAATATTGCTAAACATGCAGTAAGAACATATCTATTTTGTCATAAATCTATTTAGTAAAGCTAACACTATTTTGACCTTAATATATAAGGCTTCGGGGAGTAGTCTTCGCCTCTCATAATTGAAAAAGGTGCAATTAAGAAGATGTGAAATTCACCAACTATCTTTTTTATTATTACGTAAGTAGCCAATTCTTTCGGATCGGTCATATACTAAAAAAAATACCAATTTCAATTGGCAGCAAATGGTTACTACATCTAAATTTAAATAAATTGTATATTAGATAAAAGAGAGGCGAAAGATAGCAAAGAATATTCAAACTCATAATTAGAACACAAACTGACAATACCAAGGCCAAAAACGAAAAACGACGAAAAGACAAACAACAGAACAAAAAACACAACACAGAAAACTAAAGACTGATCAACACGAATCCACAAAAAACTTGGGTGATCTTAGATGCTATGGAAAGGTAAGAATATCCTGCTCCACATGTGGCATCCGTCACGTTGCAAAGTGAGTACAAACCCGATGATAAGTCTAATTCTATATGTCACATTCGAGAAAAACAGGACGGCATTCTGGTAACTACTATAGGAACAACATATCCGTCGTCATCTGTGAAACAGATATTCCATAACGATCAACTAACTCGTGATGACGTCCGTAACATTTTCAAAAGGGTGATTTTAACTTCACCAGGTGGAACTCCTGATTCAATAGTTTCCTTCTAAGCAGCAACCCTCTATCAAGGAAACCATGATAGGAATTACAAGCTCTGGAATATCGTATCAGATTTCCAATGTATGGGCCTTAAAATCCAAAATACTAATTTTGAAAGTGGAGAAACGCCGGGGCAACAATGATGATGTTACTTAAGAAGCCAATAATCAATTGACCAATGTCAAAACCTAAAATAACTGATTTTTTGCCATTTAAAGACCCTTTAGTCGCATTATGGTTAATGTGTTTTCAACAACCTGGTTGAGCCAAACAAGGGCAGATAAATAATTTTCTTCTATTTAATTTGAAAATATCAACACATTTGTCTTGTAACTAATGCTACATTTTGTGCCATGCTTTATCATTCAAAATTTAATTTCTTCGATAAGATTCCGTTATTGAACCATCATAATAAACAAAACTGGTAACAACTTGACAGTAAACCATAAGCATCATGCTAGCAGTAATCAAGTGTCAGTAATATGTCCTTGAACTGTATCGACTAATGTCATTATATGGAGTGAAAAACTTCTGCCAAATAAACAAAAAATATATTTGGTATTGTTATCATAGAAATCAAACAGCACAAAAACCAAATTATATCAAGAGTATTCCACATATATTGCACTAGACAAGTGACTATAAAATATGACCAGCTTTATCGCTCTGAGTGTAGAGAAGTTGTAATTATAGGTTTCATTACGAGTGAGAATTAGATATCGCTTGATATCAACTCCAACTGTTTAATTTTTAATATAGTAATAAACGAGCCTCGGTGAGTTTATTATTACTATTTAAATTAAATAACGAGAGTTTATATCAAGCGATATTCAATTCTCCAGAGTTGTTTAACCTATTTATTAAATTGTCAAAATCTGCCATCAAGCAAATGTTTTAAAGTGTAATAAAATCAAGATATAACTAAAACAACGACTGATGATGCTCCTGGCTGGGACAAATACGGTAGTGTTATACGTGATAAGTACGAAGATACACATACAACAAAAATCAGTTGACAAAAAGGGACTTACCTTAGAAAGGCGGTATAATAGACAGCAACAAACAGTTGAATATTCAAAATTACATATATGTCAGATCAGAACAAAATGTTTAATATTTCTAAAGAATAATAACTTATGAGTTGAATTTTTGAATTAGCACAAAATATGTTTTTCTTAAACAAAGGACCAAATTTTCTAACGTTCATTTCCATTACATTTCGTGTAAAATGTCCATTCATATCACGTCATTTTTTTTCGTTTAAATAATCAATAAATTTATGCAAAATATAAATTCTTTTTTGGTTTTAAGCTTGTTTAAGTTAAATGTTTTTTTCACTTGCCTTTTTCAAAGTTTTAGTTAATAAATTTAGGGATTGGACTAAAACTGAGGGTTGCAGCTTCCCCAGACTAAGTTAGTCGTGGGTTGTATTTATGTTTTTGTGTACTTTTTGTTTCGATGCCTTATATATTATTAGCTTACCTTACTTTCATGGTTTGCTTCATATCTGGATATTTTCCTCTATACTGACGACCTCTAACTACAATCTTTGACAAATGTGATGATTTCATTAATATAACGGAACCAATTTAACTACACCTGATGAGTATTTTGACAATAAATGTCTCTTCATTGATGATCGAGGTCCAGATATATTTGAAATTCCAAAACTTTTTTTAAACATGAAAAGCAGTGTCTGAGCAGAAAGTTGATGAACCAGGGTTATGTCAAAGAACGTCTCGTCCTTTTTATAAAAAAGTCCATCGGAAGATACCAAGACCTTTTTGATAAATATTCAGTATCAACTTCACAAATAATACATGATGGTCTTGAAATATAGATTCTAGATCCTGACGTTGTTTATCATCTTTATTACATGTTATAGTGTTTTTTCATTTGTCGATGTAAATTATTAACCTTGACTGTTTAGTCCATTTTTGGTAAAATCCGATTGGCGTGACTCGGTACTTATACATCCCGCCAATGTCTTATTGTGTTATGGTCATTTTTTGTAACCTTGTCTTTCATTTTTGCTTATGTGCTTAGTCTACATGCCATTTTGTTTTTCTTTGTAGACATATTTGTTTGTTTTAATGGTGATTAAGATTATAACATAATGTTGGCTGCTGTACACATAATTTTGACCTTTTTTCCTGTTATGTTTGTTTGTTTTGTTCACACATTGTTGTCAATATAATGGACTTTTATGCGACTGTCATACAAATAAGAGGTTTAGCTAGCTATAAAACCAGGTTTAATCCACCATTTTCTACATAAGGAAATGCCCGTACCAAGTCAGGAATATGACAGTTGTTTTACATTCGTTTGATGTGTTTGAGCTTTTGATTTTGTCATTTCATAAGGGAGTTCCGTTTTGAATTTTCTTTGGAGTTCGGTATTTTTGTTATTTTACTTTTTATAAACTAAAAAAAGACAAAAAGTATAGCCAAAGATGGCCAATGTATCCGAGCTTTGCATTAAAATGATGTAACATTAAATTTTGATATCACAATATCCGAAATATTGGCTACTGGGCTGCTGAAACTCTTCAACTTTCTATTTCTTAGCAATAAAAAACCCTCTTCTTTATCGTACTCAACCAGACTTTATTTTGTAAAACTTTAATGTACCGGAAGAACACGCACCTATATTGCATATCGATGAAAAGAACAAAATGTGTACAATAAAAAACGCAGTGTGGTCACATTTTTGTGAAATTGAGGTCAAGGTCAAACCTAAAATAAATTCAAACATAAGGAAAAAGAAGGAATTTCCTGAGATATATTCAGTAGAATGCTAAAATAAAAAAAGTGAATTACGTGTCCTTGCATAGTCGACAGATTAGTTATAACCCAATAAAAAAAAGTCAACCAAGGCGAATTCATAGGTGTGACTTGCTCTGTTTTATCTGTTGGTTCATGTGTATGCCACGGACATTCTCTTTGTGGGATTATCCTGGTAAAAATGAGTTGTATTGTCAATTCTCTTAGCAAAGTGATTGATTATAATGTTAAGTTTCTTATGTAGAAATTTGACAATCGGCTAAGACCCTCATTTAACCTGTCTTTGAATAGCTACATACATTAGCTCTGGTTTTCAAAAAAAAGGGGTGTACAGTAAAAAAAATCAAAAAGTTACATTTGGAAACTATTTACAGGAATCTTAGCTAGACGCCAATTTCTTCGTCATCTTTTTCGGAGCCGGTAAGCGTTAAAGAATTCAGCAAGCTTTGCTTCCTTTACACGGACAAAGTGTTGTGCAAGACAAACTTTGTTTAAGCAAACAAAACTTTTTGAACACAAAAATTTACCTTTTCCAGGTACAGAGTAAATCATGCAAGTAATCTGACGACATTTTCCCCGTAAAAAAGGTGGAGTTTAATCCATTTTGGTCTTCCCATCAGAAGTCTAAAGACGACTGTTCTTGTGACTGTGCAATATGTGAAGAGGGTTTTGGGAGCAATAAATCCAGATCTTGATCTCATTTCTGCACTTAACTCTACGAGCATCCATAACTTCAAAAATACTTTTTTTTCGACTGCTCGCATGCATATAAATTGCTCTAGTGACGAACATTGTCATACAATGCAATTTTTGCCACACAACCTCATTCTTTCTCCTTTTGGGACTACAAGGAATTAACTTTACAAGATTATCAAATCCAGCCATTATCCGGAAAAATCTTATCCAAAGGATTCAGTAAATTATCATAAAAACCAAAAATTTAAGCAACAAAAATATAACTTATTCACAAAAAAAAAAAAAACACAAAAAAAAACGACAATGTGTGATCAAAATACACTTAAAAAACTCTAAAATATCTAACAAATAATGTACATAATCATATCGGAACTATCAAATGTATTGTTGACAAAACATTTTAACAATTGAACTTGATACATGGTTATTATAGAAAAAACGGTAGTATTTTTTCCTACATAGGCGACAATACTAGCATTTTCTAAATTTACCACTTTTTATAATAAAAACCTGGACAAAACAGTTATATATGATATGATTACTTTATTATTCTGTTTTAGAAATTGAAGTCAAATAGTGGCATGACCACGGAGCTTTTTTGAGGGGTATCCATGGCCACCGTCATTTTACATTAAATTTATGAAAATTTGGAAGTCTTTTCGAATAATTCTCAAGAAAATATTTCACTGTGTTTAAAATGTATATCGTAAATATACACACTGCATTAATTCATAAATAAATTTAAAAAATATATATTTTCGCTCTAAATAATGGAGGTTTTTGACGAAACGAAATTTCCGTAGTTTAAAAAAATAACTGTTAGGATTGTGTCCATTGAAAATTGCCTACATAATCTCAATCCTATGTTTTTTTTCCATTTATATATAAAATACTGTTTTGAAATCATACGTTTTATCGTCTTCAAAGAAAATTGCGTTCAATTCCAGCTATAAAAATGCCAACGTTAAGTTAAAACGTTTTATTCGGGAATGATATTATATTTATATTTGTCTTCAGCATTCCGACGACCCTTGATGATATCTGCATCAACATTATTTACAAACAGAGTCTTAAATTAAATTAAATTTTTTTTTTTTTTTTTTTATTTTAAAGTTACTTCCTAAAGCCATAAATTGTGGGTATCCAATAAATAGGCAAAAACACAAAAATGTGACTACGGAAACTGTTTACGACCAGACGAAAATTAAATTATAAATATTATTCTATCATTTAAAACAATTGCCTGTACATTAAACTCGTTAGTTAAGCGTCTTTTTCGAGGTCAGTTACTTCAATTGGTTGAACTAAGACATGTCTGTATCTCAACTCACTAGCGACATGTTTTCGCGGTCTTAGTGATCGTTGCATATGACTAAACTCGTCTGATCTGTAAATCAACCAGTTGTATCCTATTCCCTATTGTGACATTTTGACTCAGTGTTTGTTCGCAAGGAGGGTGAAACATGCATAGCCGGATACCTTTACCCTGTCGACGCACCACTCTCATTCCTTTTTGGAAATCATGCGATTCCCTCAGTATTTTTTTGTAACCATTATTTTGATCTTCTTAATTAATTAAGAAGATTTAAACATCGGTAACCTATTGTTGCCTTCCCAAATTCATTCGTTGAATGAAAAATAGTTTCTGACTATGCAGTACGTGTGACTGGCAAACCGAAACTAAGTACTATTATGAACCATATAGAGTACAGAGGATATAGGAATCAAAAAATGTTCTCAAATGATCCATCAAGTTATATGAATTCCTGTGTTATGTAATTATTCAACAACTAAATTCAATTTACGCGGCTGCATCAGATTTTATTAGTATCAGTCATGCATTTTAACGAATATGTCACTCAGACATGTTAGTATCGTTATTAAACTGTCTCATAATAAATCATTTAGATGTGTATCAAGCCTGTGTGTCACTTATGTTTTCAGTTCTATTAAATTCTGAAGTCGAATATTGACTTTTCTATAAATATAGATAGTTTTTAATTTTCCACTATGATACATTCATATCATAGAAAACCATTGGAGATTTTAAAAATATGGTTCAAACGATACATTGGGCATAGATGATTGGGTATATAGATGGCAATCAACCATCTTCAACAATAGACAAGTGTCTATATAACATGTCAAACTCATACCGAGTGCATAAAAACTGTGAATATAGTAAACAAAACCTATTTATGATCTGTCATCAAAACTGAATGATCAAAATGACAAAAAAAAACAACATTAAGATAAGACGGCGACTGACGACATTCCAGACTAGATACAGACACACTACAGTGGCGGATCCAGAACTTTTTATAAGGGGATGGGGGCACTGACTGCCATAAGAGGAGGCCCGCTACAGTCATGCTTCAGTGATTCCCTATATAATCAACTAAATTTTCCCACGAAAGGGGGGGGGCGGGCCCCTCAGGGCCCCCTGGATCCGCCTATGCACTAATATGTGTGGGGATTTACTAGTTTTTTTATAAATCTTAACCCTCCCCCTTTTAATCTCGATCAGAGGTCTTATAAAAAAAACTTAGATACCAGGCTTATAATTTTGTACGCCAGACACGCGTTTCGTCTACTAAAGATTCATCAGTGACGCTCGCATCAAAAAGGTATAACCATAAGGCCAAATCAAGTACGAAATTGAAGAGCATTGAGGACCCGAATTCCGAACGTTTTTGCCAAATACAGCTAAGGTAATCTTTTCCTGGGGTAAAGTACATACATAAGGCAATATAAATCATTAAGAAAAATATGGAACGCCACAGCTGTCATATGTGATACTCTGATATTACGTGATGTGGTTTTATTATTACTGAATGATATTTACAAAGCACGACATAGAAATATAAAGGCTGAGCAACACAAACCCCGCCAAAAGCCGGAAGCGATCTCGGCTGCTCCGGAAGATTAGTAGATCCTGTTTCACAAGTTGCACCCGTCGTGTTGCTCATGTAAGTACAAACCCGGTGATAAGTCTAATTCGATAGGTCACATTCAAGGAAAAGGGGACAGAATTGTGGTTACGAACATATTCGTCGTCATCTGTGAAATGGATATTCCAAATAGTTGCTTTTTTTCAAGATAGTGCGATATATATCAGATAATGCAATTTATAAAAAATAAAAGATTGATATTCGTAAATATTCAAATGATTATACACGCTAAAAAAAAAGTCGGATAACTTTTCATTATGTAGAATTGATGCTATGTCCCTTAGTCCGATGACATGATAAATTTGTAAAAACCTTCATGGGTTGTTATAAAACTTGAAGAGATGCTAATCTTCAAGATAACGAAAACGCATCTAGAGAGAAAGTGTTTTTTTTTACTGATAAATTGACTCACTTTTAACAGTGAAAATTACACTTTTACACTGACAACAGGAATAGCAGGTGAGACACATGGTTTCGTTTGATTTGTTCTACTATAATACTGCCTCCATTTCAGAGCTATGGGGGGAAAAAGAGCGGACCAAAATATTGTTATTCTAAATACTTATTTTCTCACTTTTAACTGCCGGTCTTTCATAATGTACGCATGCCCCTCAGCCCCTTTTTATATTAGATAACTCTGAACAATGACTCGAACTTTAATTTGAACTCATACTCGATGGATAGCTACACTCATCCGATGCACATAAAAAAAAACGACATGGAAATCGGTTTAAAGATAGAATTAATTTTTCCCAATGGTCACGTGGTTTTACCTCATTAAGTAATGTGATAACCACTTCAAAGAATGACAAAACCACATCAAATACTGGAACGAACACATCATGTAGTGTCAAATTGTCAAATTTCGAAACATCAGTATGTAATGTTAAAGCCATATAAAGAATTGACAAATCATCATTGCGAAATAACAAAACCTCATAATGTTATGAAACAACTACATAACGTTGACCCACACACACATCAAGTAATGTTAAACCACCTTGCCTAATGACACAACCACAATAAATAATGTTGAAATCATATTAAATAATGACAAAACCATATCTAGTCAATACGAAACCATATCATGTAATATCGAAATATCATTAAGTAATGAGTAATGACTAAACCATATTGAGTAATATCGAAACATCATTAAGTTATATCAAAACATCATTAAATAATATCAAAACATCATTAGTAATGTCAAAATCATATTCATGTAAAGACAAAATATCATCAAATAATAATAAAACCACATCATAATGTCAGAGTACCGCATAAGACAGCCATGGCGTTCCATAGAAACAGTATTCAACACGTAAATGACGATATAATAAGTAACAAACATACACATATAAGAAAAACAAAGAATACAAATTAAATCACACCGTACCAAAAAATGCTCGGAGTGACTGGAAGCAAGCTCATATAAAAAAGTTTAATAAAAAAAACTGTCATTTTGAAATTACAATAATACATGTTTTTTTTGGGTGTTTTTTCTTCATTCTTATGTCTTTTAGTTTTCAATACGACAGTGATACAATTTTAGCTAACTAACACAAAAGCATAAAAGTTGTATCGTTTCAAATCAACAAAGAAATTCTCATATAAAACAAGAAAAAAAACCTATTAAAACATAATTTATAATTCTTATAGAATTTTTTGCTTGTGTCCCCCTATATCCTCATAATAAGACAAAAGGGTAAAGTCTATTAAAGAGGAAAGAACACCCGCGTCTCTCTTTGGTAATTTGTACAACTGATAAGAGACAATTGATATCATATCTTCTTATTTACTTTGGTTGCAGCAAATATGATAATGAAATCAAAAGAATCCACTGTATATGGAAAAGCGTGATAATCCCATTCTTCATGATTAAGTACGATCATTGTCATATAATAAAGCCACATTTTTAAAATATAAACTTTAAGCGGCGCATATACACATTGTGATATTTGTAAAGGTGGAAAGACGTTTTGAAAATGACCTTAGTTTGAAATAAAATCAGGGGGAATTGGCCCTTCACAAAACAGCCAGAATAAAAAATAAACTCCAAGTACTCGCAAAGCGGTTTGTGTTCGTACCGGCAGACAAAGCAGAAAATAATGTAGTGGTGGTGTGACGCATATACTACACGGAAGTTCCCCAACACGAAATTATGAATTCTTCTACATTCAGGTCCGTACGCTCCACAGAGAGTCAAATTGTAAACAAGCATATCACTGCCACTACCCAGCTTAAAGCCTCTTCCGAACATTTGAAAGTCCTGCTATGTACTGGTTACCTTAATTGCACAAAAAGCCATTTAAAATCCGTTTCATCTCCGCATCAAGTAAGTGTTCTACTACCAATCTATCAGTGCTTCTTACTACCTCCCTTACTACTACCAAAGAACTTGTTATTAACTTTTGTAATAAAGCTTATGAAAATAATGGTATTAATTATTTTTGGAGTGTTAAAAATTCTTTAGAGGTTTTAGATAAAATACATGCTTTTGATGGTCCTTTTAATTCTGTTGACAGTTATGATTTTTCTACTCTCTATACTACACTTCCACACAATCTTATCAAGAAAAAGTCTTCATATTTAATTAAATGGTCTTTTGAAAAATCTCATTGCAAATTTATTTGCTGTAACTCGTTTAAAGCCTTTTTCTGTAACGAAAAAGGAAAGTATGCTAGATACACTTACTGGAAATGTGAAGATATGATTGAAGCTTTAAATTTTCTCCTGGACAACATATATGTACGTTTCGGCGATAAAGTGTATCGACAAGTAGTAGGTATTCCTATGGGCACTTACTGCGCCACTTTATTAGCAGATTTATTCCTATATTGCTATGAATCTCAGTTTATGACCAAACTCAGTAAAGACACGTCATTGTTACATTTGGTTGATACATTCAACAATACCTTCCGTTATCTGGATGATATTTTTTCGTTAAATAATCCAGAGTTCTCTAAATATACTACCGAAATTTACCCAAAAGAACTTACTTTAACTAAATCTAACATAAACAGCAGTAGTTGTCCTTTTCTAGATTTGGACATTTCAATCACTAAAGGAAAACTCCATACTAAAATTTAAGACAAAAGAGACGACTTTTCATTCCCTATTGTTAATTTTCCTTTTTTAGACGGCGATGTTCCTTTGGCTCCATCATACGGTGTTTATACATCCCAACTCGTTCGTTATGCCCGTGTGTGTAGTGATGTCATAGATTTTAACGAACGTAATCAATGCATCACTGGTAAATTATTAAGTCAGGGATTTCGTTACCATAAATTACGTAAAACTTTTAATAAATTCTTTCATAGATACAAAGATTGATTAGTAAATTTGGCTGATTAAAAACGGTATTTTACATCCTAAATTTTACGGTAATATTGTACTTAAAGCGCGGAAATCACTATGTGATCCGTGTAAACTCATCGAACCTTTAAACAAACTTATTAGTAAAGGTTATCTTACCAATGTTGTAATTAGATCTTTGAATATAGTTTACATTGTCACTAATATCGATTTTGTCATCAGCAAACTAAAACATAACTAAATTTGTATTCTTTTCAAACGGGATGTATAAAGACACACCCACGTTCATTTTGATCTATAAAGAGGTTAACTCCTAACTATCCTACTGCTTGTCGATACATTTATTTTTGGCATTGCACAAGTCATGTCTTCTTTGACTGTCCATGACGTTAAAATACTAAATCCCTGGGATGTGTTTTAGTGATTTTAGTCTCTGATGCATGATTTTTTTATTATTAATTGTTTTGGCTTTTAACTAGCTGTCGGTAACTGCGAGTACTCTCAAATCGTACTTTCTTGTTTATTTGACCTTTTGATACTAATTGTAATGCTTTTTTGTTATTTAATGTTTACTTTTTCAGGGTTATATCTGTTCTATATACCAGTTTTTTTTATAAGTGTTTGGCATTACTATAAATTTCACTTCTTCGTACTATAAACATCAAAATTATTTATTTTGTAAAAATATTTCCTTTCTCCATTTGAACTGTACACGTATACCTAACAACAAAATTATTTTCACTTACCTGTGTTTAAATTAATTGCAAATGGCTGATATTTTTGTTCAAGCATATTGTTTTTCTTAAATTGTTTAACATTTCACAGCGGTATAACATGTTACTTTAATTATTCTTCCCTTAGTTTATTTATTTTGTATTTACATTGTATCATAGATCAAATTTATTTGTTCAGTGTATGTTCACTGGTGTTAATATGTCTTTTGATTGAATTAGGCCATTTCAATTGATATTTTATAGTGTGTCTTTCTATGTTGTGATGTTACACTATTATAAGGTTTAGTACCATTAAAACGTTTAAACCCGCTGCAATTGTTTGCACCTGTCTTAAGTCAGGAATCTGATGTTCAGTAGTTGTCGTTTGTTGATGTGGTTCATAAGTGTTTCTCGTTTCTCGTTTTTTATATAGATTAGACCGTTGGTTTTCCCGTTTGAATGGTTTTACACTAGTAATTTTTGGGGCCCTTTATAGCTTGTTGTTCGGTGTGAGCCAAGGCTCCGTGTTGAAGACCGTACTTTGACCTATAATGGTTTACTTTTATAAATTTTGACTTGGATGGAGAGTTGTCTCATTGGCACTCATACCACATCTTCTTATATCTATTGAATCCGATGTATGGTTATTGCCCAATGTTTTCCATACAATGCTCAAAACCAAACTGATTCGTTATAAAAAAAAAATTACATTTTCCGGAAACTTAGCAGTTATCAGTTGCCAGCTATCTCTTTATGTTGAGTAAATTAACTTTCTGGTTAACTTTATTATACACAGCACCGGGTACATCGTCAAATCAATATTAAAAAATTTTTGCTAAGTTATTTTAAAGCGTTAATGGAAAACATAAAAAAGAAAATACGTGCCATACAATACAAAAATCACAACGGCGAATTTGATTAATAAAATGTTTATCAATCAAAGAAAAAACTTTTAACATCGCTATATGGGTTTCTACGATATAGTATTATTTGATACATAAATTTTAAAATCGATCTCATTACAATTCATTTAATTTTGTAAATTAACCTCATGCGTGGTGAATATATAGATCCAATAAACATACACATGACTAAACCAAAGGACAAGGACGTGGACAGAGATTACTCAAAGCTTTCAAACTGAATGGAATTATATAATTCAATAATATGAATCATTCGTAAGTACATGTAGCTTGTTTTCGGATAAGGGAATTCCTCTGTATACATCGTCCAATCATAGATGTGTTTCTCGCGAGAAATATCTGTAACGTTTTCAAATTTACAACAACAAATATGGCTGGAGTTGACGCAGGTGGTGCGACCATAAAGAAACAAGTTAACAACTATAGATTATGAAAAGAAAGAACGAATTTTAAAAGAAATAGTATCGTCTAATACACTGGAAGCTATGATCAGATCCGGGCGTGTTCTATAGAAATAAACCATCGTAGGTTGAAACAGGAAACTGCAGAAAATAAAAAATAGAAAAGGGATCAAACAAGAAAACTATAATTGATAATTGTTGCTTGTTAAAAAAAAGTACACCATCGTAGGTAAACTCAATTTGCGACAGTAAAACCCAGGTTTAACGTAGATCAAGCTTCAAGTACAATACAGTTATCTCTTAATTGATAATTCTTCCTTGTTAAAAAAAGTAATTTTTTTATTCAATAATTCAATAAAAGGGTTGTGTTATTTGCTTCGTATTATGAGCTCAGTGATTTCAGTTTTATTTCAAAAATAAATAATATACAATTACTGTCTTCTGATGAGGTAAATATGTGGTTTTATTGACTTTTGCAAATCTGATAAACACTAAGGCAAACCAATTGGGGAACGACCATTTAACTTCAAGGGCGGGGAGGGGGTTTATGGTTTTTTCCTAAAAAAAATATTCTGATCCCCAATTTGATGAAAAAAAATTTGTGGTGAAGCAGATGACAAATGACAAAAAAAATATTCTGAAACCATAACCCCCTTTGAAGTTAAATGGCTGCTCCCTGAAAGACAGAACTGTATACCAAAACCAATTAAAAATCAAATCATTATACACGTAAAGGCCAATGTCGTTAAGCGCGGTGAATACCAATTGTAAATCTTTTTTTGTGGTTGCACGTGACGTTAGCGCGATAAGTAAAAGGTTTTACCATTTTCTTCAGATGAATATACGTTGCTTTATTCAAAATCTAATTTCCATAGAAAACCTAGTGAGAACTTAAATAATACTTATATGGGATAACACCAATGATTTTACTCGTCAAAAGAGAATAGCCGTATATAACGGCTGTTAGTCCGATCGAATGCAAGGTTTATTAACCAAGGAAAAAGTAAAATAGACATCCGCCTAGGGTCTCAGTAATTAACCGTCACAAGTAAAAAATCATTAATTGAATATTGATGCTAACATCAATCGAAAAATTATCAACCAGCATTGTTGTAAAAAGTACATGTAACAACATCC
Organism: Mytilus coruscus; assembly: GCA_017311375.1. Classification (NCBI taxonomy): domain Eukaryota; kingdom Metazoa; phylum Mollusca; class Bivalvia; order Mytilida; family Mytilidae; genus Mytilus; species Mytilus coruscus. The sequence goes on from CM029595.1 coordinate 118,623,693, forward strand.
GCGAAAAGAACAGAAAATCCAGGAATAAAATACATCACATCAATAGATAAAAATTGAACATTATCACATATAAATCCTTTTCTGTTTAATTTTTCATAATAATCCTGCATTTTCAAATTAAACAAGTCTTCTAAATACTTGAAGTTCTAATCTTGGTTTATTTTTTTAAACATACACCAATCACTTATTTTCATAATGTATTATTGTGGAGTGAAATCAGTAATATAAATATGTTCAATGAACCAATAAAACAATTTATTTCAGAAGAAATTACTCAGACAAAAATAAAAGGTAAAGAACGGCATATGATTTGATACAGACACACAATGCGGTGCTGTTCAACTAGTCTTCAAGGAGAGGCAAAAGATACCAGAGATATTCAAAGTCATAAGTCTAAGACCAACTGACAATGCCATGACAAAAAACGAAAAACGACAAAAGACAACACAACATAGAAAACTATACAAGATAACTAAAGACTGAGCAACACGAACCAAGTTGCCATTTAAGGCATGATTTGCAAATAATTGTCGCGGTAAGCACAGAAGATCTATCAGTAAATTAAAAAAATAATAATCAAGACGTTGAAAAAAGCATTAAGTTTATAGGCCATCTATATCTTACAACCAATATAATTATGTAAATGAAGTATTACTGTTTGACAGCACTGCTATCAGTTAGGAATTGTATTGTTTGCTTCTTAAAGTTAAACTTAGAGTTTTGTATCTTATTACGAATTTGATGTATATTTCCGGATGGTTTTTTGAAAACAAATCATTTCTTGACATTGTGTAGCTTATTGATTTGTTTTCAAACAGCTTTTCTTAGTTTCTTGACCTGAGAACTTTATATATACAAATGACGATAATCTCATCAGAGTATTCCAAGGTTACTAATAACAACGTTGGACGTTTTTATTATTTTAATACAATACAAAGTTCATTCCTGGGAGATATAGAAGACGTCGACGGATATTGAAATCGTTTATAGTTGTAAGTACAATATAACGAGAGCAAACGTTATTATATTCTTCGAAAATGTCGAAAATGTTCGAAAAAATAACACAACATAAAACTGCATCAATTAAATTAATGTGTTAGCGCTTCACTGATTCCTTCATTTAAAACAATTAAGAAACAGTTCTTGCGAGACAGTGTGCGACTTCATGACTCATACTAAATAAATATATGTGATTATGGAAAATAATTCTGAAAAGCAAGGAAGAATATCAGTTTGAATCGTATACTGCAAGTCCTACTTTTTAATTTTCAAAAACCTTTTTTCTACAGTTTGTAATGTTTCTCAATTCAGTTTTGAATTACACTTTTGCAATTTCCACTGTATTCATTTCACATCCATGGTCTTTTTTTTTTATCAAAATTCACTTGTCATACTTTGATATATTTCAAACAATTAACCTTCTGTGTGTTTCACTCTCATTTCGAAACCAGAAAAACGTAGAAACCTACTGGAATATGAATACATCTATAAAGAGGTTAACTCCTAACTATCCGACTGCCTGTCGATACATTTATTTTTGGCATTGCACAAGTCATGTCTTCTTTGACTGTCCATGACGTTAAAATACTAAATCCCTGGGATGTGTTTTAGTTGATTTTAGTCTCTGATGCATGATTTTTTATTATTGATTGTTTTTGGCTTTTAACTAGCTGTCAGTAACTGCGAGTACTCTCAAATCGTACTTTCTTGTTTATTTGACCTTTTGATACTAATTGTAATGCTTTTTTGTTATTTAATGTTTACTTTTTCAGGGTTATATCTGGTCTATATACCAGCTTTGATAAGTGTTTGGTATTACTATGAATTTTCACTTCTTCGTACTATAAACATCAAAATTATTTATTTGTAAAAATATTTCCTTTCCCCATTTGAACTGTACACGTATACCTAACAACAAAATTATTTTCATTTACCTGTGTTTAAAGTAATTGCAAATGGCTGATATTTTTGTTCAAGCATATTATTTTTCTTAAATTGTTTAACATTTCACAGCGGTATAACATGTTACTTTAATTATTCTTCCCTTAGTTTATTTATTTTGTATTTACATTGTATCATAGATCAAATTTATTTGTTCATTGTATGTTCACTGGTGTTAATGTCTTTTGATTGAGTTAAGCCATTTCAATTGATATTTTATAGTGTGTCTTTCTATGTTGTGATGTTACACTATTGTTTCAGATAAGGGTGAAGGTTTGGTTCCATTAAAACGTTTAAACCCGCTGCAATTGTTTGCACCTGTCCTAAGTCAGGAATCTGATGTTCAGAAGTTGTCGTTTGTTGATGTGGTTCATAAGTGTTTCTCGTTTCTCGTTTTTATATAGATTAGACCGTTGGTTTTCCCGTTTGAATGGTTTTACACTAGTAATTTTTGGGGCCCTTTATAGCTTGCTGTTCGGTGTGAGCCAAGGCTCCGTGTTGAAGACCGTACTTTGACCTATAATGGTTTACTTTTATAAATTTTGACTTGGATGGAGAGTTGTCTCATTGACACTCATACCACATCTTCTTATATCTAATAACAGATTTTAACTAATATACTTACACTTTTACATAAATTCATAAAATCAAAATGTTACGCAGGGCCAAACATTGCAGTTGAATAGTTCAATTAAGAAGAAATTAGTACCGTTTCTGATGAATACGAATAATTTTGGAATTCTATGAAAGAAGTATTGACTAGTTGATCGTATATGGCTACCTCAGTACCTTAAGTAGATTCATATTGATATTCTTTTCACTTTTATTGCTATAAAAATTGTTTTCATAAAAGCTAATTATTTTAAAATAGACTCATTTTCGAAATTTAAAACAAATCGAATTTTCCTGACAACGTTCATCTTAAGTATCCTTTTAGTTTTACATATTTTAAGTCAAATTTAGATAGATAGAACTCGATCAATCTATGGAAAACGAAATCAGCTCAAATGTTCAGATGGTGTCTGACCGTTATTGATTTTCTTCATTACAACGATAATGTCCTATATGTCTACGCCCAGCGATGCTTATGTAATTTTAACGTCGTTAGATATATTTGGTTGTTTACACGGTGCTTAGAAAGTGCTGAAATCTAAACGGCAGCTAACAAACTAATCAACGTTACTGTTCTTGCCAATGAATGACGTATATTTTCCATTCGATCCCGAAATAAATGTAATTCTTTTCGGCTTGATTAAAATTGGATATTTCAAAATCCTTAAATGAACAATATCAACCACATGAGCCGAAATATATACATTTAAACTGATTATTTATAAGTGATGATACACTGCATTCGAATGATTTTACTGACTTGTAAAATATTAATGATGGGTTAATCATTGCAGCATTATGAAGTTACAAAGAGAGTCGTCTTGAGCGAAATAGTTTCACTGATTATGATCTAAATTCTGGCATTATTTAACGATTAAGTGTTGTCGTAATCGGTACTATTTCATAAAAGGGTTGTTACACCAATATAATTCACGAAGAAGGAAGAAACATAGAAAGTCATCTTTGAAAAATATTTGAAAGATTGAGCAATTCTGAATTGATAAAAATTGGCTTACTTCATTTCCTGTACGCTTGATGATTTTATTATGTTCCGAACGTAATTATCAACGTAACGCTTATTTCATATCCTGTACGCTTCATGATTTTATTATGTTCCGAACGTAATTGTAAACGATATTGCACTTTGGGGCCCTTTATAGCTTGTTGTTCGGTGTGAGCCAAGGCTCCGTGTTGAAGACCGTACTTTGACCTATAATGGTTTACTTTTATAAATTTTGACTTGGATGGAGAGTTGTCTCATTGACACTCATACCACATCTTCTTATATCTAATAACAGATTTTAACTAATATACTTACACTTTTACATAAATTCATAAAATCAAAATGTTACGCAGGGCCAAACATTGCAGTTGAATAGTTCAATTAAGAAGAAATTAGTACCGTTTCTGATGAATACGAATAATTTTGGAATTCTATGAAAGAAGTATTGACTAGTTGATCGTATATGGCTACCTCAGTACCTTAAGTAGATTCATATTGATATTCTTTTCACTTTTATTGCTATAAAAAATTGTTTTCATAAAAAGCTAATTATTTTAAAATAGACTCATTTTCGAAATTTAAAAATAAATCGAATTTTCCTGACAACGTTCATCTTAAGTATCCTTTTAGTTTTACATATTTTAAGTCAAATTTAGATAGATAGAACTCGATCAATTTATGGAAAACGAAATCAGCTCAAATGTTCAGATGGTGTCTGACCGTTATTGATTTTCTTCATTACAACGATAATGTCCTATATGTCTACGCCCAGCGATGCTTATGTGATTTTAACGTCGTTAGATATATTTGGTTGTTTACACGGTGCTTAGAAAGTGCTGAAATCTAAACGGCAGCTAACAAACTAATCAACGTTACTGTTCTTGCCAATGAATGACGTATATTTTCCATTCGATCCCGAAATAAATGTAATTCTTTTCGGCTTGATTAAAATTGGATATTTCAAAATCCTTAAATGAACAATATCAACCACATGAGCCGAAATATATACATTTAAACTGATTATTTATAAGTGATGATACACTGCATTCGAATGATTTTACTGACTTGTAAAATATTAATGATGGGTTAATCATTGCAGCATTATGAAGTTACAAAAGAGAGTCGTCTTGAGCGAAATAGTTTCACTGATTATGATCTAAATTCTGGCATTATTTAACGATTAAGTGTTGTCGTAATCGGTACTATTTCATAAAAGGGTTGTTACACCAATATAATTCACGAAGAAGGAAGAAACATAGAAAGTCATCTTTTGAAAAATATTTGAAAGATTGAGTAATTCTGAATTGATAAAAAATTGGCTTACTTCATTTCCTGTACGCTTGATGATTTTATTATGTTCCGAACGTAATTATCAACGTAACGCTTATTTCATATCCTGTACGCTTCATGATTTTATTATGTTCCGAACGTAATTGTAAACGATATTGCACTTTGGGGCCCTTTATAGCTTGTTGTTCGGTGTGAGCCAAGGCTCCGTGTTGAAGACCGTACTTTGACCTATAATGGTTTACTTTTATAAATTTTGACTTGGATGGAGAGTTGTCTCATTGACACTCATACCACATCTTCTTATATCTAATAACAGATTTTAACTAATATACTTACACTTTTACATAAATTCATAAAATCAAAATGTTACGCAGGGCCAAACATTGCAGTTGAATAGTTCAATTAAGAAGAAATTAGTACCGTTTCTGATGAATACGAATAATTTTGGAATTCTATGAAAGAAGTATTGACTAGTTGATCGTATATGGCTACCTCAGTACCTTAAGTAGATTCATATTGATATTCTTTTCACTTTTATTGCTATAAAAATTGTTTTCATAAAAGCTAATTATTTTAAAATAGACTCATTTTCGAAATTTAAAACAAATCGAATTTTCCTGACAACGTTCATCTTAAGTATCCTTTTAGTTTTACATATTTTAAGTCAAATTTAGATAGATAGAACTCGATCAATCTATGGAAAACGAAATCAGCTCAAATGTTCAGATGGTGTCTGACCGTTATTGATTTTCTTCATTACAACGATAATGTCCTATATGTCTACGCCCAGCGATGCTTATGTGATTTTAACGTCGTTAGATATATTTGGTTGTTTACACGGTGCTTAGAAAGTGCTGAAATCTAAACGGCAGCTAACAAACTAATCAACGTTACTGTTCTTGCCAATGAATGACGTATATTTTCCATTCGATCCCGAAATAAATGTAATTCTTTTCGGCTTGATTAAAATTGGATATTTCAAAATCCTTAAATGAACAATATCAACCACATGAGCCGAAATATATACATTTAAACTGATTATTTATAAGTGATGATACACTGCATTCGAATGATTTTACTGACTTGTAAAATATTAATGATGGGTTAATCATTGCAGCATTATGAAGTTACAAAGAGAGTCGTCTTGAGCGAAATAGTTTCACTGATTATGATCTAAATTCTGGCATTATTTAACGATTAAGTGTTGTCGTAATCGGTACTATTTCATAAAAGGGTTGTTACACCAATATAATTCACGAAGAAGGAAGAAACATAGAAAGTCATCTTTTGAAAATATTTGAAAGATTGAGCAATTCTGAATTGATAAAAAATTGGCTTACTTCATTTCCTGTACGCTTGATGATTTTATTATGTTCCGAACGTAATTATCAACGTAACGCTTATTTCATATCCTGTACGCTTCATGATTTTATTATGTTCCGAACGTAATTGTAAACGATATTGCACTTTGGGGCCCTTTATAGCTTGCTGTTCGGTGTGAGCCAAGGCTCCGTGTTGAAGACCGTACTTTGACCTATAATGGTTTACTTTTATAAATTTTGACTTGGATGGAGAGTTGTCTCATTGACACTCATACCACATCTTCTTATATCTAATAACAGATTTTAACTAATATACTTACACTTTTACATAAATTCATAAAATCAAAATGTTACGCAGGGCCAAACATTGCAGTTGAATAGTTCAATTAAGAAGAAATTAGTACCGTTTCTGATGAATACGAATAATTTTGGAATTCTATGAAAGAAGTATTGACTAGTTGATCGTATATGGCTACCTCAGTACCTTAAGTAGATTCATATTGATATTCTTTTCACTTTTATTGCTATAAAAATTGTTTTCATAAAAGCTAATTATTTTAAAATAGACTCATTTTCGAAATTTAAAACAAATCGAATTTTCCTGACAACGTTCATCTTAAGTATCCTTTTAGTTTTACATATTTTAAGTCAAATTTAGATAGATAGAACTCGATCAATTTATGGAAAACGAAATCAGCTCAAATGTTCAGATGGTGTCTGACCGTTATTGATTTTCTTCATTACAACGATAATGTCCTATATGTCTACGCCCAGCGATGCTTATGTGATTTTAACGTCGTTAGATATATTTGGTTGTTTACACGGTGCTTAGAAAGTGCTGAAATCTAAACGGCAGCTAACAAACTAATCAACGTTACTGTTCTTGCCAATGAATGACGTATATTTTCCATTCGATCCCGAAATAAATGTAATTCTTTTCGGCTTGATTAAAATTGGATATTTCAAAATCCTTAAATGAACAATATCAACCACATGAGCCGAAATATATACATTTAAACTGATTATTTATAAGTGATGATACACTGCATTCGAATGATTTTACTGACTTGTAAAATATTAATGATGGGTTAATCATTGCAGCATTATGAAGTTACAAAAGAGAGTCGTCTTGAGCGAAATAGTTTCACTGATTATGATCTAAATTCTGGCATTATTTAACGATTAAGTGTTGTCGTAATCGGTACTATTTCATAAAAGGGTTGTTACACCAATATAATTCACGAAGAAGGAAGAAACATAGAAAGTCATCTTTGGAAAAATATTTGAAAGATTGAGCAATTCTGAATTGATAAAAAAATTGGCTTACTTCATTTCCTGTACGCTTGATGATTTTATTATGTTCCGAACGTAATTATCAACGTAACGCTTATTTCATATCCTGTACGCTTCATGATTTTATTATGTTCCGAACGTAATTGTAAACGATATTGCACTTGTAAAGCAAACGACACAAAGACAAAAACAAGAAACACAATGGCTGCTTATGATACACGGCTGTTGTGTCATGTTATCACGCCTAAACTTCCAAAAAAGCGCAATCAACAGATATATAATGTTTTGGAAGGGTATTTTCGAAAAACACTAGCCAAGAGACCGTTAAATTTTCCGAGCCTAATACTTTATTTTTAAAGGTCACAGTAGTATACATAAAACGGTGCGGTCGTCTGACATTTTTGTTAAATGTGTATTCGAATCAATATTCCATCCATCATTTTGGTTACTTATCTTGCTATAAAAAGTACAGATAAAGTATGGAACGTTCCGAATGTTTGTGACGAGAAGATTCTCGCGAAGGTAAAATTTGAAAAAATCATTTTGGTAAATCACACGGCAAAGACGATAATTGGATACATATTCACCGATAGTCGTGGCTGAAATATTCATTTTAATGCAGAAACTATTAAAAAATTTAATTTAAAAAATACACCTTCTATCAACAAATTCATAATCCATTATTCTTGTATAAGTTGGAGCTAATGGTAATATATCATAAAAAGAGTTGAGTTGTTGCCAAAATACAGTTGGTGTAAATTGTCCCGCGCAATATATGAGATAGCACTTGCAAGCTCGTTTAATATGATATACTGCTCTGGACACTTTTTTTATTCTAGCGTCACTGATGAGTCTATTGTAGAGGAAACGCGCGTCCGGCGTACCAAATTTTAATCCTATTATCTATGATGAATTTATTTACAACCACTGGGTCGATGTCACTTCTGGTGGAGGTTTGTCTCGCAGGGTATCCACAGCCTGTAGTCAGCATTTCTGTGTTGACAAGAATTTTCATTGATATGGTCATAATTATAAATGAGCTGTTTACAAATAAATAAATAAATAATCTTTATTTCAAGAGGATAATCCCATTAGTTAAAACTAATCTTCCTGAGAGTCCTCAAAATAATAATAACATATTTATAAAGTACATACAATATTATAATGATATATACACAATATTCAATTTTTATATAGATATTGATGAGAAAGCATATTAATTTGCACAATTTATGAAAAATTTGTAATATTTTGTTTTAAAGGATACAAGTGTATTACTCATCTTTATTTCATTTGATTAACTGTTCCATATTTGAGAACCAGAATATTTAAATGTTTTCTTCAAAAAATTTGCTTTTGGCTTTGGAAGATTTAATAGTTTCTCATCAGCTGAACGTAAATTATAATTTTGATTATTAGTAAAATGAAAGTTTTCTTGTAAATAGTTAAGAACCATATCCTTTAATGATTTAAATACAAGTATTGCCTTTTGATATTGAATTCGTTTTTCCACATTTAACCAGTTTAAACTATTAAACAATAAACTGGAGGATGTCATTATGTCAGCTTCTACTATAACCCTAGAAGATTTCTTTGATAACTTATTAAGTTTATTTATATCACTTTTATAACAACTACGGCACCCCATATATTGCAACAACAATCAAACAATGGCAGAATATAAGCATTGAAATAAATAATACGTATATGCATAGGTAAATACTTTCTCTTCTTTTGTAATCAGTTGATTCTATTTGATATTGTACATGACATTTTATCTATTTGCTCATTCCAATTTAGGTAATATTTGTAACATTTGTAAACGATACAAAACTTTCAATTTTTTGAAACACTAAGGATTGTCTACCAGAGGAATAGATTATCCCAGCAGTGTTTGGCAAAACCTTTCGGAATTTGGGTCCTCAATGTTCTTTAATTTCCTACTTTAAATGGCCTTTTTTCGTTTTTTTTTTATTCAAGCGTCACTGATGAGACTTTTGTAGACGAAACGTGCGTCTCGCGTGCAGCATTTGAATCCTGGTATCTACGATGAATTTTTTCACTTACCAAACGTATATGTACATATGATTGTTATGACTCGCTATCTATTAACCACATTTACATAAACGTATACATGTTTATCGAATTGTCTTTTTCTGTAATCCGACCTACCACCCAGTCTACGTTTGAGATCTGATCACACCCAGGTGGATTTCAATAAACTGACATCCCACAACACAGATTGATTGGTCCAGATAAAAACTCCCTTTGGAATGATTTTGGATAAAATTAATCAAAGAATTGGCACCAAACTAGACAATTTAATGGCAATTCGCAGGGTTTTGTACTAGCTATTGGTGTATGATATATATTTAAACAGTTACACAACCACATGATAAAAAAATCATTAATGATACCATGCTGATGATTTTGTACGCCATACGCGCGTTTCGTCTACAAAAAACTCATCAGTGACGCTCGAAAAAAATGTTAAAGGCTAAATCAAGTACGAAGTTGAAGCACATTGAGGACCAAACATTCCCAATAAATGCTGTTCCGATTCAATAAGGTGTCCCAGAAGCGAGGGAAACCAATAATTAACAAAATGAAGTTTATTTACCAGATTGCAATAAATTTACTTACAGACAGATGTATTTAAAAAGTTTTACAAAAATCCTGTATAGTTAACTGATTCCAGTCACTTCCAAATAAAAAAATACATAGTATATAATCCAGCAGCGGCCAAAGAATAACAATAATTCCACAGATTACAGTCTGTAATTTATCCAACAGTTAAAATATATCTCACAATCTTATTTATATATATGTGAAAGGTTTGAATATTTTTAAAAAATTCAGAATCATTCATTACCATGTAAGGGTAAATATGTTGCTAAAATATCACATTTATCCCAAATACTTTTAAATGATTGACATATCCCGTTTTACGCAAAAACAAAGTAATATGATGTGGAAAATTTCAACACAAGCTCTTACATTGATATAATAAAAAAAATGTACACTGTTATACTAAATGATAGAACAACTGTATTTGGACTTATTTCTAACTGACATCTAAATGTCCTCATACAAAAAATTGATGTAACAAGGGTTAGCAGATGAGGATGAAGTTTATTATTGTTTTCTCAGAAAGAAAATTCAGAGGTATCTTTAAATGAGTTTTGCCATGAATAGTCAGATATAAAAGTAGCAAAATTTATACCCGAAAGATTTCTTTAAATATGTAGATAACCGATACAAATATAAATGTTGTCTAGGATTTAAATTCGACTTTTTCAATTGACAATTTTCTAGCATGTTTATCCTATTTCTAACAATAAAGGGACTTATGAAGAAAAAGCAAGTGCAATTTATTTCTTGAAAGACCAATTAGATAAGAAAAATTATGTTTGATAAGGCTATGGGGAAGTGTAGTGTAATGAATTTTATTAATGGCTGCTGAGCTAATGATACCCTCGGGGACTAGTAGTCCACAAGGAGCGATGTAACCTAGTGCTAGAAAATGAAAATAACGCTATATAAACTTCACTGAAAATAAGACTTGAGTACGTAAATGCTTGCGTCGTTTGAAAGGTTGATTAGCGCATCTACTATACGATGACTTGTTTGTTTTCCATAGATAATACATAGCCATATTGGAAAATTTCAACACAAGCTCTTACATTGATATAATAAAAAAAAAATTGTACACTATTATACTAAATGATAGAACAACTGTATTTGGACTTACTTCTAAATGATATCTAAATGTCCTCATACGAAATATTGATGTAAACAATCTATATACTAATAAGGTCTTTCATTTTCATCCATGACTCTTTTTTATCTTGTGACCTTTTGGAAGGAAAGTTATCGTAAAAACTGGCATTTATAACGTTTACTTAGTTAAAAGCAAATGTCAGCGTATTTGATCCATTATTATAGCGGTATTTAATGACGTTAGACTACTCATCTTCATACAGATGTCTACTTGGATTACATAAATAGAACATTGTCTTCTTAAGATCAAATTACAACCATCTTAATTTTGATTTCTGAAGATATTTTGTTTTTTTTTTTTTGTATTTAAGCCTAAATAACAATTCCATTGAATAACTTGAGTACTTTTCCATTTCCTTCATTTTTATTAGTTTATTTACTTATTCATTTGATTTTAAAGTATATGGGACATTCACTAGAATATATATTTCAAACTCAGTTTTCTTATCAGTCTTATACTTTTGGACTACAGCAGGGAATGAACAGTTCATATTAAAAAAGTTAAAATTAATGAAATCTCTGTAATATTCACGGTGTTTTCTTGGAATAATCGCACTTTGCCAGAACGGTATTCAATTCTTATAATGTTTTCGTGTAAGCCAGTTGCTATTTTCATCGCCCGTCAGTATATAAACTTTCATACATCTATCTTTTTTTAAAGAAACTACAAGGTTAAATATAATACAAAATTGCTGTATCATAGAATTATGACCTCGTTTTTCGGCCGTTAGAACCATATTGACTGTGTTTGGCTCTGCTAGATGTAAATCTCATTTCTGTTGGAGAGGTATGTACACAATTGAAACACCTTAATATTAATAAATCAGCAGGTTTAGATGGAATTGGTCCCAAATTTTTAAAGCTTAGTGCAGAGATAATATCTCCATCACTAACTTTTGTAATAAACAAAAGTACAACATCTTATAGTTTTTCCGGAAAAAATTAAAACATGCTAGAGTAACTGGTTAACATAAAAGAGGACCAACAGATGTTCCCTCCAATTATCGTCCAATTTCTGTTTCAGATACCATATCTAAATTTTTTAAAGACATGTATGTACACAGTTATATGAATTCTTTAATAATAAAAAATATTACATATTATAAGGTCAGTCAGGTTTCAGACGAGGTAATTCATTTCAAACCGCCCTGAATAAAGTAACTGACGAATGGTTGAAATATTTAGATATTGGAGAAATAGTTGGTACTGTGTTTTTGAATTTCAGTAAGGCTTTTGATCTTATTAACAATGCCATACTTTTAGAAAAGCTACCATTTTATCATATCGGAGAACATATGATAAATTGGATAAAATAATATTTTTCTGAAAAACAACAAGAAGGTCAATACGCAATTATTAAATCTTATAAAACGTTTATTAAATATGGAGTGGCTCAATGTTCTATTTTAGGTCCTCTATTATTTTAAATTTATATTAATGATTTACCACTTCATGTTAAACAATCTAACATTGATTTATATGCTAATGATTCAGCATAGCATTTTTATGATAAGAAAATTGAAAAAAATTACAGCATATTGAGTGAGAGGTTTAGCTAGCTATAAAACCAGGTTCAATCCACCATTTTCTACATCAGAAAAATGCCTGTACCAAGTCAGGAATATGACAGTTGTTATCCATTCGTTTGATGTGTTTGAGCTTTTGATTTTGCCATTTGATTAGGGACTTTCTTTTTTGGATTTTCATCGGAGTTCAGTATTTTTGTGATTTTACTTTTTGCAAAATTATTTAAATGCTGTACAATCTGGTGTAACAATAACAGTATGAAATTAACGCACAAAAACAAAGTGTATGAAATTAAGTTGAAAACAAAAACTTACACAATTATCAGAATTATGTATTACCATCAACGAAACCGGTATTGAGAATGTCCCTTCTTTCAAATTAATTGGAATTTTAAATGAAAATTTAAGCTGGGAAGAACATGTTGATCGTATATAAAGGATTATCTCATCTAAAATATCACTTTTGTATAAACTTAAAGAATATTTTCCTATACACATAAGACAACTATTTTATAATGCATAAATTCTACCATATATAGACTATTGTAGTTCTGTGTGGAAAAATAAAACAATTACAAAAAGATTCAGATAGAATCATAAATTTCAAAAAAGAGTAGCAAGAATTGTACTTGAATGTGATATTTCTGTTTCCATCAAATTTTATGTTTTCTTCTTTAAAATGGCTATCCTTTACAGACAGAGTAAAATACCAACAATCAATTCTAATGTAAAAAATTGTAAATGGACTGACACCTGATTACTTATCAATGCTAATTACTTATAATCAACACTACAACTTACGATCTGTCTCTAATAAAGATCTATTTGTTCCAAGACCAAATACTAATTTCAATAAAAAAATCTGTTCATTATTCTGCAACCAAGGAATGGAATGATTAACCATTCAAAATCAAAAATTGTCGTGAATGGGGAAGTATTCAAGAAACATTGTTACAATCATTTTCTTGAAATGCTATGCAAGTTAACTATTTTTTCTTTTTTGTTAGAATATGAAAATGGACGGAATGGGGATGTTAATTCCGATACTTCGGGTATGGAAAAGTTCCCACCTTCAAAACAACTTTTTGAAGTATTCGTAGGTAGCCTGTGGATGCAGTCAAAATTACCAGTGTCATTCAGATGGATAAATCTTACAAAGCCTAACGATTTAATTTATTGTTACTTTGTTTCCGACCTAAATATGCATGAAATATGCCTTGGCACTTGACGTTAACAGAACTACAATCAATCAAACATCATGTACGTTAACAAATTGTTATTTTCCTGTTTAATGTATATTTGATATTCATAACTCTATGCAGTTCTTGCCTTAATAGGATTTAAATTATGATTTTTAAACCACTTATCGATTGTGTTCATGCCTCCGTGTCCGTTATACTGCTTCGTCAGTTAATAATATTTGGTTTTTAGTTGGATTATCGATCTTCGCAAGTGATTGCCTAAGAAAATATTTACATCAAAGCTACATCAATCCGACACATAAGTTGTTAAAAATTTTAAATTGTTAAAGCTGTTTCAATTAATCCTTATCCAGGTTTTTGCTGTCGTTTATTTTGACTCGTTGGATGCAACTGTCAAAGCGTCAGGGTGCAATTTGACTTCTCAGCAGACATGGTTAGGCTTTGTCGGCGTTCTGAGTGAAATAAATTATTTCTAAATTTAATTTTAGATTAGTTGATATTAAATCATTTTCTATTTATCGTTATTTTAGATAAATACAGACGACGCATTCAACTGTTACGATAGCTGAATTACAGAGTACAAAATATTGCTTGTGTAAGGTGGATGGCAAAACTATGTTTTGGGGTTTTGTTTTGTTTTTTTTTTGTTTTTTTTTTTTTTTGTCATGATTCGCGACTTAATTGGCCACAGCGAATCAGCAGTTGTTTTGTTTGTTTCTTTTGCACATTGTTTTATTATTATTATATATATATATAATCATACATTGTCTTTTTCAGATTAACAATGCTAAGGAGTTCTGGTAGGAAGAGGGTGGCGCCTAAGAGAAGATGCCAAAATGTTACTTCAGCGGCTAAGACGACTGTTTTGCGTGAATATGTGGAGATGCAGATGCTAAGAGCAGATATACAGAGGGTCCAATAGCAACCGTTTCATAGAGTTCAGAAGTTGGTTCTATTGCTCCGCCCGGCTACTTCTGAACCCATTAATTCATAAGGTAATTTCACAATTTTTCAAACCCCATCTCAGTGCATTGTGGGAAAGTTATGATCTACTTAGAAATATTATTGTAAGCGTACAACAAAAAAATAATTGCAGGAGAATATATTGACCCTACTGGGGATAAACATAACGTCATTATTTCACAAGGATAACTTTTCAGTAATACAACCAATGCAGCAACAACAAAAACATTACACCAAAGGTAACTGGACAGATACATTTTTAGTTTATATAAGTATATATTGAACTTGTTGCACGACACACTCTCAAGTTTTCAAGAATTACTCAAGTACGTGCATAGCATAAGGCTAGGCGCAAAGCAGTGTGCTCCAAGATGGAAATCATTTGATGAACAATTTCGCCTCAGAATGTCGACTTTCTTCTTTTTTTTTTTTTTTTTTTTTTGCTTATTCCGTGCCATAGACAAAACTTTTTTCCAAAAAGGGCAGGTGGCAATGCAAGATTTCAACAACCTAGGTCATAGTTTAGACCGATATTTCAGGGACGTGTTAACAAAAAAAAAATAAAATAACAAAAAACCGAACTCCAAGGAAAATTCAAATCGGAAAGTCCCTTATTAAATGGCAAAATCAAAAGCTCAAACACATCAACCGAATGGAAAACAACTGTCATATTCCTGACTTGGTACAGGCATTTCCACATGTAGAAAATGATGGATAAAACCTGGTTTTATAGCTAGCTAAACCTCTCACTTGTATGACAGTCCATTATCTTGACAACAATGTGTGAACAAAACAAACAGACATAATAGGTAAAAATGTCAAAAATAGGGGTACATCAGTCAACATTGTGTTATAATCTTAATCACTATAAAAACAATAAATATGTCAAAAGAAAAAGAAAATGGCATAAAGACAATGCACATAAGTAAAAATGAAAGACAAGAATACAAAAAATGAGTACAGCACAACAACGCAATGGCGGGATGCATAAGTACCGAGCCACGCCAAAAGGATTTTACAAAATAAACACTAAACAATAAAGGTTAATAATTTACAAAGACAAATAAAGAACACTATAACACGTAATTAAGATGATAAACAACGTCAGTACCTAAAATCTATACTTCAAGACCATCCTGATGAACTTTTTTTAGAAAAAGGACGAGACGTTCTTGGACATAATTCTGGTTCATCAACCTTCTGCTCAGACACTGGTGACGTTTTATAAAGTCTGAGTAGCAGCTGCAAGCTCTTGAATACCGAATTAGTTGGGAAATGTATATCCCATATGCAGGTGAAGTTGGTTTATTGCTACTAAGGTGGGGGGAAATTGATAATTTCAAAATTAAAATTGTCAGGTTTGTCATAGATTCTGGTACTGAGATGACTGCTTATGTCAAATTCGAGGTATAAGTCTAAAAATGAGACGGTGGAAGCCGTGTCTGTCGTTTCTTTAATTTCTAGTTCTAGAGGATATATTAAAGGAACCAAATCAGAAAAGTTTGGATTGTTAATGGAAAGAACATAATCAATATATCTGAATGTAAAATTAAATGATCTGGCTTCTTTGATCTTCTTGTTTTTGACAAGTGTCTGAACAACTAAGTGCAGTATCCGCACAATCAGAATACGAAATCGTATACTTGTCAATATATAAAGTGATTACTAGTATTTAGCACAACACTATAACAGTTGTAGACAAACATTTGTGTTTGTTTCGTCAAAACATATTATGTTAATTTTTTTTTTTTTTTTTTATCACATTGTTCCTATTGTAAATTTTGTATAGATTTGTATTGTATTTCTTTCAGACTCAGAACTGACGCGTCACCTATGGGATAAAGAGTGGACTCCAATAAACACAATTGAATTTAAATATTATCTTGGGGATTATACAAATAAGGTAGATGCTCAACTGCTGCTTGAGGGGTTTACTTTTGTCTTTAGGTTACAATATAAAGGTCCACGTATTTTTCGACGTCTACAAAAATTTACAAGTCTGGAACATTCGCAAAGTTCGCAAACATTTACAAGTTCCGAACATTCAGGAATATGACAGTTGTTTTTTATTCGTTAAATGTGTTTCAGTTTTTGATTTTTGCCAGATGAAAAGGGACTTTCCATTTTGAACTTCCATTGGAATTCTGTAATTTTGTATTTTACTTTTTGCAGAACGAGGTTAAACTTGAAGGTTATTGGGTTCATTTTCGAACAAACCTACATCGACACTCCGAATTTATTTAACTATGCTTGTTCAAAAACCAGATAATAGTTGGTGTCTCATATCCCATTTATCTTATCCTAATGTTGATAGTATTGATGATTTTATACCTGCAGATTATTGTTGTGTAAAATACTCTTCATTTGGCAAGGTTTTGGACGTTCTTATGGGTATAAAATTTCAGGTTCAATTTTACAAAAACAAATGCTGACCCTTAGAATTAAGTAGCTCATGTCTGCTTTTTGAACGCTTTTCAACCTTTTTTCCACTGGGCTGTTCAGTCAAAGTCTAGACTGGACACTTTCGATCATTATTTAGATGATTTTATATTTTCTGGACCCAAGTCCACTTATAATTGTGAAGTGTTAATGGAGATCTTTATGAAAGTTTGTCAGGATTAAGGTGTGTTATTGGCAGACAATAAAGCATCTGGACCTACGACGACCTTGATATTTCTTGGTCTTGACATTGATATGTTACGTATGTTGTTGAAAATTCCTGAAAACAAGGTAGTTAAGTTAAAGTATGGTATTCAATACATTGTTGGTTTGAAAAAAGATAAAATTGAAGGAAGTAGAGTCAATTATAGGGCCTATGGGTTTTTGTTCGCGTGCAATTTCGTCAGCAAGGGTTTTTACTGGAAGATTTTATTATGTGATTTCAAACCTAAAGCACGGAAAACCGTCTTATTATATTCAAAATTAATCAAGAGTTGAGATCGGATGTTTTACTTTCTAGGGTTGTTGTAACTTCAAATTATTCTCCTGTGGAAATAAGAGGAATCAACATTTACATTATTCAATCCGATAGCTTTTTTACTTTTTTTGATTTTGATAACAATAATGTTAAGGAGTTTCTGTAGTCTTTCATAGAAAACATTCGTGACATTTTATGTTACAATGACACGAAAAATTGCATTGCATCTGCTATATAAAAAAAAACAAGTTGTGTTTGACGTATATTTCATATTTACATTTTAGATGAGGTATTCCGCATTGATTTTAGTGTAAAAAATAACATGTATTCATTTTCGAATTTGATCCATGATTCTAATACATGATATGCCAATCAAAAAGTTCAATAATCTCTAGCAAACAGATAAGCACATTAAGTAGAATTAGGAAACATATATGCAAAGCAATTATTTATATGTTACAACAGAGTTCTGCATTTGCATGTCAGGAAATTACGTAAAATTCCCTAGATTAAATTCATTTCTCCTCGTCTGCGTTATGTCAGACACGTAATTGAACAATTATCTATACCTCTGAAGAATATTACTATTGACAGATTTTCCTACCGGTTAATTGTACTTTTATTGCCATGATATTTTACGACGTTTTATCATATAAATTACAATTGCAAGAACCATTTTTGATACTTCCTGTATGAAATCATGTTATGATTCAATGATTATATATTTGACTGCATTAAAAGACAGGCAAAAGATACCAAAGGGACATTCAAACTCATAAGTCAAAACCGACTGACAACGCCATGGCAATAAATGAACAAGACCAAAAGACAAACAACAGTATACAAAACACAACTTATAAATCTATAGACTGAGCAACACGAACCCAACCAAAAAACCGGGGGTGATTTCAGGTGCTACCGAAGGGTACGCAGATCCTGCTCCACATGTGGCACCCGTCGTGTTGCTCGTGTAAGTGCAAACCCGGTGATCAGTCTAATTCGGTAAGTCACATTCGGGGAAAAGAAGGGCGGGATTTTGGTTACGACGATTGGAACATTTTCGTCGTCATCTGTGGTGATGGCGTCTGTAAAATTTTCGAAGGGATGATTTCAACTTCAACACTTTGAACTCTGGTTTAATAGCTTCCTCATGAGCAGTAACCCTCTATCAAGGAAATCATGACAGGGAACGCAAGCCCTGAAATACCGTATAAATAGGGAGATATATACTCCATATGCAGGCGCTGCTGGAATGTTGCTACATAGTAATGGAAAGTTCCAATTGGGAAGCTGAAATCATCTGTTTTGTCGTAAAGTTTTGTTCTCAACCGACCCTCAGTGTCAATTTTTCGATGTAAGTCAAGATATGAGACATACTTAGCTGTATCTGTTGTATTCTTTATTTCAAGTTCGATGGGATAGATGCGTTCAACATAGTCACCAAACTTATCATTTAGTTAGAGGACATCGTCTTTTTAACGGAAAATGAAGTTAAAGGATAACGCTAGCTTCTTTTCATTCTTCCTAAGAAGCACCTGTATGAAGTCAGCCCCATATTCATAAAGGAACAAGTCGGCAAAAAGAGCAGCACAGTTGGATCGGATGTGAATGCCGATTGTTTGTTGAAAAACACGTCCTCTAAACGTAAAAGTATGTTGTCAATCACAAAAATCAAGCATCTTGATAATTTCAGTTTCAGATAATTTTTTGCTTGAATCAGAGTGATTTTTTACAAAGTACGATGTAATCCTCTCTAAGACAAGATTAAAGATTTTTTTATTTAACAAGTACTGCATGCAACTGAGTGTCATATGATCGTATATTGGCCGGGTTGTCAACTCCCAAAAAGTATATGTACCGAAGCGAAGCTGGGTTCTTTTTTAAAGTCATATGATACTTCAAATTTTATAAAAATGAATGTTTTATATTCCTGAAAGGCTAAGCTTTGCTATAAAACACGTGTACATATGATTAAAATCTTCAGAAATGTACTGCTAATGAATTAAAGTCTTCCCGTAATCTAACTCGCCGATAGCTTTTCCGTATGCAACAACCTTAACCACGAGACATCTCTATAGAACTTTGGCAACCACGCGGAGCAAATGCGAGGAAAACCGTGATGAAAGAAAAAATAAACAAAAGTGGAAGTTAGATAGCTTTAATTGATTTTGAAAGAAAAAATTTAAACACCAAATCATTTATCAAATGTTATGACAAAGTTTGATCAACGAATGGAAAAGCATGTAAAATATATTAAAAAAAAAATCAGCATCGCTCTATTGCATGTCTATCTTCGGCAATTAACCAGAAAGTTCAATAACAAGGAAAGTTTTCGCTGAATGAAATATTTTTGGACAATTATACGTTATGGATTTGTTAAAAATGTGTTTTTATTTAAATAGAACATACATGACTTAAGATTAACATTATAATTTCAAGAAACTCGTCTACATGACTTTAAAACGTTCTTTCAATCTTATCAATCCTTTAAATAAACTTATTCTGAAAGGTTACCAATTCAACACTGTAATTAGATCTTTGAATATTGTTTTTATTGGTATGAATATTGATTTTTATCAGTAAATTAAAATCATACTAATAGTTTTGTTATACACTGCACATATGCACTTTAACGGTACTCAAACTGTCGATCGTTTGGCATTTTGGCATTGCACAAGGTCAGGTTTTTCTTTGACTGTTAATGACGTCTTTACACTAAATCCATTGGATGTTGGATGTGTACTGATTGATATTTTAGTCTTAGATACATGATTTTTTTTTATTAGTTGTTATTGGCTTTGAACTAGCTGCGAGTACTCTCAGATCTGTACTCAGTGTCCTTTTTGTTGTTAGGGATGAGGGACGGATAAAAACCCTGCCACGTCCGGTCTGTGTTTATGTTTTTTTTTCTGCTTTGTATCGATCTGATGAGTTAAGCCTTTTTCAACTGATTTTTATAGGTTGTTCTTATGTTGTGCTGTTACACCACTGTCCTAGATTAGGGGAGGGTTGAGCGCTTACAATATAAATAATAAGATGTGGTATGAGTGCCAATGTGACAATTCTCCATCCAAGTCACAATATATAAAAAGTTAATAATTATAGGTCAAAGTACGGCCTTCAACACGGAGCCTTGGCTCACACCGAATAGCAAGCTATAATGGACCCCAAAATGACTAGAGTAAAACAATTCAAACAGGAAAACCAACTTTCTAAACTATATAAAAAACGAGAAACCAGAAACGCCTATGAACCACACCAACAGACGACAACCACTGAATAACAGGTTCCTGACTTCGGATAGGTGCATAAAAATGCAGCGGGTTTAAACGTTATAACAGGAAAACATGTTTAACACCGCCACATTCTTTATGTGCCTGTCCCAAGTCAGGAGCCTGTAGTTCAGTGGTTGTCGTTGCTTTATGTCTGTCATATTTGTTTTTCGTTAACTGTTTTGTTATAAATTAGGCCGTTAGTTTTCTAAATTGAATTGTTTCATATATATTCATGTCGGGGCCTTTTATAGCCGACTATGCGGTATGGGTTTTTCTCATTGTTGAAGGTCGTACGGTTGCCTATAATTGCTTAAATCCACTTTATTTGAACTTTTGGTGGATAGTTGTCTCATTGGCAATCATACCTCATCTCCTTATTTTTATATACTAAGATTCGCGACGAACAAGTACACTATAGTGATCGACTCTCAGTCCCGATTCAAAAAAAAAGATGTATGGATCGACTGATGTTCAATAGATAAATAGGAGCATTACACTAAATTGGGGCAAACTTTGTTACTCTGATTTTATTGAAGTGAGGAATGGGCCTTTGTCTTAAACTTCGGACCACCTGAGTACACCATTTTTTCATATACCACAGGAAACGTCGTTAACCGCTTTGAACTAGCTGCGAGTACTCTCAGATCTGTACTCAGTGTCCTTTTGTTGTTAGGGATGAGGGACGGATAAAAACCCTGCCACGTCCGGTCTGTGTTTATGTTTTTTTTCTGCTTTGTATCGATCTGATGAGTTAAGCCTTTTCAACTGATTTTTATAGGTTGTTCTTATGTTGTGCTGTTACACCACTGTCCTAGATTAGGGGAGGGTTGAGCGCTTACAATATAAATAAGAAGATGTGGTATGAGTGCCAATGTGACAATTCTCCATCCAAGTCACAATATATAAAAAGTTAATAATTATAGGTCAAAGTACGGCCTTCAACACGGAGCCTTGGCTCACACCGAATAGCAAGCTATAATAGACCCCAAAATGGCTAGAGTAAAACAATTCAAACAGGAAAACCAACTTTCTAAACTATATAAAAAACGAGAAACCAGAAACGCCTATGAACCACACCAACAGACGACAACCACTGAATAACAGGTTCCTGACTTCGATTAGGTGCATAAAATGCAGCGGGTTTAAACGTTATAACAGGAAAACATGTTTAACACCGCCACATTCTTTATGTGCCTGTCCCAAGTCAGGAGCCTGTAGTTCAGTGGTTGTCGTTGCTTTATGTCTGTCATATTTGTTTTTCGTTAACTGTTTTGTTATAAATTAGGCCGTTAGTTTTCTAAATTGAATTGTTTCATATATATTCATGTCGGGGCCTTTTATAGCCGACTATGCGGTATGGGTTTTTCTCATTGTTGAAGGTCGTACGGTTGCCTATAATTGCTTAAATCCACTTTATTTGAACTTTGGTGGATAGTTGTCTCATTGGCAATCATACCTCATCTCCTTATTTTTATATACTAAGATTCGCGACGAACAAGTACACTATAGTGATCGACTCTCAGTCCCGATCCAAAAAAAGGATCGACTGATGTTCAATAGATAAATAGGAGCATTACACTAAATTGGGGCAAACTTTGTTACTCTGATTTTATTGAAGTGAGGAATGGGCCTTTGTCTTAAACTTCGGACCACCTGAGTACACCATTTTTTTCATATACCACAGGGAAACGTCGTTAACCGCAATACTATTTATTGTTTCATTGCATTTAAAAGAAAATGGGATTTTCCTTAAAGCATTTTAAACATAGATTACTCGCCTGTTTGTCCATACTGTGCTAGCATTTATTATTTACAAAAGTCCTAAACAAGAGCGGACAAACAACAGTACACAACACACAACTTAAAAAACTAAAGACTGAGCAACTCGAACCCCATCAAAAACCGGCCGTCGTGTTGCTCATGTTAGTACAAACCCGGTGATAAGTCTTAATTCGGTAGGTCACATTCGGGGAAAAGGGGACGGGATTGTAGTTGGTCATCTGTGAAACGGATGTTCAATAACGGTCAACCAACTCGTGATGGCGTCCGTAAAATATACGAAGGAATGACTTCAACTTCAACACTTGGAATTTTTGGTTTAATAGCTTGCTTGTGAGCAGCAACCCTCTATCAAGGAACTCATGATAGGAAATACAAGCCCCGGAATATCGTATCAACTCGAGATTTATACTCCGTATGCAGGTGCTGCTGGAATGTTGCTACCTAGAATTGAAAAGTTCACAATTGGGAAGCTGAAATTAATTCTTTTGCCGTAAAGTTTTGTTTCAACCGACCCTTATTGTCAATTTTTCGATGTAAGTCAAGATATGAGGCAGACTTAACTGTATCTGTTGTATCCTTTATCTCAAGTTTGATGGGATATATGCGTTCAACTTAGTCACCAAATTTTGAATTATTTCGTGAGAGAACAACCTTTACAATCCCATAAATCTCGTGCTGAGTCTCTAAAGTTGAGCGCATCCTAGAAGGTGTGCTTGAATAGGTCGATATTTGTACTTGTATTCTATCTATTCAAAAATTGGTTTTAGGGAAATCATTGCTAGCACTGCATGCAGTAATCCCCTATCTATTAAGTACCCAAATGTCAAATACAAGAGGAAAGGCTGTAGATTTTCTATAAAATTTCCAAATGTTTAGCATTGAAACAACAAAAGGGTACATAATCATTAACGGCTAATGTTTGTTTGCTCGTCTTTTTTATGTACCTTGTCGACGCACATCGTTTACAACGCTTGTAGTTTATGCAATTCCGATGGTTTTTACATTTCGATAATTGTCTGTTTCTATAATTTTGTACAAAAAGTCATGGCATTTGTATACTACACTCTTTTGATAAATCATTTCGAAAAAGAAAGCCATGGCAAAAAGACTTGATTTGACGACATCTTGTAAATTGAAATATTAATTTACATTTTTTACTAGAACCAAAATTTCAATAATCTTAGTTGATTGTGAACTTCGGCCTGTTCAACAAATTACGAGGCAAATTTTCAGAAAATTAAAACAGACATATGCGATATCGAAAGAAAAAAAACCCAGATATCTGACTACGTTTTATTTCTAGTGTCTTCCGTAAGATGTAACTTGAGACCAATTATCTGCTGTTTGACTTTGTCGTTGTCTATTGATAAATACTTTTAAACGTTTAACTAAAATCAATTAAAAAGTCACTATGTAGAAAATGTAATATCACAGAACCTATTAATTCTCGTTATGTTTTCCTTAAACAAACGGTTGTTTTAACATTTTTTTAAATTACTACAGAATGAAAGCTCAAAATGTCAATTTGTTTTTCTTTGACAAAATGAATATACACTGTTTATTTATTTCACATCTCAACTTTGAAGAACGATACAGTGAAGTGTGTTAAAAGATGAAGAATAAATACAATTTTATCATTTATGAGAATTTGTTTGGATTACAAATATACCAGTTTTAATATAATTAATGTCAAATCAACTGTAATGCATCATCAATGCAAAGTGTTTGCTTATCCCTGTGTACTTCAAATTAGTTAAAGAAATGGACAAAAACTATTTTACTTCACAGAAAAGAAATAACTGTTTTACTTCACCATAGCAAGATACGCTTACCCCGTCGACGAACCTACAGTTGGTCATCGTTTCATGAAAATAGAATATCCTTCCAAAGGGAGCATTACTTGCAGAAGCGTCGGTTTAAATACTATGGCACACAAAAAAAACCTACAACAACATGGCTGCGATAAAACTTCTTTCCGGGTTGTTTTGTAAAACATCATATAGGAGCTTACACTTTTCCGCAAATTTGTATATTATAATAACACAAAAAAGGAGCATACGATTTTCTGTAAATTTGTTTATCTGATCATGGAAAAGTATGATGCATTATGACAATACAAATAAAATTTGTAATCAAATATAAAACCTTCGGGTGCTCATCATGTAGCACCTGTTTAATCTTTAATACTGAATGAGAAGAAACGTTTTTGTGTGTCGTTCCTCCGTCATTCAGATCAAATCAATCAATATAGCTTTCTACCCAAAAGGTAGAATGCAAACTAGTTTGTTATCCTCCCTAATACGTATTCATTGTGGGTTAATTGGGGAATCACTTGGAAAACAGAATGGTTTCAAGATGTCCTTTAGTCATTATATCGGTTTTTGATTTTTTGCTTACTTTTATTGTTTGAAGTGTTTTCATCCCTTTGCATCTACCCAGTTTTACAAATATTAGAGCCAGATGGGAAAAAGGTCTTTGATAAACACTTATTATGGTTGTTTGAATAGTGAAAATATTTTTAATTTCCTCGATATTGACACAGATGGACGACTTCAAACTAGAATCTGTGACAAACGTGATGATTTCAAGTTTCATAAAGGCAACTTCTAATTTCTCAGCAGTAACATACCCTCTGCTCCGTCGCATGGCGTTTACATATCTCGGTAAATATTTTACGCTCGTACATGTTCACACTATGTAGACGTACAAAAAAACATAGCTACGAGAAGAACGAATGAAATTGAAACAAAATAAGTTTTACGATGAACATCACCATCACGAATTGGTTGACCGATACGATCTGTCGGTTTCTTAACTTACTAGCGACATGTTTAGTCGTCTAACCTGTAATTTAGTGGATTGTTTCCCATTTCCAATTGTGACATTTTGATTTAGTGTGGATTCGCATAGAGGTTGATGCATGAGTATCAGGAGACCACATGTCGACGCACCCAGTCTCGGTTTTTTTTTTTATGTTCATGCGATTCCGTCGGTCTTTGTTTGTTACTATGATTTGGAGATTCTTAATTCATTTATTAGATTTATACAACGGTAAACTATTGTTGCCTAAATTCATTCGCTGTATCAAATGTTGTATGAAGCATAGTTGCTGACCAATGCGTATGACTAGCAAAAGGGAACTAAGTTCAATCGGAAACCATATAGTGTACAGAGTATATAGAAATCAAAAAAGCTTCTCAAATATCCTACAAAATTATGATTGTGTCCTATTCCTGATTGTGATATTTTGATTGAATCTGGAATTGCATGACGGGTGATGCATGCATAGCAGGAGACGCTTACCGTGTCGATTGTAAAAAAATACAATTTAGCAAAGTAAATTAATGCACCTTATGTGCATCTCGAAAAAATGTCTCTCGACAGCAAATATTTCGAATCTAAATAAATAATAGACTGAAGAGGAATAATACCATAATATATCAACTAAGCAAGCCAGAACTGGCCAAGAGTTTGTGCATGGTTGAAGTTAACCTTACATTTCGGCAACTGAAAATGTTAAAAGTATCAACTTCAAAGATATAAAATTCCAGTATTTGAGCAATGCCTTCCATGCTAGTGGTACGCTTTGTGCCGTGGTACGCTTTGTGCCGTGCAGGTCATAAGCCGTGACATTGTAAATTAAACCGTAGTTTACCACAAGATATGTCTTTGAATAAAGTTTATATAAGAGATACTGATTTATATATCTTACCCTGATATTAAGGACTGTTAAAACCAATACCAGAATAAAAAAAAACTATCACCACAAAATTGCACAGAAAATTTACTATTGAGAATCTTGAGCCCAAATAACAATTAGATACTATTGAATGGCTAGCTGTTACAGTTCCAGCAATTGGAAATGTCGTGCTGATATACTTGAATAGCTTGAGGTACTGTTATCAAGAAGAAACACCGACATAGCTAGATAATACAATTAGTTCTCTAATTACTACCACAATTTTATATTAATTAGTATTGTAATTTTCATTGTTATTAATAAATGTTATATGAGTATTAAAAACCTAATCTTGAATTCTATCCTATTTTGGGGAAATTTTTAGAAATTCAAATGTGACGTCACTTTGTGCGTTGATCTGTTTGGCTAACTCGGCTGTGAATTTTTATGTGCTGGTTTATGTTGTTTAATGTATTCGTTTTTTATTCTGTAGTTAGTCACCACTTCGGTGATATCATGTATATCTATTATATAGTCATTTTTATAAATTTACTGTTTGCAACAGTATGAAATATTCTAAATAATAAGGATGTTCTTATCCCAGACAGAAAACCGTAGCCGTATTAGGCACAACTTTTTAGAACTTTTGGTCCTCAATGCTCTTCAACTTTGTACTTGTTTTGTATTTCGAACTTTTTTGATCTGAGCGTCACTGGTTAGTCTTGTTTGGAAGAAACGCGCGTCTTGCGTATTGAATTTTAAACCTGGTACGTTTTGTTAGCTATTATTCGTATGTTTCTCTGTCCTATATGTTCTCCCATTTATTTGTATTGTAGTCCTGTCATGTAATGTTGTCATTTTAATGTTATATTTAACATTGCCATAAAAGCGGGAGGTTTGGCTAGCCACAAAACCAGGTTCAACCCACCATTTTTTCTTAAAATGTCCTGTACCAAGTCAGGAAAATGGCCATTGTTATATTATAGTTCGTTTCTGTGTGTGTTACATTTTAATGTTGTGTTTCTGTTGTGTCGTAGTTCTCCCCTTATATTTGATGTGTTTCCCTCAGTTTTAGTTTGTAACACGGATTTGTTTTTTTCTCAATCGATTTATGAATTTTGAACAGCGGTATACTACTGTTGCCTTTATTTATCAAGCTATTTCTAAGATGAGTTCTTGAAGTGAAAAAAGTGGATTTTTATCGAGAAACTTTAAGTCTTTCTTTAATGACTCCGATTGTGATTTTAGTAAGCCACGTTTAATAGGAGCTGGAAAATTTAAAAAGAAAAACTACATGTTCACTTATTATTCAATAAGTTAATGCAAAAGTAGTTAACCGATGTTCCAATTTCACGAATCGATTAAGAAGACAAATCAATGTAACAAACAAAAACTGATGGAATCGCATAAGCTTCCAAATTGGTATGACCGCGTTCGTCGTCAGATTAAGCGTCTCCTGCTATGCATCAATCGCCCGCATGATTTTTGTATTTTAACTGACATCAATTACTACATAATTAACGGTGCAAAACCCACAACATATTAGAATCGATCTTGCAATGTTCAATAAAAAATTGTACTGGGATTTATTGAAATAGCAAACCGTCTATAATGTACATACACTTGTTTACCTGAATTATTACGTCGAATTCACCAAAGGTTTCCCACATAGTTCTTTTCTTTCGGAATTTTATTAATTTTTAACAAAGATAAACGAAGGCAACAGTTATTTACCGATGTTCAAATCACTTAAATCGATTAAGATTAAGACAAATCAAGGTAATAAACAAAATGCTATGTATGTATCACCGGCCATGCAAATCCACACTCGGTCAGAAGATCATTTATCGAAATTAGCTAAAACGTTTGATAAGTTTTTCTGTTTTGTGTTCTAAAAAAACTATTAAAATTGTGATTAAAATTAAAAACTTTATAAAAATTGTCAAACGCTAACCTTTAAAAAGCACACATTCCAGATAATATTGATCAAAGTATTCATATGCATGTGTTTAACGGTCTGGGAAGGGGGTGCTTATTTATCATGTAATCATTTCTTTATGTTTTCAAATACACAAAACAAATACCAGGTACCCGTGCTTGACTTGTGTTAACAATGGAGTTTAAGTAGTAAACCGATTTTTTTTTTTTTTTTTTATTTTATGGAAGACGTATGCATCAAACATTTAAAGGAACATTAGCTGTATAATTCATGTTCACCGATTTGAATCGAATTCTCATATTTGATTTATAATTTAATAAAACGTATATCTTAATCACAAAAAGTCAAAATAAACAATTAATAATGCATGGACTCAATTATATGTATCAGCATTCGTGTGTATTTTTGTCTAGAAACCATCTAATTAACCATCTAGATGACCACCGAAGTCTGCCGACGGTCATATAACGCGATATAAACATAAATATAAATTGATAGCAAGCACGTGCAATTTGATTTTTCTAAGTCTGTTTTATTTCATGTTATAGGTTAAATAATATGTTAATCATCGTTTTTACCTGTATAAGAATGATTCTTTTGTGGATCAAATCAGTCAACGAAATGGTTCACCCTTGTTTCACTTTCACTGTTGACATTCGTTTCCTTTCAATAACTGAACACGCCTAGTACATGCGTACCCATCTCTAGCTAAGGGTTCACATGAGGTTGAGTTATTGACTTGCAAGTCAATAATACATCAGCGACTTTTTGTTTAAGCTTATTTTGACAAATTTGGCCAAACTCACTGCTTATTACGAAATATTCCTTCAAAATTCCGCTTTTATTAATACTTGAAACAAAAATAATCGTATTTTAAATTTTTGTCTAAATAGTAGCTAATTCCCTTTAACAGGAAAGTCAAAATTATGTAGATTCGTTCATTCAAATAAAGACATCTAAATAAGCAATAGATTAACAGATAACAGTGATTTTTTTTTGTATGCATTCATCATTACAGAAAATCTCGTAGCGTGGATAAAAAATGTTGATGTTTTATAGAAACCATGTATGGTTTTTCAAAAATGCTTTAGCTTGATGCTGATCGACAATTAAGTAAATTAAATGAATTATTCAAATTTCAAAAAGCTTTTTAAATTATCATGTTTCCAGTCACTTCATTTAATACAAATTTTTTTGCGTAAACATCTAAATAACATCTAAATTGTACAGAGATGAAAAAGCGTTATGATTTCAAAACTGTTTTAAGAATCTTTTTATTGCAAAAAAACAGGACTGAAGATTTTTCGTTAAGTACATTCAAAGAAAAATTGGAAAATCAGAAACTTTTTCTAACCAATTTAGTTTTATAAAAAAATAACTTAAAAGTGAATGCTTGTCCAGTATTAATGATTTATGACCTGACATTTTTCAACCAAACATAAGTGAATATTAATTAGGTTCTGGCATATTGATTTTAATGTTTGCAGGCACTTGCCTAAATGAGAAGATGGATTGCTTTAAAATAAAAAAAAAAACTTTACAAAGGAGTTTAATGGAATGAAAAGGGTTAATCTTAGCTGCAATAAATAAATGATGACCGAGATTGGGAAGGGAATTTGGTTTTATTTCTGCGAGATTTCTGTCTTGGAATAAAATTAATAAATAATTGATTTCTGTCAAGTAACAAGGACAAAATATTAAAGTCAATATCGGTTGAGAACGGAGTAAGCTAGCTTTTAATTTTGGTCGATCTTTAAATTGTAAGACTTTGCTTTCAAACGTCATTTACATATTTTATGTAATACATCTGCTACAAGTCGTTTGTTTACCACAAAAAAGTTTAAATGATCTTAAAAAACAAGGTCATTAGTTGTATCCTATATAATTAGTACGGATACGCTGTATTTCTGCAAACATCGAAGGACAGACAACACTAGGGAAAAAAGGAAAAATAAGACAACCAATCAACGAAACACTATACAGAAAACTGAAAAGCCCCAACCACATCCAAATTAAAGAATTGAAATCAGGTGCTTCCGAAGGGTATACATTCTTGTTTCACTAGTGACATCCGTCGTGTTGATAATAACATGTAAAATGCCAGTGATAATTCATAGACGTAGAACACAGAACGGAATTATGGTTATAACAACATGGAACATATCCTTGACAAAATGTGACAGAAATAGTCGTAACGATCAAACGTAGTCACGATGGTGTCCTGAAAACTAACGATGAAATGACTTCAACTTTTCTATAGTAAATTGTTTCGGCTGGGAATATATTATGGAGTTGAGATGCGATCTACTGACGATGCAATGAACGTCTTGTAGATCTTCAACCATGCTTACCGATGCCACTTCATATTTCTGGCTTTTTATTTCACGGACTTTATATCAAAATTGCAAGTCACATAAGTATGTTGTGTGTTAACGATACACAAGAGCCAATGTTCCTGGATAAAAGTTTTCACTACTATCATAACATCATATTTTTTTTTATATCGGAAAGCATATCATAATTGATGCAAATATTTTTATTTCTAATAATATGCTATCAAACTATGACATCATACATTTATTTTAAAGCATTGGTTTTGTTACAATAACAGAAAAGGTAATTTATATATACATTATAAAGGGAAGCTCTTCTTTTGCTTTTTAAACGAATTCATGTTCTAATTGAAAAAAAACATGGAGTACAGGTGATTCACGTCACAATTGGATTTGCAACCTCAGTTTTATTTTGAACAACATTACAGATCAAAATTGCCATTTCTGCGGGAGTAGCTCATAATATTCAATTATATTTGTGAAAAAGTAAATCTATTTGTATGCGTTCATTTTCAATCGTGAAACACTTGCTTATTTAAAGTTTTGCACCATCAAATCAAAATGGTTGCTTTTTGAACTTATCTTATAGATTGGCTATGAACGAAAAATTTCTGAATTTTTCAATTACTAGTAGAACAATATAGAATCGAAATATTTGTAGGATTTTTAACCTAGTTAGGCATTAAATTTGTCAATTTTTACACCTCGCTAACATTAGTTGTATGTAATGATTTCTGTTTTTACATTTATTGTTTGCAATTTCTTCTTTATCATTTGTTTAAGGAACGATTCATCAAAAATATATGTTGAATGGAAAAGAAAAAAATTACTGTAATTGATCAAAAGAAGAAGCTAGATTTTGGGCGTTTATAGCAAAAACGAATAATTTTATGTATTATTACTGAAAAATATAAACGCATACTCTGGAATAAGTTTTCTTTATATTCTTCAATCTCAATTCCTCTTCAACGACAGTGTTATTTTCATTTCTTCTTCTACGTCATCACCACTTATATTCTTCCTTCCATTATTATTAACCTTCATTAAATGGTCTTCCTTTGTTCGTTCTTTCGTTACATGACTAGTCTTGCATTTCTGAGATTTTCTTCCTCTTTATGGTGTTTGAAAATGTAATTGCTATATTTTTACGGAGCACCTGAGATCATCCCCGGTTTTTGATTGGGTTTGTGTTGCTCAGTCTTTGGCTTTCCATGTTGTGTTTTGTATATTGTAGTCTTTTGGTCGTTTTTCGATGTTTGCCATGGCATTGTCAGTTTGTTTTCGACTTATGAATTTGAATGTCCTTTGGTATCTTTGGTCTTTTTTCACATCCTTCAAAAAGACCGAATGATTTTTTCTTCTTTTTTTGATAATTCGATACCAAGCATTTGTAAATCTTTCGCTTCATTGCATTCTCGTAACTTTTTACGCATATTTATTTCAGCATTAGCTATAGGTAATGGCGTGTATAGGCTTTCTGTGCATAATTCATTATATGTTTTCAGAAAAGCTATCCTCTGACCATCGCCCATATTACTTAGGTGTCTGAAAGAACAGATTTATAACGTAAAACCGTTGATATTTAACAACAATATTAGGGGGAGTCGATACACTTTCAGTGGATATAATTGTTAGGGCAAGAAAGAACTTTAAATGTTCCGTTGTCACTATTTTTGTACATAATGAAATTTAATCAATATGAATTAAATTTATTTATTGAATTGATAAGTATTGGATTTGTCTCCCTTTTTATGTTTTGATTGTTGCAAGCGACATGTTAAACCGGTTGTATAATATATATTTTTCTGTACATAGCGATACGCAATTAGCTCGTACATTTAAAGGCGGGAATTTAAACAATAATAAAACCAGTTGTTTCGGACATGTTGGTTCATTGTTTAATAACTTTAGACGGAGTGAAAGGACAAAATAATAAATCGGGTTTTTTTTCTTGAGAAAAATGAAGACAAATGTTTGTTTTTGTAAGAAATGTTGTATTTATTTGCATTGCAATTGGAATTTGGCGTAAGAAGACGTTAGACTTTTCCAAAATTTGAAAAGTGATTTTCCCGCAAAATATGTGGCAAGAATTTGGTAAGTACATTTTCAAGTACAATTGAAATATCTCTGATATAAGCCGGGTAACAATTTTACGTAGCTATTTCAAAATTCCATTTTTCTTGACAACCTCTATGTACGTTTTGGCAATAGAGTTTATCGGCAGGTTGTAGGCATTCCTATGAACACCAATTGCGCCCTTTAACCGTAGTCTTGATTCATAACAATACAGGAAGTATTGTTATGAATCACCGTTTATGGCCATACTCGGTAAATATCGGTCTTAACTACATTTATTGATCAATTTAAAAACACTTACCGTAACCCTGATGATATTTTTACTTTAAATAATCAATAATAAACCAATTTCATTGCGGAAATTTACTCAAGGGAACTTACTTTAAATAAATCTAAAACAGACAGCAATTATTGTCCTTTTCTAGATTTGGATATTTCAGTTTCACACGGAGAACTTTATACAAGAATGTACTACAAAAGAGACAATTATTCGATCTCTATTAATTTTCTCTTTTTTGGAGGGGACGGTGATGTTCATTTGGCTCCTTATTACGATGTGTATACTTCATAACTTGTTTGCGTTTTAGATTTCAATGAACGTAATTTATGTATAACTGGTAAACTATTTGAATAAAATTATTTTTAAAGAGGCATTAGCTGTCAAACTCATGATAACCGATTTGACCTAAATTCTCACATTTGATTCATAACATACTAAAGTATAAATCTAAATTACAAAAAGTCCAAAAGAAATAGTTAAAAATGCATGGACTCGTTATAATGTATCAGCATTCCGTTCGTATTTTAGACTGACGATAGTCATTCAACCCGATATAAATAAAAATATAAATATAAATAGACCGAAAAGCACGTGGAGTTGTGTAATAACGATTTTTCCAGGTCAGTTTGATTTCATGTCATAGATTTTAAAAATGTAAATCATCGTTTCACCTTGGTATGAATGATGTCTTGTGGGCCGAATTGGTCAAAGAAATGGTTTATAATGGTGGCTCCCTAGTTTCACTTTTTAATGTTGACATTCTTTTCTTTTCAATATTTGGACACGCAAAGGGCATGCGTAACGCAATCTTCAGCTAAAGGTGAACTTAGGGTTACATGAATACGGGTTCAACTGAGGTTGAATTATTGACTTGCAAGCCAATAATACATTTGCGATGTTTTCGACCTTATTTTGACCAAATTAAAACAAACTGACTGTTCATAGCGAAATATTATTTCAGTATTCCGCTTTCAAAAATGTTTGATACAAAAAAAAATCTTATTTTATTTTTTTTTTTTTGTCTAAACCGCTGCTAATTGCCTTTTAAATATGTTAAAGGTTATAAATTTAGAACCGTCGTAAAATCTTAAAATATTCTTTTTACCGGTACGAACATTGATTTTGTTTTTGATAAATAAAAGCATAACTAATATAAATATATAGCTAAATAAAGAAAAGTTGAGTAGAACTAAATATGTACAGTTATAGGTATTCATGATCCTACATCCTGTCATTACTGTTTACTTATATTTTGGCATTGCTAAGGTCATGCGTTTCTCAGACTGTTAATGACGTCTTTATACTAAATTAGTTGAATGTGTACTTATTGATACTTTATTCTGGAAAGACATGATATAATTTCAGTTGTAATTGACTTTAAACTAGCTTTCAGTAAATACGAGAACTCTTATAATGGTACTTTATTCTAATGTTTTTATGTGAGTTGGTGTGTTTGTGCTTTGTACCGATCTATTGATTTAAGCCATTTGCAACTGATTTTACAATTTGTTCTTATGTTGTGCTGTAACACCACTGTCCCAGATAGGGAGGGTTGAGCGCTCACAGACATGTTTAACCCACCACATTCTTTATGAGCCTGTCCCAAGTCAGGATACTGTAATTCAGAAGTTGTCGGTGGTTCATGTCTGTCATATGTATTTTTCGTAAATTGTAATGTATAAATTAGGCCATTAGTTTTGTCGTTTTCATCGTTTCACATTTTGATGTTGGGGCTTTAAAGGTGACTACTGTGGATTTATTCATTTTCGTGGGTATCAATTTTCGTAGATTGAGGAAAACTTGCATTTTCGATGATATTAGGTTTCGTGGTTTTGCCAATACAGTGAAACCTGTGTAATCCGACACACTGGGGACCAGGATTAAATGTCGGATTAAGTAGGGTGTCGGAATACTCAGGGTTTTCTGCAAGGATAGGCATATTTTGGGACCATGAAAATGTGTCGGTTAAAGCAGGATGTTGGAATACTCAGGTGTCGGATTATGCAGGTTACACTGTATCTGCATACAAAGCCTATAGAAAAGTTGAAATTCGTTGAACATTTGAATTCGTGTGTCACCTGTTCCCACGAAACCCACGAAAATTGGTATCCAACGAATAATTATGAATCCACAGTATACGGTATGGGTATTTCTCATTGTTGAAGGTCATACGGTGACCTATTATTACTTTTACCTTCGTCATTTGAACTCCGGTTGAAAGTTGTCTCATTGGCAATCATACTGCATCTCTTTATTTTTATATCATTTGTTAAAAAAGAGGCTGTTTATACCAAGGGACATTCAACACTCCTAAGTTAAAGAAAAACTGACAACGCCATTGTAAAAAAAACGAAGATAAACAAGTACATAAAGCACTATACAGAAAAAAAAAGGAGCAACACTAAACACACCAAAACCTTAGGGTGATATCAGATGTCCCGAAAGGGTATGCAGATCTGCCCCACTAGTGTCACCCTTGTAAATATCACAAAAATGACATGACAAAACCTTGGAAAATTGCTCAATAAAAGTCAACAAATTCAACTTATTTTGGCAAGTAATCAAGTTTTGAAATGACACAACTGAATAATACTGTTCGTTTATGTTTTGTTGATCTAACTTGACCATAGCCTTTTAATAAACCCAATTGGACTACTATACAGCAAAAATAAATTTTGAAATTCTCATAGAAATTAAGCAGTATAATATATGTTTTATTTTATAGTTTTTCAGATATTCCATCTCGATCTACATTGGTGGAGTTAACTTTGACGCAACTTAGTAGGAATCCGGGTAAAACATATCTTTTACCACTGGAAGGCAGAAATTTTACTGATGTACCTCTGTATCGTCCCCGAACCCTAAGGGTTGTGAAATTATAGAGCGGAAACGAAATTTAGTTCATATCCACAGGAATGACTACAGGATTTTTAGTTCATATCCACAGGAATAACTAAGTTTTTGACCATGACTTTCATATATCAAAATCATGAAAATGACAATAGAATTGGAAACTGTATCAACACTAATTAAAAGAAAACATTGTTAGAAACAAGAGTAGGCATTAGTCTTTCAACCTAAATATGCAACGCTCAATGAAAAATGGAAAATTTTATTTGAACATAGGCAAACTTCTATTGCCTAACTCATCACATGTTTCTCAATTTAACTAAATGAATGTGATAAAAGTGATAAAGAGCCATCAGACAGGACACCGCTGGAGTTAACTTTGACGCAACTTAGTAGGAATCCGGGTAAAACATAGCTTTTTCCAATGGAAGGCAGATATTTTTACTGATGTACCTCTGTTTCGTCCCCGAACTCTAAGGGTTGTGAAGTTATATAGCGGAAACGATTTTTAGTTCATATCCACAGGAATGACTAAGTTTTTGACCATGACTTTCAATGTTCGTTTTCTCTTCCTCATATGCGACAAACCTTCTAGTAACGGTAATTAATTATGCCAAGTTTCATTACCCAATTCCAAAGAGTTTGAAAGTTAAAAAGCAGAAACAATGTTTAGTTCATTTGCACAGGGATGACCAAGTTAAACTAATCTTTTTACCATAACTGTCAATGTGCAGTTTTTCATCAGACACACCCACCAGTTGGTGAATAATCACAACAGGTTTCATTACCCAACTCCAAGGGATTTAAAGTTAGAAGGCGCAAACGATTTGTGACGGACAGATGAACGCAAGGACGGACTTGCCGATTAGTCGCCGGGCCCTAATTAGCATACTTACTTTAACATGGAAAACCGTATTGGTAGAAGTGTCTCAACATCTAACGCTGCATACATAGCCATTTCTCTTGTCAATGGTCGTCTCAACCAAAGATTCTGATCTTCTGACATTTGCTTTTTCATATCATCCTTCAATGTTTTATTTGGAAAACGTCCTACATACTTTTCATAAATAAAGTCCAACGATTTCCTTTGGCTTTGCAATCTTCTTGTAGTTAATGTCTGACTAGACTTATTTTCAACTGTCATCTGGAAGGACTAAAATAAATATTTAATGTAAATTTAAAGTAAGTATACATCCATAACCAGACGTCGTGGGTAAGTTGGTGTAGTGATATTCTATTTAATTTTCTTAGCTTGAAATTAAAAAACAACGTGGCAACCGACCTTTTTAATTTGACACGGTCTGATAGACAATGATCACATTATTCTCTTTTAAGTGAAACGTAAGCCTATTGTAGACGTTGATTTTGAGGTTAATTTAGACCAGTTCATTTAATTTGAATCAACTGATTTATGGGCTGAGGTTAATTAACAATAAGTTTCATATATAATCAAAGGCTGTAAGTCCGAAACAGAAAAGGGAAAGATATAAAAATCTGATACATAATGACGTCTTCGAGACTAGAATATAAAACATAAAGGCAACCGTAGTTTACCGATGTTCAAATCGCAAAAAAAGATTAAAAAATTCAAGGTAACAAACAAAATCTGAGAGAATCGCGTGAACTTCAAAAGGAGTGAGATCGGGTGCGTCAACAAGGTATGCGTTTCCTGCTATGTATGCTTCTACCGCCATACGGTTTTTATATATTAGAAACTAGACGCTCTAAAATGCCTGTGTCGCTCACCTGCATCTGCATCAAATGCCACTTTTCGGTAAAAATCATCATTAAAGAGCTATAACTCTAAAAAGAGTTAACTGACGATTTGAGTCATGTTTGACGTATCTGTAGATCTTGTCCTGCTGATCATTTTTCCTTAAATAGTTTTTATCTACCTCTTTTTGTTTTCACGATAAAAGGCAAAAACGAGAAAGAAAAAAATATGACTACAATCATCAGTGAAGTGCAAGAACTCAAATAAAGAGTCAAATGAAGATTTTGGCCATGTTGGCTTATTTGTAGATCTTGTCTTGCTGATTACTTTTGCTATTTAAAGTTTTTATCTGTAAATTATAGTTTCAAGATAATAGGCAAAAATGCAAAGTATTGTGAAAAATCGTCATTAAAGGCAATAACTTCATTAAAGAGTCGACTGACAATTTCAGTCATGCTAACGTATTTGTAAATCTCGTTTTGCTTTTGCTGATCAATTTCGCTATTGAAAGTTTCTTTCTATCTATCTATTATAAGATAATAGGCAAAAATGAAAAAAAAAAGGAAATAAGGAGTCGACTGAGAGTTTCTGTCAAGTTGGCTTATTTGTAGATCTTATCTTGCTGGTCAATTTTGCGTTTTAAAGATTCTAGCCATCTATTATAAATTTCAAGATAATAGGCAAAAATGGGATAAAATGTTAGAAAAATCGTAATTAAAGGGCAAT
Source organism: Mytilus coruscus (assembly GCA_017311375.1). NCBI lineage: Eukaryota > Metazoa > Mollusca > Bivalvia > Mytilida > Mytilidae > Mytilus > Mytilus coruscus. The sequence continues at coordinate 118,662,196 of CM029595.1, forward strand.
AATTGCAACCAGGAGTAGACGGACGATTTAAATCATATGACTTATTTGTAGATCTTGTCGTTCTGATCATTTTTGTCATTTAAAGTTTCTGTATATCTATAATAAATTTCAAGATAATTGGCAAAACTGAAAAATAGGAAAAATCGTTACTAAAGGGCAATAAATGCAATAAGAAGTCGTCTAACAGCTTTGATGTCGATAGACGGAAGATAAATCTCATCATCCTGAACATATATGCTCCTGTCAGATTTTTCTATCTTAAGTATTTTTCAAGATAATAGACAAAAATGCATTTTACATCTATGTTCTAATTTTAGCCATATCGGCCATGTTTGTCGGCAGGCGGGGTCAACGGACACATTTTTTTTGAAAACTAGATACCCAATGATGATTGTTGCTAAGTTTGATTAAATTTGGTCCAGTAGTTTCACAGGAGATGACAACGACGACAGACGACGGACGCCATCGGGCCAGGTGAGCTAAAAAGGTATGTGCAAAATAGAATATTAGATCTGAAAATATTTTCATAATGTTTCAATTATTATGAACTTCAAAAAAATTACGTGTTTAGAAGAAAGGTAAGAACAATCATCAATAATAATTCAATGGAAGTTCAGAGCTGCTACTTAAAAATCTATCCGTTTTTCCATAAAATAGTTAACAGAAACACAAACCTGGGGATCAAACACATTTCGCATCTCTGTCTTGTATGTTTCATACAACATGCTGCTATCATTTCTCGGATCATGAATTACCTGGAACAAAATTAAAATGCATTGATAAATAAATCAAAATAATAAAACTCAACACAAAATATAGGAACCAGTCTAAGTTAAGTGTCATTTAAACCAGACTGATTTATTATTTGCTAACACTGGGATAATAAATTTTGTTTTGAAAAATTGACGGATTGACTTGACCCAAAACTTAATTCTCTTTAGTATTGAGGCTTTTATTAACAAACCTTTTCAATCTCTTCAGATTTCATTATGTCGTTGAACAAGGTCGCCTTCAAATCTATCTTGCTCCCATATATGTCTATAATGTATGGAGGTTCGTCTTGTATTTTTATTTGCACAACGGAGACAACTCCCTTCCTGGAACTTCCCAATTCAACAGCTTCCACATCCAAACCAAGTGTCGCAATATTGTGTTTGTTTGTATCTATTCTTTGAAATAATTCCTTCGCCTCCTCATTGCTTGATATCAAAATGTAATTTTTGGTTTGTTTATTTTGTTCTCCTGCTCCATCCTGAAATAATGTCATCTAGTTTTCATTTAATTTATACTACGGAAATTCAAATTTAGGCGTTCGTCGTTTTATCAAACCGCTTCCACCGTCAAACACATTGCACAGATTTTTGGAGCATAAAGTTTGATGTGCCAGAATGTATATAAACACAAATTTATGTTGAAAAATTTTGAATAAATAGAAAAAAAATATCCAAATGGGTACAGAAAATGAGGTTTGCATCTACGTTGTAAATAGATTTCATACGAGCAAGATAAGTACTTTGTGGTTGTGGGCATTCTTTGTATTTTTTCCTGTCCTTTTTATCATCATTTTATTTACCTTCTGTTATTCTAATGGTTTAGATCTTAACGTTTTTAAGCTTTAAGTCCGCCACATGTTCAAGGAACCTTGTCAGTGGTTGCAAGAATTGCTGGCTATATCTTAATGATTTTGTCATTTAGGGAAGTTTGTAATGAGGGCAGATCTTTTAGAGTTCACAACGATTCCGAAATTAAGGCTATTAAAAGTTAGACATATTGTATAGACACTTGTCTATTTATTGAAGGCCGTAAAGTATGTTGACCTGTGTCAAAAGATTGCTATCCTATTGATATAAACCCCACGCAACCGATCAAAACGTTTGCAACTGAAAGTCTTTTATATGATTATGTATTTGAATCTAATACATACAGAAACTGAAATCATAAGATCATTGCCAAAACGAAACATAATGACAGGTAAAACAAATTGAGAAAAATCTATGGAACACTTTTAACGCAACGAAGCCTTTTTTCCGAAACAAAAACAAGAAAATTCACGATGAATTTAGGAGATGTAAAATAAAGTTAATTAATTGGTAAACTTACATATTTCGCTGCCATCAATTAATTCTGCAACTGAATTCAATAATCAAACCGAAAGTGTTGAATGACTTTTTGTTTGGAAATTCCTTTCTATTTATAGTTCAATATAAGCTTATTGATCTAACTTTTAATATTATCTAATTTAAGTACTTGGAAAACCCAACTGTAGAATCAGCTTAAATGAATGCTTTTCGGAATTTTCTTTATTAATTTTGAAATATAACAATGTTTATTTTCTAGAAAAGATTGTTTAACATGTTGCTTTCTGTAGTAGACGATACAAATCTGCCTTGAACAGTTAAGAAAAGAACTTTGTCTTCACTTGATACTTTGCTAAATATTCGCTAACGTTTCAAAAACATAACTAGCAAATCCTTTAACCTTCTCGCGTTATTGCGTTGCAGTAAAATTTATAAATCGAATGATTAAAATGTGAACCAAACGCAAATGTATTTTTATAAAGAGGAAATCCGTAAATTGCTGTGTTATAAATAAACAAAGCGAAAATAACTGTGATAAATGTTGACTTGATCCTTCTTATTCAGGTGTTTTTAAAAGTAAAAGGGATTCTATAAAATCAGGTACTCATTTATAGATTCATTCTGAAAAAGTTTCAATAGTAAAAAGTTGGTATACGAGTTGCTGTATCGGAGGAAAAGTCAAAGTACTCCTTCTGAGTTACGAAAATGCTACTCAACATAAAAGGGTAAAAGGAATTTTCAAAATTATTGGACAGTACAACACACAACATCGTCCCATACAACTGGCTCCTCTGCAAAATAGACATATAAACAAGACAACAGCGTACAATCCGTAGCCTAAACAGCCTGACTTGATGCAGGCACAAAATATGGCGGGGTTTATCTAGATTTACATCAGTCTACGTCTACTATTCTTGTCATTACTTTTTCAAGGTAAACATCTTCAGAATAGGAAAAGGGTTGTGAAGAAGGTTTGTGTACGCAATAACATTTGAATACCACTTGAAGTATCAAAATATGTTTTATAGGGCTATAGAAATTCATATTCAAAAAATATATACTATATATATACCACTGGCTTGACAATATTCTACAAATATAGATTAAAAATAATATGGTCAGATTTTAAATAGTTCTTATAAATGATGCATGCAAAAAGTGAAGGTTCTGTTATTTGGAGAAACCAACAATGTTTTACAACTGTAAAAACTTGCAATTATTTATTCAACGAATCGATTGTCACTATTTTACCCAAGTCTACCTAAGTGTTTCCAAACGCAGGAGGTCATCTTACACATCTTTATTTGGCTATATTTCATCATCGCTGGTCACATTTGCTGCTTCCGTTGTTGCTGGTATATGTATAGTCAATGGTAAACTCATACATCGTGGGTTGCTCTGCCCAGTGTTTATCTAGACGTCGTTCACAAGTCTTTACATTCTTTGCTGTTACAACGCTATCTTGAAGGCTTTTCCATATTTCCTCTTCTTTCCTGATATCGATTCCTCTCCTGTTTTCACCAGTTTCAACGAATGTCCTCTTTTTGTCGAACTGATATTACGCACATACAAACCTTCTGTTACTATATTGTTTGTCTCTATCATATCGTAACTAAAGGTTCGGAATTTTAATGTCGGAATTTTCAGTTTTCAGTCGTTTTTCGTACGACAAGTCTTTGATGTCGGGTAACATTTTTGTTGCTCCATTTTGGACGTTTTATATAGACTCGATATCCTCCATTCTATACGGGTTCCATCCGCTTATAGCAATATTGGAACGAGCTTATGCTTTAAAAAGTAGGAAGATGCTTTTATAGTCTATATATTTAAAAATTCTTCTAATAATTACAACGAGTTGGTTTGACTTGGTTTTTTTCCATTTTTATTTATTTTGGAGAATATATATTGCATGCCAAAACACTATCAATTAAAAAAGAGTGTATCTAAAAACCAGTATATGACAATAATACTTACAATGCAAAAAATAATTAACGTGTAAAAATCTGTACGAGTTATAAATATAGTAATAAATTAGTGGGTATCCCATTTTCCCTGAAAAACTAGTGGGTATCCCTAAAAAATGAACGATATGTTTCTCTTTTATGATATATCTTCTGATTTAAAATTTAACGGATGGTTTCAATAACAAAAATATCTTCGTCTATACACAATACTTACAGGACCTTTGAATATAACCTTTATTGGTACTTACATTGCTTTTATTTGTAATAGTTTTATGCATTACTAAACATATATTGCAAATCCAGGTATTAACACACTTTCAAGCATCCGGTCTTTTCTTATATTTTGGTATAACACAAGTTCATGCTTCCTCAGACTGTATTTAAGTATGGTAAAACAGTGTCTATTTATTAGTTGAATTTGATCTATGAACTAATTTTATTAACTTTTAATACTCTTAGTTAGGAAGATTTTTGTACTTTTCATTTTTAGTTATGCTAAGTACCACTATGAGGAGTCAAGTCCTTGTCAACTGTTATTTCACAGGTTTTTATTCTAATATTGTGATGTTGCACCCCTTTCCCAGTCAGAGGGAGGGTTAGCAATCATACATATTTTCACCCTGTCATGTTTATTGTATGCCTCTCCCAAGCCAGGAGTGTGTATTCCAATTGTTGTAATTGATTTCCGTTTGCCATAATTGTGTTTTGTGTATGATAAAAGCTTAAATCAGGTCGTTAGTTTTCTACTTCCAATTGTTTCAATTAAGTATCATTTGGCCTTTGTAGATTACTATACGGTATGTGTTTTGCTCACATTGTAAGAGACCGTACCGTGATCTGTAGTCGTTTATATCATTTCCTTTGATGGATAGTTGTCTCTTTGGCAATCAAACAAAATATTCTACAATAAGCTACAAGTGATGGAGTAAAGATTAATGAGATTTGAAATTTCTCTGTAAAGAAAATACTGATATTCAATTACATTGTTCTCTAATTTTTATGCTATTTTCTACAACTCTTCTAATTTTATTCTGTGTGGAATCGATTACTTTTATTAAATAATTCGATAAATAACCAAAAACAATTGTCAAAATACTTTTTACTGCACAAAGATTATTGACATATAGTCACCTGTGATTCCTGAGATAAATACAAAATTTTTGTATACATTTTTATATAAAACGGGATGCGACTTATTCCATTTTCGACAATTTTCACTAGTTTTAACGCCACTTCCATCTGCAAGATTCATTTTGTATAAATTTCTTGTGATTACTCGTGCAGGTGAAGGCGTAGGACTGCTTGATAATGTTTCATTGATTTGTGTTTCTTGTTTTGTTGATGCTGCTTGCATAGAGGATACATCATTCATTTTGTCCTCTGAGATTTGTTTGCATGAGATTTCTTCAGCATGAAATTGACCCGTTTTAACCTCTGGACATTTTCGTTCAATGGTTTTCCTTTGCTTCCCTCTTGCTGCTCTTGGCCTATAAGGGGATTGTTTCCGGCGTCTTGTTGGTGAAGAAGTATAAGAAGAATGCTGTGTCTTCAAACTTTGAAGTATTTCACGCTCTGCTTTAGACAAGGAAATGCCAGATTCCTGTAAATAAGTTGCTTCTTCAAATTCACGCTCCTTTTTACGAATCATAATTTTGCGTTTTGTTGCATGGTCTGTCGTATAAATGCTTTCTATGCACAGTTCCTGAAATGTTTTCACAAAACCATTTCTTTCTGTTTCTTCCATTTGACTAAGGTATCTGGAAATAATTTATTAGTAAGGAAACGAATTATTTATTTTATTCCCTCGTTACTGATCAAAACCAAAATAATTTTTCATTTGAAACTGAGAAATTTTATCAACAAAAGGTTTTAATCCGTAGTCTGATTTCAGACAAGTATAATTATTTGTTGTTATTTATTTTCAAATTTGATAAACTATCGTTTATGAGTTAAGGTGAATAAGGTACTTACTTCTCCATTTCAGAACGTATTGGCAAAAGTGTCTCAACATCTGTTGCTGCATACAAAGCCATCTCCCTGGTCAATGGTCGTTTCATCCATAGTTTAGGACGTTGCTCTTTTGACTTCATCTCCTTTTCATATCCTCCTTAAGGTTTTTATTTGGAAACGGACCAACATAAGTCTCATAAATGAAGTCCAGAGACTTTCTTTTGCCTTGCAATCTTCTTGTTGTTAAGGTCGGATCAGATTTATTTTCAACTGCCATTTGGAAGGACTAAAACCAAAATAACCAAGTCATAAAAAGCAAACATAAACGAAAAATCATGTGTTACTATCAAACAGTCAGACAGTTTTCCATCACGTTAATGTTAAATTAATTACTGTCAAAGAAGAGAAAAATTGGTCTCAAATTTAACAACGAGCTGTACATGTAAATGGTGTTTTTTGCATGAAATCCCGTTTTCTCAAATACTATTTTCAATGTTAATTTTTGTCTTATATACCATGATTTATAAATAAAACAAAAACGGGTTATCACTAAGATTGAATTATTGATGATGACAAATTAATTCCTACTGCATCTGCACTCTGAAAGTTGATTTAAAAATAAAAGGCTTATTTGCATGCACCAAGCAATAATGATCCCATTGTGCATTGGGTAACGGTAAATTTACATTGATTACTTTGCCACTGGTTAAAAAAAAATCGATGCATGCACTGACTCAAAGGAGTTCCAAGAGTCAGCAAATTGTTTAGTGAAACGATCTCCGGCATAAAGCCGCTGCGTAGCAATATATGAAAATATATAGCCAATAGTCAATCTGCACCCGTATATTAAATGGACACCCAATAGAAAGCAACAACGACCATTACGTATATATATGATGCTAGATTAAAAACAATACAATAAAGTTTAAATATTTTTGGGGAAAAGGGGGGGGGTCACTTTCTAAATATTAATATCTTTTACTTTTTAAACATTTGGTATATAAAGTCTATTCTAGAAACAAAATTTCTTGGCATGGATTTTAATACGCTTTTAGACTGCACTATTCGTACTGTGGTTGCAAATGTAAAATAACACTTTATAAATCTTTTGTTACCGAAATGGCAAATGGCAAACGACACTTCCAGAAGGTGTACAAAACTATAAGAGGCAATAAAGTTATCCGATGTTCAAATCTCGTAAATTTATTTAGAAATAAAATCAAGATAAAAAAAAATATTTTATCGAGATAATTATGAACAAAGAAAGACAAACCTGTGGATCAAAAACATTCTTCAACTCTGTTCTGTACTTTTCGTAGAGCATTTTACTGTCATTTCTCGGGTCTTGTATGATCTGCAAATGTATGAAACTAACACTTTATAAATATTTAAGTTTCAATTTTTACAAATCTAAATATTGGTATGTACCATGAATTACCAAAACATATATATGTACTTTAATCGTTTTCTTTTATTCAAAATACAGTTTCCAAAAATATTAACATTGTAGGTGAAAATGAAAAGTCCGGAAACATCAGTTATTTCAGGTTTTGTAACCGTAAAGGTCATGGAGAAAAAACACTTATTCTTTACAATCAAATATAAAACCAACCGTTTCAATGTTTGTCGATTTCATTATTTCATTGAACATAGTAGTCTTCAGATCTATCTGGCTTCCATGTATATCTATTATGTATGGTGGTTCGTCAATTAATTTTATTTGTATAATTGAAATTTTTCCATTCTTAGTATCTCCAATATTATCTGCCTCCATATCGAACCCAATTGCAACAGTTTGCTTGCTCTTTTCTATTCTTTGGAATAATTCCCTTGCCTCCTCGGTAGTTGATATCAATGTGTATTTCAAAGAATGGTCGGTTTGTTCTCCTTGTTCACTCTGAAATGTTGATAAATTTCATTTTCACATAAAAGACACGAATAGACAATTTTCCAAAAATCTATATTTTAGAACAAGTCCTTATTTATATGATTATTAGCAAAAGATTTTTTCATGATAACTAAAATTTATAAACAATGTTATTAAATGAAAATACTTACAACTTTGGCAGCCATAATACTTTGTATTTAATATAGTGATTAACAGAAAGAAATTTGAAAAGTTCATTTATTCAAAATATTTTATTTATATCCTAATTAGTGTATGTTGAAAACCTCTTTTCTATTTTTATTTCCTGGTATGTATTTATTTTTAAAGTAGAATAACCGAATTGTTATATATAACTTTTTATCGGTATTTTCAAAACAAAAATAAAAACCATTCAGCATTCTTATTTTAGACTGGGAATATCCAATTTTGTCACGTTAATTATGCTGTGAGCGTATCTGGGGGATTATTGTGAAATAAAAGTTCGTTTTAATCATTGTACATTGCATGAGCTCTGTACAACAAACGACGACGAAGCGGTATACAGGAAGTAAAAGTATACTAGTAACATGATGTATTCTTTGAGTGTGGTTTCTGAGCCGTCATATGAGCTTTTACCCTTTTCTTTAAAGATTACTCCACTCACGTGTTTTATGCCTTTTCCGAGGGGAGTTAATACAACACAACGTATCGTGCTCACTGAAACTATTATCTTCCATTTAAAAAGGTCAATCTGTAATCCAAATAAAACCTTAAGCATAGATTTTTCAGGAGTTGTTTCAGTATTAATCGAATATAAATTTAAGGTCATGTTATGACCTATCGCATTATTTGCTATTAACGGATTCTTCTCTGGATGGAGAATTGAATGTGGTGGAATTAAACAGTTTTACGTGCGCACAAACCTTCGCCTTTGCCTATCTAGACCATATTGTTGTCAAGGTATAAAAATACAATGAAAAACCTGCACATTGCAGATATCAACAGCATGACGCTAACTAAGGAGTTTTTTCCATGTTTTTTTTTAAAGGTGTTATTGCTCCGTACACATTTTATTTGTATAAGGGCCAATTAAAACACGTAAATCTGATTTATGCAAGCCACGAGTTGAAAAAGGAATCTGGATTTAACCCTTCTAATTTTGCTTTATTTAACCAGCGCAAGCACCGAAGTTTCTATTACAAGTGGAACTATAAGTAATGTTAGTTAACAGTTATTCTACCAGTCAAGGAAGACCGTTCTGTGCATGCAAATAGTCCTTATAGTTTCCCTCTACAACGAAAAAGAAAGGCAACACGATATATTATTGTCTAAAAAATGTGTCAAAAAGCTGTGCTTTATTAATACGTGTAATCCGATTTATATAAAAAAAAATATTTAACTTTGAAAAGTAGTAAAGAACATTTAGAAAAAGTGTTACATGCAAAAAATCACCAGTCATAAATGTCAATCACAAATTTAGATTTAAGACCTATTTTCACAAATTTGTTTTTGCAGTGTTTGATAAAAACGCATCTAATGGAAAACACTTATTGATATCACGTGAAACAGGTCATATTTTATTGTTTTCTCTTTATTGATTTGATTTTTGTTTTAGTCCTTCCAAGTGACAGTTGATAATTGATATCATTCGACTTTAAAAACAAGAAGATGCAAAGCAAATTCAGTTCTCTGTACTTCATGTATGAGACGTATGTTGGTCCGTTTCCAAACAAAAAATCCTTAAGGATGAGAGCAACGTTCAAAGCTATGGATGCAACGACTATTGAACAGGGAGATGGTTTTGTATGTGGCAAAAGACGTTGAGGCACTTCTACTTATACGTTCTGAAATTGAGAATTAAGTAACTAATCCACAATCCATAAAATATGGACTAACAAAATTTAAATTATTTACAATGAATTATTGATTGGACTGGAATCAGAGGTACGGCGAAACATAAATATAAATAAATATTTTTCTGACTATCCGATGGATTCACCAGCCTAGTTGTCAGCGTTCCTGTATTAACTTGATACAGCACAAGTACGATCATTTTCTGTAAATTTACTGTTTATCAAAAGTTGAATTTTTCAAAACACTTCACTTTCAAAAAGCTTCCAGTCATAGATGCCTAAAGCAGTATAAGGCACATCTCTTTTGGTGAAATTTTGGTTTTCAATCCTTTTAACTTCGTATTTGATTTGACCTTTCAACTGTTTTGATTTGACCTTTCAACTGTTTTGATTTGTGTGCCACTGAATAGTCTTATGTTAACGAAACGCTCGTCTGATTTACAAAATTATAAGCCAAGTATCTTTGATGAGCTTTTACAAATGAAATATTTCCAGATACGAAAGAGCAACACGTTTAAATTACTTGGCAAGAACCTGTCAGAAGGGAGTGGTATAATTCAATGTTTTAAAATACAGCGTTCTTATACTACTGCATCACCAAGACGGCGTAAGCAATCCCTTTAGGTCAGAGCAGCAAGAGGAGAGCAATGGAAATAAATTGAACGAAAGTGGCAAAATGAATTAATAAAATATTTAGAGGACCAAATGAATGACATATCTGTTATGCAAATAGCTTCAACAAAACATGAAACTCAATAGAAAACAAATTTCACACTTCTCAAGCAGTTTTCCACCTATAACAGCACGAGTAATCACCACACATTAACACAAATTGATTCTTGCAGAGGAGAGTAGTGTTAAACAAATCAAAAAGAAAGAAAATTGAACAAGTAGTTTTGACTCGTTTGCTTTACTTAAATGTATACAAAATGTAAAAATTTATCTCAGAAATCACACAATAATGTATTTCAACAATCTTTGTGCAGTAGAAAGTATTTTCACAACTAAGTTTGAATCATTTGATCAAAGCAGCCGAATTCCACAGAGAATCATAACACAACAATGAAATTGATTATTTTATTTCTTCATCACATAGAAATTTCAAATCATGATAATCTATACTCTTTCCGAAGCAGTTACATTTCCTTTTTTGTAGAAATAAGGTGATGTAATGTAAATGTCAATTAAATACCTACGTACCTTGTAAACAATTACCGGTCACTGTTCAACCCTAAACAATGAGTGCAAAACTCGTACCGCATAATTTAAGGGCAAAAGTATACTAAATATGAAACAATTCAAAAAGTAAACTTTCGGTCTAAATCAAACTAATAAAATTAATCGAAAAACAATATATTGCAGACGAAAACTTATGACAATCATGTAACTACAAGCTCTTGGCTAGGCAAGGACATAGGTTAACATGTATATGACTGATGGCTAAACCCCAATATCACCAGAAACAGTGATGCAACAGCATAATATCAGAACAAAATGTAACAAAAACAATTTGGCTTGACCTATTAGACTGGAATAAAGCACAAAACAACATACAGTTGTGTAATAGTTTGATGCAACTCTTGTTTTACAGTAGTTACTCATTAACTTACTATTATCGAAAAATGTAAAATAACAAAAAACCAAACTCCAAGGAAATTTCAAAACGGAAAGTCCCTTATCAAATGGCAAAATCAAAAGCTCAAACACATCAAACGAATGGAACATAACTGTCACACTCCTGACTTGGTACAGGCATTTGCTTATGTAGAAAATGGTGGATTAAACCTGGTTTTATAGCTAGCTAAACCTCTCACTTGTATGACAGTCGCATAGAATTCCATTATATTTACAACAGTCTGTGAGCAAATCAAACAGACATAATAGGTAAAAATGTCAAAAATTGAGGTACAGCAGTCAACATTGTGTTATAATCTTAATCACTATATAAAAAACAACTATGTCAACAAATTAAGGCATATAGACACTCTTATACACACTGCACATAAGCAAAAATGTAAGATAAGAGCACAAAAAATGACCATAGCACAATAACACAATGCCGGTATGTATAAATACCGATACATTTGTTGTGGACAGTTGTGCGAAATGTGATAGCCAAAGGATGAAAATAACGTGAGCTTGAATCCATGATAATGTAGAAGTAGATACTTTTTCCAAAATGGGTTAGGTTAAGGTTGTGAGGTCGTTGAAACAAATCATAATTAAAAAAAGTATGAAGTCACTCATGCTACTTTATTTTCAAAGGCCTATCTTACCTCAACTATCTGTTGCTGTGCAAATCATGTCATATACAAAAAAAAAAAAAAAAAAAAATACAGAACTCCAAGGAAAATTCAAAACGGAATGTCCTTTATCAAATGGCAAAATCAAAAGCTCAAACACATCAAACGAATAGAAAACAACTGTCATATTCCTGACTTGGTACAGGTATTTCTTTATGTAGAAAATGGTGGATTAAACCTTGTTTTGTAGCTAGCTGAACCTCTCACTTGTTTGACAGTCGCATAGAATTCCATTATATTGACAACACTGTGTGAGCAAAGCAAACACATATAATAGGGAAAAAAGGCAAAATTGGGGTACAGCAGTCAACATTGTGTTATAATCTTAATCACAATAAAAACAAATATCTATTTCAACAAAGACAAAATGGCATATAGACACTCTATACACAAAGTACATAAGCAAAAAAGAAAGACAAGAATACAAAAATGACCAAAGCACAATAACATAATGGCGGGATATATAAAAACCGAGCCACGCCAAAAGTATATTACAAAAAATGGAATAAAAAGTAAGGTTAAAAATATACAAATACAAATAAAAGGAACACTATAACACGTAAGTAAGATGATAAACAACGTCAGTACCTAGAATCTATACTTCAAGACCATCATGTATTATTTGTGAAGTTGATACAGAATATTTATCAACAAGGTCTTGGAATTTTCCGATAAACTTTTTTTCAGAAAAAGGACGAGACGGTCTTTGACATAACCCTGGTTCATAAACTTTCTGTTCAGACACCGGTGACGTTTTATAAAGTCTGAGTAGCAGCTGCAAGCTCTTGAATACCTAATGAGTTGGGAAATGTATATCCCATATGCAGGTGTAGTTGTTATATTGCTTCTAAGGTGGGGGCAATTTACGTTTACAATGCATTATAAGGATATTATAATTCACTTGAAACCTAATACTAATAGAAGATGTAATTTTGAATAAGCATAGGTTTGAAATGCCGACTTTTATGATATATAAATGGACCTTTCCTCGCACAACTGGACACCAACATTGCACAAGTATCCTTATGAAACTTAAATGTCATGGTCTATCAACGGCTCATAACAAATCTATAAAAAAATAATCAAAAATGGCCATAAAAGTAACTGTGAAACTTCCCATTATAGTGGTGGTGTAAATCAGATATTGTAAAATATTATAAAGATCTATTTGAATACGTATATACAATCTAAGTCCCTCTTCTCTTGCACTAGTGTAAAAACGTTTGCCTTCTCTGCGTTAAACATAAGTATTATCATTCTTTACTTTAAGACGGATGAAAAAATAAGTTCAACCTAAAATAAAACTACAAACGTTGATACAAATATGTTCCTTCCAGGATCCTTCTAGGTGAGGTCAAATAATATAAACTTGTAAATAAAATACTCTAAGCAAGCAGGAAGTTTTCTATCACAGACGTTAGGATGCTTGATTTTTATCCGTATCAAATTTGCTACAGTTGGTGGAGGATATTTTCAAGTGACAGTCGTTAGTGTCAGGGTTGCATTCCTAAGGGAAAAAAGTGGGACTCATCTGTTGAATTTCCATTTTTATGCAGCAACATTCCAACAGCGCCTGCATGTGGAATATAAATCCCTCAGTTGATTTAATAATTGAATTGTGTATTTATTTTGTCATTTTTTTTTCTTGAAAGAGGAATATTTATTACAAAGAAGCTATTGGATCTTAATCATATTTCACAACTGGTTCGCTATGCCCATGTCTGCAGTGACGTTTTGGATTTGAATAAACGTAATTTATGTATTGCTGGTAAAGTATTAAGTTAGGGATTTCGTTACAACAAATTACTCAATGGTGTTGTCATTTTATTTTCGACTTATAAGTTGGAATGTCCCTTTGGTATCTTTCGCCTCTCTTTTTCAAAACCTTTACTAAATTCTTCCATAGATACCAAAGGTCTGGTTTGTAAGTTTGGCTTTACCTGTAGAAAACTTTTTTCAAACGGGATAGCACATTTTAATGTTTACGGAGATGTTGTTTACCGAGCCCAGAAATTTATATGTCATTGTTACTTTGTTTCATTAAAAAGAATGGCGAATGTAGATACAAGTATCTTGTCTTGGGGAGGGATAAATCCTACTTTGTAAAGAATCACTCTGATTCAAACAAAAAATTCTCTGAAACTGACATTATCAAGATGCTTGATTTCTTGATTGACAACATATTTGTTACGTTTGGAGAACGTGTTTTTCAACAGACTGTCGGAATTCCAATGGGAACCAATTGTGCCCCTCTTCTTGCCGACTTGTTTCTTTATTATTATGAGGCTGATTTCATACAGGAACTTCTTAGGAAGAAAGATAAGAAGTTAGCAATATCCTTTAACTCTACGTTCCGCTATATAAATGATGTTCTCTCACTAAATAATACAAAATTTGGTGACTATGTTGAACGAATCTATCCCATCGAACTAGAGATAAAGGATACTACAGATACAGTTAAGTCTGCCTCATATCTTGACTTACATCTAGAAATTGACAATGAGGGTCGGTTGAAAAACTTTACGACAAAAGAGATGATTTCAGCTTCCCAATTGTGAACTTTCCATTTCTATGTAGCAACATTCCAGCAGCGCCTGCATACGGAGTATATATCTCCCAATTGATACGATATTCCCGGGCTTGTGTTTCCTATCATGATTTCCTTGATAGAGGATTGCTGCTCACAAGGAAGCTATTAAACCAAGAGTTCCAAATGGTGAAGTTGAAATCATCCTTCGTAAATTTTACGGACGCCATCACGAGTTGGTTGACCGTTATGGAATAACCGTTTCACAGATGATATCGGATATGTTCCTTATTTCGTAACTACAATACCCTTCCTTTTCACGAATGTGACTTACCGAATTAGACTATTTACCGGATTTGTAATAACATAAGCAACACGACGGGTGCCACATGTGGAGCAGGATCTGCTTACCCTTCCGGATCACCTGAGATCACCCCAGTTTTTGTGGGGTTCGTGTTGCTAGTCTTTAGTTTTCTATGTTGTGTCATCTGTACTATTATTTGTCTGTTTGTCTTTTTATTTTTGGCCATGGCGTTGTCAGTTTGTTTTCGATCTATGAGTTTGACTGTCCCTCTGGTATCTTTCGTCCCTCTTTTATATACAATCCGGGTAAACTAATTGATCCTTTCAATAAACTTTTTTTGTTGTTAGGGATGGACAAATACCCTGCCACGTCCAGTCTGTGTTTATGTTTTATGTTTTTCTGCTTTGTATCGATCTGATGAGTTAAGCTCTTTTCAACTGATTTTTAAAGTTTGTTCTTATGTTGTGCTGTTACACCACTGTCCCAGGGAAGGGGAGGGTTGGGGGGTCGGAGTTGAGCGCTCACAAACATGTTTAACCCCGCCATATTCTTTATGTGTGTCCCAAGTCAGGACCCTGTAGTTCAGTGGTTGTCATTGGTTCATGTCTGTCATTTGTTTTTCGTTAATTGTTTGTTATAAATTAGGCCGTTTGTTTTCTCAATTGAATTGTTTCATATTTTTCATGTCAGGGACTTTTATAGCCGACTATACGGTATGGGTTTTTCTCATTGTTGAAGGCCATACAGTAGCCTATAATTGCTTACATCTGCTTTATTTGAACTTTGGTGGAGAGTTGTCTCATTGGTAATCATACCTCATCTCCTTATTTTTGTATTATTCTAAAAGGTTACCAATTCAACACTGTAGTAGATCTTTAAATATTGTGTTTATTAGTACAAATATTGATGTTGTTATCAGTAAATTAAAACCAAACTAATATTATTGTTATATACATATACATATGCACATTCATGGTTCTAAAATCTGTCGATACCTGTATTTTGGCATTGCACAAGGTCATGATTTTCTCTGATTGTTAATGACGTCTTTATACTAAATTCATCGGATGTTGGATGTGTGCTGATTGATACTTTAATCTTAGACACATGATTTTTTTATTAGTTTGGATTTGAACTAGCTGTCAGTAACTGCAGTACTCTCAGATCTGTACTTAGTGTTTTTTGTTGTTGTAGGGATGTATAAATACCCTGCCACGTCCAGTCTGTGTTTTTGTTCTTTGTTTTTCTGCTTTGTATTGATCTGATGAGTCGTCCTTTTCATCGGATTTTTATACCACTGTCCCACGTTAGGGGAGGGTTGGTCGCCAAACATGTTTACCCCCAACATTCTGTATGTGCCTATCCAAAGTCGGGAGCCTGTAATTCATCGGTTGTCGTTTGTTGCTGTATATTATATTTGTATTTTGTTCATTGTTTTAACATAAATCTGGCGGTTAGTTTTCTCGTTTGAACTGTTTTACATTTGTCATTTCAGGGCCTTTTATAGCTGACTATGCGGTATGGGTTTTACTCATTGTTGAAGGCCATATGGTGACTTATAGTTGTTTTACTTCTATGTCATTTGGTATCTGGTGGACCTCTTTTTCAGATTTGTTACTTTACTGTTATGAAATACTAGCAAACAACAGCTTAGCGGTATAACATTTGTGAATCTCGACTCAAATTAATGTTGGTCTTAAAAAAAGCTTTTATACCGTTATATCAATTATAAAGAACAAACAAAACACCACTTGATGGATATTTACAGTTATATCAATCATATAACTATTATAATTAGAAAGCGTCCTCTAAATCTTGTACTTACTGATAAATATTATAATTATACAGTTGTTCATTTATAGAACCTTCTTGTTGAGCAAGATCACAATACCCCATGCTAAAGATTCATTTCATTTCTAAAAGATCAATCATCACAATTTCTGTATGTCAATGCAGTAAAAAATTTAGATCATTTGGTCACTTTTTGGTAATTTCCCTAATGTTTTCAGATTTCAAAACATTTCTATTAACTGATCTTGACCTAGGGTGAACTGAGCAAAAATCAGGAGTTTCTTGCCCTTATACTTTACCATATATCAAATTTTGGAGCAAATTCCCTGTAGACTTGTCATCAGGAAAGAGGTTAAATTTTAGTAAACTTGTATGACCTGGATGTATGGACCTCAGAATCGATAGGGATCTTTCATTCATTGTTTGTGACTATAAATGCCTCGTTTTTTTCTGTTGCAATTCCATATAAAGTTTTGCACTTATTTTAAGTCTATTTTCAATAACTATGACCTTGACCTTAAGCTAATGCAGTCAAACTGAATAGGGATCTTAAACTTATTATACGAGGCAATATATTTAAGCTTTGTTCCAATCCCATGTATGGTTATAAACCAATAATCCTGAAAATCCATTCCAGTATTAACTTGGTCTATTTTAGTTACTATTATCTTTAACTTTGATGAAGTGCAACAACTGATATGTGTGTAGGGCGACAAGATTGCATATCTACAGGTTAAGTACTTTGATCTTGCTTTCAGTAACTGTGAACATTTTGATATGTGTATTTGTTTTATTGTTTTGCTTGTACTATGTTTTTGCTGTTAATTGTACTAGTATTACAGAGTTATGTGTCTTTTCTTGTTTGATTTTAGTTGTATCCCTTCTGTTATTCCACTGATCCAAATTAAAATGGGAGGGTTGAGATCTCAATAAACATATTTCAATTAGCCATATGTGCAAGTGCCTGTTTCTAGTCAGGAACTTGGTCAGTTGTTTTTATTATATCTTCATGTTTGTGTCAATTAGGAAATTTACTATTGATGGCAGACATTTGGCTATTGTTGATGTATGTTGACCTTAAGATGTTTTTTCTGGTTTTTTTCACAGCTCTTGAAATCTGTTTTAGCCTGATGGTCATTAAGACCACCAAGATTACATATCTAGTGGTCCCAGTGAAAATTTGGTCCTGTATTTGCAGATTTTTTTTTCTATAAATTATTTCCATATATGTTGGTATAAATAAGATTAGGTCAATTTGCTCAATAACTATATGGTTCCATATCAAATATTGATAAGGATTGTAATCAGGAGCTATACTAAAATACAAGACCGCATTAAAAAACATTAGGACCACCACTACACTCATAATTGGCACACCTACCTGAGTTTTGGTGGTCAGGACCACCAGTTTTCAAGAAAACTGATGCTTTTTTTATGTGCCATTTGGTTACTATTTCGCAGAATTATACCTCATATAACCTTTAATCATAATATCCACATTCTTATTCTTAAAACTACAAATATTTTATTTTTTTTCTAACTTGAAACAGAAAAAACAAGTCATATTATAAATAAATCTTTTATACTTTTGAAGTAAATATAAATAGTCCCGATGAGATTAACTTCCATAGTCATTAAATGAGATGATTTTCTTTGATAAAAAATTTTCAACATAAATTAGCACTAATTATTACATCACAGTTGGTCCACACAAGTATCAATGAATTATGCTTTATGAAAACGCTTTGACGAGTCTTTTGCATGGTCTAACAACATCTGACATGGTTTGAACTGTGGGCCATATAAACTCTCATATCTTAACATTTTGTCTACTAACTGTCCTGCACCATATAAGTCCAGATATCTAAAGGGACCTACAATTGAAAACATAAGATTAAAACTATAGAAATTTTGGATTCTTTTAAGGACAAATTCTTCTTTCTGTTGTGGAAATTTAATGCAACCAGTAAGTTTTTTCAACATTATTTAAGGAGCTATTCATAGAAGATAATATGCCTGTGAGACATTAATGTACAGATTTAAATGAACAGTGTTAAAACAGCTTCTAGCAAGACCCAAATGCAAATCTAAAGCTGACAAAAAATTCTATGTAATTCCGACCACTTGAACCTGAACAGTTGTGATGACACATTTGTTTATGGACATGTACAAGGTGACAATGCAATTGTCGACTCCATAAGGTAAAAGGTTAAGAAACAAATATTTCATTCTTATTCAGAATGACAAATAAGATACGTTAAAATTCATAAACTACTGCAGTGTAGTTTTATATCAATGTGCCTTAAATATAAAAAGTACACAAAAAGACCAAAAAGATACTGAATTGCTTAATATCTATATATATATATTTTTAAATGGAATGGAATATCAAAAATATAATGAAAAATGTAGATGTCTTTTGATCCACTGTGTCTTTCTTGTTCAGTCTCAACCCCCTCAATCCCAATTACTCTATACAAATTAAGAACCCTAACCAAAGTATAGGTCAAAATTAATAAAATGCTACTGTTTAAGTATCGAAAATATGAACAGTGAGTCCTAAGAAAAGTTGACTTATGGAAAACTTCAGTCATATGCAAAGTTTTGAAATTAATACAACTTGATCTAATGAGATGAAAATCTTTCCAAGATAAAAGGAAATGAAGTTGTACATGGTTTTACTCCTGTTTCACACAAAAAGGTTAACATATTATGTTTTCTGTTTGGTAATAAATTATTATAAGATCCATTTTGTTACATCTGGTGATCCGTTTATTTGGCAATTGCCAATGGCAGTCAGCAGGGTTTAAGAACATCAGTTGTTCGACCTGCTAGTCAAATGCATTTTGTTAAAATATACTTTTCACTTTTTGGTCTTTTGGAAAATGTTGTTTGTGCTGTATTTAGACCCTCTACCAAGAAATTTGTTTTGCATGCACACGTTTAAAATTGCAGTTTTATCCAACGCAATCATAGGTTTGAACGTTGATAAGTTTTGTAAAGTAGTAGGTAATGCGAATACTGATATATGCTAATAATACCTACCTCCCATAAATGGAGGGAATCCTAACCCAAATACTGCACCAATATCACCATCAAGCTTTAAAAAGAAAGATCACAGTTTGTTATAACCTTTTTTTAACTAAAAATATTGGATGAACCTTGTGGTTTGTCAGTCAAGACATTCTTAATTTTCAGCTATTGAATGTCTCGAATTACTTTTTTAAAACACAATGAAATAGAACTGCACATGTGAAAAGGAATAATTATCCTTGTGAAAATTTGCAAGAACAAGCATTCTGAGAGTATTGCATGGCAATACATAGTCCCCACCAGTTAAAAATCCACTGTACTGGAACAAAATGCTAACTTGATCTATAACTTGTCATGGTGTAAACTTCATAACAAATATCAAGTCAATATCTTCAAGCATGACGAAAAAGTGTGGAAAACTGATTATTCAAGTGAATTTTCTAAGTCCAAGGACCATAACTCTGCACAAAATCATCAGACCGGAACAAAATATCAATTATATAATTTTTTTGTGGGTTTTCATTTTCACGCTTTTTTATTTAAAAGTGAAAAGGAATAATTATCCTTGTGAAAATTTGCAAGAACAAGCATTCTGAGAGTATTGCATGGCAATACATAGTCCCTACCAGTTAAAAATCCACTGTACTGGAACAAAATGCTAACTTGATCTATAACTTGTCATGGTGTAAACTTCATAACAAATATCAAGTCAATATCTTCAAGCATGACGAAAAAAGTGTGGAAAACTGATTATTCAAGTGAATTTTCTAAGTCCAAGGACCATAACTCTGCACAAAATCATCAGACCGGAACAAAATTCGAACTTGATCTGTTACTTGTCATGATAAAACTATATACCAATTATCCATTCAATATCTTCAAGCATGATGAAAAAAAGTGAGGAAAACTGATTATTTGAGTGAATTTTCTAAGTCCAAGGACAATAACTCTGTACAAATCTTCAGATCTGAACAAAATTCAACTTGATCTGTAACTTGTCATTATAAAACTTTTCTCAATTATCAATTCAACATCTTCAAGCATGACGAAAAAAGTGCGGAAAACTGATTGAGTGAATTTTCTTAGTCCAAGGACCATAACTCTGCACAAAATCAACAGACCAGAACAAAATTCGAACTTGATCTGTAACTTGTCTAAATAAAACAATAAGCACGAAGAAAAAAATGTGGAAAACTGATTTGCTGGACTGACGGATGGACAGACAGACGGACAGACGGACGGAAACCTAAAGTCCCCTTCAACTTTGTCGGTAGGGGACTTATAAGTATGTAAATATGTATAATACTTACTTACATATGTGCTCAAAGATTTCAAACAGACTTTCGAGTAACTAACATTGAATTTGCAATAATTGATACAGTATTAAGTTTATAAAATACATGATAAAAGTATAATTTCAAGTCAAACGATGCTTTTACATGTAAAAACTTTGTGTCAACAATTAAAATACTTACAGGTGAATCTAGAATGCCCTCTTGTAAGCATAAAACAGCTTCATTGACAAAGCGAGAAACTAATCTATGTTGTATATCTACATCTGTATTCCTATAACAAACAGATAATGGAAATTACATGAACATGTTTGATAAAATTCCCATAGGCTATTTTCAGTCATTGATTAAATGGTATTAAGATAAGTTCTTAAAGATGATATTCTATGGGACATTTTAACAATATTTGACTCTGACAAACCATGTCTTGCAGTGTAAAATTTAAAAAAAAAAACGATATCCAATTATTGTTTTTTGCAATGACAAATAACAAATTTTCTTGTTTGTATTTTCACAGTGGTTCATGTTCAACTTATGATCACTGCCAATAAGCACGTTCTGCAGGCCACAAGTCTACTGTAGATTCAGAGAAAAAGTTTACAAGGAACAGACGATATTGTTTGCAATAACACAGATTCATTTTAACAACAGACCTTAAACTGATAAATGTGTTTTTGAAAAGCCTTAAAAGTTAAAATTTCACTTCTGTTCAAAAGTGAAATATTCAAGGCAGCTTTATTTTTACTTTTATTATCATAAAAATATCAGTTCCATGCAAATGCTCAATACCTAGCCACTTTTTAGCCATGATTTTGGATCTAATGATTGAAAAGAAACACGAACACAAAAGCATTCCATACATCATTCAAGAATAACATTTTAACATACTTGGTATTGTGCAAGCACACTACATTATAAAGAACACAAAAGACCAAAAGATACTGAATTGCTTAATATCTATATATATATTTTTAAATGGAATGGAATATCAATAATATAATGAAAATGTAGATGTCTTTTGATCCACTGTGTCTTTCTGGTTCAGTCTCAACCCCTCAATCCCAATTACTCTATACTAATTAAGAACCCTAACCAAAGTATAGGTCAAAATTAATAAAATGCTACTGTTTAAGTATCGAAAATATGAACAGTGAGTCCTAAGAAAAGTTGACTTATGGAAAACTTCAGTCATATGCAAAAGTTTTGAAATTAATACAACTTGATCTAATGAGATGAAAATCTTTCCAAGAGAAAAGGAAATGAAATTGTACATGGTTTTTACTCCTGTTTCACACAAAAAAGTTAACATATTATGTGTGAAATGAGTATACACAATTTTTTGTATTTATTTGGTATTTGTTAGATAATTTGTAATCTTAATGAAGAAAATCAAATACCTATATATATATATATATATATATATATATATATGCACCTCATGTTTGCGGATTACCATCTTTTCCGCAAGTTTATTGTTTTCTGTTTGGTAATAAATTATTATAAGATCCATTTTGTTACATCTGGTGATCCGTTTATTTGGCAATCGCCAATGGCAGTCAGCAGGGTTTAAGAACATCAGTTTTTCGACCTGCTAGTCAAATGCTTTTTGTTAAAATATACTTTTTCACTTTTTTGTCTTTTGGAAAATGTTGTTTGTGCTGTATTTAGACCCCTCTACCAAGAAATTTGTTTTGCATGCACACGTTTAAAAATTGCAGTTTTTATCCAACGCAATCATAGGTTTGAACGTTGTTTTCAATTTAGACTTGTTTATATATATATATATAGAGTCTATAAGAATCTACCAACCAGTAAACTTAATAGGTATTGGATTATCAAAATTGACAATACTACACAAACAGGGAAAATTATATGAGTCTAAAAGATTGTGTAACAATACCGATAAATAGATGGAAAATAAAACACTAAAAAGTGTTGAATATCATTGCACAAAGATGGAAAAACTGAACAGATGATATAAATTATACAATAATTGCAAATATTTCGGCTCAACAAATGGCCTTCCTCAGTGTTAAAAGTTTTAACAATACTGATATATAATGTATGAGGTGTAAACATAGATCAGTATTAATACAGTTAAGTTTTGGTCGATTGATTTTAATCCAAAATCCTGAATATCATAATATAAACATAGGACTGTAAATTTAATTATTTCTTTCTATTGATTCCATCTGGATGGAGGACACCCAGTGTTTTTATCCAAAACTTCTCCCGATTCTCTCTTTGCCTATTTTGCCATGTACAATCCTGTTTCAGATTGTGATCTGGTAACCTGAGGTGTTGGCTGACAGGAATATACGGTTTTTGTGAGGTCACCCTGTGGCCATTAAGCGTTGAAATGGCTGCAGATTCACCAACATATTGGAGACCACATATAGGACACTCAAGAACGTAAATCACGTTTGAGCTTTTGCAGTTGACATCTTGTATGTCTTTTCTGTGGTCTTACTGTGAAATGTTGATGAATGCTGCAATTGGTTGCAACATTTGCAGCGCTTATCCCCACAAGGCTGGCAATTACCTACAGTATGGTTAGGTTTGGAAAGGTCAGCACGGACAAGTATATTTCTCAGGCTGTTAAGTTGTTTGAAGGCAATCATGGGAGGCTCAGTAAAGATTTTGGATAACTTAGAATGTTTCTCGATTGCTGTCCAATGATCACGAATGGTCTTGAAACTATTTCTCAGGCATGGATGGTAAGTGAGCACACATGGGATTCTTTTACTTTTCTGTTTTATATATATATAACAAGAAGTTTGGCAGCTGGTGAAATGAATTTTTCATAGATAATCGATGAAAAATCTACTAAGTTTTGTAAAGTAGTAGGTAATGCGAATACTGATATATGCTAATAATACCTACCTCCCATAAATGGAGGGAATCCTAACCCAAATACTGCACCAATATCACCATCAAGCTTTAAAAAGAAAGATCACAGTTTGTTATAACCTTTTTTTAACTAAAAATATTGGATGAACCTTGTGGTTTGTCAGTCAAGACATTCTTAATTTTCAGCTATTGAATGTCTCGAATTACTTTTTTAAAACACAATGAAATAGAACTGCACCAGGGATGGGGTAATCGTAATCTGTAATCGTAATCGATTGTAATTGATTACATTTTTTCCAGTAATCCACAGTAATCTGTAATCGAAGACATTTTCAATTACATGTAATCGTAATTTAATCAATTACAGCAAAAATCATGATGTAATCATCAATTACTTTCGATTACAGTTCGATTACTGCAGTAAAATAGTTTGATGAAATATAACCTATTTTAAATGAAAACATGTATGTAGTCATCATTTTGAAGTACTTATATGACTTAAGAGTTTATCAACTGCCTTTATATTTCTATCTATTGTCTCAAGCTGCATTATGATCAACCAGATCCCCTACCATAATTTATTTTATATCTAGCTTTTGAAACAAATGGATTTATGTGTTGTCAATAAGTCAACACATTTTATATTAAAATAAGAAAATAGATTTGAAATAAGAAATGTGTCTTAAGTTAAGTTCTGTACTTCCCTACAGTAGTAAGCTATTTGTTTAAAATTTCCTAAAAGCATAATTTTCAGTAAGATTTAAGCTTAGAATAGATAAACAGTTGATTTCTTATAATGTTGTGATATACATGTTTATAAAAATAAGAAAGTACACAAAATCCTTTTAACAATGAACCAATGGCTATGCATTGAAATTCTTTTAGAAAAGATACATGTATCCTCGTTGACACTATAAATATATACTGTTTATAATTTTATTAGAGAATAAAAAATCTTAACAAACTTCTTGTCTTTACTAATCAGATGATCAAAGTCTTCTAATCACTATATAAGACACATACTTTGTTTTTATTTCAATTATTGTTTGTCTAATTAAGATGGAGATTTACATTATTTTGATATCAATTATATAATTTTTTTGTGGGTTTTCATTTTTCACGCTTTTTTTATTTAAAAAGTGAAAAGGAATAATTATCCTTGTGAAAATTTGCAAGAACAAGCATTCTGAGAGTATTGCATGGCAATACATAGTCCCCTACCAGTTAAAAATCCACTGTACTGGAACAAAATGCTAACTTGATCTATAACTTGTCATGGTGTAAACTTCATAACAAATATCAAGTCAATATCTTCAAGCATGACGAAAAAAGTGTGGAAAACTGATTATTCAAGTGAATTTTCTAAGTCCAAGGACCATAACTCTGCACAAAATCATCAGACCGGAACAAAATTCAAACTTGATCTGTTACTTGTCATGATAAAACTATATACCAATTATCCATTCAATATCTTCAGACATGAAGAAAAAAAGTGAGGAAAACTGATTATTTGAGTGAATTTTCTAAGTCCAAGGACAATAACTCTGTACAAATCTTCAGATCTGAACAAAATTCGAACTTGATCTGTAACTTGTCATTATAAAACTTTTTTTTCTCAATTATCAATTCAACATCTTCAAGCATGACGAAAAAAGTGCGGAAAACTGATTGAGTGAATTTTCTTAGTCCAAGGACCATAACTCTGCACAAAATCAACAGACCAGAACAAAATTCGAACTTGATCTGTAACTTGTCTAAATAAAACAATAAGCACGAAGAAAAAAAATGTGGAAAACTGATTTGCTGGACTGACGGATGGACAGACAGACGGACGGACTGCAAACCTAAAGTCCCCTTCAACTTTGTCGGTAGGGGACTTATAAGTATGTAAATATGTATAATACTTACTTACATATGTGCTCAAAGATTTCAAACAGACTTTCGAGTAACTAACATTGAATTTGCAATAATTGATACAGTATTAAGTTTATAAAATACATGATAAAAGTATAATTTCAAGTCAAACGATGCTTTTACATGTAAAAACTTTGTGTCAACAATTAAAATACTTACAGGTGAATCTAGAATGCCCTCTTGTAAGCATAAAACAGCTTCATTGACAAAGCGAGAAACTAATCTATGTTGTATATCTACATCTGTATTCCTATAACAAACAGATAATGGAAATTACATGAACATGTTTGATAAAATTCCCATAGGCTATTTTCAGTCATTGATTAAATGGTATTAAGATAAGTTCTTAAAGATGATATTCTATGGGACATTTCAACAATATTTGACTCTGACAAACCATGTCTTGCAGTGTAAAATTTTTTTTTAAAAACGATATCCAATTATTGTTTTTTTGCAATGACAAATAACAAATTTTCTTGTTTGTATTTTCACAGTGGTTCATGTTCAACTTATGATCACTGCCAATAAGCACGTTCTGCAGGCCACAAGTCTACTGTAGATTCAGAGAAAAAGTTTACAAGGAACAGACGATATTGGATGCAATAACACAGATTCATTTTAACAACAGACCTTAAACTGATAAATGTGTTTTTGAAAAGCCTTAAAAGTTAAAATTTCACTTCTGTTCAAAAGTGAAATATTCAAGGCAGCTTTATTTTTACTTTTATTATCATAAAATATCAGTTCCATGCAAATGCTCAATACCTAGCCACTTTTTAGCCATGATTTTGGATCTAATGATTGAAAAGAAACACGAACACAAAAGCATTCCATACATCATTCAAGAATAACATTTTAACATACTTGGTATTGTGCAAGCACACTACATTATAAAGAACATAGAATTAAAGAGACTGCCAAATTTTTCATGCTAATATGAGGAAAAGTTTGAATTGCAATATCTTTTTAGATTTGTGAGGTTATATGTTATTTAATGGATGATACAGGTTCTGACATTCATAAAAAGATGAGGGAATTACGAGAAAATTTACTATCATTTATCATCATTCCGATGTGTTTGGGAAAAGACCTACTGCCTTTTTTTTTATCTATAAAGTTAACCTTTTGTTTGAAACAAATAAATACATACTCAGCCAATGGTTCCACACTGTATTTTTTAACTATTTCTAATGCCTCCTGATTTTCTGGCCTTGCCTTGGATCCTTTTTCATAAATATAACAACCTTTTCCAGCCTTTCTCCCTATGAATATAAATTTAGAACAATCAATTCTGAAATATATCTTAACTACTAATGTTAGTGATTCTTTTTTTTTTTTTTTCAAAGTGCAGCACTCAACTCACAGTCACCTTCTAAATTTTAATAGCAGTTTCTTCAATGGTGTGAAAGGAAGCAATGCCTCTGCAGCCAGATTATATAACCAAAATACACATGCACTTACCATGCAATACCAAAAAAATGAGAGACCTGCTACAAATCATCATCTAACAGTACTATTCTGTCATAAGTGAATGGGAGAGTTTTCCTTTTACATTACTTGAAAAACTCAAAGACTTATATATCTTGTAATTTGAACAAAATCTAAATGTGATAATTAATTTTTAGGACAAATGGGATGTGAAACTTTAACAAACACAAGAAATTTGCAAGCTTTCTTGGATTAAACAAATGCAGACAGCATACCCCCTCTGTCATTTAAACTTTTACTCCACAAATAACATAATACTTTTGAGGTTTTTGTCAACCATAACATTGATTTTTAATATAATTTTAAGATACTGATACTCTCAATGGATTAAGATTTCAACAGAGATGAAATGAAATAAATTCTGATATCTCGGGGTATATATATATATATATATATATATATATATATATATATATGAGTCTAAAAGATTGTGTAACAATACCGATAAATAGATGGAAAACAAAACACTAAAAGTGTTGAATATCATCGCACAAAGATGGAAAAACTGAACAGATGATATAAATTATACAATAATTGCAAATATTTCGCTCAACAAATGGCCTTCCTCAGTGTTAAAGTTTTAACAATACTGATATATAATGTATAAAGTGTAAACATAGATCAGTAATAATACAGGTGAGTTTTGGTCGATTGATTTTAATCCAAAATCCGAACATCATAATATAGACATTAGACTGTCAATTTAATTATTTCTTTCTATTGATTCCATCTGGATGGAGGACACCCAGTGTTTTATCCAAAACTTCTCCCGATTCTCTCTTTGCCTATTTTGCCATGTACAGTCCTGTTCGATCACAGGATCTTCATGTGATCAAAGTCTTTCAGATCGTGATCTGGTAACCTGAAGTGTTGGCTGACAGGAATATCGGTTTTTGTGAGGTCACTCCTGTGGCCATTAAGGCGTTGTGAAATGGCTGCATAGATTCACCAACATATTGGAGACCACATATAGGACACTCAAGCACGTAAATCACGTTTGAGCTTTTGCAGTTGACATTGCAGAAGATCTTGTATGTCTTTCTGTGGTCTTACTGTGAAATGTTGATGAATGCTGCAATTGGTTGCAACATTTGCAGCGCTTATCCCCACAAGGCTGGCAATTACCTACAGTATGGTTAGGTTTGGAAAGGTCAGCACGGACAAGTATATTTCTCAGGCTGTTAGGTTGTTTGAAGGCAATCATGGGAGGCTCAGGAAAGATTTTGGATAACTTAGACCTTTCCAAACCTAACCATACTGTAGGTAATTGCCAGCCTTGTGGGGATAAGCGCTGCAAATGTTGCAACCAATTGCAGCATTCATCAACATTCACAGTAAGACCACAGAAAAGACATACAAGATCTTCTGCAATGTCAACTGCAAAAGCTCAAACGTGATTTACGACTTGAGTGTCCTATATGTGGTCTCCAATATGTTGGTGAATCTATGCAGCCATTTCACAACGCCTTAATGGCCACAGGAGTGACCTCACAAAAACCGTATATTCCTGTCAGCCAACACTTCAGGTTACCAGATCACGATCTGAAAGACTTTGATCACATGAAGATCCTTGTGATCGAACAGGACTGTACATGGCAAAATAGGCAAAGAGAGAATCGAGAAGTTTTGGATAAAAACACTGGGTGTCCTCCATCCAGATGGAATCAATAGAAAGAAATAATTAAATTGACAGTCTAATGTCTATATTATGATGTTCGGATTTTGGATTAAAATCAATCGACCAAAACTCACCTGTATTATTACTGATCTATGTTTACACTTTATACATTATATATCAGTATTGTTAAAACTTTTAACACTGAGGAAGGCCATTTGTTGAGCAAATATTTGCAATTATTGTATAATTTATATCATCTGTTCAGTTTTTCCATCTTTGTGCGATGATATTCAACACTTTTAGTGTTTTGTTTTCCATCTATTTATCGGTATTGTTACACAATCTTTTAGACTCATATAATTTTCCCTGTTTGTGTAGTATTGTCAATTTTGATGATCCAATACCTATTAAGTTTACTGGTTGGTAGATTCTTATAGACTCTATATATATATATATATATATATGTCCAGGAGACAGCCCTTCCCTACCAAAAAAAACAACCAAGACAAAAGACATAAAGAGGGCAACATACCGTTTTCAACAATAGGTAAGTGTTGATACCATATGTCAAGTATCAATCAACCTAAATCTATACAAGTTGAGAGTAGGTTTAAAAGAGAATATAACATTCTAATTCTTTATACTAAACCTTGATACAAACCTAAGAAACCAGCTGTTACCATATCTTTAAGTACGTTGACATTACCACCACCAAATCTATCTCCAAATACTTTGCCTAGATCTTCTGCTACGTGAGCAGCAACATCTACACCCACTTCATCAGCCAGTGTTGCAGCTCCTACAGGGAAACCAAATTTCTTTGTTAATGCATCTAACTTCTTTGGTCCTACTCCTTCCTACAACATAAAAGAGACAACTTGTAAGGTACATTTCATTATTGAAAAATAATAAAATTTTGTATTTGTCAATCATAATTAATTCAAGATTGCTTAGTCTCACAAAGATTATGCCAATGAATGAAAATGTCCTTAATAGGTCATTGAATTTAATATTTCTAACCTGGCACAAATACATCAATTGATTATGTTAACCATGATTCAGTGAGTTTTACTATGAGCTGTCTAGTGGACCAACCTGTAACAGTCTGATAGCTTCTGACAACATGGGTGCTAAGATTCTAGTGGTGTAAAATCCTGGACCATCTTTCACTGTAATCACAACCTTTCCTTGTTTTAATCCTACAGCTACAGCTGATGCTATGAAAATATAATAATAATAATGCTGTACTCGACAAATTTATACTATCATACCCAAGATACCAGACCCATAAACAAAGCTATATTTTGCAATGGCAAACATTAAAGATAATTCTGAAAAACTAAAACATATAGCAGCTGCACAATTGCATTTTGTATTGAATAATCTTAAAATGTGAATATTATACATTTATTTTTAGAAGCATGACTGAATAAAATTTACACATTGCACATTTCTACAGAATACATGGAAAATTGCAGAAAAAGCTTTCTGACTTTTTTTTTCAAAATATATATAAATTCCTGATAGGGTTGAGGCTTACTTCGATTTAAACTGTCAAATTATAAACTGTAAATTGCAACCCTTAACCTGTATAGATAATTACCTGCTGTGTCCTTTGATGTTTTATCAGTGGTTATTATTTCTAACAATTGCATCTTATCAACAGGTGAAAAGTAGTGCATACCAATGAACTGTAATAAAAGTTATATTATCACTGTTAGCCTTTGTAAAACAAAAAGATCAATGTACCAATTAAACTGAAAAATATAGAAATTTTAATTTTGGCATCCTAGGATCATTAAAAAACATTTCAAAATCAAATTGTTACTCTCTAACAAAGTAAACGGCTGACATAAAATTAAATTAAATTCTTTTCTAAATGAGATATTTAAACCTAATTACCTTGCACAATGTAAGTAAAAACTAGACAAAGTGATGGCCCACACTCCACTCTGAAGTAACTGTATCATTACAAAGTCAATGTAGAACTTTCTTTGAGATATTATCGTGTCTGGGAGACACAAATGATGCCCCCACAGATGCAAAGTGTTATTTTAAAATACACAAAGTTGAGCATGGGAGCCCATAGGTCTATGGTTCACAGTAGGAGGAGTTATACGGAGACACTGTGCACCTCTTATGCAAGTATATACTCCAAAAATGACAAAGTTCAACTATCTCCCAAAAGAGCGAATATTAATAAAAATCAAAACCCTGACCACATGCACACCTTCAATAGGTGTACAAACAGCCAGCAAAGTGAAAACTTCCTAGCATTCAAACTGTAGGAGGAGTTGTGTGGAAATGCTATGCACCTCTATGATCTTATGCAAGTAAATACTCAAAAAAATGACGAAGTTCAACTACCTCCCAAAAGAGCAAATATGTATAAAAATCAAAACCCTGACCACATGCACACCTTCAATATTTGTACAAACAGCTAGCAAAGTGAAAACTTCCTAGCATTCAAACTGTAGGAGGAGTTATCTGGAATAACTATATACTCATAATGGGACGGACGGATGGATGGAAGGATGGACAGACAGACAGGGGTAAAACAATATGCCCCCAACTTACAGTTGTGGGGGCAAAAAAACTAATCAGACAAAATTGTTTACCTTTTCTGGTCTTTTACTGGCTGTAGCTATCAGATTAATTGGTAACGCAGATGTGTTGGATGCAAATATACAATGCTCAGGTATATGCTATAATTAAAAAAATACAGTTTTCAAAACATTATTCTAAAAGCCTATATGTTGATTTTTCTGATCCACATTTTCATTTATCATCATTTAATAATATCTCAGATTGTTTACACTAAATCCATTGGATGTGTACTGATTGATAATTTAGTCTGGGAAAACATGATTTATGGATTTATTTTTTAGTTGTAATTGGCTTTGAACTAATTTTCAGTAACTCTTGAGTACTCTTGTATCAGTATATTGTGTCTATTTTTTTCTTGTTAACTTTTTTTGTGCTTCATACTAATCTATTGAGGTGAGCCATTTGCAACTGATTTTTAGTTTGTTCTTATGTTGTACTGTTGTTACACAACTGTCCTAGGTTAGGGGAAGGCTGAGTGCTCACAAACATGTTTAACACCACCACAATCTGTATGTGCCTGTCCAAAGTCAAGAGCCAGTGGTTTTCCTGGTTCATGTATGTCATTTGTTTTTTGTAAACTGAATTGTTATAAATTAGGCTGTTAGTTTTCTCCTTTGAATTGTTTCACATTTTTCATTTCGGGGCCTTTTATAGCTTACTATACGGTTAGGGTTTTGTTGAAGGCCATACGGTGACCTAAAATTGCTTATATCCACGTCATTTGAACTCTGGTGGATAACTGTCTCATTGGCAATCATACAGATATTGGTAAAGGACAAATCAATATAAGTTAAACATTTTTATCAGCTTCTTTCATTTTCTTATTTTATATTTTTGAAGAATTTACTTTTTTTTTCATTAAATGCAGACTTACCTGTTCTACTTCCTTGACAACTTTATGTTTAATGTTGATATCCTCAAAAACGGCTTCTATAACCATATCAACTTTGTTAAATCCACTATAGTCTAATGTTGGATCCATGAAGGACATTAAATGATCTCTTTCAAACCTATCAAATAACATCTACTATTAGATTAACTGAATATTTGATGGCTGCATAATAACATCAAACTGCATATATTACCTGTATATTCAGTACGATAACATGAAACTAACAATGTATTTCACTGACTTGTTGACCGAAATTTTTAGTATGCTAACAAGGTAACAGTTTGCAGGAAGACAGTATTCTGATTCTGAGCTGTCAAGTCTTTGCTTTAACTCATAAATGCTGATCAGATGAGTAGCAAATACCAGTTTATAAGTGTTTTGACTGTGCCAGGGATCAAATCCAAAACCCCTTGCACTTGAGACTAGCACATTAACACCAGACCTCAGAAGCAGTATCTACCATCAGAGATCATATAATTTATATATTGTACATATTTTTTTTATCTATAGTTCACTTACACATATGTACACCAATATCAGTTTTTATAAATAAATGGAGCTTTGAGCGAAAGTGAGTGAAAAATTTCACGTTAGTGTTAAACGTATCGCTTGCTGTCAATTTTATTGGTGAGAATATTTAAGTAAGATTCAGAAGAAGTCAACTATTGGGACAGTAAACCTCTACATGTACATGTAAACATTCTGTCATATTCACTTTAAGTCAAACGGAAGTTGTTCAAATTTTTCACTTTGAACTTCACTTCAGTACTTTTTCTAACCAGAACATGTCTAATTTGCACTAAATTAAACATTTGTACATTTAATCTTTCTTTATATACGACATGACTGTAGAGACTTAAACATACTTAGTTTATGACTACTGTAAATTCATAAATTATTGTGTACATTTATTATTACGAAAGTTGGACAATCAACATACATGAGAGTTTATTTATTGGGATTTCAGGAAATGTTGCATACAAATTAAATGATGCTATCAAAATTTAAAGTGTGACTTTTTATTTTTGCAACACCTATCTAGTCACAATTTTTGCAATAAGAAAAACAGCAAAAATCTCAGAATTCACAGTATATAGATTTAAACATACGTAGTTATCTTCTTTCTTTTAGCTTGTTTGTTCAATCCTGCATACACTTGTTCTTCACCCCTGGCTAATCCTTGAAGTGACATATCTTTCATTGTTACATGATATCCTTTGTCTATGCTTACTTGTACTACACCAGCTCCCATTAAACCAGCTCCAAGGACAGCAATATGCCTACAAAATTTGTAATAAATTTTGTACAGTTCAACTATTCTATACACAGATTCATGACAGCAAAAATTACGATCTTGCATATTTTGGTTTTTAAATATGGTGTTTATACACTATTCTTTTTGTAAATCGTCAGCAGATAATCTTTCCATGTTTTTTTTTTATCTAAATCATTCATTTTTGACTATCTAAACCAAAAACTTTTTATTCATTTTTGACTATCTCAACCAAAATTTTTTTATTAACTATTATAAATTTGGTTTAACATTTTTTTCATTATGCAAGACATTCCTAATATTATCCAGCTAAAAATGTAGGAAATTTGTATTGCATTGAACACTACAATTTTTTGTTCACTTAGTACCCCATGAATAACAATTAATCCACAGTATATCATTGGTCTTAAGAGTTATGGACCTTTACAGATATTGGTATACAATATCAACCATAACATACTTAGTCTCTCTCTGGGGTTTGCCAAATCTGTTCTTCTTGCAGTGAGTTTGTCCATGATATAATCCTATCAATGCTTTGGAATGTGTCGTCATACCTAATTCACCAAATGCCTGAAATAATAGTTTAACATTATTTTTAAGAAATTAATGTTTTATATCATCAGTTCCTTGAACAATTGAAATAAGACATAAATATAAAATCCACTAACAGTATGATTGTGAAATATATAATATGTCTGCTTCATGACTAGGATAATAGTTTTTCTATGAGAAATATATATATTCCATTTTACATGAGAAATCATTCCAATATTGTGTGATTTTACAAACATGAAGATCCTAGTAGCCTGAATTATTTAACCGAATTTTAAAACAATAATATTGAAAGGGTCTCTCTTATACCAATTGGCTCTGCAATTTTAGAAGAGTTTTGAATAAATTCATGATTGAGAGATTGTAATAAGAAAAGCACACACGGAACCTTCAGTGAATTGAATAGCACAGATAGCTTTATTTGAAAAGGATATAATAACAAATAAATAGGTATAAATAAAACTATAAACAAAGAGCAATCAAAAACAGGGATATTAGTCAAAAGAACTGAGTTATATGGATATCTTTCTGATATTTGTGAAAACAATCTTATGGCAGTTTTAAATTTAAAAACTCTATAAGACTTTATTTTATTCAAATGGTTATTATTATTTCATTAAAACAAGATATACTGTACCTCTGATTCTGCCTTGTATCCAGCTGCAGATCCAGGTTTGTTCATCAGACTTGTTTTCACTACCTGCAATCATAATATAACATAGAAAGTTCAAATTATATATATCTATTGTATTCATTTAACTTGAATAAGTAAGTTGCATGTGTATGTGGCCAAGGTTATCCTCATCAAAAACTATCTGAATTTAAGCAGAAACCTGTTAAAACTAAGTAACTTGTACTGAACAAGCTAGCATACCTCGCATATTCCATTAAGACTGCAATCATATATGGAATATTAAATCTTTCATCTGGAAACCAGTGTGACCTCAAAATAAATATATGTGACTATAATCCCATGTAAGGTTGCAATTGGATAAATAAACATTTGATTTAGCATCTGGAAACCACTTTCATGGGGTATAATTATGATTTCCACTATCAAAGAGCACAATAATGTCAAAATGTGAAATTGACATCAACACTGAGGGATTGCGCCAAAACTAAACTCAAACATGGCATCTTGGGCTAATAATAAATCTTTGTGAAATCTCCTTTTTTTGGATTAGGCATCACTTTCTGCAGGCCACATCAATCTACTATTCCATGCCTGAGCTGTTTCCGATCAAAAACTATGTGGTAAAGAGTAATATATTTGAGTATCTTTTTTGTTCTGAATCCCCCAACTTGGAGGGTTGACTAAGGTAAAGAAAAAAGGGTCACCTTCCCATCCTGCAGTAAAAACCATACTAAAGACCTTTTGGCTGTGCAGAATGTATAAATATGCATGAACATTATTTCTATGGTGTACACAAATGACAATTGTATCATACAATCCAGTAACTAAAAAATGTTATCATTGTGAATACAGTTCTGCAATTATCAAGACAAAATTCCTATGATTTAAACAGAGAACTGTCCAAGATCAATACAAAATGTTAACTCACGTCTAGAATTTTAAGTGGAGCAGGATAGTGTCCGCCTGAAGCTTTCATTACTTGTTTTCTAGCTTGATTTAAAATTATATCAGGACCAAATGAATACATAACTCTTCCCATAATTTCTGAAACAAATATAGAGGTATGAGATACAATCAACAAAGTCAGCACAGAAAAATATTTTTATCTTTAACCCGTTTCAAATTCCTTTATTTCGGGCAAGTTGAGTTGCCGTCTATCTATTTTGAGTATGTACAAAGAATAATAAAGTTAAGTTGCCTTGTTTGTTAGTTGAAACATGCAATCAATAATTTGTTTGTTTTATTAATTCCTGTAAGAATCTATACACTCTATATCTACAAATTTACAGCTAAATATCACGGATGCTATGGATAAGATGCTGACTGGTAATCTGAGCTATCATCTCCATGTAAAAGTAGCTATTTATATGTCAGATGTTTAAAAAAAAAAGTATATTTTTATCTTAACAGTACTATTGAAACCTTTTTACTTACTTTCCATTAATGATTTACTTCTAGTTGGTTTTTTTAAACTTCTATTTGCTAATGATCTGAAAAAAAGCACAATTATTATTTCATTAAATTATTGCTGATTAAAGTCTCATGCTATTCTTAAATCATATCAAAAATTGTGCATTAGTTACATTATTTTTAATAAATGATGGCGTCTTTTTCTGTATAAACTTTAAATGCTGTATGAAGGACATAATACTGATGTAAATACAAAAGTCAACCATTCAAGGTCACAAACCTGTTGTATCACAATGGAAGTGGTCTTTAGGAATAGCAGGAAACCTTCATAGTTGCAAAGATTCAAGAACAAAACTTATGTGGTTAAATTGCCTTATTTGAACTACTTTTTTACTATCCCTTTTTTATCATGGTTATATTGTTTTAAAAGGTAGATATTGTAATGGAAAGGTGTGAAAACGTCAAAGAAAAAATCTGATTTTGATGAAAATATGATATAAGGTGAAACACTTCTTTGAAAATATTTTGTTGTTTTTTTTAACATGCATGATATTTCTGAAGGCTAATATAAATGGAAAACTTCAACAAAAATTCAGATTTCTTCATTTTTTCTTTACATTTTTGTATATCTATTAAAATATTGTGATGTCACAACTTCTGAAAATATGGTTAATTTATTTTTATAACTTAATAAATAAATTTTGTGTATTTACTGTCTTCTGATTGGTTAAAAGTATTACTTTTATTTTTAATGTTGTCAATTTTATGGCGACACGCCCACTCTGACGTTGTGTATTCATACGCCAACGTGTGTGTACATTGTTATTGTTAACATAAATAATATAAAAGTTCTTTGAGCCTTATTTTTGATAGAAATTTATTTATAATGAATGGCAATAATTTATTTTGATTTTGAACCATAAAATTATTTTTAACTCTTCACATTTTACATAATCCGCTTCGCGCATTATTCAATGTGAAGAGTCAAAATTAATTTTATGGTTCAATAAATTCAAAATAAATAATAGCCATTCATTAAATGCTTTATAATTTCAGATTTTTTTCTTTTCTATGCATTTTTGAATTATTTACCAAACCTTGTACATACGCCTTTATATATATCATCAATTTGGTATGGAGTATATATCACCAAGCTTGTGTTGCTTGTCTGCTGTTGTAAGACTTTGTCTTTTTGGGGTTATCTCCCCCTAGTCCAGATAAATAGATATTATCCATTCCTTGCTCATAGACTAATTATTTACTTACAAGAGTAAAGTTGTAAATACCAATCAATCAAAGGAAATATACAGCTTATGAATAATGAAGTGTTAAACTTTAACTGAAAAGGCTTTCATTTATGAATTGTGCAATCATCACTCTTTTCTGGAAAAAGAAGTAAAATATTCCACAAAACCAAAAATGAAGAATAGAAAAATACATACTTTGCAGTTTGAACAGCTACTTCATGCAGGTATTCCATTGTTCTTGTTTCAGCATCTTTTAAACCATCACCTAAAACATTATAAAAATTTCTTATTGAAAGCAATGTTTATCATAAAACACCTTGATGAGTTTTAATAACTTTTCTACTATTTTATGTCTCTTTCCTGAGTCATTTAGATTTTTCTTCCTTAATAACTGATGTTTAAAGTAAATAAACCTTTAGTGAGCAAGCTCACAAACCCATGACCCCAACATTTAGTAATAATCATGACTGAGGATGTAGGGTCATATAATCTCCATGGAAATTAGAAGTGCTAATACTAATCCTTTTTTTTAATGTATTGTGTTTATTGACAAATACATATAGTTTTTTTTTTCAATCATTTGACAAACTTATAAATAAATAATAATGGTAAAAAACCTAGGCAGTCTGGATTGAGAAGGTATTTTTATTAATTAAAAATTTACTTGTATAATTATTCTATTAGTTGTAAAATATTATTTTTCAATAAACAAATTTTCTTGAGATAATTTTTTAAAGCTACAATATTTACTAATACTACTGCATTCCATTAGTAGTTCATCTCAAACTAACCTATTCAGGAACATTAACATACAAACTATGCAAATTGAAAGTCAATAGACTATGACTGAGAGGGTGTGGTCAAATTACCTCCA
This sequence comes from Mytilus coruscus, assembly GCA_017311375.1. Lineage (NCBI taxonomy): Eukaryota > Metazoa > Mollusca > Bivalvia > Mytilida > Mytilidae > Mytilus > Mytilus coruscus. The sequence goes on from CM029595.1 coordinate 118,700,517, forward strand.
TGGATATGATATGTGCTTATGCTAATACAACTGCATATCAAATATCATTGACTTACAATTAGTGGTTATCCTTAAACTCAACCTAATCACAAACTATAACATGTTAACAAGGTGAACGTTCCAAATTCAATAGACCATGACTGAGGGAGTTGGGTCAAATATTCTTCATGGATATAAGATATGCCAATACTAATACACCTTCATACCAAATATCAATGACTTGCCATTAATTGTTCCCCTGAAACCTCCATAAATCACAAATTTTAACTAATTGTTGATGTTGTCCCAGAAACTGCAAATCTAAGTCTCACCTCAGTGAGTACATCAAGGTGAAACAAAAGTGAGGTAAAGTCAATAGAAACGATTATATTTAGCATGTTCATCAAACCTATGATAATTGTCAAAATATTATCTCCTTATATATTTATAGTGACATTTTGTGTGTAATTCCCATAAATGTTTACTATTGATCCAATATCACTACTTTTTTTCTGTGATCAGGTGTTTGACTGACTGGATATTGAGTAAGCAAATTTAACATCAAGAATCATATTTTGAATATTAATAAATAACATATGGTACAACTGATCCAACTTGTTTAACTCCAGGCTAATTACATATCACTTACTTGCTGGGTATAATCTAGAGAAAAAAATATACAATTGTTACTGCTAATGTATGCCACTTTTTGGTTGCAAGAGGCTGGGCTGATCAAAATACATAATAGAGACAGAAATAATAGGCTTGACCTGCATTTTACATTAGATGATTATACAATAAACCCCATTTAAACCTACCTAATGGAGATACTATATGATCTACCAAGCCTATTTTTTTGGCCTTCTTAGGTGGTATGTTTTTACCAGTCAGCATCATATCCATAGCATCTGTCACAGGTAACTGTAAATATGCATGTTAAAGATATAGTGTATACATTCTACCACTTGGCTCTATTGAGTATATTTATCCCCATGAATCAGATATGCCTTAAATAAATGTGTAACATGTTATTTTTAATTTCAATAGAGAGAACAACTTTTTGCCATTATAAGCAGAATTGTCCCATGCAAAAGTCAATAAATTAAGAAATGAAACTTATTAAAATCATCACAGTTATCACTGACATGAATTATCTTCAATCATTCTATACAAACACTGGTAAACTCACACCAGTATTTATTTATTTAGCATTATATAAATTGACCTACTTACTCCTGGATGTTGACCTAGTTCTATGGGTAACACACACTTGCATAGAAGTTTATATGACCTTATGACAGCACCTAATAGTATCAACAAAACATGCAAGTAGGTCAAAACTATCTTCTTCTAACTGAACTTGATGCTTACCTTCTCAACTCCATATAATTTTTTTGTTATTTGTGTTATTGGGTTGCTGTCTCTTTGACATATATACCCCACATCTCCTTTTACTCTTTGACATATATACCCCACATCTCCTTTTACTCTTTGACATATATACCCCACATCTCCTCTTACTCTTTGACATATATAACCCACATCTCCTCTTACTCTTTGACATAAATACCTCACATCTCCTTTTACTCTTTGACATATATACCCCACATCTCCTTTTACTCTTTAACATATATACCCCACATTTTCTTTTACTCTTTAACATATATACCCCACATTTTCTTTTATTCTTTGACATATATACCCCACATTTTCTTTTATTCTTTTGACATATATACCCCACATTTTCTTTTATTCTTTGACATATATACCCTACATTTTCTTTTATTCTTTGACATATATACCCCACATCTTCCTTTATTCTTTGACATATATAACCGACATCACCTTTTACTCTTTGACATATATACCCCACATTTTCTTTTATTCACATTGATATTCTATTTAAGACCATTCTACTTTGTAAAGTATCTGAGAAACAAAATGAGTAAAATACAGGTCAAGATGATCTATTTATGATGTGGTAGATAGCAAGACATTTTATTAAAATTGGATGAACCTCTCTTTTTAATAGTGTTTGACATATGGACTTTATCCATCCCAATTTTTCTTACAAGCAATTATAGATATTTATATACCTCTCTTAAAAGTCTCTGTGTTCCACCAGCACCTGGCAACAATCCAAGCATTACTTCAGGGACACTTAGTTTTGTCTTGTTGTCGTCAACAGCAATACGATAATGACATCCTAATGCAGCCTGAAAATCAGTGCAATATATTAAAATTATAATTTTTCTGACATAAAAACATACATAAATTTAACAAAATTGTAGTTCACCTGTATCTCTATTACTACTTTTAACTGCTATGCTTTGAAAAAATCAAGTTGTGATAGGTTCATTAGAATTCAAGATAGTAATTCCATCTTGGTAATTGTTACCCCAGAATTTTACAAAAAGAGGCATATATTTGGGAAAATTTTCTTTTTTTGCATTTGGAATGGGCCATTTCCTTGTACTAAATCCCGAGTCAAATATGCATATTTGTAATGTGTTATGAGTTATTTTAACATTTTTCTTAAAAGTTTTGGCAGTTATCTTTTATTTCATTTCCTCTTCCAGTAAGCAGCCACCATCAACTGGTTGACTATTCGCCACGTTTTGGAGTGTGCGCATGAAAATAATTTTGAAATTTAATAACAAAAACAAAATAAACTGTTATCACAGATATATGTCTCGCTTTTTTGTAATTTCAGTAATACAAATGTTGAAATTAAAATAGCATTAAAATAGCAACACTTTAACATGTAAGTTTTTGCAAATATTCAAAGTCAATGAACCATGACTGAAGGTACATGACTATCTCCATGGAAATGAGATGTGCCAATGCTTATACAACTGCATACCAAATACCATTGACTTGTCATAAGAAGTTCCTTTAAACAAAATTTTGACTTGGATGGAGAGTTGTCTCATTGGCACTCATACCACATCTTCTTATATCTACTAAACACAAACCAATGCATGTAAACTAAGCAAAATTTCAGTCAATAAACCATAACTGAAGGGGCGGGGTCAAATAATCTTCATGTTAATGAGATGTGCCAATGCTAATACAACTGCATACTAAATATCATTGACCTACTACTAGTGGTTCCCCATAACTGACCTAATCACAAACTAATACATAAAAACTAAGCGAAAGTTTCAAAGTCAATAGACTATGACTGAGGGGGCAGGGCCAAATAATCTCCATGGAAATGAGATATGCCAATGCTTATACAACTGCATACCAATTATCATTAACTTACCACTAGTGGTTCCCCATAAACTGACCTAATCACAAACTAATACATGAAAACTAAGCAAAAATTTCAAAGTCAATAGACCATGACTGAGACGGCGTGGCCAAATAATCTCCATGGAAATGAGATATGCCAATGCTTATACAACTGCATACCAATTATCATTAACTTACTACTAGTGGTTCCTCATAAACTGACCTAATCACAAACTAATATATGAAAACTAAGCAAAAATTTCAAAGTCAACAGACCATAACTGAGGAGGCGGGACCAAATAATCTCCATGGTAATGAGATGTGCCAATATTAATACAACTGCATACCAAATATCATTTACTTACCACGAGTGGTTCACCATAAACTAGACCTAATCACAAACTAATACATTGTTGACGCCGCCAACGCCGGAAACAGCATATCTATGTCTCGCTTTTTGACTCCGTCAAGCGAGACCAAAAACTGGGTGAAATTTATATACAGTTGTAAGTAAAAACATGTCATTTAAATTTAATGACGGAGCTGAGTCTTGAAAGATTCAGGACACTGGGCAGAGACCTTACAGTTGGGCTAGGTGTTCCACTCTCTGATTGTTCTAGGATAAAATGACTCCTTCTGGACTGTTGTTTTGCATGATGGTATTTCGTTGTTATTTCTGGAAGGGCGTTCATTTGGTACCAGCTTATTTGATGTATCAATTTTCACATAGTTGGTATTAAGCTTATACATCATTAACAATCTGCTGTTTTCTACGTAGTCCATTCTGGATGTTCAAACATGTCACTAACAGATGAAGTGTTGTGATATATGTTAGTACCATCTAAATACATGGTTAGATTCAGCATATCAAAGAACCCTAAGAGTTCAATTTTTGATGAAATCAAACAAAGTTTAATTTTGGACCCTTTTGACCTCAATGTGGACAAAGTTGATAACGGGGCCCAAAAATCAAAAATCTAAATACATGGTTAGATTCAGCATATCAAAGAACCCCATATATTCAATTTTTGTTGAAATCAAACAAAAGTTTAATTTTGGACCCTTTTGACCTCAATGTGGACAAAGTTGATAACGGGGCCCAAAAATCAAAAATCTAAATACATGGTTAGATTCAGCATATCAAAGAACCCCATATATTCAATTTTTGTTGAAATCAAACAAAGTTTAATTTTGGACCCCGATTTGGACCAACTTGAAAACTGGGCCCATAATCAAAAATTTAAAGACATGTTTAGATTCAGCATATCAAAGAACCCTAAGAATTCAATTTTTGTTAAAATCAAATTAAGTTTAATTTTGGACCCCGATTTGGACCTTAATGTAGACCAATTTGAAAACAGGACCAAAAATTAAGAATCTAAATACATGGTTAGATTCAGCATATCAAAGAACCCCATATATTCAATTTTTGTTGAAATCAAACAAAGTTTAATTTTGGACCCCAATTTGGACCAACTTGAAAACTGGGCCCATAATCAAAATCTAAATACATGATTAGATTCAGCATATCAAAGAACCCTAAGAATTCAATTTTGTTAAAATCAAACTAAGTTTAATTTTGGACCCTTTGGACCTTAATGTATACCAATTTGAAAACGGGACCAAAAATTAAGAATCTAAATACACGGTTAGATTCAGCATATCAAAGAACCCCATATATTCAATTTTGTTGAAATCAAACAAAGTTTAATTTTGGACCCTTTTGACCTCAATGTGGACAAAGTTGATAACGGGCCCAAAAATCAAAAATCTAAATACATGGTTAGATTCAGCATATCAAAGAACCCAATATATTCAATTTTGTTGAAATCAAACAAAGTTTAATTTTGGACCCCGATTTGGACCAACTTGAAAACTGGGCCCATAATCAAAATTTTAAGACATGTTTAGATTCAGCATATCAAAGAACCCTAAGAATTCAATTTTGTTAAAATCAAATTAAGTTTAATTTTGGACCCTTTGGACCTTAATGTAGACCAATTTGAAAACGGGACCAAAAATTAAGAATCTAAATACATGGTTAGATTCAGCATATCAAAGAACCCCATATATTCAATTTTTGTTGAAATCAAATAAAGTTTAATTTTGGACCCCAATTTGGACCAACTTGAAAACTGGGCCCATAATCAAAAATCTAAATACATGATTAGATTCAGCATATCAAAGAACCCTAAGAATTCAATTTTTGTTAAAATCAAACTAAGTTTAATTTTGGACCCTTTGGACCTTAATGTAGACCAATTTGAAAACAGGACCAAAATTAAGAATCTAAATACACGGTTAGATTCGCATATCAAAGAACCCCAATAATTCAATTTTGATGAAATCAAACAAAGTTTAATTTTGGACCCTTTGGACCTCAATGTGGACCAATTTAAAACGGGACCAAAATCCAAAAACTTAATACACGGTTAGATTCAGCATATTAAAGAACCCCAAGAATTCAAGAATAAAACCCCATTGAAATTGGTCAAGAAATAAGCAATTTATACAAAGTATCTTCTTTTGCACAATACTGTGCAATTGAATATTTCTTGCAATTGCGCAATACTGTGCAGTTGAATATTTCTTGCTATTGTGCAATACTGTACAATTGACAATTTCTTCCTATTGTGCAATATTGTGCTATTGGATATTTCTTGCTATTGCGCAATACTGTGCAATTGAAGATTTCTTGCTATTGCGCAATACTGTGCAATTGAAATTTTCTTGCTATTGCACAATACTTATTATATAATAATTTACACATCCTGTTTGGTGTGTATCTCCTGCCATATCATTATCATTTGCTTTTAAATATAAATCAGAAATAAACAACGTAAAATGGAAAATTTTAAAGAAAAAAAAAAAGGAAAAAAGGGAAAAAAAAAAATCCCCTCCCCCAATTTTTTGAACCCCCTTATGATTCATCACCCCCAAACTCAATCCCAGCCTTCAATGAGGTATGGTACCTTGCAGTACAATTTCAGAGAGATCCATACACTTAAACACAAGTTATTGTCTGGAAACTAGAAAATGCTTATTTTTGCCCCTTTGGCCCCTAATTCCTAAACGTTTAGGGCAATTACCCCAAACTCAATTCCAGCTTTCCTTTGTGATATGGAACCTTGTAGTACAATTTCAGAAAGATCCATACACTTACACACAAGTTATTGTCCTAAAACTAGAAAAATGCTTATTTTGGCCCTTTTGGCCCTAATTCCTAAAATTTTGAGGCAATTACCCCAAAATCAATCCCAGCATTCCCTTTGTGATATGGAACCTTGTGGTACAATGTCAGAGAGATCCATACACTTACACACAAGTTATTGTCTGGAAGTTACAAAATGCTTATTTTGGGCCCTTTTGGCCCCTAATTCCTTAACTGTTGGTACCATAACCCCAAAATCAATCCCAACCTTCCTTTTGTGGTATTGAACCTTATGGTAAAATTTCCTAGAGATCCATTTACTTAAACTAAAGTTAGAGTGCGAAAACCAATGTGTCTTCGGACGACGACGTCGTCGCCGGACGACGACGGCGACGACGACGACGCCAACGTCATACCAATATCGACCACAAAATTTTTTGCGGTCGTATAAAATGAAAGAAAGACGATTTTTAACAATGTACTGTAAAAATGTGTTGCCAATTATAATAATTGTGTTTGTGCCAATAAACTATTTGTATTTGTATTTGTAAACCGTAAATATTTCATTTTATTCAAAATTATAACAACCAGGACTGTTTTCAATCGAAGTTTTAATCAAAATGTTGAGACATCAATCCCGTAAATTATACGAGTTTTCGTTGATGGTTACAATATTTCCCCCTTTTAATGTCCTGTTCCTTTATGTTATTAATAGAAACACAATTTTAAGTATAAGGCCAACATATCGTGTTTATAAAGTATATAAACAAACTGAATGTAGGCATTGTGAATAAACTGTTATTTTCCTTTCGATACCACGTTCCCGTCGGAGCCTCTCGTCTATTCATACCTGTCAATCATTTCTACAAGTAAAACAATTTGGTCAGCCAGATCATCCGTGCTTTCTATTTTGACATATATTTCCGTTAATCTCTTGAAACCTTTTTTTTTTTTTTTTTTTTTTACAATATTTATAACGCCGTGATCATGTTTCGATTCCTAGTTTTTATATAAAAACTTTTCATATGCACGTCAATATTCTATGACCCAGCATTATTTTAAATTTTGTTTGTTAATAAATTTACATATAATGGAAATAACAGATCTGTTGACACTGTTGTATTATAACAATGATATTGCCTTTCTATTTCCATGTTTGAAATTTTAATGAAAATCGTGTTTTCTAAACATATTTTACGAATTGTGTCAATCAATATACTGAAGATCAAAGTTTTACACTAGTCATGATCAGCCGTCTTTACTTTTAAGGTCGTATTTCTAGCCATTCTAAAGCTCGTGCAGTCAGTAAGATTTTGTCGGCAGTTTAAATTGTATAATTTCGAACTAGGATTGTCAGTTTTCCTATCGAAGGTCGTGGTTTCTCCAGGCACTCCGGCTTCCTCCACCAATAAAACTGACCGCCACGAAATAGCCCAAAAGCGGTGCTTATAAGTGGCGTTAAAACACCAAAATCAAATCAAATATAATTTCCGAACTTTAAAGGAGGTGTCCGAATAAATTATTTAAATAGGAATCTGCGTGTTGACTGATAAATATTATAAATAAAATAGTTTAAGAAGACTAAAGCTAAACTAACGCACAATACTGCCTATCATTACGTATCAAATTTAATCACGAATGGATTTTCCCACGGTCGGTCAGTAAGGTCACCTGTGTTAACTGTTACGATATTTCCCGCCATATGAAAATCACGTGCATTTGACAAAATTAATCCCAGCTATTTTTAGCATTCAACATTGTATTGTGAGTGAAGTCAAGTTCAAAGTGTATCATGGAATTGTCTTTTCACGGCAAATATTTTTTTTAGATTGGTGTCAAAAATACAACATACAAGTTAACATGCATTGTGCGTAAATTAATATTATGCAATTAAGAGTAAATGCAGAACCATAAAACCATAAAATTATTTAAATGGGAGTAATTGCATTTCTTTAGACTACAAATCATAGTAAATATTTAATTAACTGGTCATCAAACGATTGAATGCTTCTAGTTTTAATGTCCATTCATGTCAGTGGCAATTATTTCATGCATATTTAACAAACACAGAAATATCAAAATAAACCTGATTCCCGAGAAGAATCGTTATCTTCTTCTAGTGTTATTATTTGCATACTACTTTAGTTATATATCACCAACTTTCGGACAATATTTGTTTACAGTAAAAGTAAATTCACAATTATAAAGAATCACGAAACTACTACTTTGCAGACCTTCTTTGAACCATCTCCAATCTATAGATGTCATTTTGTTGGTCCCACACTGCACTGGCAATTTCAATAATAATAACATTCTTGTCAAAGGCACATTAATTATTATATTGAAATTAAATAACTCATGTTGCTATCTAGTGATATCCATTTTTCACCCCTTATATAATGTATAAATATTAGCACCAGGTGTTGACATACCTCTAATCCACCTCCCATGCATGTACCCATTATTGCAGCAACAACTGGTTTTTTACAGTTTTCCACATCCTGGAATATCTGCTGTCCCTTCTGAGAAAGACTTGTTAATTCTTCTGCAGTTTTACATTTTTCTAACATTCTGAAAATTAGCAATCATAGATTTTTAGTAATTGTAGCATTGCTGATTAAAATAACTATGATTTACATAATTAATTGACTTCACATACAGTAATGTAAATATGTAATTCACAATTTCAAAATTCATATTGCATTTTCATGGAAAATAGGCACAGCTTTTTAAAATGGTTGACAAAAAATGAATCATGATAAATTAATCCTTCATCAGGATTACTTTTGGATACAATTTTGGTATCTTCATTCAGCTACTTACCCAATATCTGCACCAGCAATAAAACATCCTGGCTTTCCTGAGGTAACAACAATGCTACTGACTTTACTGTCTGCATTTGCATGATTGAATAAATCTACAAATTCCTGCTGTACATCTATTGATAAAGTATTAACCTAAAATATAAATTTTTATTGTAAAAGCAAAACTAAAATCATTTATAGATGGTTATTGACCTTACTGATGGAAATTAGGTTCCCAATTTTCATTACCATCAAGATAATGCAGCAAATAATTAACAACATAATGAACAATATTAATTGAAGTAGTACATTTACAATGTTAAATTCAACATGACAATCTCCTTGAAAATTCTGTATAAAAAACTATTTTTTTTGTTAAACATCTGCTAGATTTTTTTATAAGTTTTTACTTTTGAAAGTAGACTTATGGCAAAATGAACTAGAGGCTCTAAAGAGCCTGTGTCGCTCACCTAGGTCTATGTGCATAATACACAATGGACTCTCTCCAACATTGCAGACAAAAGAGTTCATGACAAAAATTTCTTTTTTGTTGATCTTGTATTGCTGAACATTTTGTATGTTTAGTTTCTCTCTATCTTCTTTAGTTTTTGCTCAAAACACAAAAGAGAGTAAAAAAATCCTCATTTAAGGGCAACCACTCCTATGAAGAGTGACAGTGTTTTTGGATCTTGCCTTGCTGATCATTTTTGTTATTTAAAGTTTCTATTTATCTATTAATAAATAAATTTGGTGTATTTACTGTCTTCTGATTGGTTAAAAGTATTACTTTTATTTTCAATGTTGTCAATTTTTATGGCGACACGCCCACTCTGACGTTGTGTATTCATACGCCAACATGTGTGTACGTTGTTACTGTATATATAAATAATATAAAAGTTCTTTGAGCCTTTTTTGATAGAAATTTATTTATAATGAATGGCAATAATTTATTTTGATTTATTGAACCATAAAATTAATGTTTTACTCTTCACATTTACATAATCCGCCGGCGGATTATTCAATGTGAAGAGTCAAAAATTAATTTTATGGTTCAATAAATTCAAAATAAATAATAGCCATTCATTAATAATTTTAATCATATAAAGTAAAATGCAAAAAAAATGTAAACATTGTCATTAAAGGGCAATAACTCCAATAAGGAGTTGTCACAAAATTTCCTCCATACGGTCTCAAATGTAGATCTTGTCTTGCTGGTCATTTTTGCTTAGTTAAGTTTCTATCTATCTATTATAATTTTTAAGATATAAGGCAAAAACTCAAAAAATTGGTAAAAATTGTCATCAAATGACAATAACTATAATTAGGAGTGAATGACGATTTCAACCATGCATACTTATTCGTAGATATTGTCTTGCTGATCATTTTTGCAACTTAAAGTTTCTCTCCATCTATTATAGTTTTCAAGTTAAAGGCAAAAATGAAAAAAAAGGTAAAATTGGTCATTTAAGGGCAATAACTCCTATAAGAAGTTGCCTGACAGTTTTGACGTCAATGAACAATTGGTAGAGCTCAACATTCTGAACATTTTTGCTCTGTCAGAATTTCTCTATTTATAACAGTTTTCAAAATAATAGACAAAACTTACATTTTCCCCCTATGATCTAATTTTAGCCATGTCAGCCATCTTGGTTGACTGGCGTGGTCAGCAGACTCATTTTTTAAACAAGATACCCAAATAATGATTGTGGTCAAGTTTGGTTAAATTTGGCCCAGTAGTTTCAGAGGAGAAGATTTTTGTAAAAGCTAACAACGACAGAAGACGACAAAAGTCAAGTGAAGAGAAAAGCTCACTTGGTGTTTCGGCCAGGTGAGCTAATAAAAGGATATGTGCGGTATATGTCAACAGATTGCAACAAAACAGCAAAAATCCAAGACATCTATAGTCAACATAAGATCTTCAACAATAGACAATTACCTATACAAAATGTCAAGCAATAAATTACCAAACATATAGAAACATTAACATGCTGTTTCTAAGGTGACCTTAGGTAACTACAAAATGATTGTATTTATAAAAAATAAATGGGGAATGTGTCCATGGGACACAGATGATGCCCCTGCTTGCATATCATATAAAGTTATAAAGGGACATAACTGAAGAACCGTAAAATTGATGCTACCCAAATTTGTACTTGATCTGAGTTTTGTGGTAATAAGTATTGTGTATAAGTTTCATAACATTTGGTTGAGACAAACTTAAGTTAGAGAACGGATACGAAAAATTCAGCAATTTTTCCATCTGTAAAGGGGCATAACTCTAGAACAGTTAATGTATTTTGTGCTAATAAGCATTGTGTATGTTTCATAACATTTGGTTGAGGTAAACTTAAGTTGGAGAATGGAAACGAAAAATTCAACAATTTTTTCATTAGTAAACGGGCATAACTCTGGAACGGTTAAAGTGACACATCCAAAATCAAACATGATCTGTATTTTGTGGTAATAAGCACTGAGTATAAGTTTCATAACATTTGGTTGAGGCAAACTTAAGTTAGAGAACGGAAACAAAAAATTCAGCAATTTTTCCATTTTTAAAGGGGCATATAAATCTAGAACGGTTAAAATGATGCCACCAAAATTCAAACTTGATAAGTATCATAACATTTGGCTGAGGCAAACTAAAGTAAGAGAATGGAAACCAACTTTTGGACTGACGGACAAGGGTAAAACTTAATGCCCCCTCCACTATTTGGGGAGGGGGGATAAAAATGATAGATCATTACATATTTTACTTTCCAGAGAGAAGCATACAACAATCAATCAATCCAATAGATTGCTTATCATGGTATCAATGAGACCTTTGACCACAAGGTTAACTTTTCAAGTATCATGAACATGTCCAGGCCATAACTTTTTTATCTTTGGACAAAGACTTTTGATATTTAGCAAGCGAGTACATCACCATAAGACAATCATGACAAGTGCTGTATACCATTGGATATGAACTACATCTTTGACTTAATGGTCAAATTTTTGGGAAACATACTGTATATATCACATATGTTTTTCGTTAATTGTTTTGTACATAAATCAGGTCGTTAGTTTTCTTGATTGAATGGTTTTACATTTGTCATTTCTGGGCCATTTCTAGCTTACTGTGCAGTATGGGTTTGGCTTATTGTTGAAGGCCGTATTGTGACCTATATTTGCTTACTTCTACGTCATTTTGTCTCTGGCGGAGAGTAGTCTCATTGACAATCATACCACATCTTCTTATTTTCATATTTAATCATCTAAATAGTCCTAGTTTACCTTAGAGTTTGGTGTGTCAAATTTAATTACAGCTACATCTCCTACTGTTTCATATGATAAATGTGCTGAAATTCAAATTACTACAAATTAGGACAAACCACAACTTTCTACAAATACAATTCTAATGACTGTAAAATTTAAATTATGCAACAAGTAATCAGATTAAATATTGAACATTTACAAATGTGATTAAAATTGCTGTCAAAAAATTAGACATTAGTACATTGATTAAAATTAACAACAGTAGTAATTATGGCCCCTAAAATATATTGATTTACAAAGTAAAAAAATAAAAAAGTTTTACAATTCATTGTTCACATTTTAACTTCTTCCATTCAAGTTTTTTTTCAAGTAAAAAATAAACAGCAGCCTCATTTCGAGATGGAATACATTTTATGTTATATTGACTGGATGCCAAACTAAATTAAGGTTATCATTTACAGCCGATTCCAACGAGTGTGTAGCTAAAGGTAGAATCTTTGGTTAGCTTCCTTGCTAGCTCAACCATGAAATGCCTTAAAATTAGGAGGAGCAAAGCACCATTTTATCATCCAATGAAAACATTCATATCAATGGCCTGTTTAATATTTATAATATGTATATTTCTTACAAAGGTTTACCTAGACTACTTTGCAAATGAAATTTCAATTCTTAGTCTTTGATTGAATTAAAAAATCAATAAAATCAATAAATTAGAAGCGGAGTAACGTTTTTTTTTTTTTTAAATATTTACCGTGAATAGGCAGTTTAGTTAATTAATGTCTTTTGGTGTATTCCCCACACATAAAACAGTCAGGATATAACTCTATAGGGTTATTACAGAAAAATAACATACATTTGTTATTGTGGACTAAAAATCAAAGAACTGTGATAACATATGTATGTTACATGTTTCAAAGGGACAATATACATCATTAGTTTAGTTAAAATGTATAAAAGTTCTATTGATATTACTTTTGTCTATATGTATACTTTTAAACTATTGAAAGATATAACAGTTCATAGTTTGCCAATTTTGCATAGTTCACCTACATGTATATGTTATTACAGAAAAATATGCCTGTAATAACTAAAGGGTGTTATCACAGCTTCTCTATATCACTTCAAAGCATTTGCTCAGACATACATCATGCTTAATTACAATGTATTTTAATTTATTGTAAGAAATAATGACCAGAGCATGTAATGGGGTTCTGTGCAAGTTTCTCAGTAATTCCCAAGTGTCTTATATAATAAGTTACATTCCTTTAATAACCTAGCCTTGTTATCACAGCTAAGTTTATCCCTTAATAGCCTCGTCTCATTGATTTACCATGGTTAATCAAAATGAATTAATTTAATTAAAAATTAGTTATCAAGGCTATGCATTTAGTTTCTGCAAAGTCTCAAGAGTTCCCTAGAGCCCACTATAAATGAAATAATTTTACAAATAACAAACATATGTTATTACAGATTTAGAAAATTTAAGGAATAAAGAGTAGACAACTCATGAAAGTATCTGTAATAACACACGCAGTTATTTTCTGTAATAACCCTATAGAGTTATATCTCTGACTGTAAAACATTGTTATGCTCTTGATGTCTTTTCTTCATATATATGCATAGTTTTTAGAACTAAAATCTTTTATATTCACACAGAAAAGAAAAATTATCATACTACTTAATATCATGCACGTCGTTGTGGACCTTTTATTTAGTTAAAAATGCAACGAGAGAAAAAAAACAGCATACAACTGCAGTTTGGAATTGAAAATATTGCAGAGTTTACGAACATCCACTTGGTCCGTTAACATTACCTTACTTATTAGTTTTAGATAAATAATGCAGCCATGAAGAACAATTTTTATGTCTCTACTTCATTTAGATTAAATCTGACCTATATTGAATGATCAGGTCATATGTACTTTTGGACACCTTCCAATCTTTTTACCTGTCCGGCTGTATTGTAAACATATGTGTATGTGTAAAAGTGAATACGGTCAGCACTTGTCAATCATATCCAACTACATTTTATTAACTTGATGTTACAAATTCAACAGACAAGTAAAATATATTATTATTTATAATTTCGGACGAAGACAAAAACAATTAGGAATTTCAGCTTTCAGTTAATTTTTCACCATTTATCAAAATAAAATTGGCAAATCAAACACACATACAACATGCTTGTCAATAAGCTTATAATTATCACTTAATTTTAAATTTAGATTGAAAACTTATTTTTAAACTGACTTGTAAAACTAGTTTTACAATGTTTATATTCTGTCACTTAAGGTGGATGGGAGTCTAAAATAAAAATGATAGAATTTGTTCATACTTTACTTTGCCAAAACGTAGTATCTATTGATTGATGTTCAAAAATATAATAAAAATTATAGGTCACCGCGCATTTTCTCAAGCTACAGAATGTGACAAAATCACACATTTTGTATGGATTATACAGGAAAAAACACCATTTTGTGATTAGAAACTAAACAAAATGATAGAATTGTAAAATAAATGAGGAAAAGATAGCTTTCAGACAATGCTTTGAGAATATCAAAAGAAAAGATAGGGTCACCGTACGTTTTTTCCTGCTAAAATACAAAATTGGAAAATTCCATGTAGATTCCTTCAGAAAATGCACTGTTTTAGAGTTACCTCCCCTTAAAATGCCAATTTAAAAAACATTTAAAAACAACCAAAAATATTCTACACTTGTGAAAATTTTATTATTCATAAGTTATATTCTTATAAATTGGTTCTTTTAAATGTAAATTCACATTAAATATCTGCATTCCTGCATCAAGTTTTGCTAACTTGAGAGAAAATCTGCACCTTAGTTTCTCTGTTTTTTACAATCCAAGATGGCGAAAGACACCCATACCACCTTAATTCTGATTGGGTTTCTGCTTAACTATTGACACCACCCAAAGGCTGGATGTACCTTACCTAATAATGATTTCATGGTTGAGCTAGCAAGGAAGCTAACCAAAGATTCTACCTTTATCTACACACTTGTTGGAATCGGCTGTAAGGTAAGGTTTTATGAAGAAATAAGCATCCATCTTTATTTAGATAATCATGGACAGGACATATAGTAATTACTAGTATGGGGAAAATGTGCAAAAATTTTACATGAATGTCTAGCCCAATGTATCCATCATAAACATGATCCTTCAAAAATATTTTACAATTATACATCAAGTTTTATATAATATGACATAATGTAAAATTATGTAATAATATATTATATTGAGGTGTCTTTTCGCATTACAACAGGGTAAGAAAATAGGATATCTTTCTGTAAAATATGAAACATAATAAAATGCATCTTACCATTCATACAAGAGCCTGTTGAGAAAAAATGTCTGTATTCTCCTAAAACAGAAAAAAAAGCATTCAAGTGTTTAATCAATATAGTTAATCTACCACTGTTTATTACCCTTTTTAGGCATTTACATTAAGATTGGCTAATAAATGCTATTTAACAGAAAAAACTAACTACATTTACAAATGGAAAGGCACAACCAATAAATAAATATATTGACAGGAATGTTATCATGTTCTGGAAAAATTTCATGTCATTTCAGATTTGGTTCAAACTATAAATAAGCATCTGAATGTTTATCCTATAAGTGATTGAGCAACAACAGTATAATTCTAACCTTGATAAATAAGTCTCTTAAACCAGGGAGAAAGATTTGATGAAAAATTCCTAAGCTTATTAGCCCATATAAACAATATTTCAGTAAAAAGATGGATCAACATAAAAATAAAAAGATATGGTATGATTGCCAATGAGACAACTATCCACCAGAGAACAAATGACTTTGATGTAAGCATCTAAAGGTCACCACAAGGTTTTCAACAATTGCAAAACCCATTCCGTATATTAAGCAATAAAGGACCCAGACAGGACAAAATGTAAAATAATTCAAATGAGAAAACCAACAATTTATTTACGAATATTTAAAAGTTTGTATCAATTTTCAGAAATATTTTCCTATTCAGTGTCCAATACTTTATTCAATTCATATGTATGTCCAAGACCCTGTCTTGCTGGATTTCCTTACAACTTTTAGATACTATCAAATCTACTTTTAATTTTTTAATAAAACACTTACTGTTAACTAAGCAAAGAAAGTTATCAGTCAGGGGACTTATTGAAATAAGTGATTTTTAAATCACTTATTTAAGTAGCAAATTCGAAGTTTTGTCACAAATTGTGATTTTGTAGTTGTACCAAAATTTTAAACACATAGGTTTAGATAATATCTTTTCATTAGTAAAATTGAAAAAAATGAACTTTTTGCTTCTTTTAAGCATCAAGGTTTATGCCTTTGATGCAATCATTTAGGCCTAAAATAAAATTCATTTGTTTGGCATTGCCGCCCGACCCACTGAAAAACTTGCCGCCAAAATTATTTTAGTTGCGTTTCAGAAATTTATTTTTTTTTATTTAAAAAAAAACGAAATTGTGCTGGAATTTGATCGTATCCGCCGAGTTTGTTCCTGGCTTTACTTATTTCAAATCACGATTTTAAAAGCGCTTGCCTTACACTGTATTGGGAGCAAACATTTGAATGACATGGAATAGAAAAAGTCTGCCAAAAGTAATGTCAAAGAGGCCAGCAGGGGGAAGCATCTCCCTATGCTGCAATGCATTGGTTAAGGGAGATGGATTTTATCAAAAATCAAATTTTCAGCTATTCTTTGAAAGAAACTTTCTGAGAGACCTTGTAGAGGACTCAAATTTTATCTTTTGTAAAGCAGAAACAGTTGATGTCTGCTTGATTTTGTCGTTCATGAGATAGAAGCTTTTCACTGGGACATCACAGAACAAATATGCGTGGCTCTTACATTTGTTGAATTTATTAAATATTTGAAATTAATTGTTAATCATTGACAAATTTTCCCTTGAACCAGAGAACAAAGTATCTACTATAGTCAGAACCACAATGATGCATTCAAGATAATTATGGCTGAAAGCACCAAAGCTAAAAGACCAAAATGGTCCCAGATTTACAGGTTTATAGTAGTTTTGTACCAGTAAATGCTAGCCTGGTACAAAACATACATATTTTAAAGACTAGCATCTTGTGTCAATTGAAGTACTTCCCCCTTTCTTGCCTTTCTTCTTAACATGAATAATTCTTAAAACATAAAAGATACTGACAGAAACATATTTATAAATGTATCTAGTGTACTAGTGATGAATAAAATCCCCTCCTTTTCCACAATTCTAAGGGCTCATTAATTTATCTGTATTCATGTAATGCATGTCCAGATTTCTGTTAATCAAACATACATTACAACCCATAATTTATTTATCTGCAAAAATTGTCTGTCCTGCTGCATATTTCCATTTTGAATTGATCATACGTTTTAAATCTAGCCCTGAAAAAACTTGCACTTGGATAATATTAGTATAAACACTATGTCTATTTGTGCCAACCTTCCAAATTTTTAATATTTTGCTATCCTAATTTGGTACAGATCCTTTATCCTCAAAACTTATCAGGGGCAGTAGGCGTGTTTGTATGGTAGTTTGTCACACCTTACATGTATGATTATTAGCCTCTAGGTGTTGGTTTGAGCCCTTGTTGGGCAGCTGCAAAATTAAAGTTTGATTTTCATGTCATATGTGATAAGGTTAGTCAGTTTCCTCCCGCAGGTTGGCACTTTCCTTCAAGTACTACGGTTTAGTACGCCAACAAAACTGACTGCCATGAAATTACCCATATGGTGTAGAAAGTGATGTTTATATAACCAAGGTAAACAATCAAAGTTTTAAATCATTGTCTATTTGTACAAGGAGCCGTAGTGGTTGAGCCATTTAAAATATGGTAATTTTACCAACTGTGACCACAACTTCAAGATGTGACATCAGGTCTCTGTTCAATGGGCAGTCCCACAATTAAAGTTCAATTTTCACTTCATACATTTTATATGGTTAATTTGTCAGTTTCCTGCCTCAGTTCTGTTTTTTTTTTCTGGGTCCTTTGGTTAACTCTGCCAATAAAACTGACTGTCTTACATGAAATTATCCATATGATGTAGAATGTGACATTGACGGTTGACCCCTTTCAAAGAAACCATCACCATGTACACACAACAATGCTGCAATGCTTTAGACACCATTGATCTAGAGACTTCATGATTTACATGTATAAAGCTTTTAAATATAAAAAAAAATAATTTCCCTACCTACCTACCCACCTGCTGATAGTGTGGGTCGGCAATGCCAAACAAACAATTTTTAAGGGTGGCCTTAGCTGCAAATTCTATTTTAGTTGAAAAAATGCTAAAAAAATGGCTTTACATAATGAACTGATACGTTCTTAACGGATTTTTCCCAGCAGTGGGAGTATTATTCCTGTAAAATTCAAGGTTTCCTCTTATAGATTATGTAATAAAATTCTACTGTTCGCGATCAAAATTTCACTGTTCGGGGGTGTTGAAATTAGTGGGGGTTATTAAAATAATGATACTTAAAGAAGTGATTTTTATGTCATTATCCTAGATTTAGTACAAGGTCATCACCTGATATGACCCGGTCATCCTATCAACACAGATGTTGGTTCTGATAATTTTATTAACATAATTAGTCCCTGGATCATTAGTATTCTATATTTAAAGCTACAATAAAATTAAATCACTTAATCTAGTGATTAATTTGTACTACTTAAATAGGTGATTATTAAAGAAAGACAACTCTTACTTCCAACTTTTATGGACATAATGTTACTTGAATCAGTGATTTAGAAAATCACTCATTTAAGTAAGTCCCCTGACTGGTTATTGGAATTGGTATATTTATCTATTCATTACATACTAGTCAGATTTTTTAGAGAGTACATGTAGATGGAAGATTAACATGCAGGGACAGACCTCATCGCTTTATGAGGTTCTCAATTTTAGAAAACTGAATGTTTTCACATAAATGACTATTTATCAAAGCATTGTAAAGCTGGTTTTAGAATATAAATTTCTTTCAACAGAATCAAAATAGATTTTTATAAATTTAAAAATTTACTTCTCTGCAGTACAGCTTATAGTGTGATATATACCCTGCTTAAAAACACAATCACACTTTGGTGTGCAACATCAAAACAAGGATAGCTCTCCCTTAAATATGATACTGCATAGTTTGCACTGCTCTTTGTACCTTCAATGGAGCACAGGTTAAGAATTCCTGTAAACTACCACCAGATATCAAAAGATTAATGTCCCAAATACCCTCTGAACTGCTCTGAACTAAATCATAAAACATTTAACTTGCTGAGCACTCTGAATTAGCCTTTGAGACAGTCACTACTGACCTTGGGTTGAAGTCGTTGGACACCAGCAAATAAAATGTGCACATGACAGATTTGATGGTAAAAATCATCTTGAACATGATACATTGTATTGCACACTTAAGGTACTGGAAAAACAAATAATTTGAAATTTTGACCCTGCTGACATCAATGTCCGATTCTAAGGCATCAAAGCAGCTGTAAACACATCCAAAATAGAGTTTGATAGAGAGAACTCATGTATGGGATTTATGAGTTACATGGGTTAACCGTCAATCGGTGTAAAAGACGTCATTGTACAATCGATTCTTATTGTGATGAAATAACATAACATTGTGACATAGGAAATTTATGGCAAAGTGCATGAATGAATTCGGAAGTTGTCTATTCACCAATCTTTATCAATGAGTAACAACAGTTGACCAAATGTCAATCGCCTTAAACAACTTCATTGAACAATCAGTCCTTTAATACTGTGATGTAATAATATATAAGCATTGTGAATAAAGAAATTTATGGAAAGTGCAAGAATTCAACAGCGAGGTTCTTTTTTATCGACCTTGACTACCCATGAGGGTCTTGCACGGTCCGTATAAAATTTGCGAAAGTCGTACATGTCTAACGGTCAATTAAGGTATCGGGTCCGTTCGCGCCCAATACACGTTCGCACCCTACACGTTCGCACCCCACACGTTCGCCCCCTAGGTCCGTTCGCACCCTACACGTTCGCACCCTTTTTTTTATTCAAAAACCTGATAAATTTTTAGATATTTTGTAGATGTTTATATCAAAATATTTTTATTTTCATAGAAAATAATTTAAATAAAATATTATTTTAAATTGATTTGATGATTAATTATTAAATGTTAATTATGTATGATTACTGCTAATTGGTATTTATACAAAGCCTAATTTGGTGTTATTGTTCAGTGTTTAAAAATCATGATTGTTGTTTTAACTTGCTTTGATGTAAATACTGCATGTATTTAACTTGGTATGAGTAAAACTTTGAAGATTTTAAATAAAAAACATGAAAGATAATTGTTTTTAACAGCTTGGCTCTTTTATGTTTTTTTTTTAACCTCATAGATAGTGTACCTCCAAACTTCTTTTAATATGGAAATAAATGCCCTGGATCGAAACTGCTATAAGATGTATTCAACACATACACAAAAAAACGTTGTCAGAATCTCACTTTATTCATTAACAATGAAAAAAAATATTTATAGCAATACACTATCCAAAACATGATTACGAATTATTCAACACATAAAAAAACGTTGTCAGAATCCCAATTCCTTTTGAAACAATAAAAAAGAAATATTTATAGCAATACACTAACCAAAACATGATTCAAATTTTATCAACACATAAAAAAACGTTGTCAGAATCTCACTTTATTTAAAAACAATGAAAACAAATAATTTATATATATACAACTCGTCTGAACATCAGCCCAACAAAATTTACAGATCTAACATTGTTGGGCTGATGTTAAGACGAGTTGTATATACAGAATGTACACAGCCATGTATCACAATCACTGCTGTCACTATATTTAGAAACAATGAAAAAAATATATTTATAGCGATACACTTACCATGCTTACCATTTATTCACCAAAATAACGTTGTCAGATTCGCACTTTATTTACTAGAAACATTGAAAAAAAATATTTATAACAATACACTAACCAAAACATGATTAAAAATTTTCAACACAAAAATAAAATACTGGTCGTCAGAATCTCACTTTATTTAAAAACAATGAAAAAAAAAAAATGTTTATAGCAATACATTTACCATGACACAAACAAAATCTTGTTAGAATCTCACTTTATTTAGAAACAATGAAAATATATATATTTATAGCAATACACTTACCAAAACTCGTTTACAAATTATTAAACACAAAACCAATAAAAATTGGACGCGAACGTGTGGGGTGCGAACGGACTTTGGGTGCGAACGTGTAGGGTGCGAAAGTGAAAGGGGGGCGAACGTGATTGGGCGCGAACGGACCCGGATTCGTCAATTAGGGCGCCTAATACACCTTATTGCTACATGTCCGCCATTACTGGACATCACAAAGGTTTCCGTAAAATTTTGACGTCACAATAGAAAATGTCTGACACCACAAAGGAAAAGTGATTGTTGTATGACGTCAAAAGTTCTAGTGTTGCAAATTCTAGGGTCAAGTGTTGCAGATTTCCAAATAGCGATAGGTCTATTTGAGGGTAAAACAACCAGCTACCATACCACATCTCTAATTTTTTATAATCCGCAAATTTAGATGTGCCAATATTTTTCTTGTCAGAAGGTGAAAATGTCCAAAATAGGAGGTATGTGAGACCTAGGGGCAAGCTATCCTACACAGAAATTATGACATATCCTTTGAGGACGATGAACTTTTACAGTAAGGTCAATCAGGATCACGTGCAGTCTATTCTGCAAAATATCAACTTGAATATAAGAAACGTAAGATACTTATTTGATCACCTTGTGCTACACGCCCAAGTGATGAAGATACAAATTTACAAGCTCTCAGTATCCTCATGCTGGACGACATGACTTCAAGATACCGGTGCCGGTTGAACTTTGTTCTCTCGCAAAACCTCGTAAAAACTCGTGAAATCTCTTTTATTCTGAATATCTTTAATTGTTTGTAAAGAACTTATAGTTGTCAGAGATAAGATAAAGCAATGTCTTGAAATAGCCGCTTGTACAAGCAGTCTTTAGCTCATGTGACAAATAGAAGTTTTGACACAATCAACTATTTTTTTGTAGGTCACGTGAAGTCCAACGGTCAATATCAACTGTCATGGCGGCCTCCATGAGAAGGACTGTTTTCGCCTTGAAAAATCAAGCTTTACCTTGTAGGTTGCAGGTCTAAACGCACAATCAATAATAGTATAGATGATAAGAAAATGTAGAAATACAAAAAATTATTCAAATTAAAAAGCTTTGCAGACAGGATTCAAATAAAAGAGGGACGAAAGATATTAGAGGGACGGTTAAAAACTCATAGATTGAAAATAAACTGACAAACAGACAAATAATAGTACAGAAGACACAACATAGAAAACTAAAGACTAAGCAACACGAACCCCACCAAAAACTGGGGTTGAACTCAGGTGCTCGGAAGGGTAAGGAGATCCTGCTCCACATGTGGCACCCGTCCTGTTGCTAATGTTATTACAAATCCGGTAAATAGTCTAATTCGGCAGGTCACATTCGTGAAAAGGGAAGGGTATTGTAGTTACGACATTAGGAACATATCCGATATCATAAATCTCAACAATTTTCTGACTTGTCAGAATCCCAGAGTTGCTCTTCGGAAAGAACGAACTAGATAGTGTTGTCAATTCTAATGCATAAGCTTAAGGCATTACACTCAGTGTATTACTGACTTGCTCATGCTAAATATTTTGATCATGCTCATTTCAACATCACAAGCGTGTGTGACGGACCCCCCCTTTTCTTTTCCTTATTTTTTTAGTAAATATTTTTTAATTTTTTTAACTTTTTTCACTTATAGTCAAACCTGAATTAAGCAGTCACTCATGGGAAGTATTAAAAGAGACCTCTCTCGTCACATAAGTTTGTAAAAAGGGGGTACAAATGTATGTCCACAGGCAATCAGGAAATAAATGGTCATTTCAACAACAACAAAAAAACAGCTACTCAATGCTTTTTGTCAACTTTCAAGAAACAAAGTGAATAATAAGCTTCAAGCACGAAAAACACATGAAATAAAACTTTCAAACACGTCGCTCCAAAATATAACACTTTACCAGCCATGTCGTAAACAAAGTATAGACCCATCCAATGGAAAAATGAGGATATCGGTTTCATCCTTTGGCAGGCAATCTTGCTTTTGATATCCAAATGGAAGAGTTTTTTTTTCAATCTATGAACAAGAAAATTCCAAATTGTTTGAGGGTATCTGTTACTTTTAAATTGACATCTTTCACGTTTGGACTTGGACGAAAATCTTACGAAATTATGAAATAAAAAGGAAAACAAACTTATTGTAATGAGCTTTTAACCTCGGTTTCGTTTCGCAAAATAATTTCCATAAACATTACAAGGTCAGTTTTGTTTTGTCTATTTTTAGGCACACAAATTTAGATTTTTATTCTTTTATTCTTTTAGAAATGTTTTAACATGCTAACAGTCAGGGGTGCTACTTAAACAAGTGATTTCATTATCACCTATTTCAGTGATTTTTTAAATTCAGTTATCACCTATTTTTCCATATTTTCACAAACTTTTCTATAATTTTCCTACATAAATCAATTATCCCTTTATCTTTGGATATCAATTTCACCAGTGCGCTTGGGCAGTAAGTTAGTGCGCTAAAGCTTTTAAAAGTACCCTTGGGAATTGTTCTGTAATCAAATATTCATTAACTATTCTTACTATCAGACAAAGGTCAACAATATTAGGTGACCTGATTGGTTTTCTTTAGAGTTAGAATGATTTATTTTAAGGTTATGTCCTGATCTACAAAATTATTCCAGTTTTTGCATATTCAAATATACTGTAAAACTGACAGGCTTATCAAGCAAAGACAATTTCTGCATGTACATAGTTGTTTTTCAATAGAACTCTTGTCTTTTACCAATAAAAAATCAAGCTTGTGGGAAAATATCCAAAAATGTTATAAACACTTATTGAAGTGATTACATTTTAACTTCTCAAATTACTTGTTTCAGTGATTTTGAAAAGTCTGTGTGAAAATTTTTAATATTTCACAGCCAAAATCACTCAAAGAAATGATTTTGAAATCACTTGTTTGAGTAGTACCCCTGACTGGCTAAGATAATGCATTTATTTTCAGGAAAAAGTTGTTTTGCATATATTTTTATATATATTTCAGGGGCATAGTATTTGTTACGGTCAGGGAGAATGAAAAAGCATGAAATGTTAATTTTATTTTTTTTTCTGAAAATCGGCAAAATAGGGTCGGCGGATCCGTAAACCAACAAATTAAAAAACCCTGGCCTTACATGAGATATTCACAAATTCACCTACTATTGTGTGATCCAGGTTACAAATGGGTTTCGATTCTCAATTTGACTTTGATACTGAATACATATATTTTTGGTCATGATTAAATTTTGGTTGGTAAAAACATGAAAATGACCATTGTTAAAAGTTGAAATGACAATTACAGGTGACCGCTGAAAAGAGTTAAATTATATAGAGAAAACGTTTGGGTGCATTGGTCAACACTTATACACCCCAATGAAATACCAAAAAGAAGCATAGACTCATTTCGAATTATGCGCTTTCCCGTTCATTTCCTATGTCACAATGCTTATGTTATTATGTCACTGTATGACCAGATTGTTCAAGGATGCACTTTACACTGCTTGACCTCGGGTCAACTGGTGTAAAACATTTGTAAAAATAACTTGCGACTGGTGTATTCAATTCTTTGGTTTGTTTTGAAAACTCTTTTTAGTCATATTCTAATGAGGGACACATATGTTTCTAGCACGCTCTGCTGACAAGGAACATGAATGTCTTATAGGTACCAAAAGGTTAATAAAAAAAATCTGAATTTATTTTTTTTCAGTTAGTTTAAGATGTTTAAGCACTTCTGTGAATCACAGTCTTTATGCACCAAGAAGAGGTATGTAATATATTTTATAAAGAATGATAAATATGAGACTGCTTAAAATAAGTTTGAAGTTAAGCATCAATTACATTTCACAGCTTATACTGAAGTAGATATTTGCAGTTTATCTTCTAGAAATTATTACCCAATGAACAGATGACAAAAGAAGAATTACTGCATGATCTGTATTTTAAACCTTGTGGTCTAAAAGGACGAAATAATCAAAATAAAAAGGATACTTTAGTCCTGTTTAATTGATTTAATTAATTATTTTAGAGATTTTTTTAAAAATAAAATGTATTAAAAATGACTCAAGCAGTCTGCATATTTGTATTAGAATTATAGACTTACCATTTATGTTTTAGAAAAGACTCTGTCAAAGCAAGGAGTTAGAAATGTAGTTCTTGTTGAAGGAGTAAGGACTCCATTTCTGATGTCAGGAACAGATTATAAAAATTTAATGCCACATGACCTGGCTAGAGCAGCATTACAGTAAGTATTTCATGTACAATTTTCACCGGTATTGAGATAAAAACAAAAAGGGTACTGTGAATCATATTTTGATAAATGTACCAAACATTTATTTGTTTACAAAACTTATAGTTCACATAAAAGACCATATCGTATGTATTAATTTTAATGTTTAGAAAAATTAATTATCACAATTTATAGACATCTTGTTAGTTAGTCAGTAAGAAGATTTGGTCACCTTATGTCTTTTACATTAAGTCAATGTCAATTTATACATACAGTTTTATATAAGAGTTGTTAACATAGAAAATTCATCATTCCACTGTTATGTATTTACAGTAACTGCAGTCCTTGGTACATTCATCACATGTTCCATTTCAAGTTAATTAAGTTTCAGAAAACTTTCATGCATAAAGAACATTAAATGTAGATTTAAAATATTTGCACTTTTTAACATGTTTATATTTTTAAACAAAGAATTACAAAGTAGTTATTGCGGAAGGTTGTTTTTTCATACCGCCGCAATTTAAAACACTTTGAAGTCTTCATGATTTATCATTTTTCAACTTTTTTTTATCAGTGGATTGGTTAAAAAGTCGGGTGTAGACAAAGGTAAGTAAACACTTTATATTTGATTTAATATGGTTATGTTTATTTTGTAATATTTATGGCAGAAAAAATCAACTAAAAACTATCTTTTTATATGATTATAAAGACATATACATTGGATTTGTTATTCAAAAATTTGGAGGGTAGAGTAAATATCTATGCATGATATAGATTTATATATAAAGTGCCTTAAAAATCAACCTAACAATGTTAAGAGTAGATCTGATTTTTACTTCCTCCCTGACCTGGGCTGGAATCTGTACAGACGCAGACGCCCTATCCCCTCTAACTATAGCTGATATATATATATGAGTCTAAAAGATTGTGTAACAATACCGATAAATAGATGGAAAACAAAACACTAAAAAGTGTTGAATATCATCACACAAAGATGGAAAAACTGAACAGATGATATAAATTATACAATAATTGCAAATATTTCGGCTCAACAAATGGCCTTCCTCAGTGTTAAAAGTTTTAACAATACTGATATATAATGTATAAGGTGTAAACATAGATCAGTAATAATACAGGTAAATTTTGGTCGATTGATTTTAATCCAAAATCCTGAATATCATAATATAAACATTAGACTGTCAGTTTAATTATTTCTTTCTATTGATTCCATCTGGATGGAGGATACCCAGTGTTTTTATCCAAAACTTCTCCCGATTCTCTCTTTGCCTATTTTGCCATGTACAATCCTGTTCGATCACAAGGATCTTCATGTGATCAAAATCTTTCAGATTGTGATCTGGTAACCTGAAGTGTTGGCTGACAGGAATATACGTTTTTTTTGTGAGGTCACTCCTGTGGCCATTAAGGCGTTTGTGAAATGGCTGCATAGATTCACCAACATATTGGAGACCACATATAGGACACTCAAGAATGTAAATCACGTTTGAGCTTTTGCAGTTGACATTGCAGAAGATCTTGTATGTCTTTTCTGTGGTCTTACTGTGAAATGTTGATGAATGCTGCAATTGGTTGCAACATTTGCAGCGCTTATCCCCACAAGGCTGGCAATTACCTACAGTATGGTTAGGTTTGGAAAGGCCAGCACGGACAAGTATATTTCTCAGGCTGTTAGGTTGTTTGAAGGCAATCATGGGAGGCTCAGGAAAGATTTTGGGTAACTTAGAATGTTTCTCGATTGCTGTCCAATGATCACGAATGGTCTTGAAACTATTTCTCAGGCATGGGTGGTAAGTGAGCACACATGGGATTCTTTTACTTTTCTGTTTTTCTTTGTAAGTTAGCAGACTGCTTCTGGGGATGGATTCCGCTTTTCGAAAACTATTTTTGATGTTTTTGTGTTTATATCCCCTTCTTTTCAAATGTCCTTTGAGCTGCCTCAGACGTTGGTTTGCAGTGTTTTCAGAGGAGCAGATTCGCCTTATTCTGAGAGCTTGGCTGTATGGAATGCTCTTCGTGCAGTGTGGAGGATGGCAACTTTCAGGCGACAAGTATTGATGAGTATCTGTAGGTTTAGAGTATATATCTGTGTTTATTATACCTGCAGAGAGGGTGCTAGATGTATCAAGGAAGTTTATGGTGGAATTAGATGTTTCATGGGTGAATTTGATGGTAGGGTGTTGATTGTTAGCATTTGTTATAAAAGTTTGTAATTCTTCGTCTCCCTTGTCCCATTTCATGTCAACGTCATCAAACACTTTTTAGTGTTTTGTTTTCCATCTATTTATCGGTATTGTTACACAATCTTTTAGACTCATATAATTTTCCCTGTTTGTGTAGTATTGTCAATTTTGATGATCCAATACCTATTAAGTTTACTGGCTGGTAGATTCTTATAGACTCATATATATATATATGGTGATGGTGATACATGGCTGTGTACATTCTGTATATACAACTCGTCTAAACATCAGCCCAACAATGTTAGATCTGTAAATTTGCTTTCGCAAATTTTTTGTTCTTCCCTCACCGGGATTCGAACTCATGCTACTGAGATATCGTGACACCAAATCGCCTGCACTGTATCCGACGCGCTAGACCACACGACCACCTAGACTTCACTATAATAAAGCTTTCGGTGGCCCGGTGTTACCTTTCCTCGTCAGTTTTAATCTGGCATCGTAATACAGTACATGATATATAAGGCATGAAGATGGAATTGTTACAGATCAGCTGAAATATCTATTGTAAAGGATCCTACAAATGAATGCAAGATACAGTCACAGAAGTAATTATATTTATAAGTACGTCTGAACCAGTGACAACTCTACAACAGATTTATCCATCGGATCACTAGCAGTGATGGTGATACATGGCTGTGTACATTCTGTATATACAAGTCGTCTAAACATCAGCCCAACAATGTTAGATCTGTAAATTTGCTTTCGCAAATTTTTGTTCTTCCCTCGTTTGGATTCGAACTCATGCTACTGAGATATCGTGACACCAAATCGCCTGCACTGTATCCGACGCGCTAGACCACACGACCACCTAGATTAAAACTGACGAGGAAAGGTAACACCCGGCCACCGAAAGCTTTATTATAGTGAAGCCTAGGTGGTCGTGTGGTCTAGTGCGTCGGATACAGTGCAGGCGATTTGGTGTCACGATATCTCAGTAGCATGAGTTCGAATCCCGGCGAGGGAAGAACAAAAAATTTGCGAAAGCAAATTTACAGATCTAACATTGTTGGGCTGATGTTTAGACGAGTTGTATATATACATGTATATATATATATATATATATATGGTAAATTGTATGGCTTTCCAAATACCGTTTTGATTCCTAACATCACTGAAGAGACATTAATTGTCGAAATCCGGATATGGTGTACAAAAACCATTGCACCTTTTGTTTGCGGTATATCATCTTTTCCTCAAGTTTATTGTTTTCTGTTTAGTATTAAATTTTTAATTAAGATCCATTTATTACATCGGTGATCCGTTTATTTGGCAATCGCCAATGGCAGTCAGCAGGGTTTAAGAACATTTGTTGTTCGACCTGTTAGTCAAATGCGTTTTGTTAAAATATACTTTTTCACTTTTTTGGTCTTTTGGAAAATGTTGTTTGTGCTGTATTTAGACCCCTCTAACAAGAATATATGTATTATAACGTGAATGAAATATGCTGCTTTAAACCTTGAGTTGTAATAACCCTGGAAATCACTCTGTGATAATAGTAAAAGGATGTGCAAGCTTCCTAAACACTTTAAAATACTTCTTATACAAAATTTGCATAAAATACACAACAAAATACATAATTTATTTTCTAAATAAAAAGACATGAATGGTACATTGTAAATGTCATTGAGACAGTAGTTCAACAAAACAGACATTTATAGGTTATCATACAGAAATTATGGTGGTGTAAAATGCTTTAAAAAACATTTTTTAAATTCTGTATTAAAATATTATGAATAAACAAAAATTTAAATTTTGTAGACATAGTTGAATACATAGTGTATGGAATAGTAATACAGGAAGTAAAAACCAGTAATGTGGCAAGAGAGGTAAGCTAGCATTGATGTTATACTTGGTATCCTGTCATATTGAAATAATGAAACCTGCACTAATGAACATATCAAGCAGACATGTAAAACTAATGCACAATAATGATACGCCAGTGTTCTCCCCAGGCCGATATGACGCTGCGGTCCCGCAGCGCCTTCAAAATATTTTCGTTGATCCCGCAGCGCCTTAATTGGCCGCTGTCCCTTATTACTTGATCCCGCAGCGTGTTAATTTTCACATTTTAATTTTAAATGTTGGTTAAAATTGTCAAGTTGCTGATCACCGCTGAGAGGTCGGTCAATGTTGCGCAATAACTGATAACTAGCAAAAGTCTCTGATTTACCTGTTCCAGACTTATCAGTCATATAATAATCAGACCATGTAATCAGGTTATAGCGTAAATGATCATCAAGAAGATAGATATTTTTAATAGAAAATAAAAGTTTTTAAAAACTTCAGTGCAAAAATTGAAGAAATAGATCGCAAATACATTGTATTTACGCATCGTCTGTGTGCGATCACTTGGCCATTAAAGTAACGAATTTTTTCATTGGACGAGAAGAAGAATCTATTTAAACACACCCAATGAACATGATGTATACACGTGATAAATTTGAATACACATTATTAAAGAAATTTACGATGAAATTTATGAATGAGAGTTTTTGTACGTCATAAAAGTAAAAAAAACTTTTATTTAAGAATGAGGAGTGATTTATTTTATTAGAAAGTGAAAAATTGTTGCTTGCAAGTAAAATTCGTCTGTCAACTGTCACATTTTAGAAATAAAATAATTTTTTAACAAAGCTCGTTAATTCGTCCATCGGGAAATATATGTACGGAATCACTGCAGCAATTGTATAATGTCACTAGAATTTCACTGGTCTTAACTTTGATGAATTTGTCAAGTTTTGTTTATATCTACCTGCCAAAGAAATGTTTTGACAATTGTACACAGGGAAGCGTAATGTTAAACTACGGACACTGTTCAGCTGGTTCATAACATTTTTTTTTGTTTTAAAAAGTTGTAAACCAAACATCTTAAACATAATCAATTTTTATGCTGAATCAACCAGTGGCGGATCCAGAACTTTTTATAAGGGGACCAGCTGACTGACCTAAGAGGGGCACGCTCCAGTCATGCTTCAGTGATTTCCTATATAATCAACCAATTTTTTCCCACAGAAGGGGGGCCGGGCCCCCCAGGGCCTCCCCCTGGATCCGCCTATGTCAACATGTTCTTTGCAAAGAAGAAATGGGTTAAGCGAAAGGCAGATGATGTTTTCAACCCTAAAGAGGATAAAGACTGAGGAACAGGCTGTCCAACAAAATTACAAACTGTCTTGTTACTTATATCTCTAACGTGAGGGTACCCAAATTGCACTTATTTTGACAGTTTTTTCACCTACGTTTTTTTATGATCCAGACAAAAGTTTTCATTCTATGTTTATTTTGTAGACATATCCTTATTAACTAAATAGTTACACCAATTTTATTTTGAATCCATATTGAATCATAGAAAAATGGGTTTGAATCGACCTCCAAACAATCCATGATTCTGTAATGAGGAGTACCCAAATTGCATCCATGCTTAAATTCACATCCTTAAAAATCAAATAACAGATGTTTTGTTTTATTTCTTCGAATATTTTGAACAGTTTGACATTATTCCATGCTTACTATTCATTTTGTAAGAAACGGATGCTTGTAACATGTTTAATTTGCTCATTTTTAGCTCACCTGGCCCAAAGGGCCAAGTGAGCTTTTCTCATCACTTGGCGTCCGTCGTCGTCCTTCGTCGTTAACTTTTACAAAAATCTTCTCCTCTGAAACTACTGGGCCAAATTTAACCAAACTTGGCCACAATCATCATTGGGGTATCTAGTTTAAAAATTGTGTCCGGTGACCAAGCCAACCAACCAAGATGGCCGCCATGGCTAAAAATAGAACATAGGGGTAAAATGTAGATTTTGGCTTATATCTGTAAAACCAAAGCATTTAGAGCAAATCTGACATAGGGTAGAATTGTTTATCAGGTCAAGATCTATCTATCCTGAAATTTTCAGATGAATCGGACAACCCGTTGCTGGGTTGCTGCCCCTGCATTGGTAATTTTAAGGAAATTTTGCCGTTTTTGGTTATTATCTTGAATATTATTATAGATAGAGATAAACTGTAAACAGCAATAATGTTCAGCAGAGTAAGATCTACAAAAAAGTTGACATGACCAAAATGGTCAATTGACCCCTTAAGGAGTTATTGCCCTTTAAAGCCAATTTTTAACAATTTTTTGTAAATTTTTGTTATCTTTTACAAAAATCTTCTCCTCTGAAACTAGTAAGACAAATTTAACCAAACTTGATCACAATCATCATTAGGGTATCTAGTTTAAAAAATGTGTCCAATGACCCCGCCTACCAACCAACATGGCTAAAAATAGAACATAGGGGTAAAATGTAGTTTTTGGCTCATATCTCTGAAACTAAAGCATTAAGAGCAAATTTGACATTTGTAAAAATGTTCATCAGGTTAAGATCTATCTGTCCTGAAATTTTCAGATGAATCAGACAACCCGTTGTTGGGTTGCTGCCCCTGAATTGGCAATTTTAAGGAAATTTTGCAGTTTTTGGTTATTATCTTGAATATTATTATAGATAAGAGATAAACTGTAACAGCAATAATGTTCAGCAAAGTAAGATCTACAAATAAGTCAATATGACCAAAATGGTCAGTTGACCCCTTAAGGAGTTATTGCCCTTTAAAGTCAATTTTTAACAATTTTTTGTAAATTTTTGTTATCTTTTACAAAAATCTTCTCCTCTGAAACAACTGACACACTTAACCATTTAACCAAACTTGGTCACAATCATCATTAGGGTATTTAGTTTAAAAAATGTGTCCGATGACCCTGCCTGCCAACCAACATGGCAGACATGGCTAAAAATAGAACATAGGGGTAAAATGCAGTTTTTGGCTTATATCTCTGAAACTAAAGCAAAAGTATAACCGTTGCATTGATTTATGCATCAATTGTAAATAAAAATATCAGGTGAGCGACACAGGTTCCTTGGAGCCTCTAGTTGAAAGATGACATTTTGAGAACGTCGCATGGCGACGTTTCCGTAGATTTCCTTTTTCCAGGGAATTGCTTCATCTGTTGGTATATACTGTGAACGCTTTGTGTATATTTAAATATATCTACCTATGTTGAAAGACGTGTTTAATGTCAAATTATAAAAATACAAATTGTTTTGTCTCAAAGAAAACTTGTAAGATTTCCACAGCTATTTTTGTTGAATAGGTGCAATTTGGGTACTCAGTGCAATTTGGGTACTGTGACGTTAGAAGGAACAGAGAGTACAGAAATAAACATTTCTGAAGCTGTTCAGCATTGGAAGGTCCAGGAGAACATGATGATTTTTCTTGAACTATATCTACATTTTAACTTATTTAATTGACTGTGGTATAAATGCTTTTTGTGTTTAAAATGAATTTATTTCATATATATATTCTTATTCTTTATCATGTATATTAATACTGTGCATTATTGCATATAATGATTTATGACCGATTGCTTCAGGTCACAATAGTTCACTCTGAAATAGAGTTACGCACCCTTGAAATTTTGCGCCTTAAAAAATTTCTGGGAGAACACTGTACGCTGTATAAAAAAAAGAATCAAATGCCAAATATAAAAAAAATAACCTACTATTTGTCTGAAATTAGGGAGCTCCTATATTCATAACCAAAGAATTAAAACCTAATCTTTATATGGAAATATACAGTAGGAAGGAGAAATTGATTTCAGATAATCACAATGTTGCGAAAATCTCCAAACCATTTTATGCATCTCTTATTTCAGGCAGCCCTTGGTGCTGGTTTTTCAGACAAAATACCATCTCATACTGTCACTCAAGCATGCATTTCATCAAACCAAGCTATTACTACAGGTATGTACAATCAGTAGGTATTCTGTTAGGCTTGTAGCTTTAATACCTAAAGCATCATTACTATCTTTCTTTTGTATAGTTAATAGAGTCTTATTATGAACCTCTTAGGGAAACTTGTTGATATTTGGTATGCATTTGCATTAGCATTGTTAAATCTTATATCTATGGAGATTATATAGCTTGGTCCAAACAGGAAAAAAGGTAAACTTGTCATAGAAAAAAAAAGTTTTACTTATGACAGTCAACATAAAATGTACTGGATGATTCTTTTTGCTTACAATGTACAAATAGTCCTACAGTGCTCCCAGGAAAGAGATATATAAGTGTCCATAGTTGACAGTTACAAATTTATTGTGGTTCAATAATTTTAAATTTGCATATACATGTACATAAAGACTGAAATTTCTGACGTGTTACTGTATAAATTCTGAAATATTGAGCATGTATTATTGCTATTGTTGAACTTCTGATAAAAATGTGGATTATTTATTGTAATATCAGGAAATGCTTCATACAAAATTTTAAATGCAAGATTTAATTATTGTGAAACCTATCCCTTCGCAATTTTCGTTATAAAAAAAAACAAAATAGCAAAATTATCATCTCGATGAATAACCCTATTTCCTATATAACTTGTAATGTACCTTTAGTTGATTGAATAAAAAGATACATAGGATGAGCTACAATTTGTAAATCACTCAACAACATACACCAACCAACATGAACACTATTATTTCTTAAGTTCATAAACAAAAAGAGTACGCAATAAACCTTAGACAAGGCTACTTTGAAGGTATTTTCAGGAGTTCTTTAATAACCCTTTATCTATTTACTTTGTCAGTATAAGAACATGTGAAAGCAATAAAGTGCATTATAAAAGCCAGTACAGAAGAAGCAGATGATTTAATGAATTTGGTAATACTGCTGGAAGATGAAAACTTTTATTCAGTAAATTTGATACTGCTTTTAGTTCAAATTTTACATTAACAGTAGGTAATGTTTTACATCTTTCAAGTCATTTGTTTTGAAGAAAGTGCATTAAAATCTTCAAAATATCTTGTTCTCTAGTGAATTCTTTAGAACAATGAATGTTTATGACTCTATTAAACCACTTTAATGGTATATTTTACTTCTGTTGTAGGAGTTGGGATGATTGCAGCGGGTCAGGTGGACACTGTGGTTGCTGGCGGTGTTGAATTTATGTCTGATGTACCTATAAGATTTAGTCGAAAGATGAGAAAGCATATGTTGTCTTTTCCTAAGGCAAAAACATTACCAGCAAAACTAGGTCTTGTCTCTCAGATGATTAAACCTTCCATATGGGCACCTGAGGTAAGTTTACCTTCATATACCAGATGGACAATGTATGATAAGACATTTTTATCATATATTGGTATGACGTTGGCGGCGTCGTCGTCGTCGTCGTCATCCGAAGACACATTGGTTTTCGCACTATAAATTTAGTTTAAGTGAATGGATCTCTATGAAATTTTACCATAAGGTTAAATACCACAAAAGGAAGGTTGGGATTGATTTTGGGGGTTATGGTACCAACAGTTAAGGAATTAGGGGCCAAAAATAAGCATTTTCTAGTTTCCAGACAATAACTTGTGGAACGGTGTATGGATCTCTGAAATTATACCATAAGTTTCCATACCACAAAGGGATGGTTAGGATTTGCTTTGGGGGTTATGGCTCAAACCGTTTAGGAATTAGGGGCAAAAAAGGGGGAAAAACAAGGTTGTCCTGGTTAATGGACAAATACTTTAGTACAAAACATAATTTAAAGCAGTGTAAGGGAGATAAATCAAATACATCATTTGAATTACCTCCCTTACACTGCTTTTAAATTATGTATAAAGTAATGGTTAATGAACAATTAAGACAATTTAAAAGCAGTGTAAGGGAGGTAATCCAAATACAACGTTTTGATTACCTCCTTACACTGCTTTTAAATTAAAGAAATGCATATTTATAAAGGAAGACCAGTAAAATATCTGCAATGTTGCATCTTTTTTTTTACAAAAAACCATATGAAAGATTTGACACCATATTTTAAATTCTATTATAAAATAGATTAAGTTAGCACTATGGTAAATTTAAATGGGTAATTACGGTTGCAAACTCCATTGGACAACTAAATTGCACAGTATGGCGCATTAGATTTGTAAAATCTTTGACCACATTTATTTCTTTGATATGCCGAATCTAACCATGTATTTAGATTTTTAATTTTGGGTCCAGTTTTCAAATTTGTCTACATTAAGGTCCAAAGGGTCCAAAATTAAACTTAGTTTGAGTTTAACAAAAATTGAATATATGGGGTTCTTTGATATGCTGAATCTAAACATGTATTTAGATTTTTGATTTGGGGCCCAGTTTTCAAGTTGGTCTAAATTGGGGTCCAAAATTAAACTTTGTTTGATTTCAACAAAAATTGAATATATGGGGTTCTTTGATATGCTGAATCTAACCATGTATTTAGATGTTTTATTTGTGGGTCCGGCTATCAAATTGGTTCATATTGAGGTCAAAAGGGTCCAAAATTAAACTTTGTTTGATTTCATCAAAAATTAAATTATTGGGGTTCTTTGATATGCCAAATCTAACCATGTATTTAGATTTTTAATCTTGGGTCCCGTTTTTTAAATTGGTCTACATTAAGGTCCAAAGGGTCCAAAATTAAACTTAGTTTGATTTTAATAAAAATTGAATTCTTGGCGTTCTTTGATATGCTGAATCTAAACATGGGTTTAGATTTTTGATTATGGGCCAAGTTTTCAAGTTGGTCCAAGTTGGGGTCTAAAATTAAACTTTGTTTGATTTCAACAAAAATTGAATATATATGGGGTTCTTTGATATGCTGAATCTAACCATGTATTTTGATTTTTGGGCCCCGTTATCAAATTGGTCCATATTGAGGTCCAAAGGGTCCAAAATTAAACTTAGTTTGATTTTATCAAAAATTGAATTCTTTGGATTCTTTGATATGCTGAATCTAAACATGGGTTTAGATTTTTGATTATGGGCCAAGTTTTCAAGTTGGTCCAAGTTGGGGTCTAAAATTAAACTTTGTTTGATTTCAACAAAAATTGAATATATATGGGGTTCTTTGATATGCTGAATCTAACCATGTATTTTGATTTTTGGGCCCAGTTATCAAATTGGTCCATATTGAGGTCAAAAGGGTCCAAAATTTAACTTTGTTTGATTTCATCAAAATTGAATTCTTTGGATTCTTTGATATGCGAATTTAACCATGTATTTAGATTTTGCATATTGGACCATAATAGGTAAATTTAAAATTTTAAGTTCTTAGACCACATTCATTCTGTGTCAGAAACCTATGCTGTGTCAAATATTTAATCACAATCCAAATTCAGAGCTGTATCAAGCTTGAATGTTGTGTCCATACTTGCCCCAACTGTTCAGGGTACGACCTCTGCGGTCGTATCAAGCTGCGCCAGCGGAGCATTTTATATTTAAATATATATGGATGGTTGGGATGGATTTCAATTATATTGTATGAGTGATGGTCATAAAAAATGTGCCTTTCAAACCCACACTTACATTTAATTCTGGAATAGTGCTTGGGGGCAGGGCTTCAAAAAAGGTAACCATGAAAGGGGATCAAAGTTAAGGAATTTGGTCACAACACCTTCTTATTTTGATGTTTGTTTCCTTTACTGACAGAAACTGGTACATTTGTATGGGTTCAGTTATTGAACAATGATACCTTTGAATTTACTCTTTATTATAATAAAATAACATTCTGCTGACGAGAAATTTTACTTTTACTTACTTACTCTTGTAAAACATTAAATGTGTAATCTGTCAAAAGTATAGTAAAAGGTTTTACATATGCATACATTGTTAAAACATGGAAAATTTGTGGTTTTTATTTAAAAAAAATTTATAACCACTACAACAAACTGAATTAACACCGTCTGAAAGATTTGCTTATCAGTGTGTAACATACATGAAAGATTGTCTTATAATTTGTAGTTACCTGCTGTAGCTGAGTTTTCTACAAGTGAGTCTATGGGTCATTCAGCCGACAGACTCTGTGCTACATTTGGTGTCACTAGAAAAGAACAGGTAAGTCATATACTCACTGTGAAGATAGCTAAGAAAATATACTGTCGATAAAAATTATCTAGGAGAAAGCGAAACAGCTGAAAATAATCTCACTGTGAAAAAGTGAACATAAGCAGGTTATTTCATTCAAATATTCATACTCAGTGATATATTTTGCAAATATGTAGGTTGACTGTTTTGTCATACATTCATGTGTATTTCATGATCATTAGAATGATAAATATAGGTGCATGCGAGTCTCTAATTCATTAATGTTCAGCATCCTAAATATATCTTTGAAAATCATTTACCTTTAAGAATTTTTTGAAGTTACGATTCATAACTGATTTTGATTGATTGCTGTCCACAAAATCAGATTTTCAGTTAACATGTGTAAATACTTGAATTGTGTTAAAAAATTACTATACATTTAAATTTTGCAAATATTCATAGGTCAGTACTATTGATGAATGGGTAGACCCTTGCTACTTCTTTTTAATGTCTTTTGTTTGGATTTTTTTTAATTTAGGATGAATTTGCTATAAGGTCACATACTCTTGCAGCAGAGGCTACAGAGAAAGGATATCTAACTGATGTCCTAACTTATAAAGTACCAGGTTTGTCAATATTTTTTTTAAAAAGCATAAAAAATCAAGACATTTAATTTACTTTTGTTTTGTATAGCATGCTTGATAAACTTGCTCATTTCTCCAGTTTGCAAATTTTGATGACATAAACCTTTGGAAAATATATATAACTTTTGCACAGAACTGAGGAATCAAATTCTGCAGGAAGGAATGCATCAAAATAGACTGTTTTATAAAATTATGCATATTTGTCTTGTTTAAGTTATATATTAAAAAGATTGCATTTCTACCATATATATGTAAGACCTTCAGCTCATAGACTTTCAGTATATATTCTTTTGTAATCAATAATACTGGTGAAACATTTCAGCAAGTCTACTAATGTATTTTCATTTTAACTTGGTCATCTTTTTCCAAAAAAAAAATAACAAACAAAATTCTAAAAGATTGGAAATGTTTATGAATCCTAATATTGATAACTCCTGTGGATCCATTAAAAACTGTATATGTGATGATTTTTTTTCTGGATGACAAAATGATGAAAAATATACAGGATTCAGATTGTTACGAACTTGTTGAAATTGAAAAGTTAATAATAGCCACACGTTTTATTTTAACATAGGAGTAAGCAAACCAGTGGCCAAAGACAATGGCATCCGACCATCATCATATGAAAAATGGCAAAGCTGAAACCAGCATTCATCAAACCTCATGGAACAATCACTGCTGCTAATTCATCATTTCTGGTTTGTACTTCTAGATGACAATTAACCAAAATATCAGATGAAAATAAAATTAACACAATTAAGATAAGAGGTATGGGTTATGGCTCAAACCGTTTAGGAATTAGGGGCAAAAAAGGGGGAAAAACAAGGTTGTCCTGGTTAATGGACAAATACTTTAGTACAAAACATAATTTAAAGCAGTGTAAGGAGATAAATCAAATACATCATTTGAATTACCTCCCTTACACTGCTTTTAAATTATGTATAAAGTAATGGTTAATGAACAATTAAGACAATTTAAAAGCAGTGTAAGGAGGTAATCCAAATACAACGTTTTGATTACCTCCCTTACACTGCTTTTAAATTAAAATGCATATTTATAAAGGAAGACCAGTAAAAATATCTGCAAATGTTGCATCTTTTTTTTTTACAAAAAAAACCATATGAAAGATTTGACACCATATTTTAAATTCTATTATAAAATAGATTAAGTTAGCACTATGGTAAATTTAAATGGGTAATTACGGTTGCAAACTCCATTGGACAACTAAATTGCACAGTATGGCGCATTAGATTTGTAAAATCTTTGACCACATTTATTTCTTTGATATGCCGAATCTAACCATGTATTTAGATTTTTAATTTTGGGTCCAGTTTTCAAATTTGTCTACATTAAGGTCCAAAGGGTCCAAAATTAAACTTAGTTTGAGTTTAACAAAAATTGAATATATGGGGTTCTTTGATATGCTGAATCTAAACATGTATTTAGATTTTTGATTTGGGGCCCAGTTTTCAAGTTGGTCTAAATTGGGGTCCAAAATTAAACTTTGTTTGATTTCAACAAAAATTGAATATATGGGGTTCTTTGATATGCTGAATCTAACCATGTATTTAGATGTTTTATTTGTGGGTCCGCTATCAAATTGGTTCATATTGAGGTCAAAAGGGTCCAAAATTAAACTTTGTTTGATTTCATCAAAATTAAATTATTGGGGTTCTTTGATATGCCAAATCTAACCATGTATTTAGATTTTAATCTTGGGTCCCGTTTTTAAATTGGTCTACATTAAGGTCCAAAGGGTCCAAAATTAAACTTAGTTTGATTTTAATAAAATTGAATTCTTGGCGTTCTTTGATATGCTGAATCTAAACATGGGTTTAGATTTTTGATTATGGGCCAAGTTTTCAAGTTGGTCCAAGTTAGGTCTAAAATTAAACTTTGTTTGATTTCAACAAAATTGAATATATATGGGGTTCTTTGATATGCTGAATCTAACCATGTATTTTGATTTTGGGCCCGTTATCAAATTGGTCCATATTGAGGTCCAAAGGGTCCAAAATTAAACTTAGTTTGATTTTATCAAAATTGAATTCTTTGGATTCTTTGATATGCTGAATCTAAACATGGGTTTAGATTTTTGATTATGGGCCAAGTTTTCAAGTTGGTCCAAGTTAGGGTCTAAAATTAAACTTTGTTTGATTTCAACAAAAATTGAATATATATGGGGTTCTTTGATATGCTGAATCTAACCATGTATTTTGATTTTTGGGCCCAGTTATCAAATTGGTCCATATTGAGGTCAAAAGGGTCCAAAATTTAACTTTGTTTGATTTCATCAAAAATTGAATTCTTTGGATTCTTTGATATGCGGAATTTAACCATGTATTTAGATTTTGCATATTGGACCATAATAGGTAAATTTAAAATTTTTAAGTTCTTAGACCACATTCATTCTGTGTCAGAAACCTATGCTGTGTCAAATATTTAATCACAATCCAAATTCAGAGCTGTATCAAGCTTGAATGTTGTGTCCATACTTGCCCCAACTGTTCAGGGTACGACCTCTGCGGTCGTATCAAGCTGCGCCCAGCGGAGCATTTTATATTTAAATATATATGGATGGTTGGGATGGATTTCAATTATATTGTATGAGTGATGGTCATAAAAAATGTGCCTTTCAAACCCACACTTACATTTAATTCTGGAATAGTGCTTGGGGGCAGGGCTTCAAAAAAGGTAACCATGAAAGGGGATCAAAGTTAAGGAATTTGGTCACAACACCTTCTTATTTTGATGTTTGTTTCCTTTACTGACAGAAACTGGTACATTTATATGGGTTCAGTTATTGAACAATGATACTTTTGAATTTACTCTTTATTATAATAAAATAACATTCTGCTGACGAGAAAT
The DNA here is from genome assembly GCA_017311375.1 of Mytilus coruscus. Lineage (NCBI taxonomy): Eukaryota > Metazoa > Mollusca > Bivalvia > Mytilida > Mytilidae > Mytilus > Mytilus coruscus. Next base: position 118,741,961 of record CM029595.1, read on the forward strand.
TTTACTTTTACTTACTTACTCTTGTAAAACATTAAATGTGTAATCTGTCAAAAGTATAGTAAAAGGTTTTACATATGCATACATTGTTAAAACATGGAAAATTTGTGGTTTTTATTTAAAAAATTTATAACCACTACAACAAACTGAATTAACACCGTCTGAAAGATTTGCTTATCAGTGTGTAACATACATGAAAGATTGTCTTATAATTTGTAGTTACCTGCTGTAGCTGAGTTTTCTACAAGTGAGTCTATGGGTCATTCAGCCGACAGACTCTGTGCTACATTTGGTGTCACTAGAAAAGAACAGGTAAGTCATATACTCACTGTGAAGATAGCTAAGAAAATATACTGTCGATAAAAATTATCTAGGAGAAAGCGAAACAGCTGAAAATAATCTCACTGTGAAAAAGTGAACATAAGCAGGTTATTTCATTCAAATATTCATACTCAGTGATATATTTTGCAAATATGTAGGTTGACTGTTTTGTCATACATTCATGTGTATTTCATGATCATTAGAATGATAAATATAGGTGCATGCGAGTCTCTAATTCATTAATGTTCAGCATCCTAAATATATCTTTGAAAATCATTTACCTTTAAGAATTTTTTGAAGTTACGATTCATAACTGATTTTGATTGATTGCTGTCCACAAAATCAGATTTTTCAGTTAACATGTGTAAATACTTGAATTGTGTTAAAAAAAATTACTATACATTTAAATTTTGCAAATATTCATAGGTCAGTACTATTGATGAATGGGTAGACCCTTGCTACTTCTTTTTAATGTCTTTTGTTTGGATTTTTTTTAATTTAGGATGAATTTGCTATAAGGTCACATACTCTTGCAGCAGAGGCTACAGAGAAAGGATATCTAACTGATGTCCTAACTTATAAAGTACCAGGTTTGTCAATATTTTTTTTAAAAAGCATAAAAAATCAAGACATTTAATTTACTTTTGTTTTGTATAGCATGCTTGATAAACTTGCTCATTTCTCCAGTTTGCAAATTTTGATGACATAAACCTTTGGAAAATATATATAACTTTTGCACAGAACTGAGGAATCAAATTCTGCAGGAAGGAATGCATCAAAATAGACTGTTTTATAAAATTATGCATATTTGTCTTGTTTAAGTTATATATTAAAAAGATTGCATTTCTACCATATATATGTAAGACCTTCAGCTCATAGACTTTCAGTATATATTCTTTTGTAATCAATAATACTGGTGAAACATTTCAGCAAGTCTACTAATGTATTTTCATTTTAACTTGGTCATCTTTTTCCAAAAAAAAAATAACAAACAAAATTCTAAAAGATTGGAAATGTTTATGAATCCTAATATTGATAACTCCTGTGGATCCATTAAAAAACTGTATATGTGATGATTTTTTTTCTGGATGACAAAATGATGAAAAATATACAGGATTCAGATTGTTAAGAACTTGTTGAAATTGAAAAGTTAATAATAGCCACACGTTTTATTTTAACATAGGAGTAAGCAAACCAGTGGCCAAAGACAATGGCATCCGACCATCATCATATGAAAAAATGGCAAAGCTGAAACCAGCATTCATCAAACCTCATGGAACAATCACTGCTGCTAATTCATCATTTCTGGTTTGTACTTCTAGATGACAATTAACCAAAATATCAGATGAAAATAAAATTAACACAATTAAGATAAGAGGTATGTAAATGGGCAATCTCTATTTTTATGAAATTTTGAATGCAATGATGGCATATGGGACTCCATCTATATGTAGAAAATTTTATTTATTTTTCGTCTTGGTATGGTTGTTGAAAATTAATCAAATAAAAGTAAATGTATTTACCGGTATTCAGATGTTAAAAAGTTCAATGGTTTGAATTCAAATTTTCATGTACTTCTGTAAAAATTATATTTATGATATTTGTATGAAAGTGTCTAATTTGTTGATTCAAAATGTATTGAGCTGTCAGCTTTCTTTTGTGGTGGAAATCATTCAATTGTGTGTGTTGTATCTAAAAAGAGACAAAATTTCTGCTTGGGATGATAACATAGTCAGGCTTACTTTTGCCTTAAAATGTACAAAAATTGGCCATGTATATTTAAAAAAACAAGCAAGGTGACTCATGTAATGAAATAGAAGTTTAAGCAACAATAACGAAACTAACAGAACTTTCATTAGACAAGGTTTTTGAAAAAATTGAAATTTCAGCATTTCTGGAAATATTTACATACATTCTATTCAAATGTTGAATACATTTGATACTGTTTTGGTTGAAGTAAATTTGCCATATACATCTGTAAGTATATAAATAAGATATAAAAAATGTTGGTGAATGGTGCTTTTTCCAAATTTCATAAAAATCTGCGAGATTTCCATTTACTTAATCCCTTAATTTAAGAAAACTTGTAATGCTTTTAACAATCAGGAAAATTGATAGACATTTTTTGGCATAAACTTTGTTAGAAGGTTTTTGTTAAGAACTGATTTAAACTTTAAATGTCAGCTTTGTTATAATTTTTCTTCTAGACTGACGGTGCATCAGCTTGTCTGATTATGTCAGAAGAGAAGGCTTTAGCTATGGGATTAAAACCTAAAGCTTACCTCAGAGATTTTGTATATGTCTCACAAGATCCAAAGAACCAGCTATTGTTAGGGTAAGTTTTAGAATTTTTGTTTTATCTGCAATAAGAGAAAGGAAAAAACCAAGACATTTTGTTTTCTGCATCATTAGCACCTTTTTGAAAGGCCTGGTCAACAAATTAAGTTTTAGGACAAGTACCATTCCAGAAATAGTACCTATGATTGATTAACTATTGAAGCTAGGTAAAGAGATGTAATAGCATTTGTGAATCTCAGTAAGAGAACCTGTCCCTAGTCATAGGTTGTATGGGGCATATTGGCGTGCAGGTCTGGCAACTACTCAACTCCATATATCAGCCCATGCAAATGTATAAATTTCATAGTATCTATTGCATTTTTTGCATTATAACTGTTTATAACATCATCTAGATATAGATGCATGGTTTTGAAAAAAAATCTTAATAGTCTTTTTGTAAGTAAATATGTGTCAATAATTTAATTGATACTAATGAACATTTATTTAAAAAGGCTACAGTAAAGTAAGATTAATATGAATAAGTGATCTGTTGTACATGTATATATACATTTTTATTTTTGAAAAATATTTATTTAGCAGGGAAAATAATTTCTGCATTATTTTTGTAAGGCAGAATACTGTGTTTAATTGTGAGAAAAATTTGATAAATTATTTGGGTAGCCATTACTGTAATGCTGGAATATATTGAATGAATTTTTAAGGTATAAATTTCTGTCATGTAAACTTATAAACTCATTTGATGTCAGGTGGATTTCACAAAGGTAGTACATGTGTACTATGAAGATGTGCATGAAGTACAATAAATCCATTGGGACAGCTAACAGGAGAGATAACCAACAGTTTTATTTAATTCATCATATGATATTGAAAGCACAACTACTGTAAATTCAAAAATTATTGCGAGGTTTTTATTAACGCAAATAATGCGACTGGGATAGTATCGCAATAATTAGAACTCGCATTGTGATATTTGATACACACATCTATGTGCAGATTTTCATGAAATCGCAATAATTAATCTCGCATTTGTGTCCACTCTTTAAAAATTGCAATAATAAATGCACTCATTAATTTCTGAATTTACAGTACTCCTAAAATGTTATATGGTTTTCAATAAAACTTCAGTCAATAGAGGGGTAGGTATTGTGGTATTATTTTTCTGAGCTCACTTATCTTAACCCTTTATTTCATACTAAATATTTCTTCTTTTTCAGACCAACTTATGCAACACCAAAGGTTTTAGAAAGAGCTGGATTGACCATGAAGGACATTGACGTATTTGAATACCATGAAGCTTTTGCTGTAAGTTTTGATGACATCATAGTATAAACTATAATTAGATTATAGGAATGGAAATGTGAAAATAGAAGATTAATAGGCAAAATCATCCAATAAGATACAAAAGATTTTTTGTTTGCATTTAAAGAAAGATTATGAAGGCCTGATAGATGATGTGTGTTTAAGACAGCTTTTGATATTTTCAATTTAATATCTTTAAGTCAAGTCAGTTTTAGCCAAATACAAGACAGAAGCTTCTTCATAACCAAGAGAAAGCAACCTTGGCAGAATTTTCTCTTTTTCTTTTATTCATTTTCTGTTTTTATCGACCGGAAAAATTTTGCGGTCGTATATTGGTATGACGTTGTCGCCGCCGTAAATAAATGTCGTAAATAAATGCCGTCGTCCGGCGTCGTCGTCGTCGTCCGAGACACATTGGTTTTCGCACTCTAACTTTAGTTTAAGTGAATGGATCTCTATGAAATTTTACCATAAGGTTCAATACCACAAAGGAAGGTTGGGATTGATTTTGGGGTTATGGTACCAACAGTTAAGGAATTAGGGGCCAAAAGGGCCAAAATAAGCATTTTGGTAACTTCCAGACATAACTTGTGTGTTAGTGTATGGATCTCTCTGACATTGTACCACAAGGTTCCATATCACAAAGGAATACTGGGATTGATTTTAGGGTATTTGCCTCAAAATTTTAGGAATTAGGGGCCAAAAGGGCAAAAACAAGCATTTTCTAGTTTCATGACAATAACTTGTGTGTAAGTGTATGGATCTTTCTGAAATTGTACTACAAGGTTCCATATCACAAAGGAAAGCTGGAATTGAGTTTGGGGTAATTGCCTAAAACGTTTAGGAATAAGGGTCCAAAAGGGCCAAAATAAGCATTTTCTAGTTTCAGAAAATTACTTGTGTTCAAGTGTATGGATCTCTCTGAAATTGTACTGCAAGGTACCATACCACAAAGGGAAGGCTGGGATTGATTTTGGAATTTGGGGCCAAAAAGGAGTTTTGATCCCAACAGTTTAGGAATTAGGGGCCAAAAGGGTCCAAAATTAAACTTTGTTTGATTTAATCGAAAATTGAACTTTAGGGGTTCTTTGATATGCCGAATCTAACTGTGTATTTAGATTCTTAATTTATTGTCCCATTTTCATATTGGTCTACATTAAGGTCCAAAGGGTCCAAAATTAAACTTAGTTTGATTTTAACAAAAATTGAATTCTTGGGGTTCTTTGATATGCTGAATCTAAACATGTATTTAGATTTTTGATATTCGGGCCCGGTTATCAAATTGGTCCACATTGAGGTTTAGAGGGTCCAAAATTGAACTTTATTTGATTTCATCAAAATTAAATTCTTGGGGTTCTTTGATATGCTGAATCTAACCATGTATTAAGATTTTGATATTGGAATACCACAAAGGGTGGTAAGAATTGTCTTTGGGAGTTATGGCTCAAAGTGTTAAGGAATAAGGTGCAAAAGGGGGAAGGTTTTGCAGGTTAATGGACAATTACTTAAGTACAAAACATAATTTAAAAGGCAGTGTAAGGTTGGTAATTGAAACTCATTTGAATATCTCACCTAAACTGCTTTTAAATTATTTATATTGAAATTTGCCAAAAACTTTATTATTAATAAATTCCATTGGAAATTTGCCAATAACTTTAGTTTAATGAACTTCATTGAAATTTGCCAATATAAAATATTGCTGATGAAGCTTTTGTTTATCTCACCTAAACTGCTTTTAAATTGTGTATATTGAAATTTGCCAAAACTTTATTATTAAATTTCTGATTTATATATAAAAGCAAATAATAATGATAAGGCAAGAGATACACACCAAACAGGATGTGTAAATTAATATATTAAGTATTGTGTAATAGCAAGAAATTTCAATTGCACAGTATTGCTAATAGCAAGAAATCTTCAATTGCACAGTATTGCGCAATAGCAAGAAATATCCAATAGCACAATATTGCATAATAGCAAGAAATTGTCAATTGTACAGTATTGCACAATAGCAAGAAATATTCAATTGCACAGTATTGCGCAATTGCAAGAAATATTCAATTGCACAGTATTGTGCAAAAGAAGATACTTTGTATAAATTGCTTATTTCTTGACCAATTTCAATGGGGTTTTATTCTTGAATTCTTGGGGTTCTTTAATATGCTGAATCTAACCGTGTATTAAGTTTTTGGATTTTGGTCCCCGTTTTTAAATTGGTCCACATTGAGGTTCAAAGGGTCCAAAATTAAACTTTGTTTGATTTGATCAAAAATTGAATTATTGGGGTTCTTTGATATGCCGAATCTAACCGTGTATTTAGATTCTTAATTTTTGGTCCCATTTTCAAATTGGTCTACATTAAGGTCCAAAGGGTCTAAAATTAAACTTAGTTTGATTTTAACAAAAATTGAATTCTTAGGGTTCTTTGATATGCTGAATCTAAACATGTATTTAGATTTTTGATTATGGGCCCAGTTTTCAAGTTGGTCCAAATCAGGGTCCAAAATTAAACTTTGTTTGATTTCAACAAAATTGAATATATGGGGTTCTTTGATCTGCTGAATCTAACCATGTATTTAGATTTTTGATTTTGGGCCCTGTTATCAACTTTGTCCACATTGAGGTCAAAAGGGTCCAAAATTAAACTTTGTTTGATTTCATCAAAATTGAAATATTGGGGTTCTTTGATATGCCGAATCTAACCGTGTATTTAGATTCTTAATTTTGGTCCCATTTTCAAATTGGTCTACATTAAGGTCCAAAGGGTCCAAATTTAAACTTAGTTTGATTTTAACAAAATTAAATTCTTAGGGTTCTTTGATATGCTGAATCTAAACATGTATTTAGATTTTTGATTATGGGCCCAGTTTTCAAGTTGGTCCACATTGAGGTCAAAAGGGTCCAAAATTAAACTTTGTTTGATTTCATCAAAATTGAACTCTTGGGGTTCTTTGATATGCTGAATCTTACCATGTATTTAGATTTTGGATATTGGACCATTATAGGTGAATGTCCAATTTAGAAATTTTAAGTTCTTAGACCACATTCATTCTGTGTCAGAAACCTATGCTGTGTCAAATATTTAATCACAATCCAAATTCAGAGCTGTATCAAGCTTGAATGTTGTGTCCATACTTGCCCCAACTGTTCAGGGTTCGACCTCTGCGGTCGTATCAAGCTGCGCCCATGGAGCATTTTATTACTTATACATTGACTTAGTATTTTGGCAATCAACATTACACTTTTATACTGACAGCAGCAGTCATAGTTGAGTTGCAAGGCCTCTTCAAAACCCTTAATGAATTTTTGTAAAAGCTAAACCATATTGACCAATACAGAATGTATACCACAAAGAATTAACAATATAGCTTTGATAAATCTTCCCATGCCAAAATGTTATAATTTTAGGGACAAATTTTAGCCAACTTGAAAGCTATGGACTCAGATTACTTTGCAAAAACACAGATGGGAAGGACAGCAAAGGTGAATATGTGATTTCAATATGTGTCTTTCAAATTAACATTCAAAATTACCTAATATTTAAACAGTTCAGGGATGCTTTCATTTAGTGTTGGGTAAGCGTACACTGGAATATGAAATTTTTCTATTTGAAATGAAAAAGTAATGAAAAATTTATGCAATTACAGTCATAGTTTAATACTTGTAACAGTATTACTATACATTTTGAATTGTTTACAATAAAAATAAAGATTCATCATTACCAATCTCCTACATTCTTTAATAGATTATTCTTAGCTGTACATTTTTTCATCACTTAAGATGTAAAATTGTATGTAGATGATTTTATTTGTCATGTATTTTAGGCAGATTTATGGTATATTGCCTCACTTGGGTATGATTTAGGGCTTTAACCAATTCTATATATGCTTAATTTACAGAGAGCAAAGTTTTTATGATTGAAATCATATCCTTTACAGGTTGGTGTTCCTTCAATGGAAAAATTTAACAACTGGGGAGGATCTTTATCAATAGGACATCCATTTGGGGCTACTGGCGTGAGACTAGTGACAACAGCTGCCCACAGATTACAACAAGAAGATGGACAGTTTGCATTAGTTGCAGCTTGTGCTGCTGGTGGACTTGTAAGTTATTGGGATAAAAAGTAAAATAACAAAAATACCAAACTCCAAAGAAAATTCAAAATGTAAAGTTCTTTATCAATTGGCAAAATCAAAAGCTCAAACACATCAAACGGATGGAAAACAACTGTCATATTCCTGACTTGGTACAGGCATTTCCTTATGTAAAAAAATGGTGGATTAAACCTGGTTTTAAAGCTAGCTAAACCTCTCATGAAATATATGTACGATTGCAACTACAGATATAAATTACAGGACATCAATTACTTTTAACAATTTAGAAAATAACCTGATATACAGTATGTCTTTTTTTGTGTACAAGAGATGCACTCATGTCTTGCTCATTAATTGCAAACTTGCCCCATGTTTGGAGATTGAAACACAATGAGGTTTTATTATTTTACACAACTCTCAGCAGTAATATAAACGCATGCATTCAAAAGGAGTCTACCTTAAAAGAACCTCAAGAAAAAGCTGCCATTTGGACATTAATACACACTTGTCAGACAAGTGACCAAGCATGAAGTGTAGAATTGGATAATCCAAATGTTTCAAAATATTTGCTTAAAAAACTCATTAAAATGTCATTGATAAACCACTGTGGGATTATATACTAATTGTATACTAATCCACAGCTACAAAATTGTTCACAGAGATGGAGGCCTAAATGCAAAATTGTATCCATAGTCCAGCATAAAATATATGGTTTATCAAGATCACCCAAATTTACTGAATTTTATTGGACATGTTTTGTCAGAGTTTTTATACACACGTCAAAATTTTGACGGGACGTATTATGGTATACAAATGTCCGGCGTCCGTCTGTCCGGTGTAAACATGTCGCACCATAACATGAGAACAACTTATCCAAATTTCATGAAACTTAAACCAGTTGTTTCTTATGATGGTCAAACGATCTGTATACTTTTTGGTGAAAATAAGATTAAAACTTTTTGAGTTACGGGACTTTGTAACTAAAACAGGGGTGTGTTTTTTTCACATGTCGCGCCGTATCTCAAAAATGATTTATGATTATTGCTTAAAACTTTACACACTTCTTAGTTATATTAATCTGAAGATCTGTATACTTTTTCGTGATGATTCTTTATTTTATTTTTGAGTTATTGAATTTTTATTGAGCTTTTTGGTAAAAAAAGGTACGCGCCGTATCTCAGAAACTATTTATGAATATTTTTTTTATAAATTCCTGATATGAGTTTGAGAAGTTATTGAACTTTATTCTTTGAAAATGCGACGGGTGTATCATGCGCTCATGGCGCAGCTGTTTATTTATGAAATGGATTTAGATGCAAAATTCAACATAAGTGACAAAAATAAGTAAGGAAACATCTGTTACTAATTGATACAGAAATGTATTGCTTTGTAACTGGCAAATAAAATTTTGAAAATTTGTTGATATATCAGCAGCATTGGCATGGTTTCTGCGGGAACAACCATAACATAAATTATAAAGGTTGTTTGAGCATAAAATTTAGGCCAAGGTCTTCAACATTGAGATATGCACATTAAACAATACAGCAATGTCAAGACTACTGCACTATAAAAGTAGCTGTAACAGCATTAATTGGTGTTTTTATTATTTGTATGTAGATATATTTGAGATTAATGACATCAGCTGATTACCATTAGTTTCCTTTAAGACCAGCACATCTTACACACTCAATATCAGCTGAAAAATGACTGTAAACCACAAACATATATATGATTGTTTATCTTTTCTTTTTGCAGGGTCATGGAATGCTTGTAGAAAGATATCCATCATAATGTAGTATTCAGACAGTTAGTGACATAATCATTATTCATCCTCAAAGGATATATTTGTCATAATTGTAAATTATTGTACATGAGGACACTGTGATATTTATTACATCAGATCTGTATTTCTGTTTTGCTAAGATAAGAGTTATTATTAAATAATGATTTATTTAATGTGTGCTTCTCTTATGATTTGCCAGAGAAAACAACAGTCTAAGAAATATTTCAAAGACTTAAAAATGTCCAGGTTGTGCAGAATATTTCTTAAAATAATTGAGAATGCTCTATACTGAACATTTAAAAATATTTGAAATACAATGTATGAAAAGTAAAAATTTCTCGAACAAATCCATAATAGAAGGTGCATAACTTTAATATATGTGCAATCTTCCTGTAAAGTTTCAGGGAAATGGCTTGAAAATTGTAGGAATTGATTACACAAAACTTGTACTCTCTTTCATCAACTTTTCTGAAAAAGACAAGTTCAAGTCTGGAAAAATGAGAAAAATTTCCTCAAACAATTTCATAATAGCAGGTGCACATTTTCAACATATGTGCAATCTTCCTGGAAAGTTTCCAAGGATCTTGGTTGAAAACTTTAGGAGTTGATTACAAAAAACTTGTACCCTTTTTCATAAATTTTTGCTCATTTTTGAAGGCCATACCGTGACCTTTAGTTGTTAAAATCTACGTCATTTGGTCTCTGGTGGAGAGTTGTCTCATTGGCAATCATACCTCGTCTTATTTTGATATAAGTTCCCCTAGTCTGGAAAAATGAGAACAAATACCTCAAACAATTCCGTAATAGCAGGTGCACAACTTCAACATATATGCAATCTTCCTGTGAAGTTTCCGGGTTCTTGGTTGAAAACTGTGGGAGTTGATTACACAAATTAGGTACCCACTTTCCCCGCCTGCCAGCCCATCACCATACTATAAGCTGGTTTTGGACTTCGACAAAACCTGTATTTTGATTGGTTGATAGCTAGTGTATTTTACATATATTTCCCTGTATAAAATGAATATTGTTATAGGCATTTTTTACCCTTCTGCTATGGTATTTGCCAAAACCTATACGACTTTTTCACCCTTCACAGACACTTTTGGTCATATATTAGCTTTGTTTGATGAGGTGGTTTTTTTTATTGTCTTGAAGCAAAAAAAAAAAGGAATTAAATTCAAATGTTTATCTTAGCCATTTGTATTAATATTAAGTGTAATTAAGGTAGATCAGTGTCTTTCACCATATTAGAATGTAAAAGAGCACTACACAAAATGTCGTTAGATCTTTTATAAAATTCGCAAAGGTAATACTTTTCTTCTAAATGATGAAATAATGTGTTTTATCTTATTATTACGACTGTTTTTAAAAAGCAGAAAACATTTTTTTTTTATGGTTGAGATTCAATATTTTTTTTCAACTTTGTCATATAAGGGGAGATAACTCGGAAAGCCTTAATTTTATCAAGGAATATGTAGGGAATTTACATAATTTTGTTTTGTAGAAAGAAAATGAGTCTTGTAACCCCATGTTTATTTTCTGAAAGCACATTATAAGAATTATCTTCTCATGTTTTATCGTAACACACTAGATTGATTTTTCCATGTATAATCTATTCAAAATCTAACAATTTTGCACAACCTGTAAGTGACATACTTTTTATTATATTTTGTTTTAAAGCACATTATAACTTGCATATTGGCAAATTATTAAAAAAAATCATCAATTTTAATTTAGACCTGTGATCCACCATAAAAAGATATAACATGTTCACGTTAAGTATTTGTGAAAAATATCAGTCTTATTAGGAAATTTCCTTCACATACTCATGAAATTTTACCTCGACTTGACAATTATTTTTTTTGCAAAAACCTTTCCTTAACATGATATATCTGTTCAACATCTTTACAGAAGAGCATCAAATTAGCAAGGGATATAATAAAGTAAGTATGGACAGACAGGCTTCCTATATTACAACCACTTCACCCTCCAACCATTATCTTTTGTCTGCAAGGGAGGAAGACAAAACAGTATGACATTCACAAAATTCTTCCACATACCAAACATGGTTTAACAAAGACTAATGGGTCTATTTAAAGATAAATCAGAATAATTTACTCGGGGGAAAAAAATATCCATGCCTTATCTCTTGGTGTCAGTTTTGCTTTTACCCAGTTGTTGGGTTTCTGTCTTATTGATGTTTATCCCACACCTACTTTTATGCACATTTGCAAAACAGACAACAATTATAGAAACTTTTATAATAATTTATTTATACAATATTTAAATAGTTTTAAATTAAATGTACACTATACAAGAAAATATATTTTGTAACTTTTGGAGTAAAATAAAATAAAACAAAATGTAAATATAATTTGAAAATGTACATTGTCATATTGTGAAGTACATTGTTAATTGTGAACATGTGAACTTGTAAAACCTTTCAATCCATCATTTTTATTACCCTTTTAAGTAACTTCCATTTAAAGATTTCTTATACACATGAATTCTGAAACAACTAATGCTCAAAATATAAACTATTTTTGAAACTATAAGCTGTACGTTCGTTGTAAAACAGATTAAATCTTATTGACCCCTAAACTACCACCACATCTATACAAAATCTCATTTTCCTTTTTGTGCAAAATAGGAACAAAATTTGAATATAACCTAGTCTCTTGATAAACTAGTCTATTAAGTCATATACTAGAAAGAATAAACTGTTAACACAGAGATATGTCTCGCCTATTTGTTATTTTGATATGCAAATGTTGAAATTAAAATAGCAACACTTTAACATGTAAGTTATGCAAATACTCAAAGTCAATGAACCATGACTGAAGGTACAGGGCTAAACAATCTCCATGGAAATGAGATGTGCCAATGCTAATAAAACTGCAAACCAAATACCATTGACTTTTCAAAAGATGTTCCCTTTAAACAAACCTAAACACAAACATTAACTTGTAAACTATGTAAAAGTTTCAAAGTCAATGAACCATAATTAGGGGGTGGGGTTATATAATCTCCATGGAAATGAATATCATTGACTTAACATTAGTGGTTCATCTTAAACTGACCTTATCACAAACTAATACATGTAAACTAAGCAAAAGTTTCAAAGTCAATAGATCATGACTGAGGGGTAAGGACCAAATATTCTCCATGGAAATGAGATGTGCTAATGCTTATACAACTGCATACCAATTATCATTGACCTACCACTAACAGTTCCCCTTAAACTGACCTAATCACAAACTAATACATGAAAACTAAGCAAAAGTTTCAAAGTCAATAGACCATGAATGAGGGGGCGGGGCCAAATAATCTCCATGGAAATGAGATATGCCAATGCTAATACAACTGCATACCAAATATCATTGACCTACCACTAGTGTTTCACCATGAATTAGACCAAATCACAAACTAATACATTGTTGACGCCGCCGCCGACACCGGAAACAGCATACCTAGGTCTTCTAGCTTTTTTACTCTGTCAAGGCGAGACAAAAACTAGGAAGGATAGCAGGGGGTTAAAATTGAACAGATAAAAACTCTTTTAAAAGCCCTTTTCTAAAAAATATCTATTTTTCATGGGTTATCAGAGATAGCTTGTGTGGCTTAAATTCTTGCATAAGCCATTGGAAAAGAGCTTAAATTTGTCTGATGTAAATAAATGCCTGACTGTTGTTTGCCTAACATCCAACAGCAAATTGTCAATAAATGACATGACGCTATCAATTTAATTTGAATATTGATGTTTAAATGTGGGGGAAACCCTAAAAACATTCCAACATTGCAAAGATGTATATATAAATGTGAACATGATAGTTAAGGGGTTTAACAAGTACGTGGTATCTTTTTGAATTTCAATTATTCTGTTGTTAGTCAGCTAAATAAATATTTGTCAGCATTGCTACTGAGAAAAATCTTTAACTTGAGTTTAAATTTTGTGTAAACTAGTGTTCATCTACAAATTTTGACAATAAGGTAGTGTAATACATAAAATGTTGAGTTTTTTGTTCAGATCAATACAGCAATAAGGAATAATTATTCTAATTCAAGAAACAGATTTAAAAATCTAATAAATACTTTAATTTACATTTAATTCATGTAAGAAACAAAAGAGGTAATCACTGATTATAATACAATTACTTATGATGGAATATAAATCAAGTGTAAATCTTTTAAATTTTTTTTTTGTAATTTGTAATTATTTTATATAAAAAATAAAAATATAATTACAATTTTGCAATCATGTAAACCTAATATATAATCAACTGCCACATATCGATTAGTGGTGAGCATTATCCGTCTCCACATATTCTAGTATGCTAATATACAGATATGGACATAAGAATAAATTGTGAACAAAAAATTAGATTTTTTTTTGTAAGATTACCTTCTTCAGACACATTATTTGATACATATATAAATCTCACATCCTATCATCAAGGTAATGAATATAAATCTGAGTGAAATATATGTAAACATCACTACTGCATTATCTTTCCTTACACTCTAATTCCTGTAAGTTTCATAGTGATTGGTTCATAGTCACTAAAATTTATAAACCTCTGTTTAATGTCATTTTTCATAATTCAGAACTTTTTCAAATAAACATCCAAACTATTACTAAGCTAGCTTCAATTACATGAATGGAAAGAAAAATACAATTGGATATTAACAATAATTATGATTAAATGAGCTTTAATAGGTTTAAAGGGAGGTAACTTTTAGTTCAAGGTCCTATTGTTGCCTTTTTTGTTTATGTATAGGAATTATTTGTAGATTATTTTTTTATTGCTCATATAAAATATGTGGCTAGTCAGCTGATTTACAGTTTTGTAGCATAATGAAAATTCAAGTTTTGAAATGAAACCATACTGCTTACATGTAATTGTATTTTTTCATTATGCAAATTTTGGGAATGAATTACCATATTAACTGCTATATCAATTCTCCAATTCCTTAAATCTTTCCAACCATGTCACAAATTGTCCTGAGTAAATAACGTAACAATAAATAGTTACATTGTGATAAGTTGGTCTCTCAAAACATGTTTAATAAAAAATATATATAAAAAAATGCTGTGCCAGTGTGAAGTGTTCTCTTAAAATGTGTGGTATTTCAAAAAGTTCTTTCAATAAAGATACTGATATTTTTTAAAAAGCATTATGCTACAATTTTTTATCTTCTGAAAGTAAGAAAAAATCAGGCTGGTAAATCCATAAACCAACAAATGAAAAAAAAACACCCTACCTTATGTTTTGTGGAAAGAACTAGTACTAGTTCATTCGATTATTAAACAATTCCACTAACATACAGATATTGATTTTCTTTATAAGTCCACAATGACTTAACACATCAAAAAGGAAACATCAGTTTGTCAAAATATGAAGGAAAAAACTTTCAAGAGAATTTTTCACTAAAGTTAAATTCATCAGAGAGCCTTTTTTTTCACCTTTAGAATAAATATGGACTAGTTAAAAACTTCTTAAATACTGCACAGAATAAATAATAGTAGTATCCAATCATGAATTGAATCTTATATGAATGTCATTAACAGTTAGAATATAAAGCCAGCAATCTTTATAAATACTAGTTGAGCGTAGACTTCTTTCAAACAAGCTGTCTCTGTAGTATATTTTCCATCTCCTAAAACAAAATAAAGTATATATATAATTTAACAAGTTGAATAATAAAATAAACACTGTTTTGAGAATAATTACTGTCATAAGGACCAACTAAAGATATAGTAAATGGATGTTGTCACAGAAAATATAAGATTTGGCAGATTTTTGTATACATATGTTGCCTATGAGTATTCTAAGAACTATTACTCAATCTTTTTAAATGAATTATTTTTTAATTCCGATAAGAGTCCAAAACCTGCAAGTTGTATGCAAAATCCTACACAAATATCAAGTTATTCAGTTATAAAATGTTTTATTGTCCAAATTGACAAATGGGCAATAAAATGTTTCATACAAAAAACTATGATATCTCCCATTCACTGAACCTTGACCTAAATTCTGATTACCTGTCTTAAAATGAATAGTAACCAAGCAACAAACCTTTCTAAAAATTCAGGTTGACATATACTGTTAACAACAGCCATAAAATATTTTTCTCCTGTCATGTGTAGTTATTGTAAATAGACATATTCCCGAAAGTTTAACCTGATCATTGTCATGTAAAAATAGGGTTATGGCATGCAACATCAACATGCACTTTCTGAAAAATCTGAAATTCAAATCAGAACACAATGTCATATCAAGTTTTTGATGGAAGACTGTGATCATTCAGGGACACATTGAAACAACCAATCTTCCTTTCCAGGATTAATGTGAATAGGAAAACATGTAAACAACATGAGTGGTGTTGTCTAAATTTGTCAATTTTGGAGCGTGACATGTGATTTCAATTAAGCTACAAGTACAACATTACATCTGTACCTTTAACTGGGTCAAATGGTTTTTACAGAAAGTACTTCTCATATCACCCATTTATGACAGAAAAAATATGCATGTTTGGAAACAAAATTTACAAAAAAAAGTTGACATTTTGCTTAAAGGTGAACCCTATCTGATAGAAATTTACAACTTGCAATCAATCCTTAACACCAAATACAGTTGACCTATTGCTATAAGTATGTTTGAATCAGACCTAGCCAGGAAACTGAACTTCGACCAATGAACCATGAAAATGGGTACAAGGTCAGATGAACCCTGTTCACCTTAAAGTCATTCCATTAACAAAATATTATACTAGACCATGAAAACTTAACCTTGTCACTGTCCTATGAAATAAGGTAGAGGTAAGGTGACTCCTGCCTGTTAGCCATGTAGACCTTGTAATGATTCTATGCAACAAATATAGTTGAAATATAAGTGAGATAGTTTAAATAATTCTTAAATTAGGTCAAGGACAATGGACATAATCATAAAAAACTTTGTCACATAAGGCATCTGTATACCAGTTTTGAAGCATCCAGGTCGTCAAACTTCTGAAATATGATGCTTTAAACAAATAATTTAATGATTTTACAGCAGGATAAGCATCTGTATGTCATAGATAAGACAAAAAAAATGTGACAATTTAGAACTCCTGATGAAATGTGCTTATTTTTAACTATTATAGACACTTAGATTAATGTAAAATGGTATACATTAATTCATACTTTATAGCATATCAAATACAGTTTGTTTTTTAAAGCTATGATGTATCTTGTTTGTTTGATGGTAATAAATGCCATTTTCAGCAATATATCATTGTATGATATACCAATCTATTTTCAACTGATATGCATGAAATAAGCAGTTTTTACCAATGGGTTCGTATCAACATCTTTGAGGTTTTTAAAAAAAAATGAACAGGAGAAATCACTTACTTCAATCATTAAAGTTTTATCGTAGTCTTGTCGATAGCAATAAATACAGTTACTATAAAGGCTGTACAATTTCTCTAACTTCTCAATTCTGTAGTTCTTTGTCAATGCAACTGTATTATCTAAAAGTTTATTCAAACGTTCTAGGTCAACTACAACTGGCACTGCTTCTTCCTCTAGAATCTGCAAGGCATGCTCATGATCTTCTGTTTGTAGGCGTGACCTTGTAGCCCTGAATTTAGGTGATGTTGCTGTCGCTGTAAAAGTACAAAAAATTACTAACATTCTGAATGCATTTTTTTCTATCTTTATATTCATTCACATACTAGATTAACAAAATACATATTCATACAATAAATACTGAAACATTAACAGCAAGGTAATGCTTATATTTAGTAAATGATTTTATCTAAGATTAATTCTCAGCAAAGTGAACTAAAAATGGAATAAAGCAAAGCTGACATATTTTACTAAAATTGCATGTCCCAAAAGCTATCCACTTCTTAAGATGCAGAGTTTAAAAGAATACAAATTTTCATAATATGTATAACAAAACTAGGTGCTCTAAAGAGCCTGTGTTGCTCACCTGCATCTCCAACAATAATATGACATTTAAGGGCAACAACTATAAAAGGTTGTCTGACAATTTTGACGTAAATGGACAGCAAGTAGATCTCCACATTCTGCACATTTTTGCCCCTTTCAGATTTTCTCTATTCATAGCAGTTTTCAAGATAATAGACAAAAATTGCAGTTTACCCCTATAGTATTTTAGCCATGTTGGCCATCTCTGTTGACAGGTGGGGTCATCGGACATATTTTCAAAACTAAATACCCCAATAATGATTGTGGCCAAGTTTGATTATATTTGGCCCATTAGCTTAAGAGAAGATTTTTGTAAAAGTTAACATTGACAGACAACGATGACGGACAACGGACACCAAGTGATGAGAAAAGCTCACTTGGCCTTTCGGCCAGGTAAGCTAATAAAACGTATCATTACATCAAGTCTTGAAGGATTCATAAATAAATGGAGAATGTGTACATTGGAAACAGATTATGCCCTCACTTGGTTAATGTTATAAAGGGACATAATTTAAGAATGATAAAAGTGACACCACCCAAATTCAAACTCTTTTAATCAGTTTAATTGAGGTCAGGAGCTGGCATGTCAGTAACTGCTAGTAGTCCTTTGTTAATTTATGTATCATTGTCATTTTGTTTAGTTTCTTTTGTTACCTATTCTTACATCGGACTCGTTCTTCTTTTAAACTGAGTTTTACTGTGCGTATTGCTGTGCGTTTGTTTTTTCTACATTGGCTAGAGGTATAGGGGGAGGGTTGAGATCTCAAAAATCATGTTTAACCCCGCCACATTTTTGGGCCTGTACCAAGTCAGGAGCCTCTGGCCTTTGTTAGTCGACTTTGTATGATTTTTAATTTTAGTTTCTTTTATATATATTATGGAGTTTAGAATGACGTCCATTATCACTGAACTAGAACATAATTTTGTTTAGGGGCCAGCTGAAGCACGCCTCCGGGTGCGGGATTTTCTCGCTGTATTGAAGACCCATTGGTGGCCTTTGGCTGTTTTCTGCTCTTTGGTCGGGTTGTTGTCTCTTTGACACATTCCCCATTTCCATGCTCAATTTTATTGATCTGAGTTTTGTGGTAATAAGCATTGTGTATAAATTTCAAAACATTGGTTGAGGCAAACTAAAGTTAAAGAACGAAAACAAATTTTGCAGACTACACGAATGAATTTTATTTTTACAGGACATTCAGTCTGGTAAACAACCTAGCTTTACCAGACCATTTTTTTTACATCTTATTATATATAATCTGACAAAACACAACAAACTTATGACTTGTTGTGCCCTTCTCATCTCCAAAATGCACAAAAACAAAATCATGTGACAAGAGTGTATATTTTGATGAAAGTTGTGCACAATTGCTTGAATGCATTTCAGTGATAAAGAAAAGTAATGTCACATGACATGAAAATTATTTGTGAACTAAAAATAATTTTGAGTTTCTGTATAAAATATTTCCAGTTTCTTCTTTCTTTTTCATATATCTTTTGGTTTTCAATTCTAGTGTTTATATTTCATAGCTGTATTTTGTGACCTGCTTGGATTTTTAAAATTTATTTATTGTATTTGATCAGCAAACTCGGAATAAGCCTTATCCGTTCCCCGGAATCTGATCCGGTATTGTCTACATTTCTGGTTGATGGCAGCCATTGTCTGTTGTTTTTGTCAGTCAGATGATGTTTTTACTCGGATTTACTCATTACTTGTGGGCGTTTTCAGCATAAAGCTAGCGGTTGAACAAAATAAACATCGCTGTCATGAATAATAAAGATGAAAATGAATTTTGAGATCGTTTTGGAATTTTGTTAGAATGTTAGAAAAATCCATGAAAAAAAACAACACCAGACATTCGGACCGGAATTCAACAAAATTTTACCAGACCGATCCATTATTCACCGGATTTGTCCGACGAATTTCGTGTAGTCTGATTTTGGGACGTACATGTGGACGGACTTACAAAGGGACAAGGGTAACACTTAATGACCCTTCCGCTGCAACGGGGACATAAAAATTTTAAACTCGTCACTTTTATCAGTAGGAGCAAATGGTAAGCTGCAGAAATGATCTGTGATGACATAGGCATGTTGCTAAACTATGATATATATACAGACATGTAAACTGTTTTGCAATGACTTGCATGTACAAAAATGTATTGGTTTTCAAAATATAATTTTTTATCATTAAATGGAATTTATTTCTCTTGACCTTTATAATACTTCAGGTCAAGTTTTAGACAATATTTTGCACACAACTAAGGCATGTAAACTTAAACTGCCTGGTTTGGTCTCATGGTAGCGTGACCATTTCCACAACATGGGTATGATTCCCTGCTAGAACAAACCAGACTTTAAAAATCCTTTTATGATGCTTCGCTCTTTGCCTTTAGAAACAAGAGCAAAGACTGGTCAAGACTGCATCTGTATCTCCCTAAAATGTTATCCTCTTGAATAAGCATGTAATATTTGCAGCTGGACTTACAGCAGATTATAGTCAATCAACCACAAAATTTGATTTAAGGAGAAAAGAAATACTGAAATGTACCTCCTACTTCATTGATGACTAAAATATATTTTGAAAGTGACAGTATTTGACTACAGGTAACATAAAACCATAACATTGATCAATGAACCATGCACTTATCTTAATCATTAAATTATTTGTATAAACAATTAATTACATTGTTCTAAGGCTTATTATCAGACAACATCCAGACTGTTCTATAAAGTACAATTGCTGAACACTGTCAAACTGACATTTACACCTTACAATAATTTTACATACCAAAAACAGATGACCAATTACTTTAGGGACTAAGAAACTGTAAAACCTGTGGATAGCATTCTAAAAGCTGTCAATTTAACTCTCACAGACTTTTCTTAAAATATATTGTTACTAGATAAATATCTGGGTCACCAGAATAATGAAATGACTCATCAGTGCTAGTGGGGGAAGGTTTTCAGACCTGTTTCAAGCTAGAAAATGTTGTTCAATGCTTTTAATTAAAAGAAAACCCATTCATTTCTATTACAGATAACATAATACACAGAAAGTTCCAATATTAATTGCTCAGCACTTAAAGGTCTGAGAATGGGGTCCCTTTTATTGTCAACATCACTGCCGGAAAAGAACCCAAAGTGGTTGAACATAATGTACACTATGGTGGGATAATGTGATATTAACACCCCATCCCCTTTTCAGTAATAATTTCATTTCAAAATCATAGATATATATGTGACATTCCCATATTTGTTCCTTAATTGAAACCTCATTCATTTTGTAGCAGTGGCAACTAAAGTGATCAAGATGCCTTATTACATATGGTAGATATTAAAACTAATCAAGTTTTTTTTCTTACAAACCTTTCTCGTCTTCACTGTCTTGCTTTGAGGTAGCACCTTCCTGAGATGTATTCAATTTCTAAAAAAAAAAATAATACATGTACATAATAAGACCATCATTAAACTTGTAAAGCAAAATAAAAACTGTGTTTCCTGTTGCTCAACCATCCAATATTTTATTGGAACTTTTATAATAAGCATTTTAAAGGGTTTAATTTCAAGATCCCTCCCTAAATTAAATTAGTAAGGGGTTCTGTGGAACCCTGTGTCTCGCCTCCGATTGCTGCTGTGAGTGTAAAAGTGTAATGTTGACTTGAAAAGTGAGTCCATTTATCAGTAAAATACAGAATTTAAAAAAAAAAAAAAAAAAATTTCTTTAGTTATTTCATGTTCCTTAGAAGATTAGATTCTGTCCAAAATTCAGAACAATCCATGAAGGTTTACAAATTTATCATGTCAAAAAAGTTTAATCCAAGACTGTGTGTAATTGACAACTGTAAAAAACGAAGTCCATCTATCAGAAAAATATATTTTCAAAAGTTTTCTTCAGACATCTCTTAATCATAAAAAAGCTTCTGCCAAAGTTTCATAAAATTTTATGAAGGTTTGACAAAGTAATTGATGTGTAACAAACTGTAACCCCAAACTGTATCTACTTGTTAACTTTTAAAAAACTAAGTCCGTTTATCAGTAAAATATGGAAAAAATGAAAATAAATATTTTCAAAATTTTGCTCTGGATATCGTCTTTTGGTCACAAACATGCTTCTGTCCAAATTTCATAAAATCCCATGAAAGTTTGACAAAGTTATTGATTTCTAAAAAAACTATAACCACAGACTGAACCTAAATGTTAGCGCTGCCAAAGCTGGCATCTAGGATCGCTATGTCTTCCTTTCACGACATAAATGTTGCAGGCTCGACAAAAATTAAACAACTGTAATTGCTTGTCCAAGTGCAACAAGAAATGCATAACTTTTTGTTGTTTTACCTTGTCCTGTTTAGCTATACTTTGCTTTAACTACTATTGTTAACTTTATGATTGATTGATTGATTGCTGCTTGCTTAATGTTTAACTGTATTGTCACTAATTTCAAAAAGAAATAAAATAAAAGAGGCAATTTTTAGAATTTCGATGCATAATACTCTACAAGAAACAATTTTTTTGTATTCTCAACACTTGGATAATTTAATCATTACATAAATGTTGATACAAGAACTCATTTATTTTGTTGGACTTTTCATTTAAATAAAGAAAATTCAAAAGATTTTATCTTGTGATAAAAACTTTTGTTACAAATACAAGTTAATGATTTTACGTTATATTTGAGAACTGAAATTGGACATAAAACTCACTGGGAATAGCTACAGTCTTTTAAAAAAATTCTTTGGTCAGTTTTGGTGCAGATATTTTTATATGATTTTACAACTACAATTTGTCAGTAGTTACAGCTACCATAATTGTAGGTGGGAGGGAAAATAAATTTGAAATTATACACCCATAATGTAATTGTGATCAAGATTAATTCAAATAGGCAAAGTTTTTCTAGGATAAAATTTAAGGAAAGTTGATTGATAATGGAAGCCCAGTGCTTTGTATCTGCTTTCAAAAATAATTATGAAAATGTTTGCATGCAGATTTATATTACATTTGCACACATTTATTTTACAGGTAAATTAAGTCGATTTATATAAACCTAGTCATGACTCATATTAAACTTATGTGTCTTGACACAATGTTCCAAACTGACTTAACTTACTAGTAACTAACAGGCTATCTAAAGGCCATTTAATATAATTGATGAAATGATCAGGATGTATTACCTCAATATGAAAAATATGAAAAACATTTTGTTCAATATTCAAACATTTTCCTGTGCTAACTGTAAAACGAAAGCATGCAAATGTAATAAAATGTTGTGTGCAATTGAAATAAAATTCACAAATGTAATGTCCTCCAGAAGCCAAGAATAGCAATACCTCAGGGCTAGGTGAAATTTAAAAAAAATTATTTCGTTATAAAATGATGGCAAGCAAGAGAAGAACACTCAAACAGGAAAAATAATGCAAATGAAACCATATCCAGTGATACATTTTATGAAGATGGATGTTCTGTTTGGACAGAGGTTGAAAAATTCAAAAGTTTTACCTGACTGGCTAATAACTTGGCATGTTCAACACTATCAACAGAATCTCCATTACTATCAACGGAACTACTGATTCCACTGTCTGTCTCCATTGGTTTAGATGTACCTACCCTCGGTGACATTTTCCCTGACTTATTTGTCGATATGTTTTCTACAACTACAGATAATTCTAAGTTCTTCTCACCACCTTTCTGAGATGATGTTGTATATTTTTTTAGAGTGGGATGTCCACTTGTTTCTTTTGATGATGATTGTCGATCAGGTGATTTTGATCTCCTTCTATCTGATGATTTCCCTGATGTGTTTCGTGTTGGTGATTTTGATGAAGACTGACGATGAGGTGAATCAAACCGGTCTTTTGAACGGTCACGAGATCTACTTGATATTGAGCTTCTTCTCCCTGTTGAGGACATAGAGTTCCTTCTCCCTGAAGATTTTTCCTCCAGTTCAGGTGATTTCCCTGAGGTTTTTGAAGACGGTGATAAGTTGCTATTAGCAATAACTTCAGACACATCATAGTCATCTGTATCTGAAAATCTTGAGTCCTTCACTCCTGAATCAGAAAACTGTGAATCTTTACTTGGTGATGCAGATAATGGATTTCTTTTTTTCCTCCTCGATCTGTAACCAGAACTACTCCATATATCTTTTTTAGCATGTGGTTTTTTAACTGCTCTAGAACAGTCATCACCTGAATTTGCTTTTCTACAAGAATGCTGTTGTTTCTTTTTTGAAGATGTTAGCTGTTTAATTATTGCTTCACTTTCACTTGCAGAATTGTCTCCTTTTTCTGGTGACTTTTCTGGTGAGGCCTTTCTTACACTTTTTTCAACAGACCATTGTTTTTCTACTAGTTCTAAAGGAGACGTGTTTTCTATATCCAATCCTCTCAACCTACGACTTGTTCTTGCTCTACTATCAGGATTAGTTGTGAATGGCTTATAAGATGTAGATGTGGATTGCAATGGTTTTGTATGGTAAAAATTTGGGGCAGATTGTTGTGGATCTATACCTGAAAGCAAATAAAAGAGAATCTCTAAAGGTAAGAAAAAAGAAGTATCTTAGCCATGGTCATTATTAAAGACAAACTGAAAACATGTAAAGTGACAACATGCTTATTGATAAATTTAAGGTAGCAGGGGTGTCTACATGTTTAGCGATAGATTTTTCTTAAACTTCTGTAATTGGCTTCTGGTTAAATGTACTTTCAAATTTCAATATATAAATTGGGAGTCACAGACCTCATTCTTTCGTTAAAATACACTAAAAAAAAAAAATCAGTTATTTTATATGGGTTATACAGGGGAAACTTAAATTTTCCTTATTGAGGAAACGTTAAATGATAGAATTGGTTTGAATTTCAATGAGAGAATTGCTTTTCATAGATACTTCCCAAATATCAAATAAAAATAGGGGCCACTGGCCTTATTTTCTTTAAATATTAAAAAAACACAAACTGTTCTATCAAAGTCAATATAATAATCTGCCCTTGATTTTAAAAGGATTTTTTTCTTAAATTTTTAAATACACTTAAAGACACTTAATTTTTTGGTACAATTTCTAAAAGACAAACACACTATTTCAACATATGGAGTCACAAGTTTAAAACATTAATCTGACATGACATAAAAGAAAATACATGAGAATTGACTATATGGAATGTCTTGCCAGCATAGATAATTTATCAAAGTCTATGATGTCAGGATTAATCTTACAAAGATGCATTGCATATATAACATAATTACTATTATACCACAACTATCTTTTAAAGTAATTTAAAAACTGATTTAAATCTCTAAGCTGAATGTAAATTAAAGAACCATGAAAATGAGGTCAAGTTCTGTCATAAATACAGTGTTTCTATAGACCAAATATAGTTGACCAACTACTTTATAATAACTGATAAATTGAAATGTTGTTATTAGTGTACAAAACAAAAAATTAGAAAAAAATTAGGACAGATCTCTTAAACCTATGTGGTGTCTGTAAGTTTTCTTGAAATGACTTGTCAATTCTTTTAGCTTCATGTCAGTATAATATTTCGAGAATCATGTCATGACCATGATCACTATATGTAATTGTACTACTTAACTGATCATCAGATTTCTAAGTAAAAAATCTTAATAAACAAGTAACAGGTGTCCCTTTGGTCTTTCTTTATTAGGTGTGTGAAGTTTTTTATTTAAAATATTCATTTCAATAGGGAACAATTTTTAAAGTGTTAAATATGGATGTGTTTATTTATTCAATTACCAGCAATTGGTTTAAAATTGTTGACTCATTTTTGCATTGCTTGTATTTGGTTGTTCAATAACTAAAAAATTCACTGATCTATAAAACAATAAAGCAATAAAAAAATAAAGCAACATTATTGGAAATTATGAAACATTACAGTAAATTACAAAATAGGCTATGCAAACCAATCATTCATTATAATAGGAGAGTCAAGTGTATCAACTTATACTCAAGTTTTTATGGCAATCATGAAAATAGGTTCAAGTTTAGGTGAATCCTATATAATGCACATGAAAAATTAAAAAAATACCCAAAACAGAAAACAGATCAAGCAACCATGAAACCTTTGCTGCCCTTGAGTAACATTTCCAGGTAATCTTCAACATGTTCAACTAGAAAAGGCTTGTCGTTTGTTGATGTGGTTCATAAGTGTTTCTCGTTTCCCATTTTTTATAATAGATTAGACTGTTGGTTTTCCCGTTTGAATGGTTTTACAATAGTAATTTTTGGGGCCCTTTATAGCTTGCTATTTGGTGTGAGCCAAGGCTCCGTGTTGAAGACCGTACTTTGACCTATAATGGTTTACTTTTATAAATTTTGACTTGGATGGAGAGTTGTCTCATTGGCACTCATACCACATCTTCTTATATCTATTGTCAAGAGATTGGAAATCTCAACCTAAAGTCACTTAATGCCTTGAGATTTTTCATTCTTCCACTTTTTGTGTTTGTTATATTCTAATATATCCTACAAGCTTTGTCAAAAATGAAAATATTACACTTAGTTTTATATCTTTTTTTTTTCTTCTACTGTTTTATGGGCATATTAGAATCTTTCTTGAATATTAAATTAAGAGTTGTGTCATTGTGTGTTGCTTTGTTAATTTGATATATATCATTAAAGAACCTACCTCTATTCTTTCTTGAATCTACCAGTTCTTGACACTGTGCTTCAAACTCAGGATCAAGTTCTACTTTTAGTATTGCCTCAGCTGTATCCTTCAAAGCACAAGCTCTGTGTCTTATTGCTCGACCTTTGATAAATATGAATTTCAACAATTCATTTTGATAAATATTTAGATTTTTGCACATGCTATTGCTATATAAGTATATAATTTATATGAGAAACATGCAAGATAGTTCTACCTAATATGTCTGCAAAAAGAAAAAGAGGTTGCTGAAGCAATCATGAGGTGCTGGATCTTACAACTGCATCGTAATAAAATAAGTTTACTTGTTATAAAATAAACAAAAGTGCAAACACTGAAATGACTTGCCTGGATTACTCATCATTATCTTACTGCAGACCTTGTATCAAATAAAATAAACATTATCACTGATCCATGAAATGTGGTGATGATCAGGTGAATACTGTTAGACAGATATACACCTTACAATCATTCTTTATACCAATCACAGTTGCTATATTGTTTATAGTATCTGAGAAATGGATCTAATCACACAAAACTTAACATTGATCAATGAAGTATAAAAATGAGGTCAGGGTCAACCTTACCAGATGTACATGATCACCTTTCAATTATTCCGAACACCACATATAGTTGAGCTATTGCTTAAAAAATCTTAAAAACAGATCTAATCATGAAAACTTAACTGACCACTGAACCATGAAAGGAGGTCAGGTCAAATGAACTCTGTCTGCTGTCTGATTGAAATCTATATCTTGCAACAATTTTTTAAGCCAAATATACTTGTCCTTTTACTCATAATGACTTAAAAAAAATTATGTGATAAATATGTATCTTTGATGAGTTATTATAAGCAGTCACTGGACCATGAAAATGAGGTCAAAGACAACTGACACATGCCAGACAGAAATTTCCCACAACAATGTATTTGTATTGAAGATAAGAAGTACTTGTCATTGATTGTCTTTAGTTATATCTTTTGTGTTTTTTCTTTTTAATAATTTTGAGTTGACAGTAATCTTTGGTAGTCTCTCTATTAAATTTATTCACAATTTCTACACTTGGATGATTTATAGCTAGACTTATGGTCAAGACTTTTTTTCTACTGAAGAAGACCATATATTGACCTGTCAATGTCTTTTTGTTTTAGGTTGTTTTTTTTTGTTTTTTTTTTTGTTGTTTTTTTTTTTTTTTTTTGTTGGGTTGCTGTCTTTTTGAAATATACCCTTTATCTCCTTTTATTCATAATACATTACATTTATTTGTAGGAGGTCTAGAATCATCAACAAAATGCATGATTGTCAGAACAAACTATTACAAATAAAAACAAGTGAATCTGCGAGCTACTGCTCACTGATGATACCCCCTACCCGCCCAGGAAGTTGTTGAGTGATGAATCTGAAAACGCATCACACAGTATAGCTGACTCATATAAACCCTGAAACCAAATTTCAGAAATCCTTATGATGTAGTTCCTGAGAAAGATGCGACGAAAAATATTCATGGGACGGATGGACGGACGGACAGACAGACAGAGCTAAAACAGTATACTCCCACTTTTTTTAAAGCGGGGTATAATAAAACAAGAGGCTGTCAGAGTGACAGCAAACCGGATTTTCCTGCAGAGGGTGAACCCTGAACAGTTGAGCAAGTATGGACACTACATTTAAGCTTAAAACTGCTCTGAATTTGGATTGTGGTTGAATATTTGACACAGCATTGGTTTGTGACACAAAATGAATGTGGTCAAAGAACTGAAATATTTGAAATTGGACATTTACCTATTATGGTCCAATATCCAAAATCTAAGTACATTGTCAGAATCAGCATATCAAAGAACTCCAAAAATTCAATTTTTGATGAAATCAAACAAAAGTTTAATTTAGGACCCTTTGGACCACAATGTGGACCAATTTGATAAAGGAGCTCACAATCCAAAATCTCTCAATACATGGTAAGATTCAGCATTTCAAGGAACCACATAAATTCAATTTTTGTGAATCAAAGAAAGTTTAATTCAGGACCCTAATTTGGACCAACTTGAAAACTGGGCCCAAAAATCTAATATTTAAATACAGGTTTAGATTCAGCATTTGAAAGAACCTTATATATATTTAATTTAAGCTGAAATGAAACACAATTTAATTTTATCCATATATTTTCTGTGCAAAGGGAAATAACTCAAACTAGATAAATAGATATGATTATAATCAATAAACCAGTGAAGTGATGACTAAGTTATATAAAATTAGATATGATGTAATTTTTCAAATTATAATCAATAATATAATAACAACAACCAGTGATGACTAAGTTCTCTAAAATTAGATATGATTTAAGGGGGCTCGCGGGTTCAAATTTTCGCGCCTACTACGCAGAATGTTGCGCAATGAGATCGTAAGTCATACCTATTGTCGTAATTGGCAATAACAATAAATTTTGATAATTATAAATAATCTATTTTATTTGAATATATTACCAAAGAGTGTTGTAATTGAAAATTGTAATTTTAAAATTTTATAAAATTTATTATTGCAATTTTCGTTGTTGCAAATGTACTTCCTTTTTGGGGAAAATGGCATGTTCTTGCCGGTGAAAGGAGACAATAACAAGATAATTCATAATAATCAAACACATGGGCTGCATTTCATGAATACTGAAACGCAGATAAAAAAAAATAGAACACGATCTTCATTTTAGTAGCTTATGAAGCAGTTTCACACTTGTTTTACACTAGAAATTGACCAGGAAATATGCGTAATATTTTGTAAACAAAGGAAATATATTGTAATGTAAGTATTTCTTCTTTAAGTTTCTAGCGATCCTTCATTTGTTGAAGATTATTCGCTGGATATTTTACATCGTCTGCAAATGTTCACAGCACAAAAGTGATTCACAACCATAAAATCATTTGAAAGCATAAAATTAACGTAAATGATTTTCAGCTAAATTTGTGAAAAAAATAGTGACAACCATGAGTGTGTATTATAAATTAAATAACAACCCGACCAAATAGCAGAAAACAGCCCAAGACCACCAATGGGTCTTCAACACAGCGAGAAAATCCCGCACACGGATGCAGGATCCAGCTAGCCCCTAAACAATAATGTATACTAGTTCAGCGAAAATGGACATCACACTAAATTCCCAAACATATAAATGAACCAAAATGAAAAAAAGCATACAAGACTAACAAAGGTCAGAGGTTCCTGGCTTGGAACAGGCGCTAAAATTAGTTGCGGCTGGGTTAAACATGTTCTGTGAGATCTTAACCTCCCCTATACCTCTAGCCAATGTGGAATAAGCAAACACGCAGCAATACACACAGTAAAATACATGTAGCTCATGGTACAATGTACTTGTGATAAATGTTTTGACAAAATATTTACAGACCTTTAATAGGGTCCAGGTGTGTTGACTACATCACCATTTTTTTTGCGGACCATAGAGTCCAGCCTGGCAGGTGTGTTGTCTACATCAGACACCATAAATAATGACCATTTGATTTTCGGGAAAAAGGGCAGGAGTTTCTTTTGCAAACAGAATTTTCATTTACTCTGTTGTTATATATAAAAAGAAGATATGGTATGATTGCCAATGAGACAACTCTCCACAATAGACCAAATGACAATGTTGTCTAGTTTATTTGAATATGAGTCGTTTTGCTCTGATTCCTGTTGTCACATACATTTACTCGTTTTCCCCCAAGGTGTTTCTCACTAATTCCTGTTTGTGCTGCGCATGCTACTACTGGGTAATCTTGCTGGGATTTTTTATAATAAAACTAAGAT
The DNA here is from genome assembly GCA_017311375.1 of Mytilus coruscus. Taxonomy (NCBI): domain Eukaryota; kingdom Metazoa; phylum Mollusca; class Bivalvia; order Mytilida; family Mytilidae; genus Mytilus; species Mytilus coruscus. Next base: position 118,772,173 of record CM029595.1, read on the forward strand.
TAAAAAGAAATTGGTAAAGAATATGAACTCTTTAAACATTTTATGTACATTTTTTGGTTATGCACTGTTTCACAGAAAAACTTTGATTTCCAATCCCCAAAAAACTAATAATTTTGCTCAGCTGTATATATTCAATTATTGTGGAGTAACCCCACCTCCCCACTTTTTCAAAAACTAAATCCGCACTTGTAGATAATTCGTGTAAAACTTATCAAGGGTGTTGAATATTTAATGATACATTGTAAAGTGAAGTTCCATATTAAACTACATTGTATATATTTTAAACAATTTACATGTACTATTGGATTAAAATTTGTTCTCTTTGCAAAATCTTATACCAGTATGTGTTTTGCTAGAACAGTACACTTTTCATGGACAGATTTAAAAATTTAGATTAAATCAAATCAGTCTATTGGGATTGAATAATAGTTCTTATAATTATTATCACAGTGGCAAAATGTAAAAGGTTATTCATCATGTTCATGTTATTTCTCTGATTTGATACTATTATAATTTCTTTATTACATCTAAATGAACTTACATATAAACTTATGGGAAGTGAAAGTTTGTGATCTTTCCCTATTTCTACATTTGAATGCCATCATACAATGGATCTGCATAATATAGGATCCTTGCGTCACTAATTTAGCAAATGCTAACAGTATGGTACACAACATAACTTTCTATTTTGATAGATTAATGTTTAATTCTAAAGTACATGTATAATGAAAATAACACTCTAATTCTCTGTATTAACATGATTTAAGAAAGATACGTGTTTTCTTAATGTTTTAATATTGACATGTTGACTGAAATGTCTGACATTTGGTCCTCGTACACAGTTATCATCCTTTGATTTACAAATATAGTCCCTAGTGTGGACAATGTCTTACTTACAATTTTTTTTCATACACCTTCCTCATTTATTTGTCTATATTTATGCATAAAATAGTAATTAGATGGATAAAAGTACATTAGTTTTCTCAAATGAATTGTTTCGTATTTTTCATGTTGGGGCCTTTTATAACCGACCATACGGTATGGGTTTTTCTCATTGTTGAAGGCTGTACAGTTGCCTATAATTGTTTACATCCACTTCATTTGAACTTTGGTGGATAGTTGTCTCATTGGCAATCATACCACAGCTCCTTATTTTTATGTAAAAACAATAAGGATCATGATTGTTTAGGTAAAGTAGTGATTTGGGTTAGTTGAACAAGGCAAAAATTAGTACAGGTATGTATGGAGCTGTCAAACTGTATTACAGACCCCTTTCACATAATATTGTCCATATTTTGAGTTAGAGCTTGTAGACTATTCTATAGTTTTGATATAATTTTTCCTAAAAGTAGTACATAACGCTGTAAAAATCTTGAGCAAGTGCAAGTGTGATTTTTTTTTATTTTCATTTATTGTCTTAAAGAAATGCACTAAACAGATGCGGATCCAGGATTTTGATAAAAGGGGGGCCAAGGGCCCCTAAACTAGGCAACATTTGGATTGAGGACATGTAAAAAGGCTATGCATTAACCATATATGTACCCCCCTCTAAATCCACATCTGCTATGAAATATTTGTGTTTTCAAACTGAATAGACATTTTTTTTTTAAACTTGGCATGACTTTAGATTAGGGAATTTTAAAAGAGTTGACAAAGTTTCATGACAATACAATCTTTATTATAGACAATATGTCCATTTTAATAATTTAACTTTGGGTGTTTATGTTTTACATTTAATTTAACAATTTCAACTATCAAGATTTGGGATTTAAAAAAGTTTGCAAAGATTTGCTTTTTAAATGCCCTAATATATAATGTAGCATGTATTTAAAGCATTTGAAGAATCATTCAATGTATCAAAGATTCAAGATTTATTACAATTATTCAAAATTTGAATTAATATGAGCCTGTGCCTGAAAAAAAGAGATTTTCAAATGAAGGTGGCTTTACATAAAAATGTATTTTTTTCTACCAATTTAAAATTTTAAGGTTTTTTGGTTTCAATAATTCTTCCATATATATTTAATGTACCTTGAATGGAAAAAAAAGTTACAAATATCATAACACATGAGTATAAAATGGTCTTGGCCATATATGATTGAAAATTATTTTTTGGTCAATATAGGCCATAACACATATTTACATATAAAAATGAATACAGAACTGAGAAGCTATAGGAAATAGATTTTTTTTTACTGTTTGCTCATTTCTATCATGTCTATGCTAAGATGTCATGATACAAGAAGTACAATATATGCTGATGCAGTGTTTTTTTTTTTTTTTTTTCAATTTTAGTGGAAAACTTATGTAATTTAAGTCCCAACAGGCATATAATACACATGTACATTGTATTTGGTCAACTTACTATCCTACTAAAGAAAATAAAGGTAGTATATTAAATGACACAGGTACACTAATCAACATAATTTACTGTTGAAAACTTTATAAATCTCAAAAACACTGTTTTTAGCATAAAAACATGTGTGCACTTAAAATTCTTGTACGAGGGAGGGGGGAGTGACAGGTATTTGCATTACATGATTTGCAGAACAGGATAAAAAAAACTTCCGCACTGTGAAAAGTCATAAGGTTATATCAATGGAATAAGCCTGTAAAGTTGGCCTGCTGCTAATCAAACCATGCTTTTCAACACTTTTTAATTGGTTAATTGTTTTTGGAATTTATGTAATCTGGATAAGTAATGTATGGGAACTTAAATATAACCATAAATGAATTCTTTTGTCACCAGTACCGTATACTGCATGTTGTTATTTATATTTAAAGTAGATACCAAGATTGGATTTATTATGCCTGCCACAAATGTGGATGGATTATATAGATATACCCTTGTTCCTCCATAAGTATGTACATCCCTATCCAGTTAAGTTTTGCATTTAGCCCCATTTCTCAGAAACTTATGGTAATATATCAATGATATTTATTCACCACAGACATCTTGTATACTACTGTGAAAGTACTTTTATTCGTGGGGAACCAATTTTCGTGGTTTTCGTGGATGACTTTATCCACGAATTTAAGTGTCCAACGAAATATAATAACTGTTGTCCAAATCAAGACATGAAAGATTCCCATGTAGGTTTGACTACCGATATGATCTAGAGAATACAATGAATATCGGCAAATCTGAGACTACTATAATAGTAGTCTGGGGCAAATGCACTAAGAACTACAACTGCAGGCAGGATTATACCCATTTAATCTTTAAAAACCTAAACTGTACAACTTCTGATCTTTTAATTCTCATAAAAAATATTTTTGATCGATGAAAGTCAGATTTCCGGTGATGATATGCTATGATAAAGTGTTCATTTATTATATCCTCATAATTCTTGTACGGGAAATAACAATTTCATGCTGGGCTTGCTTTTGATAAGAATTAATTTTACAATTCAATGTACATTTAAAGCATTTGTAAATGTTTTCTTTAAGTGACATGTTTATGGCCTAATTAAAACCTCTGATTGTCTTTAATCTGTTGATCAATTGATCTCAGGTTAATTAGTGTCATCACTACAAGGGAGCAATAATTTAAATGTTTACTTTGCAATTTCCTTCAATCGAGACAATTTGTAACCTTCGTTTCTAATGGCTTCAAATCTACGCTCTATTCGATTTTTTTTTAGAAAACTAAAATCCACGAAATTAAAAACCCACGAACATGTAACTTTTGCTCTAACCACGAAAATTGATACCCACGAATTAAAGTACTTTCACAGTAGTAGTATAACACATTACTTGAGTCACTATGACCTACATTTCATGCTTTAGTGTCTTTGGTTAAGTCTTGCGTTTAGGTTCATTTCACAGAAATCTGTAGTGATATATCACCACTACAGTATTCTTTACAACACAGCTCATCAACAATTTGATTACTGTGACCTACATTTAATGGCAGGACATCCTGTGTCTTATAGAAACATTTTCTAGTTAATACAAATCTAACACACTATTCAACCTGAAATTTTTTATGTATGTAATTTCAAAATCATAAAACGGATAAATTGACAGATATGAAAAAAGATTAAATGGCTGGTGTATCATGTTCAACTATCTCATGTATTAATTTTTATACATAAACAAGTACTCCTATGAAATGAAAGAAGAATTTGTCTGTCAAACTTAGATATAAATGGCTCCTCTAATAATTCATTATACAACAAACATAGAAGCTGCGTGTGTGTTATATTTGTCAGCTATATGTCTAAAATCTCAATTATATATAAAAAGATGGGATTTGATTGCCAATGAGACGTGGCAAAGACGTGGCATGATTGCCACTGATAAAACTTTCCACCAGAGACTAAAAGACATAGAAGTTAACAACTATAGGTCACCCTATGGCCTTCAATAATGAGCCAACTTCATACCGCATAGCAAGCTATAAAACGAAATGACAAATGTAAAGCAATTCAATAAAGAAAACTAACAGCCTGATTTATGTACAAAACACAAAAAAAATAAAAATATAACAACAAATGACATCCACTGATTTACAGGCTCTGGACTTGGACAGGTACAGACTACATATTAATCTGAACCTTTAACTTTTTCAGAAAAAACACAAGAAAGTGTAACATAAGTTATGAAGTTTGCAGAGAATCATAATTCCAAATGCCATTATGCACCTATTTTATTTTTTGATGGAATTGATGTTTGAGGTTTCCCATATCAGACTTGGAGGAATTGAGGGGAAATTAATTTTGTTTATCTATCTAATCATCTAATAGACTAGTACATCTTGTTAATTTGTATGTCCTATTGACATTAGATCTAATAAGAAGCAGTTTTCCCAGTAGGTCATAATCTATAAAAGTTTCGTACTTTTCCTTCTAAATATTTGGTATTTAAAATTATTTAGATTGTTCCCTACAATCCAAGTTTGACTATTTAAACAATGGTGACTTTGACAATTGAATTCTATAATCATTAAGTTCAACCTTCCACTTCTTGTTTTACATAATGTATTAAAGTATATCTGTAAACTTTGATTTATTAATCAAATGATCTCATAGAAAACACTTCAAAATTTATGAATTAACATTAATTTATGAATGCCATGACCTTGACCTTTGACCTTACAATTTGATCATGTGATATAAAATTCAATGTGGGCCTGCATATCACTACTGGGTATTGTAAACCAAAATTAGGTTTTCATTTCATATAAATTTGGATAAAAACAGGAGAATTTTATCAAAAATAGCCATTTTTTATTGTTGCCATGGTTTGACCCTTTTAGTGATTTATCTTTCTTAAAAGATCGGTGACCCCTTTTTTTTTTTTTTTTTTGCTTTTTCTGAACTTCACTTATATTCCTCTAATAACAAAAAGTTTAATGGAAATCTGTAATTTAGTCCTCTTAATTTTTTTAGGATGAAGGTAATGCAGGTGATATTTTTCCTATTAGTTTTTTCCCGCCAAAAATGGATAATTGGATTAAGAATATGAAATATTTTTCTTAAACTAACGGTGACCTATAAATTTTTTTAGCTGAACATGTAAAACTATACTTGTGCTTGTTGTAAAACAAATTTAAATAAAACCTTATATAAATTGTATCCGTTATTAAAATCTAAGTATGTCAACACACAATTTTCCCTATTATTCTTTTGTAAAACAGCAGCAAAACCCTCCTTATTTTGTTGGCCTATAAAATGCTTAAATGAACGGTGACCCCCTAATTTTATTTCATTATTTCGATCCACTCACTTTAAGGGATAAAATATCAAGTTTTCAGGAATTTCTTGTATAAAGTATTTATAGCCTCGGTCCTTCTTAACACTCAAACATTGTTAAAATCAGCATATCAAAGAACCCAAGAATTCAACTGCTGATTAAACAAAATTTTAATTTAGGACCCTTTGTATCGATGTGGTATTATCTAACTAATAATGAAAATAAATACAGGTTTAGATTCAGCATTTCAAAGAACCCTATATATATTCAATTTATGTTGAAATCAAACACAGTTTAATTTTGGACCCGGATTTGGACCAACTTGAAAACTGGGCACAAAATCAGAAATCTAAATATATGTTTATTAATAGACAATATAAGCTAAGTTTTGAAAGGAGTTCACCTAATCAAAAAAATATATATAGCATTCAGAAAATTAGTTTTTACAGAAAAACAAACAATTTACAATTTACCAAAGAAAAGAAAAAAAAAATCAAAAATTTTATTGATCATTAATACAATGTCTTTTAAAAATCAATAAAACTTATCTGTAATTATCTTCAAAATGTCTAATAATGAACAGTAAATTTCTAACTATATTTACTCCTATATAGTTTTTAATCATTAACACTTAGAAAACAAAATTTTCAAATAAATCTGATTTAGATTTTTGATTTTTGGTGTTTTTACGCCACTTTTAAGCACCGCTTTTGGGCTATTTCGTGGCGGTCAGTTTTTATTGGTGGAGGAAGCCGGAGTGCCTGGAGAAAACCACTGACCTTTGATAGGAAAACTGACAATCCTAGTCAATTAAGATTGGAGTCAAGTGCACCCGCACGAGCGGGTTCGAACTCACAACCTCAGTGTTGACTGGCTAGTGATTACAGTAGTAACTACTTAGACCACTCGGCCACCGAGGCCCCTCAAATAAATCTGTCACTCAAGATAAGACATTAACCATATGTTTAGTAAACTGATAACAGGACATATAAACAGGTGAAAATCATCTATAAAGGCTTAGTGTAATCAAACTTTATGTATATAATTAACAATTTCTGTTCACAGGAAAATAACTCAATCACAAAAAAATACCCACTTATGGATATTAAAAAGGGCAATAACTCACAAACGAGAAAAGCTAAAATCGTGAAAACTGAACTTGACCTTCATTTAGTCGCAGGAAACAACATATCTAAATCTGAAAAAATTTTGTCAAAGGGTTTTCATGTTACTGAAGAGACACTGTTTGGCAGCTGCCCATCTGCCCGCCGTACATTCCCAAATCAATACCCGATTTTTACTTCGAAAATCCAGTTAAAAACCTTTTTATATGAAAAGACAAGATATACATTTTTTAAAACCTGTACTACTTTGATTTCAAACATCCATTTCATTTGTGAGTGTTATACTAATTAAAATGCTTAATTAGAAACATATCAATTTTGACTATATCCAATAATATGTGATCCTAAAGCAACATATTCACCAATGGGTATCAAATACACATACTGTATATATAAATGTCTTGTCTAGTTCCTGATGTGTTCCCAATAACTCATTCAAGCCAATAGAATCAATATGCAACCAATCAGAAGTAACAATTGTTTTGTAATAATTTCAAGATGGCATGCTTATCCACTGAAACTAATAGCTTTGCACTGTAATGGGAAGCAAAATTTTTTGAAACCAATGTATTTTGAAAATATACACTATCATAATCAAAAGATGATTAAATATGACCTTTCAGGGTTTTGCTAAACCTGGACTGTAAAAAACTTAGGTTACTGTAGACACCATTGGTCTACCAACTAATAGCTTTGTTCAGACAATTTATACTAACCTGCAGGAGTTTTATCTGGATTATATTCCAAGGCATTCAGACATATACGGCTTACATCATCAAGAAATGACTTGGCAGTTTGATAGCGATGTAGATCTATTTTTGACATCATTGTTCCTAAGTCCATTGGATGTTTAATAATTTCATAATAATCAGGTGCCTACAAATAAAACATTTGCTTTATTCAAACTAGATATGTCTGGAAGAAAAAATCTTATGAAAAAATTGACAAACATTTGACTCATATGTTGATGAATAGTTATATACTGTACAAGAAACTAGTGAAATCTCATTGATATATGACAATGCATGCATTATCATTGCTATTTGCTGAAAATAAACTCAGGTCCAGGTTCACTCCAATCATCCCATGCAGCTTTTAAATCTCTAAATGCGACTAACCAGATATTTTTATTTATATTACAGGGATAATGAATTTGATAAAGAAGCCGGGAATTAAAAAAAAAGCATGAATTTCAATTTTAATTTTTTTGCAGATCTGTAAACCAAGTTCAACAAATTAAAAAAACATATGCCTTAAGCTCTAACGAACTTAAATCCATGACCTGGAAATCACCAAGTACAATACATGAATGACTTATGGTTTGAACTGCCAAAAAAATTCAATGGAGACTTGCCTGGTCATTTCCTGTGATGTTTACACTTTTTACTCAACAATGTGGCTTGGAAATAGGAATTCTATATATCATTTCAACTACTTGAACCAAAAAAAACCGACAAACACCTTTGAAAATTGCATTAATAAAAGAAATTGTGCAGATGTTCTCATTACACAGCTCGTCTTTAGGACATTCATCCAATCATACTGCTTAAATACAAACATGAAGCATGAAATTAAAGGGAGTCAATACAGTTTCAGGGGAATTAACTGTAAACTCAACAATGAACATTCAATGACTATTGTTACTAGCTTTGTTTGTGTTGAAATAATGAAATCTAATAAAACTGCAAAAAATCGGAAAAATAGTTCAGTGATGAGCTTCTAAAGAAATGTTTTGTCGTTTTTTTATGAAACAAAAGACATAATTTATTTTTGTCAGAGTTGATCATTTTAGCATTGGATTTGAATTTAGGCAGTAGACATCATTTAACTTTTTTAATGTTGGAAAAGTGATTTTCCTGCAAAATTTAAGGCAAATTTGGAGCAATACATTTTCAGATAAGATATTAAGAGTTTCCTCTAAAATATGCATGGTAAAACATATCTGGTATGTATTCATTTCAAAATGCATTAGTATTACAACAATGCAACTTACATCCTCTGTGTCAACAGGTTTAGAAAAGATTTGGAACTTTCTGTCTCTTCCTAATTTGTTGAGAACATCCCTGAGAAACAGTCGTAATTCCCTGAGTGTAGTTTCTTCTTGTTCATAAATCTTCTCCAATTCCCTTGCTGAATATTTCCTTGGTTCTGGTGGTGCAGCCTTTGGTAAAATTTCTAAAAATCTTTTTGCTGAAAGTTTAATGATAATGTAAATCAATATTGTATAAGCAGTACTAATTTTTTGAACTAAGGCTAAATAAAACTGTTAACACAGAGATATATGCTAATGCAACAGCAAACCATGTGTCAATTGTCACTGAAGGACTTCTTCAACATAAACCAACAAAAAACCAAAAATTTCAACAATGTAAAACTTCCAAAGTAACTGAAGCATGACTTATAGGACTGTATTGAAATTTTTGCACGATTCTGTAGATTTTAGAGTATAGAGTGCACAAAACTTGGACAGAAAATCCATGATATTATGAGGAAAACAAAAAGTCTTATAGTGCCTCATTATTCTTCTGTAGGAAATATTTCATGCAAAATTGTAATAACAAAATCACTGTATAGTATGGTCAACTACAGACGATGACAAATATAAAAGCTTTCAGTAATACAGTCACAAAGAAGTAGTGTTTACTAGGTGTTTCTATGCTACCATACACCAAAAATGGTCCAAGTCCAATAACTCTTGCAAAAGATTTCTAATCAAAATGGGGATATAGAATGGTTACCTAAGTATTTAATGACAAACAATTTGAAAGCTTTTAGATATATGGTCTCAGATCAGTAGTAATCACATGGTGTCGTATTAAGAGACAAATGGGTCAAACATGGCAAGCCCTATATCTCCTGCAAAAATTGTCAAATCACAATGGCAGCATATACATGAACAACCCTACTAGGAATGAAAGCTGTTGGGTGAATTGGAGAAGTGTTCTTAAAGTGTTACATACTGATGGATGCAGACTATAACTTTATCCCTCCACCAGTGTGGCAGGGATGGAAAATTATTTCTAAATTATTTTTTTTTTTACTTGAACATTGAGAGTTCAATATAACTTACCCGATTTCATTTTGTGTTTAGTTTTTGTAAAATGCTCCTGTGGTGAAACTGGACTCTTATGAAGAACTTAATTTAACCTAGAAGTCACTTCTCCCTAAAATTCTGAAGTGTGGTGACCCCTGCTTAAGATGACATAATTTAACTTTGCTGAAAGTTCATTATCAGAAAAATTTAGCCTTTCAAATATAATTATATCCAGTAAAGGAAAACTTGTTATCTGAAAAAAACACTAATTTGCAGTTTTTTTTTTTACACACATCTGTACAGAAATTTAATTGACCATCAAACTGGACACTTGAAGTGTTCCTGTTTTATTTTTCAATGATATAAAAGGTATGAAAGGTTCGATTTGCCAGTTCTTACTCTTTCACAAAATTTTTGTAATGGAGAATTTTTACAATATCAAAGAAGAATTCAGAAATTTGATAAACTACACAGATCATGCATTTTCATCCTTTGAAGAAGTTATGTTTTTAAGATAAACTTTGAAATACTGTAAATTCAGAAATTATTGCAACGTTTTTATTAAAGCGAATAATGCGACTGGGTGACTATCGCAATAATAAGAACTCGCATTCTGATGTCTGTTACATATATCTGTATTCAGATTTTCGTGATATCTCAATAATTAATCTCACATTTTTGTCCATTCTTGAAAAATCGCAATAATAAATGCACACAATAATTTCTGAATTTACAGTATATTTTATGCATGTCTATGCAAGGAAAAAAGCTTGTCTGTATTGACAGAAAATAGAATTAAGTCTTATTATGCTGTTATCATTCCAATTAAAAGCTATTCCATGTAAACATACATGGAACAGTCCTAAAACAAATGCAGTGAGTAAATAAAGTGAAAATATGACCAATTCGCCTATTCTTTAACATAAGTCAATTATTTTCATTTTAAAGCTGTATTCATCTACTCCACAAAATATTGTCAGGCACAATTCAAACAAAACAACTGCAAATATTTCCTAGTTTACAGTAATCCTTGACTTAGGAGTGGAGGATATGCTGTGTGAAATAACTATTTTTAAAAATCATATTTAGATATAGATTTATGTTATAAGCATGCGTCAAGGATATTCTGTTCAAAAACTTTTTTGTAACTAACAAAGAAACAAATAACTAAAAAAAACACTTTCTTCACTAAATGGCAAACATAACATTCATGCAAATTCAATAATTCTTTAAAAAGCTACCTCTACCAAAACTATTTGGACAGTCTGAATTCTGAAAATCTATAAAGTTTTTCAATAAACTTAAAAAACACTATTAATAGTACTTAATAGCACCATTAAAAGGAATAGCAGTCAGAAGAAACTGAGTAAATGGGAACTTTCTATTAACTAAGCCTTTGTTGCTCACCTGCATCTTCAACAATGGCTACTTTTTTGTAAAAATCATCATGAAAGGGCAATAACTTCAATAAGGAGTTGACTGAAGATTTCTATCATGTTTGACTTATTTGTAGATTTTGTCCTGCTGATCATTTTTCCTCTTTAAAGTTTTTATCTATCTATTATAGTTTTTTATGATATTAGGCAAAAACACAAATAAACTGTTGACACAGAGATATGTCTCGCCTGTCAGCATAAAATTCAGAAAAAGACAATCTGATGGACAGCAACATTTCTAATTAATTCAAAGTTGCTGGACCAACTAGTGGGTAGGGCCTCAAAATGGTTGACAAACTGAGATGTACAAACAGCAATGTAACTTTATAGAAAATATTGTCCATTGTATAAAGTAGTTCCTATCAAACTTACTTAATCATAAAACTTATCATTGAAAATTGTTAATTGATTGAAAGTCACTGGACCATGACCTAGGGGGCAGGTCCTTAAAATAGTCGTCAAACTGATATGTACTGATAGTAAAGCAACTTAATAGAAAATATCATTGATCTATCGCAAGTAGTTCATATCAAACTAACTTAAGCAGAAAACTTATCATTGAAAATTGCTAATTAATTGAAAGTCACTGAACCATGGCCTAGTGGGCAGGTCCTCAAAATAGTTGTCAAACTGATATGTACTGATAGCAACTTCAAACAAAATATCATTGATCTATCTGTAGTAGTTCCTATCAATCTAACTTAAGCAGGAAACTTAACATTTAAAATGGCTAATTAATTCAAAGTCACTGGACCATGGCCTAGAGGGAATGAGTCGGTTTCACAAAAAAAACTTACGACTAAAATTGATCGTAAGTCATGAACAATTCAGTATACTTACGATCAATCTTAGAGTGCATTTCTTTCTAACACAAACGATGCAAACGGCTAAGCGCGCAAATGTTTTGATCATTTGTTTCTAACATACATTTGCAAAGTTTACATAAACTTTGACAAACTATGCACTCGCTAAAAATGCGTCTACAGTTTGTCGTTCATCGTTTGTTAGTACAAACGCTACATTTGTTTCTAACTTCACCCTGATTAAACAATGTATTTGTTTCTACGTTTGCAAAAAGTCTGTTTACCAACAACATGTGCATGCATTATTGGAAGTTCAAACAGGGTCAGTAAACACTGATTTAACGATGTATTTGTTTCTACTTTTTGTAGTGTTTAGAAAACAACAACAAACGCCACACAACGTTTACAAAATTTTGGTTAGAAAGAAACGCACTCTTAGTCGTAAGTTTTTTTGTGAAACCGACTCCAGGGTCTCAAAATAGTCTTCAAACTGATATGTACTGATAGTAATGCAATTTCACACAAAATATCATTGATCTATCACAAGTACTTCCTATCAAACTAACTTAAGCAGAAAACTTAACATTGAAAATAGCTATTTAAATCAAAGTCACTGGACCATGGCCTAGGGGGTAGGACCTCAAAATTGTCGTCAAATTGATATATACTGATAGTAATGCATCTTCATACAAAATATCAAGGATCTATCACAAGTAGTTCCTATCAAACTAACTTAAGCAGAAAACTTAACAATTGTTGATGCCCTCATTGCCGTCGCCGGAAAAGCAATCCCTATGTCTCGCTTTCCACGACTTTTGTTGCAGGCGAGACAAAAATTGGTAAAAATCATCATTATTCATTAAAGAGCAATAATTCTAATAAGGAATAGTCTGATGATTTCAGACCTGTTAACTTATTTGCAGATTTTGTATTGCTAATCCTTTTTCCTAATAAAAGTTTCTATGTAACTATTAAAACTTTCAAAACGATAGACAAAAATGAAAAAAAATTGATAAAATTTAACATTTAAGGAGGTAGACCTTGGTGAAGGGAAATAACTCTAAAAATCTTCAGTACGTTTGTGTCAACCATTTTCATAAATATATTATAAGCTTCTAGGTTACATAGATTATTAGCAATCTGTTTCCGGTAAATGCTTAAAATACATAGATGCAACTTGACTTTTACAAACGCATAACTGATTTAAAGAGTTATCTCCCTGAACCAAGGTCTACCGCCTTAAAGGGCAATAACTCCTATTATAAGATAATAGACAAAACTTGCAGTTTATCCCTATCGTCTATTTTTAGCCATGTTGGCCATCTTGGTTGGCAGGAGGTGTCATTGGACACATTTCTTAAACAGTATACCCCAATAATGATTGTGGCCAAGTTTGGTAAAATTTGGCCCAGTAGTTTCAGAGGAGAAGATTCTTGTAAGATATTAGGCAATAAAGAGCTGCGCCATGAGCGTATGATACGCCCGTCGCTTTTTCAATCCAATAAAATTCCAAAACTCCTCAATGCCATATCAGAAATTTATAAAATAAACTGTTGACACAGAGATACGTCTCACCTATTTGTAATTTTGATAATGCAAACATTGAAATTAAAATAGCAATACTTTAACATGTTAGTTATGCAAATATTCAAAGTCAATGAACCATGACTGAAGGTACATGGCTAAACAATCTGCATGGAAATGAGATGTGTCAATGCTAATACAAATGCATACCAAATACCATTGACCTATCATAAGTCATTTCCTTTAAACAAGTCTAAACACAAAAATGTAAAAGTTTCAAAGTCAATGAACCATGATGAGGGGTGAGGCTATATAATCTCCATAGAAATGAGACTTGCAAATGCCAATAAATTTGCATACCAAATATCATTGACTTAACATAAGTGGTTCATCTTAAACTAGTCTAATCACAAACTAATACATGTAAACTAAGCAACAATTTCAAAGTCAATAGACCATGACTGAGGGGGCAGGGCCAAATAATAACCATGGAAATGAGATGTGCCAATGCTAATACAAATGCATACCAAATATTATTGACCTACCACTAGTGGTTCACCACAAACTAGACCTAACAGCATACCTATGTCTCGCTTTTTGACTCCGTCAAGGTGAGACAAAAACTAAAGGGGGCTTATTGTAATATATATAAAGCAGTCACCAAAGTTTCATGAAAATTGCTCAAAGCATTTGTGAGTTATTGTCCGAAAACTGGAAATTCACCCCTTTTTTTATGAATAAAATCCCATAACTTGGAAATGTAACATTGAAAATGGTGCACTCTGGAGGCATTTTCAGACTGTTTAAAATTGCATGAAAAATGAGGTTTCATATGAATAATATCTTTTTTTTTGTCTTTTTTTTTTTTAGTAAGTTGCGATATTGCTTATCAAATACAAATATTTTGATATCAATAATGATCTTAATTGTAATCAATCATATTGCCAGATATTTTTAAAAGGTAAGAAAGCAGCTGATAGCTATTAATAACTAATTGAAAATAAATGGGGAATGTGTCCATGGGACACAGATGATGCCCCAGCTTGCATATCATATAAAGTTATAAAGGGGCACAACTCTAGAACAATAAAAGTGACACCACCAAAATTCAAACTTGATCTGTATTTTGTGGTAATAAGCATTGTGTATAAGTTTCATAGCATTTGGTTGAAGCAAACTAAAGTTAGAGAACGGAAACAAAAAATTCAGCAATTTTTCCATTTGTAAAGGGGCATAACTCTAGAACAGTTAAAGTGACGCCACCAAAATTCAAACCTGATCTGTGTTTTGTGGTAATAAGCATTGTGTATAAGTTTTATAGCATTTGGTTGAGGCAAACTAGAGTTAGAGAACGTAAACGAAAAATTCAGCAATTTTTCCATTTGTAAAGGGGCATAACTCTAGAACCGTTAAAGTGACGCCACCAAAATTCAATCTTGATCTGTGTTTTGTGGTAATAAGCATTGTGTACAAATTTCATAATATTTGATTGAGGCAAACTAAAGTTAGAGAACGGAAACCAACTTTGGGACGTACGTACGGATGGACGTACATACGGACGTACAGACGGACAAGGGTAAAACTTAATGCCCCCTCCGCCACCGTGGGGGCATAAAAATAATATGCACAAAAACAAAATTTGCAGGCCAACCTATATCATGTATATGAAATTTCAGTGATTTTTTTAAAATAATCGAAATTTTCTTAGTAGGTTAGACTATAAAGCTAAAACAGAAACTGGAAACAGGATAAACAATACATGATCGACCTGTTGTTACACAGACATATTGTGTGTTCTTGTTGAGCTCCGGGTCAATAATTATAGAAACTTGACAACCATATCATAGTTGAATAGATCTGGAAATTATTATGATCATTATTAAAGAAGTGTCAGTCACAACAACTATCGATATTCATGTGTAAATTGCATAATATGTGATTCTGTTTTCACCTGCTTCCTTTTTCTTTTTGGGGGCTGTAAAGAAATCAAGCAACATCAATTTTCTTTTTGCTTGTTTTCTTGTCATCTTGGATCAACACGGTACCACAATTTCTCAAGAACTCCCAAGAAGAAGAAGACAAAAGGGCGCTTTACTAATATGTAGATTTATCCTTTTTCAAAGCGCACAAATAATTGCATTAAAAATCATTTCGGATGTCTCGTTCCTTATCCATCAATGTGACGTTGTCAAGAATCTATAAATATATTAAAACGCTGACCTGAACGAGAACACCTAAACAAAGCGCAAGCCTAGACAAAAGTCAATGCAATCGATAACAACTTGTTTTACGCAACGATAGCACAGTTTTATTTATTTTATTTTTATTTGGAATCACAATTTGAACTGGCGATTTCCTTAATTTGAAACGGGGAAATTTCGCCAGGTGTCGATGCTTATTGAAAACCCTGCAACAGTATACCATAATAGGTCCTGTAAACGGGTGTATAATAAACGGGCGTATAAAAATGTAAAAAACTCATCATTAAAGGGCAATAACTCCAATAAGGAGTCATCTGACGATTTCAGCCATGTTGACTTATTTATAGATCTTGTCTTGCTGACCATTTTCCTGAATAAAGTTTCTATCTATCTATTATTATTTTCATAATAAGCAAAAATGAAAAAAATTGGTAAAATTTGACATTTAAAGGCAATAACTCCTATAAAAAGTTCTCTGACAATTTTGATACAAAATGAACAGCAGGTAGATAGATCTCAACCTTCTGATCAGATTTTCTCTATTCATTGCGTTTTTTAAAATAATAGACCAAACTTGCAGTTTACCCCTTTCTTCTATTTTTAGCCTTATCGGACACATTTTTTAAACTAGTAACCCCAATAACAGTTGTGGCCAAGTTTGATTTAATTTGGCCCAGTAGTTTCAGAGAAGAGTCTTGTAAAAGGTAACGAAGATGATGAACGATGGACGATGGACGCCAAGTGATGAGAAAAGCTCATTTGGCCTTTAAGCCAGGTGAGCTTAAAAGATATTTAAGTCATTTATCATTGGGTGAATAAATGACATTAAGTTTTAACCGAAATAAGGCATTTTCATGACATCAAAGTATTAAGATCACTAACCTATAACTAAAGATGCTCTTTAATTTGTACAAATCTACAAACTACACTGCACAATTGCAAAAGTATTTATTTAATCACACTGTTTGTAATTACCAGTACAGTTTCAGTTTACTTAATTTTAACTGACTGCTATTCCTTTTAAAAAGTTCATAAAGCATCTTTTTTATAAAGGGGAGGGGGTTAATCTTAAGAACAGTTGTGCAGCTAGTTCGCTTCATTAATTCTTTAATCATGACACATTACTATGTCTGTACATGTATACACATCTACTAATAAATGATTAATAAAAGACAGCATTCCAATGTCCCCTGCACTTGCACATTTTATATCTGTCCACAGGTACTTAACAACAAAATTTTGTTTCTTTTAACATTACTCCTGACAAAATAATCGATCGGCAATGATTTCAAACTCAAAGACATTCTGATATAATACCCCCATTCTTAATTTGATTTGAAATGTTATTGTTAAATAAGCATTTCGAGAGTACTGCATGGCAATACAAAGTCCCCTACCGGCTAAAAATTCATTATACTGGAACAAAATGCTAACTTGTTCTATAACTTGTCATGGTGTAAACAAAAAGTAAATATCATGTCAATATCTTCAAGCATGACTAAAACAGTGTGGAAAACTGATTATATGAGTGACCATAACTCTGAACAAAATTATTAGACCGAAACAAAAATTTGAACTTGATCTGTTACTTGTCATGATAAAACTATATACCAATTATCAATCAATATCTTATAAGCATGATGAAAAAATCATTAGATATGATTAATAGTTCTCTAAAATTAGATATGATGTACTACAGTGTATATCTATTTTCAAATTATAATCAACTATAATTAATAGTTCCAAATATTTTTCTTTCATTTGTCACAAACTAATATAGATTTGTAACTTATCTATAAAATGTCAACAACTTTTATCTACACAATGTAATGTATTGAAATATATACATTAATAAAAATAGATTATTATCTAATTAAAGGATTTCTCTTCATGATTTTTATATATATATATATATGTATATATATATATAGCATTCAGAAAATTAGTTTATACTAAATAACAAACAAACCTGCCAAAAAATTCTTCAAATAATTTAACAAAGAATGTCTTTTAAAAAATGAGTTATCTCCCTTTGTACAGAAATATGGTTTAACATAGTACTCTAACATTAGATATGGTCAAGAGTTATGGTCCATAACTCTGAACTAAATCATCAGACCGGAACAAAATTCAAACTTGATCTATAACTTGTCATAATAAAACTATATACTAAATATCAAATCAATATCTTCAAGAAAGAAGAAAAAAAGTGTGGAAAGCTGATTTGCCGGACTGACGGATGGACAGACGGACGGAGTGCAAACCAAAAGTCCCCTTCGACTTCGTCGGTAGGGGACTAATAACTGAAAAGAATATTCTATTTTTCGACAATTGAAAGTTCAGGTTTGTTTCTCTCTCATTTATATTTGTAAAAAAGAGGGTTAAATAAAACTATTGTGACCAATATAGAAAATAAAAATTCGTAAGGGTTCCACGGAACCCAGTGTCTCGCCTACTTTTGCTGTTAATCGCAGGCTCAACAAAAATGAGGAAAAAAATCAATAAAAATATTCCTTTAGATACTATCTTTTGTTTGTAAGAAGCTTCTGTCAAAGTTTGGTATAAATCCAGGATAGTTTATTAATCTAATAAATGTTTTAAAAACTTTCACAGCAGACTGTATTTAATGTTAACTGGAAGAAAAACTAAGTCCATTTATAAGTAAAATACGGATAAACAGGTACAAAATTTTAACAAAATTTCCTTCTAGATACTAGCTTTTGATCATAAACAAGCTTCTGTCAAAGTTTGGTACAAATCCAGGATAGTTTAAGAAAGTTATTTAAATTTTAAAAACTTTAACCACAGAGTGAATGTATTGTTTCCTGGCAGAAAAACTAAGTCCATTTATAAGTAAAATACGGAAAAAAAGAAATTTTTTTTTTTAAACAAATTTACTTCTGGATACTATTTTATGATCATAAACAAGCTTCTGTCAAAGTTTGGTACAAATCCAGGATAGTTTAAGAAAGTTATTTAAATTTTAAAAACTTTAACCACAGAGTGAATGTATTGTTTCCTGGCAGAAAAACTAAGTCCATTTATAAGTAAAATACGGAAAAAAAGAAATTTTTTTTTTTAAACAAATTTACTTCTGGATACTATTTTATGATCATAAACAAGCTTCTTTCCAAGTTTGGTACAAATCCAGGATAGTTTAAGAAAGTTATTAAAATTTCAAAAACTTTAACCACAGAGTGAATATTTGTGGGCGCCGCCGACGCCGACGGAATGTAGGATCGCTATGTCTCGCTTTTTCGACTAAAGTCGAGACTCGACAAAAATTGAACTTCTTAACTTTAACACAGTAAATCAATCTTGGATTATATCTTTTATTGAAAACAATCTATTACTAGCTTTGTGAAGGTTTCAAAAATAGAAAATCCATTATCTGAGGTAATCGTTACAACACTTATAAAAAATAGCAAGATTAATCCAGATAAGATGAATATTTTGAAAACCTTGGCATCTATGATAATAAAGCTTACCAGCCTGCTTCCTTCGAGAAGGTGGCTGCACTGCTTGATTTAACAATATATCTGTGAAAAATTCTCTTCTTTCAGTCTCTGATGGATAAGCCATCTTAATGACTTGGCTAAAGTTGCTGTCAAAGATATGTGTCAACTGCAAGACAAAAACAGAGTAAAAAACAATAACACAGTGCACCTCATCACCTCATCTGCCTGTTAACAGCTTATCTTCCAAAAATAAATACAAGACAGTGGCTAACTTTTGCTGATATGGCAGTATCTGAGAATAAGAAAATTTGTTTTACATGGCCAAAAGTTAACAAAAAAAAAGATTTCATGGCTTTTTAGATTAGGAAAAAAAGAAAATACAATAAATGGGGAATGTGTCCATGGGACACAAATGATGCCCCCACTTGCATATAACGTTAAAAAGGGACATAACTCTAAAACGGTAAAAGTGACCCCACCAAATTTCAAACTTGATCTGTGTTTTGTGGTAATAAGCATTGTTTATAAGATTCATAACATTTGGTTGAGGCAAACTTAAGTTAGAGAACGGAAACAAAAAAATTCAGCAATTTTTCCATTTGTAAAGGGGCATAACTCTAGAAAGGTAAAAGTGACACCACCCAAATTCAAACTTGATCTGTGATTAGTGGTAATAAGCATTGTGTATAAGTTTAATTACATTTGGTTGAGGTAAACTAAAGTTAGAGAACGGAAACCAATTTCGGGACGTACAGACATACAGACGTACAGACGTATGGACGTATGAATGGACGGACAGATGGACAGATGGACAAGGGTAAAACTTAATGACCCCTCCGCTACGGCGGGGGGCATTAAAATGTAACAATTCCAAAAATCCCTATTACCTGTTCCCCAAGCATGCTGTAATGGCATTCACTTGTTGCTAAAAGAAGAATTGGTGAAGTTGGGTCTAATTCATTTAACATCATCATAAACGTTGCACGTAATGTATCAGTTAATACACTCCATAACTGCTCAATATCAGGCATGTAAATAATACTAGGTGCTGTACGTCTTGCCTCACGGAAAACCTGAAATTAAAATAACATATTCAAATCAATTACAATTTTAAATAATATTAACTGGTTTTGTTGTAAGGAGAATACTTTATTTCAACCGCTTAATTTCACAGGGGTTTGGATAAAAAAATAAAAGATGATTCATAAGCAAAGTTAAAAATAGGCAAAGAAGCTGGAGCCTGTTGATGAAATTAAACATACTCTGTAAGTTTCAGTCTGCAAATTTTAATAAGGTGGATGGGATAAGAGTGCCAGTAAGGCAATGCTCACAACTCCACCAAATAATAACTCAATTTCACAACATTCCTTTGGTTTTGTCATTAATTTTTGCCACGTAACAAGAGACAAATTTCTTTTTTCGCTAAAATATAAATGTATTTGTTTTTTTTTTTTGTTCTCAAATCACTGCATGAAAAAAATTTCAAAATTAACCAGATCTTATTAAAATATCTTCTTAATTTTTGTAACTTTTCCATATGCACATATATCAAATAGACACTCAATTTTTGAAAACTTGAATATCTAAATGTAAAGCAAGAATGCATGCGATGTCATGCTGAGCATATTCCCACTAGTAATTCAAAAGTATTGAAAAACAGATACTAGATGTCTGGCAGATCTGAAAAATGGTCATATGTTACAACTTGTAATGGTCAAGCTGATGACAAAATATGAAATCATTCTATTCAGTAATATCTGAGAAAAGCTTGTCTTAAATATTTGTTGGACAAAAGGACAGACATACAAGGTGAATGCAATAAAGCACTCACTTCTAGAGTAGGGGTATAATATTTAAGATATAGATTTACCAATTAATACTGTTCTCTTAGCAAAGGTTATTTATTTCAGATCTCAAAACAACAAAAACTAGAACATGTTATTTCATTTGATAAAAAATTCAGCAAAGCATATGATCTCAATTTTCAAAGATTGACCAGATAATTTCTTGAAATTTCATAAAGGTATTGCATTTTTTCTCTTTCTTATTTCAACTTTCAGAGTCCTGTACTAATCTTGTAAATAGAAAAGAAAATTTCAAAAGGGTGTTCAGATTATATGTATTTGTCATGTGAAAATTTTGCAAATTGGAGTGCCTAAGCTACCTGACATGCAATTTTAGCTAACTAATTCTAATTTGATAATTATTTTAAGGATGTACTTAGGTGAAATTTTTAGCTAACTAATTCTAATCTGATAATTATTTTAAGGATGTACTTAGGTGAAATTAAAAAAATCTAGAATTTAAAATTGATTCTTTAAGTCGGAAGAGCATTAATTAAGGAACAAATTACAAAATAAGCAAAAAATATTGATAGGTTATGGAGCTCCTTTTCGAGATATTTAATTTTTTTTAAATGGTGGGAAAAGGCTGTCTCGGACTTTTACCTTATATTTGCAGTGGTATTATTTGGGTCTCAAATCGAAAGAAAAGAAATGTAGAATCTGCTTAAATGTTGGTAAATGACCTTTTATGAGCTATTGAAGTCTTATATGAAAAGAAAAATGGGTGCTATGGGGCAAAATATTTTCCTTGTATCGTAGGAAAAAAACCAAGGAGTTCGAACATCTGACACAAATTCCTAAACCTGACCTAAGTACATCCTTAATGATTGGATTCGTATGAATGTTGACAGTTAAAAGAAAAATATTACCATTAATAATTGTTTTAAAACATCAATATTTAATACTATAACTGCAAAAAGTGAAAAAGTAAGCTAAAATATTTTTAAATATTACAAAATAAGAAGTTGTAGACCTTGTCGTGCTAAGCATGCCCCCTGACTTATAATTTGAAGTACTGGAAAACAGAAAGTATGTGTTTAACAGATCAGAAAATGCTTTCACTTCTCAAGTCATCACTGTCAAGCTGCAAACCAGATTTCGAGTCATTCTGTTCCAAAAGTAATGGTGAATCTGTGAAATTTGATACAATCTATGTAACTTATGGAGAACTAGTCTACCTGAGCACATGATTCTTCTGGAGTTTTAGTACTGACTGCAAAAAGTGAGGGAAGATCAAGAACATGAACAGGTAATTGTTCCATGTTATGAAGAATTGCTGGGGCTAAATGAGTTGTCTGTCCTTGTCCTGGTTGGCCAGCTAATAACATTCTTGGTCTGTGTGTTGTTGGTGTCTTGCTAGCATAACTGTTAAATATAAACAAATCCTGTATTATATGAAAACAATTCGGTATTTATGGGAGAATTTGTTTTAAAAATTTAAATAGTTGAATACACAACAGTATGCCCCCTGACATTGTGTATATGAATAATTGGAGACCTAGCCAGAAAGAGGTAGAGGTCTTCATATTTTGATTTATGATGCATTTCTATGGCAAGCATCTTCAAACTATCTTAAGATTTCAAAAGTGTTTTGACACTACCGGCATATTTATAAACAAGAATATGTGCTCATAGGACACAGCTCCCGATCACACTTTCAGAGAACCACAAAATCTTGACCATAATGCTAATTTGTCATTAACTGTTCACTTAAGAAGGAACATGTATTCTAAGTTTCAAGTTGATGTGACTTGCGACACTAACCTACCTTAAACCAAATTTGTATCCACCTTTAACAAAAACTTGAACCTATCACATTTCTATATTCAGTGAAACTTGTGTTCAAGTTGATGTGACAGAAAACCACCATAAACCAAAACGGGACGGATGGACGCACAGACCGTAAAAGATAATGCTAGGTGGGGCATAATAAAATCTAAATCAGGACCATATCACAAATCTTCCTAATATAGAATCTAAAAGATATGTAAAATATGTCATGGCAGCTCAAATTTTGGATTGACATTCATTATTATCCATTATCTATTTGCAGATGCAATATTTTCATTCTGATACTTTGTAATATGTGGACCTCTTGTTATACTACATAGGTTAAAAGGGACAGACAAAATGCAATTAATTCACTGCGGATGAGTGCTAATGACCTTCCTTCTAATATATTGCATTAAATATATAAAAAGTTCCATTGAAAACAAAAGCCCTAACTACATTTAACCTAACACCAATACTACCTTAAGAAAGTACATATAATATACATAAAGGACTTGGATAGCAAATCATAGGCATATATTTTGATGCAATTTGTTTATAGGGATTTACATTCAAATGAAGCTATAAGAAGGCATTTCATACGACATGGGTTTTGTGCATTATTGAAGGCCGTATAGTTGTTTACATCCTCATTCCTTGGTTTCTGGTGGATAGTTGTCTCATTGGCAATCATACCCCATCTCCTTATTTTCACATTGTGGTAGAATATTAATTTATCTTATGGTTTTTTTTTTATAAATTTTCAAAAAGCTTTGATATTGTAACAAAAGCTTATGATATAGAGTACTACGCTACCAAAGAAGGGTCACTAGTTATAACTTTTATTTCATTTATATTTATACATTCTTATAAAAGCATTCTTATAGCAACACACTAAGGGATACACTTTAATAGTTTAACACCAAGGCCTGACCGCTCGGTTTTCGTTACAGTGGTGGCAGCGGAGGCACGTACCTACATTTTTATATTCTTACAATAAGTATAATTATATTCAAGATAAGGCATAAATAAAAATAAGTAAAATGGATAGCGCGGAAAATAAATTTGAAACACCTAGGTTAACTGCCCAGGGTAGACCAGTGCTCCCCGATCTCGGTCCTGTGAAATATTCCATGATCTGACGCCGACCGAGAGATAGGCATAAGAGTGAACCAAGATCAATGGCCTCACAAGAGAAAACGAATAGATACGAAAAGGATGGTATACATCATGCTGACAATAGGCCATTGTCAGGATCTATCACCATCAAGGAAAGTGGCCATTGACCAAGCGAAAACCCGGAAGTTTCAAATAGGGCAACGGTTGTGCATTTGGAAAAAATGCAGCGCGACGGTAAAACAGAATTTTGGTGAAGAGTCAAGGACTCTTTCGGACCATGCTGCCAGAGGGTCTAGGTATGGGTTTTGGAGTCAGAAAGCAAGGGATACTGCTGAGGGAGACTCCGGGAGTACAAGACGAGTCGCGACGCCTTGTGAATCCGATGCCCGACGGGTAGATGGGATTCGGAGATTTACCTAGGACTTTGGACCGGGCGTACCCCATAATCAGGGGGCAACGTACCAAGCATTACCTTTGACGTCCCGCGGACGATTCAGAGTGGGGGTTAACGGGACCGACCATGAACACCGTACTGATGAAATGACCAGTAATATAAATTATGCTGGCATTAGCAATGAACCAAATTTTGAGCGTGATTATGATATAAACTTACAAAATACAAAATACTACAAAAAGAAACCAGCACTTTATGATGGGGAGGGTAATTGGGAAGACTATTTAGTTCAGTTTGAATTAATTGCAGCAATTAACAAATGGTCTGACATAGAGAAAGCTTTAGAACTAGCTACTAGCTTAAGAGGTACCGCCCAAAGTATTTTAACCGATTTAAGACCAGAGATGCGGACCAATTTTATACAACTGACAGCCGCTTTAGCTTCTCGTTTTCAACCAGAAAACCAAGCAGAAATGTACAGGGCGCAAATGAAAAGTAAAATACGCGGACGCACGGAACAAATACCTGTGTTAGGCCAAGACATAAAACGTCTAGTAAGATTAGCGTATCCATCAGCTCCGATGGAGGTTAAGGAACATTTAGCACGAGATTGTTTTATTGATTCCTTAAATGATGCTGACATGGAATGGGCTATTTTTCAGGCCAAAGCAAAAAATATTGATAACGCTATTCAAGTAGCTCTTGAATATGAAGCCTTCCAAAATGGCAGACGTAAACACGGCACTAAGCCAGTACGTGCTGTAAATGATAATGATAATTTTGATTTAAATAGGGAAATTTATTTGTCTGAACAAGTGGATGACATTTCAGGTCGTCTTGCAAAAATAGAAAATGATGAAAAAAATAAGAAAACTTTTTCTTGTTACCATTGTGGGGTTTCCGGTCATTTTAAAAGGGAATGTCCCATTTGAATAACCGATCCCAAAGGTTCAACGTTAACAGAACTAAAACTTAATTCCAAGAAAAGTGGCAGACCAAATGTCTGGTCGGGAAACTATTAGTGGCTGAAACTGAGGACCAAGTTTCAGCAGAAACTAAATATGATTTTGAAGAAACCAATAATTTTGAGAAATTGAATCAGATAAATATATTCTGAAAGTTTATTTGTAATTGTCAGTGTTATGACATGAAATTGAATTGTTTGATTGATACCGGGTCCACTGTTAGTGCCCTAAACTAATCCATGTATAATATCATGTCCAAGAGTGTAAAGCCAGTATTGTCCAATGCACGTAGTGGTTTACGCAGCTAATGGAAGTGTAGTTATGCCGATGGGGACTACTGAACTACCAACTCAGTCGGATAATAAAATTGTGTATCACTGTCTCATTGTTGCAGACATAGATATACTTGTACCAAGGATTATTGAGTTTGATTTTAAAGATAAAAGTCCATGTATATTGTATAAGGAAGGAGTATTTTTAAATTGACGGTTAATTTATTTCAGATTTTATTAATATTGCTTACATTTATTGATTGTTTAAATATGTAACTTATTTTCAGGAAATTCAATTGTACAATAGTGTTTTATGAACATTCGTCCCGCTGAGAATATTTGATGGTGCTCTATAAACATTTGTCAAAATACACAGAATTAGTTCTGATTTAAGAACATTCATCACGCGAAGAAGAAGTGTAAGTGCTGTATGAACATTCGTCAAGTGAAAAAAGATATGTCGGTGCTCTATAAACATTCGTCAAAATAAACAGAACTTGTGTTTTATGAACAATCGTTATGAGAAGAAGCGATGTTGGTGCTATATGAACATTTACAAGACTAAAGGATCATAAAGAACAGTGCGAAATTCAAGCTTTGCATGAAGACGATATGAACAATGAACATTCGAAAAGATTAATTGAATTTAATTAAATATTGTTTTATAATGTTGAATATGTATGTTATAGACTATTTTAATGAATGATATTGATGTACTTGTTTTAAATTTTAGAATGCCTATTCATGTTTGGGTTCAAACATTATTTTTCAAAGGTGGGAGAGTGTAACTAAATGTGGGTCCCCTGAAATGGAACTTGTTTTCCTAAAATAGTGTGATGACGTTGTTAAATCTTACTGATAATTGACGTTTCTTATTATATATTTCTTGTATAACTATGTTTAAACATTGTTAACTCTAAAACATTTTATTATTCTTGCCTATGTTTTTACGCTCGGAAAACTTCTGAATTGTTTATTTCAATTGACGACAATGACGTCAGTTCCGGTTTTGTAATTTAGGTATTTTCGAAATGGTAAATGGTAAACCAAAATGGTAAACGGTAAACCAAGTCGGTAAATTTGGTTTACCTAAGTATAAATCTGGCGGAGAATACAGATAAGTCTTTAGTACGACTTTACCCTGGGCAAGTAACACACGTTAATTCCAAGCGATTTTGATATACGTACAGATACCATGTACCATACCAAGTAGTAACCAGACAGCCAACACTATTACAATATCCGAGGGGACTACGTCCGTATAATGTGGGTTTGTTAATTCCGTTACCAGTTGCATTTAGAGAATAACTTCTAGAGAAACTTTATCTTTGGCATTGAATTTGATTTACCATTTGCCGATTACCAAACTACAATTAGTAAACTTTCTGGGTACATTTTTCCGCTATCCATTTTCTTTAATTCACGATAGAAGGTTAATAAAGTATTTATCTGTTAGACTAGAATACTGTTAAGTTATTTAATATTTATATGTATTGTTGATATTTAATGCATCTTAAAGTTAATACAAGTTGATTTTTATTATACGAGTCTGTTATTCTTACAAACATCGAGAGTTACCATACAAATACCTATAGGCCCTACTCAAATCTACCCTTTTATATTCGAGTCATTACCTTACCAGAGTAACCAACCTTACCAGGGTGTAGACAGATAACCAGAGTACCATAAAACCAGAGTACTACGCTACCAAAGAAGGGTCACTAGTTATAACTTTTATTTCATTTATATTTATACATTCTTATAAAAGCATTCTTATAGCAACACACTAAGGGATACACTTTAATAGTTTAACACCAAGGCCTGACCGCTCGGTTTTCGTTACAATATGTTAAAAGTTTTTAAGAAAGGTACAGTGTTCTCCCCAGGCCCTTAAAGGACCGCGGGCCCTTGATGTATAATTTCTGAGCGTGGTACTATCGGTCTTACCGCGATGTATAATTTTTGTCCGTGGTGCTAAAATTTTCAGTAAAAAAATCTTAAATAGGTAAAGTTTTAAACGACTTGTTAAATCTTTTCCGTGCGGTATAAATTTCCAGGTGAAATTTGACCAGTTCAAACCAGTTCAACACAGATTGTTTACACTACGTGATCAATTTACGTTATGAGGTTAACCTTGTTGATTAGATTTAATTGATGTAATTAACACTTGTTACATGATTTTTTGTGTTTTAATTAAGACAGTGTTCCAGCTAGGTCGTTTTCACAGGGCGGTCTGCCCGCCCTTTCCCGAGTGCCGCCCTGTGCCCTTTTTAAGACTCCCTGCCCTTTTTTGTAAGTCCATGCCTTTATTGCCGTAATATTTTGATGAAAATACAATTATTCTTCCTATCTTCATATTTATGACAAGTTTATGACCCTCAGTTAATTAACATTTACAGCAGGTGTGATAAGTTGGGATTACAGATAATCCGCTAAATCGACATCTGATGGGGTAATTAATCCGTTAATTAAACTTCATAATTAACAATTGTAATAATTTTTCTCATTAAATTCGGTCAGTCAGCATTTCAATATCAATATTTCTCGAAAGATGACAAATTATTTGCGTTTCGTTTATCCGTAGATCGTCTGTGACTGTTGTTTATATGATGTCAAAGATTATTATTTTTTAAATTGATCTTTAAACTAGTTTTAATCCAAAAGAAAGTAAAAATAATGCTTGACTGTACCTTTCATTGAATATCTATATCCAAATTAAATTAATTAAAGCTGTTATCCATGATCACAAATTGAATGCTTTGTTTACATTTGTTGAAAGCCATGTGCTTTTTGGCGGAAAATTGAAAACCCTTGAACAAGAAACAGTTACATTTCATTGTTATATATAGACAGTAAGAATTTCATTTTGATTAACTGCTAAGATTATTTCATTAAAAATGAATACTTTCTTGGGGTGAAACTGATAATACTTTAATACTCTACATCTAGGGCTGTGTAAAATGGAAAAGGGGGGCTTTTTATATAATATTACAAATATAAGTTTACCAGTCTGACTAACATGGTTAAATGGATTTTAATTCTGACTAACTTAATGTGGTTCATTAATTCCTTTATTATTTCTATCATAATCAGAATTAAGCTACATGTATTAGCAGAAGTCCATTACTAGACTAGTCTAGTAATGGGCTTCTGGTATTAGGCATTTCAAACATATTATTGCCTTTATATGAACATTCAAGACTATTAATAAGTATGTACCTGTAGTAAAAATACCCTGGTAGGGCCTTAAAATTTCTACTGGGGACTTGGAAAAAAGTTTTGGGATCCAGGTTGGCCCCTGGAGAAAATGTTAGGTATTGTTCCTGACTTTATTGCAGGTTTATGTGTAGTTTTTTAACTTAAATGCACAATTCATTTCACTAATGAAATAAAAATAATTCTACAAAATGCTGCTGCGCTCTGCATTGCAACTTAGCCTTAGACCCACTAGCATTAAAATTTTTCTAGGGAAGTCAAGACTGAGCTAGTAATATACATCCTTGGTCCCTTTATACTGTTACCCAAAATAAGGTTGATTTTCATCTAGCGTAAAAGTGACTAAAAAGTAAAATCACAAAAATACTGAACTCCGAGGAAAATTCAAAAAGGAAAGTCCCTAATCAAATGGCAAAATCAAAAGCTCAAACACATCAAACGAGTGGATAACAACTTTCATATTCCTGACTTGGTACAGGCATTTTCTTATGTAGAAAATGGTGGATTGAACCTGGTTTTATAGCTAGCTAAACCTCTCACTTGTATGACAGTCACATCAAATTCCATTATATTGACAACGATGTGTGAACAAAACAAACAGACACAATAGGTAAAAATGTCAAAAATAGGGGTACAGCAGTCAACATTGTGTTACATCTTAATCACTATAAAAACAAACAAATGTAACGAAGAAGTACAAAAAGGCATACATCAAATTTAACATCCTCATTTTGCTTTTTTATTATACGATTTTATTTAACTATGTAAAATCCACTCATAAAGGATGGAAGGTTTTAAGTACTGGCGTAAAATAGCGCGTTTGAAATTCGCACAGGTAGACATAAAATAATTTTGTCGTTCAAGGTATGACGGGATACATAAGTATAGAGTCATGTCAAATGGATATCACAAAAAAAAAAAAAAAACAGACTTAACAGAACAGTAAAAGTAATATAAATAAATAAAATAATTATGTCGGTCAAAGTATGAAGGGATACATAAGTACAGAGTCACATCAAATGTATATCACAATAAACAGACTTAACAGTAAAAGTAATAATAATAAATAAAATAATTTTGTCGTTCAAAGTATGACGGGATACATAAGTACAGAGTCACGTCAAATGGATAACTAAAAAAACAGACTTAACAGTAAAAGTAATATTAATAAAGACAAATAAAAGAATACTATAACACGTTATTAAGATGATAAACAATGTCAGTACGCAGAATCTATACTTCAAGACCATCGTGCATTATTTGTGAAGTTGATACGGAATATTTATCAAGGTCTTGGTACCTTCCGATGAACTTTTTTAGAAAAAGGACTAGACGTTCTTTGACATACCCCTGGTTCATCAACTTTCTGCTTAGACACTGGTGACGTTTTACAAAGTCTGAGTAGGAGCTGCAAGCTCTTGAACAGAGTTCACGAAAACTTGTTTTGACCCGTCGGTGACGGGACCGACAAAGCAAGATTATTTGTCAGTCCTACAAAATTTTAGCCAGTCCTAAAAAATCTGTCAATTTTATTCTGAAATAAAAATAATAACATATTTTATCGAAAATAACTTTATTATTATTAGTTTTATTTTTCACAGCCACGGACAAATAAACAATGAATGACCAGTTCTTTTCTTCTGATTGTTCTTATTTAAAGTAATCTTCACTATCCATTTCATCATCTGAATCACTTTCTCAGTATTTGTTATCTCCATTGAAGGGTTCAATCGCCAATTGTTTGCCTGGGATGGCTACATGAACAAATTTAGCAGGCCATGTGTAGGTCGGCGCTTTGGTTTCCGTAGGTTTCCGTTTGTTTATAATGGGAAACCAGTACCGGAAATTAGCAGCAGGTACATCTGATGACCGATGTAAACGCGTATTGGAATTAGTTGCGGTACAACTAATTACCGATAAAAAGGGCACTGCAACGGCCGTTTTTACATCGGTCATCGGGACCGGCACTAGCTTTCAAAATACTGGTCCGAGCCTCATTTTGCCCGACAGGACCGACCATTTTCGCGAACTCTGCTTGAATACCAAATAAGTTGGGAAATGTATATCCCATATGCAGGTGAAGTTGGTATATTGCTACTAAGGTGGGGGAAATTGATAATTTCAAAATTAAAATCGTCTCGTTTGTCATAGATTCTGGTACTGAGATGACTGTGTATGTCAAATTCGAGGTATAAGTCTAAAAATGAGGTGGAGGAAGCCGTGTCTGTTGTTTCTTTAATTTCTAGTTCTCCCCCTCAAAACTTCTAGCTGAAACCCCTGCAGTTTACATAAGACAATGTTTGACATGCCCTTTTTGAAATATCAATCACTGTGCTAAAGTGCCCTTTTCATGATTGGCTCCCTGCCCTTTTGAAATCCTAGCTGGAACACTGTAAGAGATCATAACTTTATGGTCACAGATTACTATTTTATGGCTTCACTCACCACCCAAGCGCTGACCTGTGACAAGTCGGCAAATACTTTGTACACAAACAGTATCGACCCGATAGTTGTAAACAAGCCGGTACATTGTTGGCCGATTAATGGATAATTGACAATTATACATTTCTTAATTCTTATATAATAGTATTATATGTCTCTGAATAAACCATAGCTAAATTATCTTTAATTAGGACATAGTTATTGCATGATAGTCGGGTTACAAACTATAGTATCTGTCAACAAGTAAATCATCTGTACATATCACATGACCCAGTTAGTTCAGGTAGAATATTCAAGTGTATTTACAATTAATTGCAATCTATTCTATTTTATAAATAAAATGCATGACTGTACCTTCAAACTGGATATATATATCCATAATTAATGAATAACAGAAGTAATCTTGCAAATTTTATTCATAAGCACATGTTAAATCTATTTATATCTACTTCCTGTCATTAAGGCAGGAAAAATAGGGTGATTTTGTTGTTGTCATTGAATATGGTTACTTATAGATCTATAACCCTTAGATAAATTTATAGATTTAGGAATTCTTTATAAATGGATCATGACAAATAAAGATTTAGATTTGAGTGCTGTATTAAGTCTGTATCTTTGTTTGATTACCACCAAAGACAAGAAAGGTTAATATTTACATGAAATCTATGGCAAAATGTTTTAAAATTTATGAAAATTTCTTAAAATTTAAGATAGGAACTGGTTCAAATAATAAAATAATATTTGTTCTTGTTAATTTTATAATTCCTTATGACAGGAATCCTTTCACATACAACAAATTTCTTTCTAGAAACTAGAAAGTTTTTTAAATTGAACATTTTTGTTCTCTTTTGATATTTTATTTTTATTGACCATGGATTTTATAAAAGATTTAATTACTTTAAATTTAGATTTTTTGATTTTTTTGGTGTTTTAACGCCACTTTTAAGCACCGCTTTTGGGCTATTTCGTGGCGGCCAGTTTTTATTGGTGGAGGAAGCCGGAGTTCCCGGAGAAAACCACCGACCTTCAATAGGCAAACTGACAATCCTAGTCAATTAAGATTGGAGTCGAGTGCACCCGCACAAGCGGGGTTCGAACTCACAACCTCAGTGTTGACTGGCTAGTGATTACAGTAGTAACTACTTAGACCACTCGGCCACCGAGGCCCCCCCCTTTTAAATTTAGATGAATATTTTGTAATGAATAATGTTTTATTTATTTTAAAAAAATATTAAAGTGAACAAACTGTTTTTTGATTTACTTCTTATTTACCAATAATTTTCTGACTCAATGTCTACATAATACAGTACCACAGTATTAAAACAAAACAAGAGACATAAAAACTACAGTAACTAGAAATATAGCTAAGCGACGCGATACAACTGATAGTATGAATCATTTCACCAAGCTGTCCACACGCGTTACCCTGGTGCTATCCTAAAATCCTTGGGAGAACACTGAGGTAAATCTGATGATTTTGTTTTACCATACTGTAAGTTCATTATTATTCGTGGGATACCAATTTTTGTGGATTTAGTGAGTAAAGGTAAACCAAAATTTAATGCTCAACGAAGTGTACATATTTTCTATAAGCCTGTATTTAGACATTGGCAAAACCTTGAAATCAATATCCACGAAAATACAGTTTTTCTTCAATCCACAAAAATTGGTCTCACGAAAAAATAAATGAATCTACAGCAGATCGAATTGTAAATTTATCTGTTTTGTTATGTTGCAAAAAAACGAGCAGCCTGACTAAATTTGTTCTTCTTTTCTGAGAGTTAATAAGAGCTTTCTTCTTGTTTCTTATTCTAAAAGTCTTTTCATTTAGTTTTCTTTCTAGTCATATAGTTGTGCTTTTCCCCTGAAAGATCCTTACAAAAAAAGAAAAAATTTTGGAAATAGCATTTTAATCCTATCAGTTTTTTTGGGAATATACTCCCATACTAATGCAATGTTACCTTGCAAAACTTAGAAATGTTTCTGGTTCATTGTCTTCTTTCTTCTTTTTTCCTTTACTCCTATTTTCATATATACTAGGTGCATTTTCGTCTTCGTCACTGTCTAGCTGCTCTAACAAGTTAGTGCTGGACTCCTGCTGACTGGTTGTAGCTAAAAATATATATATAAATCCTTAATAAAGCTGCTATCAAAGAAACTGGTTTTCCCTGCTTTGCAACAAAATAAAATAAACAATTTCATAAACTGCCATATTATTTACTGTAAACAGGAACGGATCACGTTTTGTAAGTACTTTTAAAACTTGCTCATAAAAGACTTACCATTATCAAAATCATGTAATTACTTAAAGGTCAGTGCAACATGACTGAAGAAATAAAAAAGAGATAAATGTCTGAAGCTCATACATCGCTATTCCAATTATCAAGGCTTTCAGGAATCTGAAATGAGGGTCATTTAGAAGAAACTTGTATACTGCTTGTAACCAAGATTTATTCTTCCAAGTCTCAAGTTGGAAATAATTCAACAGCTGCAAGTCAAAACAACAAGAAAGAAAAAGGGGTTCCCTTACAGAAAGCCTGATACAGTCGACTCCACTTAATCGCATACCTGTTATTTGCATATTTTGGTTAATTCATAATTTTCTCCTGCACAAAAACAATTCCTATTCAACTAATACAAAAAAAAAATCCGCTTATCTGCATAGCCTAAACAAGTGGCCTTTTGGTTTATTGGATAAAAAATAATCGTCAGCTAGATACATGTATGCTTAGATAAAACTGCCGGTCTTTATTTCTTCTGTAATTGTTGAAAAGTGCATTAACTTCCAATTCTTATAGTTTCTCGCTTTCAATACTTGCTTCAAAGCAAATAACCTGTAACGGACCCCTTTACTATTTGCATATACAGAAACTATCGAGGTCCAAGAAACTGTGTTACAGCACTGCAAGCTGAATATACTGCACATCAAAGGCACTACATTACACTCTTATTATCAAAAAGATAATAAACTCTGGAGCATTGTTGAACAGATTTCTTAACCAAAGCATTTTAATGTTGTATTGTACATATGGGTCACAGAAACAAATCTATTTATAGAACAATTGGTTCTATTTTCTTATTACAGGTAAAGGAAATGTCAGCACACAAAAAACAAACAAGAGTGCACAAGCTGAAATGTCTCGCCTGTTTTACTGACCATTAATTCTATGTTGAAAGTCTTAAAGATAAAGGTTTTATTACAAGTATCACATAAACTTGACATTTTTAAAGATCCATGACAATGAGATCAAGGTCAGATGAAAACTGTCACACAGACATGTACACCTTACAATTATTCCATACACCAAATATAGTTGACATATTGCTTATGGTAATTGAAAAACAGACCAAAACACAATAAATTGCTTCGCTGAGCGCAGCTGGATACGACCGCAGAGGTACAACACTGAACAGTTGGGGCAAAAATGGACACAATATTCGCGCTTGATACAGGTCTGAATTTGGATTGTAATTAAAAATTTGTCACATAACAGGTTTCTGACACAGAATAACTGTAGTCAAAGAACTTAGAATTGGTCATATGATTTGAATTTATATTCAATTTTTGCTTTTGTGCAATACACTATGCTGTTGCAAATTGAAATGAGAAAAAATTGTCCCCCCCCCCCCTAATTTTTTTTCACCCCCCTTTTTCCCTTTTTCCAAAAAAAAATTCTTTCCCTCAAGATATGGTCATAATCCCAATTCAAATTTCCCAATGGAGTTTGCAACCATAATTACCCATTTAAATACATAAATACATCATAAAAGTCTTAAAATAGAAAATGACATATGGCTAATATTAATATTAATTAATAGTAACTTCTAAAAATAAATTGACAGCTATAAATCACCCCATGACAATCTACATTTCTTTATAAGTAATTTACAAGTATTGTAAGTGAGGTAATCGAATCATACACAACATTTTACTTTAAATCTGTTTGGATTACCTCCCTTACACTGCTTTTAAATTGTCTGAATTGTCCATTAACCAGGAAACCCTTTTTTTCCCCCTTTTTTGCCCCTAATTCCTAAATGGTTTAAGCCATAACCCCCAAAATTCTATCCTAACCACCCCTTTGTGGTATGGAAACTTGTGGTATAATTTCAGAGAGATTCATACACTTAAACACAAGTTATTGTCTGGAAACTACAAAAATGCTTATTTGGGCCCCTTTTTGGCCCCTAATTCCTAAACTGTTGGTACCATAACCCCCAGAATCAATCCCAACCTTCCTTTTGTGGTTATAAACCTTGTGTTTAAATTTCATCAATTTCTATTTACTTATACTAAAGTTATTGGACGACGACGTGATACCAATATACGACCGCCAAAATTTTTTGCAGTCGTATACAAAAACTTAATGTTAACCAATGAACCATGGAAATGAGGTCATGGTCAGATGACACCCACTAGACAGACATGTACACTTTACAATCATTTCAAACACCAATAATGGTTGACCTATTCTATTAGTATTTGAAAAACAGACCAAAACACAAAAACTTAACATTGACCAATGAACCCTGAAAATGAGGTCAAGGTCAGATGACACCAACTAGACAGACATGTACACCTTACAATCATTCCATACACCAAATATAGTTGACCTATTGCTTATAGTACTTGAAAAACAGATCAAAATACAAACACTTACCATTGACCAATGAACCATTAAAATGAGGTCAAGGTCAAATGACACCAGCTAGACAGACATGTACACCTTACAAGCATTCCATACACCAAATATAGTTGACCTATTGCTTACAGTACTTGAAAAACAGACCAAATCACAAAAAATTAACAATAACCAATGAACCATGAAAATGAGGTCAAGGTCAGATGAAACCTCCCAGTCTGACATGTACCCCTTACAATCATTCCATACACCACATAAAGTTGACCTGCTGCTTGTAGTATCTGAGAAACGGACCTAATCACGTAACTTTAACTTTGATCACTGATCCATGAATTGAGGTTGAGGTCAGGTTAACCCTGTCTGACGGACATGTAGACGTTGCAAGGAACATATATACGGAATATAGTTATCCTATTACTCATAATAAGTGAAAAATTCACAAAACCTTTTTTTTTTTTTTTTTTTTTTTAGGACAATGGGCATATGACAGACGGAAACTTCATAACATAAGGTATCTGCATACAAGGTTTGAAGCATCCAGGTCTTCCACCATCTGAAATATAAAGCCGGATAGTAATACCTATATCTCGCATACTGTGACTATTGTCGCAGGGGAGACAAAAACCAAAATGTGTTTATTGAAAGTATTAAGACGATGACATATAACATACATAACATCATACATTTAATTTAATTAGAATTCAATACTGTGCATGTAGATCACAGCTCTTCATCTTTCTTCGATGATTTCCTTTACAATCCATCTTGTTTGACTCTGTAATTTTGCATTTCGGATATAAGCATTCTCCGCATATTTGCATAATTTTCTCTGACAAACAGACTATGCAAATAACTGGAATCAACTGTATTATGAACCTATTATCTGCTGCACAATTTGAACCCCTTTTTACCTGTTCACTATAGTCTTGCATTATACTTGAAGGAAATATGATAATTTGTACATAGTTGACTATCAATCATTAACTGATATAGTGATATATATATCCTAATTGTAATGTTCTACTACGTACAGCATTTAAAAGAATACTTACCAGGAGCATCTAGACAAGACAGCTGGGTAAATACTGATGGAAAAACTTTTTGAACTGCATCTTTACATTGTTTAAAAATATTTCTCAATAAAGGCTGAACACGCAACGACAATGCACGAGCTGGAGAGGTAACAGATCTTTGAGATGCTGGAACAATAGAATTCATAGCATTGAAGAAGTCTTTGGCAGCAAGATTTATCGAAGACACATCAAGTTGCAGTTTTTCAGATGTCGTGTAAATTTGTGGATATCTTCTTCTCAAAGCCAACAATGAAGCCTCAGTGCAAAGTGATTTTAAGTCAGCACCACAATATCCTGTGAAAAAAGAATATCAACAATGAATGGAAACAGAAATAAACCAAGGGATAACTCTGACAACTGCTGATGTCTAAACTTCTAATATTTTTTTTTCCATGTACCTATTCAGGTATTTTTTATAGTCATTAGTACCTCTTAGAGAACTGTATCTATGATACTTAAACCACTGATATTGAAATATGGCAATATTAAGTGTTGATAAAAGGTATTGTATATATGTATCAATGGAGTTTTGATACTCCTACAACTAATATTACCTGGGATATATTAGCAACTGACTGTAAATCAAAAAGGAGTCATCAAAAGTACCCAAAATCAACCACCAGTGAACCAAAATTCAATTTTCAACAATCATATCTACGTAAACATGAACGACATAAACTCAACTCACCAACTGTTTTTTCTGCCAGTTCACTCACAAAAGGATCAGATAATTTTGGATTCCATTCTTTTGTATGAATGTGCAAGATTTGTCTTCTAGCCTGTAAATTTATTCATTTATATAAACATCATTCTTTCCTATCACATATAAACATGCACTATAAAGTTGCTTAAAAAGATCATTGCAAAATGCAAAAACATTCCTTCCGTAATGAACTTGCATGATGAATGGTTTTATGCATTTAAAAATCATTTGAGAAAAATACTACATAAATCAATTTTGTAATAACATTATTCTTACTAATATAAATATTATAACATACTTTAATGAATATTTACATAATATTACATATGGTGTAGCATTCTTCATTTTTCATTGGTTATTACCATCACGTGATTCAAAAGGTTTTCAAGTATATGGACGCTATGTTTCTATTTATATATATATATTGACGGTTAATATTAAAAATTTTGCAAAATACAATGTAAAGTACACAGAAAGAACATTGAAATCCGTTTCCATAATACCCTATTTACATATGCAATATATAATTTAGTCAATACGTCATATATGGACCTGTTATATATTGAACCTCCGACTTGGTCCTCGATCAATACTAATCTGAACAGGTCCATATATAACGTATTGACCTCGTCAAAAGTCCATAATTGATAATTAATGTATACTTTATAAAATATAATCTTTTTCTGGGTCTGCAGTGAATGAGGTGTGTATTGAAAATAAATTATCATGGTTCTTGTACTATTAAAGGAAAGAGGTATATAAATTGGTGATATTTAGACAATAAAATCATTTTATTTGAAGTTCTGCAACTACATTATAGACATGGAGAAAAACTTAATATAACCCAAAAGTAAAATTTATATAAGAATTTATTAAAGTGTATATTATGTATTCTAATATGATGTCCTTCAAACACTTTGAGTACACACCCCTGGTAAAATATGAATATATTGGTATGTCAGCTGATCGTTAAGTTGTGGATTCTTTGGGCAGTTCCAATCTTACTCCCACGTCGTCTGCTTATTATGAATGGGTGTAAATGACGTCATTGAACGATGACATAAGATAATAAGTATTTTACGGGAAAATGCACGAATGTGAAACTGAAAGTCGTCAAAACATGAAAACATACACAAACGATGATAAGCATTTGTTGAAAGCCCATTTTCTTAAATAAAAGAAAGATAATCAATTGAATTCATCCAAAGCTTTCTTAGTTTGTTATTTTAAATTGTTTAAGCATGTCACTAATTCAACTTTCCTCGTCTTTCACATCAATATTAATAGTGTGTTCAATTACGGGAACAGCAAACATTTCCCTTCACCTAGAGTGCTTCGATCCAAAGAATTGCTGTCTTTGTCCTATTAGAAAAGTAATAATTCATGGGGGCTTGAATTTATATTAATTTACCACGGGTTGGCCCTTTGTTCTGATATTTTACCTCTCGCTATCGCTCATGGTAAATATTTAGCATCAACGGACAACCTGTGGTAAAATCACGATAAATTCAAGCCCCATGAATTATTTCTTAAATATATTATAATCTTGTCTGTTCTAAACATACTTCTTGTGAAGGCAATGGAAACAAAAACTCTCTGTCAAATCTTCCAGGCCTTCTCAAAGCTGGATCAATTGAATCTATTCTGTTTGTTGCCCCAATCACTACAATTTCTCCTCTGCTATCTAAGCCATCCATTAGAGCTAACAATGTTGAAACAATAGAACTATGAATCTGATCTTGTCTGCTAGACCTTACAGGTGCTAAACCATCTATCTCGTCAAAGAAAATAATTGATGGCCTCATCTGGTAAGCCTACATCAACAAAATAAGGTGGTTAATGCTTTATGACATAAAATATACATGGAGAATAAACATTAATATTAAATTAATCTAAGAAACTAAGGACATTATACTTTAAGCAAAACTAGCCCTCTTCCTGCCAGCAAAATCATTTAGATTAAGTCAGTTTTATTTTGGGAAACACCAAATGAAAATTCTAACGTAAAATTAAATATCGCTGAAAATACAGTTGGCATTAGCTACTGAAAAATCCCTAAAAATTTAATTGAAAGACAGTTAGTGGTCTATCAAGAGATATGGATATAAGTTGCTTAAGTTGATCTTTCTTATTGGAAATCGCTTAAATCAGTCAATTCTTTATTTTATTAAAATATGTGCAACGCCATAAAGTGCAAAAGTTTCATTGAAATCTATTTACTGATTAGGATGAGTTCATGATACAAAGTGAGGACAGATAATTGTGTGGGCAAATGAACATACAAACAAACACCACAATCACTATACATTTCCAAATTAGCTAAGTTGGCTGTGAATTATGTTTTAAGTAGATATAGGAGGATGTGGTATGAGTGCCAATGAGACAACTCTCCATCCATTTAAGGTATAGTATTTAACTGTTAAGTAAAATATTAAACTAGAGGCTCTAAAGAGCCTGTGTCGCTCACCTTGGTCGATGAGCATCTTCAACAATGGACTCTCTCCAACATTGTAGACTAGAATAGAATTCATGACAAAAATCTTCTTTAGTTAATTAAGGCAATCACTCCTATAAAGAGTAAACCAACAATTTCGGCAAAATTTTTTTTTACTTATTTGTAGATCTTGTCTTGCTGATCATTTTTGCTATTTAAACTGTCTATCTATCTTTTATAGTTTTCAAGATAGTGTGCAAAAACGTAAAATATTGGTAAAAATCATCATTTAAGAGCAAGTACTCCTACAAGGAGTCGACTGATGTTTTTGGCTATTTGACTTATTTGTAGATCAAGTCTTGCTGATCATTTTTGCTTAATTATGTTTCTATCTATCTATTATAGTTTTTCAGATGTTAGGCAAAAACTGAAAAAAATGGTAAAAATCATTAATATCAAAGAGCAACAACTCCAATAAGGGGTCGTCAGACAATTTCAAGACTGTGACCTTATTTGTAGATCTTGTCTTGCTGATCACTTATGCTTATTTAAGTTTCTATCTATCTATAATAGTTTTTTCAGATATTAGGTAAAAATGCAAGAAATTGATAAAAATCGTCATTAAAGGGCAATAACTCCAATAAGGAGTCGTCTGATGATTTCGACCATGTGGACTTATTTGTCAGGGTCCGACACTTACGGTTGTCCGATTGCCCGGGGCAAGTTAATGCCGTATTCGGACAAGTAAAAACATTATCTTGGTTGTCCGATAGGGCAAGTGAAAAAAAGAAGTGTTATATGATTAAAATTTCACAAAATCAATAGTGTCTGTTGTTTTGTCCATAGATTACTCAGTGATAACACCGCACGGTCGAATAAAGTGGTCTTAACCCCCCTTCAATGCGTATATTTCGTCATTTGTTTGCACTGAATTCCCCCATTTTACCAAAAATAGATCACGTTTAAAAATATTGGCAACTCAGGCGGCCGCGGCGTTGCTTCGTCATTATCGTTATCAATCGGGACACCACTCAGGCATTTCCAACGTACGTGTTATTCGCACCGACCAATAGAAAGCGGAGGTCTATTTTCGTTGTTCTAACTTTAGAATTTGACATCGGATGTGTATTTCCCTAGGTAGCAATACACAATTAAGAAAAAATCTTAAAATTGACACTCATAATTTTTAACCACCCTCTTTTCCTTCCTATCTAATAAATAAGGCTTACTATTTGTGTTATGCATGTGTATATTTCTAGAAAGAGCATCTTCCATAGATTTCATTTTTAATAGTTAAAAAGGTGAAATATAATCTCATTTTGGTGTAACTATGGCAACAATCTGCATTTATTTGATACAAAATATTGCAAAAAAGGGGGGTGAACATGTCATAAAAGTCTCAAAAATTTGGTCCAAAGGAAAATTTCAATCAATTAGAGTGATACCTTTCCTGAAACCATAGACCTATATCTATCAAGAGGTCCAAAAAAAACATATGCATTTCTGCTTGTTTTTCCATAAAATTGAATTGAAAAGATCGAGCAACAAATCTTTGTTGAAAAACACTACAATAATTTCTAGATCTAGGGCGGTGCGGATAGGAAAATACGGGCTGTCAAACAGAAAAATGGCCTATAAAACATGCTAAAAACAATCTAAATGATCATATAAACCCACTTGGAAGGCTATATTATTCTTCAACTATCTAAAAATCAATTTTATTGTACAAAACTTTCATATTTAAAAAATTCACCATGGCCATAATGCGAAACTAAACTTCTAACTGTGTATTGCTACCTTACGATGGAAAAACGTAAAAGCTTGAAAGAGAAAACGAAATTAAACTTTAACAAATTTGTCAGTTGTTGTCAGTTTATCAAGAAGGGTTTTTTGAAATGGCATTTCTTAGATAAATTATTATGAAATAAGTATCTCTATGTAAATGATCCAATTCCCTTATATTCGTCGATCTTTTCCCTCCCTCCTCGGCTCATATATGCCACATAGTATTTTTGTGGTCAAGTCTAGTTGCTGCCATCATGGCACAACAATCAACCATGGCAAGTTTTTTCAGTGGAATTCCTCATATACATGATAACTATATTTTATCTGCATGTACTACATTACAACCACAAAAATAGCATGAAAAAGTTTGGGCATGTAGATTTCACTTTCGGACAAGTAAAAGTAATAGGGTACTTGCCCAACTGGACAAGTTGGTATAAAAGTTAATGTCGAACCCTGTTTGTAGATCTTTTTTCGTATATAAAGTTTCTACCTACCTATTATTGTTTTTCAGATATAAGGCAAACATGGAAAAAATCGGTAAAATTTGTCTTGTAAGGGCATTAACTCATATAAGAAGTCGTCTAACAGTTTTTAAGTAAATGGCCAATATATAGATCTCATTATTCTATAATTTTTGCCCCGTCAGATTTTCTCTATTCAAAGTGGTTTTCTAGATAATAGACAAAACTTGCATTTTACCCCCTATGTTCTATTTTTAGCCATGTTGGCCATGTTGGTTGGCAGGCAGGGTCATCAGACATATTTCTTAAACTAGATACCCTACTGATGATTGTGGCCAAGTTTGGATAAATTTGGCCCAGTAGTTTCAGAGGAGAAGATTTTTGTAAAAGTTATCGACGACGACGGCAACAATGACGGACAATGGACGCCAAGTGATGAGAAAAGCTCACTTGGCCTTTTAGGACAGGTGAGCTAAAAAAGAGTTACTTGCATAAATTCAAGATATTTTGCGAATGAAACATTTATTCTGGATGTTAATTAAGGATGTACACCTCTGAGGTGTCAAAAATTTCTAGAATTAAACTTTTTTTCTTAACCTGATTTTTGGGTTCATATGACTTAAAAAAAATAATTGGTGAAGAAAAAATCATATGGTGGTGCACTTCTTTTTTCGCTACGGCCCTTTGAAAGTACCCAATTTTGATGACTTTCCCATTTTTCATCAATTTTTACCCATTTTTGGTCTATTATCATGAAAAAAATCACAATTCTACAATTAAAACTTTTTTTCATACTTTCAATAAAGATGAAGTGGACCAATCCGAATAAATTTAACTTAAAAAAACTATAGGTAGGTGTTAATATAAGAAAGTTTTATTATATTTTGATGCTTTTTCGAGTCAAATTGACCATGCTGTCAATTTTGTAAAATTGGGATTTTTCTTTGTTTTAAAAACAAAATACATATTATTTCAACTTCTTTGCTATAAATGATTGAAAAAATTCATATCTAAGAAATTTGAAAAGAAAAAAGTGATATGGGATGTACATGTTTCTGGTAAAATGTTTTTTTGTACCCCTCACCCATTTTCTTAAAATTTTGGATAAAAAGACTGACTTGATTGGTGATAAAATTTGAAAAATTTATTACTCAAAAACTATATTGTAAATACACAATTTTTTCACAGAGTTAAGTTTGAATATAACATTTTTTAAATTCATTGATATTTTCCACTTGTATCACATGTTTTGGAAATAATTCCAGAACGAGATTTCAACGAGACTGAAACGTCAGAAGAATACATCCTTAAAATTGTTTACAACTTCATTCATTTTCCATTACACAGGCTTTAAAATGATACATACTTTCAACAAACAAAATTAACTTGCCTGATCAAATAATAATCTTAGCTGCCTTTCTGATTCACCAACCCATTTACTTAGGCAATCAGCTCCTTTCCTCATGAAAAATCCAACACGTCTATTTCCTGTACTGCATTCATTTGCCAATGCTCTAGCAACTAATGTTTTTCCAGTTCCTACAAATAGAAAGAGGTGCTGAATCAAAGAAGTTGAACTGTGAGCTATTGTACACATGATACCTCCTTTTGTAAACAGGAAGTTGATGAGCAATGGAAGTGAAAACACATCACAGGGTATAGCATGTTTTGTTTTAAGAAAAATGTGACACAAATTCTGGACAGACAGTTGTATGGACAACAACAAGGACAGGACAGACAGATGGAAACCCCAACCCACCCCTTGTATTATTCTTAATCACTCTGAGTCTAGAAAAGGTGCATTCCTTTATTTTGACATCTTTTGCAATGACAAAACAAATCCAAATGTTAAAATCCATTTCAGTTTTCAATTTTCTGAAACATAACATATATTTAATTTGTATAAGTCCAGGTCCTGTTATCTTTTTTTAACATTTCTAGTTGTACAGAGTTGTCAGTACACATTATTGATTATGGGTTGACAAATTGCCATTTTCAACATTGGGTTCAGATGAATCTATTTACATAACACCTACTTGACTCCT
Source organism: Mytilus coruscus (assembly GCA_017311375.1). Taxonomy (NCBI): domain Eukaryota; kingdom Metazoa; phylum Mollusca; class Bivalvia; order Mytilida; family Mytilidae; genus Mytilus; species Mytilus coruscus. The sequence goes on from CM029595.1 coordinate 118,816,619, forward strand.
TCTACAACAATCTTTTTTTGCATCATAGTGTTCCTTTGTTATTTCAATTGTAGATCAATATGGCAGATGAATGGCTGGATGACTTAATTCAGAAATTGCTATAGTTCCTAACTAACTCTTAATACAGCTTAAACTTTCAAATGGTCTTCTGTGTAACATATATAATTCATGATTTCTTTAATAATTAATATCAATCATTCAATATGAAATCTCGCTTCTATTATCTTACCTGCTACATCAGGGACTTTCTATACTAACGGGACTCGTCTCTATTGATTTTAATTAATAACTAAGCCGCCTTGTAAAGCTACCACCAACAAGTACATTGTAATTTAATATTTGTTAATATAAAATCTGATTAATAGCCATTTACCATGACAAAAAATATAAGATTTTAAACGAATGTTAAATTATTAAACTGAGGCATATCGTTTTGAAGAACACTCCAATCGTGCAAAAAGGGTTAAATCGAACAAGATGGCGGCCACTCGAAATTTACTAACAAAATACCTCAAAGTTCAAAGATCTATATTTAAAAAGCTATCAGAGGAATCTTTTCAAAAAGAGCATTTTGCAATGACAAAATGCATAAAATTTCATAAAAATGTTACTTCATTAAACTTGAACATATAGTTATGAAGAACAATTCGTTAATGTGAAATGATTCTCTATGAAGTCACGTGACATCAGCGACGGCACAGTTCTGTCTGCAAATTTGTATAGACATTGTTATAAGTGACCAGTTCAGTTAGTATAGACTGTCCCTGGCTACATAAAGTACATGATAATCATTTTTTGAAAGCTATTATTCAAAGACAGTGATTACTTTATTTCTATTTTAGTTACCTGGAGGGCCATAAAACAATACTCCTCTCGGTGGTGCCAGCTTAAATCTTTCAAAAACTTCTGGATATAGGAGAGGAAAAACAATCATTTCTTTCAATGCTCTCACATGCTTCCCTAATCCACCAACGCTGTTAAAATTAACCTGTTAATATCAAGAATACAAAATGTATGTTAATACATGTTCAAAATTAAACAAGAATCTAAATTCTTTTAGAATAAACTGAGTACTGAAATGGCTTAATATGCACTCAAAGAAATCCATAAATACACTACCGTCTGTAAATAAAAGAATTATTGTTACATTTTATAAGATGAAGCTGTATCTGAAGGAATGGAAAGTACATCAACCTTTAATCTCTTTACAGGGTTACATGATACAGTAGCAGTGTCAGATAATAAGGCATTCAAATTTGAAGCATTGTTTTGATGACATTGTTATTATAAATTGATACTGACATCTCATATCTAGATGTGTTAACCTGAAAGCAGATGGAAGGAAAAGCAGAAATCATATGAAATTACTACAGGATATCAAACTTGAGGCAAATGAAGCTTCTGTCATCAATAAGTTCCAATATATGGCAGTGTTATAATATTGTAACTAGAGGCTCTAAAGAGCCTGTGTCGCTCACCTTGGTCTATGTGCATATTAAACAAAGGACACAGATGGATTCATGACAAAATTGTGTTTTGGTGATGGTGATGTGTTTGTAGATCTTACTTTACTGAACATTCTTGCTGATTACAATTATCTCTATCTATAATGAACTTGGCCCAGTAGTTACAGTGGAAAATATTTTGTAAAAATTTACAATTTACAAAATTTATGAAAATTGTAAAAAATTGACTATAAAGGGCAATAACTCCCACTTTCCTTACTGATTTGTTTTTATCCGCGACTTTGTGTGGCCTGTTCAAATTTCGCACGCAGTTTGCCTGGCCTGACTTAATTTGCCATGTGTAGGGAGAAAAATAGATGTTTTTGGAAATGCGTTTGTATCTTCGTTGTTTCTCTACAAATCGGTGTCAAACTCGATGGTGATACATTTTAGTGTGTAAGGATCGTAGCTTAATGGTTAATTATACATGACAATACCATTTTTTGGTGTTTTTAAACCTTTAGTGCGAGAAAAATGACGTTGGATACGCGAAATTATCATTTTTTTGTGACCGGTTTTTATTATTGCCTTTCATCTAATTTTACATAAAAAACGGTAGTTAACGGTAGTGTTCCTTAATCAAAGTTGTATGGAAATAATTATTCCACAGTAGAATTTACAACTTATAAGTCTAAGTAAACACGACTGAAAGTGATGCCTGTCAAATTCCGCGGCGTCCATTTTACACTTGTAATGCAATCACTTGATAAACTGAAGTTGGAGTTGTCTTTCTTAGCTCATTGCTTGTGTGTTAAAAGTGTACTTTTCATAATTCAGGGCTTCAAAAATAATCAATGAAATTCAACTAATAAACAGTTGAAAGGACTTTAGAAGTTTAGATTGTATATCTGAAAATTAAAAAAAATAATGTTTTTCTTATAAAAATAAATATTATATTTTAGAAACTGAAAAGAGAATTGTAATTTTTATTTCCACAGGAGTTCCAATTCTACAAATAAAACATATCATTTTTTTTACAATTACATACAACAGATTTCAACTTTTATGTTTTGCTAATTATAAATTAATTCCTTACACAATAAAGTTACAATAAATGTTTTCTTAGTTCATGTTAAATTGTTCTGGTCTTATTTGTTTCCAATAAAAGTGGTCATGTTATTATAATATGTTTTAATTTATAATTCAAAAAGAATTATGAATATAGATAAGTCCCAAGAACCAGCCTCTTTATTGAATTTGAATAAAAAAAATAATAACAGCAACAATATAGACCTATCTTCACAGAATAAAATAAAGTATACATGGATTTGTTTTAGTTACAATTTCTTTGCACACAGTAATATATTGTATGTGTACCCTTTCGAACTACTGTGAGGTCTTATGCAATTCAATTAGTTTTTGTATGACATATGAACTGCCCTTAAATATGTACGAATATACTGAATTGATATGTACATTCAAACAAAGTTTTTTTGTCTCTACTAATGTCTAGATACTAGAAATATTGTCCCTTTAAAAAAAAACCTATTACCCTCCTAGGTTGTATCTTAAGCGTTTTATTGTCATCATCAGGGACACTTCTCCTTTTCCATTGTACTGAATGAAAATAACTTCCTTTTGCACTAGTTTAGCATTTTTGCTGAAAAATGTATCAATATAAACACAACACTCCTGTAGAAAATCGAACTGAAATAGCCTCTTAGACAATTTTTTTTTTAAAGTTACTACCAGTAACCCTTGTACTGTATATTTTTAATTTATATATACAGGTATTACAATACATGTATGACATTCACCCCATGTATGATACAAATAAAGCTCCTAGTTCAATACCCTGTTTAGTATATATACTTCTTAAAGTCCAATCGCATTTCAATAGGAAGATGATTGGTATACTTTATAAGGAAAAAAAATGTTGGATATCACCTTGTATACCTCAATGACAAGTCAATCCAATGACATTTCAAAGCGAAAAAAAAAAAACATCTAGAAGTCAACATACAGCCTTTGCTTCAACAATAGACAGGTTTCTATACAACACATGTACATATGTAAATTTATGGCAATAAAAACTCTAAATCGACAGAACTGTATAAGTTGTAAATGGAATTAACAGAGACCATCAACATTCTGCTATCAATACTGAATTCTCCAAATAACAAAATTCTAAATTACTGCTGAGGTTCTCGACTTTGGACAGGAGCCTCAATATAAATGGCATGGTTACATATTTATATAAAAAGGAACATTTCTGTTATGTGTGCTCTTACAGGAGTATTAAAGAGAATATTTCAATATTTTTTTTAGTTCATTTGTTATTTGTCATACTTTGTTAGGCCTAACAATTGATCATCCTGTTGGCAAATCAAGTCAGCAGTATTACGTGTCTTTGATGTCAGTAAAGACTAGAGATGCATAAATGTCTCATTGTTAGCTGGAAGTTGCTTACTCTTTCCTTAATGTCAAACTACACAAAATAATATCAACACTGAAACAGTAATTCATGAAGACCTGTTTTGTAAAATGGTCTCCACGGTCCACCTGTCAATATTAAAACTGTTAAAACATAGACAGAAAGGGCTTCAACATATTCTTTTACAAAAAGGCATCAAGCAGATAACTTATGGTCAAGATTAGTGGTAAGTTTGAGGTGATCCTGGATAAATTTGTTTGGCAAAACTGTCAGTTTTGTCTGGGACTACTATAATTATAGTCCCAGGTTTTGTTACTTAGAATAGGGCTGGAAACGATATCAGGTTCTTTTCCAAGAGCTTGGTGATTCTGTAGTTCAATAATTATATGGATAGGGAGCCCTCTATTAAAGTAATTGCATTTTATTGTCATCGAGACAATTCCCAAATCGTGATCTGTTGCATATTACCAGCTTTGTTTACATTTCTGAAGGCATGTGGACAGAAAGGATCATGTTTTTCCTCCAAAAAGATCACTTCTCACGTTACGGTGGTCAACATAGTTACCTGCTTCATTTCAAGAAAACATTATGCGATACCGTTCACTTGCATGTTATACTTTAATAACTGAAAACTTAAAAAAAATCATAGACAGAACTCTCGATTTTTCACAACTTCTCAAGCGCCATTTTCTAAAATTGGGTCAAATTTTACTACAGCACGTAATTTTGCAAAGAAGGAATACGATTGGTTAGCTTTATTTAGACTTTCCTTAAAAGGAATTTGACCCACCAAACAATGTGAAAAGTATGATCGGGTTTAATCGTATGTTCAGTCGAGTTCTTGCAGACAAAAACGAAAGTACTGAAACCACGCCCCTTGTCAGTGTCAACAAACACAACGACCGGAATGCAGCCCCTGTTCACGAAAATTAATTACTTTTACAAGCTTTGAGACATGTAAGAATTAATTATCGATGTACTTTTGTTGTTTCCTCTTCAAGAAAAGTTGATTAAACATCAAAATACTTTCATATGACTGAAACATTTCGTCATGGTTTGTCCCACATTGACGAAAATGGCGGCAGATTTTGAAAACAAAAATTCACTCGATTTTCAACTATTTATTTGTTATCTCCCACTTTCCTGAATCAAAAGTAACTCAAAAGAAACCATAAAACCTACCGATTTCAGAATATATCGCATTAGTATGCTAAAATACGAGGAGGAGGAACACAAAGCTCGTTAACTGAACATGGCCATTTTCACGAATCCACGATGCCTGAAGGTATCGTTCGGCCTCCCACCGGCAATGCCTTGAGGCATCGTTCGGCGCATGAGCGGCGATGCCTCAAGGCATCGTTTGCCTGGAAAGGGTTAAGGGGTCAATTGACAATTTTGGTCATGTTGACTTATTTGTAGATCTTACTTTGCTGTACATTATTGCTGTTTACAGTTTATCTCTATCTATAATAATATTCAAGATAATAACCAAAAGCTGCAAAATTTTCTTAAAATTACCAATTCAGGGGCAGCAACCCAACAACGTGTTGCCTGATTGGTCTGAAAATTTCAGGGCAGATAGATCTTGACCTAATGAACAAAAATTTATTTTTAGCGAAAAAACTGGTTAAAATTGACTATAAAGGGCAATAACTCCTTAAAGGGCAATAACTCCTTAAGGGGTCAACTGACCATTTTGGTCAAGTTGACTTATTTGTAGATCATACTTTGCTGAACATTATTGCTGTTTACAGTTTATCTCTATCTTTAATAATATTCAAGATAATAACCAAAAACGGCAAAATTTCCTTAAAATTACCAATTCAGGGGCAGCAACCCAACAACAGGTTGTCCGATTCATCTGAAAATTTCAGGGCAGATAGATCTTGACCTGATAAACAATTTAAGATTTGCTCTAAATGCTTCGGTTTCAGAGATATAAGCCAAAATCTACATTTTACCCCTATGTTCTATTTTTAGCCATGGCGGCCATCTTGGTTGGTTGGCCGGGTCACCGGACACATTTTTTAAACAAGATACCCCAATGATGATTGTGGCCAAGTTTTGTTAAATTTGGCCAAGTAGTTTCAGAGAAGATTTTTGTAAAAGTTCACGGACGACGGACAACGACGGACGACGGACGCCAAGTGATGAGAAAAGCTCACTTGGCCCTTTGGGCCAGGTGAGCTAAAAAGTGGCAGAAAAGCCTGCATAATGATATTGCAATAAGAATATACTGCAACAATCTTATCATCTACTATTTGAGTATGGTTCTGTCTGCAAAACTGTATTGCATTATGTGAGACACTGATACAGGGAAACTACTACCGTTGTCCCTTTCAATGCTGTAGCTTTCTATTGTTAATCAAAAGAAATTCACTGCATATTACATGATAATATCCAGGAATGAAACATCAAAATGATTCTGAAAAATATCTAAGAGAAGAACCCTTCTGCATCGTCAATGAGCATAAATATGCACACAAAAAATTGACCATAAAACATAAATCCCTCAGGTAACTTCATAACAAAATTCATACTAAAAATTTGTTATGAATGGCATCAATCGATATTGTTTAAAAGGTTCTTATCATACATGTGTATACTTGAAAATGTTTGATCAGGTTATCTGATCACAGATATACTGTCTAGATGTTTCTTTAATTCATAACATTAAATTTACATATTTGACAAAATGTCACATGACTCAACAATTTAATCAATTATGACAGGCAACATTATATAATATTTTCTTTCCATTTTCTGTTTCATTTTTCATTTTTAAATATTTTCTTAAAAAATCCTAGCAATTTAATTGAAAATTAACAAAATTAAAAAGACATGCCTGCCTTCCCCCTTCGCTAACTTTTGTGAAGGGAGAATATAAAAATAAAGTCTATGTTGCCAAGTAAATATAGAGAAAGTTGACAATATACACATATACTCACAGTTCTGTCAACATTCATGGGATCAACATCAGCCAAACTCGAGCCTATCTTTACTCTATCTTTGAGAATGTTGGAGTTTTTCAAATTCTCAGCACTAATATTCATTGGTAAACATCTATTTCTAGCTCTTGCCATACTTTTTGCTTTTCTTCTTTTAAACCTTTCCTCATCATCTGATTCACTACAGGATGATGATGATGTAGTATCACTACCATGGAATTGTGCTTTTCTTCTGAAAGTTTGTGATAAAACTTCATGAGCATTTGTTAAATTAAATATCAGTAAATATAAAATATAAACTATTGACATACAGGTACATCTTTCCTGTATGTAATTTTTGATAGAATAAGGAAAATACGGAAATTAAAATGACAACACTTTTACATCTAAACTATGCACAACTTCCAAAGTCAATGAACCATGACTTAGGTCAAGACCAAAGAATCTCTGTGGAATTGAGATATGCCAAGGCTCATACAACTGCATACCAAATATTATTGATTATCATAAATGGCTCCCCATAACTGACTTAATCACAAACATTAACATACAAGAGCGCACACACTGAAATGTCTCGCCTGATTTACTGATTTTGACTGAATAAGTTGCAATTCTTTAAGTACAGGTATCACATAAACTTTATCAATGATACATAAAAATGAGTTAAAGGTCAGATGAACACTGTCAGATGAACATGTACAACTTACAATCATTCCATACACCATATATGTTTTACCTTCTGGTTATAGTATCTAACAAATCAACCATATCACGAAAACTTAACATTGACCAATGACCCATGAACATAGGTCATTGTCAAATGAACACATCCAGACAAATATGTACACATTTCAATAAAACTATAAACCAAATACAGTTGACCTAGTGGAAGGTGCTTTCGACTGATCTCAATTGACTAGGAATGCAATTTTCCTTCAAAAGTTTGTTGGTCCTCACTGGCTTCCTCCACCAATATACAAAACCACAATGAAAAGGCCAAGTGTGTTGAAAGTGGCATTAAACAGCAAAAATCAATCAATTAATCAATCAATCAGTTGACCTATTTCTTATAGCATCTGAGATAGACCTAATCAGAATAAAATGCTTCGCTGAGCGCAGCTTGATACGACCGCAGAGGTCAAACCCTGAACAGTTAGTGCAAATTTGGACACAATATTCAAGCTTCATACCATCTGAATTTGGATTGTGATCAAATGTTTGACATAATATAGGTTTCTGACACAAAATAAATGTGGGCAAAGATCTTTAAAATCTATTGCGCAATACTGTGCAATTGAAGATTTCTTCTTGAAACTTTCAAAAAATTTTGAAATTTGAAAAATTTTGAAGAAAATAGATTGGAAAAAAAATCCCCCCCCCCTCAAACTTTTTGAACCCCCCCTTTTGGAGCAATTACCCCCAAACTAAATCCCAGCCTTCCCTTTGTAGTATTGAACCTTGTAGTACAATTTTAGAGAGATACATACACTTAAAAACAAGTTATTGTCTAAAACCTAGAAAAATGCTTGTTTTTGGCCCCTTTTTTGCCCCTAATTCCTGCATGTTTGGGGCAATTACCCCCAAACTGAATCCTAGTCTTCCCTTTGTGATATGGAACATTGTGGTACAATTTCAGAGAGATCAATACACTTACACACAAGTTATTGTCCGGAAACTACAAAAACGCTTGTTTTTTGGTCCCTAATTCCTAAACCCCCATAACCCCAAAATCAATCCCAACCTTCCTTTTGTGGTATTGAACCTTCTTGTAAAATTTCATAGAGGTCCATTCACTTAAACTAAAGTTATTGTCCCGAAACCAAATGTGTCTTCGAACGACAACAACATCATACCATTATACGAACCCCAAAAAATTTTTGCAGCCATTTAAAAACTGAACATTAAAAAATCAATTTCATAGTCAGATTAAATGTGAAAGACGAACATGTGCATCTTACAATCATTCTGTATACTGTATACAGCTATATATGCAAAGTATTTAAGAACCATAGAATGAGGTCTTTTAAGTGAATCCTGTCTGACAGAGCAGTGACATACCAAAGAAAGTTGTCCAATAACTCATCATGTTCATAATTGAAAAAATTGTGTGATTGAAAAAAAAAAATTTTATCAATGCATTCAATAAACCATGAAATTGAGGGCAACATATACAGATATGAATAAAGTTTTTAATTGAGAATCATCAAAGTGACGCTACCTTGATCTCAGTTTTGTGGTAATAAGCATTGTGTATAAGTTTCATAACATTTGGTTGAGGGAAACTTATGTTAGGGAACGGAAACGAAAAATTCAGCAATTTTTCCATTCCTAAAGGGGCATAACTCTAGAACGGTACAAGTGACGCCACCAAAATTCACATTTGATCTGTGTTTTGTGGTAATAGGCATTGTGTATAAGTTTTATTACATTTGGTTGAGGCAAACTTAAGTTAAAGAACGGAAACCAATTTCGGGACGTATCCGTACGGACGGACAGAGAAGGGTAAAACTTAATGCCCCCTCTGCTACGGTGGGGGCATAAAAAGTATTAACCTTATTTCAAGTTTTCTGTGAGCAGGTGACTGGTATACATGAGATTTTTGTCTTCTTTTTGGAGGTAACGGGGGAGTTTCTCTAAACAACTTTTGTACTCTTTTCCTCCTTTCCACTGCAATTAAAAATACAATGAAACACAATAAATAAGAAGTTCTTATATAAATTTGCTGGCAAGACAATTACTTTCATTTAAACATTGTGAATGTTTAAAAGTGGTTTATACAATATGCTTTATTTGATATATCCTCTTAATTTTGACTTATTTCTTATATCATAAATTTTATATAAATTCTTTTTTTTTTAACATTTATTCCAGGGTTCATTATGTATAATATGCAGTATACTTTAAGCTATTGTGCTTCATAATAGCTGAATTGCACTTGTTGAGCACAAACCAGAATGCACAAAATATAAGAAATCACAGGGAATAACACATTTAAAACTGATTGCATACTTACCAACTGGTACTTCAAAAAGTTGAGTTCGTGGTTTGTGTTCCCTGAGGTTATATGAGCGATTTTCTGTTTTTTTTTCTTCCTCTTCATCATTGTCATCATCATCGTCATCATCATCATCATCATCATCACTACTTGAGTCTATTTAAATAACATGATATAATCATCATTGCTTGAAGGTATATTAAGGGCATACAATACTGAAGCAAAAGCAGATAATAATGCATCCAAATTAAATGCATTGTTTTCGAAAACCAAAATTTGTAGATATCACTAACGTCATCAAATCAGTTACATCAATTTGAAAGTATTTGAATAAGGAAAACAAACATGTTGTGTATTTAAGCACGTGAAATTTACTGCATGAAATATGAGGTAAACGAAGACTGTCTACTTTTCTATCTACAATAGATTTGTATATGACAGTATTACGTATACCGTTTTGATATACGGCTGGAATAGCTGCAGGGCAATGTTGCTTTAAGAATACACTGCAACATAAGTTAGCACCTAAAAGGGAAATGCGATCTCTAGCATTTTAAAAATTATTTCTAGCTATAAAAAAAATAGCACATGAAACCCTTTTTTTTTTTCTTTTGCAACAACTATGTACTACTTTAAGAATGTTTAAACATGTTAAATGAAATTGCAAGAAAAAATTTCTTACCATCATCATCATCCTCATCGTCTTTGTTTTCTTCATCACTAGTGTCATCAGGAATTGGAATACCATACATATCTCTTTTAATTACTTTTCTTGGCCTTTTAACACGACTGTACATATCTTCACTTTTCTGGAAAAAAAGGAAGGCAAATCTCAGTCAATGGAACTAAATGTAGAAGATAATTCCCATTTTTAATGTTCAGAGTGACCTTTATAGCTGAATAATACTTTCTTATATGTACACGAAGAAGTTTGCACCTGTTTTTAAATTTTTAAAGTTGTTAATTCTACTTAACACTTAATATTTACCTGAGAAGCAATAGCATTCAACTTCAAATAAAGGCAATATGATATTGGACATATTCTATTTTAAGGCATTTACTGAGCTTGACCATTTCTATTGTAACCCAAATCTTAAACCTGATACCGGACAGACTAAAGGGGGGCACAGACTGGAAAACATAATGTTCCTTCATTGAAATACAAGTGTCAACATAACCAATAGCAAGCACGAGAAAAAATGTTTTGATACTCCTTATTCAACTCATTTTTGCTAACCAAGGGTTATGATCCAGTCCCCTCCTCTCCACCTTTGTCGGATTAAGATAGAATTTCGGATCCACAAGGTAATGATAGTCATTGGTTGCAGTTGTAACTGGCTGCATCCAATCAAAAAGCACCTTTAAGATGATCACGTGTAAATGTAGAAAATGTAAATAAACAATTGCCATGTGCTGATTGTGCAACAAGTCTTTACCCCCAAAACATAGGACGATATTTAGTGACAATTTTAGCATTCTTAATCAACTAATTGGAGTTCCTGGGTATGTTTCTAGTGCAAATGTTGGAATGTCAACTAATATTTTTGCTTCTTGAAATTTGAAAACACTAGACACAATCATTCAGGGTTGGCCAAGTATTACCCGGGCGGGAAAACCCGGGTGGGAAAACCCGGGATTTTCCCGGGCTGGGCAATACTCCTAGAAACAGGTAATACTGGGCAATACTGGGTAATATGATTTTTCAAGCTTATTTTTACACAAAATAGTAAAGACTTGTTGTAGTTTAATAGTATTATAGCTAAATATATACATTTTATACAGATAACCATTAAGAGTCATTCCTGAAGATTGAAAATTCCATTTCTTCCACTTCTCCACTAATTCTATGTGGACAGAGTACAAGTTTTGGACATTTCAGGATAATTTGTTAATTTCCAAGCTTTGTTTCAATATTAAATCCAAGTTCAACAAATGCATTTTATTGCAGTGTTTAAGTGAATTGTAAATTTTAATAATAAATAAATAAATTTTTTAGCAATTATATTGCTAAATAAACACCCTAAGGGGACAGGCCATGAACACTTATATAAATCAAAAGGCTGATTATTGCTACATAAACAAATCTGTGTTATAATCTGAATAATTACTTATTAATTGGTGATATACATAAACATATGCTAAAACTTAGTAAACTTTTAGTAATGAACAAAAAATGTTTCAAAGTAATTTTCCTTACATAGAATTGTTAATTTTTGTCGAGCCTTCGACTTTTGTCGAAAAAGCGAGACATAGCAATCCTACATTCCGTCGTCATGTCGTCGTCGTTGTCGTCATCAGCGGCTTCCACAAATATTCTCTGTGGTTAAAGTTTTTGAAATTTTAATAACTTTCTTAAACTATCCTGGATTTCTACCAAACTTGGACAGAAGCTTCTTTATGATCATAAGATAATATTCAAAAGTAAATTTTGTAAAAAAAAAAATCTATTTTTTCCGTATTTTACTTATAAATGGACTTAGTTTTTCTGCCAGGAAACATTACATTCACTCTGTGGTTAATTTTGAAATTTTAATAACTTTAAGATTTTAACAACTTTCTTAAACTATCCTGAATTTCTACCAAACTTGGAAAGAAGCTTGTTTATGATCATAAGATAGTATCCAGAAGTAAATTTTGTAAAAAAAAAAATTCCATTTTCTCCGTATTTTACTTATAAATGGACTTACTTTTTCTGCCAGTTAACATTACATTCACTCTGTGGTTAAAGTTTTTAAGATTTTAACAACTTTCTTAAACTATCCTGGATTTGTACCAAACTTTGACAGAAGCTTGTTTATGATTAAAAGCTAGTATCTAGAAGGAAATTTTGTTAAAATTTTGTTCCATTTTTTCCGTATTTTACTTATAAATGGACTTAGTTTTTCTTCCAGTTTACATTACATACAGTCTGCAGTTTAAGTTTTTAAAACATTTATTAGATTCATAAACTATCCTGGATTTTTACCAAACTTGGACAGAAGCTACTTACAATCAAAAGATAGTATAGAGAGGAATATTTTTATTAATTTTTTTCCTCATTTTTTTTGAGCCTGCGTTTAACAGCAAAAGTAGGCGAGACACTGGGTTCCGCGGAACCCTTACGAATTTTTAATATAAGTTATGTTTATTAAAAAAAACCAAATTGAATTCTTCAACTTTAATGTATTGCATTTGTGATTGACCACTGAATCCTCTTTAAAATTCAGGCCAGTTTTTCATATTACCCAGTATTGCCCAGTATTACCCGGTAAAACCCAGTAAAACCCGGGTTTTCCCAGTATTTCCAACTGGGCTGGGCAATACTCATAAAACCTGGGTTTTTACCAACCCTGCTGAATCATTTTACACCTCCACACTGAAGAGAGTTCGAGTGCTGCCATTGGTCAAGAATGATGTAGTTGGAATGGGCGTTCTTTTATCTACCGTAGAACGGTGCACCATTGTAAACACAAATGTTGACTTAATCTACCAAGGGTGGAGAGGAGGGACTGGATCGTAACCCTTGGCTAGTGAAGATGTATTCAACTTCTCTAACAATTTTAGGGAATCATTGGGTTTTTGTCTCTTTTTCAATAAATTCTGTAAGAAATGAACAAGAATTTGGAGGACATTTTGAGTTAGTCATTACTTTGGTACACTATGAATCATATATTGTGCTTATGAATAAGTTACAGTTATAATTTTGATAATATTTTTCCAAAACACACACCACAGCTAATGAAAATAGTTATATTTCCCCAAAAATCAATAGTACATTTTACAATTTTCTGTCAACTATCTGAAACATTTTCACAAACAAAACTTTTGTCAATTGAAGGTGAATGGACATTTAATGTAAATGACAAAAGATCAAGCACGTTAGTACACAATGAAGGTATACAAGAGTTTGAATTTGAGCCCTAACCAGGAAATCTTTGTATTTCATGTTATAGCAGGAAGCAATATAATGTGAATCCATTTTTTTCTTTTGATATTCTGAAAGCATTTTACAAGAGTTATATTCTCATATTTTATTTCAAAATTCTATCATTAAGTTTTATTATACTCTCTATTCACATATAAATGATGATTTTTCTCTTTATATCAATACCAAATGTGTCATTTTTTCACAACCTGTAATTTCTATTATGTTTTTAAACCTATCATAGAATTTACTACAACTTGGATGAGTATGAAAAAAATTCCATCATTTTTAGCTCACCTATTTTGTCATTTTGTCATCCATCTGTGTCCTTTGTTTAATATGCACATAGACCAAGGTGAACGACACAGGCTCTTTAGAGCCTCTAGTTCATTAATACTCCAATACCACCTTAAATGATTTATTATGGATTGTATCGCCCTGCTATTTTATGCTTTTTCTTCCTTAAAAATTTTGTCCCTCCTTCTGATTTATACTGTTGAAAAAGAACTAGCAAGTTCATCAACACTGTTGTCGGAAGAAGTGGAACTAAAGCCAAATGCCTGCAACCTTATTAACTTTGACTGAGGCAATATTTGAAAATTTTAACTTCCCCATAAATATGACAAGTACAATGTGTTATATATTAAGTTTTGAGAAGAAGAATCGTTCTTTCTGGGCTACAGTACATTGGATTTAGGCATATCTAATTTGTCAGACAAAATAATGCAATTAAGCAAAGTATGCTAATATTTGAAATCTGACAAGATCGGAGGTACAGGAAAGCCCCTAATAAAATGAAACGCTGTGATCTACATATACAGCATGTTTTGTGTTTTAATTCTTTCAATAAATTATAAACAAATTAAACTGTTAATTGTTTTACCTACATGACATGAGAAATTAAAAAAGCAACAGTTGTTATTGATCTATAAATAAATTTGTTTTTCTTGGCCCTTATAAAATGAAACAACAAACAGTGATTACCATCTTATTGAAAATAAAAGTGTACTTCTGTGCCCTTGACATGCAGTTTTTTCTGTTGCAGTGTGTGTAACTCAGTTAAACTGTGTCAATGACCTTAATGGTTTTCGTATAAATGCAAAGTTGTAAAGGGGCCATTCACAAGTTGTTGTGTGCCGCCATTGTTGTACAGAAAAATAAATGGAGAATGTGTCCATGGGACACGGATGATTACCCCTTGCATATAACATTATAAAGGGGCATAACTCTAGAACGGTAAAAGTGACGCCACCCAAATTCGAACATGATCTGTGTTTTGTGGTAATAAGCATTTTGTATAAGTTTCATAACATTTGGTTGAGGCAAACTAAAGTTAGAGAACAGAAACCAATTTCGGGACAGACGTACAGACGTACAAGGTAAAACTTAATGTCCCCTCTGGTGATGGCAGGGGCATAAAAAATTAAGAATTAGAAGTAAATGCATTTTTATTAATCACAAAAATAAAAAGTTCAACCTATAAAAGTCTAAAATCATATTCAAATCTCCAGTCATAATAAAAATGAAAACAAATCACCCCAAGTTTAATTAAGAGTGATGACCTTGGATAAACTTTGAAAGTTATTTAGCAGGAATCATTGTTTTAAGGTGAACCATCACCATATAAATCCCAATAGAATTTTCTTATACTTTGCCAATATATAGATTTCACCATGCTTTTTTCAAAAATATGATAAAAAGTATGGGTCACTGTGCTATTCTTTTATGCTACAAGTCACGCAAAATAGTCCAATTTTGCATAGATTATTCATGAAAAAAAAACCCACTTTTTTGTGAATAAAACGAAATCAATGAGATAGAATTTTAAAATAAATGTGAGAAGATAGGTTTTATAATATGCTTTAAGAAAATAAAAGTATAATGGTGTCACCAAACTACTTTTCTTGCTACAAGTAAAAAATCAAGATTCCTTTATAAAAATTTTACTTTAAGAGTTATATCCCCTTATAAATTATTACAATGAGAGTTGAAAATTAAATGAACAAAAACAGATATTTGGTATATGTTAAAACAGTCACTGGGCAGGGTGGTTGGGGTGAGGATGGGTTGGCAGGAATCTGCCCCAAAGTTGGTCATCAGGTGAATAAAACGTCAATTTTGACAATTTTTTCTCCTATTTCTTGACGAAGACCAAGGGATGCTGATACATGTATCCAACTGTAGTCTGCATGTAGAGTGGATTCTAGTGAACACATTAACCACAACAGTGCTTAGGTCAGTGTGAAACTGATCCTTGTTACAGCAGTCTAAAGAATGTCATTTGCACAAAAAATCTGGAATTTCCCAATTTTTCCTCATTTTTGGCTTCAACTAGACCTGCAACTGAAAATAGTTGTTCCCTTAGCGTATTTAAATAATGGAACATGATCAGTAGTTAAATGCCCATGGGTTTACACTATGTTCAGAAGTTTTAGGCATCTGAACTGTGTGAGTCAGACACCAAAGGGAAGCCCACCCTCCAGAAAAACTAGTTTTATCCGATTTCAATTTTTGAAGTTCGTATTTGAGCTCGAAATGCACCTTAAACATGAGAAAAATGACAAAAATAGCCTTAGGTTGAGGGAACATGCATCAACTTCGAAGTTAATGTCATACAATTGACCTCTAAAAGTATGGAGAGCCTTTAGAGCCACAAAAATGGTATTTTGGGTAAAGGCCGTAATATTAAGGCACCTGCATGGTAAGGGTTAATTGCCAGATTTAAGCAAAGAACTTAGATACAGTCAATCTACCTTAAAATTCTTCCAGAAAGTAATTTATGTAAATTGTTTGAATTTCAATCGATAATTGACACCTTATGAGAGTGAGTGGTCCCAAATGTACAACAATTTCCTGTGTGACATATTTATGACATCTGGCTTATTGTTGTGGAAAATTTTTATTTGTGGAGGAAGCCATATTACCCAGAGGAAACCAAACTGGCACTCCTAGTCAATTATGAAAGTAACTGTCACAAACGGGATAGAACTTACAACCTCAGTTCTTGACAGGCTAATGATCACTATGAACGAATTACTTAAAAAAGACCAATTGGCAACAGAGGCCCCAATAATAAATTATTAGGATCTACCATACTTATTATCATAGATTCTGTAAAAGAGGATGACATATACATTCAGTATAAATATAGATCAACCATGACATCAAGTTAAAATACAATATTTCTCCTTTCAGGATAAAAAAAATAAAAAAGCATGGCTTGCTGGCATTTAAAATATCTTTAAAAATTAAACTGTTCAGAGTGGAGAAATAAAATATATGAGATACGGTGCTAAAATCTATTTCTAAAATGATATTTGTAGGTACATTTATCTTTCTATTCAATGATTTGCCTAGAAAACGTGTTCTTTAAATCTGACATCATAAAGCATGGTAGCCTTTTTTATGTGGTGACGCAATACCAAGCCATAATCTTGCCGGTGAAATCACAATTTAAGTCACTAAAGAATTTTGAAAATCGCTAAAACTCGCCGACCGTCTGACTTCATGGCGAAGTCAAATAGCTATCAAAATCGGTAAAAGGGAGACAACTTGTATTTCACAAGTCTCACAGGTAAACAAAAATGGCGGAAGACAAGGAAAATCGAAATTTTCGAAACGACCCAGGATTAATACTGTCGTTGTTTAAATGAAATAAATACAACGGCGACTTTTAACATCCATGGATTTAACATTCAAAACTATTGAAACGAGAACCAGAGCGTCTGTTTGAGTTATCATTTTACGATGATTTTCATCAGAGGATGTTGCGTAATCACTCAGCTGATTTGTTTTCTTTTTATTTATCACGAGACAGTCAATTTTTGGAAACGATAGGTAAGGGTGGGAATGAACGGAAGATGTTTTATATTCTTTGATTAAAAATTGACATATTAAAGGTAGAAAGACATCTAATGGATAAGTTGATTGCAAACGTAATACACATGGCAAGCTTGTGATCAGCAGTGGGTTTTTCACCACCAATTTGTTAATGAGGGAGATATCTTTTATAACAAGGCGCAGCTTGATACGACCGCAGAGGTCGAACCCTGAATAGTTGGGGCAAGTATGGACACAACATTAAAGCTTGATACAGCTCTGAATTTGGATTGTGATTAAATATTTGACACAGCATAGGTTTCTGACACAGAATGAATGTGGTCTAAGAACTTAAAAATTTTAAATTGGACATTCACCTATTATGGTCCAATATCCAAAATCTAAATACATGGTTAGATTCAGCATATCAAAGAACCCCAAGAGTTCAATTTTTGACCCTTTTGACCTCAATGTGGACAAAGTTGATAACGGGGCCCAAAAATCAAAAATCTAAATACATGGTTAGATTCAGCATATCAAAGAACCCCATATATTCAATTTTTGTTGAAATCAAACAAAGTTTAATTTTGGACCCCGATTTGGACCAACTTGAAAACTGGGCCCATAATAAAAATTTAAATACATGTTTAGATTCAGCATATCAAAGAACCCTAAGAATTCAATTTTGGTTAAAATCAAACTAAGTTTAATTTTGGACCCTTTGGACCTTAATGAAGACCAATTTGAAAACGGGACCAAAAATTAAGAATCTAAGTACACGGTTAGATTCGGCATATCAAAGAACCCCAATAATTCAATTTTTGATGAAATCAAACAAAGTTTAATTTTGGACCCTTTGGACCTCAATGTGGACCAATTTAAAAACGGGACCCAAAATCCAAAAACTTAATACACGGTTAGATTCAGCATATTAAAGAACCCCAAGAGTTCAAGAATAAAACCCCATTGAAATTGGTCAAGAAATAAGCAATTTATACAAAGTATCTTCTTTTGCACAATACTGTACAATTGAATATTTCTTGCAATTGCACAATACTGTGCAATTGAATATTTCTTGCTATTGTGCAATACTGTACAATTGACAATTTCTTGCTATTGCGCAATATTGTGCTATTGGATATTTCTTGCTATTGCGCAATACTGTGCAATTGAAGATTTCTTGCTATTGCGCAATACTGTGCATTTGAAAACTTCTTGCTATTGCACAATACTTATTATATAATAATTTACACATCCTGTTTGGTGTGTATCTCCTGCCATATCATTATTATTTGCTTTTAAATATAAATCAGAAATAACCAACTTATGGAAAATTTTAAAGAAAAAAAAAGGAAAAAAAGGAGAAAAAAATCCCCCAAATTTTTGAACCCCTTATGATTCATCACCCCAAACTCAATCCCAGCCTTCCCTTTGTGGTATGGTACCTTGCAGTACAATTTCAGAGATCCATACACTTGAACACAAGTTATTGTCTGGAAACTAGAAAAATGCTTATTTTGGCCCCCCTAATTCCTAAACGTTTGAGGCAATTACCCCAAACTCAATTCCAGCTTTCCTTTGTGATATGGAACCTTGTAGTACAATTTCAGAAAAATCCATACACTTACACACAAGTTATTGTCATGAAACTAGAAAATGCTTGTTTTTGCCCTTTTTGGCCCCTAATTCCTAAAATTTTGAGGCAATTACCCCAAAATCAATCCCAGCATTCCCTTTGTGATATGGAACCTTGTGGTACAAAGTCAGAGAGATCCATACACTAACAAGTTATGTCTGGAAGTTACAAAAATGCTTATTTTTAGCCCCTTTTTGGCCCCTAATTCCTTAACTGTTGGTACCATAACCCACAAAATCAATCCCAACCTTCCTTTTGTGATATTGAGCCTTATGGTAAAATTTCATAGAGATCCATTCACTTAAACTAAAGTTAGAGTGCGAAAACCAATGCGTCTTCGGACGACGACGACGCCAACATCATACCAATATACGACCGCAAAATTTTTTTGCGGTCGTATAAAAATTAGCTCTTTACCGATTAATTAAAAAGTGATTGATAAATAATTCCATTTATATATATGCTTACAATCTTTCACGTGATTCTCAACTTATACCTGCCATGATGTCCTGGACAGTCAATATTTTACAAAATTATGACATGTGATGATAAACATTAATTGCCCAGTCATTAAAAAGTCATCACATAAACTGGGAGTCATGTATTTCTGGACTTTATAAAAAAAAAAAATTGAAGTAGATGCACATGGGATTAATGCATGATAATATTACTAGGCAAGCAATTAACAAACTTTAATTTCAAGTTGACAGCACAAAAGGTTGAATGAATAAATACCAACTACATTGTCTAAACATTTTTATTAAGAATTTTCATTTCATACATTTTATACAATATCATAATCATATAAAACACTGCAAGTATATTTTTTATTGCACAAATAAAACAATTTTCCCTTAATGATGTTCACGAAAACACTATATAAACGAAACGGTAATGGAATTTCACTTCTCCAAGAAATTGACCACTTCTCCCAACTCTCTCATGGAAGGAGAAGTCACTTCTCCCTCTCAAAAATCCTAGATTCGGCCCTGAATACGAAATTCAAAGAAAAGCAAGAAAATTTGAATTTTGACCTATGAAGAAACCAGATAAATCAAACAGTTGAAATAGCAATTTACAAAAGTTTCGAAAATATTTTAACCCTTTCATACCGAAGTTATCCTTTTGGCACCCTCGTGCACATGCCGAAATGATCCTTTTGGCACATCGGTGTAGATGCCAAATTATCCTTAAGGATACCTAAATTTCTATTTTTAGACTATCGCAATCAAGAGTGCAATATGCATGTTTTTACAACTCAGAACATAGAATGGTTAAAACTATTTTAAAAACATATTTCAATTTAAGAAATAAAAGAATAAAACTACCAAAAATGTTGGCAATAAGTGTCAAATTTCGAAGCGTAGGTGAAAAAAGTTTACGACTACAACAACCATGGCGGACGAGAATAATCCCAACAACATTCTCGTAAATTTGACAAAGAAAGCATAAAAACAGCAAAAAATAATTTCCTTTAGAATTTTATGACATATTTTAGGTTAGTCTATCAATTTTCAATCGTTTGTATGGTGTTTTAGATTCAAAATCAAGCCTCGTGGTGTCTGGCAGGTGCTCATATTCCTTGCAAAAATAGCGATTTTCTATCACTTTTTTGATTGCCTCAAAATTAACTAAAAATTAAGTTTCTGGTATCGTGTTGTATGTCATTAAATTCCTGTGATTTTCAAGATAATTTTCAATTTTTTTGTTAGTGTCGTCATCCCGTGTTATTATGTTAAGAGTAGTAAAACCAACAAGCTAAAAATAGAAAGCCGGAAATTGATGTTGTTATGGAAAATATGAAAACAACATGGCGGAATCACGGCGACATAACTTATACTATCCGGAATAAGTTCATTTTTTCGCTTGATTCAATTTATAAAAAGATTAAAACTATTTTCTTAGATGCCTATTAAATAAATGTGTTTATTTAGCGAAATTTTAGTCACCTTTGTGGGATAATTTTACTAAAAATATGTGATGGAAGTAAGTCTCGTCTCTTCGTAAAATATCACCCATAAAAATATGTCGTCTGATGAATCCGATGATTTTGAAGGCTTCACTCGGGCAGAGGTCGACGAAGCTGAAGCAAGATATGAACAACAACTGCAATTTCAGGGTATAGGTGATGACACGGATGGTAATGAAAGTTCAGAAGAATCTGATAATGATATATATACCTGGACCTGCTGGTGATGCAGGAAATATTGATGGCTGGCATGAGGACTTTTTATATTATGAGCAGGGGTTGCCACATCTTTTTACACCTACTGGGAGAACTGGCCCTACAAGAATCATGCCTCAAGATAAAAGCCCTCTTGATTTCTTCAAGCTTTTCTTTAATCATGTCCTGCTAGAGATGCTGATAGAGCAAACAGACACATATGCAAAATTACAAAAAGAAAACCATCCCAATGAAAAGAAGATGCCATGGGTGAGACCAACTATACATGAGATGAATGCCATTTTTGGCCTATGTTTTGAGATGGGTGTAGACCGAAAACCTTCAACAAGGATGTTGACTCTACACAACAACCTCTCCCTGGCAATGAAAATTATGACCCGCTATACAAAATAAAACCACTACTTACACATTTTAATACCACCTTTCAACAGGAATACACCCCACACAGAAACATCACCGTGGATGAAACCATGATACCATTTAAAGGGAGGGTACAATTTAAGCAATACATGGCACAGAAACCACACAAATGGGGTGTGAAAGCTTGGGTTTTGGCAGATTCACAACACAGTTATATCCAGTATGTGGACATTTATCCAGGACGAAATGCAATCCCCCAGACACACCTTGGAAGCAGTGTTGTAAAGAGATGCCTGGAAAATTCAAATTTAGTTGGTTAAGGGTACCATCTTTATACAGATAATTTTTTCACCAGTCCTGAGTTGTTTGCTAATCTGTATGAAAACTTTGGTACGTATGCCTGTGGTACAGTTAGATACAACCGTAGAGGGTTACCTAAGGACATAATGTGTAAAAAACCTTCTGGTATCAACCTCCGTGGAGACATGAAATTCAGGCAGAAGGGATCTTTAGTTGCTTCCGTTTGGCGTGACAAAAAAATGTGTACACCGTTTCAACAATCCATGACCATTCAACTTCACAAGTAAAAAGGCTCGTAAATAATGATGGAACTTTCACTAGACAAAATTTTGAATGTCCTAAGGCAGTAGCTGATTACACATGTAACATGGGTGGTGTTGATCATGCTGATCAATACATTCAGTACTATTGCTACAACCATAAAACCTACAAGTGGAGCAAAAGAGTTTTCTTTGTGCTCATGGAAATGGCTAAATTTAATGCCTTCAAACTGTTTCTCATGAGTACCAACCACCAAACAAATCTGACATTCCTGGACTTTTCCATTTCTGTAGCCAAGGGGTTGGTTAATGGTTATATTTCTGAGACCCATAGAGGAAGACCATCACTTATGCCTGTTGAGAACCGTCTTGTTCAACGTCACATGCTGGCCAGGCCATAATCTTGCCGGCGAAATAACGATTTAAGTCGCCAAAGAATTTTGAAAATCGCTAAATCTCGCCGGCCGACTGACTTCATAGCGAAGTCAAATCGCTATCAAAATCGGTAAAAGGGAGACAACTTGTGATTGACAAGTCTCATAGGTAAAAAAAAATGGCGGCTGACATGGAAAATCGAGATTTTCGAAACGACCCAGGACTTATACTGTCAACGATCAAATTAGATAATTACAACGGCGACTTTGAACATCCTCGGATATAACTTTCAAAACTATTCAAACGGAAAACTGACCGTCTGTTTAAGTTATCATTTTACGATGATCTTCATCTGAGGATGTTGCGTAATCACTCAGCTGATTTGTTTTATTTTTATTACTTGCACGAGTCGATCAATTTTATTATTCGGTAGGTAAAGGTGGGAATTAACGGCAGATTTATTATATTGTTTGAATAAAAATTGAAATATAAAAGGTAGAAAGACGGCTGATGGATATAAATGTGATTGCAAACGTACGACATTCGAACAGATTGTGATTAGCAGTGGATTTTTTCTCACGATCGACCATTTCGTTGATATGGATGATATTTTAAAAAAATGATAGAAATTGGCTCTTTTTCGGATAATTATTATGTGATTGAAAGATATTTTCAATTATAGACTTACAATCTTTTAACGATAATCTCAATTTACAACTAACATAATGTTCTGGACATTCAATAATGTTTTACAAAATAATGGCAAGTGACCGGTGATATAAATTAAATTCCCAGTCATGTGAAATTCATCAGGAAAACTGGGAGTATTATTTTTCTGGACTTTTAAAATAAATTGAGGCAGATGCACATGAATTTAATGCATCATAATCATGGTAATATTACTAGCTAGGCTACTCCCTCATGTCCCACTCCAATCAACAAATTTTATTTAGAACACAATGGTATCAATAAATACATAACAACTATATATTGTCTAAACCTTTTATTAAGAACTTTCTATATATACATTGTGTACAATAACATGAAAAACTGCAAGTATATCTTTTATTGAATATAAAACAATTTCCTTAGTGATAAGCATGATAATACGATGCAACCGAAACAGTAATGGAATCTCACTTCTCCAAGAAATTGACCACTTCTCCCTTCTCTCTCTTGGAAGGAGAAGCCACTTCTCCCTCTTCAAAATCCTAGATTAGGCCCTGATGCCGGCCTCCTTTGAAAAAAAATCTAAGTGCCATCTCTGTTACATGAGAAACCGAAATAATCCCCAGGTTCCTATCAAGCAGACTAAGTTTGGATGTTTGGAATGTGATAAACACCTGTGTCTGCCTGAGTGTTTCTCAAAATATCACACAGAGAGGAACTGCTATAATTGAGACCAGTATATTTGTTGTTCTGTTTTTGAAGTTTGTTCCGAATTTATGACTGGACAGTTTTGTTGTTAAACTTTTTTAGAAAATGGATGGAAAAAAACATTAAATACAATGACATTTTTTTATAAATGAACTTTTGTGAAGGACAGTAGCTGTTTACTCAGGCAGACAAGGTCTCAGATGTAATTGAAAACCAGACTGAAAATTTTGTAAGTCTTTGTTTAATGTTGATATTAAACACTTTTTAAGGTGTCTAAAATTCAAGCTGAATGTTAGTTTACTTATATAAGGGTAAAAGAAAGACAACTCCAGCGTTGCAAATGGAAATTCAAAATAACAGATGGTGTTGTCTCCCTTCAATCAGCGTTGTTGTGTACAAAATGGCGGTCATTCACCTTCGTGACCGTCGGACGATTTTCAATCATATTTTTGAAAAAACAACTCGAACAAAATTTACTTTGTGACGAATCTTTTCAGACGGTACGTAGGCTCATTCTAGTAAACATCCATGGGTTAAAATAGGGAAATTATCGCCCGAACGCAAACGAATTTGAATGGACAATTTTCAATGACAAAACATACGATAGTCATTTTTGCGCGGCACCTGTCAAATTAATTCCGGTCAGGCAATCGTCTTGGATAATTTATTTCGGCTTAAAAATTCCGAAAAAATAATAATTCAGGAGTGAAAGTGTTAACAAGAGTGCACACGCTGAAATGTCTCACCTACTATACTGACCATTGATTTAATGTTGATAGTCCTACATATAAAGTTTTACTACAAGTATCACATTAACATTTATGATCCAAGAAAATGAGGTCAAGGTCAGATAAACCTAGCCAGAAATACATGTACACCTTTGATACAATCATTCCATATGCAGAATATAGATGACCTATTGCTTATAGTATAAAAGAAACAGACCAAACCATGAAAATTATATAATGATCAATGAACCATGAAAATGAATTCAAGGTCAGATGAACCCTGCCAGACAGAAATGTACACCTTAAAATTATTCTATGCATCAAATATAGTTGACCTATTGCTTATAGTATCTAAGAAACGAAGTTAACCAGGAAAACTGAACATTGACCAATGAACCATTAAAATAAGGTGAAGGTCAGATGTTACCTGCCAGACAGACATATACACCTTTCAATCATTCCATACACCAAATATACTAGACCTATTGCTTATAGTTTAAGAAAAACAGACCAAAACACAAAAACTTAACACTGAGCATTGAACCGTGAAAATGAGGTCAAGGTCAAATAAAGCTCTGAGACTGACATGTGCATCATAAAATATCTCCATACACCAAATATAGTTGACCTATTGCATATAGTATTAGAAAAAAAGACCAAAACTCAAAAACTTAACTTTGACCACCAAACCATGAAAATGAGGTCAAGGTCAGATGACACCTGCCAGTTGTACATGTACACCTTACAATCATTCCATACACCAAATATAATAGACCTATTGCATATAGTATAAAAAAAACCAGACCAAAACACAAACACTTAACTATAACCACTGAACCATGAAAATGAGGTCAAGGTCATATGACACCTGCCAGTTGGACATGTACACCTTACAATCATTACATACACCAAATATAGTAGACCTATCAGGGTTTGACACTAACTAAATGTATGTACTAGTCTGCAGGGCTAGTGATACAATTTTTCTACTAGTCCTCTTATAAATTGACTAGCCCTCCAATGCCGAATGCACTTGGTCGGTTGTTCCACCGGCACGACCCTATCAAGGAGGTTCTGGGAGCATGCCCCCCCCCTCCAGAAAATTTTGATACAAATGAAGCTAAATCCTGTGTTCTGGAGCATTTCCAGAGGGTTTTGAACATGTTTTTTTTCATGAAATTTCATTGGTTTGCTAATAAAAGATACAAAAAAAAATATTTTTCATCTACTGTGGATTCATTTATTTTCGTGGGTATCAATTTTCGTGGATTCAGTAAACATTGCATTTTCGTGTATATTTAATTTCGTGGTTTTGCCAAAGTCTACATACAAGCCAATAGAACATTTGTATTTCGTTGAAAATTTGAATTCCTGGTTCGCCTATACCCACGAAATCCACGAAAATTGATATCCCACGAATAAAAATGAATCCGCAGTATATTAAGAATGTGTTAGACTTATTTTGAAGACCCCTTTAGATCATTACTTCATCATCCTCTCGTTTTACTTATCATTATTACTAGTGTCTTTAATGAAGATGGATAAGTAATGGATTTAAAAATACACCTACAAAAGAGGAAAGGTTTGCCCTTGCTGTTTTTTGTCATAATTCTTCATCGACTCCTTTTTTTCCCTTGTTGTTTGTCAGTTCCCCCCTAAAAATCTGTATATTTTTACCAGAGACCTACATGTATTATTAAGTATATACAAGGATTTGTATAGTAAGACTATAAAAATCCTTGGTACATGTATATATGATGATATTGTTTGCCTCAAATTACATCCGAAATACAGCTTTTTTCCGTTAGAGAAAATTCCCAATATTAAACTAAAAAAAATGGCTTCAAATTCCTCCCAAGAAGTTGTACATTTTTCCCAAATAGTGATGGCATCAGTAGTAATGAATGTAAATTTCGTAATCATGTCATTGTTTTGATATTATGAAAGCACTTTTGAGATCCAGGTTTCTGAATAGACTCATCACAGTGTTTGTAAAACACGTGGTGTTCAATGTATTAAGTACCATCATTGTTTTCGTTTCTTTCCCCTCATCAAAAAGTACCTTTCATGTTAAAAATGTCTGACAATAAAAAGTCCTAAAAATATACGTGAATAAACTGTACAGTAAAGACGCGAAGGTCAGCAAAAAATCTGGGATTTGTTGACAATTAAAATTTTGAACAAAATTTTGACTAGCCAGTCGGACTACTGTGATGAAAACTTTACTAGCCCTCCCTAATTTTTACTAGCCTCGGGCTAGCAGACTAGCGTTAGTGTCGAACCCTGCCTATTGCTCATAGTATCTGAGATATGGACTTGACCACAAAAACTTAACCTTGTCCACTGATCCATGAAATGTAGTCGAGGTCAAGTGAAAACTGTCTGATAGTCATGAGGACCTTGCAAGGTACGCACATACCAAATATAGTTATCCTATTACTAATTAGAGAGAAATTAACATTACAAAAAATCTGAACTTTTTTTTCAAGTAGTCACTGAGCCATGAAAATGAGGTCAAGGACAATGGACATATGACAGATGGAAACTTCATAACATAAGGCATCTATATACAAAGTATGAAGCATCCAGGTCTTCTACCTTCTGAAATATTAAGCTTTTAAGTAGTAAGTTAACACCACCACCGCCACAGCTGCCGCCGCCGGATCACTATCCCTATGTCGAGCTTTCTGCGACAAAATTCGCAGGCTCGACAAAAACCATAGTTGAATACAAATTTTGTCTGATTTGTTAGTTTTTTACTCTCTCTTGGCTGCTACCCTTCATTTGCCATTTGTGGTTTTCCAGCAATTTCAGCAGAACATGGCAATTGCCTGGCATCTTCAGTGTTCAAAAGCAAATTTACAGGTATTCTGGTAGCTTATATCTTATTTCAATAATGTTCATTGAAGCTAAATGAAACAAGGCAGGGAACCAGAACTGGTGGCCTAAATTTTGGAGAAACAAATAGTAAGGATATTGGATTGAGGAAAGTGAGCCAGCAATCAAAAGAAATCCATGAGATAACCAATAATAAAAAGGAACATCACTTTTATTGCTTTTCTTCAAATTGACAGTTGCTAGAAAGATGAAGTGATTACATTTATCGAAAAAGAATGCACTAAGCACTGACTTAATTAATCTTAAATATTAATTAGAAACTGCTACTGTCTGAAGAATTAATACCATAATGTTAAATAGATCGTGATGAATTTCTATAATGTCTTGTCCTAAAATAATTATTAAATTGCTGAATGGGAAACATGGAAAAGTACCTCAACATCAACAAGGTCAACTTCATTTCTCTTTCTTTTCCTGCCTGGCTGCATGTCATCTCCATTCATATACAAGGCTTTTTCCAAAATTTTCTGGTCAAATGTCCCATAAACCAGTTTTCTTTGTCTGCTGCTTCTTCTAACATCTCCATCTGCTGCATTGTTATTTCTACTATATTTCCATGATCTTCTTCTAGCTCTACCATAACTAACAGCATCTATTTCATCTGGGAAAGCCCAATTATCATGATTATGAAAAATTATTTACAATATACCCTATAAATGTATCTATTGATCTATACTTGTTAATTTTCTTAGGTATGGTTGACCTACAACAGTCTTAAAACTTTTGCAAAAAATTATCAAACAAAAAAAAACCCATTCAATTATGAATATTAAAGGAGAGTAGCTTATTTTGCCCAATACAATAATGAAAATTTAAACCCCATTTTTACAAGAAGTGAAATTACATAAATTCCTGGTATTGATATTTCAGTCTGATAAACATGATTTATATATGTTAGCGGCAATAAGTGAAATAGGCATTAAGCTTAAATCCTCTGCAATAAGTCTATTGCCTAAATAACATTAGGCATTACTCTTAAATCCTAGGATCTTAAATCCTGATAATTATGTCCCGCATTAATGTAAATGCCTAAAATGAAATGAGAGTAAATAAAAAGAAATTTTTTCAAAGTTAAAAATACATCTTGCACATAATAAAATAACAAAAACTGAATTTTGAATGTCAATTACATGAAATAAAATCATAAGTAAAATATTAATGTTAAAACTCATTGAATAAACCTCTTAAAATATATATGTAAACTTGTTGGATAGTTGTCTCATTGGCAATCATACTACATCTCCTTATTTTTATATTGATAGACAATTCTATTGAAATCTATTGGTTACCAATTGGTGCGGAGCTATGGCACAGACTATTTCACAGTTTTAATTTTTTCTAGTGTTTGTACCTGGTGATCGTCCAATACTTTTGTGTAGAGCAGAATTCTTTTGTATATGGATGAATTTGATTCCAAATGACCACTGTTAATTCGTTGTTCCTCATCCATGCAGTAAGCATGTCATGAATATTTTCGTTTGACCACTCAATGCTACCCTGTGACTGGAGATGTATTGGCTTCCAGTGAACAACAACTAGTTCTGGCCACATTAGCATGAATTCATATATAACCTTAGCTGTAAATTCACGACCTTTGTCACTTTGCTGTTTATGCAACACACCAAATATTGTGAAAACAAAAACTAAATTAGAAGCCACATTTGATGCCCTTTATTTCGTAAGAGCTCTAGTAATATAAAATGCTTTTATGTGATCCCTGTACACCATAAGAAAATATAGTTTCCATCTTACTTTGATTGGAAATCGATTAAATAGACCTGTCCTCTTCTGTAAAACTCTTTGGATAAAACGGGTTTTACTACTACTACTCCCTTCCCTATGCACATTTTATCATGTTATAATTTTCACAAAATGGAAGAAATAGTACAATGGAATCATGGAAAATGTTTGCAAAGCCATTATAAGGCTGTTTTATTCTACAGTCTATAATAATAATAGGCCACTTTGACATATTTCTTTATGTGTTTTTTCCCAAAATACCATACAGTTCCCCTAGAAAAACATAAACTTTGAAATTTCCCTCACCATTCTATTTTACTTAAGTTACCAGTCTTTCAAACTTCCAATGGTAAAAAAATGTCATACCATTTTAAATTGTAATAGTCTATAGCTTCCTTCTTTTCTGATTTTGAAAGTTTAATCGATATCTTTGCCAAATGATCATTGTACTATTGCCTTGGAATATGTTTTTGTTTTCCTGATTCAAATTTATATTCTGCAAAGATTCAAGAAATTTGTTGTTGCTTAAATGCTAATAATCTAGATTAAAAAGTGAAAAGATAAGATGAGTATTTAAGAAAATTTACATATCCAATAAATCAGATGGAAAGATGATGTGACTGGCAAAATTTCATATCTTCAGTTGTCTATTTTTGACCAGCCCAAACTGCATCGACCATTGAAGAGCAATACCACAAAGAAATAAGAATAAGTTCTGTTTTGAATACGAACAAATACTAAAAATTGAAGATCTTTTAAATCAGTTTATATTAATTTTTGGAATATAATTTTTTAAATATTATTCATCAAGAATATTTCATCGAATGTACATGTTACGATGTATTTGGAAGATAAACAAAATTCCCAAAGTTATAACTTATTGCCTGAAATGATGTTTAGCAATAGGTTAAATAATTATCAATTTCAGGAAATAAGCTTAATGCCTGAAATTTTCAGGCATTAACTTAATGCCTAGGCGTTAGCTTATTGCCTAGGATTTAAGTTTAATGACTAATTTCACTTATTGCCGCTAACATATATATATTAGTTCTAATTGGCATTGAACTAGCTTTGAGTAATAAGGGTTCAACATTTACTTTTTTAACAACTTGCCCTTTCGGCAAGTGACCATGATGTATTACTTGTCTGAAATAGGAAACCACTTGTCCAAATGCTGTTCTTGCTTAAGCAATTTCTCAATTTGCCATATATGTACATAAATCCATGTAAATGCAGTTTAAAATGGAATGAAAAGTTGCGTATTGTTGAAAGTGTTGTACCAAGGCAACTTGCAGGTACCTACTAAGACTAAAAGAAGTTAGACTTATTTGTCTGTCCTTTTTTATACTGTTTACCTAATTGTGTCTTCATATTTTTTTCCTATAATAATATTAATAAATCATTTTGTAAAGTTATCGAATATTCTTTTCATATTTTTTGGGGGGTTCCATAATTTTCAACTTTCTGTTTTCCAGTATTTCACCGAAAAACTAACCCAGAGTCAGCTGTAGTGCCATCTTAAATCACTGGGCATGGTAATGTCATTTTAGAATGTAATATACTCTCTATTGAATGAAAACACTGGGGAAAAAGACCATTTTATTTCTGGGCCCTTGGATTAATCTGGGAATGATAAGGTTAAAATGTATTTATTTTATATTTTTTCCTTAAATTCACTTTTGTTCAAAGTTTTTAAAATTGATGATGTTGAGGTGATCTCAAATTGATATTATTGTGTCTTTGATAGTTTCCCTACAATGGCTACATGTAAGTCTAATCTGATTGGTTCATCAAAGAATGCGTCAACAACAGAATCATACTCTGATTGGTCCATATTTTTAAAATGGCTAAAGTTAGAAAGGGAAAATACTAAAAATACTTAATGTCAGGCTGATTAGACTATAATACTTAAAGAGAATTGATTAAGACTAGATTCAGTATTTTTCACCATTTTTATCATTTAATTTTCACTTGCCCATCGGACAAGTACCCTGTAGCTTTTGCTTGCAGGTGATGATGACTTTCACTTGTCCGGGGCAATTGTACAGCATTTAATGTCGAATCTCAAGCCCTTTCCTATTGATTTTTACAGTTTGTTCTTATGTCATGCTGTTAAACCACTGTCCCTGGTTAGGGTGAAGGTTGAGTGCTTGTGTCTGTCCCAAGTCAGGAGGCTGTAATTCAGTGGTTGTCATTGATTGTTGTCTATCACATAAATTTATTTTTTGTTTATTGTTTTGTAAAATCAGGCAGTTGGTTTTCTAGTTTGAGTTGTTCTATATTTTGTCATGTTAATGAATTCGATAGCTTACTGTTTGGTATTGGTTCTGCTCATTGTTGAAGGCCCTACAGTATCCTTCTATTGCCTATTATTGCTGACATTTATGTCTTAATGTCTTTTGGTCTTTGTTGAATAGTTGTCTAATTGGCAATCATACATCTTCTTATTTTTTACAGTAACCTATGTTTTATCTGATAATTTCCTAAGATCTCAAAATTAGAAAACAGACAAAATACTGTGAGAATGTATAAACTCCCCTTGTTTGAAAATAGAGAAAACTTACCACCATCAATATCAATAATTATATTTTGGTAGAGAAATTGAAATGCAACAAAATATTTGAAGGCAGCACTGTTGACTTATTATGTCAATAAACGGTTGACACAGTGATGTATCTTGCCTGTATGTCATTTTGATAGTAAAATGCAAACGTTGAAATTAGAATAGCAACACTTACAATATGTAAAATATACAAAATATTCAAAGTCAATGAAACTTGACTGAAGGTACCAGGCCAATTAATTTTCATGAAAATAAGATGTGCCAATGCTAACACAATAATATAATAGGCAAGAACACAAAATTAACCCTTTAAGGCAATAACTCCTGAAAGGATTCTCCTGATAATATTGGTGATAACAGATAGTAAGCTATTTTGGTTTTCAAGAAATTAGACAATTTATGCATTTTACCCTTATGTTCTTTTTTAAGCCATAGCATTCATGTCAATTGATTGGAAGGAGAAATAACACAAACTTTATACTACATGTAGATACCCAGGGATCTTTCAGTTTAAGTTTGGTCAAAATATGTCCATTGGTTTTAGAGGAAAAGACTTTTTTCAAAGTTTATGATGACGATGTACAACAGACGACAAGTGATGATAATATCTCACAGGTGTGACATGACTCATAGAGCTAAAAATCAGAAAGATAACTGTTAATTTAAAGACTCTTTCTCACATGAGCTTATGCGAAACTCTATTTTAAATTTTATTTCTTTACCATCAGCACTTTCATCTTCCTCTTTGTACCTCCTGAAAATAAAACAATGAATGTCATTATACAACTGGTAGTGATATGGTACAAGAAAATACACACATTTGTACAATCTTGTCAGTTCCACAAATAATATCACATAGATCTGTCATTTTTCCGGAAAAGCTATATTACAAATGCTTGTGGAGCAAATTTTTGATAACTTGCTTGTTTTGTTTGTTTGAATGTATGCTCAAGCAGTCTGTGCCAAATGCCGTCAGTCCTGACAGATGAAATAGACGCAGGACCACCAAATCCTATGTCAATTCCGGTCCGAATGTCCAGTGTTTTCACTGTCTCGGTTCTGTGAAATATTATTGTATTTTGATATGCGTGCACACAGATCGATAGAAATGAAAACTTCTGGGTAAAATGTTTACTCTGAAGTATGTTCAAGGGGCTATCCACGGTAAGCCCTTGAAATGTAACGTGACTGACGAAGGAAGCAATCATTACAAAAAGCGCAAATATGATTTATAATATATATATATACATGTATAACAATTATTTTTATTTAATAAAATTTATCAACTGCTTTCCTGAAATATTTCCATAAATATCATCATAAAATAACACAGTACATTAAAAACATAAACAACACAATAAGCTTGATTAATTGATTTTTTTTTTCGGACAGACAAAAATCTGTTCCGTCAGACAATACCTACGGGCTACAATACTGTCTGACCGAATGTCAGACAGAAACCAAAAGAGTTTGGCACAGACTGTTCAAGCATGGTAATTTAAATAGTACCAGCAAACAAAAGGTTGGAAGAGTTTCAATCTGTCAAAAAATCATATTTAACTTTGATTGGATGATTTACTAGTGGTTATGTTCACCAAATTGTGTACACTGATAAGTTCTGAACTTTGATTTAAATTTATACAAAATCAAAACTGAATAATTTACCTACCCTAACATTCTTACCCATAAAATCTCCACCAGCCCCCACAAAAAAAAACAACAGAAAACAGAGCAAAGCAAAGCAATTAATAAAACCTGCCATATAAGTAATAAGACTCAGAAGGGGAAGCTGTATTCACTTTAATACTTGACTTATGATAAAACAAGAATGTGTCCAAAGTACATGGATGCCCCACTCGCACTATCATTTTCTATGTTCAGCGGACCATGAAATTGGCGTCAAAACTCTAATTTGGCATTAAAATTAGAAAGATCATGTCATAGGGAACATGTGTACTAAGTTTCAAATTGATTGGACTTCAACTTCATCAAAAACTACCTTGACCAAAAACTTTAATCTGAAGCGGGACAGACGGACAGACGGACGCACAGACCAGAAAACATAATGCCCCTACTACTATTGTAGGTGGGGCATAAAAAGAGTTGATATTTATGCAATATTAAAAATAAAATGCTTTGCTGAGCACAGCCTGATACGACCGCTGAGGTCAAACCCTGAACAGTTGGTGCAAGTTTGGACACAATATTCAAGCTTGATACTGTCTGAATTTGGATTGTGATCAAATATTTGACATAATATAGGTTTCTGACACAAAATAAATGTGGTGTAAAATCTTTAAAATTTGAAATGGGTTGAAATATTTGTATTAATTTTCAATTGAAGATTTCTTGCTATTGCGCAATACTATGCAATCGAAGATTTCTGGCTATTGGGCACTATTGTGCTATTGCGCAATACTATGCAATTGAAGATTTCTGGTATTGGGCACTATTGTGCTATTGCGCAATACTGTGTAACTGGATATTTACTTGCTATTCTGCAATACTGTGGAATTGAAGATTTCTTGCTATTGTGCAATATTATGCTATTGCACAATACTATGCAATTGAAGATTTCTTGCTATTGCACAATACTGTGCAATTGAAGATTTCCTGCTATTGCGCAATAGTGTGCTGTTGCACAATACTTCATATAATAATTTACACGTCATGTTTGGTGTGTATCTCCTGCTATATCAGTATATTTTGCTTTTTAATATAAATCAGAAATAATAAATGCAAAAATGGACAATTTTAAGAAAAAAAAACAAAAATTATGAACCCCCCCCCCCCCATATATTTTTTTACCCCCCTTTTAGTAATTACCCCCAAACTCAATCCCAGCTTTCCCTTTGAGGTATGGTACCTTGCAGTACAATTTCAGAAAGATCCATACACTTAAACACAAGTTATTGTCTGGAAACTAGAAAAATCCCAACCTTCCTTTTGTGGTATTGAACCTTCTGGTAAAATTTCATAGAGATCCATTCAATTGTCCAGAAACCAAATTTGTCTTCGGACGACACAGACGACGACGACAACATCATACCAATATACGACGCAAAAAAAATTTTTGCAGTCGTATAATAACACACACAAAGAAATCTAAATGTGTTTTAGTAATATGAAACTTACTGATTACTTCCTCCTCAAGTTTATGATTTTATTCTTTTTTTTTCTTAATTCTCATGATCATGAAAATATCTGCTGGAGTACTCTTATATGTAGGTCTTACAAACAAAACAGGGGTTCCAAAAATATTTGTGCCAGCCAGACATATTTTGTCTTATCCCGATTTTAATCCTAAAGACTAAGTAACAACAGGCAATCATGGTAATCAGTTGGGCATCATATAAACAATGATTGACATAAAAACAATATTACATGTATACTTGACTTTTGATACAAATTTGATGTACTGACGTAAACTGTTAAATTGACAGTGCATCATTTGAAGTGTGCAACATTAGCATACTAATATCTGCTTTAAAATCTTTATTTGTGCAAAATTACGTTGTCAAAATTTTACTTTCGTTTTTTTTAGAAGGCACATTTTCTTATACCGGATGTTGACTTGACAATGGTAAAACACGGACCAGAGACGGATACATTAAATCCATGTAAGTTTACAAGGCACGATTGAGTTTAAGTAGCTCTTTCCACGTTATTTGTTCAAGAAAATATTTAAAATGATGGATAGATAAATGTATCAATGATAATTTTAGAATTTTTTTCAGAATTCGTATGCATAATTAAATCTCACAACTGTGCACATGCGCATGTGTTTACTAGTTCAGACAACATGGGTCTGACTATTTTTCGCTTAAAACCTTTGAAACTACCTTTTTAAATTTTTCATCAAATCATATTTATATACGTATTTTGATAATCTTAATCTTTTTGACTAAATTCATTAGATGCAAAGTGCTGAAATTTATGAAAATAACTTCAAATAGACAGATCAATGTCGGTACATAATTCTTAACCTGTCACCTGAACAAGTAAATTTAAACTGTCTGACCACTAATTAACCTTGCTTGTAATATGAGTGTATTAAAGTAGGGTTTGTTTTGATAGTACTTATTCACCATGTCACTTTTATGACTGGAAATGTGGCTGTTTAAGGCAAAAGGTTAGGTCAAAAAGATTGCAAAAACTTCAATTTTTTTTCTGAATTATGTTAAAATGGCAAACCTACGTTAAATGTCCATTTCAGGTTCGGCACAAGTCATAAATATAATTTATAGGACAAGTGAAGACAATACGACCGTTTTGGAAGCCCTGGGACAAGACCAAAATTACTTTGCAAAAATGAATGCTGGATTCCTAAATCATTTATCATAAAGTCTTTCTTTATTGTTTTTTATCACTGGAATACTGTTATTTCTATCGTTTGAATACCTTCCTTGAGGTGTCTGCTCCTGTTTCTTTTTATCTGATCTATTAAGATTTGTCAGTTTTAAATGTAATGTAACATACATGTACATGTACTAACAAAATATTCAAAATTATCAAATTCAACATCGACATAGAAAATAAATGTGAATGGTATTGGGTCATGAAGTTTTCACATTCCGTTATAATTTATAATACTGGAACTTGATTTTGTGAGTACCGCACACAATATTTTCCGGTCTATGACTTAAAAACAAAAAACGACGCATCAACCAATTATCAGTAAGGAAAAACTTAACACACATTATTTCTTTAGGTCTAAGTTAACTTATCTTGCATACATTCATCTTATTTTTTAAAAGGACAACTAATTTTGAAATACCTATGTCTACTTCTTCTAAGGGGTGGAGATTGGGCTTTTTGTCTATGGTTAAGATCTGCAATTTGAACTTCATCGCTTTCATCACTCTGTGATTCCTACAAAGAAACAATCATTATAAATACAAATGTCACAAAGAATTCAAATAAATTAAACCTTAGGCTTAAGCATGCTTAGTGGGCACACTCACATTACAAATGGTCATCACAGGCACTCGTCTCAGAAAAAAAATTTCCTATATACCTTTATATAACACAAGTTACTTAACTCGCGATTTAGAAAAATGTCAGCTGGTGGCGAAATTTCGTTATATGCCGATTTCTAAATTAAATTAAATTGATTTATCTACACAATGGTGTATAACACGCCTACTTTTGTTGTCGGAATCATCCATAGCAATTATTATTGTGGTATTATTTTGATGAAAATACAATATAATTCCACCTGCCTTCATGTTTCTGACAAGTTTCTGACCCTCAGCTAATTAACATTTACAGCAGGTGTTATAAGTTGTAATTACAGGTAATCAATCCCCTTATCGCTATTGGATGGGTCACTAATCCGTTAAGCCTCATAATTGACCATTATTATTATCTTTCCCAGTAAAATTGGTCAGTCGGTATTTCAATTTCAATATTTCTCAAAAGACCACAATTTGCAGTTCGTTTGTTTTTGTAGTTTCGTCCATTGAACAAAATTGTTTT
The DNA here is from genome assembly GCA_017311375.1 of Mytilus coruscus. Classification (NCBI taxonomy): domain Eukaryota; kingdom Metazoa; phylum Mollusca; class Bivalvia; order Mytilida; family Mytilidae; genus Mytilus; species Mytilus coruscus. The sequence continues at coordinate 118,854,064 of CM029595.1, forward strand.
CCCCTGGACGTTCGCATTTTAATTTCAAAATTTCCCAAAAGATCATTCTAAATTTATTATCTTCTTGTCACTTCCCGTTTTATTTAGTTTAAAAATTGAAAGTAAACATGATCTATTCTTGATAAATTTAAAATATACTGTCATTTTAATCGTTCAAAGTTTATAAAAATGAATTCCAAATATGGGCTATTTCACTATGCAGTGAAACAGTCGTTACAATTTCATTTCTGCTGTGATTCCTGGTTTTAAAAAAGAGGAACCCAACTTTTGTTGATCAGGAATGTCCAATGAAAATAACCGAAGTGAAATTGTGAACTAGATTTCTGGATCCTTCTTCTAATCTTCATATTTTAGCATCACATCAGTCAAATCATGCAACAACTGCCTACATTTGTAGCATGCCTAAAGCCTTCAAAGATCCTGGTCCTTGATGGACTTGGGCATATGTATAGCTAGTAATATACGTCCTTGGTCCCTTACTGTTACCCAAAATGAGGTTGATTTTCATCTCGCGTAAAAGTGACTAAAGCCCTCAAACTATAGCTGAAACCCTTGCTATTTACACAATAAAAGACAATGTTTGACGTGCCCTTTTTGGAATTATCAATCAGCGTGCTAAAGTGCCCTTTTCGTGATTGGCTCCCTGCCCTTTTGAAATCCTAGCTGGAACACTGGAAAGTTGTTGATTTTTCGTACTTAACAAAAATATATCAGCTATATTTCTTAAGTGATCAGTGGTAATGTTCATTCCATGCATCATAAAATCATAACTCAAACAATCACCTGGTTCCCTTTTTAAATTGTCTATTTTGAATTCGTAGAGGTACAAATCTATTTTGTCAATATTAGAATCAATCATGAACCGTATTTATCCTCTGTTGCTTCAAACTATTCAAACTTAATTATGAAATTTACTAAAATGTCGGCCATTAAATTTAGATTTCCAGGGGTTTATCTGGGTATTTTGGGAAAAAGGACCCTGGCCAGTTTTGGGAATTTTTTAACGCAATTTTCAATGAAATTGGGAAAAACAACCAATATACCAGATGTTAGTTTAAATGTGTTTACAAAATGTAGTTCATTAAAATTTTCTTTTTGGTGAAAATAAAGTAAGAAACTACATGAATGCTGTTAATAATTCAATTTTCTGTTCCTTTTGTTTTAAATTTAACAAGCCAGTCAAGTTTATTTAGTGTCAAAACAACAAGTTCTTAAAGCAAACATGTGATAAATATTTACCCCCTCCTTTTTTTTTTAATCTACAAACTGAAAGGCATTAACAATAAACATGGTTAATATAATAAATAATTCAGGGATAGAAATAAGATGTATTTTAACTGGCCAAGCAGGCTAACATTTTATAAAATCCACTTGCTCTTCCAGATTTTTGCTGGCAGTTCAAAATTAAGAAGAAATTATCTCTTGGATCTGTAGTTTACCTTATAAAATCATATAATATCAACAGTCTTTAGTGATAAAGAAAAGTATTGTCACATTTTATTTTATTTTGACATGAAAATTTGTGAACTAAAATAATTCTGAGTTTCTGTATAAAATATTTCCCATTTCTTTTTTTCTTTTTTATATATCTTTTCTTTTTCAATTTTAATGTTGGATTTTCAAAGCTGTCACATTCTTGGATTTTTTTAAAATTTATTTATTGTATTTAATCGGCAAACCCGGAATTGTAGCCTTATCCGTTTCCGGAATCTAATCTGGTTTTGTAATTTTCTTCACTTCCTGTTTATGGCAGCCATTGTTTGTCAATGTTGTTCTGTCAGTCATTATGTTTTAACTCGGATTTACACAATACTTGCTAGCGATTTTTGGCATAAAGCTAGCGGTTGAACAAAATAAACATCTCTGTCATGAATAATAAAGATGAAAATAAATTTTGTGTTCGTTTGGGAATTTTGCTCCCAAGATTGGGAAAAATGTAGGGGTTTTGCTGTTGGGAATGGGTCCGAATACCGGACCCTGTGGAATGCTAGAAAAATCCATGATTTCATTCCAAGGGAAATAACTCAAAATGGTCTTACTTAAAAGATGAATCGCATAATAAAAGGGGCGTTATAAAACATGACGGAAAAGGGGCATGGCATGAAATTTTTTTCAAAAAAGGGCAGGGCGCCATACCACACCATAACCTCCTGTAGGAAACACTATACATTCAATAATAACAAATGTTTACTTTTTTAAAGATACTGTAAATATAACATATACAGTCAAACCTCGTTGTGTCAAACTCGGTTGTGTCGAAAACTCAGATGAGTTGAAGTAATTTCTCAGTCCCGGAAATAGTCCCGTTTGATCAATACATAATTACCTGAGGGTCGTCTGATGAGTTGAAACCGGTTGATTTGGATACTCAGTTAAGTCGAGTAAATTTTTTAGTCTTGTCAATGTAAAATTACATTGTAATGTAAATTGACCCCGATGTCTCGAGGTTTCGAAAGTAAAAATTTTCGAAAGATGCAGACCTAATTATAAAAATTCAAATCGGATGTATTTCTTATGTAACCTGATCATTTTTAAAAGACATTAAAGCTGAGTAAACATACTTGTTTGTATAACAGTTAAAATGACATGTTTATGGTGACCGGTAATTAACACCTTTGTTGATCGTCCAAGCAGAACGTTAGTGTGTTGAACTATTTCACCTGACATAAAAACTGAACGAATTTAAATGACTCAATCCGAGATTTAATGAATAGTTAGAATTAAACTACATTAATTACAATAAATAAAAGGATTAAGAAAATTATGGTAAAATCATAATAATTCAATGTAAAGCAGACGACCTCATCAAAGACCATTCAAACTTGTTTCGTCCGCAAGTGATTTCATAATTTACAGTGACTGACCTTTGTAAATATTTGTGTATACTATTGATTTTATTTGCGCATGATTTGTATCTGTACTTGTGTGTTTAGATATTATGAAGGACCAAAAAATATGGAGATTGTATACACAATCATAAAGTGTCGTATTGAAAAAAGGCACACTGTTCAAAGTATCCAGTTTACACAAATCTCATACTGTATTTCATGCATTCCAAATTTATGACGACACACTTGACCTCGGATAAGTCGAATACTTAAGTGCGGTCCTTTTGACTTCGACATAACGAGGTTCGACTGTAAATCATATAATCATCATATTTGACTTCTGGGAACACAGAATTCATTTTCAATAAATGAACTGGACACAGAAGAAGTTGCCACTCATACATTTGTAACTACTATATGCTTGAAGCAATTGCTAGGTACCAACTTCAAAACAATTGTTCTATCAAAATTGTAAATAAATGAAGAATGTGTCTATGGGAAACAGATGATGCCCCCACTTGCATATAATGTTATAAAGGGCCACAACTCAAGAACAGTTAAAGTGACACCACCCAAATTCAAACTTGATCTGCATTTTGTGGTAATAAGCATTGTGTATAAGTTTCATAATACCTCCCCTCCCCTGTACTGAGAAATCGATATTTAAAGTACAAGAATTGCGATCAATACATGATACCGGGCCACCCAGATGTTTGTTCTATTTTTAAAATATGTGCAACAGGACCTGTACAGACCAGTTCAAATTCTTGGAATCCTGGATGACGTAATTGAATCTGATTGGCTAAGATAGAATAGTGATGGAGGGATTTTCCACTTTCTATTTTGGAAACGCCAAGAATTTTTTGCTACTAGCCCGTCGGGCATATTGGGTTAAAAATTTTGATTGCCCAAGGCGTAAATGGTCTAGTCCCGGGCTAGTGGATTTTTAACCCCTGATGGGTAGGCATTATATTTGTCAATATTTTACACCTCGCTAATGCTCGGTATAAAGATATTGTAACGAAATGTGGGTCCCTGAAATGGAACTTGTTTCCCTTAAATAGTGTGATGACGTTGTTTAAATCTTACCGATAATTGACTTTTCTTATTATATATTTCTTGTATGACTATGTTTAAACATTGTTAACTCTAAAACATTTTATTATTCTTGCCTATGTTTTTACATTCGGAAAACTTCTGAATTGTTTATTTGAATTGCGACAATGACGTCAGTTCCGGTTTTGTAATTTAGGTATTTTCCAAATGGTAAATGGTAAACCAAAATGGTAAACGGTAAACCAAGTCGGTAAATTTGGTTTACCTAAGTATAAATCTGACGGAGAATACAGATAAGTCTTTAGTACGACTTTACCCTGGGCAAGTAACACAAGTTAATTCCAAGCGATTTTGATATACATACAGATACCATGTTCCAGACCAAGTAGTAACCAGACAGCCAACACTATTACAATGTCCGAGGAGACTACGTCCGTATAATGTGGGTTTGTTAATTCCTTTCCAAGTTGCATTTAGAGAATAACTTCGAGAGAAACTTTATCTTTGACATTGAACTTGATTTACCATTTGCCGATTACCTAACTAATATAAGTACACTTTCTAGATATATTTTTCCGCTATCTATTTTCTTTATTCACATTAGGAAGTTAATAATATATTTATCTATGAGGTTATGATATTGTTAAGTTATTTGATATTTTTATGTATTATTGATATTTAATGCATCTTAAAGTTAATACAAGTTGATTTTTATTTAACGAGTCTGTTATTCTTACAAACATCGAGAGTTACCATACAAAACCTATAGGCCCTACTCCAACCTACTTTTTATATCCGAGTCATTACCTTACCAGAGGAACCAACCTTACCAGTGTGTATTCAGAATACCAGAGTACTACCTAGTACCACGATACAAGAGTACCACGCTACCAAAGAAGGGTCACCACTTATAAATTTTATTTCTTATATACTGTACATTTCAACAAAACACATTTTTATAGCAACACACTAAGGGATACACTTTAATAGTTTAACACCAAGGCCCGACCGCCGGTTTTCGTTACAGTGGTGGCAGCGGAGGCACGCACTACATTTTATATTCTTACAATAAGTGTAATTATATTCAAGATAAGGCATAAATAAAAATAAGTAAAATGGATAGCGGAAAATAAATTTGAAACACCTAGGTTAACTGCCCAGGGTAGACCAGTGCTCCCCGATCTCGGTCCTGTGAAATATTCCATGATCTGACGCCGACCGAGAGATAGGCATAAGAGTGAACCAAGATCAATGGCCCTCACAAGAGAAAACGAATAGATACGAAAAGGATGGTATACATCATGCTGACAATAGGCCATTGTCAGGATCTATCACCATCAAGGAAAGTGGCCATTGACCAAGCGAAAACCCGAAGTTTCAAATAGGGCAACGGTTGTGCATTTGGAAAAAATGCAGCGCGACGGTAAAACAGAATTTTGGTGAAGAGTCAAGGACTCTTCGGACCATGCTGCCAGAGGGTCTAGGTATGGGTTTTGGAGTCAGAAAGCAAGGGATACTGCTGAGGAGACTCGGGAGTACAAGACAGTCGCGACGTCTTGTGAATCCGATGCCCGACGGGGTAGATGGGATTCGGGAGATTTACCTAGGACTTTGGACCGGGCGCACCCCATAATCAGGGGCAACGTATCAAGCATTACCTTTGACGCCCATGGACGATTCAGAGTGGGGTTAACGGACCGACCATGAACACCGTACTGATGAAATGACCAGTAATATAAATTATGCTGGCATTAGCAATGAACCAAATTTTGAGCGTGATTATGATATAAACTTACAAAATACAAAATACTACAAAAAGAAACCAGCACTTTATGATGGGAGGGTAATTGGGAAGACTATTTAGTTCAGTTTGAATTAATTGCAGCAATTAACAAATGGTCTGACATAGAGAAAGCTTTAGAACTAGCTACTAGCTTAAGAGGTACCGCCAAAGTATTTTAACCGATTTAAGACCAGAGATGCGGACCAATTTTATACAACTGACAGTCAGATTAGCTTCTTGTTTTCAACCAGAAAACCAAGCAGAAATGTACAGGCGCAAATGAAAAGTAAAATACGCGGACGCACGGAACAAATACCTGTGTTAGGCCAAGACATAAAACGTCTAGTAAGATTAGCGTATCCATCAGCTCCGATGGAGGTTAAGGAACATTAAGCACTAGATTGTTTTATTGATTCCTAAATGATGCTGATATGGAATGGGCTATTTTCCAGGCAAAAGCAAAAGTATTAATAACGCTATTCAAGTAGCTCTTGAATATGAAGCCTTCCAAAATGACAGACGTAAACACGGCACTAAGCTAGTTTGTGCTGTAAATGAAAATAATAATTTTGATCTAAATAGGGAAATTTATTTGTCTGAACAAGTTGATGACATTTCAGGTCGTCTTGCAAAATAGAAAATGATGAAAAAATAAGAAAACTTTTCTTGTTACCATTGTGGGGTTTCCGGTCATTTTAAAAGGAATGTCCCTATTGAATAACCGATCCCAAAGGTTCAAGGTAACAGAACTAAAAACTTAATTCCAAGAAAAGTGGCAGACCAAATGTCTGGTCGGGAAACTATTAGTGGCTGAAACTGAGGACCAAGTTTCAGCAGAAACTAAATATGATTTTGAAGAATCCAATAATTTTGAAATTGAATCAGATAAGTATAAATGTACATTTTGTAATTGTCAGTGTTTTGACATGAAATTGAATTGTTTGATTGATACCGGTCCACCGTTAGTGTCCTTGACTCATCCATGTATAATATCACGTCCAAGAGTGTAAAGCCAGTGTTATCCAATGCACGTAGTAGTTTACACATGGCTAATGAAAGTGTAGTTATGCCGGTGGGGACTGCTGTATTACCAACGCAGTCGGATAATAAAATTGTGTATCACCGCCTCATTGTTGCAACCATAGATATACCAAGGATTATTGAGTTTGATTTTAAAGATAAAAGTCCATGTATATTGTATAAGGGAAAGAGTATTTTTAAATTGACGGTTAATTTATTTCAGATTTTTATTAATATTGCTTACATTTATTGATTGTTTAAATATGTAACTTATTTTCAGGAAATTCAATTGTACAATAGTGTTTTATGAACATTCGTCCCGCTGAGAATATTTGATGGTGCTCTATAAACATTTGTCAAAATACACAGAATTAGTTCTGATTTAAGAACATTCATCACGCCAAGAAGAAGTGTAAGTGCTTTATGAACATTCGTCAAGTGAAAAAGATATGTCGGTGCTCTATAAACATTCGTCAAAATAAACAGAACTTGTGTTTCATGAACAATCGTTATGAGAAGAAGCGATGTTGGTGCTATATGAACATTTACAAGACTAAAGGATCATAAAGAACAGTGCGAAATTCAAGCTTTGCATGAAGACGATATGAACAATGAACATTCCCAAGATTAATTGAATTTAATTAAATATTGTTTTATAATGTTGAATATGTATGTTATAGACTATTTTAATGAATGATATTGATGTACTTGTTTTAAATTTTAGGAATGCCTATTCATGTTTGGGGACAAACATTATTTTTCAAAGGTGGGAGAGTGTAACTAAATGTGGGTCCCCTGAAATGGAACTTGTTTCCTTAAATAGTGTGATGACGTTGTTTAAATCTTACCGATAATTGACTTTTCTTATTATATATTTCTTGTATGACTATGTTTAAACATTGTTAACTCTAAAACATTTTATTATTCTTGCCTATGTTTTTACATTCGGAAAACTTCTGAATTGTTTATTTGAATTGACGACAATGACGCCAGTTCGGTTTTGGTAATTTAGGTATTTTCCGAAATGGTAAATGGTAAACCAAAATGGTAAACGGTAAACCAAGTCGGTAAATTTGGTTTACCTAAGTATAACACGGGCGGAGAATACAGATAAGTCTTTAGTACGACTTTACCCTGGGCAAGTAACACAAGTTAATTCCAAGCGATTTTGATATACATACAGATACCATGTTCCAGACCAAGTAGTAACCAGACAGCCAACACTATTACAATGTCCGAGGAGACTACGTCCGATAATGTGGGTTTGTTAATTCCTTTCCAAGTTGCATTTAGAGAATAACTTCGAGAGAAACTTTATCTTTTGACATTGAACTTGATTTACCATTTGCCGATTACCTAACTAATATAAGTACACTTTCTAGATATATTTTTCCGCTATCTATTTTCTTTTATTCACATTAGGAAGTTAATAATATATTTATCTATGAGGTTATGATATTGTTAAGTTATTTGATATTTTTATGTATTATTGATATTTAATGCATCTTAAAGTTAATACAAGTTGATTTTTATTTAACGAGTCTGTTATTCTTACAAACATCGAGAGTTACCATACAAAAACCTATAGGCCCTACTCCAACCTACTCTTTTATATCCGAGTCATTACCTTACCAGAGGAACCAACCTTACCAGTGTGTATTCAGAATACCAGAGTACTACCTAGTACCACGATACAAGAGTACCACGCTACCAAAGAAGGGTCACCACTTATAAATTTTATTTCTTATATACTCGTACATTTCAACAAAACACATTTTTATAGCAACACACTAAGGGATACACTTTAATAGTTTAACACCAAGGCCCGACCGCTCGGTTTTCATATAATATTGACAAATATAATGCCTACCCATGTTAAATGAGCATAAAGCATGGCATGAAAGAATTATTTCTTAATCAATCTGACAAATGCAGAAAATATCTTTCAAGTCTTAGCTGAGTACATAGAGGAAACGAACCGTTTTAGTGGATAATTTTATAGACATTCTTTTTCATTTCTTACTAATTCCATTACCTAATTATACAATTTTTTATTTTTTTAGTAAATTTTTTCTTTATTATTATTTTTTAAAGCGGCACTTACAATATTTAAGTACAAAGGAGAAACTACATTTGTGATTATCATTTTACAAGAGAAGATAATTTACATGAGAGATTACCCTGTCATCAAGACAAAGATTGAAGATTGAAGAATCCCTTTATAAGTGGTCTATTAAAAGATCACCTAGCTTTTCCTTTCATAAATATGTGATAAACTGGCCCTCCATTCATATTTACTGCGTATGGGCGAATTTACTGAACAAACACATTTCAGATAAAAACACAGATGACTCACTTGTTTTGTTGATTTTAAAATTTATTTCAGATATTTATTGGGAAATGAGATAAACTACTCAAAATTGATTTGTCAGTGAATCGATTTATATTAAGTTTGATACAATTTGTATATAATTAAGCAGAAATACATAAGATCAAAGCCTTATGTGGGCGGATTTACCGGACTGCATCGTATATCATTCTTTCACCAATAATGAATTTTAATAGTAGAAATTTTTATTTTTTTCACCAAATGCGAAAATGGCAACCCTAGGCAACATATTTCAGCAAGGATTACAGAGAACCTGTACATAAGGCAACATATTTCAGCAAGGATTACGGAGAACCTGTACATAGTGTACATTATTTCTTAAGATGATTCACTAGAAATTCATTGGCTTTCATTAGCAGAAGGAAATATGTACCGAAGTAAGCAACAAGATTGTTTTTTTTGAAGTAAGTGTATTGTCATTGATTGTTTCTGAATAGGAACAACACATATAATCTGAAATTAGTCTTTATAATCATCATATAGTGTTTTGACACTATGATATGAGAGTTTTGGTACATTCCATAGGGATTTCAGCAATTCAAAGTATCCAACATTCACCAATGGTTTATTTTGACAGGTGATATGAAAAACCCATGCAAGTTTTTAACCCTTTCGCTGCCACAGCAAAATTTCAAAATTCTGCGTTCAGCGCCAAGGCTTGTTTTGGACGTCGTTGCGAAGGTAAAGGAGGCTTTGTGACGTCAACAATAGAAGACAGTTCTATTGAGAAATGAATGATGATTTCCATTTATATATTTCCGGAATAATGCAATATTGTTACTTGTCAAAATTAATATCTATATATATATATATAGTTTATTCAATAACAATAGCAAAGAAAACTTTGTTCAGAGGTTCACCCGGTGCAAAATATTATTTTCGCCAGAAACACTTAAGACTATAAAACGCCGAGGTCTAAGAAAATAGACAAGAGTTTCTTGATATTTCATAATATATTTACAAAAACTAACAACTCAGAATATTTACAACAAAAAGTCCAGCTTCCTTCCCTAAAGAGATGCAATCTTGTTTGTCCCTATAAACATTATAAATGTGTAGCATAGCAAGTGCTGAGAGACGGTCTGAGTCTCATCGTGGTTCTCAAGTAGGTTATAATTCTGTTCATTAGGTGTCCCAAATAGGTGGTGCATACATTTCAACATGTAAAAGATGATTTTCTATAAGTATTTAATTAAATTTCATTCAGCGTTTATGAAGCAATCATTTAATTTTCAAGTTGGGGAATTTGGATCAAATTATGGATCCTTTTTAGGCAAAATTTCGATCGCGGCATTGTCTTTCGGCATGCTGGTGCGCGCAATTTTTTTTTTCTAAATTAAAATAATCTTTAATTTTGTGTTCCGGCTTTTTTATTTTAACCAATTGCTCATCCTTGATATTTTCACTAAGAAACCCCGTCCTGTATTTGACCTCAAACGGCTCTAGATAATAGTGGAAGCCAATATTGCCAGTAAAAACGATTTTGTTTACAGATACATGTATTTAATTCAAAGAACTGACTATTATTTCAAAAACAAATTTAATTTGAACATTTTTGCTTCTGAAGCTATGTGATTAATTTTATCTGATTCTAGAAGTAATTTCAACTGCATGTTTTAATTACTATGATTTCCACATTTTAGAAACATCCATGATCCAATATTATATTGAACGTATTTGACAATCAGATGTATACAAAAATAAAATGAAATGGGAAAATCATGGTAGGGTGAAGAACCACCTCTTAAAATCTGAGTTCCCAATTATTGTTTTGGCCGGCGGAGTTCTAGTCCAATTACCAAATTGCACCATTTTTTTTGAAAAAAAAATATTTTGATGGCCTAGCTGCTGACCGAAAAATAATTAGATTTTGCATTGTAGCGTTCAAATTTTTATGCTGTCACCTGCTTCATGTATTTCTATTTCACATGATAGGAAAAAAAATGTTGCTTTCCTTCTCATAAGAAAAAAAAAGTTTATTGGAGGAAGGTTCTGAAAAAAAAAATATGAACACAATAAAAATCCCAGCCACCTTCCCCTCCCCCCCAAAAGAAAATGGTTGTTGCTTAATATAACCTTTTTTTCCTAATTTTTCGAAAAGTGTTGGATTTTTTCTACATTTAAGTGACGTCACAATTAAAAAAATGACGTCATTTTTGGAACTATTGGCATTGCGCTTCCAAAATGTCAGACATTTCCGAAGATTCTGAAGTTTCCGATATTGAAAGTGAAACGGATTCAGATGTTCATCTAGCTCAAGAGATCACAGAATCGGAGAGTAGCAAAGATGAAAATGTGCCGAACCAACGTCCATGGTTTAGAATCTACCCACCAGAAATAGATGAAATGCAACAGAACTTTGCCAAGAATGTTGGACTTCAAGACGCTCCTCCAAGGAATTCAAGACCTATATCTTATTTTTTCCTGTTTATGACAATGGATTCCTTAAGACAAATAGTTACAGAAACCAACAGGTACTATCATGTACATATTTTATCGATCCATGCTTTATGTATACATCACCAAGGAATTGATAAATATAGAACACTTTCATAATTTAAAACCGGACATAAGTCGAACATTTGAGCTGCTTATTTGCTTTAAAAAAGTTATTTGGCATTTTATATAAAAGTCGGAAGTTGAGACAATGAGCCCCTAGACGCTCATTTTACACACATGCATGTATGAAGAGACACTACCTCATTTACATTAGAACAGTCACCATTGGCGGATCTATGATCGGCACCCCCTCATTCACATGGTTATAATCTTTACAAGAAAAAAAAAACATTGTGCTTTTTCATCTTTTTCATGATGTGTTGCCTTATTTCTCAGCAAAACAATAAAAAGTTATCTTAGCGCTAGCTCCTTTTTTCGTGGAGAAAGGGTACATTTTCGCGAGAAAATTATGACCACTTGCTTCTAAAAAACAAACAGTTTCAATGGAGAAAAAGTAACTTTCGATGGAAAACTTATAAAACCTATTTCTTTGCAGGTATGCAGCAGACTATATTGCTAGTAAAGACATAATTCAATGATTCTCGCGCCTGCATGACTGGTTTAAAGTTGGGGTTTTAACATTGAGAGATCTGAAAGCGTTTTTAGTGGTTATTCTCAATATGGGTATCATAAAGAAACCGGTTATAACCGAATATTGAAATACAAAGTTTGCTAGCCAATCAACAAAATAGTTTAGAGACATGTTTTCGAGGAACCGGTTCCAATTGATTTTGAAGTTTTTTCATATAACTAACAATGATATGATTCCTAACTGTGATGATCTACAGTATTCCCCGACTGGAAAATTTCAATGCTTCGTTGACATGGTTGATTTGTTTAATGCCAAATCTGAACAATATCATACACCAAATCAATTCTTAAGCATAGACGAAAGTTTAATAGGAACACGGGGCAGGTCAATAATGATTCAATATATACCCTCAAAGTCAGCGAAATTTGGTGTTAAATTATGGGTGCTTGCTGAATCAATAACGGGATACATAGTTTATCTTAATGTGTATAAAGGAAAGCGTTATGACCCAACCCCTGCCGGAATGTTACAGGGAAGTTGCGTAGTAAATTCACTTTTAGACTCGTGCAATTTTTTTAATAAATACTACCACGTTGTCACAGACAGCTTTTTCACGTCACTTGATTTAGCAAAAGAACTACTGCGGCAAGGGACATTTGTGACTGGAACTTTACGTAAAAATCGTGCCATGCCAAGCTCTATAAAAAACCCGACAATAGATGAAAACGAAGCTAAGTTTTTAGACAAGGACAGTTACTGCTATGTTCGTATAAGGAAAGCTAGGCGTAGGAAACCTGTCCGTCTGTTATCCACTGCATGTAGAGCAGAACTTAATAATAACGGGAAACCAAAAATGATTGAATATTACAACACAAAAATGGGAGGAGTAGATCTAGCTGATCAGCTTGTCAGCGCATATGTCGATGATAGAAAAACTATGTAAGTATGAAAAAAAATTGTATTCAATCTACTACAAAGAATGGTAACAAATGCTTATATACTTTATAAACAAAATAGTGATGCAACATGTCTCTCGAGGTTATCATTTCTGGAAAGTATAATTGAGGATCTCGCACAAGAGCATCTATTATCACGTCAGCAAAGACTCCCTAATCGTGAACTAAATAATGCGCGCATACGACTCCGTAAAGTTCCCGACGGAAAAGAAAAAGATTGTAGCGGTTGTTCAGACAGAAACAGGTGGAATGGGAGAAAGAGAACGAGAACTGTTTGTGTTAGATGTGGAAATGGACTTCATAAAAAATGCAAACATAATCATGTATGTGTGGAAGAATAATGAATATATCTAAAATTGTGAAATCTACATGTATTTATTTATTCGCTATGTATATGCTAATGACTTACCCGGCCTCACCCCCACACACCCACAAACAAAAAGAAAATCCAAAACAAAAACAGAATCTGTCTGCACTATGTCACGTATGCGCGAAAGAAAGAAAATCCAAACACCAAAATTATTGCAAAGCTGTACAAAACATCTGAGTCATAAATAATCTCATGCAAGTAAAAGAAACAAATGGACTATCGATAGACAAAAACAAGCACGGGAACAGATGAAACACACATTCAAGGTCATTCAACATTGTATCTTCAAAACAAACAAGAAAAACGGACACAAAAAACTGGGGCGACCTCAGGTGCTTCGGAAGTCTGAGCAGGTCCTGCTTCTTGCAAAGACACCAGGCGTGTTTCTAAAGAATAGGAAATTGAATGGAAATGGGGAATGTGTCAAAAAGACAAAAACCCATCCAGCGGGACCACTCACAAGTCTTCATTGAACAGTGAGAAACAGTGAGGTAATTTTCGAGACAAACAAATGTTATCTGAACCAAAAATTAGCCATACGCTATTTTTGAAATGCAACGCCAAGTAGAAGTGGCAAGTGCGCTCTTAGGTGGCAGGAGATCATCGTCACAATTATGTATTGATGACGGCGTTGGTAACGTCGCTAAAATAACATCGGCCCTCTGGCAGTGAACGTATTATGTACAGATCGGCCCGAAATCGGCCCTCTGGCATACAATGGGTTAATGTTATGAAACAGATTCAAAATGTGTGTTTTATTATGTTAGGTCCATGGTCCCCTGATTTGTTTCCTTCAAATTCCTCTGTATTCATATGGGCATGTAAACACGGTCATATTTGTACAATGATATGAACAAAGTCTTTGTCGGGAATTTGTTATTTTTTTCAACATACATAGTTTACGGATCGCTGAGGTTTATTCGCACGATCCCTACTGAGAGACAAGAATGTATCAGGAGACCCTTCTTTTACTCCTATACTATTCCTTGTCTTCACCATCCCGATGGCTTCAAAATTTCAAATACTTTCAGTTATCGTTCAGACACCATTGCCTTCTCACAATCTCCTGTCTGCGTCGCGCTAAAATAGTTCACAAAGATTTTACTTTTCGTTAATAGTTTGTATTTTGAATACAGTTATAAGGTCCAAAAGATATTTATATATTTCATATTTTCTTTTTTATAAACATTGAGCAGGAAATTTTAAATAAATACAAAATTTCCTGTACCATCGCGTATGAATTTGAGGATGAAAATATGGCGGGATTTTGTTTTAAAAACTAGGAAATGAATATTTTTCCCGAAGTTTATTAATTATTCTAGAAGATGTCATGCTGGTGCAGTCTTTGGTAGGAAAGTGTAATAGTGTGCTGAAATATACAAAATTTAACAAAATCTATCGATCTGTTATATTGACTTTCATACATTTTCTTTGTTTGTTCAGTGTTGTTGAATGAAACGGAAGTATACAATGATGATTGAGGGGAGATAACGATAAGAATTGAATATAGAAAACATGAAATGATCATATCTTCTAAAGATATTGCTCTTAACCTTCTTAAGTGCCTTGTCACATTTTATGCAGTTTATTTTGCTGTTGGAAGTCTTGTCTATGCCTCATTTAGGTTCCCATTTTTTTGATATAGTTTATGTCTTGTGTTAATTAAGGTTCATGTGGTCAGAGACATATCATATGTCTCTGATGTGGTGATAAATAAAATTCAAAATCAAATGCAATTAATGTTTTAGAAAATTAAAAACTGAACTGGATATAGCTGTGCACTTTTTGGAAAATGACGCTATCAGCGGCATGTTTCCGATACCATTGACCAGAACTAACGGAAGTTGATTATGCCTCCGCCTACCGCACTCGGTTTCATATTTACTATTTTACATACTAACTGGAATCTGCTTGTATTACGCTACACGGGAACCAGTTTACATACTTTATTTTATTTACCAAAAAGATATCTTGACCTGTCCATATGTTTTTTGTTATTAAATGGTATTTGGAGCTATCCCTTTGTTATATTTTCATATTTCTTCAAGCTTTCACTTTTATGCACATGTCTTACAATCGTAAACAATCGGTATGTATACATGATAAATAGATCCGTTTTGTTATGGTGTTGGACTTTTTACCCTCCAATGATCAGCAATCGCTAGACAAAATAGTTCTCCTAAATACATGTAGTGTCAGCCTTTCATGCTATTTCAACTTTACAGTCATTAAAAAAGTAATAATCGGAATCATTTTGATATCCATTGGATAGAAACTGGTCTTCATCCAGATTTACGAAGATTTTAATAATCAGAAATTAGTAATACGGTTATACCCACGTGGTGCGTATGAATCTTTGTTTACAAAGTTATAGCAGCAGAGTCTGTAACTGTATCATTATTAATTAACTACACTGTTATTGTACTTAATATGATGAAAACTGCATATGCAATATAAGATGTCAACTCGCCAATACAGATTTATTTTCCGATTGGCGAGTTCTGATCCGCCAAAACAGGATTTGAACGTCTCTAGTTTTTAGATCGTAAGTCACGATAAACTCAAACTGAAAGTAAACAGTTGTTTGTACGACGCAGTTTTTATTTACTTACCATAAACAAGCTGAAACGTTCAGTATGGCATATATTTTAGGTTAAAGACGGTCCCATTCATTTGAAAAGCATTTTGAAAGTAGACAGTGGAATTATTTCAGGTTTGGGGACGAGTAAGTTATCACAAAGTTCATTTCTTGACGACCTCATAATTTCATCATGTCGATGGTACAAATCGATTTTTACTGTTTACTTTCGCTTCTCATGTTTTGTAAACGGTCTTTTATTTTTAAACCCGAACCAGGCATATGCATTCTGTAATTGCGCAAATCTTCGTTCTTTGGTCAATTGGCTTATGGATAGATGTATCAATTTCAACTCTTACATTATTTTTTTTTTAAATATATTTGCATTACACATGCAATGGCAGTACCTTTCCAATTACTATTTATGTGTTGTGTCTAAATTAAAGTTGTAACAC
The DNA here is from genome assembly GCA_017311375.1 of Mytilus coruscus. Taxonomy (NCBI): domain Eukaryota; kingdom Metazoa; phylum Mollusca; class Bivalvia; order Mytilida; family Mytilidae; genus Mytilus; species Mytilus coruscus. The sequence goes on from CM029595.1 coordinate 118,870,530, forward strand.
TTTATAGTGACTGGAAAGGGTAGAAAAATTCATCAGATGAGAAAAGGCTGAAGATACATGGAAACGGCACCAAATCATTAGATATTGCATCTTATAAAAAGAAACTGAGATTTGTATAGTTCCACTTCAAGGTAAAAATGTTTATCTCTTGTGAAATGAAATAAAAAAATATTGTAACACTGTAGTTAATTAATAAAGATACTATCACATGTATTTCTGTATTGGCCTTATTGTTGGTCCTCGGCCAGCAGTATTGGCCTTCGTCACCTCAGACCAATACACCAAGACATGGACCAATAACAAAGACAATACAGAAATACTTACGCATAATATTATAGAATGACAGTATGGTTCAATAGCGGAATCAGCCCTCAACTACTTTTTACATAAATATTAACTTATGGCTTCAACTCCTTGTTCGTCTTGTCTGGAGATCTTGTTGTAGTTCCAGTTAGGCAAGCATTTTAGAGACGTATCCCGTCCATCCTCTCTTGACTTGTAATTTCTGGTGATAGATTTTGCCACTTGACGTTGTATCCTTTCAAGCTTGTTTTTTTTTTGTTACCGTGTAGGGGTCCCATACTATGGCTCCATATTAAATTGTAAGATCCATTCCTAAAGGTCTAGATCATTGTTCTAATCTGACACAAATTTCAATAACTGGAATGCTACCCAAGTTGAATATATGGTGAACAGCATTATCACTATTGAAATTGTGTTTAATACCATGATTGTTCAATGTCATTAGCTTAAATGGAGACAGACATTTGACCTGAAAGGTGGTGTGGGAGTGCAAAATCAAAAACTAACTGACTATGATATATGGTTAAAGAATGAATATCAATTACATGGGTCAACATGGTCAAGGGCAGAGTTGTTATGAAATAACAATATGGCAGAGAAGTGGTTTCAAGTTTCATATAAAGCGACCTGACTGACATGAAATAAAAAATCAAAGGAGTATTCCTATTTGTCCAATCTTCAAGGTGAAATAAAACTAGTAAAACAATATTATACTATTGTCTAAATCTACAGAAATATAATTTGCTTCAAGTAACAGAAATAACTAGGTCACTAGTAACTTATTTAATGAGTATGTAGGGTATAAGAGCTTGATAACAACAGGCTCTTCATAATCATTTGGTTTGAAAAGGATACTAGTAGTCTATATTCTTGATTTAGAAAACTGTAATTGCAAGACAAAAATGACATTACTTAGAATACTTTAGATCATTCAGGTAGTCTATTTATATGTACAAAAGAACAGCCAGTAGTCACAGTGGCGGATACAGAGGGGGGGTTCCGGGGGTTGGAACCCCCCCTTTTTTCTTGACGATCAATGCATTTGAATGGGGACATGTAGTTGGAACCCCCTTTATCCTGGGTTGGGAACCCCCCCTTTTAAAAAATGCTGGATCCGCCCCTGAGTCATTGGATATTGTAGATCATTCAAATAGTCTTGACGACTTGACCTATTTATTAGTACAAAAGAACAGCCAGTAGTCATTGGATATTGTAGATCATTCTGGTAGTCTTGACCTATTTATTTATAGAAAAAAACAGCCAGTAGTCATTGGATACTGTAGATCATTCAGGTAGTCTTGACCTATACATTTGTACTAAAAAAACAGCCAGTTGTCATCTTCACATAACACACACATATACGAATATCAATTATATGCTTACGAGACATGTTGGAATGTTAAACTAATTACGGTATGTGAAAATCAAGACTTGCATAAAAAATATCACAATATTAGAGACAGTGGCGTCATTTTTCCTCAGAGCTTTCAGCTCTTTGATTTTGTCCTTGCAGAAGATGATAAAATTAACAAAAGTTGAGTTTCACTTGATATGGTCCTCTCAGTGACAAAGTTAAAATTCCCAATAAACGTATTTACACTATTGGTATTTAGCTGGATTTTGTCTCAGAATGACCTTATATCTGCTCCGAATAACCTTCTGACGTCAAGCAACAATTACTTTTCAATTGTGACGTCAAACTTTTTAAATTGTGATATCAAATTTTACGGAAACGTGTGTGATGTTACGTACTGGCGGACACATTTGCATACAAGTGTAAATACGTCTATTATTGTCCAGTATCTATTATTGTCCCTCTATTGTTCATGTCAATTAATACAGTTCACTTCCATCATTACCTGTGGGGAAGTTTACCATTTTACAAACCTCTTTCCAAACTTTGTTTATTTTGGCACCTTTTTGGAGGAACGAAAAAAAGTGAACTGCAACATCCAGTTAAGTTTTTATTTTCTAAAACATGAAATACATTTGAATTTTATTTATCATAGGGCATGCTATGCCTTAAAAATTTTCCAGATACACAGGTTTGTCTGTACTCAGAGTAAATTTTGAGCCATTTTAGCCAAAGGGTCCACATGAGAACCAATTGTTTGATGACGTTTATGCCGATTGACCTCAGGTCAACTGGTGTAATTCATTCATTAAGAACAAATTGGTGTATCTATGGGTATTCCCAAAATCCGGTATCAATTAACAGTGATTAAAAAAAATCGAATTTTGTATTACACAATAATGGCTGTCATGGTGCAAACATTCATATTAATGACAACATTTTTCCCTTTAAGCCCATAGTTCAAATGAAAACTGAATTTTACAGAACATGGCCATCCTACCTTTTAAAGGCTGTTTACTATTATCCAGATGATATTTCAGTCGTTGTGTCTTTGGTCAAAATGTTGTCATTTACCTGAATCATGTGAATGTTTGCACCCTTTAAATCAAAAGTTATAATATTTTATCACTGAAAATTAATACCTGACCGCCTGTTTTAGGATAACAGCATGCAGCCATAAATAGGGATAATACCCATTAATGAGGATCCTCCCTAACCTGTTAAATACATGATTACTCCTGTCAAATAAAAGCCATAATTGGTATCTTTGATGTACACATACAGATGATCTTCCAATTGGTGCATTTTCTCTGAAAAATTTGATGTCATAGAGCAAATATCTTTACGTCACTGTCGTCACAATGTCCTATGATGAGTTTTCCCGCAAATGACCCCATGTTAAATGGGGGAAGTTCATTCTTAAAATGGAAATTGGAATCTTCAAATCTTGTGAATTAATTTAAATTCAGTGCCTATGAAGGGTCTGTAGAAGCCTTAGGCTGTTTATGAACTCAATCCAAAGGTACTATATAAAAATAAGGAGATGTGGTATGATTGCCAATGAGACAACTATCCACCAAAGTTTAAATGAAGTGGATGTAAGCAATTATAGGCAACTGTATGTTGGTCTCCTACTTACATATTATTGTGTGAATAGTATGTCAACAAAGTAACAAGTTGACATTAGCTATACAGAGCTGTTAAAACGAGTTTGACACAATTTTGCACCTGAGGAGGTCAAAGTGATATTGACCTTTTTTCATGTTTTTACTTGGATCTTAGTCAACCCCATGTATGTGCCAACTAGGCTTTAAAGATGTAAATGTGCATTTACCTGTCAAGGTGTCTATTCTTGCTAGGATTCACAGGTTCCAAATTTATGACACCTTGCCTTCTTGCTTGTTCAGCTGTAGGAGAGTGATCTAGGTAACTTTGTTACTCTCTAAAAAATAAAGTTGAATTTAAGTACGACTTCTCTGGGTGTTGTACCATTCGCATCAATGTATTTGTCTGGGAAACCCACTAGTCTAAAAGGGCAATTACACAACACCCTCATACTTAAAAACAAGGACTTACAGTTCTACAAGCGATTGTTTATTTACATCTTAATTTTTATACGCCCGTTTACAGGACGTATTATTTTTATATGACAGACTCTCTACTAGCACATTATGATATCCTTTCAATAAATTTTTTGGGTTAATTACAAAGTAAAAAAGTTCTTTATTTTCAGTATTTTTAGATAAAGTCTATATCTTTGGAAAGTTAATGCTAATTTTGTGAATAAACATCAATTTAAACAATGTATTCATTTAAAATATTTCTGTCAAAATAATGAAAATGAACCAAATAAATATGAATAAGCATGATAAGGGGAGTGAATAATGGAATCTTATTTTAGGACTTCAAATCTTAAGAACTAAAATTTACCAAAGAAATCAGTTACTGGGTTTAATTAAAAACGTTTGATCATATTAAAAATAATATGAATATTAAGTGACAGATTTATTTCTTTTTATAGACAAGCAAATTTTGATGGAAAAATCCCATTTGATTTTGAAGCATGGATAGATTTATCAGAATGCTGCAGTGTGTACAAAGACAAAGAATTGGGTAAGAAGGACCATAGAGAATAATGCTCTACCTCAGTACTTCTTTAATTTGTTAGATAGGCCTTTTACAAAGTAACTGCCATTATATTATGAAAGCTGTAAACAAAAATAGAAAGTAAGAGACTGAGCATAGTTTCTTTGCAAGTCTTATTAATCATGTTAATAATAGAGTTGCTCAATATATCAATAAAAAAAGATATGGGGTAAATATTTGTGAGATAGCAACCATAAACAGTCAGGCATAGATATGGAATAAATGTTTGTCAGATAGCAACCATAAACAGTCAGGGGCAATACTTATAAATCCCTTAGACCTCCAAAAAATTTATTAATAGAAATTTTTTTTTCACAACAGCTGAAATTGTGAAGTTTTGGGACTTTAAAATATGCCTAAAATATTTTTCTGAATAAGATTTTCATACAATTTTCTAATTAGAGCAACTTTTTGTGTCAAAAACTGTACAATTAGATTTACTGGGTACAGATGTTAAGTAACTATGCAAGGCCTTCAAAAATTGCTCCTTGAGAAAATATCTTTTTAAAATTTTTATTATGCCGCTGCCATCACCTGAGGGAGCATCAAGTGTTACCCTTGAATGTCCGTTTGTCTGTTTGTACGTACGTCCCAAAATTGGTTTCCATTCTCTTACTTTAATTTGCCTCAACCAAATGTTATGAAACTTATACACAATGCTTATTACCACAAAACACATATCAAGTTCGAATTTGGGTGGCTTCACTTTTACTGTTCTTGAGTTATGTCCCTTTATAACGTTATATGCAAGTGGGGGCATCATCTGTGTCCCATGGACACATTCTCAATTTATTGTACATGAAATTGTAATTTAATGAATACTAAAGACAACTATTAAGTACAGACAATCATTCAGGTTATTAGAGTAATGCAATAATGAGAAATTCAAGAAAGAAGAAACGTTTTATTTACATGTATATACATTTAGAGCTACTTTCCTAATGCTTGTTGTTTAAACATGTTAAAAGGTTTGGTTGTCCTGCTTGCTTTGTTTGTATTAATGTGTGTTCAAGCATTGTAATTAAGATTGACATCAGCAATCAATAGATAGGTGGGCTTCAGATGCTTAAATGTTATTGGATGTTAAGTATAATGCAGAGTATAATGTATACAAGCTGAAGCCCCCGTATCTATTGATTGCTGATGTCAATCTTAATTACAATGCTTGAACAAACATTTATACAAACAAAGCACCTTTGAACTACAAGCATTAGGAAAATAGCTCTAACTTATATTTTACAAAAGGATTTTTTACTTTTTTTTGTCAACTCTTTTTTTTTTTGTACAGTGTCATTGTTAATGAAGTTATCCAAATACTGGACAATTAATTTCATTATGTACCAAGATAATGATTTTAAAATTAGATATTGATAATTTTGAGTTCATTTATATATAATTTATGACGATTGAAAAAAGGTCAGATTAATCAGTTAACATTTTTGGTATTCAATATCCAGTCCTTCTGCCAGTTAACCAGCTAACTCAACTGGGTCAAGATGCGTAATTCATTTCCCATAGGCGGTAATGGTAACATTTTCCTCCGTTGCGCAGTCCATATCGTTAACTTGAATATGTATGATGGCTCATATCAAAGCTGAGACATTTATACATGTCTGGTTAAATTTGGGGTGGCAAGTGAGATTAGTTTTCCCACAAATTGCCAGACCCTGAAAGATGGTGAAAAATGTCACTCTCCTCATGAAATAATCCCAAAATTTGTTTACGGTCAAATCTACATATTTCTTTTCTCATCACATCAGCTCTATAAAACAGTTCTTATAGTTCAATTATGTCCATTTTTAAAATCACAGCATCCACAATTGTATGGCAGACTGATATTATTTTATGGCCCCGCAACAAAGTTGTCGGGGCCATATAGTTTTACCCTTGTCCGTCAATCTGTCATTCCGTCATTCCGTCATTCCACAACAAATCATTATACACAATTTTTTTCTAAACACCTTCAGATATTGGGCAGATTTTTGGTATGTGAGTTAACCATGATAAGTTACAGATCAAGTTTAAGTTTCGTTCCGCTCTGCTAATTTTTGCCGAAATTACAGGCTTTGGACTTTGATAAATTGTTGAAAATCACAGTTACATGTATACGGACGTTTTTTCTAAACGCCTTCAGATATTGGGCTGATTTTTGGTATGTGAGTTAACCATGATGAGTTACATATCGAGTTTAAGTTTTGTTCCGCTCTGCTAATTTTTGCCGAAATAATTAGCTTTGGACTTTGATAAATTGTTGAAAATCACAGTTATACAGACTTTTTTTTTAAAGGCCTTCCTATATTTGGCTGATTTTTGGTATGTGAGTTAACCATGATGAGTTACAGATCAAGTTTAAGTTTCGTTCCGCTCTGCTTTTTTTTGCCGAAATAACAGGCTTTGGACTTTGATAAATTGTTGAAAATCACAATTATACAGACTTTTTTTCTAAACGCCTTCAGATATTGGGCTGATTTTTGGTATGTGAGTTAAGCATGATGAGTTACATATCAAGTTTAAGTTTTGTTCCGCTTTGCTAATTCTTGCTGAAATTACGGGCTTTGGATTTTGATAAATTGTTGAAAATCACAGTTATACAGACTTTTTTTCTATACGCCTTCAGAAATTGGGCTGATTTTTGATATGTGAGTCTACCATGATGAGTTACAGATCAAGTTTATGTTTTGTTCCGATATGCTGATTTTCATGTTGTTTCAGCACATCTTCAGTACATCCACTTCCTGTTTGCTGATAGTTTGAAATTTAACTACTCATTGAGCAAGGAAATTTTTCATCAAACTAGTATTGGTCTTGAGAGCTGGATACTATCCATGCATGTTTGTATCCACATGTGTTGTTGAAATTGCAGATTTTAAAACTTTTTGAGACGGGGCTATTCGTGTCGTTACGACACATCTAGTTTTAATTACGTAATCTGAGTTCCTCATCTCAAGGTCCATTAGGGATATTGACCCAACTGTTGACAACATAACATTATAGTCAAAGCAGTATTGTCAGGTAATTACACATTGCCCTTGCCAAGTAAGGATGGGTTGATAGAAGCCTTGCTCATAATATTGAATTATATTTTCAGTAAATGTGATATCCATGGAAGTGACCTACTTTATCTGTGGTGTGATATTTGGAATTCTAGTAAGATCTAGAGTTTGGGATTATGCCATTACAGTCACAGTTATCCATATATTCGTCTCTTGTTTAGGTAAGATTAGCCAATGAGTTAATTAAAGTTATTAAACAAGAATTTCATTCATTTTAAATATTTTTATTTATACATATGAGTTTCTTTGAAAAACCATAAATGTATATGCCTTCTTATAGCAATGTATTAATTGTATAGGTTGAAAAAGACAAAAACTACCTTTTCATAATTTGTATGAATTATTTTTAGCACACCATTCAGTTCATTTTGAGTTATTTCCCTTTTTTTGCGTCTATTCATGTTGATTCATTTTATATATCAGTACTTCCAAGTTTCATAATAGGACAGAATTTGTTGATGCCTTCCTATATGACATACATATGTAGGTTAAGACTTGTGTGTAAGAAACAAAAAAAAAATTGTTCTGTATTGCATTGCATAAGGTTAATTTTTGTAACACTTTGTAGCTCACATTTTAGGTCAGAGTGAGATATTTCCTACACCAAGCATCTATTCATTTATAAACATTTTTTGGGAAAATCTCAAAAATTAACTGGACAATTTTTAACCCAAATATGGAGATGGCGTATAAATGCCAATGAGAAAACTGTCTATTAAGAACAAAGGACAAAGATATAAACAACAACAGGTCACCATATTGCCTTCAACAATAAGCAAAACCCATTCTGCATTGTAAGCTTCAAAAAGCCCTGTCATGACAAAATGTGAAACAATTAAGATATTAAACCAACGGCCTGATTCATAAAACAATTTGGCAGTCAGCAACCAACAACCAACAACAACCACTGGTGTACAGGCACATGAAGAATCTTTGGCTCAGTTAAACATGCTTGAGAGCGCTCAAGGATCATCTACCTTTGGACTGTAGTGTAACAACACAGCATAAAAACAAAATTTGAAAAATAATTTTGAAAGGGCTTAACTCATCAAATTGATACAAGTCATGAAAACAAATAACAAAAAGACAAAAGATACAAAGTAGTGTACCAATCTAAGAGTATTCACAGTTAAGGAGAGCTAGTTCAGTCTATAATTTCATACATCAATTCATTACATTTTCGACTCTTTTCAGTGATGTTGGCTTTTCCCATGAACTGGTCATGGTGGGTGTGCTTAGGTAAGCACTAGTTATATAATTACTTGTGTAACCCAGGGTTATTCACCAAATTCATCTTTTATGGTTCACCTCTATAAATGTAACAACTAAAAGTATTCGATTATATTATGCTTTCCCTTTTATTTGTTGATGACATCAATATTCATTTCATTACTTAAAAACAAAGGAATTTTATTTACTTACAATGAATTGCGATTCAGTTTGATATTTATAACTGTTGACACCCGTGTCAGATTTCATCATCTGACAATTGATTTTTTTTCATAAGTTTTTCTTTTTTATACAACAGCAAAAAATCCTGCGGTCCTATATTGGTATCACGTTGTCGTCATCAGCGTTGTCCAAGACATTTGGTTTCCGGACAATAACTTTAGTATAAGTAAATAGAAATCTATGAAATTTAAACACAAGGTTTGAAATCACAAAAGGAAAGTTGGGATTGATTTTGGGGGTTATGGTCCCAACAGTTCAGGAATTAGGGGCCAAAAAGGGACCCAAAGAAGTTTCCAGACAATATCTGGTAGAACAGGTTATGGATCTCTCTGAAATTGTACCACAAAGGGATGGTTAGGATTGGCTTTAGGGGGTTATGGCTCAAACGGGTTAGGAATTAGGGGCAAAAAAGGCGGAAAAACAAGGGTTTCCTGGTTAATGGACAATTACTTAAGTATTGGTCTTTGGATCTTTATGAAATAAATATTGGACCATTAAGCATTATATAAGGGATAGCATTCGATTGATTCATGATATTTTTCAGTATATAGAAGAGAACAATATTTTTGGATTACTGCTCTTTATTGATTTTGAGAAAGCTTTGATTCTCTATGTTGGGACTTTTTGCTATAAGTATTACAATTTTTCATGCTATTAGTATTACATTTTTTTTCATATGCTGAATTTAACTGTGTATTTGGTTGTTGGTTCCATTTTCTAATTGGTCCAAAGGAGTATGTTCGGTAAGGGCCATATTTGGCCCTGATTATAAAGTTCAATGTTACAAGATAAAAAATGTTTTAAGTTGACTTAAAGACATGTGAGAAAGTTAAATAGAACTATTTGTGTCAAAGTTTTATTCTAAAGCGTTAATCTTTACGTTCCAAATAGGTCAAGATAAGAGATTTTGGCGACATTTGACAAAATCAGCCGGATTTCAACCTAATTCAGGATTAGGAAACATACATGACATAGAGCGCAGGCGTCGACAAACTAAACATTCCAGTTAAAACATGTGAAATGTCATTACAAACATTATTTTAAAAGATCTTTTTTGTCGACGAATGCCCTCTATGTTTCCTGTCCAATAATCAGTGGAAATTTACCCATTTTCATTGATTTTTCCGTGAAAAATCAAAATGAGTACTATTTGTGACGTCATGAATAAAACGCAGGTACGTAAATTTTCAACAAAAAGGCTTATTTCCTATCTAGTCACTGTTTTAGCTATGATTCATTGTGATATTGGTCAATAAATCCTACTTTGAAATTTAAGCTAAAAAACGGGGCCATTTCAGGGCCTTATCGAACCTACTCCTTTTGGTCCTAAGGCTATAAAATTTGTTTTGTTGGATTTAATTAACATTAAATTTAAAAGATAATAAATACAATATTATATTTGAATTACCTCCCTTACATTGCTTTTGAATTAAGTAAAGTTGTCTGCTAGTTCTAGTATGAATTATTTTTTAGCTGTTTCTAGTAACATCAAATACTGTGATAGAAGTATATATAATATAATAATAGTGTATATCAAAGGGTTCAGTGGTAATAAATTTGTTTATTTGTGATCAATATCATTTGTTTGGGGGTTTTTTTTGGCATTAAGAGTTACCTCCCTTACAGTGGTTTTGTTATAAAGAAATGTTGTATTGTCTTGAGGTGATTAGCTGTCAATTTATTTTTAGAAGTTACTTTTAAATGCTGATGAAGGTATATTAATTTAAGCCATGATTATGTATGTCATTTTCTATTTTAATACTTTTATGATGTATTTAAATGGGTTTTTATGGTTGCAAACTCCATTGGAAATTTGAATTGAGATTATGACCATATTTTGAGGGAAAGAATTTTTTTTTGGAAAAAGGGGGGTTAAAAAAAATGGGGGGGGGACAATTTTTTCTCCTCAAGATTTCAATTTGCAACAGCATAGTGTATTGCACAAAAGCAAAAAATTGAATATAAATTCAAATCATATAACTAATTCTTAGTTCTTTGACTACAGTTATTCTGTGTCAGAAACCTATTATGTGTCAAATATTTAATTACAATCCAAATTCAGACCTGTATCAAGCGCGAATATTGTGTCCATTTTTGCCCCAACTGTTCAGGGTTGGACCTCTGTGGTCGTATCCAGCTGCGTTTGGGGAAGCAATTTATTCTTTTTTCTTTTTCTTTTTTTCATGTTAGGCCCATAGTTATGAATAAATAAATAAATTTGGTGTATTTACTGTCTTCTGATTGGTTAAAAGTATTACTTTTATTTTCAATGTTGTCAATTTTTATGGCGCATGCCCACTCTGACGTTGTATATTCATACGCCAACATGTGTGTACGTTGTTATTGTTAATATAAATAATATAAAGAGTTCTTTGAGCCTTATTTTTGATAGAAATTTATTTATAATGAATGGCAATAATTTATTTTGAATTTATTGAACCATAAAATTAATTTTGACTCTTCACATTTTACATAATCCGCTTGGATTATTCAATGTGAAGAGTCAAAATATTCAATGTTCAATAAATTCAATGTCAAAATTAATTTTATGGTTCAATAAATTCAAAATAAATAATAGCCATTCATTAAATATTTGAAATTACTTCCAAGATTTCTTCATAACTTGAATCAGAAACTCCATTAACACTTTGGATTTACATAATATATTTATCTTTCTTTAAGGATGTGGTTTAACAGTGTTGATTTTGGTGGGAGAAGCTGTTGGATTTGCAAGAAGAAAGAAATCTTTAACCAAAGTTAACCCAGAACCCTCACAAACAAACACAAGCTACCTCTACAGAAAAGGATAAATATGGAGAGATATCTACGATCTATTAAAAGGAAGAGATGTACTTCCAGTAGCAGAAATTGACCAGCTTCCAACTTTTAATAGTCCTAATACCTAGCTTGGACTATGTAACATTAGACCCTTTACATTTATTACAAATTGATTAAAATTCAATGTCTAGCTGCACCATACTTTTTAATGAAGTATAAGGGTACCTTTAGGGACTTCTTTCAGTAGGGGTAACTGAGTGTATAAGAATTAGATGTACACGACTTTTTAGTATAATATTCTGTAGACTCCTACATGAATAATTATGTTCAAAACTGAAAATAACCTGGAAAAATTATTATTTGTAAATAAGCAAAATAAAATTTCAGTTTTGCTGATATCAAATATTGTTTTTTTTTATGCCCCCGCCATAGTGGAGGGGGCATTAAGTTTGACCCTTGTCTGTCTGTACGTACGGACATCCATACGTCCCAAAATTGGTTACAGTTCTCTAACTTTAGTTAGCCTCAACCAAATGTTATGAAATTTATATACACAATGCTTATTACCTTAAAACACAGATCAAGTTTGAATTTTGGTGGCGTCACTTTTACCGTTCTAGAGTTATGCCCCTTTACAAATGGAAAAATTGCTGAAGTTTCTGTTCTCTAACTTTAGTTTGCCTCAACCAAATGTTTTGAAACTTATGCACAAAGCTAATAACCACCAAACACAGATCAAGTTTGAATTTTAGTGGCGTCAGTTTTATCATTCAAGAGTTATGCCCCTTTACAAATGGAAAAATTGCTGAATTTTTCGTTTCAGTCTCTATTCTCTAACTTAAGTTTGCCTCAACTAAATGTTATGAAACTTATGCACAATGCTTATTACCACAAAACTCAGATCAAGTACAAATTTGGGTAGCAATACTTTTACAGTTCTTGAGTTATGTCCCTTTATAATGTTATATGCAAGCGGGGGCATAATCTGTGTCCCATGGACACATTCACCTTTTGTTTTTTCTTTCTATGATAATATCAGTATAGAAGTTATAAAGATCTGTACAAAGGTCAAATATATCATGAAACGCTACCTCATTATTTATATAAATAGTACCAGTACATGTATCTGACACCAAATAGTATACTACATAAGAGTGAATTTTGTGTTAAAATTGTCATAGAAAAACTTTAAGGAAAACAGTGGCGGGTTTACCGGGTGCACAGGGGGCATGTGCCTCCCCAGTCAGGGTCACCAAAATTTTTTCGAACATAATTTTATTGACACTGAAGCTGCTTATCTAGAGCCCAAATTAAGTCACAGCTTGATTTGACTTCCTTAACTGGCCGTTAATTAACCTGAGCTTCAACATGTGTGATTTATGACAACTTATCCATGGGTGTGTAAATATTGACACCTATGTGTAATGTCTATATCCAACAGCATTTATGTAAACTATATGTACATGCTGATTGGAATACAAATATTTTTATTATACGACCGCAAAAAAATTTGCGGTCATATATTTGTATGACGTTGGCGTCGTCGTCGTCGTCGTCGTCGTCCGAAGACACATTGGTTTTCGCACTCTAACTTTAGTTTAAGTGAATGGATATCTATGAAATTTTACCATAAGGTTCAATAATACAAAAGGAAGGTTGGGATTGATTTTGGGGGTTATGGTACCAACAGTTAAGGAATTAGGGGCCAAAAATAAGCATTTTGGTAACTTCCAGACATAACTTGTGTGTTAGTGTATGGATCTCTCTGACATTGTACCACAAGGTTCCATATCACAAAGGAATACTGGGATTGATTTTGGGGTAATTGCCTCAAAATTTTAGGAATTAGGGGCCAAAAAGGGCAAAAACAAGCATTTTTCTAGTTTCATGACAATAACTTGTGTGTAAGTGTATGGATCTTTCTGAAATTGTACTACAAGGTTCCATATCACAAAAGGAAAGCTGGAATTGAGTTTGGGGTAATTGCCGAAAACGTTTAGGAATAAGGGGGGCCAAAATAAGCATTTTTCTAGTTTCCAGACAATTACTTGTGTTCAAGTGTATGGATCTCTCTGAAATTGTACTGCAAGGTACCATACCACAAAGGGAAGGCTGGGATTGATTTTGGGGGTAATTGCCTCAAAATTTAAGGAATGAGGGGCCTAAAGGGGCAAAAACAATGATATTCTAGTTTCTAACTTGTGTATTTAGATTCTTAATTGTTGGTTCCATGTCACAAATTTTTGGTTTGGGGTAATTGCCTACATTAAAAAGGTTCCAACAGGGTCCAAAATTAAACTTTGTTTGATTTATTCAAAATTGAATTATAGGGGTTCTTTGATATGCTGAATCTAAACATGTACTTAGATTTTTATTTTGGTCCCAGTTTTCAAGTTGGTCCAAATCAGGGTCCAAAATTAAACTTTGTTTGATTTCAACAAAATTGAATATATGGGGTTCTTTGATATGCTGAATCTAACCATGTATTTAGATTTTTGATATTCGGCCCGGTTATCAAATTGGTCCACATTGAGGTTTAGAGGGTCCAAAATTGAACTTTATTTGATTTCATCAAAAATTGAATTCTTGGGGTTCTTTGATATGCTGAATCTAACCATGTATTTAGATTTTGGATATTGGAATACCACAAAGGGATGGTAAGAATTGTCTTTGGGAGTTATGGCTCAAAGTGTTAAGGAATAAGATGCAAAAAAGGGGGGAAAAGGGTTTGCAGGTTAATGGACAATTACTTAAGTACAAAACAGGCAGTGTAAGGTTGGTAATTGAAACTCATTTGAATATCTCACCTAAACTGCTTTTAAATTATTTATATTGAAATTTGCCAAAACTTTATTATTAATAAATTCTATTGAAATTTGCCAATAACTTTAGTTTAATGAACTTCATTGGAAATTTGCCAATATAAAATATTGCTGATGAAGCTTTTTGTTTATCTCACCTAAACTGCTTTTAAATTATGTATATTGAAATTTGCCAAAACTTTATTATTAAATTTCTGATTTATATATAAAAGCAAATGATAATGATAAGGCAAGAGATACACACCAAACAGGATGTGTAAATTAATATATTAAGTATTGTGCAATAGCAAGAAATTTTCAATTGCACAGTATTGCGCAATAGCAAGAAATCTTCAATTGCACAGTATTGCGCAATAGCAAGAAATATCCAATAGCACAATATTGCGCAATAGCAAGAAATTGTCAATTGTACAGTATTGTGCAATAACAAATATTCAATTGCACAGTATTGCACAATTGCAAGAAATATTCAATTGCACAGTATTGTGCAAAAGAAGATACTTTGTATAAATTGCTTATTTCTTGACCAATTTCAATGGGGTTTTATTCTTGAATTCTTGGGGTTCTTTAATATGCTGAATCTAACCGTGTATTAAGTTTTTGGATTTTGATCCCGTTTTTAAATTGGTTCACATTGAGGTCCAAAGGGTCCAAAATTAAACTTTGTTTGATTTCATCAAAATTGAATTTTGGGGTTCTTTGATATGCCAAATCTAACCGTGTATTTAGATTCTTAATTTTGGTCCTGTTTTCAAATTGGTCTACATTAAGGTCCAAAGGGTCCAAAATTAAACTTAGTTTTATTTTAACAAAATTGAATTCTTAGGGTTCTTTGATATGCTGAATCTAAACATGTATTTAGATTTTTGATTATGGGCCCAGTTTTCAAGTTTGTCCAAATCGGGTCCAAAATTAAACTTTGATTGATTTCAACAAAAATGAATATATGGGGTTCTTTGATATGCTGAATCTAACCATGTATTTAGATTTTTGATTTTTAGGCCCGTTATCAACTTTGTCCACATTGAGGTCAAAAGGGTCCAAAATTAAACTCTTGGGGTTCTTTGATATGCTGAATCTAACCATGTATTTAGATTTTGGATATTGGACCATTATAGGTGAATGTCCAATTTAAAATTTTTAAGTTCTTAGACCACATTCATTCTGTGTCAGAAACCTATGCTGTGTCAAATATTTAATCACAATCCAAATTCAGAGCTGTATCAAGCTTGAATGTTGTGTCCATACTTGCCCCAACTGTTCAGGGTTCGACCTCTGCGGTCGTATCAAGCTGCGCCCTGCGGAGCATTTTATTGGTTTTCAATACAATATTATGAACAGGATTAAAATTGATTAACAAGTGAAATCTTCTGATGAGGAAAGAAATTACCAACCAAAACCGGTCTTTAACAAATTTGTACAAATAGATGTTTAGTGCCAAGAATGTTAGTATCGATATGAGATATGTTTTTAATTCCAAACTGTCACATAGTATACGTTTTCTGGGAACAGTCTTTATCTGACTATATTTTAGCAACAAATGACATAATATTATTAATAACATACAAGAACATTTTTAAATAAAAACTGAATGTCATGTTTCTTTTCCCCTTATTTTGAATGGAAACCAACAATTAGTTTAAAAAAAAACCTTCCTCCCTCCACAAAACATGAATGGTCAGTGCCATATATTTAATCATTAATAAAATGCTATTGTATTTTTAGAAGACATACTTTATAACATAATACAGTAATAAATGTATATTTTTCTAGTTTCAATTACCATGTATGAGGGTATAAATCGGTTACCGTAAATGGGGTTTACAGATTAGAGAATAATGGTAAAAAATGTAAAGATTAGTCTTAAGAAAATAAATGGGCCCCAAAAAAATATAGAAAACAGATTAAAGGTGTGATGAAATATAAAGAATAGAGAACGATTGGCAGAAAATCAAAGAGTAGAAAAAAATGGTAAAAGAAAATGAAAAGATAAAGAAACGAAGACCGGACCCCCCTTTTTCCCACACCACCATCCCCAATACACACGGCCACCACCACCCACACTCGCATATATACATATCTAAACAAATATTTAATTTTGGTTTCATCATTGGTGCCCCCTCAGACATCCAGGTTTTGGATCCGCCCCTGGAATATATATGTAAGAGTGGAAAGTGAAAGTATTTAATGATGTAAGAAATAATAATAAAAATAAACTTTTCTACATTTCCGTAATTAAAACATATTTAAATTTTGAAATTGAAAAAGGAAGACACAAACAGTCCAGCTTCTGAGCCTATATGTAAATTTTGCAAGGAGGAAGTGGAAGATGTGGTTCACTTTCTCCTCACTTGTAAAATTTTAGAAACTTATCAAAAAATATACATCAGAGATCTTTGTAATACATAGCCTAATTTAAACAAATGTAAGCCAGAAAATATGTTCATATGGCTAATGGACTCTGAGAATCCAGAAGTCATAAAAACATATGTAATTCGATAATTCGTTCTGGACTGAAAGAGATTTGATTTTAAAAACAATATGAATGCATTAATGTTAGTGTAAAGAATTGGTGAATCATTCCTAGGTAAACTTTATATGATATACATGTGCAATTTTGTACACTGCAATATTACATTTTTACTTTATTTTGTAATTATAATGCCCTTTTTGGCATTTTTATTTGACAATAAAATTATTGTATTGTATTGTATTGTATTGTATTGTATTTCATACCTGATAATTTATGAATCTAGACCCCTTCTTTCTGTAGAACCAAGATGATTTAATTTAGAAGGGGGAGTACACATTCAGCTTTTAAGAAATAAGCTCTGCCAGGGTAACAGTTGCTTCTACTTATGAAAAAAAATGGTAATTTCGTCTGTGTAATGTAAACTTAACACATGAAACTGTGACTTTACTGACCAACTAAGATTGATAGACATACAGCTCATTTTATCTTAAGAAAAATTGCTTTATTTTCTAAGAATGGCAGTAGTGCAACTATATGCAATAGTGCTATACATGTATCATGATGTTGGATGTTTTTTATTCATAACCTCACTTCAATCGAAGATTAAGATATTGTTGGAAATTATGCTCACAACTCTTCAAATCTTTCCACCAGTGATTTTGATCATTTTGATTATAAGATGTAATAAATAAATAGTCTTGATAGTCTTTGTTTAATTTATAAATAACCTTTTTAGCTTACCTGGCCCAAAGGGCCAAGTGAGCTTTTCTCATCACTTGGCGTCCGTCGTCCGTTAACTTTTACAAAAATCTTCTCCTCTGAAACTACTTGGCCACAATCATCATTGGGGTATCTAGTTTAAAAAATGTGTCCGGTGACCCGGCCAACCAACCAAGATGGCCGCCATGGCTAAAAATAGAACATAGGGGTAAAATGTAGATTTTGGCTTATATCTCTGAAACCAAAGCATTTAGAGCAAATCTGACATGGGGTTCAATTGTTTATCAGGTCAAAATCTATCAGATTTCTGATGAATCGGACAACCTGTTGTTGGGTTGCTGCCCCTGAATTGGTAATTTTAAGGAAATTTTGCCGTTTTTGGTTATTATCTTGAATATTATTATATGTGTAAACAGCAATAATGTTCAGCAAAGTAAGATCTACAAATAAGTCAACTTGACCAAAATGGTCAGTTGACCCTTAAGGAGTTATTGCCCTTTATAGTCAATTTTAACCATTTTCATAAATTTTGTAATCTTTACAAAATCTTCTCCTCTGAAACTACTAAGACAAATTTAACCAAACTTGTCCACAATCATCATTAGGGTATCTAGTTTTAAAATGTGTCCAATGACCCTACCATGAACCAAGATGGCTGACATGGCTAGAAAATAGTACATATGGTAAAATGCAGTTTTTGGCTCATATCTCTGAAACCAAAGCATTTAGAGCAAATCTGACGAGGATAAAATTGTTCATTAGGTCAAGATCTATCTGCCCTGAAATTTTCAGACCAAACAGGCAACACGTTGTTGGGTTGCTGCCCCTGAATTGGTAATTTTAAGAAAATTTTGCAGCTTTTGGTTATTATCTTGAATATTATTATAGATAAAGATAAACTGTAAACAGCAATAATGTTCAGCAAAGTAAGATCTACAAATAAGTCAACATGACCAAAATTGTCAATTGACCCCTTAAGGAGTTATTGCCCTTTATAGTCATTTTTTTACAATTTTCATAAATTTTGTAAATTTTTACAAAATATTTTCCACTGTAACTACTGGGCCAAGTTCATTATAGATAGAGATAATTGTAAGCAGCAAGAATGTTCAGTAAAGTAAGATCTACAAACACATCACCATCACCAAAACACAATTTTGTCATGAATCCATCTGTGTCCTTTGTTTAATATGCACATAGACCAAGGTGAGTGACACAGGCTCTTTAGAGCCTCTAGTTTAATCTCTTTTCTAAGTAGAGCAAACATGCTAATGGACACCTGTCTAGTATTGAAGACTGTAAAATGAACTTTAGATGTCTATTAGATATTTGTGTCATTGGAATGCTCTCTAATTGACATATTCCAACATCATGTCATTACAGCTCTTTTCATAATGCTAGCAAGGCACAGGTTTGTTTGCCTTGCTTGTTTTGTTTGTATCAATGTTTGCTCAAGCATTGTAATTAAGATTGACATCTGAAAGCAACAGAAAAAGGTGGATTTAAACTTGTATACATTATATTTAAATTTGATTGGGCATTATCAAATAATCAAATTTACCTTTACACAGGTTTAACTCCGCCTACTTATATTGTTTGCAGATGTCAGTCTTAATTACAATGCTTGAGCAACATTGATACAAACAAACAAGCAAGCCAAACAAACCTTTGTCTTGCTAGCATTATGAAAAGAGCTGCAATTCAAATTCAAATGTTTACATGTCATAACTAGGTAACACCTCTAGCTTATTTTAGTTCAAAAATTGCTTTTGAACTTTCAACCAATCCTTTTCAAATTTTGATATGTTGCTGATGACAAAATAAAGTACAAGTTCAATTTTGATGATTTTCAATTTAACTGTTCAGGAGTTACTGTCCTTGATAGATTGGAAAACACCACTTTTTATTGTTTCCATGCAATAACTTTTGAATCTTTCAAACATTGCTTTTCAAATTGCTGAAGACAGAATTTGATTTCAAGTTCTATATTGACAATTTTCCCTTTTTTTGTTCAGGAGTTTATGTTCCTTGATAGATTGGAAAATGGCACCTAATGTCGTTTCTGTGTAATAAGGTTTGAACTGTTCAGCCAATGCATTTGAAGCAGCATTTCAAACTTTAATATGTAGTTACTGATGACAAAATTGAGGTCAAGTTTGATACTGTGATACTGACTTTTTTTTCTTCACTTTCACCTTTCAGGACCTAGGTATATTATATTAGTGTAAAAGTTGCAGTGAGGACATAGAACTCTTGATAAATTGGAAATAGGCACTTAACATGACAGGTCAAACAAGCCTGAAAGCACCATACAATGGTACATCAGTTTCCTTGGTACTATTTGCCCTCTTTAAGTTCAACAGAGGTTACATTCAAAATACAGAAAACAGAGTTTGCTGTCAATTTGGCATTTCATGCTTGTCTCTGGGTTGCTGTCTCATTGACATATACCCCAAATCTGTTATTCAATTCCAGAGTTTAAATAAATGTATAAACAACAGTTTTTAGTTCACCTGGCCTAGAAGGCCATGTGAGCTTTTGCCATCTCTTTGTGTCCATCATCTGGTGTAAAAAAATTCAGAGATCTTTTTCTCTGAAACCACTGGACCAATTTCAACCAAACTTCAGCTGAATTATCTTATGGGTATCTGGTATAAAGTATGTGTTTTTGTTCTTGTCCATCATGACACATGACTGCCATGGATAAAAATAGAACATGGGGTAAAGTGTAGTTTATATCTTGTATCTCAAAAAGCAGTTAAAGCAAAAGTGACATGGATAAAAATTACAAGCATGTTAAGATTTATCTGCCACGAAATTTTCAGACAAACTTGACAACCCTATTTCAAGTAGTTGCCCCTGAAATAATAAATTTTACGATTTGTTCTTTGTATTTGGTTATTATCTTCAAAACTATTAAAGATAAAGGGAAAAAATTCAGCAGAAACTATGATAGAAAGAGAGAAACTTGAAGTGGCAAAAATGTTCAGCAAAGTAAGATCTACAAATAAGTTTCAAGACCATAATCATCAATTGATCCTTTATAGGAGTTATTGCCCTTGAAAGATTATTTTTACTTTGCAGAAACTATGAAAGATACAGATAACCTTTAAAAGGCAAAGATGTTTAGTAAAGTGAGACTTACAAATAAGTCAACATGACCAAAATTGTCATTCGACCACTAATTAAAGTTATTGTCCTTGAAAGACAATTTTTTACCTTTTTTTTTTTTTTTGCAGAAAATATAAATGGCAAAATTGTTTAGCGAAGTAATAACTACTAATAATTCAACATTAAATGACAATTTTTGACTGATTTTTATCTGTCTGTTTTATATAAGATCTACATAAATGCCACTAAATATGATATATAATTGATTGCAGTAAAGGTAAACCAAATAAAAATGGTATGAAATTTTGCATGCAATAGAGATTGAGGAATCGCGGATGAATATATTGTAAAATGATAAATGCAACTTTTTATACTTTCTTAGATCTATCAAAATAAATGTCTGGAATACAGAAGTATTAATGTATGATACCCGTCAAAATCACAAAAAGTGAAAATATTACTTTATTATTTCTTGAAATATGCTGTGTTATTTCTAGGACTGGTTATAGCACGGGATATGCCACTTAATATCGTTTACTTTTGCATTCGTCCAAGATTTGATAAAAAAAGGGTGTTCAGATTGAGGAAGACGGTCGTCATTTTGAGTGTTGAAAAGTCGATTTCCTAATGTATTTATCGTCATACTGTCGTCAGATACAGTAATGAATAAATATAAATAAAATGACAGTTACAACTCCTTTTTTCACAAAATGTATTTATAAAAAGTATTTATAAAAAGCTTTATGTATACTTTATATCTTGTGTCTAGATGCCTTGTGTTGAGAAGTTTCCGTCTGTCATATGTCCATTGTCCTTGATTTCATTTTCAAGGTTCATCTACTGCTTAAAAAAACATCACTTATTATGAATAATAGGATGATTATATTTGGTATATGAGATCCTTGCAAGGTCTGTATGTGACTGTCCGTCAGACAGGGTTCATCTTGCCTCCACCTCATTTTTTGGATCAGTTACCAAGGTTAACGTTACGTGATTATATCTGTTTCTCAGATACTCTAAGCAGTATTGTAGTGTACTATATTTGATGTATGAAATGAGTATAAGGTGTACTTATCATCTGGCTGGTTCCATCTGATGTTGACCGTAAAAATGGGTCAATGTTAATTTTTTGTTTTTTGGTCCATTTTTTATGGCCCCACAACAAAGTTGTCGGGGCCATATAGTTTTACCCTTGTCCGTCATTCCGTCATTCCGCAACAAACCATTATACAGACTTTTTTTTATAAACGCCTTCAGATATTGGGCTGATTTTTGGTATGTGACTTAACCATGATGAGTTACATATCAAGTTTAAGTTTCGTTCCCTCTGCTAATTTTTGCGCAAGTTACAGGCTTTGGACTTTGATAAATTGTTGAAAATCAGTTATACTGATTTTTTTTCTAAACGCCTTTAGATATTG
This sequence comes from Mytilus coruscus, assembly GCA_017311375.1. Lineage (NCBI taxonomy): Eukaryota > Metazoa > Mollusca > Bivalvia > Mytilida > Mytilidae > Mytilus > Mytilus coruscus. Next base: position 118,892,663 of record CM029595.1, read on the forward strand.
GGCTGATTTTTGGTATCGTGAGTTAACCATGATGACTTACAGATCAAGTTTAAGTTTCGTTCCGCTCCGCTGATTTTAGCGGAAATTAAGGGTTTTAGACTTTGAAAATTGTTGAAAATCACAGTTATACAGACTTTTTCTATACACCTTCAGATTTTGCACTGATTTTTGATATGTGAGACTACCATGATGAGTTACAGATCAAGTTTATGTTTTGTTCTGCTATTCTGATTTTCATGTCGTTTCAACACATCTTGTTAGATCTGCAGTACATCCACTTCCTGTTTGCTGATAGTTTGCAATTTTAATTACTCATTGATCAAGGAAATTTTTCCTCAAACTAGTATTGGTCTTGAGAGCTGGATACTATCCATGCATGTTTGTGTCCACATGTGTTGTTGAAATTGCAGATTTTTCAACTTTTTGAGACGGGGCCATTCGTGTTGTTCCGACACATCTAGTTTTTCTTCAGATACTATATAGAAGCAATAGTTCAACTTTATTTGATGCAAGAAGTGCATGTTTGTCTGGAAGGTATCATCTGACCTAGACCTCATTTTCATGGCGAGGCATTTTTAAAAGCATTGACACAGTGACTCTTGCTTAAAGCAAAAGACGAAAAATAGAATCTGTATAAATTAAACAATGCAAGTGGGGCATACTTGAATTTTAATGAACTTCTTGGTTAATTCTGTTTTTGGATACTAGTATTTGTACTCGAAGCAATAGGTCAACTATATTTGGTGTATGGACTGATTGTAATGTGTACATGTCTGTCTGGTAGATTTCATCTGACCTTGACCACATTTTTGTGGTTCATTGGTGAATGTTAAGTTTTCGTGGTTTGGTATATTTCTCAGATACTACAAATAGATTGTCAACTATATTTGGTGTATGGAATGATTGCAAGGTTTACATACGGATACGGGTTATGTTCTTCTCGTATATTTTATGATGGTATGATACTAAACCCCTAACGGGAGGGATTGTGCTTGATTTTCATATGGGAAGACATAATCTTTTAATCAGTTTAATTGAGGTCTGGAGCTGGCATGTCAGTAACTGCTAGTAGTCCTTTTAGTCCTATAATATAAGACTTCGTAGGTTCATATCGTTTGCGTTCAACGTTTTTTATCGGATGGATAAAAAAATCGTTGAATGCACGTTCAGCATTGTAAGGAAAAAAAGAATATCCGATAAAAAAAACGTTGAATGCACGTTCAGCATTGATAGTAAAAAAATATATCCAATAAAAACGTTGAATGCAAACGATATGAACCTACGAAGTCTTATATTGTAGGAGTAGTAGTCCTTTGTTAATTTATGTTGATTATTGTCATTTTGCTTAGTTTCTTCTGTTACCTATTCTAACATCGGACTCGGACTTCTTTTAAACTGAATTTTACTGTACGTATTGCTGTGTGTTTGCTTATTCCACATTGACTAGAGGTAAAGGGGAAGGGTTGAGATTTCACAAAACATGTTTAACCCCGAGGCATTTTTGCGCCTGTCCCAAGTAAGGAACCTCTGGCCTTTGTTAGTCTTGTATGTTTTTTTTTTTTAATTTTGGTTCATTTATATGTTTCGGAGTTCAGTATGACGTCTATTTTCACTGAACAAGTATACATTGTTGTTTAGTGGCCAGTTGAAGCCCGCCTCCGGGTGCGGTATTTTCTCGCTGTGTTGGAGACCCATTGGTGACCTTGGGCTGTTTTCTGCTCTTTGGTCGGGTTGTAGTCTCTTTGACACATTCCCCGTTTCCATTCTCAATATTATTCTCGTTTAACAAGGTTCCTATGACCTTGACATCATTTTTATTGTTCGTTGGTCAATGTTCTTTTTTCGTGGTGCATGACGGGCTTTGAGTGGTCTAAATTGTCCAACTACTGTATCGCTAGCCTGTAAAAAACTGAACTTGTGAGTTCGAATGCCACACGTGGCAGGTGTGCTCGACTCTAATCTTAATTGACTATAGTGCCTAACAAGATTTTATGAGGTAGACGAAATTGACCTTATAACGATCGTTTTGAATTTTGATGTCCAAAAGGCAGAACGGACATATTTTTACGATATTTACTGACTACTTTTGTTTGGGATTAATTGTAATTATTACATTATAATGAGACTGAACAATTTTTTTTTTTCGTTAAAATAGACAATAATTTTACCTGACGTAGCCGTGCGTAAAAGGTATTTCGGCATTTCTCTTTCGAAAAATGACTTAATTGAATAAAACGTCTGATTTGTATATTGTCTCTTTTTCTCTGGAATAGGCTATTAAAAAATAATTTATCTACTCTATATGTGGAAAATTTTTTGAAATACGAGAAGTGGCAATTCTTACCTTTCATACCTTTAGTTACGTTGACAAAATATAACATGGACTTGTCCAGAGTCCAGTTTGAAGGTCCTTTAAGTTACTGTACACATTCATGCACGTTCTGATTTAATCAATATACATGTACTTTTATAAATTGTTACTTGGATGGAGAGTTGTCTCATTGGCACTCATACCACATCTTCCTATATCTATGAAAAAAATAAACAGTTTGAAGGTAAACTAATAATAACTTAATCCAATCAAATAGCGTAAGATTTAATAACAATGCCTGGTCCACATCATAATAAGTAAAAGGGGTAAACTGGGTACGGAGAAAATTACAGATGCTTTAAGTTCATGTTTTGTAATAACGAATACAAAATTTTCAACCAAAAGTTTTGCTATTATTTCAAAAACATGTCGTTCTGGTATAGTTTTCGGATCTTTTATTTTCGTATTTAAGGCAATAGAAAATTTGGGCTTCAAAAGTCTATATAATTATTGACTTAATACAGAAAATTCGCCCTTTTAAAACATTTATTGTTTCACAAGTAATACCTCGATACAAAGTAAAATAATTTCTTAAAACACTGCAAAAATTTCATTTTGATTGGTACAAGGGTATTTTCATAAAGTGCGTTGAAATGAACCGTGGTATAGCAAACATCGAATCCCCTCACAAAATGTTATCACGCACTATAGGATTGTCAGTTTTTCATGTCGAAGGTTGATGGTTTTCTCCGGGAACTCCTGCTTCCTCTTTCAATAAAAACTGAACGCCTTGAAATATCAGTTGCCAATGGTGATGAAAGTGACGTTAAACGCCAATCAATCAATCAATCAATGTTTTCTTGGTTATATCTGTTTATGTTAGCAATTTGTCAATTATTGTTGTTGCATGTATAAACTATGGGATGTTTTTTTAAAGGTGAACATACTACAAACTGTTTGAAGGGCAATTGAGTCCATTACTAAATTCTTTACCAAGTCAGGAAAATGACAGTTGTTTTTTCCATTCGTTTTTCTTAGAGTTCGGTATTTTTGTTATTTTACTTTTTTCATAGATACAAAGATTTGGTTTGGGAGTTCAGCTGTATCTGTAGAATACTTATTACAAACGGGATAGCACATCCTACTTTTTACGGTGATATTTATCGAGCCCGTAAATTAAGATACGATCAGGGTAAACTTATCGATCCTTCAGATAAACTTGTTCTACAAGGTTACCAATTTAACACTTTTATTAGATCTTTGAATCTTGTTTTTATCGGTATAAATATTGATTTGTATGCCCCCGTAGCGGAGGGGGCATTAAGTCTTACCCTTGTCCGTGTACGTCCGTCCGTCCCAAAATTGGTTTCCGTTCTCTAAACCTCAACCAAATGTTATGAAACTTATACACAATGCTTATTACCACAAAATACAGATCAAGTTTGAATTTGGGTGGCGTCACTGTTACCTTTCTAGAGTTATGCCCTTTACAAATGGAAACCCATTAAACTTGAAATCCAGAGATGATTTTTAAGGTGGCGGCAATTGGAGAAGGTTAGTCAAGTCAGAGGCGATCTTTTTCGAAAATATTATGGTGTGTGTTATATCATTCAAAGATCGTTTGTATATAAATGCCGTATAAAAGTGTTCCAATGCTGAAATAAGTGAAATTTGAACATTTGGTGGTCAAATACTACATTTAAACATAATGACTTTCGTAACTATAAAAATGTACTCACAACATGTAAACATTTATAATGGCGGACCAAACTAATATTGGTATATTAGATTCTGAGAAAGTCACACCAGAACCAAAACGATTCTGCAAATATACATCTGACTCTGAATCCGATCATTTACAAAATAACATTGTCATGGAAGAAGTTTTATTTCATCATGATGACCCACAGTCTGACACTGACTCAGTAGTACAAAGTAGCACATCACCGAGTACTTCACATACTTTGCCATCCCAACCTCCTATAATTTTCACAACAACTGAAGGCCAGTCAGTTAATTTATCAGAAGTTATTAAACATACTATTGCTAGTCCAGATTTTGTTGATTGTATCGGTCCATTAATTTGCTAATGTTGTCAAAGCTAGTGTACACAGTGCTCTATCAAATTATGTTTCTAATCTCGAAGCCAAAATAGAGAAACACGAGCAAATAATTTCCGATTTGATGGTTAAAAATTCAGAACTTAAAGAAAGCAATAAGCAAATGGATGGTAGAGTCCAGTCTATTGAAATTGATTTAGAGGAACTACAGCAATATGGGAGGCGAAATTCTCTGCGTTTCCATAATGTTCCCTTGAAGAAAACCGAGCTTGGTTCAACAGATGATAAGATAGTTGGTTTATGCAAATCTCTTCTTGGTGTAAATATAACAGTTGATGATATTGACAGGTCACACATAATAGGATCTATAAACAAATATGGTAATGCCCAGTTAATCTGTCGATTTAGGAATTGGAAAATTAAGAACTCTATATTTCAACAGAAGAGAAAGCTTAAGAATAATCCGGATAAAACAGTTATTACTGAAGATCTGACACAATATCGACGGTACTTGATGAAAAAGCTAAATGATGCCAGGAAAAGACACGAAATTGACTCGTTCTGGACGATGGATGGACGCATATTTGCTAAAAAGACACCCGAAGCTACCAAAAAGTTTATTGGAGGAATGGAGGACTTGAGTGAACTATTTTTTTCTAACTAATAAAGTATTCATTATCAATAACTTATGTTTGTACTGACTATGTTATAAATTGAAATCCAGATTATTAATTATATGCATATGTTATCATATTTCAGATTAAAACATTATAACATACTTGTAAAGAATATATTAGAATACCACGAAGTAAAAAATATAGACTTACTTTAAATGAGATATTAATATAATACTTAATCCAGTTTAAATCGTATCTAATACACAGTTTGTTTATTTAACCTATAACTAGGTCATTGGGTTTTTGTGTTAGGGTCTACTTGATTGGTGTGATAATTTAATTGTTTTGGTTTCTGAAGTACCACCAATGTTTTCGATCAAAATAATTTTTTTTTTTTTTTTTTGAAACAACACATCTGTTATGTGATAAGATCAATTTATTAATTTATTTTTTTTTCGCAAAAGACACGCCTGATACCAATTTACTCATACGTTTTCGCAATGTCTTTATGTAAATACAATTTTTGCTTATGCTTGTTTGTTTTGTTCTATTTTCTTTCATTTTCGAGTACAAATTTAATTAATTATAGAATCGTGTATTTATGGTGTATTATTACACAAACTTGTTCATTTACATGTCATCATATGTGGCTATTACCTATTAGAGATGCTACATATAAATCAATAGAAGATGTGTGTATCACAGACAATGGGTAATGATTTAATTCAATACAGGATCTCAATAGGCACATTTTATTATAAGTGTTATTCAGTTCTGAAAAAGAAAATGTTGTATTATATGAAAACATTTTCGTTGTTTTCACAGTTTGTTCAATTTGTTTTATATAGTGTTAAAATAAGCTTAGATTATCTCTATAAGTTTGCTTTTTGTAATTTTTGCGTAGATATTAGTTTTACCTTTATCATGTTACTTTTGATACTGCTTTGTAATGATGTAGCTGAAAACCCCGGCCCCTATGAAAACGAAATTTCGATATTTCATTTGAATGCCAGAAGTGTCCGAACAAAACTTGAATACATTGAAACTCTAGCCTTAGGCTCTTCCATAGTTTGTTTACAGAAAGTCATCTTGATGAAACTATTCTTAGTCAAGATATACATATAGATGGGTACCATCAGGAATTATATAGAAATGATCGGAACTGCTTTGGCGGAGGTGTTTTGGTTTATGTATCTGAAATACTAAAAACTAAGAGACTATTGGATTTAGAATTTGAAAACGGTGAACTAATATGGCTAGAAATTGATTTTCCTCAACACAAAATTTTACTTTGTGCTGTTTATCGATCACCAGGTTCAAGTCATCCCTTCTGGCAAAATTTTAAACATTCAATAGAACAAGCATATAATTATACAACTAAAATTGTAATTACAGGTGATTTAAATGTTGACTTATTTACTGAACACAATCATGTTTTAAATGATCTAATGAATATTTTTTGTTTACAAAATGTTGTAAAAGAAGCGACCAGATTTGATCACAGATCTGGAAGAGCTACTTTATTAGATCCGATTTTAATTTCTGAAGATTGTTGTGCTACCTTTACTGAAGTTATTGATATAAATAGACAAATGAGTGACCATAATGCTACCAAAGTATATTTAAGAATTCCGAATTTTAGCGAAAAAATTTTACACGAACTATTTGGTTATATAAACATGCAGATTTTACTAGATTTAATAATGATATTCAGAATTTTGATTGGCAAACTTCTTTGACTGCTTTTGAGGACGACGTAGACGGAATGGCAGTTTTTTTCACAGAAAAATATATAGAAATGGCTAAAATTCTATACCTACTAAAACCGTGACTATTCGATCATCAGATAAACCGTGGTTTAACTCGGAAATTCGAAAAGAGATTAGACTACGTGATAGACTTCATAAAAAATTACGAAAATTGAGAACTGTGCAAAATACTAATAAATTTAAAGTTCAACGTAACAAAGTAAATAACATGATTATTTATGCAAAGGAACAGTTCTATTTAAACGCTAATGGTCTTTTAGATGAAAAGTCAAACAAAAACCCGAAAACATTCTGGTCTCTCGTTAAAAAAGTTATGGGTAATTGTCGTTCCACGTCGATTCCTCCATTATTAAATCCAAATACTAATGAAATTTCTGTTGGTGAAAAAGAAAAAGCAGATTTGCTTAACTCATATTTTTGTAATATTTCTACATCTTCGGATGACGGAGTTACACCTCCAGATTTACCACTTCGTACCCAACATAGCTTAGATATTGATGAAATAACGGAGGATGAGATTAAAGACGTACAGAAAATATATAGAAATGGCTAAAATTCTATACCTACTAAAACCGTGACTATTCGATCTTTGGAAATTGGTAAAGCATCCGGTGAAGATTGTATTAGTCATCAAATGCTGAAATATACTGCTAATAGTGTGTGTGTACCTTTATCATTTATATTTGATTGTTCAATGAGAACTTCAAAATTTCAAGTTGCTGGAAAGTTGCTAATGTTTTAGCTTTTTTAAAAAGGGATAAATCGATGGTTTCAAACTATCGTCCTATTGCATTGTTAAGCTGTGTGGGTAAAGTTTTGAAAGAATAGTTTATAAACATATTTTTAATTTCATTTTGAACACAAGCTATTGTATAAATTCCAGTCCGGTTTCGTTCCTGGTCATTCAACATTTCATCAAATGATTGAGATTTATCACAGAATTTGTTTAGCTATGGAAGATAAAGAAATTATGTGTATGATTTTTTGTGATATCTCGAAGGCTTTTGACCGACTTTGGCATAAAGGTCTATTAGCAAAAATCAAAACTTATGGCATAAAAGGCAAATTATTGGTGTGGATTGAAAATTATTTATGTAATAGGAAACAGAAAGTGCTTCTAAAAAATTCAGAATCTGCATTTGGAACATTAAAAGCAGGTGTGCCCCAAGGCTCAGTACTTGGGCCCTTATTATTTCTTATGTTTATAAATGACATAGCAGATGAAATTCAATGTTTAGTTAGACTTTTTGCCGATGATAGTTCACTTATGTATTCCTCGAATGATGCTATAGATATTGAAAGGAGATTAAATATGGATCTAGAAACATTAAATGATTGGTCAAAACAATGGCTTGTAGATTTTAATCCTCAGAAAACAGAATATATGGTTTTAATTTTCGTAAGGATTCCCAGCCTATTAATTTGAAATTCAATGGACAATTTATTAAAAGGTTGATGACCACAAACATTTGGGTGTTACTTTTCTAATAATTGCAAGTGGTCAGTACATATAGATAATATTTGCTGTAGTGCCACTAAACAGATTTTTGTTCTGAGAAAATTGAAATATATTCTTAACAGAAACAATCTTAATAAGATATATCTTGCATACATACTTCCACTTTTAGAATATGCATGCGAGCTATGGGATGGATGTTGTGTTAGAGATTCTGAAAAATTGAGCGCTTGCAGCTTGAGGCAGCCAGAATTATTACTGGACTTCCGCAATTTGCAAGTAAAGAGTCCCTACTTTTTGAAACTGGATGGGAAACTTTGAGTTCTAGAAGAAATAGACGTAAATTATGTTTATTTCATAAAATACACAGCAATAATGTTCCAGAATATCTTATGGATTGTATCTCGGATTATACAGATGATAATTATTATAATACTAGAAACCGTTCTCACTATAGAGTACCGAGATGTAGATTGGACATATTTTCTAAATCTTTTTCCTTCTTCAATTCGTGCATGGAATTTATTACCGTTAGATATTAGATCCATACAATCATCTCCAAATTTCAAAACACAATCCGGCGAAATGATATTTCATTTTGGTACCTAAATATTATTTCATTGGGAACAGGATGGAAAATATACGGCATACAAAATTACGACATAGATGTAGTCCTTTAAAAGCTTATTTATACAGAGTTAATTTAGTAAATGACCCAAGTTGTGAATGTGGGTGTCCATTAGAAGATTCGATTCATTTTTTCTTGGAATGTCCACTGTACATAAATTTTAGAAATCAGCTCTTTGAATCCATTCAACACTTAGCTGCTTTCTCCATAGAACATATTTTATTTGGAACAGACGAAATTACTGTTGAACAAAACACAATCCTTTTCAGAAATGTACATAGTTATATACGCCATACAAAAAGATTCTTTGATTAATATTGCAGTATCTTAAAGTGTACTCGTATCCAACTGTAACTGTTTAAACATAATATATTTATTGTATATATTTTTCATATTGTTTTGAATTATATAATTGCTGTCATCTTGAAATTTTGTATATTGTACTTATTTGGAGAGGATTATCTTAAGTTGATATAACTTGTATCCAATCCTATTGTATATTTAGACAATAAAATATGTTTAAACTAAACTTGAATTCATTGAAAGCATGCATTTTTCAATGCTTTTTTCTGGATATTATAAAATAAATATTCGATCAAAAAAGATTTTACGTCACCTTATGAAATGTCCCGTTTCAAACCATACAAAAATATTAATGACTTTATCAGGAAAAAAGAAGGTTTTAAAAAACGATGCAACTTCTGAAAATAAATATTTGAATAATTTGCATATAGAAAATGAAAAATTCTCCAACTGGCTTAGTACGTCAGAAAAACAACTTCATAATGATAATTATATTATTGTATATATTAGTCACAGATTGTAGGTATAAAATTTGTCTCAAAATAGACGCTACATCCGATCGAATACAAGTCACATAGTATGTTTTAATGAAAGTACAGACTTAAACAAATGTTTTAACATATTAATTTTTCATTGATCTAAAATCATGACCAGTGCTTCGCATTCTAAAAATTAACGTGTGTCGAAATCTTGCGGGTTTTTGTAACTGTGAAGAGGGTAAATTGCTCCCAGTATGGGTAATATGGTTCATAACAGGATGTCATGTAATTGTCATCAAAGACATATAATACAAAGCGCGAAAAAAAAACACATCGATGGGCAATGATCTCGTGAAATTTTTGGTTCTTAAGTGTTTTTTTATTAGTTTTTAGATATGACACTTACACTTCTTCATTCGTGCAATAAAAAAAGAATGCGGCGACCCCTATAAATTTTAAATCGATAAAAAGGATTTTTTTTTATAGTTGCAACAAGAAACCATTTTGGGAAAAAATCACTTTCGTTCCAATTCTTTCTTAACCAATGGTTCCAAGCTTTCCAAAAAGTATCACCCTCACCAACTAGGATTTATTTCTAGTTTTTAAAATAATGTAAACTTAAAACTTCAAACTGTGAACATATTTTTTTATGAAAATTCAAATTGCAATTTTAAAGAAATAGTTTTGCGAATTTAGTGACCTTCTAACATTGACACACATTTAATTCTTTTTATCTACTGAACAAAATGTTATCTTTCTAAAGAATTGCAGTAATGCACCAATATGCAATAGCGCTAAATCAACGTTTCTCTTCCTCAATTGAAGACTAAAATGTGGTTCGAAATTATGCACTCATTTCTTTCAATCTTTCGACCAGTGATTTAGCTCACTTTGATTAAACATTAGTACTCCTATTTGCGAGGTGTTCTAATTGCTTTATATCGGAAGTATAGAAAGTATACAACCACTTACAGCAGACTCATGCGAAACAAATTACATGTCTAATTACAAATTTAGGAATTTTCATTCAAATCGAGACAATTCAGTATATCCAAATTCTCCTTATAAAAAAAAAAAACATTTGAATATGATATAAGACAAGGTTTCTGATTTGGAACACGCACATGAATACGTAGCGGGGTTAAGCTAGTTTTGTTGTCTCAACAAAGTCGCGGGGATGAGACATAGGTGTGCTGTTTTCTGCGGTTGCACTAATTTGTTCAACTTTGTGATAAGGTCAGTTTAAGGGGAGTCAATAACGGTAAAGAAAAAAGCGAGGTGATCTCAGGTGCTCCGGAAGGGTAAGCAGATCCTGTTTCAAATGCATTTCGGTGATGTCACGGTCGAAGAAAAGAGGGCGTGGTAACGACAATTTGAACATATCCGCTGTCATCTGTAAAACAGATATTCTTTAACAGATATACCATAACGACCAACCAACTCATGATGGCATCCGAAAGCTTTTCGAAAGGATGATTTCAACTTCACCACGTTGAACAATATGTATAATAGTTTTTGTAACCAGCAACCTATCAAGGAAGTCATGATAGAAAATGCAAGCGCTTGAATATCGTATCAAATGGCAGATATGTATACTACATATGTAGGCGCTGCTGGAATTCTGCTACATAAAAATGGAAAGTTCACAATAAGGAGGATGAAAATATCCTTTTTGTTGTAAAGTTTTGTTCTAAACCGATCCTTATTGTCAATTTCTACATTAATAGTCAGGTCAAGATATTATACAGGCTTAACTGTATCTGTCGTATCCTTTGTTTCAAGTTCAATTGGATAGATACATTCAACTTAATCACAAAACTTTGAATTTTTAAGTGAGATGACATCAACTTTATAGCGGATCGTGAAGTTAAATTATAATGCTAGCTTCTTTTTATTCTTCCTAAGAAACTCATGTATGAAGCTTTCCTCATATGAATAAAGGTAAAAGTCGACAAGAAGAGGAGCAGAGTTGGTTACCATGGTAATACCGATTGTTTGTTGAAAAACCGTTGTGGTGCCGTCCTCCAAACGTATCAATTATGTTGTCAATCTAGAAATCCAGCATTTTTACAATATCAGTTTCAGGGTATTTTTTGTTTGAATCAGAGTGTTCTTTTTACATGATATTTCTCTCTCCCTAAAACAAGATATTTGTATCTAAGCTGGCCTTTTTTTTCATGAAACAAAGGAAGGCCAATTCTTTTAATTTGTCAAAGTTTGGAATTGGGAATACTTGTATAAAGGGTAGAAAAGTCAATACTATTGCAAGAGGAAAGAGACTTAGATTGTAACTACTCTAACAGATTTTTGGAATTTTTAAGTATCCTCGTCTGATTTACACCGCCCTAGAGTAAGTTTTCACAGTTGTTTGTTATGACACTTATGTGATTTGTGGTAATTAATGGTATCAAATAAAGTAAAGGAAGCTCTAGTTCTTCAACTTTGGTTTGAATTCCAAAGGAATATGGAATAGACCTATGATTGTTCCTCTTTAGTAAGTGTCGCGCGATCACATGATGAGTTTCCAAGTGAATTGTCAATACCTTACTTCTTTATCAAACAGTGTGCCAAACTTTGTCAAACCTCTATGGAATTTTATGAAACTTGGACAGTCTTTTTTAAAGATCAAAAGACAGTATCAACAGCAATTTTTGTGTTAATTTATTTTTCTGTTTTCAGTGATAAATGGACTAAATTTTTGGCAGTTTACACTAAGATAGCCTCGTCAGGGGTTTAAGTGTTTAGATATCAATAATTTTGTCAAACATTCATATAATTTTATGAAACTTTGTCGGATGCCTTTGTATGATTACGAGATTATGTTTGAATCAAAATTTTGAAGCATGTTGATTTTGTTATTGATAAGTTGACTTATAGTTATAATTGAAGTTAACATTTACGTACAGTCTGGGATTACATTTTGAAGACAGGCCTTCCGCATGAAATGTTTTGAAATTTGGAAATCAACTTCTTCAACATAAAAAAATAAGATCTCTGAAGTTTACTGATATATATAGATAAAAACTGAACGAGCTTAAAGGCTGAAGGACTTCCCCAATAGTGTTGTTATAAACAAAAATAGACTTGAATATTTGCATGTAAGCTGTTTAAAAAGGAATGCCAGACAGTTCTTTCGTTGACAATATATTTAATGATTAAACGTAAACATGTTAGTCATTTTCGTACATTGCATTTCAGACGCTTGGGGAATGGACCCCCTTTTTTATTTTGTTTTGTGGTTTAATTTTTATTAGTAAATATTCCTGAATATTTTAACTTATTTTCACTTATTAAATGTGTTCTTGCTCTTATCCATAGAATTTGTGATAACAGTAGTAAATATATGATGCTCTTCTATTCTTCTTGTAGAATATAAGAATAGAGGGACATCATAATATAAACAACTGTTATTGTAAATATTTTTCCTTTATCTGAACGGACAAAATCAAGAGACACTGTTGACCATGGAGTATACGCCAATGAGACAACAACCCAACGACACAAGAAAGACTTCTAGTGGTCAACATACAGACTTCAAATTTAGTGTAATTACTTTCTCACTGACATATGAATACCCAAAATCTTCTGTTATTGATGTCTTTGAAAAAGAAATTAACAGAAGATAACCAACAAGTAAAGGAATTTTTACAATAGGTCAAAAGGAAAAGTCCGGTTTGCTATAACTTTGGGTATGATTATAAAAAAATAATACTAATGTATATTATAAAGACACCATAACTGTTACTTAAACGTTAGATTTAGTGAGCGTGAACTAAGATGGACGTTCTTTCGTTCGGTAAATAAAAATAAATGGAGAATGCGTCCATGGGACACAGATGATGCCCCCGCTTGCATATAACGTTATAAGCACTGTGTTTCATAACATTTGGTTGAGGCAAACTAAATTTAGAGAACGGAAACCAATTTTGGGACGTACGTACGTACGGACGGACGGACGTACAGACGGACAAGGGTAACACTTAATGCCCCTTAGCTGCGGCGGGGCATGCAAATATTAAAATCTGGATTGTTTACTGTAAAAACCGGGAATATGTCACCTAAATATCTGATTGTATTATTGAAAATATCTATCAAGTGAACATTGTTTCGTTGAGTAGTTCTGAAGGTTGGTTCTAAATTGAGGTGGAACAAATCCGTAATAAGAGAGGCAGTTAATAATCCAATATTGGATCGTATTGGAATACTAATCAATAGACGGTATGTACTTTGTTTTCAAGAAAAGCTTAAATATTACCATTGAAAACTATACTGTGTCCATTCCTGACGGTTTCCTTCTCTTCAAATGAGTCAATGTTAATACGCAAATTTCTGTTTACATTATACAGTCATTTGAATGTTCTTTTAATGTTTATTCAAGGAGAGGCATGTTGTATAGTATTTAAGAAAAGTAAGAAGGAAAAACAAAAACAAACACAATTTAAAAAAAAATGATGTAAATGTTCCATATTTTGATTGTTTATTAAAACACACGATAAAACATCAATTGGAAGGCTTAACTCAATCAAAACGTAAATTAACACACTATGAACGAATAAATTCGATCTGTGATACCTGAAAGTAAATACATAGTTAATAAAATATTAGGGACAAACATTCAAGGCCAAAAAGCAAACAAACAAGTCCAAATAAAGCCATGGCAAAACACTACCGCGAAATATTAAACCCTTAAAAATAATCACTTTTGAAAAACCGGTTTTCATAATATATACAGGTAAATGAAAAATAACTTTGTCGTTTTAGGTATACTTTTTCTGTCTATATAAAATCTTCCAATAATTAGGAATACCAAGAAAGGTCTGTCATATAAATACCTAATTTAACACTAGATACATAAGGGTAAATATCAACAATAAAACTTCCTGTACAGATTAAAGGAGAATAATCTTGATGTTAATACAAATGTAGTACGAAGAAGTGAAAATTAGTAGATATTCCAAATAATCAAAGCTGGTATACAGACAAGATCCATATTAATATAAAATAACAAAAAGTATTAAAAATAGTATCAACAGGTCGAATTATTGTTTATTTGTGTTATTTAATAGCAATCCGTTTGTTTGGATTTTATACCAATAAATATCTTATCTTATTTTACATGTAACTCTGTTGTCCAGATACTGAATGGTAATGACCATTTCTTAACAAAAATAATAACGCCAAAGATAAGAAATTTTGAAAAACTCATTTTAGTTATCAATATTGAACTATAGAGATAAACACATTATCGCTATTTTGTGAATTTTTCCTTTGATCCTTTTTTATGATAATTTTTCATATCATGCTACTCGCTTGAGATCTGAGACTACTATAACACAGTATTGTGTTATAGTAGTCTCAGTTGAGATAGAAAATTATCGTCAGAAACTAAAGGCTCCCGTGCCGTTATCAAGTAAATATCAACGAAATCATAGGAAAAATAGCCATAAACAGATTATCAATGATCTTTCAAACTCGAGGATGTTTCTCGGCCACATCTCATCTCAGGGCTGTCGCCCTTCGGTGAGATTTTAGCTGAGAAACACCCTCTTGTTTGAAAAATCATTGACAATCAATAAATTTTAATATATGCACGAATAAATGGAGAGTGTGGTGTCATATGGAATAGAAGTTCTTTTATAATATTAGTTCCAAAGGGAATATTACAGTATTTGTTCCTGACGGAAAAAAAGAGTATAGAATATTTGTTCCAACACGACTATAGATATTATTATAGCACTGTTTATAAAAAAGTTTCCAGAGGTGTTTCTGTTAGGAAGAAAACATGCACGTTCACATGGAGTATACCTTACCTCAATGAGACAGCAACTGACCTGGGGGGCAGAGGAGTGTGTCTTTCATTAATTTCTTTATCCTTTAATTTTTTAGATCATTTTTCTCTATTCTTTATATTTTTGCACCCACTATTCTCTATTCTGTATTTTATTGCCCTATTTGTCTCTATTCTTTATTTATTTTGTTGCCCTTCAGCACTTTTTGACCGTTAGTCTATTCGATAATGAGTTTATTTGATATTGTTATGCATGTCTCTGGCATTTCAAAATTTAGTTTAAAATATAGCAGAATATAAAACAACAAACAAACATACTGTTTTATGAATCATTGGGAATATAGGGCTCAAACAGAGAGGGAAAAGTATGATACATTGATTTTTCCGGGTTTTAGTTTTTCCCGATATTTCGCGGGAACAGTAACTTTACCACGTGATTAAACTGTCATGGAAGAAGAAAAAGTATATTTTTTGGCACACGACAAAACGAAACAAGAAAACTTGTATATAAAGTGTTCAAGTTCGACCAAACTATGCCCTATACACTGAAATATTCAAATATAAATAGTCAGTAAGAATGGCAAGCATCAATCTTTCAATTGGGAAACTTGTACCCGTTTTAATAACCCACGTGGAATTTCAGACGGGATGCTGCATCGGGTACGGGCAATTCTGTGATGCAGAGGTTGTTGACAGTTTGTCAGAGCAAGTTACACAAGCAGCCGCAGCATCGAGGCCAATTAATGCATGTGTGATAAATGATATTGTCCTTGCTTTGTATCGTGAAGATGAAAATTGGTACAGGGCTAAAGTATTGTCGACGAACGATAACTCAGTCTCTGTATTATTCATTGACTATGGAAATTCAGAAGTCGTTGATATAAGCGATGCTAGACTTGCCCCAACAGAGTTGAAACAATATTCTAGTTTGGCAGTGAAATGTGTTTTGGAAGACATAAACCCAACTGATGGTAAAACTTGGTTAGATGTGGACAAAGAAAAGGTACAAGAAGATCTGTTAAATAAAGAATTTACTGCAGAAGTAACTGATATAGTAAGCAGTGGTTATGTTATTGCATTAAATACTGAATCTGGCCAGTATCAGTTTGGCTTGAAGGAAAATGGAAAGACAGGAACAAACTTGGCAACAATGAATTTAACACCAGGGGAAAGCTACAAGGCATACATAGCATATGTTGACAGTGCAAATAAATTTTGGATACAGTTAAAGCAGTTTGAAGTAAATCTTGAAAACTTGATGCAAGATATATCAGATTACGCAGAAGCTGAGGCTCAACCATTACCACAGGCCAAACGTGGCACTTGTTGTATAGCAAAATTTAGTGAAGATGCTGTCCCATACAGGTCAAAAGTTTTGGGAATTACCAGTGATAAATGTCTAGTTCAGTTTGTTGACTATGGAAATTCAGAATCAAAAAGTCTTGTTGATTTAATGGTGATTCCTGAAAAATTCTGTCATTTACCAGTCCAAGGTTTTAAATGTTGCTACAAAAGAAGCAAGTTAAAAAGTAATACATTAGATGAAAAAGTTCAGGAACTTACTTCCGATGAAGATGGTGTAATTCTGACAGTAATTTCTAAATCCAGTGATGAATACAAAGTTGAAATAGATAAAATAGAAAAACTATCTGATACTGAAAGTATAGAAGTCCAAGCATTTGAGCCTTTGCCTATAGACTTGAACAAGGATTTTGACATTTGTATATCACATGTTTTTCATCCAGGTAGATTTTATGTGCAGATAATTGAAAATGCTCCAATTATTGACAGTCTGATGGATAAGATATCTCAGGAATTTGTATCTAGTCGTATTTTGTCTAGTTTTAATGTTGGCGCATCTTGTATTGCAAAGTTAAGTGATGGTGCATGTTATAGATCAGTAATAAAAAGTGCTCAAAATGAAAATGTGTTTGTGCTTGCTGTTGATTTTGGATTTGAAGAATGGGTCAGTAATTCACAGCTTAGAGAAATTTCTGCACGTAACTTGCAGATACCATCACAAGCACTTGAATGCACAGTAGATTCAACAAAGACAGAGGAAAAATATTGGTCTGCTAAAGAGATCAGACTTTTGTCTGAATTTGAAAGTAAGGAACCGTTAATAGCTAAAGTGACTGCTAAACGTGGAGCCATTTTACAATTAGATTTGCATGATACAAAAGACCCAGAATTAGACAGATATATAAATGCAGAATTGTTAGGAGTTGGGAAAGATAGAAATGAAAGAATAATACAGAATTCTAAAATGACACCAACTCATGTTAAAAAAGAACAAATTTTAATTCCAGGGCCACAAGTAACAGTTGGTCAAAAAGTACTTGTATGTGTAACAGCTGTTAAGTCTACAAACCAGTTTTTTGCTCAGATGACAAAGTGCGCAAGTGAAATTGGTGACTTGCAACAGAAACTTCACACTAACTATGAAAATTATAGTATGTCAGAAGGTGTGATGAAAAGTATTGGAGTAGGAGATGTTTGTTGTACAAAATACGTTGATGGAGGTTGGTACAGAGGAATTGTGACAGGTTTAGAACAAGGCAAAATAGAAGTAAGCTTTGCTGACTTTGGAGATTCAAGTACTTCCAATTTGAATAATCTTAAAGAATTGCTACAAATTTTTGCAGTGATGCCTCAACAATGTATACTTTGTCAGCTTTCTGGCTTGAATACTGGATTGACTAAAGAAACTGTAGAAAGTGTGCTAATGAATCAAGTAGTTGAGGTTCTGATAAAGATGAAGAAAGGTAAGTTGTAGTGGCAGATTCAATGTAAGCAATAACTAGCAGGCTCATTGAAGATTCTCTTAAATGGTGTTACATGTATACCCAAAATCTAGTATAAACTTTCAGTGAGGCCAAAAAAAATAATATATGTGTTTCCACTAACGTGCTGAAAAAAAATAGAGTAGGTAGGTAGGCAATATCATTTTATTTTACAAACATTTTTTAGCTGGTAACTACTAGGGAATTAGTCTGACTTTAACAGTGCTTGTTCCAAAATGTCGTAAAAAGTGTTGGGGTAGGCACTAAAATTAGGGTAGGTAGGGTTAACAGAAACACATGTATTAATTTTTTTTGGCCTGAGGCCAAATGAAATTATATGTGTGGTTCCAGTTACATCCTGAAAAATTATTTTCTGTATGTTTGATTGTAAATAAACACTGTTTTTAGTTAATTTGTTGCATTCTGTTAAGAATTTGTTGCATTTTAAGCCATAGTCAGTCAGGGATATAACTCTATAGGGTTATTACAGAAAAATAACATACATTTGTTATTGTGGACTAAAAAATCAAAGAACTGTGATAACTTATGTATGTTATATGTTTCAAAGGGACAATATACATCATTAGTTTAGTTAAAATGTATAAAAGTTCTATTGATACTACTTTTGTCTATATGTATACTTAACTATTGAAAGATATAAAAGTTCATAGTTTGCCAATTTTGCATAGTACACCTATATGTTATTACAGAAAAAATATGCCTGTAATAACTAAAGGGTGTTATCACAGCTTCTCTATATCACTTCAAAGCATTCGCTCAGACCTACATCATGCTTAATTACAATGTATTTTAATTTATTGTGAGAAATAATGACCAGAGCATGTAATGAGGTTCTGCAAGTTTCTCAGTAATTCCCAAGTGTCTTATATAATAAGTTAAATTCCTTTAATAACTGAGCCTTGTTATCACAGTTTAGTTTATCCCTAATAGCCTTGTCTCATTGATTTACCATGGTTAATCAAAAATGTATTAATTTAATTAAAAAATTAGTTATCAAGGCTATGCATTTAGTTTCTGCGCAAAGTCTCAAGAGATCCCTAGAGGCCACTATAAATGAAATAATTTTACAAATAACAAACATATGTTATTACAGATTTAGAAAATTTAAGGAATAAAGAGTAGACAACTCATGAAAGTATCTGTAATAACACGCGCAGTTATTTTCTGTAATAACCCTATAGAGTTATATCTCTGACTGATAGTGGATACTTCTAATGGAAATTTAGATGACAGAAGTCTGTGAATTTAATTGTTGAAATTCACATTCCAAAAAATGGGATCGTTCAAAATTTTTTTTTTAGAAATGGAAAAAAAAGTTCTAGGGTTGGTGGGATAACTGGAACCACACATATATTTTTATTTGGCCTGATGAAAAAGTATATTTTGTATTTCGTCAGAATGGCTGTCATGGCCACACATTCATATAAATGTAAACATTTTTCACTTGAGACCATATATATATAGTTCAAATGAAAACTGAATAAAAGTAAATGGCCTCCAAAAAATACTACATTGTATTTTTAAAGGTCTGATAACGATTTAAACAACACATCTGGCATGTCTGGTTATATAAACATTATATACATGTAAACATTCCCCATGCACCATGGTACATATATAATTTCCTATGATCTGACAAGATTTTTACATGATTACATGTATGATCCATATCACTACAAATTTGACTGAATAATCCAGTAGGAATTAAGATTCAGCCTTAAAACGAAACAAACCACTTTTATGTGATTTTTTGGAAAGGCAATAAAATTGGATCAGTCGGGAGGCGAAAAACCGAAAAAAGATGAACATTCAGGGTTCTCCTTAAGACGCGTATACGCATCCTGGACGCATGAAAATCGAGCTGGACGCGTCATTTTTGAAACCCGTGAGTCCCTGGGACGCGTCTGCATTGTATCGCCTGAGTCCCAAACACATCGTTTTTGCCTTAGAGATTCACGATCTCCGACATTGTTGACAAGAAACTAAACCGGAAGTCGATGTTGAAAAATTTACGTGATGCGTAGATTAAAAATTTTGTTGACTGATAATTATTTTTTTTAAATTAAACGTATTTCATCCTAAAAGTATAATAATTCTGTTCAAACTAATTAATAAATATATATATATGTAAAAGTCACCGATGTTTTAAAATTTTACGATTATTTGAAAAGCGTGAATATTTCCACATGTTGAACATCACGTACATATCGATTGAAACAAAAAAGTAAATTTTGTTTGAGAATGTGAAATGAAATGATATAATATTTTATAACTGTTACTACTATGCATAAAATAGATCGTAGAACAGTGTAGATATAAAAATTTTACGGTTAAAAATAATTTTACTCTTAACATTTCTCGTATTGTGCATGTTGAACATCGCGATCGTAAACAAAGGTGAAAAATGTTTTGAAATTGAAACAGATCGGATTAAAAAATGATTAAAGCCAAAATCATTATCATAAACAGTGTTCACTTTAGATATGCTTGTTTTTATTAAAGACTATAATAATTATAATGATAAAAACATCAAAGTGATTATTAACTCAATTATAAGATAACAAGTCCCTTATTTGATCTTATTTAATATAATTAGAATTAATTAATAATAATGAACTGGGTACTAGCTTGTCTAACAAAAATCAGTATCACAATGAGTCAGTCAAAGTTAAAGTCCTTCTTCAAAAAGAAACCTGATGACATTGAATCATCAGTTCTAAGTAAAAGACCAAGAGTCAATGATCCACTACACCAAGAAATGATAGACATAGAAAGCCAAGTCTGTTATATACATGTATGTTGTAATGAACAATAACTATTAAGAGATCATAAATTTTATTGATATAATAAAAACTACCAATCCAACACGCGTCGTTTTAGTTTTAATTCGTCATATTTCATTAAGACACAAAAAATTACATGCATCCTGGACTCATCAAAATTTAGTGGGACTCACCATTTCTAAAAGTGATGAGTCCCAGGACTCACCATGAAAAATTCCTAGTGAAAACCCTGAATATTTATATGTTTTTTGCCTTACAGTTAAAGATCTTGAACAAGAAAAAAGAAAAGAGTTAACAAAGCCAGGGAAATTTTAATAGTTGGACATACAGACTGATCTAGAAAAAAATAAATTATCTTTATTTGAAGTGCAGTGTTAAATAAAAGTAAAGTAAAATATATTAGTGTATATCTTCTTATTTCTGAAGAAATTGCTGAATATATTTGATTTCATATTTCCTTGAATTTTTTTCAGATTTCTCATTTCCTCTTTTTGAAGTTGAGTTAACTAGTCACCCAAATAATGGAAGAATACTACAGAAATTGAAAGGACAGCCTTCTGTTCCTAGAATTCCAAGACCAGCAATGACCAATCATGTTTCAAATACAAGGTGAGGGTGATTACAGTTGTCAACCCTGTGCTAGATTCTATTGAGGCCAAAATAAATAAATTGTGTGTTTCCTATTTCACCTCCAAAAAAATTAGGTAGGGTAGGTAGGTAAAACATTTTATTTTATGAAAACATTTTATTTTTTTTCTATTGATGACATCAGAAAAAGGTTCCAAATCAAATCGTTAAATGTGCCTCAGAGTTCTCGAAATCTTTTTTTTTCCTGGTGGTCATTGGGACCACCAAGACTAAAAATCTGGTGGTCCTGTAATTTTACTTGAATTTATCAAACACCTATTAGTTTCATGAAATCATTGCTCAATACTATATTAACTCCATCCTAGTTTCTATGTTATATGTTTTGTTTTTTTTAATGAAAGTTTGGACTTTGCATTGTTCACTTATTTGTATTCTTTGTCAGTTTGATAACATGCTTGATTTCATTTTTGCTTTATGTCTCATGCATTATACTACCTGTAGAGTCTTTTAAGGGCTCATGTGTAAGGAAATTCAATCCTTTTTTAGCCCACCCTAATTCATACTTGTTTTAAAATCTAAACTCATAACAATCCTGCATTTTATGGGGTCACTTTTCAAGTTTTGGTTGACGAATAATTCAAATTTTAAATAGTTAATATTTAAAGAAGCCAAAATTCATCATAACAGCTGGTATTTAATTTCTTCCTAATGCCAATCCACTCATATTAAGAAACAATAAAAAATTTGTAAGGGTTCCATGGAACCCAGTGTCTCGCCTTCTTTTGCTGTTAGTCGAGGCTCAACAAAATGGGGAAAAATTATTAAAATTTTCCTCTAGATACTATCTTTTGGTTGTAAGAAGTTCTGTTCAAGTTTGGTAAAAATCCAAGAGGGTTTATGAATCTAATAAATGTTTTAAAAACTTTAACTGCAGACTGTACGTGATGTTAACTGGAATAAAACTAAGTCCATTAATAAGTAATATCATGAATATACGGAAAAACAGGAAATAAATTTTTACAAAATTTCCTTCTAGATACCAGCTTTTGATCATAAACAAGCTTCTGTCCAAGTTTGGTTGAAATGCAGGCTAGTTTAAGAAAGTTATTAAAATTTCAAAAACTTTAACCACAGAGTGAATATCTGTGGACACCGCCGATGGAATGTAGGATCGCTACGTCTCGTTTTTGCGACAAGTCACAGGCTCGACAAAAATTGTAATAAAAATAATTTATCACTAAAACTGGTCCATAACATCTTCCCAATGATGATCAAGTTGTACTTTAATGTTATCAATGGTATTTGCAGACACAACATTTTGGGTAAACTGTTCCAATCGTTTATAATACGCTAGAAAAAATGGCTTTAACGAAATGATGAATTACATCGAGGCTTTATAAGTTTAAAGCTGTGTCCACTGCAATCATTTACAGTGAAAAGTGCATTCAAATGATAGAAATAAGAGACTAAGTCTTGAAATATAGAAAAACATTTTGTAATCTAGAAAAAAATGTTCAGTCTCTGTAAAAGTCTTTGTTCAAATACAGAGTCCTCTGGTTTAGCACCCTCTCTGATAGTCCGAGATTATTCTGACGTCGAACGGCTGTTTTGCCAGACAAGCTGGGGCCGTGGGACCGCCCAGCTTGTCTGGCAAAACAGCCGCTGCACGCCAGAGTAATCTCGGACTACCTCTGAACGAACTGGACCATGCCGAAGCCATGATGACTTTTACGACTGGTTATTTGTCAAAAGTATTACCGTAATTTTGAGCTATGCTACAAAAGTTAAATTACATTAGTAACCAGTACAAAAACTATCTGAATACCAAAGAAACCGACGACTGGTTCTTTTTCAAAAGTATTACCGTAATTTTGAGCTATGTAGTTAAAGTTTGTTTACCTCAGCAACCAGTTCAAAAGCTATCTGAATACCGAAAAGATGTTAAAACAAAAGTGAACAACCACCAAAATGTTGTCGGTCATCAGGACTGCCACTACACATGCAATTGTCGGTCCTAGCCGATTTTTGGCGGTCAGGACCGACAGGACCGACGGTTTTCGAGAACACTGGTGCCTGCTCCTTTGATATCTAGAAAAGAACTTTAATCTACAGCTCTTTTAATTTTCTGTTTTAGTTCTGTGTCAGAAATATGAAAATAAACTTTAATGCAAATTTTATGCATTGTATGGGTCTTTATAGGAATATGATCTTGCCGATTAATTATCTTCAACCAAAAATGGCTGGGAAAAATCCAGCATGGTATGTTATTACGGTGTTCTCCCCAGGATTTTGGATAGCACCAGGGTAACACGTGTGGACAGCTTAGTGAAATGATTCATACAATCAGTCGCGTCGCTTAGCTATTTTTCTAGTTACTGCAGTTCTCTTGTTTTGTTTTAATACTATGGTACTGTGTTATGTAGACATTGAGTCAGAAAATTATTGGTAAAAATGAAGTAAATCAATCAACAGTTTGTATACTTTAATAATTTTTTTAAAAATAAATAAAACAGGATTCATAAAGTAATTAAATCTTTTATAAAATCTATGATCAATAAAAATAAGATATCATTCAAAGGAGACTAAAATGTTCAATTTAAAAACTTTCTAGTTTCTAAAAGAAAGTTGTTGTATGTGAAATGATTCTTGTCATAAGGAGATATAAAATTAACAAGCACAAATATTGTTTTTTTAATTGAACCAGTTTCTATCTTAAATTCTAAAAAAGAATTTTTTCATAAATTTTAAAACATTTTGCCATAGATTTCATGTAAATATTAACCTTTCTTGTGTTTGATGATAATCAAACATAGATACAGACTTCATGCTGCACTGAAATCTTAATCTTTTTTTGTCATGATCCATTTAAAAAGAATTCCTAAATCTATAAATTTATTTTAGGTCTATAGATCTACAAGTAACCATAAATGTCATTGTCAAAAACGAAGTCTCCCTATTTTCCCGCCTAAATGACAGGAAGTAGATATAAATAGATTTAACATGTGCTTATGGATAAAATTTGCTAGATTACTTCTGTTATTCATTAATTGTGGATATAGATATCCAGTTTGAAGGTACAGTCATGCATTTTATTTATAAAATAGAATATGTTGCAATTAATTGTAAATAAACTTGAATATTCTACTTGAACTAACTGGGTCATGTAATATGTACAATGTCTGTTGACAGATACTATGATTGTTTGAAACCAGACTATCATGAAATAATTATGTCATAATTAAAGATAATTTTGGCCATGGTTTAATCAGACATATAATAATATAATATTAGAATTGAGAAATGTATAATTGTCATTTATACGTAAAGATCCAACTTTATTTTGCCGGCGTGTGTAAAACTGTCGGGTCCACACTGTTTGTGTACAAAGTATATTTGCCTACTTGTCACAGGTCAGCGATTTGGTGGTGAGTGAAGCCATTAAATAGTTATCTGTGATCATAAAGTTATGATCTCTTAATTAAAACACAAAAGAATCATGTTACAAGTGTTTATTACATCGATTAAATCCAATCAACAAGGTTAACCTCATAAGGTAAATCGATCACGTGGTGTAAACAATCTTTACAACTGGAGTTGAACTGGTTTGAACTGGTCAAATTTCACCTGAAATTGTATACCGCACGGAAAAGATTTAACAAGTGGTTTAAAACTTTACCAATTTACAATTTTTTAACTGAAAATTTTAGCACCATGGAGAAAAATTATACATCGCAGTAAGAAAGATACCACCACGGTAAAAAATTATACATCGCGGGCCCACGGTTCTTTAAGGGCCTGGGGAGAACATTTATTATGTTGGGCCTCGTTGAACCTAACAATGTAAATTACCCACAGGGTATACATGTGTGGAGCAGATAAATACCCTTAAAACACTGAACCTATGCTAAGCAGCAGTTGATTATGATTTTTCGAGTGGTGGTCTTGTAGAGTGGGTGGTTCTGACAATATTAAAATTCCAGGTTTTGAGAAGAGTGAGAATGCGAAATCTTTGTCTTTACCTACTGGTCAAATAAATTACAGATTTAAATATGACATGATTTTTTTTTTTCTTTTCTTGTATAAATTGTTATGGGACCAGCCAGAGAAAATATAAAGTAGACATGGAGACCGGGCAGATTCATTTATAAATGAACATGAATCATACACCATGTCTGCCTACTGGGGAAAGCTTCTTTTCCTCTTTCTCGTACACCATTGTCTTCCCCCTTGCCGTCATAAACTCAAAAGCTCAAAAGCATTAACAGTTGTTTATGTTGCGTCCTGAGCACAATTATGTACAACATTTGTAAGAGAGTTTTTTTACAACAAAAGCTGGTTGATTTTAGCAGTAAATTGAACTCATTTTACTCTAAAATTGTTTGTCAATTAACAGACAGATACAGTCTGTCCAACCTGAAAAGATTCTGATTTTTGGTCCAAAGAAGCACAGGTACATGACGAGATTTTGTTAGTATATGTATATATACTGAATACACTATTCATTTAATATATATATACAAAAAAATATTTAAAAAATCTTGTCTTGTACCTGTGCAAAAAAGTTGAGCAAAATGCGTCAACTTCGTATTTTTTTCGTCTATAGGTCAATCATGATGTTCTCCATAAAGATTCATCATATCGTAATTATCCGGAATCTATGTAATTATATTTTGAGTCCATGTGATCACATTTCGCATATTTGACAGCTAAATTATACGCTACACGGTTGTCGAAAAGCCATGCTTGTTTATTTGAAGTCTAGGTCATTGAAACGCTTTACTTATCCATATTGGTTGTTGTTATCAAATGTTTTGAAGATCTGTAAAATTCTAAATGAATAATGGGATCCAGATAGAACAAAAAATCAGGATTTTTAATATTTTTAATAATTTTTGTCTATAAAATGTTTAGGGTCCGCGTCGGAAATGGAGGTAGGGTCGGGAAACCGGAAACACACACTTTATTTATTTTGGCCTGACCCATTCATTGCTTTGGCAGGATATATAGGGCTAGGTTTAGTGTTGGATAATCGGTTGAAATTACCAACTGATTATCTATAACTTTCGGTTGACAGCAACCAACCGACTATCAGTTATAATCGCATCATTATACCTTGCCATTTTATACGACCACAAAAAAATTTTGGGTCGTATATTGCTATCATGTCGTCGTCGTTGTCGTCCGAAGACATTTGGTTTCCGGACAATAACTTTAGTTTGAGGGTATGGATCTCTATGAAATTTAATCAAAAGGTTCAATACCACAAAATGAAGGTTGGTATTGTTTTTGGGGGTGATGGTCCTAACCGTTTAGGAATTAGAGCCCAAAACAATAATTTTTCTAGTTTCAGGACAATAACTTGTGTATAAGTATTTTGATTGCTCTGAAATTGTATCATATGGTTCAATACCACAGGTAGAAGGTTTGGATTTATTTTGGGGGTAATTGCCCAAACCGTTAATAAAAGGCAATTTGTACCAAGTTTTAATGTAGCAACGAATTCAGGGGTTAAGAAATTTTGTTACAGCTCACTAGCCCAGGGCTAATTGGTAGCAGGATTTTACTAGCCCTGTTGGAAGAACTACTAGCCCATCAAAACTGACCTGCTAGCCCAAGTATGCCTTACAAATTCAGAGTTTGCTGCATAATACAATGAATTCTATAAACTTAACAATTTTTATCCGTTGTACAGTAGATTTTGGCAAATCGGATACCCAAAACTTATGTCAGCAAAAAAATATCCCATTAGCCGATATATTCAATTAATCGATAATTGTATATTCATTGAATATTCTGCAGTAATGAGTTGACCAAATCCTGAGATGGTATAAGTCTTGACCACTGTTATACATGGTTATATAAAAGGATTGAAGTGATTTTTTTCAGATCGTTTGTGTAAAAGAATTATCAGCTGGTTATATGTAATGCTCATATTTGTTTTCCAGTTTTTATACGACTGCAAAAAAATTTTGTGGTCGTATATTGGTATGACGTTGGCGTCGTCGTCGTCCGAAGACGCATTGGTTTTCGCACTCTAACTTTAGTTTAAGTGAATGGATCTCTATGACATTTTACCATAAGGTTCAATATCACAAAAGGAAGGTTGGGATTGATTTTGGGGTTATGGTACCAGCAGTTAAGGAATTAGGGGCCAAAATAAGCATTTTGTAACTTCCAGACATAACTTGTGTGTTAGTGTATGGATCTCTGACTTTGTACCACAAGGTTTCATATTACAAAGGGAATGCTGGGATTGATTTTGGGGTAATTGCCTCAAAATTTCAGGAATTAGGGGCCAAAAGGGGCAAAAACAAGCATTTTCTAGTTTCATGACAATAACTTGTGTGAAAGTGTATGGATCTTTCTGAAATTGTACTACAAGGTTCCATATCACAAAGGGAAAGCTGGAATTGAGTTTGGGGTAATTGCCTGAAACGTTTAGGAATTAGGGGCCAAAACGGGCCAAAAATAAGCATTTTCTAGTTTCCAGACAATAACTTGTGTTCAAGTGTATGGATCTCTGAAATTGTACTGCAAGGTACCATACCTCAAAGGAAGGCTGGGATTGAGTTTGGGGTGATGAATCATAAGGGTTCAAAAATTTGGGGGTTCCTTTTTCCTTTTTTTTCTTCAAAATTTTCTATTTTAAGTTGGTTATTTCTGATTTATATTTAAAAGCAAATAATAATGATATGGCAGGAGATACACACCAAACAGGATGTGTAAATTATTATATAATAAGTATTGCGCAATAGCAAGAAATCTTCAATTGCACAGTATTGTGCAAAAGAAGATACTTTGTATAAATTGCTTATTTCTTGACCAATTTCAATGGGGTTTATTCTTGAACTATTGGGGTACTTTAATATGCTGAATCTAACCGTGTATTAAGTTTTTGGATTTTGGGCCCTGTTTTAAATTGGTCCACATTGAGGTCCAAAGGGTCCAAAATTAAACTTTGTTTGATTTCATCAAAATTGAATTATTGGGGTTCTTTGATATGCCGAAACTAACTGTGTATTTAGATTCTTAATTTTGGTCCCGTTTTCAAATTGGTCTACATTAAGGTCCAAGGGTCCAAAATCAAACTTAGTTTGATTTTAACAAAATTGAATTCTTAGTGTTCTTTGATATGCTGAATCTAAACATGTATTTAGATTTTTGATAATGGGCCCAGTTTTCAAGTTGGTCCAAATCAGGGTCCAAAATTAAACTTTTTTGTTTGATTTCAACAAAATTGAATATATGGGGTTCTTTGATATGCTGAATCTAACCATGTATTTAGATTTTTGATTTTGGGCCCGTTATCAACTTTGTCCACATTGAGGTCAAAAGGGTCCAAAATTAAACTTTGTTTGATTTCATCAAAATTGAATAATTGGGGTTCTTTATTCACCACGCCTTCAAGAGCATCACCTGAAATAAAGAACAACAGAGATCTTTAATAAATAAAAATAATATCCTAGAGTACTTTGTATATATATATTGGGAATTTTCAATGAATAAAATGTCTAAAAACTGAGCCTTCTGTTTATTATATTAAGCAGTATAATCTGTCAGAAATCTGTCCAAGTTCTATGTCAGACAGTGTACTACTAGAATGAAGTTTATACCGTTCATTGAAGTATGCAATTTTCCACTGAAAGAAGGATGTGCTTTAAAGATACTTAGAAAAGTGCTACGAAAAATTGAGATGGAGTATGCGGATGGACTCTGCGACACAACGGTGAATCATATTGCTACCCCTTAGCAGAACATACAAATATACAAGACTATAAAAACAGGCTGACCAATTACACACCCTCTCCTTCATATTGATTCAGTGATTCAATGTTGCTGTTTTATGCCGGGCAGCATAAATTCAATGGATATATTCAGCCGATGGACATGGAAGTGTATGTGTGAAATGACCATGGAAAGAAGCCTGCTTTTGCTAATCAGACACGCTGAGCGGATCTTTAACGCAAGCACACCTTGAAGATAACAGTCTGCAGGAAGGCGTGTCGCCCTACTCGGACACATTATTCTGATTCCTGGCAAACCAGTCTTTGCTCTAACTCTAGTACTGCATGCTTCGTGGAAAAGCAGCAAATACCAATTTTAAAGCCTTTGGTTCAGTGACTCCGTCGGGATCAAAGCCACCGTATTCAAGCGAGCACGCTACCATTGTGGCAACCTTCTTTTAGAAAGTATGGGCTGTCTGCTTTTACGAGACTAATGTGGAGTGGTCTGCTTTTATTAGGGACCAAATGATTAATTTGAATCAATTGCTTTCAGGCCTCGGGTCAAATTAGTAAGGGCATAAGGAAATCATTACGAATTTAGGTTAAGGGTTTAAAATTTGAAAGAAAACAAGAAAAGAATGCAAACAAAAGTCTACCTTTGCTTGCAAGAAATAGATGTTGGGACGGTCACTTATTATGCATACCTGTAAACTTGTTAATAGCTTCTTCTTTTCGCTTAGGAGTTTGTTGACAGCTTGACTGGCTCCCATCATTTTGTCAAAAGTATTGATAACATTTGAGGAGTAGGCTTCTTTTCTGTAGAGGTCCCATCAATGTCAATGCAAAATTTCAAAACTTTTTCCTTCTTGAAAATCTGCGCAACACATTAGTTACCAAAGTCTTTCTTAAAGTTTCCAGTCGAATAAACGGCAACAGAAACCGACAGAGCGGCGTCCATGTTCTGACATTTAAATGTATAAACAATCTAGAGAATATCGTAAAGACCGAGACCACGTGGAAGAAGAAAGCCAAGTCGCGTCCTCAAGACGTTTTCAACTATGCCGATTACAAAGGCGCTTTGAAGAACAGTGTCTCCTTCTTATGTCTTATGTATTTGACTCCTCCATTTCATAGGAGCACCGCACCACCACATGAATTTCGATAAAAAATTTCTACACAAAATCGGCAATAAAATTATTCGGTCATGGCGATTTTCCGGGTCGGTCGGGATTGGGGAAACAAACAATATTTTATTTTAGGCCCTATGTACTTTGGTTGAAAAGATTTGGGCAAGTTAGTTGAATTTTATTTTTTTATATTGTAACCTGACTGTAAGTGTTGTTCACCTAAAAAACCTGACCAAATTGCAATTTGTTTTATCCAAACTGTTCAAATGGCAAGAAATTTTAACCAACTGCAGTAGTAAACTAGTGTAGACACCAAATGCAAGGTGATAGAATAAAGCATACTTACAATCCTACAAGACTTCAAATTCACTTCAATGATATGAAAATGAGACTTAAAATTTCTATACTATTGTTATTGTAAGAGTAAGTTTGGGCAAGTTGTATAAAACAGTAATGTATACAAAATGTAAAATTTTGTTCATTCATTTTTATGATCCCACAAAATACTCTCAAGTTATAAAAGCTCTTACGATAGTGAACTACAATGTATGACAAAATTTCGCTATTTTGGTATACTCAAGGTGAAAGAATTAGGAAAATTTAAAAGAATTTCTACTTATCTATCCTATATCTCTTTAATGGAAACCTTAATTTTTTTACCAGTTTTGTCCAATTTGCCTTTTTTGGTACCCTTGCTCAATCTTCAACGCTTCTTTTGTAAAATGAAAGTGAATTTAAGAAGAAAGTAGGCCTAGGTCCTATGGAGAAAACAATACTTGACCCAAATTGTATTATCAAAAAGTATTTGTATAACAATTAATGCAAAATAGACCACACTAACCACTTAAATCAAATATTTTACTTGTTTCATAATGGAATTAAAATTAAGGACGAAGGACAGTTTCTATTGTGTTATTCTCCAGTAAATCAGAAAAGAGTGATTATACGACTGCAAAAAATTTTGCGGTCGTATATTGGTATGACGTTGGCGTCGTCGTCGTCCGAAGACACATTGGTTTTCGCACTCTAACTTTAGTTTAAGTGAATGGATCTCTTTGAAATTTTACCATAAGGTTCAATACCACAAAAGGAAGGTTGGGATTGATTTTGGGGTTATGGTACCAACAGTTAGAATTAGGGCCAAAATAAGCATTTTGTAACTTCCAGACATAACTTGTGTGTTAGTGTATGGATCTCTCTGACATTGTACTACAAGGTTCCATATCACAAAGGGAATGCTGGGATTGATTTTGGGGGTAATTACTTCCAAATTTTAGGAATTAGGGGCCAAAAAAGGGGCAAAAAACAAGCATTTTTCTAGTTTCATGACAATAACTTGTGTGAAAGTGTATGGATCTCTCTGAAATTGTACTGCAAGTTACCATACCACAAAGGGAAGGCTGGGATTGATTTTGGAGATAATTGCCTCAAAATTTTAGGAATTAGGGGCCAAAAAGGGGCAAAAAAACAAGCATTTTTCTTGTTTCAGGACAATAACTTGTGTGTAAGTGTATGGATCTTTATGAAATTATACTACAAGGTTCCATATCACAAAGGGAAAGCTGGGTTTGAGTTTGGGGGTAATTGCCCTAAACGTTTAGGAATTTGGGGCCAAAAAGGGGCCAAAAAACAAGCATTTTTCTAGTTTCCAGACAATAACTTGTGTTCAAGTGTACGGATCTCTCTGAAATTGTACTGCAAGGTACCATACCACATAGGGAAGGCTGGGATTGAGTTTGGGGTGATGAATCATAAGGGGGATTTTTTTTTTCCTTTTTTTTCTTTTAAAATTTTCTATTTTAAGTTGGTTATTTCTGATTTATATTTAAAAGCAAATAATAATGATATGGTAGGAGATACACACCAAACAGGATGTGTAAATTATTATATTATAAGTATTGTGCAACAGCAAGAAATTTTCAGTTGCACACTATTGCACAATAGCAAGAAATCTTCAATTGCACAGTATTGCGCAATAGCAAGAAATCTTCAATTGCACAGTATTACGCAATAGCAAGAAATATCCAATGGCACAATATTGCAATAGCAAGAAATTGTCAATTGTACAGTATTGCAATAGCAAGAAATATTCAATTGCACAGTATTGTGCAAAAGAAGACGCTCAGTATAAATTGCTTATTTCTTGACCAATTTCAATGGGGTTTTATTCTTGAATTCTTGGGGTTCTTTAATATGCTGAATCTAACGGTGTATTAAGTTTTTGGATTTTGGGGCCCGTTTTTAAATTGGTCCACATTGAGGTCATATATTGGTATGATGTTGGCGTCGTCGTCGTCTTGAAATTGTACTGCAAGGTATCATACAGGGGCCAAAAAACAAGCATTTTTCTAGTTTCCAGACAATAACTTGTGTTCAAGTGTACGGATCTCTCTGAAATTGTACTGCAAGGTATCATACCACAAAGGGAAGGCTGGGATTGGTTGGGAAAGTTTGGAAGGGGGTGGGAGTTTGGAAGCATAGGGAGGTGGAGGAGGTTTGGGAATGGGGAAAAAGGGTGGGAAGAGTGGTTTGGGGAAAGAGGGAAAGAGGAATGGGGTTGGGAGAAGTATTGTGAAGATGGGAAGGTAGTGTTTGAGGGGAGTTTTGGAAAAGTTTGGGTTTGGGAGTTTGGTGAAAAAGCAAAGGGTTTTTAAAAGGGAGAGAATGGTTTGGGATGGGAAGGGGTAGTTTGGGAAACAGAGGTGGAGGGAAGGGAGACAATGAAAAGTTTTGGTTGGAAAGGGTTTGGGAAAGTGTAGGGGAATTTTGAACAATGGGAAAGAGTTTTGGTAGAGATGGAGGTTTGGAAGAAGGGGCAGAATGAAAAATGGAAAAGAATTTTGATGAAATTGAGTTAAAGGAGTAGAAGTTCAAAGTGGAAAGGAAGTTGGAATTACAAGGGCTTGAGAGGCAGTGGGATATGAGAAATAACAGTAAGAAATGGGATTGGTTAAAACAAATTAAATCAAAGGTGAAGAAGTGAATGAAAAATGGTATTGTTGAAGATGTTGGAAAAAAGTAGTGTAAGTAATTTAATACAATGGGAATTAGTGGTTTTGAGAATTAGGAAAGAAGGATAAAGTTTTGGAGAAAGGGTTGAATTTGTTGGAAAAAGTGTAATTATCAGGAACTTGGGAACAAAGTAAGGAATGATTGTGAAGTTTGGGAGTATGGTGAAAGAGTTGGAAAATTAAAGAAATATGAATTTAGGAGTTTTGTGGAAAAAAGTTTGGAAGGATTGAGATATTTATTAATAAAATTAGAATGAAATTAAGTTTTTGATGAACGACAAGATCAAGGATGAATTTGAAATAAAATGACTTGCATTTTTGGTATATGAAAATAAAATTTTGAAATTAACAGAGAATGTGTCAGGATATATCAAACTCTTTTAGAAGCAGGAATAGGTAAATAAGATTGGTTAAAAATTAGATGAAAGATTAAACGTTTTTAAAAGTTAAAAAGAAAGGTGAACAATTAATTCTAATCAAGCCAAGGTTTAAAATTGTTACATTGAATAAATTACTAAAATAAAATTAAACTCCAAAATTAATTTTTAATTAAAGTGGATAAATTAAAGTATTATTAAAAATGAAATTGGTTAAAATCTAGATGTTTGAACACTGAAAAATATAATTGACAATTATTGAGCTAAAGTTGAGTAATAATCGGAAAGCATGAATACGTCAGATGTACCAGATTCAAGAATCAAGATCACTTAAATTTTATAGTCTAAATGAATTTAGATTAATTCTTAAAGGATAGTTGAAAAAGCAGCTTGAAAAAGGTTTAAAATTATGTCATTTAAGGGTTGTTGAATGGTAATTAAGTGTAGTCGTAAGTTTTTTGAAGGCATCCTAATGAAGATTGGAAACTAATTCCTGTTAATAGAATGAAGAATTAAAGTTGGAGTAAATCTTGAATTGTAGTAAGCATGGTTAATGTTATGTAATTAAGGTTAATGGAGATGTTGTATAAGTTAGAGAATGGTAAGAGTGTTCGAATACATTCATATAGCACGAAGTACAGATTTAAAATTTAATAGTTTATCTAAGTGTTGTTGTAAGACCACTGGAAAGAGTGTAGTAGTATGATCAAGGAAGATGGCATTTATTCAGAATGATGAAGGAGTAACATTGAAAGCACAGTAGCAAAGATTGCGACTAGTGTAGTATCATATATGTTAGTGAACTTTAAATTGGAGTCGTAACAATTTGCAGAGCTAGAAGTGTTAGGCATGACGTTGTGAAGAATATGTGGAAGATAGTAGATTTAAGTGTATTGAATGTGAATGTGTGAAATGTATGATTTAGGATGCAAGTGGTTGATATGGTGACTATGTGTCAGAGTGACTGTCGAATTTGATAGTAGGGAACATCAGTTGCCAGGTGAGTAATGAGTATTTATGTAAGATGATAAAGTTATGTAATGAAGATCAGAAATTAGACTGCGAAGGCTATGATAAACTCATATTAATGGATCTAGTCATAGAGTGTTTAAAGGTGTAAGATATTGTGCAATAATAGGTAAGTAACATTTGTGATATGACAGAACTGTATATATGTTAAGTTACTTAATCTGTAATATTTCGAGATGTTCAAATTGTGTGCAATAGAATACTCTCATGCATAACTGAATGAATCAATAGAAAATTGATTTAAGGAAATGAACTTGATTAGATAAGACATCTAAATGAGCTAGAAATTACAAATGGTATAATTGTATAATTGTACATAAAAGACTCGTGTAATCTTAAGCAAGTAATTTAACTATTAAAATAATGATTGAAGTACCATAATGTTCTAGTAACAATAAAACAAACGTATCTGATCAAAATCAAAATTCAGAGAATTACATTAAAGAATTGAATAAATCTTATTGAGAACTTACGCTAAAAATTTTGTCAAATTATTAAATTATTTACAGTAACACTCATGGTATTAATCATGGTATTAAGATAACTTATAAATTGAGTATTTTGTAAGATATAATGATATCAAAGTTTATAATACTGTTAGAACTATTAGATCTGAATAGCTTAGTAAACCTTGAAGTACTTCCTGATCAAATTTTATCAGTTGCCCAATGACTTCATGGATACCTGTAATTTGTAAACACGCCTGTACGGAGGAAGGGCGCATTTGTAATGTATGCCAAATCAATATTAAGAAGCCACACAAACTACACAAAAATGTAGAGAAAATGAATGGTTGGCTTGAAAAATAAATATACTCTGTCTATATTAAATCTATCTTTGATTGCAATGAGTATGCTCCTTTAGGCCAGACTTTTTTTTTATCTGTTTAACGAGAAAATTTGTAAAAAATTAGGGTCGAGGGGATGAAATAAAAAAAATAATAAAAGGGCAAAATTGGTCCAGTCGACACTAAAAATAAAAATGAAAACATTAAAAGTGACCTTTTTTTTTCTTCTTTTTTTTTGTTTTATCAAAATACAAGAACATTGAAATGAAAACAGACCAGTATATTAATAGATATAGGAAGATGTGGTATGAGTGCCAATGAGACAACTCTCCATCCAAGTCAAAATTTATAAATGTAAACCATTATAGGTCAAAGTACGGTCTTCAACACGGAGCCTAGGCTCACACTGAACAGTAAGCTATAAAGGGCCCCAAAAATTACTAGTGTAAAACCATTCAAACAGGAAAACCAACGGTCTAATCTATATAAAAACGAGAAACGAGAAACACTTATGAACCACATCAACAAACGACAACTACTGAACATCAGATTCCTGACTTAGGACAGGTGCAAACAAATGCAGCGGGTTTAAACGTTTTAATGGTACCAAACCTTCACCCTTTTTCTGAAACAATAGTGTAACATCACAACATAGAAAGACACACTATAAAATATCAACTGAAATAGCTTAACCCTTCTATTAATATGAACATAAAAAATATTTTTTTATTCTGTATGTCCTCTTATTTAGATCCATGCATATGCACCAGGCAAATATATCAACCTCCCTGCATATACATGTACACTATATATGTATATTACCAGTCAGGAACCTCTTTGTGTATGTTACATGTTTATACTGTATATACAGTTTAATTAAAAAAACTACTCTGTTATCATGTTCATGAAATTTATTATTTCTCATTAAACCGTTAAGCTTGGAAATAATATAATTATTATTATATTAGTGTAATAGAGTTGAGCAACTTTAACTTATAAATTGAAACAATGCATTAAAAAGGAAATATAAACATTAATCAAAAATATCTAACCAAAAGTATGTTAATGCGCATGGAATGCATAATTTTTCCTTCTGGGATCAATTTCTGTCTGTCACCAGTGCCATTCATGCGTCAGTAGTCATTATCGCAAGAATCTGGATTTCAGTCATAGCTGGTCCGCTTCCGATGAAATCCTCCCTCCGATCGGTAGTTCTTCAATAATATACCCAATAATTTAAATGTCGGACGAATAAACTTTACAAAAATAAACAATGTTTGATACGCTATTTGGAAAGGAAAATGACGTTTTGAATGCAATACATGGATTGCAAATTTACTTCAGGCTAATTTCATCAAGATCTAATGAAGTAATAACTTATTTAGCCGAAAGTTAGAATGATTTGATGTACTCTCTCGTGTAACAAGTACTACCGATTACGAAAGCGGGTATCGTAAACCACAGATTTTATTTTTGTTCTGAGGATTTCTTAACAGTCGGCGGGAAAAATAAAAATAAAATTAAGAAGCACTTCTTTTATTTTTATTCTGAAATCAGGAAATTGGAGTCGGCGGATCTCGTTAAACAGATAATAAAAAAAGTCTGGCCTTAGGATAAAGGGGGGCTGCCCCACTCATTACAATTATTCTCTCTCTTACAATTTTAACTATACACAAACTGTGTGAATTGAATTAAAACGTCCTTAGGACCTATGTTGCCAATTTTTTTTATGCAGTCAAAACACATCAGTACTGACCATTTACTGTTAAAGGGGTGCTAAGGGTTTCACCCTGAAGTCTAAGATTTTTTGGGTTTCAATTAAAGCCTGGCATCAACATATCTTTCAAAATACAACCTTATTACATATAATAATTAAATATTGTTAGAAATATGAAAACAGTTGGATGTCTAATATATTTTTATACCCCACGCAACAAAGTTGCGAAGGGTATAATGTTTTTGACCCGTCCGTCCGTCAGTCCTGTTTCTTGTCCACGCAACTCCTCTCAAACCACACAACAGAATTTCATGAAACCTTTTTAGATAATAAGGACATGCTATGTAAATGTGCATATCGACAGGAAATTACGATTCAATTTTTTTTCTAGGAGTTACGCCCCTTTGAACTTATTTGCTTCAATATACTACTACAACATTTTGTCGTCTCAAATCCTCTGAAACCACACAACAGAATTTCATGAAACCTTTTTAGATAATAAGGACATGCTATGTAGATGTGCATATCGACAGGAAATTACGATTCAATTTTTATACGGCCGCAAAAAAATTTTGTGGTCGTATATTGGTATGACATTACGCCGTCCGTCCGTCTCGAAGACGCATTGGTTTTCGCACTCTAACTTGAGTTTAAGTGAATGGATCTCTATGAAATTTTACCATAAGGTTCAATATCACAAAAGGAAGGTTGGGATTGATTTTGGGGTTATGGTACCAACAGTTAAGGAATTAGGGGCCAAAAGGGCCAAAAATAAGCATTTTGTAACTTCCAGACATAACTTGTGTGTTAGTGTATGGATCTCTGACTTTGTACTACAAGGTTCCATATCACAAAGGGAATGCTGGGATTGATTTTGGGGTAATTGCCTCAAAATTTTAGGAATAAGGGGCAAAAAGGGCAAAAACAAGCATTTTTCTAGTTTCATGACAATAACTTATGTGTAAGTGTATGGATCTTTCTGAAATTGTACTACAAAGTTCCAAATCACAAAGGAAAGCTGGAATTGAGTTTGGGGTAATTGCCAGAAACGTTTAGGAATTAGGGGCCAAAATAAGCATTTTTCTAGTTTCCAGACAATAACTTGTGTTCAAGTGTATGGATCTCTCTGAAATTGTACTGCAAGGTACCATACCTCAAAGGGAAGGCTGGGATTGAGTTTGGGGGTGATGAATCATAAGGGGGTTCAAAAATTTAGGGGGTTTCCCTTTTTCCTTCTTTTTTCTTTAAAATTTTCCATTTTAAGTTGGTTATTTCTGATTTATATTTAAAACAAATAATAATGATATGGCAGGAGATACACACCAAACAGGATGTGTAAATTATTATATAATAAGTATTGTGCAATAGCAAGAAATTTTCAATTGCACAGTATTGCGCAATAGCAAGAAATATCCAATAGCACAATATTGCGCAATAGCAAGAAATTGTCAATTGTACAGTATTGCGCAATAGCAAGTAATATTCAATTGCACAGTATTGCGAATTGCAAGAAATATTCAATTGCACAGTATTGTGCAAAAGAAGATACTTTGTATAAATTGCTTATTTCTTGACCAATTTCAATGGGGTTTTATTCTTGAACTGTTGGGGTTCTTTAATATGCTGAATCTAACCTTGTATTAAGTTTTTGGATTTTGGGGCCCGTTTTTAAATTGGTCCACATTGAGGTCCAAAGGGTCCAAAATTAAACTTTGTTTGATTTCATCAAAAATTGAATTATTGGGGTTCTTTCATATGCCGAATCTAACCGTGTATTCAGAGTCTTAATTTTTGGTCCCGTTTTCAAATTGGTCTACATTAAGGTCCAAAGGGTCCAAAATTAAACTTAGTTTGATTTTAACAAAAATTGAATTATTAGGGTTCTTTGATATGCTGAATCTAAACATGTATTTAGATTTTTGATTATGGGCCCAGTTTTCAAGTTGGTCCAAATCGGGTCCAAAATTAAACTTTGTTTGATTTCAACAAAAATTGAATATATGGGGTTCTTTGATATGCTGAATCTAACCATGTATTTAGATTTTTGATTTTGGGCCCCGTTATCAACTTTGTCCACATTGAGGTCAAAAGGGTCCAAAATTAAACTTTGTTTGATTTCATCAAAATTGAACTCTTGGGGTTCTTTGATATGCTGAATCTAACCATGTATTTAGATTTTGGATATTGGACCATAATAGGTGAATGTCCAATTTAAAATTTTAAGTTCTTAGACCACATTCATTCTGTGTCAGAAACCTATGCTGTGTCAAATATTTAATCACAATCCAAATTCAGAGCTGTATCAGGCTTGAATGTTGTGTCCATACTTGCCCCAACTATTCAGGGTTCGACCTCTGCGGTCGTATCAAGCTGAGTCCTGCGGAGCATTTTATTTTTCTAGCAGTTACGCCCTTTGAACTTATTTGCTTCAATATACTACTGCAACAGTTTGTCATCGCAACTCCTCTGAAACCACACAACAGAATTTCATGAAACCTATTTAGATAATAAGGACATACTATGCAGATGTGCATATCGACTGGAAATTACGATTCAATTTTTTTCTAGGAGTTACGCCCCTTTGAACTTATTTGTTTCAATATACTACTGCAACGGTTTGTCATTGCAACTCCTCTGAAACCACACAATAGAATTTCATGAAACTTTGTAGATAATAAGGACATACTACGTAGATGTGCATAGCGACAGGAAATTATGATTCAATTTTTTTTCTTGGAGTTACGCCCCTTTGAACTTATTTGCTTCAAATAACTCTGCAACAGTTTGTCATCGCAAATCCTCTGAAACCACACAACAGAATTTCATGAAACTTAGTAGATAATAAGGACATACTACGTAGATGTGCATATCGACAGGAAATTATGATTCAATTTTTGTCTGGCCTTGACGGAGTCAAAAAGCGAGACATAGGTATGCTGTTTCAGGTGTCGGCGGCGTCAACAATGTATTAGTTTGTGATTAGGTCTAGTTCATGGTGAACCACTAGTGGTAGGTCAATGATATTTGGTATGCAGCTGTATTAGCGTTGTCACATCTCATTACCATGGAGATTATTTGGCCCCGCCCCCTCAGTCAAGGTCTATTGACTTTGAAACTTTGGTTAGTTTACATGTATTAGTTTGTGATTAGGTCCGTTTATGGGGAACCACTAGTGGTAGGTCAATGATATTTGGTATGCAGTTGTATAAGCATTGGCATATCTCATTTCCATGGAGATTATTTGGCCCCGCCCCCTCATTCATGGTCTATTGACTTTGAAACTTTTGCTTAGTTTTCATGTATTAGTTTGTGA